>CM022300.1:308658849-310004321 GCA_011799875.1 Thinopyrum elongatum
GCCCTATTTAACGTGAATGCAGCCGTCTCTAAAGCATAACCCCAAAACGATAGCGGTAAATCAGTAAGAGACATCATAGATCGCACCATATCTAATAAAGTGCGGTTACGACGTTCGGACACACCATTACGCTGTGGTGTTCCGGGTGGCGTGAGTTGCGAAACTATTCCGCATTGTTTCAAATGAAGACCAAACTCGTAACTCAAATATTCTCCTCCATGATCGGATCGCAGAAACTTTATTTTCTTGTTACGATGATTTTCCACTTCACTCTGAAATTCTTTGAACTTTTCAAATGTTTCAGACTTATGTTTCATCAAGTAGATATACCCATATCTGCTCAAATCATCTGTGAAGGTCAGAAAATAACGATACCCGCCGCGAGCCTCAATATTCATCAGACCGCATACATCGGTATGTATTATTTCCAATAAATCTGTTGCTCGCTCCATTGTTCCGGAGAACGGAGTTTTAGTCATCTTGCCCATGAGGCATGGTTCACAAGTACCAAGTGATTCATAATCCAGTGATTCCAAAAGTCCATCAGTATGGAGTTTCTTCATGCGCTTTACACCAATATGACCCAAATGGCAGTGCCACAAATAAGTTGCACTATCATTATCAACTCTGCATCTTTTGGTTTCAATATTATGAATATGTGTATCACTACTATCAAGATTCAACAAAAATAGACTACTCTTCAAGGGTGCATGACCATAAAAGATATTACTCATATAAATAGAACAACCATTATTCTCAGATTTAAATGAATAACTGTCTCGCATCAAACAAGATCCAGATATATGTTCATGCTTAATGCTGGCACCAAATAACAATTATTCAGGTCTAAAACTAATCCCGAAGGTAGATGTAGAGGTAGCGTGCCGACGGCAATCACATCGACTTTGGAACCATTTCCCGCACGCATCGTCACCTCGCCCTTAGCCAATCTTCACTTAATCTGTAGTCCCTGTTTCGAGTTGCAAATATTAGCAACAGAACCAGTATCAAATACCCAGGCACTACTGCGAGCATTAGTAAGGTACACATCAATAACATGTATATCACATATACCTTTGTTCACTTTGCCATCCTTCTTATCCGCCAAATACTTGGGGCAGTTCCGCTTCCAGTGACCAGTCCCTTTGCAGTAGAAGCACTCAGTACCAGGCTTAGGTCCAGACTTGGGCTTCTTCACTTGAGCAGCAACTTGCTTGCCATTCTTCTTGAAGTTCCCCTTCTTCCCTTTACCCTTTTTCTTGAAACTGGTGGTCTTGTTGACCATCAACACTTGATGCTCCTTTTTGATTTCTACCTCCGCAGCCTTTAGCATTGCGAAGAGCTCGGGAATTGTCTTATCCATCCCTTGCATATTATAGTTCATCACGAAGCTCTTGTAGCTTGGTGGCAGTGATTGAAGAACTCTGTCAATGACACTATCAACCGGAAGATTAACTCCCAGCTGAGTCAAGTGATTATGATACCCAAACATTTTGAGTATATGCTCACTGACAGAACTATTCTCCTCCATTTTGCAGCTATAGAACTTATTGGAGACTTCATATCTCTCAATCCAGGCATTTGCTTGAAATATTAACTTCAACTCCTGGAACATCTCATATGCTCCATGACGTTCAAAACGTCGTTGAAGTCCCGGTTCTAAGCCGTAAAGCATGGCACACTGAACTATCGAGTAGTCATCAGCTTTGCTCTGCCAGACGTTCTTAACGTCATCAGTAGCGTCTACAGCAGGCTTAGCACCTAGCGGTACTTCCAGGACGTAATTTTTCTGTGCAGCAATGAGGATAATCCTCAAGTTACGGACCCAGTCCGTGTAGTTTCTACCATCATCTTTCAACTTAGCTTTCTCTAGGAACGCATTAAAATTCAAAGGAACAGTAGCACGGGCCATTGATCTACAACAACATAGACATGCAAAATACTATCAGGTACTAAGTTCATGATAAATTAAAGTTCAATTAATCATATTACTTAAGAACTCCCACTTAGATAGACATCCCTCTAATCATCTAAGTGATCACGTGATCCAAATCAACTAAACCATGTCTGATCATCACGTGAGATGGAGTAGTTTTCAATGGTGAACATCACTATGTTGATCATATCTACTATATGATTCACGCTCGACCTTTCGGTCTCAGTGTTCCGAGGCCATATCTGCATATGCTAGGCTCGTCAAGTTTAACCTGAGTATTCTGCGTGTGCAAAACTGGCTTGCACCCGTTGTATGTGAACGTAGAGCTTATCACACCCGATCATCACGTGGTGTCTCGGCACGACGAACTGTAGCAACGGTGCATACTCAGGGAGAACACTTGTACCTTGAAATTTAGTGAGAGATCATCTTATAATGCTACCGCCGTACTAAGCAAAATAAGATGCATAAAAGGATTAACATCACATGCAATTCAATATGTGACATGATATGGCCATCATCATCTTGTGCTCTTGATCTCCATCATCGAAGCACCATCATGATCTCCATCGTCATCGGCGTGACACCTTGATCTCCATTGTAGCATCGTTGTCGTCTCGCCAACTATTGCTTCTACGACTATCGCTACCGCTTAGTGATAAAGTAAAAGCAATTACATGGCGATTGCATTGCATACAATAAAGCGACAACCATATGGCTCCTGCCAGTTGCCGATAACTCTGTTACAAAACATGATCATCTCATACAACAAATTATATCACATCATGTCTTGACCATATCACATCACAGCAAGCCCTGCAAAAACAAGTTAGACGTCCTCTACTTTGTTGTTGCAAGTTTTACGTGACTGTTATGGGCTTCTAGCAAGAACCGTTCTTACCTACGCATCAAAACCACAACATGGTGTAGTGATTGCTTTTTGATCTTCTAAAAGAACCCTCTTCATTGAAACCGATTCAACTAAAGTGAGAGAGACACACACCCGCCAGTCACCTTTAAGCAACGAGTGCTCGCAGCGATGAAACCAGTCTCGCGTAAGTGTACGCGTAATGTCGGTCCGGGCCGCTTCATCTCACAATACCGCTGAACCAAGTAACAACTAGTAACGGCAAGCAATATGTATACACCCACGCCCACAACTCCTTTGTGTTCTACTCGTGCAAATAACATCTACGCATAGACCTGGCTCGGATGCCACTGTTGGTGAATGTAGTATTTCAAAAATTTCCTACGATCACGCAAGATCTATCTAGGAGAAGCATAGCAATGAGCGGGGAGAGTGTGTCTATGTACCCTCGTAGACCGAAAGCGGAAGCGTTTAGTAACGCGGTTGATGTAGTCGAACGTCTTCGCGATCCAACCGATCAAGTACCGAACGCACGACACCTCCGCGATCTGCACACATTCAGCTCGGTGACGTCCCTCGTACTCTTGATCCAGCTGAGGCCGAGGGAGAGTTTCGTCAGCACGACGGTGTGGTGACGGTGATGATGAAGTAACCGACGCAGGGCTTCGCCTAAGCACTACGACAATATGACCGAGGTGGAAATCTGTGGAGGGGGGCACCGCACACGGTTAAACAATCAACTTGTCTGTCTATGGGGTGCCCCCCTCCTCCGTATATAAAGGAGTGGAGGAGGAGAGGGCCGGCCCTCTCATGGCGCGCCCAAGGGGGGAGTCCTACTCCCGGTGGGAGTAGGATTCCCCCTTCCCTAGTTGGAGTAGGAGAGGAAGGAAGGAGGAGAGAGGGAGAAGGAAAGGGGGGCCGGCCCCCCACCCCAATTCGGATTGGGCTTGGGGGGGGGGGCGCCCCCACCTTGGCTGCCTCCTCCTCTCTCCCACTAAGGCCCAATAAGGCCCATAGACTCCCCGGGGGGTTCCCGTAACCCTCCGGTACTCCGGTAAATGCCCGAACTCACCCGGAACCATTCCGATGTCCAAACATAGTCGTCCAATATATCAATCTTTATGTCTCGACCATTTCGAGACTCCTCGTCATGTCCATGATCTCATCCGGGACTCCGAACTACCTTTGGTACATCAAAACACATAAACTCATAATACCGATCGTCATCGAACGTTAAGCGTGCGGACCCTACGGGTTCGAGAACTATGTAAACATGACCGAGACTAATCTCCAGTCAATAACCAATAGCGGAACCTGGATGCTCATATTGGCTCCCACATATTCTACGAAGACCTTTATCAGTCAAACCGCATAACAACATACGTTGTTCCTTTTGTCATCGGTATGTTACTTGCCCGAGATTCGATCGTCGGTATCATCATACCTAGTTCAATCTCGTTACCGGCAAGTCTCTTTACTCGTTCTGTAATGCATCATCTCGTAACTAACTCATTAGTCACATTGCTTGAAAGGCTTCATATGATGTGCATTACCGAGAGGGCCCAGAGATACCTCTCCGATAATCGGAGTGACAAATCCTAATCTCGATCTATGCAAACTCAACAAACACCATCGGAGACACCTGTAGAGCATCTTTATAATAACCCAGTTACGATGTGATGTTTGATAGCACACAAGGTGTTCCTTCGGTATTCGGGAGTTGCATAATCTCATAGTCAGAGGAACATGTATAAGTCATGAAGAAAGCAATAGCAACAAACTAAACGATCATCGTGCTAAGCTAACGGATGGGTCTAGTCAATCACATCATTCTCTAATGATGTGATCCCGTTCATCAAATGACAACTCATGTCTATGGCTAGGAAACTTAACCATCTTTGATTAACGAGCTAGTCAAGTAGAGGCATACTAGTGACACTCTGTTTGTCTATGTATTCACACATGTATTAAGTTTCCGGTTAATACAATTCTAGCATGAATAATAAACATTTATCATGATATAAGGAAATATAAATAACAACTTTATTATTGCCTCTAGGGCATATTTCCTTCACCTGTCACTCTGTAGCGCCCAAGATGCGATTCTATCCCAATCACGTGATGAATTCATGATTGGGGCACAACCGCATTTCGAGCGCATAGCAAGGTGGATATCATTACAACATACCATGTACTGAATAGATGAGAATACCAGATAAAGGCTTACACTCGCCACAAGCTACAACATGAATACGTGAATACATCATTACATAGCAATCATCATACAGAAGAGCAGGATCCGACTAGGGATGAAAACAAATAAAAAAGAAGAACGACATTGAAAACACAAGTGCTCCCTGGGTGATTTTGGTAATTAATGTCAACATATCTCTTGTTGGACTAATAGTTTTATTTAGTATATTTCAGACAATTTCAACAATGGCATGGCATGGACAAGAGGATGTGGAACCCCTTCAAAATGCTAAGGACAAAGATTGGCAAAATCTCAAGACTCTTCATTTATATTGTAGTGATCCAAGATCACATTGAGTCCATAGGAAAGCCAATACTATTAAAAGGGGATGAGGTGTTGCTTAATGGTCTACTTGCTCAAGTGCTTAGTGATATTGCTCCAAAACCCTCAACCACTTTCTCCATCCAAATATGTCCAAACCCTAAACTCCAACTCGGCCCCACCGATTCTTTCTATTCGGAGCCACCGAGTTGATTTGACATAGCCACTGCCAGAAATCTTAACAGTTTGGTCTCACCAATACGGATCTCGGTCTCACCGAGATGGCCTTGCCAACTCTCTGTTATCAGTTGCAATTATTTTGGTCTCACCGAAATTGCAATCAGTCTCACCGATATGGCTTGACCAACTCTCTGTTGCCTTATTGCTTCACTTCGATCTCACCGAGTTGATACAATCTGTGCCATCAAGACGGGGTTTGACCTAAGCCCTAGCACATCGGTCCCACCGAGTTGTTCCAGTCATTCCCACCGAGATTCCTAATGTTCATATGTTTGAACTGATCGGTGCCACCGAGTTTAACTAATCGGTGTTGCCGAGATGAGTCAAATGTGTGTAATGGTTGGATTTTGTGTGGAGGCTATATATACCCCTCCACCCCCTCTTCATTCATGGAGAGAGCCATCAGAACATGCCTACACTTCCATCATTCATCTTCTGAGAGAGCACCACCTACTCATGTGTTGAGATCAAGAGATTCCATTCCAACCATTTGAACCTTGATTTCTAGCCTTCCCCAAGTTGCTTTCCACTCAAATCCCTCTTCCACCATAGCCAAATCTGTGAGAGAGAGTTGAGTGTCGGGGAGACTATCATTTGAAGCACAAGAGCAAGGATTTCATCATCAACACACCGTCTATTACCTTTTTGAGAGTGGTGTCTCCTAGATTGGGTAGGTGGCGCTTGGGAGCCTCCTCGTGATGTGGAGTTGAACCAAGAAGTTTGTAAGGGCAAGGAGATAGCTTACTTCGTGAAGATCTACCCGAGTGAGGCAAGTCCTTCATGGGCGATGGCCATGGTGGGATAGACAAGGTTGCTTCTTCGTGGACCCTTCGTGGGTGGAGCCCTCCGTGGACTCGTGCAGTTGTTACCCTTCGTGGGTTGAAGTCTCCATCAACGTGGATGTACGATAGCACCACATATCAGAACCACGCCAAAAATATCCGTGTCTCCATTGCGTTTGCACACTCTAATCCCTTCCCTTTACTTTCTTGCAATTTGCATGCTTTACCTTTTCCGCTGCCCATACTCTTGCCATGCTTGCTTGAAATGTATTGTGTGCACTTTAACATATGTTGAACTCAACCTTAACTTAAAGAAATTAAAAACTGCCACTTTTGCTTGTTAAGGGTCTAATCACCCCCCCCCCCTCTAGACCCCTCTTCTGGATCGTCTCAATTAGTATCAGAGCTTTGGTCTCCATTTCTTTGGTTTAATCACCATTGGAGGAAGATGGATGAGTCTATGTTCGGGAGTATTAGACGTAGAGTGCCTATTCTTGATGGGGAGTTTTATGGTTCATGGAAAAATGAGATGCTTGAGATTTTCAATGAATATAATTTGAACAAGTATATTCTTAGCCCTTATGTGCCTCCGATTGATCATTTGCATCTGACCCCCGATGAGTATCTTGACATGGTTCGCAATCTTAGGACTATTGATCTTATCATTAGAGGATTGCCTAGAAATTTGCTTGCTTGCCTACCTTTGAATGTGCTTATACTATATGGAAGTATCTTGAGGAACGCTTTCCAAATTATTCCTTGAAAATCTAGATGAGATTCTTCATAAATCCATTGCTTTTCATAAAATGAAGCCTAGTGATCCCAAGTTTGATGAATGTCTATTTGAGTTCTGTGATCTTATGCGTGCTAAAGGAAATGTTGGAGTCATTAGTAGCATCATCTTGGAGACAATTAGAATTCATAAACTTGACCATTGTCATGAACATAAATCTAATGAATCACTTGCTCTAGGTGAGGATCACACACATGATGATGATGACATTGAGCATGGCTATTATGATGAAGACGAAGAAAGTGGCATTGAGGAGACTATGAGAAATCTTATTCTAATGGCAAACTTTCGTGGCTACATAGCCGGAGGAAAAGAGTGGATTCTTGATAGTGGATGTACCAATCACATGACCGGAGATAAGGACATGTTTCGCGAGCTTGCTAAAAATGATGGTCCACGCAAGTATGTCACTTTTGGAGATAACTCCAAGGGTAAGGTGCTTGGCCTTGGTAAGGTGGCCATATCCAACGATAGCTCTATTCAAAATGGTATGCCCATTGAATCTCTTGGTTACAATATTCTTTCCATATCTAGACTAGCCGACTTTGGTTTCAATGTTCTATTTACCAAAGTAGATTGCCAAGTGTTTCATAGAGATAATCATAATATGGTCTTTACCGGTATTCATAGAGGTGATCTATACATTGTCGATTTCACTAAGAGAGCCCAACCTCGTACTTGTTTAATTGCTAAATCTTCTAAAGGATGGTTATGGCATAGAAGGTTAGGTCATGTGGGCATGCGAAATCTTGATAAGCCTATTAAAGGTGATCATATCCTTGCTGTTAAAGATGTTATATTTGACAAGGATAGACTTTGTAGTGCTTGTCAAGCAGGAAAACAAGTTGGAGGAAGTCATCCTGTGAAGAACATCATGACCAAGAGAAGACCACTTGAGCTACTTCACATGGATCTCTTCGGTCCCAGTGCTTATAAAAGCTTTGGTGGTAACTGATGCGGAGCATCCTACGATCATCCTCATGTACACTATGACTACTCCCAAAGACCCAAGAGGACATACGATGAGATCTCGACCATTCGCCATTGGACACAAGGTGAACTCGCTCCTCTCCGAACCGTCACTTTCCACATGTGATACATGGCTACTACCTCAAACGTATGTGCTACACATGACCAGGAACCAGGAGAAAGGCCATGGAACAGCTAGGAGCATTGGACAAGACGGCGAGGACACCAAGCGCGAGGAACAAGAGGAAGAGCTGCCAAGAAGTTATAGCTCTTGGACGTCCGATGACCTCCGGATGACCGACGATCTCCGGACGTCCGACACCTGGAGCTTCCACCAGCCAGAACGACTCCATCCGAGGCACGCTACAGCACCCGGACGACCGCCAGATGCCGGACGTCCGACACTCTCCAGCGCCCGGACGTCCGACACTCTCCAGCGCCTGGACGTCTGACCACCACCGGAAATCTGGCAACTCCATCTAGAGCCAAAACGCCGGACATCCGACCCCTATCGTACGACCAGACCCTCACGAGCCACCGGACGTCTGGTAACGGCCGAACAACCAATGCCTGTCTGCGCACAGTGTTTCGGGCTGAAGCCCATGTACCCCTTCGCCCCTCACTTACCCCTTCGTGGCCCTAGACTATATATACTCCTCCACCTCCACCATTTTAGGGTTAGCACTTGTTTAGCTCATTTGAGAGATAGAGCTATGCTCATTCACTTGTTACCCTCTCCACGAGAGACCTAGTCCCCTCCGGAGAAGATCTCCCAAGTGGATTCAAGGCCCCTCATGGGAAGATCCTTCGTGGATTCAAGGCCTCCTTACAGAGATGAACTAGTTACCCTATGTATCGTCCTTTGTTAACTTTGGATCATGTATCTCTCTTTGTGTTCATGGATCTAGCACATGTGTGATCATTTCTCGTTGATTTGAGTGATTCCTCTCGTTTCCCCTCGTGTTTTCCCCCTCGTGTTCTTCGTAGGATACCCTCCATTTCGTGAAAGATCGAACCCTAGGGTTCCACCCTACATCATCTTGGTATCATGAGCCACGTTGATCATGAATTTGGAGTCTTCCCCCTCCGTTTCTAGCCTTCTTTTGCTTGGTTTCATCCTAAATTTCGAAAATCCCCACCAAAAATAGCCCCAATTTTTTTTGTGATTTGTTGGTTTGATGATGTTTTGTTGATTTTGATCCATGGATTTGCTGTGTTTCGAGTGGATCTAGCATATCCACAAGTTTCCCCACTTTCCATCCATGAAATCTCATCAATTTTGATCCCAAAATCCCCAATTTCCGCCCCAAATCGTGTCTCGGATCTAAAATCCTGAGTTGACCCAGACCCACCGGACGACCGACGTTTTCTCGGACGTCCGGAGCCCCCGGAACCACCGGACGACCGGTACTTACCGGAAATCTGATCCCCCCCATCCAGAGCTGAAACCTCGGGCTTCCGACCGCTTCCGGATGTCCGTCCACGCTCCAGCCATCGGACATCCAACAACTCTCGGATGTCTGACACCTATAGATATTGACTTCGGCTGATTTTTGTTTCGGCCATAACTAATTCATCCGAACTCCAATTTTGACGTTCTTTAGCTCGTTTTGAAGCTCTTGACATCCCCCTTACCAAAAAAGTACTTCCAACATCATTTGACTTCATAAATTTTTTGGAACTTTGGCATCTTTTCCTAGGGCCTTCACCACATCATCCGCTATACCACCACTGACTTCCGCAACCTAACCCATTTTGCTTGCCATAGCATTAGTGGTTGCTTGAGTAGTGATTCGAGTCTCCTAAGGTGTTTCGACTACTTAGGGACGGTTACTTCTTCATCAACCACCACCATAACTTCCGCATAACCTTGCCCACCATACATTTTCGCCACCTCAACTTAACCCAATTTTGTTTGAGCTTGTTTGAGTTGTGTGTTGTGTCTCCTAAGGTGTTTCAGCTACTTAGGGACGGTGACCTCAACTTCAACTCGCATAACCCATCATTGCATTTCCGCAATCCCATTGAGCTTCCGCAACACCACCACCGCTTTCCACTACCACCATTTGACATTTGCCTTTGGAGATTTTGAGTTGTGGTTTTTTCGTTTCCTAGAGTGTTTCGGCTAACTAGGAACGGTTCGACATCCACAACACCGCCGCTCAACTTTGCCAAGGATTCGACATCGACCACCTTCACCATTTTCCGTGACATTTTGGGCCGAACGAATTTTCTTCTGTCATGCTTATGACACTTCTATGACGATAATTGTGACAAAAGCACGTATCATCATAGATGTGGTGGGCTCCTACTTCTATGACAAAAAATCATGACAGAAAATGGGCTTTTTGTCCTGGGCGGGCCGGGGACGCACCTGCATGACATTCTTTGGGCCATCCATGACGGAAAAAATCGTGGTAGAAGCGAGGGCGAGGAAAAATTCAGGGAGTTCCCGGTTACGGTGGGTGGTCGGGGCCGAGCGATGCACGGAGGTTTGCGCGTTTCTCTCATACACGTACGCACGTGTGTGCGAGGTGTTGGGCTCTAACTGAACCAGAGCTAGGCGTTCGCTTACTGAACCTGAGCGATTGCACTAGCTACGTTACTGAACCCGAGCGATCGATCCCTTGGCTGTTAACTGAACCCGAGCGATTCCTTCGCTACTGCTGCTAACTGAAGCCGATCGAACCTGCTGCTGCCTCTTGATGAACAGTGGCCGTTGTTGGGGTTGGATGAACAGTTACTGTTGTTGGGGTTGGATGAACAGGATCCCCGTGGTAGTAGAGGCCGTTGCCGCTGGATGAACAGGACCCCGATCGAGAGGAGGCCGCCACACACCCGAGCCAGTTGGGGGTGGATGAACAGGACCCCGGTCGTGTAGGGCTGGTTGAACAGTAGCCGGTGGAGGCTGGATCAATAGTAGCTCATGGGTGAACAGTAGCTGGTGGAGGCAGGAGGAAGTCGATGGTGGATGAACAGTAGTAGGTGGAGGCTGGAGGAAGTCGACGGTGGATGAACAGTAGCCCGTGGAGGCTGGAGCGAGCAGTAGAGGTGGATGAACAGTAGCCCGTGGAGTCCCATTTTGCGGTACGCCACAACCCTCCCGATGAACAGGACCCCATTTCGACCGTAGGCGCTCCAACACAAGTTCGTTTCCTCCGTTTTGCGGTACACCACACCCCTCCCGATCAACAGCACCCCGTTTCAATCGTAGAAGCTCGAACACAAGTCCGTTTCCTCTGTTTTGCGGTACGCCAGACCCCGTTTCAACTGTTCCGTCCAAGCCGGTTGGCTCCCGTTGAACAGGACGCATTCCGACCCTGTCTGTTGCCTCCCAATGAACATGACGTTGTTTCTCCGTCCCGACCCAGCCGGTTGGCTGCCTGATGAATAGGACACCGTTGCTGCCGTCCGTTGCCTCTACATGTACATGAGCCCTGGCCGTCCATATGCGTGAGTACGTGTTCGAGACCCCGCCCGTATGTACGTACGTGGCCGTATTTTTTGCCATGTGGCTATATGTATGTGTACAAGATTTAGACGGGACTGCCTGAACTGCTACGCTGGGTGCTCTACTACGACATGTGCCGCTACTTACTTGGCCATGGTTCACACTTGCAGAGAGACCGATCGACCAGTACGTACGTACACGTTCGCGACCAGACAGACAACGCTACGTACGCTTCGACCGGATGGGTCCCAGCTGTTAGGGAGGATAAGGAGGCACTTCCTTGCGTACGAAGATATAACTGGTGGGTCCCAGCTGTCAGGGGGAAGAATCATTTATTTTTGCCCGTAATATGGACGCACTTCCTTGAGTGCGAAGATGTAGCTGGCGGGTCCATCTATCAGCCTCATCGTGTAGAGTACTCTTCCGATGGCTGTCGTTCGTTGACCACGTTGACCACACCGCGCTGAGAGCACCAAGGCGGTGGACGACGGCGAAGCCTAGGAAGGGAACGACGCGGAGCCAGGGAAGACGCGGCAGTGGATTCCCACATGGAGGGGAGTACGAGGGTTGACTGCTTCGGCTGCGGTGTGAGGCTGCCATCGCCGGAGAATAACAGGAGGTGTGGGTGAGTAGAGGGATGGCATGGCCAGCGGTGGCAACACAGCCGGCCACGAGAGGTAATAGCAGGCAGTCCAGCCGGCGCTGGTTTCGGTGGCTAGAGCAAGAAGATCAGAGATTGAAGAAGCAGCGTGGCCATTGGATGTTAATCCAACGGTCACTGCTGCTAGAATCGTTTGTTGACTAGGTTAACAAAGCCCTGTGTATGTGTCAACTTAGTAGGCCCACAAGTCAGCCTCCGAATCAGGTGAGTCCGAGCTAGCAGGGGGAGGAATCATTTTTCTTGCGCGTAATAAGGAGGCACTTCCTTCCATGCGAAGATGTAGCTCATGGGTCCCAGCTGTCATGGGGGGGACTTTTTTCGTGTAATAAGAATGAACATCCTTGCGTGCGAAGATTGTAGCTGGTGGGTCCAACCTGTCAGGGCGAGGAATCGTTTATTCCTGCATAATAAGGAGGCACTAGCTTGCGTGCGAAGATGTAGCTGGTGGTTCCCAGCTGTCAGACTCTCGACGTACTCCATGTTGGCTCTCGTTGTTGACCACGCATCGTCGAGCGGACCACGGCGGTGGACGACGGCGAGGCCTAAGATGGGAATGATCTGGAGTCATGGAACAAGGGGCACTGGAGCCCCTAGCAGAGGGGAGTACGAGGGACTGATTTGACTGTCGGGTGAGGCTGCCTTCGCCGGAGAATAACAGAAGGTGTGGGTGAGTACGGGTATGACCTGGCCACCGTTGGGAGTAAGGTGGGGCGGCGAGGCCTGCGGTAGCACAGCCGGCCACGGGAGGCAGCTGCAGGCGCTCCAGCCGGCGATGGTTTTGGCGGCTGGGGCAAGAGCAACTAGATCAGAGATTGAAGAAGCAGGATCGCCGTTGGATGTCAATCCAACGACGACAGATGTCAGAATAATTTGTTGACTTTTTGTTTTAGACCGTTAAATCGTTTTGTTCACTAAATGGACAACACCTTGCGCAGGCTTCGTCTAGTGGGCCAATAAAGTCAGCTTCAAAAGCTGTGGCGGAATGCAGCCCATTTATTTAGGTTTTACAGCCCATTTCATTTTGTTTGCCAATACATCTATTTCCTAGGCTTTGACTCAAAAAATAATCTATTTCCTGGGCTGGGTAAAAATAATAATAGTCGATTTACTATTTATGATAATTTACAGCGTATTTGATTATTTATTCGAATACACCTATTTACTGGGCTAGGTGAAAATAATATTGCATACATGCGGCCCATTTATCATTTCTGATAATTTACAAGCCATTTGATTTTAGTAGAAATGGACCCATTTTCTAGGATGAGTGAAAAAACAATGATGGTCTGGACTGAGCATTTCGTATAAAAAATAATATTGAGATAGGAATATTATTAAAAAATTAAGTTGGGCTTGGTAATCTTATTATATATAAAAATGAACTGAGCTGTGCATTTTATTAAAAGAAACATAGGCTAGGCTGCGCTTATTTTAGGATCTTGTGTACAACTATCGGCCCAGTTGCATTGCTGATGTTCAACGAAAAAGGCATGTGTAGTACAGTACAACTTTACATGGCTACTCAGCCCACATTCAACGACGCCTGAAAAGGCCCAAACAAGGCTTTTGTACAACTTTTTGAAGTCACTGAGCTCAATTAATAACTTAAGAAAAAAGTTAGAGTACAATGGAACCTAATTAAAAGCTGTCACGAGCGAAGAAATAATTCAATGGTCCCACTTGTGTGTGTGTGTGTGTGTGAGAGAGAGAGAGAGAGAGACCCATCGGTCGATGCTCGTAAATACATCTTTCAGCCATATGCATTGCTGATGCTCAGTAAAATCTTATATAGTTGACACAATCATATAGAACATCATAGCACACTGAACTTGCATACAAATATTTCATGCAGGCGGCACAATCAGGGTGGAAGCAGTGGATCGTTGCGGGTAGGGCTATGTTGAAACCAATGAACTCGTACATAACTGTTCATCGTCTTTATCAATGACGGGGAAATATCTTGAATGTTGTGCAAAGAAAACAAAGAGACAACACAATAAGTTCTGCTAGCACATTAAGTTGATGTACACCCCTTTCTAAAAAGAGTTCAGGTACAAAAATAGAACAGGTCACAATCAAATGTACTGGCACATCAGTGCTTCACACCGATAGCTCGGATTTAAATATTATCTGAGAAGATTCAGTTGTTAACTCAAATTAGAGCACATCCAGGCAGCCAACCCTGCATCTTCTCCCAAAGAAGCAGTGGCCTCTGCCGTGCGATGGAGTAGGCCCTGTGCCATCCATCGTTCTGAGCAACACGGGGAAAGTCTGACGTTGACTCCTGTAATGGACGCCGTCGATGGACCCTGGAACCAGCAGCAGCGGCAGGACTTCGATTGATGGATTGACCACTTCTTTGACATGCATGAACACTCGATACAGGTACATCCCTAACGTGGTCTGCAGCGGCCTTGGTGGCAACGAATAGTACAACCCCGGTTCCTGCACCGGTATCTCAACACCAATCACCCTCGGTATGGTGGACGGCTTCTTCATCCATGCCATAACCGTCAGAGCCCAGCTATCTGGAGGAACAAACATACTTACGAGCTCACCTCCTAGGTCGTTGATAAGCGAATTCATGGACTCGTTGTTCCAAGCACGTCGAGGCATGCCGTGGAAGGTAAGCTTTGTTAAAAACTCAGGCTCAGAGGGCAGCGAGCCCCATCCTGGGTGCCACCGATCAAAGCTCACCAGCGCGCCATCGCAGAACAAACATCGGGAAGATTCGAACACACGATTGCAGTCGAAAGTTGTCCGGAACCTGACGAAGAAATCAGCCGGTGGCGGACAGACTTCGACAAGCAAGTCACTTATTTGGATGCCGTGCGCAATGCCAAGAGCTTTGACAAGGTCGTCCGGCGAGACAGGAGGCCGGTCGCCATTGATGGTTACCATCAGCACTTTGCCGGCAAACTGGTCGTCAAGCGCCGCCATGCCACTGTTGAGCGACAGCACGCAGCGCCCGAAGGCAGGACAGACCTCAGGATCTCTGGCTCGGAGATCCGCGTTGACCGGCGACATGATAGTGAGCTTGAGTACAAGGAGTACAGGAGGGGGATTTGGGAGAACTGGAGTAGGAATCGAGATTCCAGAGGTGGGGGAGGGGCGGGAGATTGGGGATGAAAAGGTAGCATGAATTTCGAACACGCGCCAATATGCTCTCGGCGCGCAAGCGCACGAAAACACCGGTGGCGCCCACATGTCGGCCTAAGAGTCCTTTTTATTTCTTTTTTTGAGCGCCCGGCCTGAGAGTCATAATTGACTTGTTTGGCATTGCGTTACTACTCGGCCCATATTCAACAACACCTCACTGGCCCAAACAAGTGTACATCATCGAAAAGACACTGAGCTCAAATTATAACTTGAAAAAAGCAGATATACTCTAAACACTGGAGAATGGTGATGCCCTTATTTAGCCCACCAGCAGTTCGAGACAATAAATAGTTCGAAACAACAATATATACAACATTCAAACACTAACTAGTGACTACTACTGACATAAACAGCAAGACATGATAGTTCATAAGAAGTCTTACTACACCACCAAAACACACCCATCTACAGCGCTTAGACTCTCATGATCTAGACGAGAATGACATTCTAAATAGAGGCAACTATTACATAGTAAGAGTGACATAGACGAGGATGACCAAATGACAAGGAGTATGCATAATAAAAGAGATAACTACCCATCTAGAACAAGCAGCAAAGACAACAAGTCATTCGAAGAGGGATGATCCAACACCATCATAATTTGCAGCCCCGCTTCAGCCATCAGTGATTCGGAGACACCAGAACTCCACCCTTTCGACGCAACAGCCAATTACCTATCAACCTGAAGGCTTGAACCACATCACTGCCTGTCGGACTTGAGACATCCAAGGATCAAAGTTAATCTAGATGCCTTTGTCATTCTCACCTTCTTTTGGCTGTAGGTTGTATCATTGACAATCAGGGGGAGTCTGCTCCCGAAGTCCTAGGGCTCGCCATGTAGACAAAGTTTTCCCTAGCAAACAGAGCCTCTCTGCCATCAAGGTTCTTGCCAATGGTGATCTCCTGGTTAATTGGATAATTGAGTCCGAGAAACAGAGAGTGTGAACCAAGGCTGTTTACCCGCCTCCAACTCAAAAATCCTGAAGGCCCCAACAAGCTGGTATCCTGCTCATAGACGTAACAACCATTGTCCGGATACTCACGTATTTCATGGTGCTTGTACACAGTGGGGTTTTTGTAATATAACTTTAACGGCTCATGTGTGTGAATGATCATCAGTCTTTTGTCGTCATCTGATCGAGCGAGGAACCAGTTGTGCTTCCCTATTTTTGGCAAAGGTGGTGTGATTATAAAGGGCAGTAATTGCAGGGACACTGCATCATATCGAAAAGGACAGGCATTGTTAATGTAAGATCAACATTGTTCAGAGTATGAGTAGGATAATGCAAGAAACAACATTGATCTGTCCCTATTGGAACTGAGAGGAAAATACAGGGAAATGTATACTGGGTTCGAAAATATAGAAGTGCCACGCATGGTTATACTCATGTTATCTCGCAATCGATTCTTCATAGGAAACTACCATGTCATGCATGTTATGTAATCATGTTCTGTCCTCACAAACAAATTCTTCAAGGAAACTAATAGACCATGCATTGTTATATACTCATGTTCTGTGGGCAAAATTCTTGTGAGGATATTATTCTAGCTATTGATTGCTGAAGGGTGAATATAGGTATGTACACATGGTAAGCATTACAGGATTTCACTACTTCCAAATATAGAGTTCTCCATATGCACATTTACTTCCCTAATGTATGGTTAGATGAAACCAACAGTGTGATGCATGTTTCTACATCATGAAAATGAGGAAACTGACATGGCTATTGATACACACTCGTATTTAGCAGTATATAGATTACTATAAAGTTAGGAGAATATCCATATCTTCCTAACCGTTTGATTATTCAAGGGTACAAATTGGCTGTAATGACATGGTCACAATCGCATGAATTAACTCATTCCAAATATAGCTGATTTATGGCATCTCTACTACATTGCCATAGTTCTACTTAAATTATGCTCAATCAGGGATATGCCAATCATCACAAATAGTTCAAACAGTGTCATGGCGTTATCATTAACAACAGACGAAAACAACTTACACGCGCCGTCCCAGCAACGTGGTGCCATCTGCTTTGTCGATCTCGTAGATGATGCCATTGTGTTCAATAGCATCACAGAAGTGTGTATCAGCTTTGACGATCCATTGCGAGGTGAGTTGTCTCCAGCTGAAGAAGGCACCGGCGGAAAGATAGGCGATTCCACGGTCGAACAAGGCAATTAGCTTGAAGTCTGCGTGATCCGCATATCGTGTGGGCACTTGGCAGATTACAATATTCTACAAAACAAGGTGCGTCCAACTGACGACGTAATCTAGATGACTTGGATCGCGACGGTAAAACCCTATATAATCCAACATAGGAAGAATAATCTCATGGGAGGTGTGGAAGTTCACGAGCACCAACTTTTTTCGGTCTTCTCTGACGGCAGCCATCCAGTGGGAGTTCATGCTGACCCAGTACATACCTGCCAGGAAGTTTCGGGTGATGGTGATCGGATCGAAGTCAAGGGGCATGATGTAAGGCGACCCACTACATACCTGCAAAGAAGTTTCGGCTAATGGAGGTCGGATTGAAGTCGAGGGGCGTCATGTACGCCTCCGTATCATGGTGAGCAAATCTCGCAAGACCAGATAGCAGCAAGCAGGGTGTCTTGAAAAGCTCAGGCCTCGCTTCGACGATGGCCGCATGCATGTCCCTCGAGCATGCAGCCAGCCGCACGGCGCTCAACATATCCATACACGAACAACAGAGGTCGAGGATGTCACTGGGGAGATTGCTCCAATCGCGACTCATATGGATGTTGCGCGGTTCGCGTTCGGCCATGGTGGAGTTTGGAAGGTGGGGTTTCGGGGCTTGATTTACGGGGGAGAAGGCTCTCGGTGCTGGAGCGGCTAGCGAGGGAATAGTGGTACTGGGGGAGGCGAGCGATGTGAGGGTACGCGGGGGCACAATGAGATGATGAAGAGTGACCTCAGGATCTCCGGTGAGACGGAGATGGAGATGGATTGGTGCTAGGGGAGAGGGAGACGAGACGAGGCATGCTATACAGCGGCGATGACAGTGACTGCACAGTGCACAAGGTGAGGCTGACTTTGGTAACCCGAACACGCCGCCTGGACTAGTGTCACCTCGGGCGCAAGGTCTTGTCACTTCACCGTGAGGACCAGATGAATATTATTTTGACCATCAAGTGTACCACAGTTGTACTACTACTAGTAGTAACATATGGAGTAGTACTGCATAGTGGAAATAGGTATCCCGTGCTAGCATGCCTCTAGGTTCACTTCATCCTCCAGGTAGCATCCATATTGCGAGCAGAACCAAATTCTCGTGCATGCGGAAGCGCGAAGAAGGGCTTTTTTCTTTTTTTAGGATAACTGCATATTCCTTAACAAGAAAAGGTTGTGTCTCGCAGGCACGCGCCAATATCAATCTGAACCAGCTACGACACATTTTTAGTGCAAAGAGATGGATGTGTTTGTATATCTGTTCGTCCACCCAAGTGGGTTTTGCATAGGTCCCACCTGTCAGGAGGAGTGCAGAAATAAAAAGGAATCGTAAAATGTTTCGCCACGGTGATTTGAAAGAGTGACCTCAACTAACCAGTGGCACATGTAGCGATAGAAGGATGGGCACGTACACGAACACGGACCACTCCTCAGTACGCTACCCGCATAGCCTTTTCGTTTTGTAGGTTGGTGTACCTAGCCGTCTAATCAACTGCCTGCATGCCACTTCTCCCATTTACTTCTCCATCGGGAACCGATTTTCCTCGGCTTCTTCACCTCTCCTTCATTTGCATTCAAACCCCACTGGATTCACATCCTCCTAGAGTAATTCTGAAGCGCCTTTAAATAATCATCTTCTTCAGTTAGACTAGCTATCTTAATCCTAATTCTCCAAACCATAGCCCTCCGGTCCAGCGGTTCCAAATGGCGAAAGAGATCCCTATGCAGGTTTTTAGCGTCAAACATGTCCTCGTCGAAGGCTCGTTGAGCATAGTTGCCACCGTCATTGACCACCCAAGGGTTGTTTGGGAGTGGATCAACAATGTATCCAACTCCCTCCAAAAGGTGAAGATGAAGGTCGTCGGTCTCGACGCAGAGTACACGGAGCGTGCCACTGGGAAGATCCAACATGCCGCCGTCCTTCAGCTATGCCTCAAAGATGAAGTTTTGGTGTATCACATCATACACGCGCCCTCCATACCAGGTGAGCTCCATGATTTCATGTCTCGGGAGGACATATACTTCTATGGGGCAGCCATCAAAGGGGACAAAGAGAAGCTGGCGCCGTACAACCTTGACTTGAAAAACATCGCTGACCTACAAACCAGAATTCCTATAGACGATTGTGATCAAGAAACACCATCCCTATTCAACGTAGCAAATTCTATGCTCAAAACAAATCTTGAGAAGGGTGATGAGACACTGGGATTAAGGTCGTCTGGATGGGAGAATTATCCCTTGACCTACGAGCGGATAAAATATGCTGCCCTCGATGCCCGTGTGAGTTTCGAGATAGCTGCAAGGTCGGAAGAGCTTGTTGTGAAGCCGTCTCCCACAGAAATGGAGAAGAAGAAGAAGAAGAAGAAGAAGAAGAAGAAGAAGAAGAAGAAGAAGAAGAAGAAGAAGAAGAAGAAGAAGAAGAAGAAGAAGAAGAAGGAGAAGAAGGAGAAGAAGGAGAAGAAGGAGAAGAAGAAGAAGAAGAAGAAGAAGAAGAAGAAAGAAGAAGAAGAAGCTGCACCAGCAGCAGGGCATTATAGATGGATGAACTATTTCCTCTCTTGTAAAAATTATAGTATTTCCTCTCTGTGTACATTGATATAGATGAACTATTTCGCTGGTGTGCATGTCTTTGGAACAAGTGTACTGTGTGTACATTGATATAGGTCCGCTTGACTATAATGAACTATTTATCTGCCTAGTTTTCTCTACTACTCCACTACTCCTTGCAGTGGGCGGTATGCAATGCATGTGTCAGTAGACATGACAGCTTGTCCATGGAAGTTGAACTACGGCGACCATCACATTTCTACCACTGCCACACGTGATTCCCATGACGCCGCTCCAACCGACGGCACCACGTCCCCCGACGTGCGCCTCACCCCTCTTGCCCCCACCGCTCCTCTGCCTTTGTGTGCATGACATGCGGGCCAGCTGAACTGCGACGGCCATCAAGTTTCTACCACAGCCGCACACGATTCCCACGACGCTGCTCGAACCCATCACACCACATGTCCCCCGACCTACGCCTCAACCCTCTCGGTCCCATCGCCCCTCTGCTTTTATGAGGATGACATGTGGGCCAGCTGCATTTAGGGTCCACATGTCATTGACTCAAAGGCAGGTGCACTAAGCCGCTGAAGCTCGGTCCAGTGGGCCCCGAGAGGGAAATGTAACTCCTGTGCCAGGCCTTGTGGTGCTCCCGCAGTACAAACTCGTGCCAAACTCGGAATTTGTTTCTTACTAGTACTACCAATGTGCCGGCCCGTGCGTTGCAATGGATCCAAAGTAGTAGAATAATACTTGTTCACAAACTTGAAATATATAAACACTCTAGTTTTAATATACATATATCAGTAAAAATAAATTATGCTTCACTGAAGACATATTCCTCGAGCTGTTTTGATGAGGTGAGGGGCGGGTGTGGCTGATTTCAAGATAATAATAGATTTTTAAAACATTGGAGCAAAAAAAAAATTTCTAACATTTTGTAGTGTGGCACGCCATCCGGTGCACCTAAGCGTCTAAAAAAAGTGGAGTGCACTCTAAAGATATTTACATGCTCCCATTTAGTGGAGTGCACTCTAAACACATTATCAATTTATTTTTCTCTAGCCTTTCCTAGCCATGCAACCAAGCCACATAAGCTAGTCATGCATGCAATCCATAAATTGCAATATACTCCAGCATGCAATGCCGCCACATCATCTATTTATGCCTGTTAGTCATAGGTTGTTTTTTGCATTAGTCTTGATCCTTCACAGTTTGGTAGAGGTATGATTAATCCAAATATTAATGTTCCATAAAACTAAACTCCAAATGTCCGCCGGAGCCGAGGCAGAGGACGTACGACGGGGGCGGTGGAGGCGTCTTCGTAAGAGGAGGAGAGCTCGAAGGATAATCTTGCATGTCCGCCGCCACTTGCATATCGGCGCGGGACTCCTCGAGCGCCCACTAGAGCTCGCGCTCCTCCAGGGAGCAGCGGAGTCACGGGATTTTCCTAAACCACGATGGGCACCATGCAGTACTCCTCGTAGCCGGGGGCGTGGTGCTCGCGTCTCGACTCCTGGGGTACTGTCTGGAGCACGCGCTCAACCACCTCATGAGCCACGAGGATGCCATGCTCGCGGTCGTGCTGTTGGAGCACACGCTCGTGCGCCTGAGCGGCGAGGATGCGATGTTTGCGGGTGTGCTGCCGGAGCATGCGCTCGTCCATGTCGAGAGAGGCGATGATGCGATGTTCGCGGGCGGCGATGATGTGATGCTCGCAGGCATGCTGCTCGAGAACGCGCTCGTCCACATTGTGAGCGGTGAGGATGCGATGTTCATGGGCGTGCTGCCGGAGCACGCGCTCGTCCACGTCGAGAACGGCGACGATGCGATGTTCGCGAGTGTGCTCTCGACGATGCGATGCTCACGGGCATGCTGCTGGAGAACGCGCTCATCCAATTGTGAGCGGCGAGGACGTGATTTACCTCCTCGTGACCGACCAGGGCATGCTGCTGGAGCACAGCTACCCCTCGTGGCCGATGAGGCCGAGCCGCTAGATCACATTGTCCTCCGCGTGGACAGTCAGCGATGTCGGAGAGGGCGTGCTCCTCCTCGGCGATGTCGGAGACTCCGTCCTCTTCCCAGGCCGCGGCGTCGTCCACTTCGGCAATGGCTGCGTGCTTCGATGGGTGTTGTGTTCGTATGGGAGCTTTGAGCTACAGTACTAGTGGGGGCGGCGGTGACCTTTTCGTGGTTTCACATGGTCTGAGGAGAACAATAGATTCGGAAGTAGCACAATATGTTGGAACGTGTCGGACGAAGGCTGGCAGGAGCAGTACAACAAACATCACATTCGCACCATATTTTGAGAAGGGTTTAATGTAATTTGTGTGAAATGGGTCCGTGTGGATGTACGAGTAGTACATCCATATCATTGACATTCATGCACGCAACAAACATTTATGTGCATGATTTCACCCTATTTTCATATTCTGTTTGGGAGTGAATTTGATTTTTGTAATCGGAGCTCATTTTTGTAGTTGGTTTCAATTTAGACTATGCATGTATTATTGCGAGAGATAGATACAGAGAGAATATTTGTGTGGCAAAGAGGGGGGGCGGGGGCAGCGATACCTAACAAGAGAGGGGATATGCGTGTTCGAAAGACTGTGTGTGTCGTAGAGAGAGGAGTGTCCGAAAGGGAGAAAGAGGGTGTGTGCGTGTGCGTGTGTGTGTTAGAGAGAGAGAGGTGTGTGTAACATCGGGATCGACAAGGTTATGAGGTTGCGGATATGGGAGAGCGATAGTGTGTGTGCGATGAAGGGACACACCGACAGCGTCTATTCGTGTGTGAGAGAGCCGGATAGACCTCGACAGCACGGTGGCTAGGGGTGGAAGGTTATGTGTGGTAGAAAGAGATAGTAGAGAGAGAGATGAATGCTTGTTTGTTGCAAGGAGACCTAACTACATAGATGGGGGTGGCAAGAAGAAGAGAATGGCGGTGTGCCTTTTTGTCATGGGATGGAAGAGACTGACCAAGAGACACGCATCGTGTGGAGAGGTGTGTGTGTGTTGAGAGAGAGAGAGGGAGGCGTAGACCTGAATAATGAGATGGGTGCTCATATGTATGTTATAGGGAAGGAATTGTCTAGGTGGTAGTCTTATGATGGCGACCCAATCTTTCAATGAGAGTGGGGATAAGTATCGATTTGGTTGATTTTGACGTTGACGATCCAGCTATATCATACCCGGTGATACAAATCGACAATCGTTACTAAAAAAATCTTCGATGGATGATGATCTTGTCGTATGCACAAAATCAACCTAAGTAACAAGATGGAGTTCCTCCAAGAAACCGAAGAACCGACTAGAACTAAGATAATGCAATCGTAATTGCCAATATGAATTAATTAAGGATAATGGTGGGGTTGCTGGTACTGAACAAAAGGCGGTAGTCCTACACACACCCCGCAAATGCAAATTATAGCGAAGCAAAACAATGTGTACACAACAACGTGAGTTCAAACCTAGAAAAAGGGTAGTAGCCTTATTTAAAGCTGGATAGACTACATTACTATATTTTTTATTTATATAGTTATATCTATATCTATTCCACTCCCTCCGTTTGTAATTTACTCCGCACATATATAGCTTTGACTGCAGCCAAATTTTATAAAGCTTGACTGAATTTGGTAAAAACAATATGAACATTTACACTAACAAATTTACATGATGTGGAAATAAAAGCAATGATGAATCAAATGATATATATTTGGTGGTGTATATGTTAATACTTTTTCCTACAAAATGTTGAAAGTATACAAAGTTTGACTTTAGAGAAACCCAATATGCGGTATTATGTATTATATATTCTATATTCATTATTTTTTCGGAGTCAATGCGTGTAATTGCACGTACACGATATAAACCGTTGATTGATGTTGATCCAATGGTCCAGGTGGCTGCGATTCGGATCTACTATAACCTAATTGTACCCATACACGTTCTTCTCGAATGAACAGCACGACAGTGTGATCGATCCACACAAGAAGCTCTAAATAAGACCTCCAGTCGTGCCACATGGCTTCATGGGTGCCCCCCACATCATATTATTCATACTACGTTGACTGGAAAAAAGATAAATCACCCAAAACAAGATCGTCCCGTTTTTTGTTCCTATGATGTTGTGCCGTGCACGTACCTAGTTGTATAGTGGTAGTAGTAGTAGTAGTAGTAGTACAAACTTCGTAGTAGGAGTAGTACGGAGTGCTCCTACTCTATCAACGAGTCCCATCTGACACCAAATTTCTTGGCTTTCGTGCTACAGCTAGATCTTCCCCTCCTCGTTTCTGTTTTCCAACGCGGCGGGCGGGATGCGGTTTGCCGATAGTCAGTTTGCTCAACTGCGGTCCCACATGAAAGTGAAAATGCTAGGCAACACGCCTTCCCTAGCTATGTGGCATGCCGGACGGGCCGTGGAGTACTCCAGATTCCCGGGCGTGTGGGGGTGTGACGCGAACACGGCAGGCCTTTTCTTTTTACTAGCAATGTGCCCGTGCGTTGCAACGAATCCAAAGTAGAATAGTACTTGTTCACAAACTTGAAAGAAAACACTCTTGTTTTGATATACATATATACCACTAAAAATATATTATGTTTCACTCAAAATATATTTCTCAGGCTGTTTTGATGAGGTGAGGGAGGGATGTGGTTGCTTTCTAGATAATAAGGGGTTTTCTACAAATTGGAGCAAAGAAGTGGGCTATTGTTGCAAAAATGCCACAACTTACCTCACAACCGTTAGATGCAGATCTAATGGTCAGAAATGACGGATGGCAGACACACCATCATTACCAACCGAGTCCTTTATAGGAGTAGAGAAACATGTATAAATTGTAACATTTGGTTCTGCTCCTTGGCACGATTGATAGATAGAAATAACAATTGGAAATGCTAGAGCGGGGCTTTTCCCGCCAGATAATAAGTAGGGTAGTAGCTAGGTTAGCGCATTGTCGGTATGGTCACATGCGGTCCCACATGTTGTAGTGATATAAAGCCTAGCCAATGCGCGTCCGGGGGGCCGGAACGACAGTGTGGTATGCGATAGGGAAGGGACATGCTTCATGTACGTGTTCCAATTTCTCGTTTTGAACTTGCGAACGTGACAGGCGTGTTGCACGAGTAGTTTTGAATTTATAAGTTCGGTCTCAGTTTTTGAATTTAGGAGTAGTTCATAGGTCGGGTCAAGCATCGAACATAAATTACGAAGTTGATGGAAAAGGTAAGCACAACTTATAAATTGATGGATGGAGTACTAGTTACAGTGATGCATATAATTGCCTCCAAATGTGAGCAAAGGGATCGCACATGTCTTTATTGACTGGAACGAGAATGTAATAGCACAATAAGAATTAAGGCCACGATGATGCGATCGCAGTGGTGGTTACAGGAGGCAAGAAGAAAGATGCATCCATCAACGTACGACCTCCTCCTCCTCGACTCAGTGCGCCGGGCCACTGACCGGCGGCTTAGGAGCGGCGGCTTTTGTGGCGAGGTCAAGGTGCTTCTCAACAAAGGCGTCCAAGGCTTCCAGCCGGTTGACGAAGGCCAACGTCGTAGCGTCCTCACCAGCCTTGTAGATACCTATGTACACGACTTCCTCGTGCATGTGGATGTGTAGGTCGACGAATTCTTGCAGGGCGAGGTGCCTCGCGGCGAGCGCAACCTCCAGGTGGACATTCTTCGTTGCGTCAGCGGGCAGTCGCAGGGCCACCAGTGCTTGAAAGAGGTTCTTGCCATGGAGGCCGGTTAGGGTGGCAGGCAATGAGGAGCCCGGGCACACGGGCTGGAGGAGTACGGTGATGTCATCCGCGAGCTTCTTGACGACGGTGAACTTGTTGATGGTGGCAATGATCATCTTGTCCAACTGAGAGTCGTAGCTGGCGTCGACGATGGCCATGAACCAACCGGTCGCCAACACCCTCTGGAGACGATCCTCGGTGCCATGCCACAGGCTGGCGTCGTGGACCATCTGGCACAGCCACTGGCCGCCCGTGCGCATCGCCGCCATGGGTCTGGAGTGAGCACTTTTGCGCTTAGTGTGGTGCTTAGGTGCGTACGATGTGGTAGATGCATTGGAATGGAGGGGCACCTTTATATGAGTGCAAACTGCATTGCATTCACATCGTGCTGCCTCTTTTCCTTCAGCATGCTAATTAAAGGAGGATGCATCATTGGTCGTTCAACATTTCGGGAACCGCTACCCTCTCCCTCGTCTGCATTAAAGCCGTATCGGGAACTGTCCTGGTTTACTCAATATATTTTTACCGTCCTGGTTTACCAGTAGTTGTCAAATAGAATAGTACTGCGCCGCAAGCTGCACACCCGGCTGAACACGCCTCCTCGTCTCCATCAAACGCCTCCGTTAAACCCGCATGCAAACCGAGAAACCTACCCCGGCCACACGTCCGTTCATGAGCGGGTCGAAATTAAACGGAACGCCGGCCGAGCACCTCTTGTCCGCCCTCAGTTTAAATGAGGCCAGACGCCGGCCAAGCTCCTACCGTCCGCCCTCTATTTAAACATGGCTAGACAGCGGGCAAGAATCGCACCCCTTCGCCGCCCCCCCATCTCCTCCTTCACCATTTTCTCCACTCTTCCGATGGCTTCCAAGGAGCCGTTCTCTGGCATACTACCTGGCTGGGTACCAGCCGAGCCCTCCGGATACGAGCGAGGCCGCTCGATGATTCACCTACCTCGCCTAGCCCGACGGAGCAAGTTGCCGCCCCAAGCCGGCGCGTGGTTCAGCAACTCGCCGCTCCAGTTCAACTCGATGAGGAGTGGCCAGTTGCTCCACGCCAGCACGGCGGCGAGCACGACGGCACAGGCATCGTTGCTCTCACGTCGTACCGCACCACCAGTGTCTGCGGCCGCGCCTCCCGTGTCTACGGTGGCCGCGCCTCCCGTGTTTGTGGCCGCGCCTCGCATGCCTGCGGCAGCGCCATGCAAGCAGAGACAGAAGCCGGGTGTGCGGAGAGCGATGAGTCGGTGGCCAGCTTCTCCGTGTCTGCCGCCATCATCGAGGAGAAGTAGAACATGGGAGGCCGCCGCCGCTTGGGTCCCATGAAGGCCACCACCAAGGCGACGACTGCGTATACAGGTGGTCTCTTGGCTGCGTCGTCTCTTGCGAGGACCTTCGTCGACACCGCAAGTGTCTGCCGGACATGAGGAAGACAAAGGGATCCGCGGGCGGCCATTTAGATTAGGTATTAATTATACCACAAGAGCCGGATTAGCACTGCTTAGTTCATGTAAATGTAATGAAATCTGTCATGTTTATATGAAGATCCGGCTTTTTTATACGGAATCCTTCATGCTTATATGAAATCAGTCTGTGTTTGCACGAATTTCCTCTGGTTGGTTAGAGTTGTGAAAATGCATGCCGCTAGCATTGGATGTCGTCCTCCGCGGAAGGAAGCGGGAGGAAATTTCCGGGTTGCCGTAGGAGATGCTCTTATGCTGGAAATAATAGAGTCACATCCAATCCATTTGAGTTAATTGCGTGTATGATTCTCCCTCTATAAAAAGTTAATTGCATGTACAATGTACATGACTTGCAGGGTGGCTACAGATTCATACAAAAAATTAAAAAGAAACAAATTCATCCTTAATCTTGTATTCTAAGTAGTCTGTGGGTTCCACTGTCAGTACAGTAGCGAAAGAAGTATATGTTAAAAAAATATAAAAATCTAAAGTTTTATTAAGACATAATTCGAACTCAGGTCATCGCGTTGCGAACATCCGGTGCTAACCAATCCACCAGATGTTCGTTGTGGACGATGCAAGAGATATATCCCTACTCTTATAAAAAACAGAGTTGGTGATGATGGTGTGCCTACCATCCTGCAATATAGGCCGTCCGATTTATATCTGACGGATAGGAAGGAAACTATGGCAATTTTGCAAAAAGATACCCACACCCCTCTCCACATTTGCAAATAAGGCCTTCCCTCGTTCATCCTTTTCTCCCACAAGATAAACTACTCATACAAATGCATCTTGATATTCCGTGCAACGCACAGGCATCTTGCTAGTTTCTTTTTAAATAGTTACTACGATAATTGGGTTGAAGTGATATATTTTATGTCTGCCCCGAATGATCTCAAATTCACTAGTAGTAACAAAGAAAAGGTTGCCTTGTTAATTAACAGAAAACAGGGTGAAAACTATCACATGAGGCCGGTAAAAACAAGGCACACTGGGTTCAGCGTCATCGTCACTGCAGTTGTGCGCGCGCGAGAAATCTACATATCGAGGGGGCTACGGAGAGAAAGACGTATTGAGTGTGTGTGAGCGAGGCACAGAGACACAACAAGCGTGTGTGTGTGTGTGTGTGTGTGTGTGTGTTTGAGAGAGAAGCCAATTCATAGATTAAGATCAAGATCGAGGTGTCACCCTTCTGCTATCATTGTTGGGGGGTGGGGAGGGGGGAGGGAGAGAAAGACGTATCGAGAGTGTGCGCGCGGTAGGCACAAAGGCACAATTAGTGAGTGTGTGTGTGTTGTGTGTGTGTGTGTGTGTTTGAGAGAGAAGCCAGTAGATAGATTAGTATCAAGATCGAGGTGTCACCCTACTCCTTCGGTGTCGGGAAGTGTGTGTGTGTTTGAGAGAGAAGCCAGTAGATAGATTAGTATCAAGATCGAGGTGTCACCATACTCCTTCGGTGCCGGGAAGTGTGTGGGGGGGGTGCCGGTGACACTTAGATATAGGGAGAAGGAGTTTGTGTGATACATATCTATATTAAGGGATAGGTAGATAGCATGTTGCGAGGCATGCTTAAAGCATCACGGAGATAAACAAGCGGTGTGCATGCAAGTGCCGGAAAAAATGAAGAGAGAAACAATGTCTGCGCACGCGCGTGTGTGTGTGTGAGCGAAATCTCAAAACAAAAGGTGCTCTGCTGGAATCCCATTGTATGTATTCATATGGTTCCGGGACTCGAGTTAACCTTACACATATGTGTGCGAGACATAGTTATACTTTGAGACATTAGTGGCGGTGGGTGGGCGGAATTAAAGGGGTGGGCATGTTCGACAGAGAGAGCGTGTGTGTTTTTGTGTGAGAGACTTGTAGGACGGGGTAGAAAGATGAATTCTAACCTTGACAGAGGGAGAGAAATACACGAAGTGCACGTATGTGATCCCGATACCCACGGAGAAACGAGATATGTATGCGTGTGAGAGAGATTGCACAATTCATTCATGTATCACTATCTAGTGATCGTGAACGTGCATCGCTTGAACATAATCAATATCTACTTCGTATCGTGGCCAACGATACGATATCGATTCAACGCTACAAAGATTGGACACTCACATATCGCATTTTTTTCAAATAATCTTTTTCAATTGTGCATGCCAAAGTTATAGTGATGTTTCTTCAAACAACCACTGTAGTTATCATGTACATGCACCATTGTTAGTTTTGCATTCAAATTCATTAGTCTTGGATGATTTAAGGTTCTATTATGAAGTAATATATGTAATATTTGTATATGAATTCAATGGGTACGCAATTTATGAAATGGAGGTCATGTAATCATATGAGGTAACACTTTAAGTAGCGGACTACAATATCCGTTTATTTTATGCATCTATATTATCCATTTGTTATTGTGCAATATAATTAAAATTAACACGTCAATGCATTGTGCTTAAAATAAATAATCAATGGCACTAAATTATATATTTACACGAGAAATACATATGTTGGGCATTTGATCCGTTTTTTTGTGAACGCGCCTCTACACCCGTACGATTGGCCGCGCCCGTGTGAACATCCAAGTTATCGGTGCATCATCCCGAGTTATTGTCTTTTTTTTGGGGTGGATTTCATACCAGTTATTAACTGCTGACATGTGCCCCATGTACACAGTCTCGCATGACATTCCCGCTAGCGCTGTCCAAAATTAGTTGAAACTGGATACGAACGATCCCGCGGGCGGCAAAATCTCCCGCTTCCTTCCAAAATTTCCGCCACCTAGTCTTTAGCATGCGAAATTCCCCTTATGTACTTGGTGCACGGAGAACAATAGTTACAATACGGCCCTCATTTACATAATAGGTCGGGGTTGCTTTGGTAACTTCCGGTTCCCCCCACCACACGGCACCCCCATTTCCTCTCCCCCTCCCGCAAAAACGACTACTCCACAACACCAGAGCATCTTACATCACGTCGTCGGTACTTCATCGGCCTTTCTACCCCTTCCCTCTCGAAACCCTAGAATGCTCATCCACCGATGTACCAGAGCCCATTCATTGCCAGTGTTGTCCACCTCGCCGGATCTGCTTCTGCGTCCTCATCTACCCCTCCCACCTCCCCTAGAAACAAGCTGCTCATCCACCATTGTACCACAGCCCATTCAGTGTCGGCCTTGTCCACGGTGCCGGATCTGCTTCGCCAGTACTCTCGTCAACGGCAGCGCATCTGCAGCGGCTCCTTCGTACTCCCCACCGGAGATGCTTCGTCCACACCCCCGAAGCCGCCCCACCGACGCCCCCGTCGATGGCCTCTGATCCTCTTCGCCGACACCTTCCTCAAACCTACCGAAGCCGCTTCACCGACACCATCCTCAACCCTACCGGAGTAGCTTTGCCTATACCATTCTCAACCCTACCGGGGCCGCTTTGCCAACGCCCAAGTCCACGGCCTCAGGTCCGCTTCATCACACCCTCGTCCAACCTACCGGAGCAGCTTCTGACGCCCCGTCCACGGCCGCAGATCCGCATCGTCGACACCATCCTGAACCCAACCACCAGAGCAGCTTCACCGACGCCCTCGTCCACGGCCTCAAATCTGCTTCGCCCACACCGTAGTCCACCCTACTGGAGCCGCTCCACAAACACCCTACTCCACGGTTCTAGATCTCCTTACCGGACCCCGACAACTAGCGCAGCGTCATCGCCCTTGACGTTTCTAACCTGATTCCCACCGTCTGGCAAGATGCCAAGCACCCGCAGGGGCCTAGGTACTTGTCACCTTTAAACCTGTCCAGCATCACCTGCCCAATGTACTTCAAATATACTAACAGGTCGCTGTTACATGTTATGCAGCTGGTAAGAACTACAAGGATGATGTTTCTTCTGGATCTAACAGCTTGGCCAACCAAGATCCTGGATAGAGGCATTGCTATGATCTTGTAAGTGCGTCTCTCTCTTGTATTGTTGTGTGCCTGCCAGCGTGCTTTGCTAGGATTTTCGATCAGTAATCCCTTTTTGCAGACAATGATTTCCACTACTGGCTGCTAAATTAGAGATGTAGATGTCATACATGATACTCCCTCCGTTCCTAAATGTAAGTCTTTCTAGAGATTCCACTATAGACTACATACAGAGCAAAATGAGTGAATCTACACTCGAAAATGCATCTATATAGATCTGTATGTGGTCCATAATGGAATCTCTACAAAGACACATATTTAGGAACAGAGGTAGTACATTACACAAAATCGTAGGTGGCATGTAGGAATTCCAGTGCACTACATTAGGCTCCCTAAGAGTGTCTGCTAGTCTAGTACACAGAGTCATGGCTAGTTTATGCTATGCACACAATCGTTAATTTGTGGTTTAAATATGCGCAAGGGATATGCAATGTATTATCATGTAGAGATATCTCAAATTAGCCGTGTCAACTTGCAGATGGGGTGCCACAATGAAAAAGTACAAGATTTCTTAGTACAAGATGTATGTGGCAATTTCATGGAACATCACAAAAAAAGGAGAGGCAGCGGTGAGCCTATACAGTGTGCTATGGTAGGTCACTCCATTGCAATCATCATGACATGTTATTTGTATGTCAGTGCTGTTCGCCAGGGTTCTTAGGGACAGTTATTTCGAGTTATCCTAAGAAAATAAGCACCTTTGAATATAAGCTCCAGATAATAAGCCAACCAGTTCTTTTCATTGCCTGCCTTTTCTGCTTATCTGTGGTATGATCAGTGAAAAGTCTAGATTGCATTATATTTTGTCATTTTGCTGCCCATATGAAAATTAATTTGACTTGCAAACATCACAAATTGAACCCAGTGCAGTAATTAATATGATAGGAAAACAGACCATCAATATTTGTTCAAAATGCAAATACAAAGATACCATCTACTTGGCACAATCGACTTTGGTCAATGTCTTCCATAGAGAGCCCATTGCCTAATTTAAATGAAGAACGCATTGCCTAAATTTAAATGAAGAACCATTATTTATCGAAATTCGATGGTTGTCGATGTCAAAACCGGCATACCTCAGGGTAGGGGGTCCCGAGCTGTGGATCTAGGGTCGATGGATAACAAGGGACGACGAACACAGTGTTTACCCAGGTTTAGGCCCTCTCAAATAGGTAATACCCTACGTCCTACTTGATTATATTGGATGTATGATGTGGTTTACAGAGTAGATCTACCTCGAGATCAGCATGAGCTAAACCCTAAGGCTATGAGGTGATGAATGTAGCTCTAGCCCTAAAGACTAAAAACCCTCGGTTTATATAGACACCGGTAGGGTTAGGGTTACCGAAGATAGATTACAATAAGGAATTAAAGAGATCCTCCGCATTCTTGACTTGGAGGACACACCACGGCTTCATAGATCTCCTGTCATTATACGGCTCCACCAGTCCGGCCCATGTACAATGGGCCATCGCCCCAAGGACCCCTTAGTCCATGACTCCCTCAATGGTCGAAGTGGCTGGTTATTATCATATGGTTATTATCATATAGCAGCACCACCTGAAAGCATCATATAGCAGCAGCAGCAGCTCATAGCAACTCATTATACAGCAGCAGCAGCAGCTAGCAATTCATCATATACCAGCAGCAGCTCATAGCAATTCATCATATAGCAACAGCAGGAGCAGCTCATAGCAATTCATCATATAGCAGTAGCAGGAGCAGCTCATAGCAATTCATCATATAGCAGCAGCAGGAGCAGCTTATAGCAACTCATCATATAGCAGTAGCAGCTCATAGCAATTCATCATATAGCAGTAGCAGCTCATAGCAATTCATCATATAGCAGGAGCAGCTCATAGCAATGCATCATATAGCAGGAGCAGCAACAACTCATAGCAATTCATCGTATAGCGGATCAGAATGAAAATTTGGCAAAAAAATCAGAGGAGATCCTCACCTTGTTGGATGAGCTCATCCTTCAACAACACCTCAAGGCCAAGGCCTGGGAGGAGGGGAGGGGTAACAAGGTGCCTTCTGCCGGAGTGGGGCATCGACCGCCGGAGTAGTGCGTTGGATGGACCATAGCGGAGCAGCTGCTGGAGACCATGAGAATGAGGGGCGGCGCCAGAGGGAGGAGCAGCCGGGGAGATTTGGCCCTACCCGCCGGCCATGTAGCCTAGCTGGACAAAGCATCATCGAGGAGCTGGCCAGATGGGACCAGTGGCGGCGGCTCGCTGGAGGAACCCTAGCGCTGCAGGCAGGGGATTGAGGTAGAGGGAAAGGGGAGAGGAGATGCAAGCGGGCAGGTCAATGAATGCTTGCGTGTTTGTTTTTACTTGAGGGTCAGGTGTGACGCAGGCATGAGCAGTGGCATTTTGAGTGTAATATAGGCAGACAACAGAGTCATTTCGCTATTCCCCTTCCCTTCAATTTTTAGTGAGCTTCTACCCAAAGCACCCCCCCCCCCAAAGCGAAATAAGTTAAGCCCAAGCCCATAACTCCAAAACGAGTTCTTTACATCTTTTATGGCTTATTTTGACAATAAGCTCTGAAAAGGCAGAATAGAACTGGCCCTTAACCTGCAGTTCAATTGTGCGTGCAATGATGAATCACTCCTGCCTGCTATAGTGTACATTTAGGCATCATACATGGCATAACCTAATACATGTGCATTTCATTATAGAATCTGAAATATGCAATGTTTATGTTAGTTCATATGTTGCACATGATGTTTAAATGCCCCTTAAATCTGGTCAGTCAAGTGATGGTCTTTAAGCCTCCTTCTATGCTTCTTTTCTTGATATGTAATTCGGTGTTGTGCAAGATTTGCTCACACATCTGTTCAATTGCTTGTTTGTATCAGCCAGCCATTCTAGGACTGTTTGCTTTGATTACCTGTTGTTCTTGACCTAACAGAGCTTGTCAATGATTTAAACACTAAGGGCTGCTGTAGTGGGGGCTTGTATAAGTCATAGGTGACATAAAGGTTTGGTTGTACACTAAAGTAGGCTCTCCAAGAGTACCTGGAAGTCCAGTTCAAAGGTATGCCTAGTTTTTACACAGCGCACACATAGTAAATGCTCATTTCATTGTGTGCAAGAGATGTGGCATGTTTCATTATGTGGTGTTGTTTTGTTATAAACTCATCCTTTGGTGTTGTTCACAGACTGGAAAGTATGCATATTTATCTTCCAAGGAGACCAGTAACTAGTTTGTGTCACCTTGCAGAGGGGGTGCAATGAAGATAAGATTGAGGATTTCGAAGTACAAGATGTTAGGAAGGAGCCTTGCAAGAGAAGGAGGAGTGTTGAGCCTGTTCAACTAGTTATGGTAAGTCACTATATTACAATTACCAGGACATCCTATTTATCTGACATTGTGCTTGCGTAGGGTTCTTCACCTGTAACCCAATCATTGGGCCATTGATTAAAACTCCCTCCGCTCACTACTATATGATGTTCTAACTTTTTTGTAAATCAGATGTATGTAAACACATTTTAATGTGTCTGTTCACTCATTATGGATGTAGTCTACTTTTAAATATCTAAAACATCTTATAGTAGTGAACAGTGTGAAACTACTTCCTGCTATGGTAGAGTTGTCGATGTCATAAATGTCATAACCAAAACCATATGCACATCATTAGCCTCCCTATCATTACTAGGATCTTGATTACATACTAGTCGAGATACTTCATAGGGGGCAAACAATATTACATTACTTGTTCCTTTATATAGTAAATGTAGCTAGGCCATGGATGTTATTGAGGCGTGCATGTATGCATGCTGCCAACTCAACAGTTCAATTGCTTGTTTGTTTCAGGCATAGTTAAATTGCTCTTTTCAATTGCTTTATTTGTCCTCAGTTAATGAGATGCCCAAACAATGATGCCTGATGTAGGGTACTTGTATAACTATTAGTTGACATAATTAAAGGCCTTACCATTTAATTACTCTAGCGAAGTGTGCCTGAAGCTTTGAAGTCTATTAACCAACTATTACTGCATGAGGCTCACAATCTAGTTTATACGTGGCTAATGATTGCATAATTTTGCTTGCTGTAGTAGGTTTGTATGAATCCCTCTGCTGTTCATTATGCTCCCTAAGACTCTTCTGGAACATGGCACACAATGTTCCAGCTAGTTAATTGAGCTACAGAATGGCCAACTGCTTGCTTACTTATACGTGTTCAGTAGCTGCGTGTGGTCTAAATTTGTAACATGTCTGTGTTTTGGATTTGGCCCCAACATCCAGCTCCTATGGTGAGCTAAGAGAGATTTCTGTATGCGGGCTGCACAGACTATCATTTTTATAATTTTTTAAATATCACCTGCTTATGCTTCATGACATGTAACATTATTGTTAGTCCTATTTTGCCATGTACAAGATAGTCTGTCTTGCTCGCTTCACTGTTGTAACTGTATTTTTACCCTAGTCATGTGTACTTACAGAAACATTTCAGGATGAAGTGACATCAACACAAATATCTCAGAGCAGTGCGGCATGGCCGTTACCAAATGATTATGGATTGGAATTGGAGTGTGCTAATGTTCTCGAGCATCAACTAGAAGCGGCAAGACAACATATATATGATTCTCAACATGTAATCAAAATGTTGAGGCTGGAGTTGCAGGTATTAGATGTAGGAGTCAAAAAAAATGAAACAAGACACTGAGGTAACCACAAAGGAATTGAAGATTTTGCAGACTGAAATTTGTGCTATTTGAATCCGGCCAATCCTATTTTCTGAAGAGATTATAGTTCAAATGGTAAGTTCTATTGATGCGCGTCCATGATGTATGAGCTTTATTTGCCAAGTGTATGTAATTTGTTGTTTCTGTATGCTTTTTATTATCACTGGTGCCGAACTATAATGCCCAGTGGATATAATCTGTTGTAAATCCTTTATTGTATAGTGTAGGATTATTCTTCGTTTCTATGCCTTAGTCTCTTTATTGTATAGTGTAAGTTTTTTAGAGGCGATAGTATAGAGTAGGATAATTCTTTGTATATGCTATATCGTTGAAACGGGGGCCAACACGCCCAAACATTACCTGGACGCCATCCGAACGAACAAACATGTGTAGTCAAAGCGGGCCTTAATTGGGCTGGTCAACTAATATTTAGTGGATCCCAATCACCGTGGCCCACCGTAACAACGGCTCTTAGCAGGCCGTTAACAGGCCGAAAGCTCGATAGGGCCATATAAATGGAAACGCCCTGTGGGCCTCTAGCAGGTCGAAATAAATGTCAATTTTGTCTCAGCCCTTTTACTTGACGGGCCAGTAAGAGGCCGAAAGTGTTTTGGGCCAAAAGAGGCCCAATTTACGAACTAGGCTTTTAACAGGCCGAAAGTCCCGTCGGGCTAAAATTGTGCCCGGCTTAAAGTGGGCCGCTAATGGACCCAAATTCAGGTGGCACCGACAAAGGCCCAACTGTTGTGCGGGCCGTTAACAGGCCGAAAGGCAAAATGGGCTAGAAGTTGGCCCATGTACAGTGCGCCGAGGAAAGGCCGAAAGTCACAACGGGATAGAAGTTGGCCCAACTATAGAATGGGCCGAGAAAAGGCCGAAAGATGTACCGGCTGCATATTGGTCCATATCTATAATGGGCTGCTAACAGGCCGAAAGAAGGTCGGGCCGTAATTGAGCCCAAAGACGTAGCGGGCCGTTAACGGGCTGGAACTGACGATGGGCTGGAAATTGTCACATCTAAAATGGGCCTTTGATGGGCTGATTCTGTGTAACTCGTATGGGCCATGGTTGTGAATGGGCCTGACGGAAGTAGGCCGCTAATGGGCCGGCCCGCTTATTTTGACAAGCCCGGCCTTTTAACCTGAATGGGCCACTATTGGGCCGAGCCACGTGTCAACTTATCATAGGCGCATCCCGTCCATTGGCTGGATGACATCTATCCCAAGGCTGAGCTGACGCGTGGATCCTCCGGCGAATCAGAATTTTACACATGGAAAATCCCCATTGGTCCGGGCTGTTAACGGGTTATCGGGTCAAAACCGAAACCCGATAGCTTAACGGCGACCCGTTACGGTGGATGCCACGTGTCGGTTACCCTTGACGAAAACACTTCCATGACACGCCATTTATCGTCATGGAAGTGGACACTTCCGTGATGATAATCTTGGTATTGTCATGGAACACTTCTACGATAGCACAGGTATGACTATCTTGATTCTGTCATAAAATCGTCATGGATGTACATGCATGACAGAAAACGTGACCTACTGTGGCAAACACGTATCATCACGGAAGTGTTTTTTTTGTAGTGACATCAGTTACCATGAGAACGCCTGTAATGATTCATGTCAATCAAGTCTCTCTTTGTAACGTAGCTAGCTCAAGGGGCGGCACACTCAATATAAGCCACCCCGTAGCACAGGAGGAGGGGTTCGCATCCATTGTAATCATTAAACACAAGAGAAGAAAACACAGCTCCCAGAGCTCGAGATGTAGGGTTATTACCTCCTCCGAGAGGGGCCCGAACTCGTAAAATCCTTGTGTCATGCTTGCGCCGTTGCTTGATCTAGCCCTTGTTCGTACCCCTAGTACTCACTATCAGAGTAATTCCCACGATAGGTGGAAGCCTAGATTGCCAATCTTTTCACACTTGGAGGGGGAAAGGAATAAGAAGTAAGAACTCAAAGGGGAATCACTCAAACATGTCCAAATCACACATCCACTAGAATAGCACACATGAGATCCACAAGCATACAAGAACAAGTCAAGGAAAAAGCACTAGGTAGAGTTCTTCACAAATCCAAAGGAGATGAAGTCTTGGAGGTAGATAGATCTTCCCTAGAGTATCGGCCTTGCATCCATGAGATGGATCTTCCCTTGAAGTGGTCTTGAATCCACCAAGGGATATTCTCCAAAAGAGATCTTGGTCTCTAATGGAGGGGTAGACGAGCAAAGTTGTCTAGATCTTAGTTCAATATACTTTGCTAACTCTATGGAAGAGGTAGGGGATGAATATTTATAGTCTAGGGAGAGAGAGGGATACATGGTTCAAAATCCTAGAAGCTGCGCGCAGGCAGTGCCGAACGTCCGGTGGTCACCGGATGTCCAGTGGCTCCTAACGGACCGGATGTCCGATGGCTGGGGGCGTCTGGACGTTTGGTGGTCTTCGGACTTCTGGCAAAATTCACCGTTTGGGTACTGGACACGTGTGGCCAGATTTTCTATGAGGACCGGATGTCCGGTTGATTGTGGGCCGCCGGATGTCCGGTCGCTGTAGACTTGCGTCTGGGCTTGTTTCCCTGGGAGGCCCCTACCCTTCACGCCGTACAGGATGTCCAGTGATGGACCGGACTTCCGGTGCCTGTAGGTTCTGTGCGATCGTTCCTCTTGGTCTTCTTGCTCCGGTTCGGCACCGCCTTGTCCAATGCTCCTAACTTCTTCATGGCCATCCTCTTGGAACCTAATCACACACAATACATCTGTTTGAGGTAGTAGCCATGTCTCACATGTGGGAAAGTATGAATCACCGAGGAGCGAGTTCACCTCATGTTCAATGGCACGTGCACGAGCTCTTGTCATAGGACCACTTGGCTATTGAGGAGTTGGTGTAGTATTCATGGGGATGACCGTAGGGTGCTCTGCACCAGGAGTTGCGCGAGGGCTCAACTGACGGCCACGACGTCGCCTTGCCGGCTATCCCGAGCCACGACTAGGGTTAGTTATCTGGGGGCATAGAGCTGCGGCTAGAGCGGTGAATCGATAGAATGAGGCGAGGCAAAGACGTACCTGATGATGGTGGCGTCGGAGACGACCATGCTAGGAGGAATGGGAGGTGGTGGCGGCGGCGATGACGACTTGTGGAAAGAAAGAGAGGGAGTCAGGAGAGAGAGAGGAGAAAGGGGTCATGGAAGTTGTGCAGGAGAGGGGATAGATCAAGGCATGGTGATTGGGCTGTGCAAGTGAAAAGATGAAAATACCCCTCGACCGGGCACGAAATTGCATGGCGCTACTGCGGAGTTCCTATGCGCGATTCTACCCATTCACCTCTTGATCTGACGGTCATCGCTGAGACATCTTCGACACAAATCTATAATTGAGATGGCCAATTTGAGGGGTCCGGTTGCAGATGCTTGGCGCGGACCGACCTGGAGGTTGGAGGACTCGAGCCTAGGGTTTTTTTGGTTGGTCTGCCCACCGGCGCGTGTATGACCACACTTCCATAGCCAAAGCCAAAGTGATATACCCTCCTCCTCGCCGCCGCTTCCACGCCTAACTCTAGTGCCGCCACCAGTGGTAGCGCTCTGCCCCCTCAGGGTGACAACAAAATAACTGGAAGGCATCTGGAGTGTCGGTCTCGGGTCATCACACACTCACATCAGCATAGTACATTGGGCTCCATGAGGCTTCCCTCACAATCTCGAAAATATCTACCCACCTGGAGGGTTTTTCTGTTTGATGCGATTATTATGTTTCGATTGTATGTGATGTTTGTTGCCCCTGCTCCCGCCTAAATCGCTCAAAAATATCTACCCGCCTGGAGGGATTTTTTGTGTGATAGCACACCGTTATTACGTTTGGACCGTGTGCGATGTTGTTTGTTTCCGCTCCCGCCTGCACCCCTAAAAAATATCTTGCCGCCTAGAGGTTTTTTCTGTTTGGTAACACATGGTTATTATGTTTCGACTGTGTGTGATGTTTGTTATTCCCTCTCCCGCCTGCATCCCTCGAAAATATCTACCCGGCTAGAGGGTTTTTCTGTTTGATAGCACATGGTTGTTATTTTTGGACCGTGTGTGATGTTTGTTGCTCAATCCCTTCATCCAAATTTTCGATAGCCCCGGCATTTTACTCCCACCTAGTAAAAAATTTAGTAGCCATGTCATTTCCTCAAACACCGCCTTGGCCCCCCTCCACACACACACCCCCCAAAAACTGCACGCGCGCGCCCGCACACACACACACACACACACACCACCACCCCTCCCTCGCTTAAAACCCTAGCAAGGTCACCACTGCTGCAAGGCCTCCATTTCAACATCTGCCGGTTTGCCCGTGTAGCTTACCCACAGATCTCCATACCATAGCCACCCTGAGTTTCTTAGATGATGCCTGCCAAACGTCCCCATTCCCACAGATCCCCACCCCCACTCCATAGCGTCGCAGCCTAAGCCCGGCTACGCTTCTCATGGAGCTCGAGGTGCGAATGGCCCAAAAGATGTTTATCATAGCCTCTTCGCCCGACGTCACCGAGGTGGCCGTCGAGGAAGCCGACGACGATTACTAGCCACAGGCTCTCAATCAGTGGGCTAGAGTATGCTGGTATGTCGCGGACGCGGGCTACGACATCGAGGTCATCGACAACGACAGCTTGACGCGGGCTATGTCACAGGTTAAATGGACCACCCCAACCCCTCGGGTTCAACCATCATCGATCTCATCCATGGCCCCACCACTGATCTCCTCTGGCTCGCTGTCAAGAATTTGCCATCCTACTTCGCCATCGAGCCCCTTTTGTCATTTCTGAAGGACACGTTCTGCGACGCTGGCTTGGGATCCTCAACTGCCAAGTCAGACCTCATCGACGATGACCGCGAGGAGGGCACCCTCTTCGGCTCTTCCAAGGGGAAAGAGCCCATCTGCGACATCAGGGAGGGCACCCTACAGTCGTGCTCTTCCAAGGGGAAGGAGCCCATCCGTGACAACATGGAGTGTACCCAGAGTCCGTGCTCTTCCCATGGGAACGAGCCCATCTGTGACAACTGAGGAAACCCATGATTTGTTTTGCCGTCCCTCTTCATAGGGGGGACCCATGATTTATTTTGTCGAGCCCCTTTTGTAGTGTAGTGAGAATATGTCCAGTTTTAATTGCTATATATGGTTGTTTGCAGTATGCCTTATTTATTTCAGTTATTCACAATGTGATGCTCTATGTGTGCAACTATTTACTGTGCAGTACAATTTCATCAATACCAATTTCAACAATACTAATAGGAATGACTATTTGCTTGCTGTTAAGCATGTTATAGCTAGCATATGCCTCTTTTAATGTTTTTTGGTTGTTCGGTTGTTTGTAGATAGCATATGTCCAGTTTTAATTGCTATCTTTGGTTGTTCGTAGTATGCCTTGTTTATTTCAATTGTTCACAAAGTGATGCTCTATACGTGCAACTATTCAGTACAATTTCATCAATAGCGGTTTCAACAATACTAATAGGAATGACTATATTTGGTTGCTGTTAACCCTGTTGTAGCGAGCATATGCCTCTTTGGTTTTAGGTTGTTCGGTTGTTTGTAGTTAGCATATGTCCAGTTTCAATTGCTATCTTGGGTTGTTCGTAGTATGCCTTATTTATTTCAGTTATTCACAAAAGTGATGTTCTATATGTGCAAGTATGAACTGTGTAGTTCAATTTCATCAATACTAGTTTCAACAATACCAATATGAATGGCTATACTTGGTTGATGTTAAGCCTGTTGTAGCGAGCATATGCCTCTTCTAACTATTTTGGGTTGTTCGGTTATTTGTAGTTAGCATATGTCGAGTTTCAATTTCTATCTTTGGTTGTTCGTAGTATGCCTTGTTTATTTTAGTTATTCACAATGTGATGTTCTATATGTGCAAGTACGAACTATGCAGTTCAATTTCATCAATACCAGTTTCAACAATACCACTATGAATGACTACATTTGGTTGTTGTTAAGCATGTTGTAGTTAACACGCCTTTCCATTTTTATTTAACAATAACTAGTGTACTTAGACCTGCACAATACCAGTTTGAATGACTATATTTGCTTGTTGTTAAATGTTAGGCCTGTTGCAGTTAACACGCCTTTTCACTTCTTGTTTTGCTTAACTAGTGTGCTTAAACCTACACACCGAAGCTATCATTTGGAGATTATGTTGTCTACCATAGATATATTTGGTTGATGTTTAGCCTATTGTGCTTAACATGCCTTTCGATGTATTTACACAGGACAATATTGGGAACGACTGCTGTTTTCCATCGAGGTTAGTTTCATCCCATGGCTTATATATATTCATTGTTCAGGATATCGGTAGCTGGTACCATATAGGCCGGGGGCTGATAAGGGATTAATTGGCGAACCAGACATTTAACTGAATATATTTGTAACTCATTTATCGGTAGGTTAACTAGGGCCATATCTAATATATCCGAGGCTACATAGCAACATGCATTGTACTAAATGTCTAAATATGCAATCCTAGGCTACATAGCAACAAGGAAGAGTGTTACCTTAATGTTCTGATGATGTCTAGATATACATAGAAGAGCAGCAACAACAACAACAACAACACAGCAGCAGTTAACTGTAGTTAATCAGCCGATATTTGTAACAATGTAATAAACTCCCTCCGCTGCATAATATAAGATGTTAATTCATCCAATATGTGAGTATTGGATGTAATAAGATCTTATATAATGGGACGGAGGGAGTGTTGTACTACAACATTGTGCAATTAATGTTTAGCTTCTAATATTAACTTGGTGCTTTTAGGTACATATGTCATTGGTAAAGATCCGCGCTTCGACCCTTTTTGCGTATGGGGCAATGAGATATTCATGAACCAGCATCAAGTGAGGAAAACTGATAAAGATTGTTAGCAAAATGGGTCAAAATATGGCAATTAAACTATTTGTTTACACTTTATCCAAGACAACAGTGAACTGTAGGATGGTAAGTAAGAACTATGTAGCCTTCTTTTTACTGCCCATAATGAGTTGTGTTAGATGACAATATCTGAATCTTTTTCCTTTGCAGTGGTTCCCAAAGCAGTTTACTCAAGATTACCTCTCAAACTACATGATTGGTGGGCATGCAAAGGTTAAAGTATTTCTACCAAAACACGATGACTATCTAGATGTCCTCATGAAGACAGTGAAGGATTGGCGGTCAGCCATCACAAGGGGTTGGACTAGAGTCGTGCGTGCCTTCTGCATGGAGGAGGGCACAATATAGGCATCCCGTTTCACCTTGTTCAACAACCAGAATGTCTTCGCCTCTTTCTTTACCGTCTTTAATAATACAACTATACAACCCTAGTTCATCATTCTTTATTTGGTAGGTACATATGTTCAAAAATTACATCAAAAAATGAAGGGACATTCACATTTGTGCCCCTAACTTGAAACCACTACTCAAATTTACCCTTAACTTTTTCATGTGCTCAAATTTGCCCCTAAAAAGCATTTTAGGCCGCAAGAATGCCCTTCCATCTCCTCAAAGTTGTTTGACCGAAACTTTGAAAATTCATATGTACTCAGAAGGAAGCAAAATAAGACATGAAAATATTCATAAAAACATCACCTATACGCACATGTCATTTAAGTTCATGAAAAAATCACTCTTTAAATTTTTTTAGGGTTTATAACATTAAAAAACTATTTAGGGTGAATGCAAATAAATGCACGTGTACGTGATGCACGTAAATGACATGCGCGTATAGGTGATATTTTTATGAACATTTTGATATCTTATTTACATTCTTCTGAGTTCATATGAATTTGTTATGAATTTTCAAAGTTTCGGTCAAACAACTTTGACAGCCTGGAAGGGCATTTTCGTGACCTAAAATGCTTTTTAGGGGCAAATTTGACCACATAAAAAAATTAGGGATAAATCTGAGAGTGGGTGCAAATTAGGGGCATAAATGTAAATGTCCCATAAAGTTATAGCCTACTTTAAAATTCAAATTCGGTACAATTTTAAATAGCAGCAAGTAAATTAGGGTGAAAATACGCTCTGCAAGTCATTACGATGCATGATCTGTAAAGCACAACGTGCATTGAAAGTGCGTTATATCGACTAGAGGGGGGGTGAATAGGCAATTTTTACAAATTCGTCACTGAGGAAATTCAAGGTGAGGAATTTCCTAAGTCACGAATGACTAGCAGCGGAATAAGTACTCAGGTGCAAGCGTAACAGAGTAGTAACATAGTCATCATGATGAAATGAAAGCAAGCACCGAGTACAAGAAGCATATAAACAGGATAAGCACGCTGAAGACAAAGTGACTACAGAATTAGGATTGAAGAAATTGAGAAAATCTTCAGTCAAAGTCTTCAAACAGTAACGATCAAGTTCATTAACACATGAATGAGGAAATGAAAGGGTTTAGGAAATAGAACCAGTAGCTCGGTGAAGACGATGATTTGGTAGACCAGTTCCAACTGCTATGGCAGTTGTACGTCTGGTTGGAGCGGATAGGTATTTAAACCTGAGGACACACAGTCCCGGACACACAGTCCTCACCGTATTCTCCTTGAGCTAAGGTCACACAGACCTCACCCAATCACTCGTGGTAAGTCTTCACAGGTGACTTCCAAACCTTCACAGACTCGGTCACTCGGCGATCCACAATTTACTCTTGGATGCTCTAGACCATGACGCCTAACCGTCTAGAGGATGCACAGTCCTCAAAGGTAACAAGAGTCGGTTCCACACAGGAACAATTTCTTCAGTGATGCTCAATCACTTTGGGTTTTAGGTGTTGGGTTTGGGTTTTTCCTCACTTGATGATTTTCGCTCAAAGTCCTCGGAGGATGGGATGCTCTAAATGACAAGTGTCAGTTTCTCTCGGAGCAGCCAACCAGCTAGTGGTTATAGGGGGCGGCTATTATAGCCGGGGAGCAGCCCGAAATGATAAGACATAAATGCCCTTCAATGATATGACCGTTAGGTGGGTAGGATATTTTGGACAGCTGGCGCATAGCACAGCAACGGTCGGAAATTTGAGCTCTCAAATTCCTCAGGGCTATCATGTTCCTCACTTGTAGGCAATCCGCACTGGCGAATTCCTAACTCCTCAGTTAGAACAAATTCCTCAGAGAACAGAAGAACTTTGTCTCTGTCACTGAAGAACTTGACTGAACTGTATGAGATTTCCAATGGCTTCACTCGAAAGGATTGGTAGGTGTAGGATTTTGAGTTGAGCATCACTTGGAAACTTTTCCTTAGTTTTACCTCGACCCCCTTTAACAGTACGGTGTTTCCTATGACTCAAGAAAGGGAAAACAAAACTATGAAAACAAAAGTCTTCACGCTTCATAATCCTCGCATCAATATCAAGTCTTCAAGGTCACACCAATTTCCTCATTTTCAAAGTCTTCAAGAAAACCAAAGTCTTCAACTGAAGACATTCATTTTTAGGGGTCGACTTTCTTCGTAAATATCAAATTCCTCATAGACTTATAGAACCTGTGTACACTCACAAACACATTAGTCCCTTAACCTATAAGTCTTCAATACACCAAAATCACTAAGGGGCACTAGATGCACTTACAATCTCCCCCTTTTTGGTGATTGATTACAAATAGGTTAAGTTTTCAACGGGGATAAAACATATGGAGTGTAAATACTGATATTGAGGAATTTGATTGCAAGATATAGAGGAACTCCCCCTGAAGATGTGCATATTGAGGATTTTGCTTTGGATTGCAGATGCACATTATGGAGTAATATCATGGAGATCTCCCCCTATATCTTGTAATTCATACACGCATTTAACATATGATATGAAGAATTTGAAATGCATGATGAAATATGGTGTCTGACGAAATTCAGCATGCGTGCATTAAGGTACTTGAGGAAATAAGCATGCAGAAAGCAGTTCAAAAGTATCAGACCACCATAGGACATAAGTATACAACTCAACCAACAAACACTTCAGAAGAGCGAGAGTTGTAACTTAACAGAAAAAAAATAGCCCATATATAAGACCCGCTTGAAGACTAACTCAAATTTCTCCCCCTTTGTCATCGAATGACCAAAAGGGACGAAAAATGAGGACTAACGCCCCTGAAGAAATATCATCATGATGTCGATGGAGGAGCGCCAGCGTTGTTGGGGTCGTCCGTTGAGGTAGGGCCTGCCGCAGTGTCGTTCAAATCTTCGGCTTCATCCGTTTCACGCGATGAAGAATATGAACTGGCAACAAGCTGAGGAACTTTGACCTTCTTGAATTTCTTCGAAGGGGGCTGAGACCAGTCAAAGTCCTGTTGGAAGCCCATCTCCTTGAGATCTTCAGCACTATAAAGATTCGACAGAATAGCCCAAGTGCGGTCAAAGACTTCATGCAAGTAGTAGTGATTCTTCTTCACAGTGTTTTGAGTGACTGTCATGTTCTGAAGAATTGCACCAAACTGACGCTTGACCCACTTGTGATTTCGATCAACTTTCTGATGAAGACTAAGGAGAAGTTCACGATCAGTCATCACATGCGGAGCTGTTGCTTGAGGATTTTGCTTTGAAGTTTTGGCGGCAGAATCTTGTGTTGCAGAGTCATCATTGGTGGAGTAGGATGTAGCTTTGCGAAACTGTCCATCCAATGGACGAGTGCCTTCATCGATAATAGTGGCCTTGCCCTTCTCATCAGCTGAGGAAATAGTCTGCTTGAGGACTTCAATAGGTGGCAAATAGCTGAGATGATTCTGAAAGTCAGCCTGATAATGAATTGAAGACCTTGATCTGATGAATTTCATGATCCAGGGAGCGTAAGGTTTCAACTCAAAAGGTGACAGAGCAGCATTGGCCAAAGTCCTCATGAAGAAATCATGGTAGTTAATGGGAATGTCATGTATCATGTTGAACAGCAGATTCTTCATGATGCCAACAACCTCTTCTTCATCAGAGTTGTGGCCCTTGATTGGACTGAGGGTTTTGGTCAATATGCGATGTATCGTCCTTGGCACATAGAGCAATTACTTCACAAGGAAGGTGGTCCTTGGAGCTTGGCCAGCCTTCAAAGGCTTCATCAGCACTTGCATCAAATGATTTGAGAGTTCAGGTTCCTCATAGATGAGCCTAGCACCTTCAGTGGGAGGATTGACTGGGACGGCGTGAAGCAATTCAGAGGCCGATGCTTCGTAATGAGTATTTTCGGTCATCCAGTCTAGCACCCATGAATTCACATCTTCAACATTTCTAGTGATATGCAGTGTGGCGTAGAATTGAAGAATGAGTTCTTCATTCCAGTCGCAGATGTCAGTGCAGAAGTTAAGTAGCCCAGCGTCATGAAGAACACTGAGGACTGGATGGAAGCAAGGAAGCGACTCCATATCCACATGAGGAATTTGCTCGTGGTCAAATACCTTGTTCTTACCAAACAGGAGGGAAGAGTAATAGTTCATTTGACTTGCTGTCCAGAAGCGCTTGCGTCGCAGTCTTGCAGAGTCATAGGGATTGTAATCCGTGAAGAAATGATGCTCAGCAAAGAAATCATCAGCGTTGAATTTTTGCTTCTTGGTATGAGGATTTTGTGGCTTGGGATGAAGATTAACAGTTGAAGTCTTCACAGCCGCTTGGAGCACAACCTCTGGAGCCACAGACTGAGGAATTTCCATAGCAATTTCATCAGCTGCAGTCTTGGACTCCATTTCTTCAGCATCAGTAGCTGGAACTTCTTCTGGAATAGAATGAAGTGAAGATTGATGTCCATCAGAGCCAGTATGAATTTCTTCAGTCGGCACAGTGGACTGAGGAATTTGTTGCAGAGGAGTGATCAATGGTGAATTTGGATGATGTCTTTCCCAATAATCATCATTAAGAACTGGTGTAGTAGACCCAACGTCCACATCCTCATCTTCTTCATCAATTTCTTCAACGCCTGCCTCTTCAGCTGTGAACTGAGGCACGGGCGATGATACCAGAGGGGTTGAAGGGATATCATTCACTTCAATTTCTTCATCCAATTGTTCTGAAGTAGAAGCAGAAGGATTCGCTTCATCACTGTCATCAGGAATGTCATATTCCTCACCAAAGGGAACAATTTCCTTTGATGGCATGCTTGAGATAGGAATAGCATCAATGGGGTTGGTGTACGAGCTTTGCAAAGTCTTCACTTTCTTGGGAGCTGAAGACTCTGCAGTTTCTGAGGCTTTCCTTTTCTTCATAGCTGCCTTTTCTGCAGCTTTGGTCTTCTTCGCTTCTGATGCAGAAGGAAGGTGGATATCTTTCATCTGTGATGACTTTGCAGGAGGAGCAGATGAAAGTGGTGCAGTTTCTTCAGGCACAACTGATGCAGTTGCCCTGGCTTGTTCAGATTCTTCAGGCACAGCTTCATATGCTTCAGCTGACCTGAGTTGTTCTTCAGGTGCAACATTGGAGGTTGCCCTGGCATTTTCTTCAGTAGGCTGAGCAGATGCATCAGCCTGAGGAACTTGTTGTTGCATTGGAACTGCAACATTCGGGTTGAACCCCTTGGCCATTCTGACAAATCTGACTTTGGCACCTAGCCAATCTGCACGATATGCGTCAAATTCATCGCTTAGAGCTTTGATCTCCTTTTGTAGATTCACAAGTTCTTCAGGAGTCATCTTCACAGCGTTTTTCTTCAGAAAGCGCTCCTTCTTGTATTGGGCTTTCTTGACTTGCCTGGCCTTCTCAAATTTCCATTTTTCTTCGGCTATGAAGGCCGTCAACGTGTGGCTCTGGCCAGGAGTGAGGTTCAATTCAGGCAGAGGAGTATTTGGATCCTTGTGCCATAGATCGATGAAATCAAGGATCCTTTTAGGATCCAGCATGAGTGGAACAGCACTGCCTTTGGCTCTAGCGGCCTTTTCTTGCCTGTCTTTGATGATCTCAGCAAGTTCTTCATCATCAGCTTCATCGTCCTCAGACGGAACTTGGAAGGCAACTTGCTTCTTGTGAGGACTTGGTCTTGGGCCTCATCCAGCAGTGGCCTTTTTCTTCAGCAAGATTGGACCAGTTGAAGATTGTGGCGGAGCTGAGGAACTTGCAGATGCTCCTGAGGCAATAGAGATTCCTGTAGTCCGTTGGCACGTGGCAAGATGCACAGGTGCTGAGGACTTAGCAGCAACAATTGAGTATTTTGTGGCAACAGAGGGAATTGGAGCTGCCCTTGAAGTGGTTGCCTGAGGAATTGGCCGTGAGGGCATAGCAGTTGAGGAACTTGGCTTCACAGCTGATTTCTTCAGCATAGCCTTCTTAGGCTTGCTAGCAGAGGCCTCAGCAGCAGCAGAATCTTCATTGAATTTCTTCACTGCTTCCTTTGCTACTTTACCCAATTTGGCTTAGCGCTTGGCCCATTCTCTGGGAAATTCCTCACCACGCCTGATGCTTGAGGGATCAGCTTCTTGGCCTGGAGCCAATGGAGGTCTTGGGCATGGAGGGTTAACAGCGAATTTCTTCATGTATTTAGGAGTAACATAACAATATTCCCTCCATTCTCTTGCCCATCTCCTCTCAATTCTCTGTATGCGCACTTTGCACTGAGTCTTGGTCTCTTTGCCATGAGTTGCTTCATCAGGAGTACAGTATTCATCATAGATGTCTTCAGGAATTTCAAAAGCTGTATTTGTTTCAGGCCTCTTTCCTCCCTTCTGAGGTCTTTTACCATCAGCCATTTTCTTCACTTGAAGATTTTGAACAATTGATGTTTCTGAGGAAGTGTGCAACTTATCTTCGAGGAACGCTGCAAATGAGTTAAGTTGATGAGAACCTAGTGATTCAGCAGCAGACATTTTGTACTTGTGAACAGAGTATAGGTGCGAAGAATTTGGAGAGGTCATATGCGTTCTCAGCAATTTTTCCAAAGAATTCAAGTTTGAGGAATTTGACCCGGGGAGTCTTGCGGAATTTCACTAAGTGTTCTTGACTTAGGTTCCAGAGTTGTATAGATTAGAGAATCCACACAATTGAGGAATATTGAAGAAAAACATAGCTTAGAGAAACAAATCAAGATACAGAAGCATTTGGGAGTTTACGGAATGGGAAGTTGAAGAATAAACACCTTTTGAAGATTTTGTGAAATCATCAGAATCAAAGTAGGGCAGTAAAATCAGATTTTAATTACCCTGGACAAAGAACACGACGAACTGGAAGTGGAAGTGGAGAAGTTCGTCCGTTCAGATCTCCCACGCCCTAACTTGGTGGTGAGAGACAACTACGGCGGCGGCGGAGTGAAGCTTTCCGCGGCCGGCGCGAGTACGACGGCGACGAGGTCGAGGCAGTGAAGCTCTTCCTCACTGGCGACGATGGAGAGTAGCGGCGGCGCTAGGTCAGAGAGCTCGAGCGAGTTGGTGGTCGAGCGGAGTAAATGAGGACAGAGGAAGGGAGGGGGTATTTATAGCCACGGTGAGAAACTGCCCGTCCGAAAATTTTGGACGAACATGCCCCTGACCCTTACTCTTCTAACGACATGTGTCACCCACGTACAGAGAGATGGAGATCATGGTAGATCGTGGGTGAGTAGTTTAATCCTATCGCGGGATGCGGAACGGTTTGAGCGGCAAAAGCCGAAAATTCAGATATGAAAATTTTAACGTTTCGTTCACAAATTCTTCAGCTGTCAAGGACACAGTGAAGACTTTGAACAGGTTTCAAATAGAACGCACATGAAGAATTTGTGAACAGACTGGGTTGAGTTTATCATAGAGGGGGAAAGGGTCCGATCACATTCACTTAGAAGAAAAACAACTTTGAAGAATTAGCAATAAGTGAATGCTGTTGAGGACATGAAAAACTCAATTATACATATATATAATCAATGAAGAACATCAGTCGAATTTTTTTGAAGACTTTGCAAGTTGAAGAATTTGCAAAATGAAGAAAAACTCAATTTTGAAGATTTTCAACTTTTGTGGTGGCGTGACCCACCGTATAAGAATGATGATTTCAGACGCCGCGTACAATTGTCGTAGGGCTCTGAGAATCAAATTCTTCGTTAATTTCTTCACACTTAGAGGGTTAGTCTTCATTGATTGAAGAAAAACGTTCTTCGTGTGTTGCACATCTAAGTCATCAATTTTGCATAAGTGTTAGGATGTGTGTCCTTTCAAAGAACATTCGAAGATTCTAAGATATTTAGCTCACACCGCAACTTGCTAAATCTCTTCTCATCCAAGGGCTTGGTGAAGATATCCGCTAGCTGTTCTTCAGTCTTCATGTGATCAATAGAGATGTCGCCCTTCAACACATGATCTCGAAGAAAATGATGACGAATCTGGATGTGCTTTGTCTTTGAGTGCTGAACTGGGTTATGAGCAATCTTGATGGCACTCTCATTGTCACAGAAGAGTGGCACATTCTTCACATTGATGCCGTAGTCCTTGAGGGTTTGCTTCATCCACAACAGTTGAGCACAGCAAGAACCAGCAGCAATGTACTCAACTTCAGCAGTAGAGAGTGATACGCTGTTCTGCTTCTTTGAGGACCAACATACTAAAGATCGTCCGAGGAAATGGCATGTGCCTGATGTTGACTTGCGATCCACACGATCACCAGCATAGTCAGAGTCAGAATATCCAATGAGATCAAAAGCTGAGCCCTTGGGATACCATAATCCAAGTGTTGGAGTGTGAGCTAGATATCGAAGAATATGTTTCACAGCCTTATGGTGTGATTCCTTCGGTGTAGCTTGAAAACGGGCACACATGCAAATACTAAGCATAATTTCTGGCCTAGATGCACATAGATACAGTAAAGAGCCAATCATGGAGCGGTATACCTTTTGATCGAAGTCTATACCATTTTCATCGGTGCATAGATGGCCATTTGTGGGCATAGGGATTTTGACGCCTTTGCAATCTTGCATACCGAATTTCCTCAGAACGTTCTTGAGGTATTTCTCTTTAGAAATGAAGATGCCATTGCGTTGTTGACGAATTTGAAGACCTAAGAAGAATTTCAATTCTCCCATCATGGACATTTGATATTCCTCACTCATCATATAAGCAAATTCGTCACTGTAACGTTGGTTAGTACAGCCAAAGATAATATCATCAACATATATTTGGCACACGAATAATTCATCATCATATGTTTTGGTGAAAAGAGTTGGGTCGAGTGAACCGGGTTTGAAGCCTTTCTTCATGAGGAATTCCTTCAGAGTATCATACCACGCCCGAGGGGCCTGCTTGAGGCCATAGAGGGCCTTATTGAGTCTGAAGACTTGATCAGGATGCTTAGGATCTTCAAAATCTGGGGGTTGAGCAACATATACTTCTTCCTCAAGCTTACCATTGAGGAATGCACTTTTCACATCCATTTGATATAAGATGATATTATGATGGTTAGCATAGGCAAGCAATATGCGAATAGCCTCAAGTCTAGCAACAGGTGCAAAAGTTTCATCGAAATCAATTCCTTCAACCTGTGTGTAGCCTTGAGCTACAAGACGAGCCTTGTTCCTCACCACTAGGCCATTTTCATCTTGTTTGTTGCGGTAGATCCATTTGGTGCCGATGATATTGTGCTTGCGAGGGTCTGGTCGCTTGACAAGCTCCCACACCTTGTTCAGCTCGAATTGGTGTAATTCCTCTTGCATCGCTTGAATCCATTCAGGCTCCAGAAATGCCTCATCTACTTTGGTGGGCTCTGTGATAGAGACGAAAGCAAAATGCCCACAAAAGTTAGACAAATGTGAAGCTTTTGAGCGAGTGAGAGGACCTGGTGCGTTGATGTCGTTGATGATTCTCTCAATCTGCACTTCATTTGCAACGCGAGGATGAGCAGGTTGACGACTTTGATTTGGCTCAGCATTTTCTTCAGAGCCATTTTCTTCAGATGCACCAGCATGATTTTCTTCATGATCAGGAATGACTTCTTCAGCAGATTCTTCAGTAGGTATGACATCCTCAGTAGCCTTTAGCTTGATGGATTCCTCAGGAGACATTTCATCTAGCACAGGAGGTAGGTGCTCTCTTTGCGAGCCATTAGTTTCATCGAACCGCACATCTACAGTTTCAACAACCTTGTGGTGATAGGTGTTGAAGACTCTATAGGTATGCGAGTCCTTTCCGTAACCAAGCATAAAACCTTCATGTGCTTTCGGTGCAAATTTAGAATTGTGATGGGGATCTCCAATCCAACATTTAGCACCGAAGACTTTGAAATAACTCACATTGGGTTTCTTGTCAGTGAGGAGTTCATATGAGGTCTTCTTGAAGAATTTGTGAAGATATACCCTGTTGATGATGTGGCATGCAGTATCAATTGCCTCAGGCCAGAAGTGACGAGGTGTCTTGTATTCATCAAGCATGGTGCGAGCCATCTCAACAAGAGTCCTGTTCTTGCGCTCCACTACGCCATTCTGCTGAGGAGTGTATGGGGCAGATAACTCATGAGTAATACCAAGTTCATCAAGATAGTCATCAAGACCAGTATTCTTGAACTCGGTCCCATTGTCACTCCGAATATGCTTGATCTTCACACCGAAATCCGTCGAAGCCCTTGAAGAAAATCGTCTGAAGACTTCCTGCACTTCAGTTTTGTAAGTAATGACATGCACCCATGTGTAACGAGAATAATCATCAACAATAACAAAGCCATATAGAGATGCTGCATTTGTTAGTGTGGCATAATGAGTAGGGCCAAAGAGATCCATATGAAGCAATTCAAAAGGACGAGAGGTAGTCATGATAGTCTTCGAGGGGTGCTTGGCTCTGGTCATCTTTCCAGCCTCACAAGCCCCACAAAGATGATCTTTGAGGAATTTGACACCCTCAATGCCAATGACGTGCTTTTTCTTCACGAGCGTGTGTAAGTTCCTCATGCTAGCATGACCCAGTCGTCGATGCCATAGCCAGCCTTCTGAAGCTTTTGCAAGTAGACAAGTGGCAGGCTGTGGTCCTGCAGAGAAATCAACAATATACAAGTCTCCTCTCCTAAAGCATTCGAAGACTTTGGAATTGTCAGATTCCATGAGCACTAAGCAACGATATTTGCCAAAGACAACAACCATATCAAGATCACAAAGCATTGAGACAGACATGAGGTTGAATCCGATGGACTCGACAAGCATGACTTTGTCCACGTGTCGATCCTTTGAGATTGCAACCCTACCTAGACCCAATACCTTGCTTTTGCCTTTGTCTGCGTAGGTGATATGCTTCAAATGTGATGGAGATAAAGGAGTGTTCATCAGTAAGCTCTTGTCACCTGTCATGTGATTAGTACATCCACTGTCGAGGACCCACTCAGTAGCTTTGGGTAAATCATCCTGCAGATGAATTAGTGCATCTTACGAACTCATATACTTCATCAGACAAAATTCATCAATTAATGCAACATATGTATATATACCAGTATGAGGACGTGAGAAATGAATGAATCATTTCTTCATGATTAGCTTGCGTCCTTTCAAGCATTTCAGGTCTCCAAAAAATTCTTCAGACGATTTAGTTCGTCTGGAGACCTGACCCTGCATAAGAGGTTAGTTCTTTTTCTTCACCACCCACATCTGAAGGGGTGGCAAAGAGTTCATCATTCTGCGAGCTCCATAAGAGAAAGGTGGCATTGATGCCAAAGCGCTTCGTTTCACATGAGAGGGATTGGTATAGGCATATGAGTAAGCAGAGAAATTCTTCGAGGACTTATGAATATAATGATTTGAAGAATAATGCACATAATCAGAACTCTTAGATTTTCCATGCGAAACAGAAGCATTAGCATGATGATGATCATATGAGGACTTGGATCCACGTGAGGAATTTGATCCATAAGAGGACTTGGATCCATATGAAGACTTCAGTCCATATGAAGAATTTGATCTGGGGTTCCTATTCTTCACAGGTGGTGTCATGAGGACATTCACCTGAAGACTTTCAAGGCACCTTTTGGGAACCCAGATCTTCTTCATAGGGGGACCATTCCTGCAGTTAGTTCCAACATATCTAGCAAATACTTCACCATTCTGATTTTTGAACAGTTTATAGTTGGAGTCAAATGACTCATCAGATGAATATGAGGATTCACAAGTAAAGCCAGATAAAGTGGATGGATCTACGGGAGGTCCCTTCACAGCAACCCATGAGGTTTTGGGATACTGCTCAGGTTTCCAGTAGGTTCCATCAGCATTGAGTTTCCTCTCAAAGGCAATACCCTCTTTCCTAGGGTTCCTGTTCAAGATCTGCTTTTTGAGCACATCACAAAGAGTCTGATGCCCTTTGAGGCTTTTGTACATGCCTGTCACATACAGTTCCTTCAACCCTGCATTTTCGTCAGTGATACTAGTGGTATCCTCAGATGAGGAATTTGTGACCACAGAGATAGTTGAAGAATTTGCAGCAATAGAAGCATTTGAACTTTCAGGTGAAGAATTAGCAGTTTCACGTTCAATGCATTTCAAACATGGTGGAATAAATTCTTCCTGAGTGGAACTAATCTGTTGAGCAAGTAATGAGTCATTTTCCTTCTGAAGATCTTCATGACTCACCCTTAGCTTCTCAAGATCTTGCTTTCTTTGAAGAAATTCATAAGAAAGCTTCTCATGATCGGCTAAGAGAGTTTCATGACGACTTTAAAGGTTGTCAAACTTAGACTGTAGTTGCTGAAGATTATCAGTCAGTGTTTGAGTTCGATCCATTTCCTCACCTAACAGATCATCGCTTTTGTCTAGCATATTTTGAACTTTTTCCAAAGCCTTTTGTTGTTTAACAGCAATATTAGCAAGTTTGGAATAGCTGGGTTTGAGATTATCATCAGATTCATCCTCACTTGATTCAGATGAGGGATATTTGAATACCTTGGCACCTTTTGCCATGGAGCAATAGGTGGGAGCATAGTCATCGTTGCCGTCATCAGCAGTGTTGGGAAAGCTATTTTCCTCAGTGTTGAAGATGGACTTGCTGACGTAAGCAATAGCGAGGGCTAGGCTCGCCACACCAGAGTCTGACTCCTCAGATGCCTCCTCTTCCTCATGTTCTTCAGATTCAGCTTCAGAGTCCATTTCCTTGCCAATGAATGCCCGAGCCTTCTTGGAGCTGCTCTTCTTGTGAGATGAAGACTTTGAAGATTTTGATGATGATGACTTTGAAGATTTCTTCTTCTTCTTTCAGTCATCTGAACTATCATCCTTGTATTTCTTCTTCTTTTATTCCTTTGCCCACTGAGGACAATCAGTTATGTAGTGACCAGGTTTCTTGCATTTGTGGCAAGTCCTCTTCTTGTAATCACGGGATGAGGAATCAGATCTTGTGTCATCACCTTTTGAAGATTTTACAAAGCGACCACGCCTTGAGAACTTCTGGAATTTCTTCATGAGCATTGCTAGCTCCTGGCTTAGTTCTTCAGGGTCACCAAGGCTGCTATCAGAATCTTCTCCTTCAGATGAGGAAACTGCCTTGGCCTTCAGTGCGCGTGATCTTTCATAGCTTGGCCCGTAGAGATCTCTCTTTTCAGCTAGTTGGAATTCATGAGTGTTCAGCCTCTCAAGAATATCAGTAGGATCTAGTGACTTGTAGTCTCCACGTTCTTGAATCATTAGTGCCAGTGTATCGAATGAAGAATCAAGTGACCTCAGCAATTTCTTCACCACCTCATGGTCGGTGATGTCAGTGGCACCCAGTGCTTGAAGCTCATTTGAAATGTCAGTGAGGCGATCAAAGGTTTGCTGGACATTCTCATTGTTGAGTCTTTTGAAGCGGTTGAAGAGATTGCGAAGAACGTCAACTCGAGAATCACGTTGAGTTGAGATTCCTTCGTTGACCTTGGACAGCCTGTCCCAGATAAGCTTTGCAGACTCCAAAGCACTCACTCTGCCGTACTGTCCTTTGCTCAGATGGCCACATATGATATTCTTCGCTTGAGAGTCGAGTTGCTTGAATCTCTTCACATCAGCAGCGTTCACGGAATGAGTGACAGAGGGAACGCCATTTTCCACAACGTACCAGAGATCATTGTCAATTGCCTTAAGATGCATGCGCATCTTATTCTTCCAGTAGGGCTAGTCCATCCCATCAAAGGTAGGACACCCAGCCGAGACCTTGATCATGCCTGCAGTCGACATAACTAAAACTCCAGGTGGTTAAACCAAAATCACATAGAACAAGGGAGTACCTTGCTCTAATACCAATTGAAAGTGTGTTATATCGACTAGAGGGGGGGTGAATAGACGATTTTTACAAATTCGTCACTGAGGAAATTCAAGGTGAGGAATTTCCTAAGTCACGAATGACTAGCAGCGGAATAAGTACTCAGGTGCAAGCATAACAGAGTAGTAACACAGTCATCATGATGAAATGAAAGCAAGCACAAAGTACAAGAAGCGTATAAACAGGATAAGTAGGCTGAAGACAAAGTGACTGAAGAATTGGGATTGAAGAAATTGAGAAAATCTTCAGTCAAAGTCTTCAAACAGTAACGATCAAGTTCATTAACACATGAATGAGGAAATGAAAGGGTTTAGGAAATAGAACCAGTAGCTCGGTGAAGACGATGATTTGGTAGACTAGTTCCAACTGCTGTGATAGTTGTACGTCTGGTTGGAGCGGCTAGGTATTTAAACCTGAGGACACACAGTCTCGGACACACAGTCCTCAACGTATTCTCCTTGAGCTAAGGTCACACAGACCTCGCCCAATCACTCGTGGTAAGTCTTCACAGGTGACTTCCAAACCTTCACAGACTCGGTCACTCGGCGATCCACAATTTCCTCTTGGATGCTCTAGACCATGACGCCTAATCGTCTGGAGGATGCACAGTCCTCAAAGGTAACAAGCGTCGGTTCCACACAGGAACAATTTCTTCAGTGATGCTCAATCACTTTGGGTTTTAGGTGTTGGGTTTGGGTTTTTCCTCACTTGATGATTTTCGCTCAAAGTCCTCGGAGGATGGGATGCTCTAAATGACAAGTGTCAGTTTCTCTCGGAGCAGCCAACCAGCTAGTGGTTGTAGGGGGCGGCTATTTATAGCCGGGGAGCAGCCCGACATGATAAGACATAAATGCCCTTCAATGATATGACCATTAGGTGGGTAGGATATTTTGGACAGCTCGCGCATAACACAGCAACGGTCGGAAATTTGAGCTCTCAAATTCCTCAGGGCTATCATGTTCCTCACTTGTAGGCAATCCGCACTGGCGAATTCCTAACTCCTCAGTCAGAACAAATTCCTCAGAGAACAGAAGAACTTCGTCTCTGTCACTGAAGAACTTGACTGAACTGTATGAGATTTCCAATGGCTTCACTCGAATGGATTGGTAGGTGTAGGATTTTGAGTTGAGCATCACTTGAAAACTTTTCCTTAGTTTTACCTCGACCCCCTTTAACAGTACGGTGTTTCCTATGACTCAAGAAAGGGAAAACAAAACTATGAAAACAAAAGTCTTCACGCTTCATAATCCTCGCATCAATATCAAGTCTTCAAGGTCACACCAATTTCCTCATTTTCAAAGTCTTCAAGAAAACCAAAGTCTTCAACTGAAGACATTCATTTTTAGGGGTCGACTTTCTTCGTAAATATCAAACTCCTCATAGACTTATAGAACATGTGTACACTCACAAACACATTAGTCCCTTAACCTATAAGTCTTCAATACACCAAAATCACTAAGGGGCACTAGATGCACTTACATGCATGGTATACATCATAATCCGATACGGTTCATAAAGAGGAAACGTGTATAACCATGCACACAGTTGCCATTTGCAAAGCGTGTGTGATGTCAGACAATATCACAAACGGTGTGAGCAAACTAAATGTTTGTGATAGTTGCCTTATCATAGACGCTTTACAATCATAAATTGTTTCTGATGTCATACGCATCATAAACATTGCACCACAGAATAGCGTATACGATATTTATCCTGTACGACACCCGTATGACGGTCTGATGTTTCGTAATCCTATCCGACACTCGTACGATGATCAGCTAATCTTTTAATTATATACCGCATACGGTTCGGGAGAAGTGAATGTGTGTGATTGTTTGCTTATCATACACGTTCTATAATCGTGAACTATTTGTGATGGGGCGCACATTGTAAACGTAGCACCACAGAATACCGATTGCGATGGTAATGCGAGCACAAACGAGTAGCAATGATGGAGTGTTTGGGATATTCGACATATCACAAACAGTTGTGTAAAGACTCATGTTTGGGATAGGTGCCGGCATCGCATAGGCTTAGTTATGCAAAACATATGCATTGTTACTCCCTATCCCCGATGGTTTCTGGGTCGTGTGGGAAGGACCCCCTATCATACACACATGCAATGCAACGGTTTAAAATGCCGCTGCGGAAAGGGGTTAAAAACCATTTGTATAGCAGCTCGCTGTACCAGTGGAGCCTCCAAGATCCTGTGGAGTTGAATTAAGGAGTTTGTAAGGGCAAGGAGATCACCTACTTCATGAAGATCTACCCCTAGCGAGGCTAGTCCTTCATGGACATAAGCCATGGTGGAATAGACAAGGTTGCTTCTTTGTGGACCCCTCGTGGGTGCAGCCCTCCTTGGACTCGCACAGTCGTTACCCTCCGTGGGTTGAAGTCTCCATCAACGTGGATGTACGATAGCACCACCTATTGAAACCACGCCAAAAATCACCGTGTCTTCATTGCGTTTGATCTTCCCAACTCTACCCTATTTACTTTCCGCATACTTTGCATGGTGTACTATTTTCCATTGCTCTAGATATGCGTGTGTAGAAAGTATTGGTTGTTCCTTAACTAGTGCCAAAATCTGCCTAAACTTCAAGAAAACTAAAAACTCCATCTTTGGTTGGTTAAGAGTCTATTCACCCCCCTCTAGATCGATCTTCTCGATCCTACAACATAGAACATATGTTGTACTAGAGACTCACAAGATGACCTATCGTGCGTCTCATAGTTGGGTCTGTCCGACTCAGACCTTGTCTAGACTCGGATCCGACTATGTCTGATCCGACAGATCCTTCCGAGTCCATATTATCCGGTTAGCATCCAATGCTTCATGGCTAGTGAGACCGAGCCATCCACCGTGTCATATGCTAGTCTAGTCGGTTGCGCCTCTATACAACCCTTTCGACTAGGGACCTTTTAGGACAGTCATCATACAATGCATAGTCCCACAAACAAGTCACGTACTTGCTGATACACATCATTGATAATATCCAAGGACTGTCTTTATTCATAAACACATAGGAAATATCATCATACATGATTGCCTATAGGACATATCTCCAACATGTTAGATTTCTCTTAATTCTTCTTTCGTAGTTGCGGATGCTTGTGAGAGGGGGTAATCATAAGTGCGTTGCCTGTTCAAGTAAGAACAACACCCTAGCACCGGTCCACTCACAAATCAAATTATCAAAGTAGTGAACGTGAATCAACTAAACATAATGAACATGACTAGGCGAGAATTCCCATGTGTCCTGGAGAACGCTTTGCTCATTATAAGAAGTACTTTCAGATTGTCCTTTGCTATAAAAAGAATTGGGCCACCTTGCTGCACTCCTGTTACTATTGTTACTTGATACTTGTTATGAATTACGCTGCTACAAAACTATCTGTTATCACTACTTACAGCACTTGCATAGAATACCTTGCTGAAAACCGCTTGTCATTTCTTTTTGCCCCTTGTTGGGTTTGACACTCTTAATTATTGAAAGGACTACGATTGATCCCCTATACTTGTGGGTCATTAGCGTCGAGTGCTCCTGCAGCGCTCGGGCCAAATCAAGTTCTTAGTAAACTTGCTCTACAAAACCTCAACTGATTTGGGGGCTAATGTTGGGGTTACCATTACAGGTAGGGTCAAGAGAGGTACATTCTAGATTGTACACGGGATCCACAACACCAGACACTAAGGTCCCTGGGTCGCAAATACCGTCCGGACACTAAGCAAGGTTACCTCCACTTGGACGACATTCATCCACTCGGACACCACCCATCCACTCGGCTGCACTAAGCTCACTCGACTACCCCACGGTGACCTGGTCAAGGGGAGACAGGCGGTCCGCGCGGATACTGGAGCGTCAAGGGGTGCACGTCTTTGTGCGTTACTAGCATTTAATACATCAGTTACCATGAGAACGCCTGTAATGATTCATGTCAATCAAGTCTCTCTTTGTAACGTAGCTAGCTCAAGGGGCGACGCACTCAATATAAGCCACCCGTAGCACAGGAGGAGGGGTTTGCATCCATTGTAATCATCAGACACAAGAGAAGAAAACACAGCTCCCAGAGCTCAGAGATGTAGGGTTATTACCTCCTCCGAGAGGGGCCCGAACTCGTAAAATCCTTGTGTCATGCTTGCGCCGTTGCTTGATCTAGCCCTTGTTCGTACCCTTAGTACTCACTGTCAGAGTAATTCCCACGACAAGTGGAAGCCTAGATGACCAATCTTTTCACACTTGGAGGGGGGAAAGGAATAAGAAGCAAGAACTCAAAGGGGAATCACTCAAACATGTCCAAATCACACATCCACTAGAATAGCACACATGAGATCCACAAGCATACAAGAACAAGTCAAGGAAAAAACACTAGGTAGAGTTCTTCACAAATCCAAATGAGATGAAGTCTTGGAGGTAGATAGATCTTCCCTAGAGTATCGGCCTTGCATCCATGAGATGGATCTTCCCTTGAAGTGGTCTTGAATCCACCAAGGGATATTCTCCAAAGGAGGTCTTGGTCTCTAATGGAGGGGTAGACGAGCAAAGCTGTCTAGATCTCAGTTCAATATACTTTGCTAAATCTATGGAAGAGGTAGGGGATGAATATTTATAGTCTAGAGAGAAATAGGGGGGATACATGGTTCAAAATCCTAGAAGCTGCGCGCAGGCAGTGCCGGACGTCCGGTGGCTCCTAACGGACTGGAAGTCCGATGGCTGGGGGCGTCTGGACGTTTGGTGGTCTTCGGACTTCTGGCAAAATTCACCGTTTGGGTACTGGACACGTGTGGCCTGATTTTCAGTGAGGACCGGATGTCCAGTTGATTGTGGGCCGCCGGATGTCCGGTCGCTGTAGACTTGCGGCTGGGCTTGTTTCCCTGGGAGGCCCTTACCCTTCGCGCCATACCGGATGTCCAGTGATGGACAGGACTTCCGGTGCCTGTAGCTTATGTGCGATCGTTCCTCTTGGTCTTCTTGCTCTGGTTCGGCACCGCCTTGTCCAATGCTCCTAACTTCTTCATGGCCATCCTCTTGGAACCTAATCACACACAATACATCTGTTTGAGGTAGTAGCCATGTCTCACATGTGGGAAAGTATGAATCACCGAGGAGCGAGTTCACCTCATGTTCAATGGCATGTGCACGAGCTCTTGTTATAGGACCACTTGGCTTTTGAGGAGTTGGTGTAGGATGACCGTAGGGTGCTCCGCACCAGAAGTTGCGCGAGGGCTCAACCGACGACCACCATGTCGCCTTGCCGGCTACCCCGAGCCACGACTAGGGTTGGTTATCCGGGGGCGTAGAGCAGCGGCTAGAGCGGTGAATCGATAGAATGAGGCGAGGCAAAGGCGTGCCTAATGATGGTGGCGTCGGAGACGACCCTGCTAGGAGGAATGGGAGGTGGCGGCGGCGATGACGGCTTGTGGAAAGAGAGAGAGAGGGAGTCAGGAGAGCGAGAGGAGAAAGGGGGTCATGGAAGTTGTGCGGGAGAGGGGATGGATCATGGCATAGTGATTGGGCTGTGCAAGTGAAAAGACGAAAATACCTCTCGACCGGGCACGAAATTGCATGGCGCTACCGCATAGTTCCTATGCGCGATCCAACCCATTCATCTCTTGATCTGACGGTCATCGCTGAGACATCTCCGACACAAATCTATAATTGAGATGGTCAATTTGAGGGGTCCGGTTGCAGATGCTTGGCGCGGACCGACCTGGAGGCTGGAGGACTCGAGCCTAGGGTTTTTTGGTTGGTCTGCCCACCGGCGCGCGTACGACCACACTTCCATAGCCAAAGCCAAAGTGATATACCCTCCTCCCCGCCGCCGCTTCCACGCCCAACTCTAGTGCCGCCGCCAGTGGTAGCGCTCTGCCCCCTCCAGCGGAAATCTCTTTGGACGGGGCGGGGAATACGGAGAGTCGCCGCAGATGGCGGACCGTTTGACCCGTATCGCGATCGTGAGCGAGGACAAGTGCAAGCCCAAGAAGTGCCGCCAGGAGTGCAAGAAGAGCTGCCCCGTTGTCAAGACCGGTAATTCGCCTCTCTCTCCACACTCGCGGGTCTGATCGATGTGGGCTTACGATTTGTCTGCCGGTGCTATTGGCGAATCAAAGCGTAGATCCCAGTGGTTTCCCATTTCCACGGGTCAATCTGTTTATATGATGATTTTGATTTCAAGCTGACTGATGTGTGCCTTGTACTAGCAGGATCTGGGGAATTGGATCGCTTAACATGGTCACGTTTTTGTTTTGGCAGCTGTAGTATCGTTGCTACGAACTTGCTTAAGCGTTGTTACTTGCTTAAGATTTGATTCAGTTTCTCATACATGTTGCCATCTGTTTGTTATTGTAGTCTATGAACAAGGATCAGTGTCCACATATATGCGCACATTTATAGCGTTTATTGTGGCTGCACCAATTCTCCATTTCCCCTTTTGGTGCTTACAGTGCGTTTGGTTGAGGGGATTTAGTGTTAGGGAATGAGTGTTTTGGGGGTATGAAACATATAATCCATTGTTTGGCCGGTGGCAAGGGAGTTGAGTAGGAAAGGGGGAAAGGGAATTAAGGAGCCCAATTCCCAAAATTCGAACTAAATCTCACCTCACACCAAACATGGGTTTTAGATTAATAATCAATTTCCCAAGCCTAATCCCCCAACAAACTCCCACATCTAAACTCCCATCCCCTTTCCCTAACATTGCCCAGCACGTTGATGTGTTATGCATGCTAGAGGGTTTCCTAGCTAAAGTGCTGCTGTGGTTATGACAATTAACTGTCTTATTGTACAGGAAAGCTTTGCATTGAAGTTGGTCCAGCGGCCAAACTTGCATTCATTTCTGAAGAGCTGTGTATTGGTTGTGGTATTTGTGTTAAGGTATGCTTGTCATTTAATACAGCAATTAAGATGTATGATTTTTCATAGTGTTACTATAATCCTCTCACTTCTGCTGTAATACTTGATGCAGAAATGCCCATTTGATGCCATTGAAATCATCAATCTTCCAAAAGATTTGGAGAAAGATACTACCCATCGCTATGGACCGAATACCTTCAAATTGCACAGGTACTTTTTTAATCAAAGAGCCTGGCGCTGCGTTTGGATGTCTGTATTAAAGGCCTCCGTATTGAATTGGTTTCAATACCAATTCAGTGGGGAAACTGTAATGGACATGAATACGATTTCGCTTGTTTGGATGCTCATGGAATTGGCGCATGGAATCCCAGTGAGGTTTCAATACCAAATCTTGTTTGGATGGCAAACTATGGAATTGCATAGTGCCTTGTTCTATATGTATCAAATCGAAATTTGTACAATATGTTTCCACACATAATTATAGGTCCACACATAATTAAGAATCATAAGTTCCACACAAAATTAAGAATCAATCCGCCCGTCAAAGCAGAATCATAAGTTCCAGACATAATATCGAAATTTGTACAATATGTCTCTTATGAAAAGCAACCAGCCAAAGCAGAGCCATAAGTTCCACACATAATTAAGAATCAATCCACCCATCAAAAATTAACAATCAATCCTTTTGTTACTAATCTCATCTAGCAATACGGCGAAGAGAAACTAAATTTGTACTGACTGGATGATTATATGAAACAAACAAAATTTCCTGCAGTGTCATAAGAGAGCAATCACCATGAGATCTGTTCCTGCAGTTGACACTTGACAGTACATGGCTGGGTAATGTGCATTCGACCACCAACTGATGAACTAGTGAATTAGTAACGACTGAAGAGATTGCCGGATTGAAAGGACGTGAGCAATATTGCAATATTTTGGCAGCTCGTAACCAGAAGCAAAGAAGAAACAAACAAGGGACGGAACCGCGAGAGATTGGATGGTTACCAATGCGTGCAGGTGGAGATGGAGGCGGTGACGGCGAGATCGGCAGCGCCGGCGGCCATGGCTTGCTAGTCCTGATGGATGGCCACTGCAACTCCACGACGAGATCCGAGCTGTAGGGGGAGATGAGGCATCCATTGGAGGAGGGGGATGAGCTGACGTGGCGGGGATTCAGGTGCCGGAGGGCCGGCGAGGACTGGCCACCGCCGTCGGGGGGCTTCCCCGCCGTCGGGGTTCTCTCAGGTCGCGCGGGGGGCCGCTGATTCCTTGGTCAAGCGAGGGAAGAAAGAAAGATTGAATCGTTATGTTTTGCGGAATGGACGATTTCCAGCCAAATCGGAGGGGTTGAGCTCGGAAACACTGGGAGGGCTCAGCGCGTGTAAGCGATTTCGGTGCTGTATTCGTTTTATTTCAGACTGCTGTTTCCATGTGCATGCCAAACAGCTGAATTGGAAATTTGGGAATACCAAATCCAATTCGGGGCCTCATTACAGACATCCAAACGCAGCGTGGTTGTATGAATGTGTATTTATTTTGGTATTTGTGTGTTATTTAATCTGGGTTGAGGCTGCCCTTTCAAAGAAGTAATAATTTAGAGCTTGCAGGTTGCCTGTTCCAAGACCTGGTCAAGTTTTGGGTCTTGTTGGAACCAATGGAATTGGGAAGTCAACAGCACTTAAAGTCTTAGCTGGCAAGCTGAAGCCCAATCTGGGACGATTCAAAGTATGTTCAGTATCTCTTCTCTGATTCCTATCTGATGGTTGGTTTCAACTGGTTTCTTAGATTGGGGGAGTCCCTTAACTCCCTGCACAACAGATGGTTATTCATAGATCTTCTCTTGCAGAATCCACCTGACTGGCAAGAGATCCTTACATATTTCCGTGGGTCTGAACTTCAGAACTATTTTACGCGCATATTGGAGGATAACCTGAAGGTTCTACTTTTTTACTTATCATGCTTGTAATTCATGCAGGGCTTGTTAATACGTGTTTTCAACAAGCTGTTGATATCCAGCTTATAATCACTTTCCACGTGTGCTAAGAATTTTTTTGTAATGCATCTGAATAGTTTGACTATACACATATAGATAGTCTGAGATTATTCAAGTCTTTGGGTTGTCACCATATAGTAGTTACTGACATACCAAATACTCCTTCCGTCCGAGTTTATTGGTCTAGATGCCCAGTTCTCTAGTACCAAGGGACTCAGCCGTCTTGATTGCATAGTCCTTTGATCTCTCCCCCAAGCCTGCATGCGGTCGCTCTCCTGCTTGCATGCCCCAGTCAATAGCATGCATGCAGCAGCAGCCTATTTCTCTCCCCTAGCCTGCATGTGTATGCATGTCCAATCATCTCATGGCACTAGCAACATATTGCCAGAGAAAAACAGCGCTATAAAAGCAAATGGCCTAACAAATATGGATGCCATATGGTGCGCCGGCCCTTCAATCCTGGACGGAGGAAGTACCTAGTACTCAGACATGTTTGAATAGACTGTTCCAGTGTATGATTTTGCATCTGTCTTATGCTGTTGAACGCTTCTGATACTGTGCATTCTATCTCTGCCCCCATATTCTATAGGCAATCATCAAGCCGCAGTATGTTGACCATATTCCAAAAGCTGTTCAAGGAAATGTAGGGCAAGTACTTGAGCAGAAAGATGAGCGGGATATGAAAAATGAGCTGTGCGTTGACCTTGAATTGAACCAAGTTATTGACAGAAATGTAGGAGATCTGTCTGGTGGCGAGCTTCAGAGATTTGCAATAGCAGTTGTTGCTGTACAAAGTGCGGAAATTTACATGTTTGATGAGCCATCAAGTTATTTGGACGTTAAACAGAGGCTTAAGGCTGCCCGAGTCATTAGGTCTTTGCTTAGATCAAACAGGTAATGCATCATTTGTTATCCTAATTATCTTTTGGATCTTTTGACTAAAAGCTTCCAAGAAATTTATTATCAAGTGTTCTCTGACTTGTTTTCAGCTATGTCATCGTTGTCGAACATGACTTGAGTGTCTTAGATTACTTGTCCGACTTTATTTGCTGCTTATATGGGAAGCCAGGTGCTTACGGTGTAGTTACGTTACCATTTTCGGTCCGAGAAGGTATCAATATTTTCCTGGCTGGATTTGTTCCAACAGAAAACCTTCGGTTTCGAGATGAATCTCTTACATTTAAGGTAACATTGGCTCATAGGATTTGAAATACTTGTTCAGTTATGAAACCTTTGTCTTATGTTAGTATGGTCCTGTTAGATTGCGGAGACCCAGGAAAACGCAGAGGAAGTTGCTACGTACCAGCGGTACAAGTACCCTACCATGAGCAAAACACAGGGAAATTTCAAGCTCTCTGTCGTTGAGGGTGAATTCACTGATTCTCAGATTGTTGTGATGCTTGGTGAGAACGGCACAGGGAAAACTACATTCATCAGAATGCTGGTACATCTTTCTCTCTCTCCCCTCCCTCCGCCCTACTTCCCTCTCTCACCTTATTCTTATCTTGCAAACCTTGTAAGTAGTGCTAGTATTTGAAATGATATGAGAACCTTTGGCTCTTAGTTTCTTACCATTACGGACACTGCGAGCTTGACACTATATAGAAAAAATCACGACTATCCATTTCAAGGTTGAAATTTCAACAAGTGCAGAATATGTTTAGTTTTTTCTTTGCCACTATTAAAACTTGTGTTAACTCCCTAGTAGTGTAGTACTCTGAAAGTCAACTAAGTACTACTGAATCAAGATTCCTATTGGATATTGTTAACACAATTTAGTTTGGTGGTGCTTCAAACCCAATGTATACAATTTAGTATGTTGCTGTTCTCAAGGGGCACAGTATTTTGCCTACCCCAACTTGTTTGGGACTAAAAGGCTTTGTTGTTGCTGTTTGAAAATGTTCCATCTTAGATGAATGCAGTTTACTCTTCTTCTCTATAAAGCGGGGTGCAACATTTAATCTATTGATATCGGCTATCTAAAGGTGTGAATTTTACCTTAAGAAATCGAGGATACCTTGTCTTTCTGATGGTACTGTATTGTATACTTATGATTTTATAAGAAATTTACTGTTACATGGCTCAAATCATGTGAAGCTCATCTGGCTAAAACAGTACATAATGTAATTTTACTGAATTGATGAAGCAGTTGCATCATACTTTCTTGTTGTGACTGGACAGGCCGGGTTGTTGAAGCCAGATACCATGGAAGGAACTGAGGTTGAAATTCCTGAATTCAATGTGTCCTACAAGCCTCAAAAGATCAGCCCAAAATTCCAGCATCCAGTGAGGCACTTGCTTCATTCGAAAATACGCGATTCATATACTCATCCTCAGTTTGTATCTGATGTTATGAAACCACTACAAATTGAGCAACTCATGGACCAGGAAGTTATTAATTTATCAGGTGGAGAGCTCCAGAGAGTAGCATTATGTTTGTGCCTTGGAAAGGTATTTTCTTCTTCCACTTCGAACTTTGTATGGGATAAAGCAATTCTTTTTTGCATCATATGGTTTTGAACTTCTGAAGGCTTCTCATCTTGTATTGTTTTTAAATGTTCAATATACTAAATGTATATTTTCCATTTGGTTTTTTAAGACTCTTTTCTCGCTCTGCTTTTATGGTTGAGTAAGATTTTGGATATTGTATCAAGCACAAAGATATGGTCCATAATCTATTTGTGATGCTTCACCCTGTTTTAGTGTGATTTTTAGCATGTCTAAATATCAACACAGTCCTTGGCTCATGTGTGAAAATGATTTTCCTAAACGGTACTCCTTCCACCCCATAATATAGTCCGCATTGGTTTTACCAAAAGTCAAGCTTCACAAACTTTGACCATGTTTATAAGGAAAACCATCTATATCTACAATATCAAATGTGTACCATATGAAAATATACTTCATGATGAATCCAATGGTATTGAATTGGCATTCTAGATGTTGATAAATTTCAATTTTTCTATAAACTTCGTCAAGGTTTACAAGATTTGACTTGGAAAAAATCTAATATGTACTATATTTTGGGACGGAGGGAGTAATATTTAATGGGGCCAAGAACATACGTCCTGTCAGCTTATTGATACCAACTTTGTGGTTGTTCAGCCTGCAGATATTTATTTAATTGATGAGCCAAGTGCATATCTCGATTCAGAGCAGCGTATTGTTGCCTCGAAGGTTATCAAAAGATTCATCCTTCATGCAAAGAAAACTGCATTTATTGTGGAGCATGATTTCATCATGGCAACCTACTTAGCAGACAAGGTTATTGTTTATGAGGGACTTGCTTCTATTGACTGTACTGCCAATGCACCACAGTCTTTGGTATCTGGGATGAATAAATTCTTATCGGTAAGTGCAGGGTAATAAATATTTACAAGATACTCCCTCCCGCTCTTATATTTCTTTACAGAGGGAGTACTATACTTCCTCCGTCTCGGTTTATTAGCCCTCCTCGTATTTTTGGGTCAACCTTTGACCATAGGTTTGACTGCAAAATAGAAATGATATGCCATAAAAATTATATTGTTGGATTCCTAGTGGAAACTAGTCGGTTTGTGTACCTCGCTGGTAGATTTTGTGTTGGTTTTCATATTTTGCATAAAATTGTACGTGTCTAACCTCCTATTCAGTCATAGAAGTTTACATTTACATCTTCTCTTGTCTTTATCAACATGTATGCATAACGAATAAATATGCAGGTGTTAGGTAGTTTCTGGAGGCCATTATTTGGGTTTTAATATATTGTATCATAGTTACCTCTATAAGCTTGATTTAGGAACAATATATAGAGCCACAAAAATGTATAGAAAAACAGCAGCAAACTGATCAAAATTTATGTTCACCTAGTCCATATCATAGACTTCCATGTACAGCAACACATAAATGTGAGCTGCAGCATTTAAGCATATTTGTGCACATCAAGGCTAAACTCGTAAAAATGATGGCACAATATTAAACAGAGTTTACAAACTATACTATTACCTAAACGCTTTGTAGGAGCAACAAATAATGCAGCCCATAGGAAAAATGCTCATAATTCTAAAAGTGTTCCAGAACTGAAACCCCCCAAGTGCCACATCTTGACCTGCGTTTGGATATGATGTATACATATACACATGGATCACATAATTTTGTTTACAATGAAAATAGTGATAGTTGAATGCGCATCACAACTTGTGGTAGTTGAATGAACCTCCTGTAACTTGTGTTCAATCCAGATCGCAAGGAGGTGGTGGCACATGGAAAAATGACTTTGTTGAGCAAAACCTATATTAATTATCTTCTCCGCCACCATATTAAATCATCAACTAGGAGAACATTTTAGCAGCATTTCAGTTACATTGGCATCAAAATCTTATAACTCAATAATTACACTTAGCAGAAATCAAGAATAAATGCCATGATTTCACCTGTTGTGTTTCATTTTGCATAGTCATAGAAGAAGCTCAACAATGAGCATTGTCGGTCGTTTTTGCACTAAATTAAACAACATCATACGATAGCAAATTCCCCATTCACATCACCAATTTCCCCTTCAGAATTCAGACCTAAGGATAGCATGTCCTTGATTTAAAAGAAACAAGTGTGACTAAATCAGAAAGAGCACACTACAAAGTAAATAGTCATGATGGGAATGGGCCGATGTTACCCATTGGGACATTGGTCTGGCCTTGCCCATAACAAAGCCGATGGGTCTTGTGGCCCGACTTCATAAGAAAATTGGGCCAGGGGAGCCGGTCATCACCGGTCCACCGGGACAAGCGGGTCGACCCTAATTTAGTTGCCCAAGGCTGCAGTCTGCCGTTATGATGCACATGCCTTTGTTAGGTTGTTACCCTTGTGCTTATATGGAAATTTCAAACTAATGACCCAAGGCCGCTTTTGTTTCAGAGTTACAAAATGCTACCTTATGGTGCAAACGGTTCGTGGTAGAAATAGAAACGAAGATGCATATATTCTTTTTTTCATTGAACAAATAAATTCTAAATATCTTAACTTACTAAAAATTTCTACAGCTAAATGGTGCTAGTTGAAACAAGTTGTGTAAATGCTCTTTGCTTTTGTACAATCTACTATTAAAATGGGACGGACCATGTTATCCAATGGGACATGAGGCAACTTGGTATTGGACCATTGGGCAGGCTCTATGTCCCTGAACAGAATAGAGGGGCCCGCAGGGACCAGGTCTGGGCCGGAGCGGGCTGGCCCATTCCCATCCTGAGTAAATAGTACAACTAACTTTGAACCATGTGCATATCTAATTGTGCTATATAGAACTGATAAAGATAGAAAAGGTACAGTCCAGGGAAATCCATTCTTACCTATGAGAGTTGTTACCGTGTTTTCTTTTATCGTCCGTAGCTGAAGGGGCAGCAGACAATCTCTTGGCAAATTCACATGGCCTAACAACAACTCCCACATGAGAAAAACAACCACCACAAGATCCCTCAAAATTGCCCATTATTGAACTACATGATTCTTGCTACAATGTCCAAACCAACATCAGACCTTGCGTTAACTTAGAAGGTAGTGATTATAAAATGTACATTGTGAGCCATGATCTATGTTATATTACTTCACATAAAGAGAAATATTCCAAGGGAAATTTAACATTTGCTCATTTTATAGTGCACATGCTTAGTATGGACTACATGTTTAAAAGAACTGTGGATGTACACGTACTATCATGATTGACCCTATCACATTAAATAATGGCTAGATGAATGGTCAGCATGTGCCGTCAATGGAGTCATGAATCAACAGACAATAAATTTAACAAATTGCAATCAGATGTGCGAAGAACTATTCATGGCAGTGTATTATTGCCCGAATCATGATATGAGAAAGTCAGTTTTATATAGACTAATATGATATATTCCATGTCTATATGTCCTTTTACAGCTTTGTAGCATCGATAACTGATCATCCAAATATGCCATACATGACACCACTGCAAGGCATTATATCCTCAAATTTACAGGGTCGTCAACTAACTCAGCTGAAATCACAAATATCTCAGATAATGCTTCTGTGGATAACATGCCTTTACCTGAAGATTACCAGGTTAGAGCAAACAGACTGAAACCACTAAAATCCCATCGAGTTCAAAACTTCCTGAAGTGACTGTGAAGCGAAACATAAAAGAAAATGAAAAAACAAAACAAATAGATACTGAGATGTTTTGTGCGCGTGGAAAAAACAAAGAGGTATCCTTGGAAGCCCTGTTTTTGAGTCGGAACGACTAGTCGTCGACTAGTCGATGAGTCATAACTGGAAGTCGACTCAAACATCTTGACTAGTCGAGACTAGTCGATCGGCACGACACGACTCGTCGCTTGGAAGATATAAGTCTTTCCATGAAAATAACAAGAAGAATAACATAGGCTTGCACTAATATGACAATGTAAAGTGCGTGAGGTAACATACCATTCTATGTATAGTTAATCAGCTAAATAGTGGCTTCTATTCGGCTATGCACGCCATTTCTGTTTTTTCTTGCTCTCAAAATGTAACTTCGGGGCTTTGAAGAAACCTACAATCGGGACCTAAGAAGCAACATGAAAATTATGCATTAGTCTTTTGCATGAAATGCTAAATTATAGCAGCAGACAAACGTATAAAGCAATGGGAATTGCAGGAATCCAAAACTGTTAAAAAATCTTGCCATTAAAATTATGCAATAAATGGATAGGTGAGACCATCATTCACCTGTAATTTGTTCTCAGTTAATGTTTCTCCATGGCTATATTGTGTCATTTCCAGAAAACTATTTGATGCAAGTATCCGAAAAGCTAGTATAGGATGAACACAGATTCATAGAATGTTGGTATATACTATATAACAATGAAAAGATTTGTGAACACATCTCACTAATGGACTTACCAGTTGGAATTGACTGGCAATCTTTGGTCAGTATGACGAGGTTCAGCTCTGCTGTTTCCCATCTATTTCCCTAGCTCACTATGAAACTCAAGTAGCAGATTTTCATTTCTTGGTTTCAACACGTTCTTTTGTACACTACCATGGCCCATAGGAGGAAAATTGCATGTACAGAAGATGCTCTAATGCTGCACTTGACTTTTGTGTACCAGGTTAATTACCACATAAGTGAAAATACTCTAGTTCATCTTCTAACTTTCTTGGTGCAGTACATGAGTCACCTCTATATTCCTTAACCTGCACTAAGTTGCCATGACCATTAACCATGGAATATGTGTACTGATTCGCGTAATTTTATTTGCAAGGTGGTACTACTTGATATTCTGCCAATACCCGTCAATACTTGTTAGCTAACAAAAACTGCGGCAGCGAGCCACAAACTTCATCTATCTGCCAAACTGTCCACATATGTTTTTCACTTCAATTAGAAGCCAATCTCTGCAAATAAGAAAAAAATGCTAGGTATAGATCTTTCAAAGAATGAGAAAGTAATGATACCTTTGTGTTGTCCGACCGAAATAAGCACCGGTGAAACGACCTGCCGCCAAGGGTTGTGCATGTCCGTCCTGGTGGCTATTGCTGCACTGCTGATGAGTTCTTGGTCGCGTGTTGGCCACCGCTGGGTTGGTGTGCCCTGTGTTGATTTGTGCGGCGGTAAGCGCTGATGCCGAGCAGCCTGCAAGACGACGCCGAGGCCTTGACTGGGGTAGACTGGTGTCAGGAGGCGCTGCTTCCACCTTATCTCCCTGATGGCCGGTGTGGCTCCAATGGAGAAACAGCGCGAGGCAACAGCAACAGATGGTGCGGCCGTGCGGATCTTGCGAACCGTGGAGCTCCATCCGTCGAGGACAGGGACAACGACCGGAGTGGTGATCGGCGACCGGTCTCCTGGATGGCTAGACAGCGCGCGGACACGGCTTCGGCGGGTGATCAGGTGCTGGATGGAGAGGCGGCACAGCGGCACGCAGCGACTTGGCCCCTGACAGTGTGTGCATGGATGGATGGATAAGGGGCTCATGTACAACGCCAAAGCTAAATTTCCCACGCAATTCACGCACAGGTCAACAACAGTAGGTGCGGAGGATAACGACGGAAGTGGTGAATGATGGCCGGGATGGTAATCGAGCAATGGGGAGGAGGGCTTTTATAGGCCTTACGGCGCATGAGCGGCGACACAGCGTTGATGTTGTGGTGGGCAGCAGTGTTTGATGGGTCTCTTGTAGAGAGCACTCGACATGCCGAGAACCGAGCTATAAATAATTAAATATCTGATTCTATGGCGGTTGATTGCTCGTAGAAAAACCTACCCAGAAATTGTACCCCCTCTACTGCCCAGAATTACATGTATCTCTTCTATATAAATTAGGAAGAGGCTGGAAAAAACTCAAAAAAAAGGAGAAAAAGGATTCCTACAGGATGTAGGGTCTTATTACTTACAAGTTTCTAATGATACTATTTTTGCTACATAAAAAAAGGAGAAAAAAGGATTCCTACGGGATGTAGGCGGAGTATTTTATTATTTAAATGTATGGTCAATATTTGAAATAAAATACTTGTGGGATAATAAACCAGAATGCAGGAAGTAGTAATCGAATCTTCCATCTCTGGTTGAGTTGTACGCATGCAGCTTTCTGTAAGATTAACTTTCAGTAGGATTCTCCAATTCTAGATTTGCATATGCAAACATTAAAATAGTTTTTTGTTTACAGACTCTCCTTGTTTTGGGGTGCTAATTTCCCTTTTGTTTTTGTTGTTGTTTTCTGATAGCATCTTGACATTACATTTAGAAGAGACCCGACCAACTATAGGCCACGAATCAACAAACTGGAATCTACGAAGGACAGAGAACAAAAGAATGCAGGGTCCTACTACTACCTAGATGACTGATGAGAGGAGGCAGCACAGGTTGCTACAATTTGGTATTGGTTAATGGCTGCACGTATCTTATTCTTGATTGTTTAGTGAGTTTGTTTCTTTTTGGGCTCCTGTGTAGATTCTTGTTGGACGTCAATAATGTTTCGAACCCTTCTGGATCATGCGCAAGGCTAACTAGAACTTGCCATGACGTGTGTCCATGAGACATGCGAATTGGCCACAGGAGTGAAGCGCATCGAGTGTGGTGCTTGGGTTTCAAAGAAGCGCATGTGTTGAAACTGTACTTTTTGTTGGTTTGAGCTGTGGGGAGAACGATTATCAGTTTTCTTGTATTTGCATTGCTGTATCATGGCTTTACCATCTCATATTGTTCTATGGTGAAATCTTATAATGCATATTCTTTTGGAGCTTATTATAGTCCTCTCACTAGTTTATCCTCATATTGTATTTTATGTCCTCTCACTAGTTGGTTCCGTTCCTTTTGAACTGGTCTTATGAATGACGAAGTGTGGTGGGCAGTACACGCTATACATTTTATTTTTTTGTTCACCTCGTTCCTTTTGAACTAGTCTTATGAATGACGAAGTTTGGTTGGCAGTACACGCTATACATTTTTTTTTGTTCACCTTAGAATTACATTTTTGCTAATTTTCAGCTTGTGTTCACCTTAGAATTTTATTTTTGCTAATATCCACTTAGAATTTTATTTTGCTAATTTCCAGTCGATTGATTTTAATTTGTTTTTAGTCAAATTTTTGGTTTGTTGGGTCTTGTCTTGGAGGTTCTTATCGGGTTTTCTAAAGAACTAGGCCCATGTGGAGGGTCACTTCCTCTTCGTCCCAGCCGAGCGAGGGGGACAAGCAGGGTAGCTTTTGTGTGACGCTCGTTAGCGTCAAACAGGAGAGCTTCCGCGCAGGGCTTGCGCAAACGGGCCGGCCCATTACCAGGCCATGAGTGAACGTAAGAAAAAAAATCATAGCCCTGGTTGGAATCGAACCCATGACCTTACGCTGTACGGGCACGTCATCAGCCACTGCACCTAGCGACTGGGATTGGTTGTAAGTACAACGTAAACTTGAAGTACTACGTACGGAGGCAGATCCCTTTTTTAATCTTCATTAAAAGAAATGTATAATATTTTCTTGAACAAATTTTGAAACTCGAACAACTGTTTAAGACGTGTTTTCTTTCTGGAAAACGTGAACAATTATTCAAAACATGAACAAAAGTTTATTGATTTTTTTATATAACGATGAACGATTTTCAAAAATACATTGAACATTTTTTAGATATACGATGAACAATTTTTAACTACACAGTGAACATTTATACAATTAACAGAATTTAAAACATATCAAACATTTTTGTGATATACGATGAACAAATTTTATACATTGAACATTTTTGTAAATATAATCTGAACCATTTTTAACTACACATTGCACAATTTTGTGATATATGCTGAACAATTTTAAGTTGCGAAGCAAATTTGAAAACGGTGAACACTTTTTGAAATGATGAACAAAATTTGGGATGTCAAAACATTTTCTTGAACAAAGTATAAAAATAAAAACAAAAAAAATCATAAAACGAAAGAAAAGGATTTTGTGATATATGCTGAACAATTAAATTGTGAACTGAATTTGAAAAATTGACTAAAATTTGAAAACTGTGAACACTTTTTGAAATGATGAACAAAATTTGGGATGTCAAAACATTTTCTTGAACAAAATATAAAAATAAAAAACTAAAAATCATAAAACGAAAGAAAAGGATTTTGTGATATATGCTGAACAATTTTAAATTGCAAACTAAATTTGAAAAAGTGAATAAAATTTGAAAACTGTGAACACTTTTTGAAATGATGAACAAAATTTGGGATGTCAAAACATTTTCTTGAACAAAGTATAAAAGGAAAAAACGAAAAATCATAAAACGAAAGAAAAGGAAAAAGAAGAGAAATAAAAACAGAAACAGAAAAAAGAAAAAAAGAAAAAAGAAAACAGGAAAAAAACCGGCAAAAGAAAAAAAACGGTTCAGGGAACCTCCTAGAATGTTCCCAAAACCGGGTGCTGACTCGAAGTGGGCCGACCCGTGTTGCCTCGTTCGCTCGCTCGGCTTCAGCGAAAGAGCGAGGATCGGACGCACACGAGCGTCATACAGGATCTGCCGACAAGCAGAGCCATTCCTTGGGAAAGGTTAGGGACTGTGCCTGCCCCCATGAGCGAGGTTTTCCTTTTGGTCCCGTGCCCTACTCGTCCCTGATGTAACGAATTAGAACCTAGGGTAATGGGATTCACGATGGAATTGGGGATTTGGGAATAATCTCAGAGTGAAGCTTGGTATATGAAGCTTGGTATAGGAGAGTTCAGTTAATACATGATCAACAAAGCAAGACGACAATGTACTCTCTACTTAAGAAGGCAGGAGAGCCGCTCATTCACGCAACTCCGCAGTTCATGGGCCTAAGCCTGGGATTACGGGACGCAACCTGGTCACAACCCATGTGTCGTGACACCCCCCCGCGTGAAAATGGATGAAACTCGCCCTTTTTTGAAACTTAAACACAAAATGGCCTCAATCTAAAAATATTTTCGAAACTGGCCCTTTTGCATGACGTCTGGGGCTAGGGCGCCATGCTAGATAGCATGACGCCCCGGGTTAGGACGCCATGAGCGTCGTGCGAAAAGGGGCCAGTTTGTGAAATATTTTCAGATTGAGGTCATTTTGTGTTGAAGTTTCAGAAAAGGGCCAGTTTCATCGATTTTCACCCCCCTTGTAGAAATGGCGTATGCCCATGCCACCCCTCTTGGAAACCAATGATGTAGATCACCTTCACTCTCCCAAGTTGTGCAAAATGCATATCTATGTAGTAATCGACATGCTGAAAGTGCTAGTTATCGACTAGAGGGGGGGGGGGGTGGTGAATAGGCGATTTTTACGAAAGTCTTTGAAACAGCCAAGTATACGAAGACAAACAAGATAGACAGAGATCTAAACAGAATACAACGAAAGATGAACTACACTAGCCATACAATAGTTAAGGCACAATACAGAGAAAGCACGAAGACAAGTAGCAGCTAGGTAGAGCAGATCAGAATAGGAAGACAGAATGAAGCCAAATATGCAATCAGGGGTGAATGTCTTCACACAGTGAGTTCAACGAGAGCAGACAAGCAATGACTTCACGAAGCTAAACAGTAAGTAAGGGGGAAGTGATGGAACCAGTTGCTTGACGAAGATAAGGATTTGGTAGACCAGTTCCAGTTGCTGTGACAACTGTACGTTTGGTTAGGGAGGCTGAGATTTAACTCAGAAGACCATGTCTTCACCTTATTCCTTTTGAGCTAAGGTCACTTAGTCCTCGCCCAATCACTCAGGTAAGTCTTCAAGGTAGACTTCCAAACCTTCACAGACTTCGTTCACCGGCGATCCACAATGGCTCTTGGATCCTCAGAAAGCGACGCCTAACTGACTGGAAGATCATAGTCTTCAAGTGTAATAAGTCTTCGGATCACGCAGAACAGAAAGACTTCAGTGATGCCAAACACTCTTTGGGCTTTGGGTGTTTTGGGTTTTGTCCTCGCAAGGATTCTCTCTCAAAGTCTTCGGAGGTGGGTTACTCTCAAACGACAAAAGCCGTGCACTAACTCTGAGCAGCCACCAATTTATGGTGGAGGGGGGGTAGCTATTTATAGCCAGGGGGCAACCCGACATGATATGTCCGAAATGACCCTGGGTCATTGGGGAACCGACACGTGTCCAACGGTCGGATTTCAAACACACGCGGCAGCTTGACTTGGGCTACAAGCAAAGCTGAATTATCCAACTCAGGATATGATTTTCTCTCATTGTCTTCGCTCGAAGACATAGGATTTGGGTTGAGCATCACGTCAGTTTTCTGACTTTGTTCACATGGACCCCACTTGACAGTTCGATGGTTCCTATGACTCAAGAAAGAAGAAAATGAACTACGAAAGAAACTATGTCTTCGCACTCCATTGTCTTCAAGCGAATGTCTTCATGCATCATTATCTTTGATGTGAATGTCTTCGTGAACCACCAATGTCTTTAATGTCTTCATACATTTTTAGGGGTCATCTTCAATGGGTAAACCGAATTAATAGGGACTTCTACCTGTGTTCTACTGTGAATCTCACAAACACATTAGTCCCTCAACCAGGTTTGTCATCAATACTCCAAAACCAACTAGGGGTGACACTAGATGCACTTACAATCTCCCCCTTTTTGGTGATTGATGACAAACTGGTTGAAGTTTTCAACGGGGATAGAATATGCGAAAGTTAAAGAATGTGGTCATTGACTTCATGAATTTGGAGGGGCTCCCCCTGAAGATGTGCATATAAATAATTAGCTTTTGAATGCAAATGCACATGGAAGGTTCTGCTTTGTGGAGATCTCCCTCTGTTCATGAAGTCAAATCAAAATGCCTAGAGATATTTTTGAAGATAATGACATGCACAATGACAAATGGGCGTCTGCAGAATGACTTCATGCGCATAAGATAGAGTTAAACGACGCACATCTAAAAACAACAACTGTAGCAGACGTCCATCAGGACTTAAGTGTTACAACTCAAAAACCAAATGTTCATGAACGAGAGTTGCAAACTTAACAAAAATAGCACCCGACCCAATAATCCCGCTTGAATACTATCAACCCATATGCTTCTCCCCCTTTTGTCATCGAGTGACCAAAAAGGAATGAAGGCATAGGGTGTCTAAGCGTTCCCGGAAGGCGGTGGTGAAGATGTTGGTGCAGCCGGGTCAATGTTGGAGTTGGGCGGTGCCGAGGGGCCTGATGCAGCATCCTGGTGCAGTGAAGTGATTGCTGGTGAAGTTGCGTCGTCCTCCTCATCGATCACGCGAGCAACAACTATTGGGGCGGATGATGAGTAGTTTGAATCTTCAATAGAAGGTATAGGACGCCACTTAGCCGATTCCGGGGGCTTGGAGTCAAACTTGAAGCGTCCTGTGAAGCCATCAGCAATGAGATCATCTTCAGCGCATAATAGCGTGAGGCTCTTCCAAGCTCGCCTGCAGGCTTCATGGGCAACGAATGAATTCTTGGTGAAGAGGTTGCAGATGCGATTGACATCAACAAGAAGACTCTGCATCTGGCATTTCATCCAATCATGATGCTTATCATGCTTTTGATGAAGAGAAACAAGAAGTTCTCTATCATTCAGTGTACGAGCCCGCTTCTGAGCCCTCTGGGGTACTATGCTGGTGGTCGTGTCAGTGTTTGCATGATGAGGTAGATGAAGCTGACCAACGAGTGGACCAGGGGCAATATCATTGGGTACATGAACGGCTTCATGAGGAGTTGAGAAGCTTTGATAAGCAGCATTGTCTTCACGGAGGGGTGCTTTGGCTGGCTGAGGGTAGATGGCTTCATGTGGCACATCGACTTCTGGTAGAAAGACAACATTGTTGCGAGCTGAAGCTTCATAATTGACGGTGGAGCGAAGCTTAATCAGATGCATAATCCATGGAGCATACTTTTTTTGGCCAAAGAGATCAATGCCTGAAGCCGCCAGTTGCCTAATGAAGAAATCATGAGTGTTGAAGCGTATGCCATTGAGTATATAGCAGACCAATGTCTTCATGGTGCCTTCAAGCTTCACAGAAGATGAGTGCCCTTTGATTGGCCACAAAGTATGCCTCAAAATGTGATAGATGGTGCGGGGCAAATACTCGAGGTCCTTGACAAAGAAGTGACTTGGATAATCAGCTTCGGCTGGAAATGGCTTCATCATAGAGAGCATCTGACTCATGTTTGGCTCAGGCTTCAGAAAAATGATTTCCAATTCCTTCTCATAGGCTTGACAACCTGGTTCGTATAGATCACCAGGAGTGGGCAGGGATGTGAGCTCTAGAATGTCTTGAGCTTTGGCTTCATGATGAATATCGCCTGTCATCCACTAAAGGACCCATGTCTTCGGATCCCTGTTGTAGCCGGAGATATGTAGAGTAGCATAGAATTGGAGCAGCAGCTCCTCATTCCAATGTTCCTTATCAACTACAAACGACAGCATGCCAACATCTCAGAAGCAGCCAAGGGCTTCTTCTAGGCAGGGTAGACCGGCCATGGCATCACAATAGAGGCGCTTGTGAGGAAAGATCCTGTCTTGATTGTATAGGATGCACATGTAGTAGTTGCGCTGCAAATAGCTCCAGAATCTGTCAGAAGACATTTGTGGCTTCTTGTATGGATTCTTGGCTCTATCAAAGAAGGTATTATGCTGTCTAAAGTTAAGCACGTTGAAGGAGCTCTCTGTTGTTGTGGCACTGCGAAGCCTTGGCATTCTGGGCATTGGCTTCTGAGTTTGAGGCATTTGTTCGACATGGAACTCATACTGAGGTCCATGCACTTCTGGCGGTGTGAGAATGGGCCATCTAACACAGACCAGTTCACCTTCACGATTGAATGCCCTTGCCATAGTATGCAGAATTGGTGCATCAGCAACAACACCAGAAGTGGATGGCTGAGAGGCTTCATTGTCAGCCGTGATTACATCATTGGCTTCAGTAGCAGCGGCTTCAGCCGTAGTGGCTTCAGTAGCATTGGCTTCAGCCGCAGTGGAGTCAGATATATTTGCTTCAGATGGAACAATCTCAGGAGCAGGAATCATAATAGTTTTTTCTTCATTTTCATCGGCTGATGCAGTCGGAATGTCTTCAGCCTGTTTGGCTTCAGACTCTTGGGCAGTATGTGAAGGGATGGCTTCAGGAAACACTTCTCGTGCGACTGGGCTTGTGGGTTGCACATCCTCTTAGGGATACCAGACATGGAGACGGAGCGCCTAGGGCCTTTGCGAAGCCTGGGAAATGCGGGCGACGCTTGCGGAGATGGCGTTGTCTTCTCCACGTCTTTAGGTGTGTCATGGGGGGTCTCAAGCACTGGAGTAGTCACTTGAGCTGGTGGAGTTTGTGGGATCACTTCATTTAAGGGGGAGTTGGGGTGTTGCTCTTCCCAGAACGCATCTTAGGCGATTGGCGTCGTGGGACCGCCAATGCTTATAGTTTCACTGTTCGATGGAACAGGCGATGATACCGGGTTCTGGGTGAGCTGAGGAAGGACTTCATCATCATGTTTTTGTACATTATCTTCTTGATCAATGTCTCCAGCCACGATGGTGTCGGTGGCTAGCATCTCAGCAGTGACATGAGCCTCTGTGGGAGCAGGTTCATGCACAATCATTCTTCTCTCTTGATTGGAAGAGGCAGGCAGAGCTACTGAGATTGGCTTCACAAGCAACGACTCTGGTGGGGCAGATGAAGAGGTTGGTGCTTGTGCCCTTCGCGAAGCCTTTGATGACTTCGTCTTCTACCTTTTCTGAGAGGGAGATGCATCATACGCTTCTTGGTGCTTTCGCTTCTTAGCTTCAGCCTCAGCTTGCTTAGTCTTCTTCCTTTCAGAAGCAAACGATGGAACATATGGCTTCGAACCAGCAAAGGTTGGAGGGAAGATAATCTTTGACACATCTTGCCTTGTAGCCTCAGGAGCAGGAACATCTGCCTTCTTCTTCTTCTTTGCAAGCTTGGGGTTAATAGCAGGGCGACCAAGGGCATTTCTTTTCAAGCCCTCATTTTGAGCTTGGACGCACTTCGATGCATAGTTCTTCGGACGCTCACGGGAGCCTTTGGCTTCATCACGACGCCTTTGGAATTCAGCTTTCAGGTCAGTCATCATCAGCTTGAACTTCTCAATGTCAATGGCGCTGAGCTTGGCCACATGTTTCTTTAAGACAACCTTCTCATGATCAATCTTGTTCTTTTGATTAATCACTTTCTGAGCAATGGCTAGTTCTTGATTAACGAAACCTTGGAAGGTAGCACTGATGCCAATGGGAAGTTGCAGATCTTCAAGAGATAGAGATGGATCATCAACCACTCATCAATGAAGTTGTTCAATATATCGGCATCGAACAGAGGCAGGTTCTTGAAGATATCAGCCTCTTCCTGCTTGTTCTTGATCAGCAGCTCCAGAGCATCATCATCAAGATCTTCATCACTTGACAGATCAATGATGTCTCCATCATCTCGCAATATTTTGGTTGGTGGAGGGGCTCGCCCAATGGTGTCCTTTGTCTTCGGAGAGGTCTGAGACAGATCTTCAGAATGCACACTGGATTCAGGAGGTGCAATTTTCAGGGGCTTCACTCTTGAAGCCTTTGGTGTAGTGGCAGCCTTTGAAGCCTTTGCTTTCTTGAAAGGCTTCGGGGACTCAGGGGCAACAGACGGTTGAGCACCTTCTTGGGTAGCTTCAGCCCTTGCTCTTCATTTAGCATAGTGCGCAAGATATACGGCAAAGTCATTGAAGGGGCCTACAGTATTGGGTTCGGCTTCACGAGTGCCATCAGGCCTTGGTTCTGCTGGACCTGGGTTGAAGACAATCCCAAGGTCCTTCTTGTTCTGAGATGTAGATCCCCTGGCCAGCTGATAATTGGCTTCAAAGAGATCATCCTCACGACACCACAATATGCTAGAAGGATCAGGATTTTCAGGCATGGGATGCCTCACCATACATGGATAGAAGCCTAGCTGAATGGCTTCAGCCTTAGTCTTAGGGTGAAGTTTCTTGTAGACGATGTCAGCCCATGGTGGTCTCACTGTGTTCTTTGTAGCGTACTCTGGGGTCACAAACTTGTAGTGAAACCATTGTTCAGCCCAGTACCTGCGAATCCATTGCACGCGCGATTTGCGCTCCCCATATGTCTCCTCTGGATCAGACTTGTACATTTCATATAGATCTGGAGGCAGATCCAGTGCAATATTATCACGACGCTGCCTACCCCCTTTCTTTGAGGACTTTCCTCCAGCCATTGGCTTCACAGTAATGATTGGCTTCGCTCTACTTGATAAACAGGAACTGACTTCAGGAGAGTCAAGGTGAAGTTGTAAGAAGTCTGCAAATGAATTCATACTATGAGAACCAAGAGACTCGCCCATGGACATGTACCTGTGAAAGAATTAGAGATGCGAGGGAAGCAGGAGAGGTCATATGCATTCTCAGAGGATTTTGAAGATAAAATCAGTTTGAAGATATTAACCTCACAGAGCGAAGACATTCACTTATAGGAACAAGTTGGTTCCAGATTTGTACAAATCCGAAAATAAGTACAAGTGAGGAATCACACTAGTTATGAAGCATAAGTGAAAGTACTTTGCAAATCATGAGATGTGAAAGGTAGAAGATCCAGATTTGGAAGTGAAAGAACAACTTTCTGAAGATATCAAAAGTTTATCGGATCAAATGAACGGTAAAAATGTGAGATTTTATTTACCGCTCAAGAACTAAGGACGAACCGCAAGACGAGGCGGAGCGGAAGCCGAGCAGTTCAATCTCCCGCGCCGTAACTTGGCGGTGGAAGACAACTATGGCGGCGGCGGGGCGAAGATAACCGTGGCCGGCGTGAGTACGACGTCGAGGAAGTTGCGGTAGCTAAGCGCTTCTTCTCCGACGACGATGAGGTTAGCTACGGTGCTAGGGTTGTGAGGGTGAGAGCGACATGAGTAGAGAGTTAATGACCGCGGGGGCTTTGTATTTATAAGGAGGAGGTCGGCTTGGTGAATTTATTGAGCTACCCCTGGTGGTTCACTTTTTTGCGACGCGTGGCATGCATGCGCTGTTTCAATAGCGGTGCCACGATCCCACCACATAGCTCGTTTGGCGGGAGGTCGTTCCGGCTTCTGCGGGTTCCGGCACAATGGATAAGTATAATAAAACATTTTAAATATTTGTCTCAAAATCTTCGACTGATAAGGTCACAATGAAGACAATCGACGTCAATAGAATGCATATGAAGATTTGGAGAGATAAGCATAGATGGGGTAAGGGTCCGATCACATTCACTTAGTGCAAAAAGGCAACTTGAAGACATAGCTATAAGTGAATGCGGTTGAGGACAGAAATATATATATATATATATATATATATATAACGAGAAGATAAATCCATTGTTGAAGACAAACCAATCATGAAGATAATGCAATGTATGTGACGCCAAATGAAAATCTTCAGGAAAGTTGGGTGGTGGCATTACCCACCGTATATGAAGTATTATACCCAGACACGGCGCACAATTATCGTGGCGCTCTGAAGTCAAATTCCACATTAATATCTTCACACTTAGAGTGTATATCTTCATGAATTGAATACATACGTTACTTTGTGTGTTGCACATCTAAGTCATCTGTTGGCGCCGCCTCTCCTCGCGGCGCCTCTTCTTCTTCCTCTCCTCTCAACTCTCTCTTGAGTTTCTCTCTTTCTCTCTCAAGAACTCACACCAGGGAAGAAAACCACACACGCACACTTCACCAAGGAGAAAACCAACATGCTTTGCCAAAAAAGCTTTTCTCCTTGGTCACACGGAGGCTACATCTTGGCTCCAGCCCTCACGGCTCTACCTTTTCATTAACTCAATGCAATGCTTATATACACAGGAGAGGTTTGCCACACACGCTAACTAGCCAGCACTCACGGCCACTAACCCACTAGTCCTAATCCATGCACTATGGCACGTCCACTTCTTCCTGGAATCACTCCTGATCAAAGGGACTCAACAACTACCTTGACCAAGCAGCACTAACAGACTTGCATGTGGCATGCAACTAACTAATTAGATAATATCCTAGTACATGCATGCACCACCGTAGCTTCACGCCATAGCGGCATCTCACCAAGCTGCCGCATCACACGGCCCTCGGCATCTCCCATGCATGCACTAACTCGCCCAATTCTCTTGGTCATCCAACCGGTCTCTAGCTCCTCGCACCTCATCGCATCACACGACGATGCCGTGTCACACGGCACCAGCATCCTGCCTACCACACCGCATCTCACGGTCGCCAGGCATCTTGCTTCCTTGTGCGCTACAGCCGAGACTTCGCCGGAGTACAACTCGCTAAGCTAAGCTATATGCAGAACGAAAACAAAGCAGTATGAAGATAAACAATCAAGATTAAACCTAACATCATCAACATGCATAAGCGTTAGGATGTGTGTCCATTCACAGTACATTCGAGGATTCTAAGATATTTAGCTCACACCGCAGCTTGCAAAATCTCTTCTCAGCCAAGGGCTTTGTGAAGATATCGGCCAATTGCTCTTCTGTGTTGACGTGAATGATATCAATGTCTTCCTTCAGCACATGATCTCTGAGAAAATGATGACGTATCTGAATGTGCTTTGTCTTGGAGTACCGAATAAGTTGAGCTTGTCGCTAAAAGTCGTTCACTGGGGGAGGGGGGGGGGGGGGGGGTAGCGCTTCAGTTGGAAGACGTGGATGATGCGATGAACTTGGCCTAACTTTGGCAGGTCTAGGCAGTACACAGTGTTTTCGATGCGCCGGGGCATCGTGTATGACTCTAAGAACTAGAATGACATCTTCTGGCTGGACCTCATTGTCAAAGATGTTTGAATGTACTGTGGTATCTTCAGGAAGACTTTGTCACCCAAGGCAAGCTGTGCTCAAAATGCTTCTTATTTGCATGATTCTTCATCCATTGTTAGACTTGAAGGAGTTGTTATCGTAGTAGCTGGTGTCACATCGTTCTTGTAGCATGGTGTCTATGCCAGGCACCACACTGGCCTTGTCCGCCATAATGAGGAGATGGCGAGGCTTGTGTCCGTAGAGCACTTTGAACGGGGTATTATCCAGAGCAGAATGGTACATGGTGCTGTACTAGCACTCGGGTAGATGCAATCATTCAAACCATTTTTTGGGCAGGCGTGAACAACACATATCAGGTATGTCTCCATACACCAATTGAGGCGCTCCATTTGTTCTTATGTTTAGGGGTGATAAGTTGAGCTCATATGCTAGGGGGTATCGTAGAGCTTGAACAGTTCTTGCCAGAGCATGCTTGGGACGATCCAATCGTTGTCGGAGATGAGCGCTGATGTCCTGCAAATGCACATGGTTGAGTTGTAGCCTTTCTGAAGTAAGAGTATCAAACCCAGAGCTAGGAAATGGTCTTTTCCCCTTATAGGGGTTTATTGGAATGTGCCTGCAAGTTAGTTCTGATTCAAAGCAAAAGCTACATGGAAGTGGAAACAATGGAGGAGTGTTTTTGACGAGAATTAAAGTGCACAAGAATGGAGGTCAAGAACAAGAGAGTACTGGAAGCGATGAAATATGTAGTAGGGCTAAAGTGTTCTCGGGGAGTGTGCGATCAACACTAGTATGCATACTACTTAATCATGCAATCGCATAACTCTAGTTTCAGATAACTAATCAACTTCATACGTTTTTACGTGTGGGTGGAGCTAGTACAAATAGGTGCATATTACCGCAACTCCACATCAAACATGCCACCACTATTCCTTTCGTACCAAATAGAGGCAACAATGATTAAGGGTCTCCCCGTGAACACAGTTAAGGCGGATTCTCTTACTCCCCTATGTCGGTTCTGCGAAGGAAGTAGCTTCCATCACCACAATACCTCAACTTCCATGCATCCCTCGGATAGTAAATCCTTCATGTCCATAAGAGAAAATTGGTGCAGAGCACTTGTTGTAGGGTGGAACCCTAATGGATGATATTTTCACACTTGGAGGGGGAAAAGGGAAGAACAACAAGAACAACAAGAGGAATCACTCAACAAAACCCAAATTACACATACACTAGAATAGCATACATGAGATCCACAAGCATACCATGAACTATCAAAGGAAAGTACCACAAAGGTAAGGTTCTTCTCAAATCCAAAGGAGATGAGGTCTTGATTATCTAGAGAGATCATTATCCCTTTGGAGGTCTTGGTGATCCTATGATGGGGATCCTTCTACCAGGAGGTCTTGATTCCCCAAGATTGAGGTACAAGGAGGAAAGCTCTCTCGAGAAATCTCAAATACTTCGCTAACCCTAACAAATGACCTAGGTATGAATTATATAGGTGTCTGGAGGTGAGGGATGAGTGGGGGAAAAAATAGGCAACTCCACGGCCAGCTCCCTGTTGAGCTCATCCGCACGGTCTAAGTGGGCCATGTGCGCATGGGGGTCCCGTGGGCACGGTACATGACCATGCGCACAGGGTAGCAGCAGCTACAGGGAAGGGGCCCGTGTGCACGAGGTCTCCAGAAACTCTCTGGATAGGCTGTGCGCATGGGGTCCAACTGGCCCGTGGGCACGGGGTCGCCTGGACATGTCTTCTTCTTCCAGCTTCTTGCCTCCATCTTCCTTGCGATCTTCATGTCCTTCCTCTTGGGCTTGGTGAGGCTCCTTAACTCCTTCGCGGGGGTCGTCCTCGTACCTAGTGATGCACAAGGTTTCATGGTGAGGTAGCATCCATGTTCCATTCATATCCACATCAAACTCGAAGAGGAGTGAGTTCACCTCGTTTACGATGGCACTCGCGCGAGCTCTTGTCATGGGTCCACTTGGTGCTTGATGAGTCGGTGTGGTGTCCATGGGGATGACTGAAGGATGCTCCGCATCATCTCCACCCTTGTGAAAGATCCGACCTTGGATCATTAACCTCATCACCATGGTAGGGAGATAGGTCCTTGATGTTGAAGATGTCACTCACATTGTACTTGTCGCGTGGAATGGCGATCTTGTAGGCATTGTCATTGTAGTGTGCTAGCACCTTGAATGGTCCATCGGCGCGAGGTAGTAGCATGGACTTGCATTCGTTGGGGAAGCGTTCTTTGCGAAGATGTAGCCACACAAGATCTCCGGGGTTGAACGCCATGGGATGCTTGTTGATGTTTAGCTTGGTGGCGAGACGATGTACTTGGTGTTCAATTGTGTTCCTTGTATCTTCATGCATCTTCTTGATGTAATTTTTACTTGCGCTCGCGTCCATGTTGGTCCTCTCTTGTAGTGGTAGTGGGAGGATGTCCAATGGCGACAACGGGTTGAAGCTGTAGACGACCTTGAAGGGTGACTTGCCGGTAGTAGAGTGTCGTGCTCGATTGTAGGCGTACTTGGCGATGGGCAAGCATTCCTCCCACTTCGTGATGTTTTTCTTGATCAACACACAGAGTAGTATAGATAGCGTCCGGTCTGTGACCTCTGTTTGACCATCGGTTTGTGGGTGATATGCCGAAGAGAATAGTAGCTTGATGCCGAGCTTGGCACATAGTGTCTTCCAAAAGTAGCTTAGGAACTTGATGTCGCGGTCCGACACGACCGTCTTGGGCACTCCATGCAACCTCAAGATTTCCCTACAAAAAAGATTTGAAACATGTGAAGCATCGTCTATCTTGTTGCATGGTATAAAATGCGCCATCTTAGAGAAACAATCCACAACAACAAATACGAAATCTTTGCCATTTTGGGTTCTCAGTAAACCAAGCACAAAATCCATACTGATGTATTCCCATGGTTGATACAAAATAGGAAGTGGCATATGTAGACCATGAGATTGAGATTGGGACTTAGCTTTGTGGCATGTAGAGCACCGGTTGGTGTAGCGCACGACGTCATGAAACATCTTTGGTCAATAGTACTTTGTGGAGAGCGTCGCAAAGGTCTTGTCACGGTCGAAATGTCCCAAAGTCCACTGCCGCGAGCCTCTTGCAAAAGCAACAAACGAAGAGAAGACTCGGGTACATAAAGTTTGTTAGCCCACATAAGATAGTCATCCTTGATGTAATATCACTCCCAATAGGTGTTAGCTTGAGATTTTGCATAAGGAATCGCAAGTAGGATCATGCGCATACAAGTAATGTGCTTAAAGCCAATAACATTCAATTCAAGTTGAGTAACTATCATGCACTTGCGGGAAAGAGCATCCACCACAACATTTTCTTTACACTTAGTATACTTAATGACATAAGGAAAAGACTCAATGAATTCACTCCATTTGGCATGCCGTTTATTCAACTTGGTTTGACCTTTAAGGTATTTAAGCGTCTCGTGGTCGGTATGTATGATAAACTCACGTGGTCGAAGGTAATGCTCCCAAACATGCAAAACTCTAACCAAAGCATATAATTCTTTGTCATAGATGGGATAATTAAGTTGTGCACTAGAAAGTTTCTTGCTCAAATATGCAATGGGTCGCGTTTCTTGCATCAACATGCCACCTATGTCGTTACCACCTGTGGCACCCCGGCTCAGAGAAACCGGAACGCCCCGTATTCCAGCCCAGAGATCGAGGTGAAGTCTTCTAGAATACGGCACTGCTTAGCATAGAACAAACCAACTCTCTATTACAACACGAATATGAATACAAGGTCTCCGATATGACAATGAATAACACCGGCACGGCGATGCTACGCCAACCACAGTTGCTCTATGCAGGCAACATAACAACTCGAGGCAGCGGAACCTCTACTGGCAGCGGAACAACGAACGATGATGATGGACTCCAATCCGCATGGACTTTGGCTGGAACGTTTATCCTAGCTCGCGAACACAAGAACCACACCAAACAAGCAAGCAAACCGGGCACGACCTGCAAACTGGCATGACACGCCAGGTCAGCACATTGAATGTACTTGCAAGCTCACAATTAACCAAAAGCAGTCAAGACAAACAACAGCATGGCATTAGCAGATTAAAGCAATCATGAGCATGATACTAACAGAAGAACATGGCATGCACAAGGTGAACATGATACAACTTTAGCATGGCATGAGCATATGAACATGATGATACTACATGCAACAGGTTAACATTATCATGCACCAACTTACTCTTATTCGGCGGTTACCTCGTAACCATCTCATACATCCACTTACCAACCTCGGTATCCATGATACCGTCGTGATCCTCTCACGATCACATAAAAAATCAGCCAACTTCGGTATCCACGATACCTCCGTGATCCTCTCTCGATCACACCAATATCTTTCTCATCATCGAACCAGGGTTATTATTAATCAAGTTATTATTATAGTTGGCTCATAGTGTGACCGACTATGAACTGGGCCCATATCCGCGGGCACGGCTATCGATAGATTTAACACACACTCTGCAGAGGTTAGCACACTGTACCCACACCACGGAACCCATGGCCTCACACTCCCATTTGGGTGGACCAACGGCATTCCGACAAAACCGATCTATTGCCATCACACTCTCCCAGCCACTCCGACAAACTCCCCTTTGGGCTAAGTCCTGGGTGGCCCCGATATCAACTCGTGACATCCGCCACCTACGTGGCCGGCCACCGTCGTGGCAAAACATAAACGGTCCCAAACGGGGACAACCCGGGTACAACAACAACGGGCACACAAGGCTTAAGTCCGCCTACCTGATCAGGGTAATGCGCGCCCATAACCTTCCCTCTTTGGATGCACCGGCGAGAGGCATGACAATAGACCGCATTAGGGCCTTCCCATAAAAGGCAAATGTGGCTGCACTGGTCAGCTCGATTTGGTGGCACCATGACTCAGCCAACAGTTGTTCAAGTTCATTATTATCCGGTTAAACTTGAATGCAATGAGCTGAGCCATATTAAAATAACATGATGCAACTATAATGCATGAACATGATACCAACATAAGCATGGAGGTGCAACATAATCATCGAGCATAACCACAATGAAGTATTTAACCAAATAAGCATGGCATACTGATGAGCATGAGTATAACACTACACCTGAGCATAGCATGACTACTAGCATCATAAATAAATACCATGCAAGAATACTGCCAAGTAAGCATGTAACCAACTTGATGCAAAGGAACATGCATAGCAACGGTACTGGATAACAGACGGTGAACATGCATCAGACTGAACATCACTACTACCAGCATGTGCTACTACTACCAAGCATAATATGTGAACATGATACTAGCAAGTAGTACAAGATAACAAGAAACATCGAAGCATAGCATGAAGGTGAACATGAAACCACGAGCATAACCGAAACAACGACAGTAGTAGCAAACAAGCAGGCAGATAACGGGCAAACTTTTATTAAATATTCAAGTAGAAACCATGGCTACTGCATGGCTATCATGCAAGTGGCTGTTGTGGCTTGCCTGGGGGTGACGGAGACTCCGGGAAGAAGTGCGGTGAAGCCTCAGAACGAAACGCCGGACGGTTCTCTCTCGGAGGGGGCTGATTAGAAGCAAGGGCAAAATGGTCATTTTCACTGTGGGACCACCTAGTGAAAATATTACCAACAGAAAGATCTCGAGGAGACGAAGAAGTGGGTGTTGGTTTCACCTCAATCGGAATTACGGTCGCGAAGATACGAAGGGTGGAAGAACATGGACTAATCTATAATAAAAACTACTACAAACAAGTCCCTGGGAGGAAAAACTGAAAGCGCCTTCGGGCAGATTACGCCTTCTGCAAAAGAAAACGTATTTTCAGCCGAAGAATAACAGAAGTACGTTTCCTCAAACGGAAAACGTATTTCGCGGAATACACCTTCAGAAGGGGAAAGCGCATAAGAGAAAACGTGCCTCCACTTATCCACGTCAGCGGCCGGCTGTGCCACTGACGAGAGGGTCCCACATGCAGGGGGAGGGGGCCAGGGCACAGGGCGATGCATTCAATCACGGGGGAGTTACTAGACATGGCGGGGAGTCGAGACGACGAGGGAGTGGACGAGAACAGTGGCCGGAACGAGCCAGAGCTCGCAATTAGCATGACGCAAGCGTGATCACCGCGTGCACTAGTGCAGGCGACGCGTTCTGGCCAGGCCGACCATGTCCAGTGGATGGGCCTTGCTACCCTCGGTCCAAACGAAGAAATAATTCAGTCCAGGGGCAAAGAAGAGATTGGCAGGAGGAGCCAAACCAGAATAGTAGCAAAGTGTTTGTGCTTAGTAGAGGGGGCCCAGACTTAGCCATGAAGGAATGGGTTTGTCTGGTGATGATCGCATGCTAAGGTGATGTTGATCACCAAAAATAAGCTTAAGAGGAGGAGTTTAGATGGTACTTGCTGTAGAAACCACCATAAGGGCCAGATTAAGAGATGATGAAGTAGCACTCACATAAGTGCATGAAATGATCTAAAAATGGGCATGGCCCAATTATTTGAATATATGAAGATGCTCAAAAAGTTTCATGCCATTTGGATTAGCCAAACTAGCACTTGCTTCATATAGCATCTCTCTGGACAGAATTTTGGAAAAATTTCACAGGGCAAATGGGTTAATGAATTGAGGCAAAACTTGGTGGAGAGAGTTGACATGGATAGGAGAATGTCTTGTTAAATTTTCAGCTTAAATGAAGCAATATAAAATATGGTTGCTTCACAAACTGAAAATCTGGCCAGAAACCAAGATTTGGAGCTGGGATCACATAGAAAGGTTACATGGGCTCAAATTTGGTGGAGAGTCATGACTTGATTATATGAAGGACCTTGCAAAATTTCAACTCATTTGGATATACCTAGCTGGTACTTCCTTCACACAGGCTTCCCTCAGACAGGAACTTTGAAAAATTGCTCAGGAATATTTACTAGGCAAATTGAGTTGAATTATGGCATGGGGCAATGATATGTACAGGAAAAGATGTCCAAAAAGTTTGGGATCAATCAAGCAAAGATAAATGACACTTCCTTCTCAAACAACCTCTTAGGGCAGAATGAGAAAAGGAATATTTGTGAATTTTTTTGATGATGCCAAGGAAGGATTTTGAAATATTTGAGGAATATATGACCCAAAAAATTTATGAGAATTATTTGGGAATTTTGGGAGTGACAAAAATATAGGTTGCTTCACAACCTAGATCAAATAGGATTATTCCTTTAATAGAAAAGGAATATTCCCAGGAAAAAGAATATTGGAATTGGGTCAAGGATGAAAATGACATGATCTTGGGATGATGATGTGGATGACAAGCCACTATAAAACCTAGGAAGACATGATCTTCCCAAGTTTTAGAACCACATAGCCACAGAAAAAGCAATTAAATCAATAAATCCAAGAAAATCAAAGGAAAAAAAGGGGCAAAATCCAGGGTGTTACACCACCAGCGTCACAATGCACTTCAAATGTTTCTCAAATTGGTTAAGGCAAGTAATGGAGCATGTGTAAGCAAGGTTTTAAGTTCATTAAATGTGGCATCTTGGGAAGGTCCCCAAACAAATGGTGTGTCTTCTTACTAAATGCATTCAAAGGTGATGCAATAGTGCTAAAATCCTTAACAAAGTGATGGTAAAATTTGGCTAAACCAATATGCACTTGTTGAAAATTTGTTGGTTGGGGCCAAATTTTAATAGCATCATTTTTAGTTTCATCCACTTGAACACCCTTAGAGGAGACTACAAAACCTAAGAAAACAAGCTTATCAACACCAAAAGTGCATTTTTTTCATGTTCACATAAAGGCACTCATTTCGAAGAATTTGCAAGATGTCCCTAAGATGCGTGACATGATCTTCAAGGGATTAACTAAAAACAAGTATGTCATCAAAGTTTACCACAACACAAATGCCAATGAGTTTTTGAAGAACATAGTGCACTACCCTCATAAAAGTGCTAGGCGCTTGAGATAATCCCATAGGCATGATTAACCATTCATATAGACCAATTTTTTTTTAAAAGCCATTTTCTATTCGTCACCTTCTTGCATGCGAATTTGATAGTAGCCACTTTTAAGGTCAATTTTTGAGAAAATGGTAGCTCCGCTAAGTTCATCAAGCATGTCATCAAGGCGTGGAATGGGATGACGGTATCAAACGGTGATAGCATTAATGGGATGACAATTGGAACACATGCAAACACTACCATCTTTCTTAGGCACAAGAATAACTGGAACGACACATGGGCTTAGCCTTTCATGAACATACCCATTCTCGAGGAGATGTTGCACTTGCCTTTGTATTTCTTTCGTCTCGTCGGGTTGATGCGGTACAGTGCCTTGTTTGGTAGAGGTGTGTCGGGGATAAGGTTGATGCGGTGCCCGATTCCACGTAAAGGAGGTTGTCCCGAGGTAGCTCATCGAGGAACACATCCGCGAATTCGTGCAAGAGACGAGACAAAACCAAAGGAAGATGTTGTGAAGTATTAGTCCTCACTGTTTCATCTTTGCACACAAGTAAAAAGTGAAGAACACTCGATGTGATGTCACTCACATCCCTCATGTCTCTTTTAGTAGCTAGGAGAACTAAGTTTTTTCTTGTCATTCATCGTGGAGTCATTGAATTGTGGCTTGTGGCGCTCACTCTCTTTTTGGTGGTTCACCCGCTCACTAGTCTCTCCATGATGTTTTGAAGCTTTCTTGTCGGCGATGAATTGACTTGGCGACATGGGTCGAAGCATGTACTCCTTACCCTTCATCTTGAAGCTATAGTGATTGGTTAGTCCGTTGTGGATGATGTCGCGGTCGAATTGCCAAGGTCGTCCTAAGAGGAGATGGCACACAGACATAGGAACCACCTCACACTCCAAGGTATCTTCGTATGTGCCAATCTTGAAGGACACTTTGACGATGTGCTCCACTTGAATGGTGCCGGAGTCACTTAGCCATTGGACCTTGTCGGGGCGAGGGTGCTTCTTCTTGACCAATTGTAGCTTGGAGCATAATTCTTCACTTGCCAAATGGTGGCAAATTCCGCCGTCGATGATGACCTTGACAGAACGTCCTTGGATGCCTGCTTTTGTGTGGAAGATATGTCAACTTTGGTCCTCGTCTTGTTGTTGTTTAAGTGTCAAGACTTTGGAGACAACGAGAGTGGGGCTTGGATCATTGTCGAAAAAAACTTGAGCGTCTTCATCTTCATTCACTTGACAGTGCATGGCCATGTGCTCTAGTGCTTCCATTTCTTCTTCGCTCATGGATTCATAGGTGCCGACATCATTGGTGATCATGGTGCGCCTTGTGGGGCATTGGTACATCTTGTGGCCTCGGCCTTGGCAAGTGAAACATTTAATCAAACTTGTCTTGGAGGTAGCATCCGTTGGAGTAGTTGATGAGGAAGTTCTTGACTTTTAGTTGCTTGTCGGAGGGCGACTCGATGATGTCGTGGCTTGCTTGGAACTTGATTTGTCACTGGTGTTTGGTGTAGCTCGAGTAGTAGTTGGAGGCACCGTGGTTGTGGAAGCTTGGGAGTATGAGCCGTAGGTCTTGGAAGAGTACTTGGCGTACTTGAATTCATCTTGCACTTGTTGCTCCGCCTTGGTCGCTTGCGCACTAGCTCGAGGAGGTTGGAGCATGGTTGGAAATCTGCAGTTTTCTTGATTGGGTGATTTAGGCCATTCAAGAATCACGCCATAGTTTGTTCGTCATCTTTCTTGACATTGGCTCGTATCATGGCAATCTCCATCTCTTGGTAGTAATCTTCAACGGATTTTGTGCCTTGCTTGAGAAGTTGCAACTTCTTGAAGAGATTATGGCTATAGTGTGTAGGCACGAAACGAGCTCTCATGAAATCCTTCATTTGGTTCCAAGTCGCGATGGGTGGTTTGCCTTTCTCCCTTCGTTGCTCGATCACTTGCTCCCAACAAATGAGGGCATAGTCTTGAAACTCGAGGGAGGCCATTGCCATTTTCTTCTCCTATTCATAATTGTGAGACGGAATATCTTGTCGACCTTCAATGCCCATGAGAGATATTCTTCGGGATTGGTGCTTCTGGAGAACTTGGGCATGGTGAACTTGAGCTTGCTGTAGCGTTTCTCTTCATCATAGTGACCATGGTGATGTCGGTCTTGTCTTGGAGGGGGGGGGGGAGTTCTTTAACCTCAGGCTCCTCATGATTGGCTTGACGTTGAGGATGAGGGATTCATGCCGTTTCCTCCTTTCTTGGCGCTCCTCAAGATGAGAGGCTACTGTCGGGGTTCTGGGACCGGGGGTACCCAGGCTCGTCTACCTGCGGCCCATCGCGTGGCATCGTCAAAGGCCCGGTGCGGCCCAGCTCCAAGACTTCACGAGCAAGACCCTCGTGAGACCCCCGCCTCGCGAGGCGAACTACATCGAGGCCTCCCGAGGAGCGGTCTCCCGAGGCTGCCTCTCGAGGAGCGGACATCCCTAGGCTCGCACCCCACCTCACGAGGCACGTGGTGACGTGAGCCATGACGACCGGGGCCAGGAGGGCGCCAGCGGGCCCAGGCAAGGATAGTTTCCTCTTTTGTGCTAGAGGGACAAGGACGTACGCAGGTTCCCGAGGAATCCCCCAAAGGTTGCGATTCCGGTGCAACAAGACCAAGGCCACGGGCTCGACAGGGCGGAGGTCATCACCGAGCCCACCTGCGCGTCATGACCAGAAGCTTTGTAGACGAAGACCACCTTTAGTCAGGATAGGGTGTACTCCTATCCCCCTTTGAATTGGCCATTGTGGTATCCCTTCCCGCCTAGAGTTTTCGGGTGAAGAGGACCGGGCCAGTATAAATATAGGTTAGTCTCCACCGCAGGAGAGGGATCGGATCCATTCACCCTCAAGCCCTCACGAAGCAGCTCATCCTTGTACTAGTTCATACTCACCCCCTCGCGAGGCAATCCACCAGAAAGCAGGAGTAGGGTCTTACACCGCAAGGTGGCCCGAACCTGGGTAAATCATCATGTCCATCTCTTCTTCCCTCTTGCTCGAGCACGCCGGAGCCAAGCCGAAAGGCGGTGAGCAGCAAGTCGTAGCATAGCTGAGTTCTTCGCGCACACCCCAGAGTTTGAACCTTGTTTGGGTATGCGGAGCCCCGATTTCAACATTTGGCGCGCCAGGTAGGGGGGTGCCGAAGTTCTTCCGCTTCGTCCCGGCTCCGCTCCACCGCTCTATGGCCGACGCCATCCACTCCGCTGTTCACTCGAACACTGCGTGCTGCCCGGCCTTCACCCTTGGCTTGCGCCGGGTGAAGTGGCCGGTGAGGTTTATGCCGGTGTTGCCCCCACGCTACGACGGCGCGGCTGACCCCGAAGAGTTTCTCCGGCTGTACGCCCAGGGCATCTTGGCAGTGGGTGGCGATGACAAGGCCATGGCTAACTGGTTCCTACTGGCTCTCGCGGGTGCCCAGCGCTCTTGGCTCCTCGGCCTCCCGGAAGCCTCGGTCTCCTCCTGGGGTGAGCTTCGCGATCGGTTCATCGCGTGTTTCGCGATGCGAGGGTTCCACGTGATCGTGTGCATCCATGGCGGGTCCCAAGCACCCGCATCTGATCTCCACACCAAGAAGCTCTTCCGCAAGGTGAACGCCGTGCGGTCCCGGCCAGAGGCTTTGCAGTACCGCACGCGGCCTGAGGGTGTCATCACTTTCGACTCCAGGGATCATCCCAAGTCTGCGGCCGCCGCCGGTGCGCTTCCCATGTTGTGCACGCCTACTATCAGCAACGTCTCTGTCACCAAGACCCTTATCAATGGCGGCGCCGGCCTCAACGTGCTCTCTGTCTAGACCTTCGAGATGCTTCAAGTGCATTACGATCAACTCATGCCCACCAGGCCATTCTCGGGGGTGACCGACGGCTCCACCACTCCCTTGGGACAAGTGCGCCTCCCGGTCACCTTCGGCACCCGCGACAACTATCGCACCGAGCTGATCGATTTCGACGTGGCTCGCATCGGCCTTCCCTACAACGCCATCTTAGGATACCCCGCGCTCACCAAGTTCATGGCGGTGACGCATACGGGCTACAACGTTCTCAAGATGCTAGGCAGCGGCGGCGTCGTCACCATAGCTAGAGACGTGGGAGATGCCGTTCGGGCTCTCAAGCTCACCTACAGAGCCGCTGCGGCTTCGCGCCCTGGCGATGAGGACGCGCCGGAAGCTTCGGAGGCTGCGCTTGCGAGGAAGAAGCAGTTGTTCTCCCAGGATCACGCTGAGACAAAGAAAGTGCCCGTAGACATCGGTGCCTCGGGTCCCACCTTCACCATCGGTGCCGGCCTCTCTCCAGAGCAGGAAGAGGCGCTCATCGCTTTCCTCTGGGTGAACAAGGACGTGTTCGCCTGGAAGGCATCCGATTTGGCCGTCCCAAGGGAAGTGATTGAGCACCACCTGGCGGTGTGCCCCAACGCTTGCCCGGTCAAGCAAAAGGCGCGGCGTCAAGCACCGGAGAAGCATGCATTCATTGTTCAGGAGGTACACAAGCTCCATGAGGCCGGGGTCATACGGGAGGTACGCCACCCGGAGTGGCTCGCCAATCTGGTCGTCGTCCCCAAGAAGGGTGGAAAGGAGCGCATGTGTGTCGACTTCACGAGCCTCAACAAGGCATGCCCCCAAGATCCATTTCCGCTTCCGCGCATCGACCAGATTGTGGACTCCACCGCGGAATGTGACCTTTTGTGCTTCCTGGATGTGTTCTCGGGCTACCACCAGATCAAGATGGCGACAGAGGATGTCGAGAAGATGATGTTCATTTCTCCGTGCGGCGTGTACTGCTACACCTGCATGCCCTTCGGGCTGAGGAGCGCCGGAGCCACCTTCCAACGGCTGATGCACATCACGCTGGAGCCGTAGCTGGGGAGAAACACGGAAGCCTATGTTGACGACATCGTTGTCAAATCGCGCGAGGCTGGGACGCTGGTCGGAGATTTGGAGGAAACATTCGCCAACCTACGCAAGGTTAACTTGAGGCTCAACCCAGAAAAATGCATTTTCGAGGTCCCCTCCGGCAAGTTGCTCGGCTTCCTCGTCTCTCACCGAGGGATCGAGGCCAACCCCGAGAAGATCAAGGCCATTGAATGGATGCGCCCGCCTCAGACCCTCAAGGAGATGCAGAAGCTGGCGGGATGTGTGACTTCCCTGGGGCGCTTCATCTCCAAGCTTGGCGAGCATGCCTTGCCATTCTTCAAGCTAATGAAGAGAAAGGCTTCCTTTGAGTGGACCCCGGAAGCAGATGCAGCCTTTGAAGACCTCAAGAGGTACCTCACGAGCCCACCCATCATGGTGGCGCCCCGCTTCCGCGATCCCTTGGTGCTCTACTTGGCAGCTACCCCACATTCGGCTGGCCCGGCGCTCGTAGCAGTCCGGGAGGAGCGCGGCAGCACCCAAGGGAGGCCCGATGGCCCTCAAGAGGCCGTAGGGCCCCTCGAGTCCTCGATGCCGCAGGACGGCGCTCTCGGGCTCCTCGCCCCTCCATCGCCTAGTGGAGTGCAAGGGCCCCCCGCGCCCCACCAGAGGCAAGCCGCCGCCGATGCCCTGCGCCTCATCGAGCACCCTGTATACTTCGTCAGCACAGTGCTGCGGGACGCGCGTGCACTACCCTATGCAGCAGAAGCTCCACGATGGGGAGCTGCGCGAGGACCAGTCCCTCTCGCCCGGAGACGAAGCGCCCGACGGTTGGATCATGCACTTCGATGGCGCCTTCTTTCGGCAGGGCGCGGGAGCTGGGGTCGTGCTCGTCTCCCCAACCAAAGACAAGCTCTACTATGCCGTCCAACTTTGCTTCCAGCGTGGCAAGAAGGTCTCCAACAACATTGTGGAGTATGAGGGCCTGATCGCTGGGCTCAGGGCCGCGGCCACTTTGGGGGTCAAGCACCTCACCATCAAAGGTGATTCCCAGCTCCTCGTCAACTTCTCCAACAAAGAATACAAGCCGAAGGACGAGCATATGGCGGCATACCTTGAGGAGGTACGTAAGATTGAAAAGTGTTTCCTGGGCTTGGAGTTGCAGCACGTCCCGCGGGGCGCGAACAAGCAAGCTGACGACGTTGCCAAGCGAGCATCCCGCCGCGAGCCTCAAAACCCTGGCGTCTTTGAAGAAAGGCTCTTCAAGCCATCGGCTGCACCCCCGACGGTTGGCCCGACGCTGCTCCTGGAGGAGCTACCGCCCGCACCGGCCACAGGCACCCCGGCATATGGCCCGACCTCAGGAGCCCGCCTGCTTCTGGCATTGGAACCTCAGGCAGGCAGCTGGCCTGAGGAGCTCAAGGCCTACCTGCTCCATGGCACCCTAACAGAAAAGGATGCGGAAGTGGAGCGCATGGCTTGGCAGGCCATCGCTTACTGCTTAATGGACGGCGAGCTATACCGCAGGTGCCCCAACAATGTCTCGCTAAGGTGCATATCGGAGGATCAAGGGCGTGGACTGTTGGCCGACGTCCATGGGGGAGATTGCGGGCACCACTCCTCGTCACGCACTCTCGTGGCCAAGGTATTCTGCAGTGGCTTTTACTGGCCTACAACGCTCCACGATGCCACTGAGCTGGTCCGATCCTGCGAGGCCTGCCAGTTCCATGCCAAGCAGAGCCATCAATCGGCTCAGGGGCTCCAGACAATTCCACTCTCATGGCCCTTCGCGGTCTGGGGGCTGGACATACTGGGCCCATTTCCTCGGGCGACCGGCGGCTACCGCTATCTCTAAGTCGCCATCGACAAATTCACCAAGTGGGCGGAGGTGGAGCCTGTGCGCACCATCCCTGCAGGCTCAGCCGTCAAGTTCATCAAGGGCATCGCGAGCCGATTCGGTGTTCCCAACCGCATCATCACCAACAACGGCTCCCAGTTCACAAGCAATCCCTTCATGTCATATTGTGCTAACCTTGGAACACAGATTTGCTACGCTTTGGTAGCACACCCGCGGAGCAACGGCCAGGCCGAGTGCGCCAAAGCAGAAGTCCTTAGGGGCCTCAAGACCAGGAGCTTCAGGAAGAAGCTTGAGGCCTGCGGCAAGGGCTGGCTGGACGAGCTGTAGTCCGTGCTGTGGTCCACCCGCACCACCACGACTAATCCCACCGGCGAGACTCCTTTCTTCCTTGTCTATGGGGCCGAGGTAGTCCTCCCGTCTGAGATCAAGCATAGTTCCCCGCGGGTCCTGGCATTCGACGAGGCGTGCCAGGATGCCTCGTGGGAAATTGATCTTGTGCTTGGCGAGGAGGCCCGCCGCTAGGCCTCCCTCCACGCCGCGAGGTACCAGCAGGCCTTGCGGTGCTACCTGATGTCTACTACACAACTTTATTCTTGTAGAGTCGCGTTGGGCCTCCGAGCGCAGAGTTTTGTAGGACAGTAGCAATTTTCCCTCAAGTGGATGACCTAAGGTTTATCAATCCGTGGGAGGTGTAGGATGAAGATGGTCTCTCTCAAACAACCCTGCAACCAAATAACAAAGAGTCTCTTGTGTCCCCAACACACCAAATACAATGGTAATTTGTATAGGTGCACTAGTTCGGCTAAGAGATGGTGATACAAGCGTAGTAATGATAATAGATATTGATTTTTGTAATAGGATTAATAAAGAAATAGCAAGGTAGCAATCAATAAAACGGAGCACAAACGGTATTGCAATGCTTGAAAATGAGGCCTAGGGTCCGTACGTTCGCTAGTGCAATCTCTCAACAATGCTAATATAATTGGATCATATAAACTTCCCTCAACGTGCGATGAAGAATCACTCCAAAGTTCCTCTCTAGCGGAGAACATAAGAAGAAATTGTTTGTAGGGTACGAAACCACCTCAAAGCTATTCTTTCCGATCAATCTATCCTAGAGTTCGTACTAAAATAACACCAAGCTATTCTTTCCGATCGATCTAACCAAGAGTTCGCACTAAAATAACACCATATGATACACATCAACCAACTCTAATGTCACCTAGATACTCCAATGTCACCACGAGTATCGGTGAGTTGATTATGCGATATGCATCAAACAATTTCAGATTCATAATACTCAATCCAACACAAAGAACTTCAAAGAGTGCCCCAAGATTTCTATTGGAGAAACAAGGATGAAAACATGCATCAACCCCTATGCATAGATTACCCCAATGTCACCTCGGGAATCCGCGAGTTGAGTGCCAAGAGATAGATCAAGTGCTCTCAAATCCATAAAGTATTCAATCCGATAAAACGAAATCTCAAAGGGAAAACTCAATTCATCACAACAAGATAGAGAGGGGAAAACACCATATGATCCAACTATAACAAAGCCCATGATACATCAAGATCGTGACTTCACAAGAACATGAGAGAGAGAGAGAGAGATTAAACACATAGCTACTGGTACAAACCCTCAGCCCCGAGGGTGGACTACTCCCTCCTCATCATCGTGGCCACCGGGATGATGAAGATGGCCACCGGGATGATGAAGATGGCCACCGGTGATGATTTCCCCCTCCGACAGGGTGCCGGAACAGGGTCTATATTGGTTTTTCATGGCTACAGAGGCTTGCGGCGGTGGAACTTCTGATCTAGGGTTATTTCTGATGGTTTCTCTATTTATAGGATTTTTTAGCGTTGGAATCACGCGAAGATGGGCCTCGAGGTGGGCACAACCCACCTGGGCGTGCCTGGGCCTCCTGGCGTGCCCAGGTGTCTTGTGGTCACCTCCTTCACATTCTGGTCCTCCCATGAAGCTTCTAGTGCCTCTTTTGTTCCAAAAAAATAGTTAGAAAGTTTCATTACATTTGGAGAACTTTTGTTTCTGCACAAAAAACAACACCATGGTAGTTCTGCTGAAAACAGCGTCAGTCCGGGTTAGTTCCATCCAAATCATACCAAAACCATATAAAATTGTTGTAAACATGGCATGAATACTTCATAAATTATAGATACGTTGGAGATGTATCACTACCACAGCCGCAACATCCGCCCCGGGACTCTCGAGGTCGGAGACCTCGTCCTGAGGCGCGTCCTCTCCAGGGAGGGCCTCCACAAGCTCTCGCCCATGTGGGAAGGCCCATTCAGGGTCGCCCACGTCTCCAGGCCAGGCGCCGCACGCCTGGAGACGGGGGACGGGGTCCCCGTGCAGAACGCCTGGAACATCCAGCACCTCCGGAAGTTCTACCCGTGACACTCTCACATAATAATGAGTGGGGCTGTACATGCCCCGGAGTCTCCCGGTGCGCCATTCCACGGCCTCGCGGGAGCTCTGACCCACGCTCAAGTGGAAGCCCCATGCTCCACGCCGGCGGAACGGTCGAACAACGACCATGCCCATGCCCAAGTGGAGGCCCCATGCTCCATGCTGGTGGGAAGACTAGTGTAGGCGCCGGACGCGGCAACCTTTCCCCTTATTCTTGTAAACCGAATTTGCAATTTCTCTGAATAAAGCTTGAAGTTTTTGTGTCTTTGCTGAGAAAAGGGTTGGTTTTTTTCCTTGTGGTGTTTCCCTTCTTGAATTTCCTCTCAAAAGAGCAGCAACAGCTACCTGGTGCCCCCCTCCCGAGCGTCCCAAGAGCGGGGGCTGGGCACGGTGCTCGTGATTGGGCCAGCCCCAATGGCATTAAGGACCCAGACAGCAACGGCCGCGGGTCTGCCCCTGTGCACACCACCTCACCAAGACTCTGGTGTCTAAGTCCTCACGTGACGTTCATGAGCGAGCCAGCAGGCACGCGTTGCCCTCAGTCTCTCACCTCAGGAGTGCTCATCTCCTGGCCTTGCCCAGGCATCGTGACCCGGCATACCAGTGACGATCGAACCTCGCTTGGGGGCTATGAACACAGAATAAGCATAAGGGAAAGGCAGCCTAAGAAGGCACAAATGCGGTTCAGTACATCATTAAGGAGTTTCCATAAATACCCTTTACATCCCCACAGGTCCATACTCAAGTGTCAGCAAGTAAACAGAAGAAAGGCGACCTAAGGAGACGCGTCGTCATCATCGCTGTCGTCAGTCCCATGCCCCCTGGCTTCGTGCTGGTCTTCGTGGCCGTCAGGGGTGAACCGCGTGATCAGTGCATCCACATGGTCCTCCACCCACTCCCCCAGGGCGTCACGAATCACCCTGGGTACGGGGGCCATCATGGCTTCGAAGTCGAAGTTGGGATCGGAACGAAGGAGATGACTGAAGACGCGCGTCGATGCCTGCGCAAGGAGGTCGGGGCTTTCTTCTTCAACGAGCTTGCCCACCTTCTTCGTGCCTCCAGCCACTCCATAATCCTGGTGAAGAAGGTGAGGTAGCCGGCGTCATCGGGCATGACTGGGCTAGAGACGCTCTCCTTGCAGATGGAGTTCAGGGCACGGCGAGCCCTTCGCTCAAGGTCCTGGAACATCTCGGAGCGCGTGTGCTGTAGCCCCCGAGCCCAGTTCGCCTCGTCCGCTGCCCGCTCCACGAGGGAAGTGGCATCCCCCACTTGCTGATAAAGAGACACCAGCTCGGCTTCGGCCGCGGCCTGGGCGTCCAGTGTGGTTTTCTGGCGCTTGTCCGCCTCGGCCAGCTTCTCCTTGAGGCCGTCGATCTCGTCCTTTGGTTCTCCGCGCCGTGCACAGAAACGGGTCTCCTGAAACTTTAGTTTTTGGTGGTGGTCCTTGATGAGTACCCGGCGGGCCCTCGTGATCCCCTCCTCGATCTCCGCTTGAACCCTCACCTCCCGGGAGGCCAGGGAGGCACTGGCCTCTCCCTCGCGCTGGGCGAGTGAAGCTTCGGTGGCTATTACTTGGCGCTCCATCACCTCCAGCCGCTCGTGTTCCAGGCTTTGCTCGGACGCCACCAGCGCCAACGCCTCTTCAAGAGTGCGGAGCCTCGCCTCTTGCATCTATGGCCCTTCCGCTGAGGTGGTAAGGGCGACCTCGCGTGCTTGGACTTGTCGCTCCAGGGCAGCGTTTGAGGCAAGGAGCTCCCGCTCACGGGCTTCTGCGGCCTCGCACCATCGGTCCGCAGCCTCGGCCTCCTCGAAGGCATGGTCGCGGGCTTCTTTCGCCGTGGCAGAGGACTTCTCGTCCTTCGAGCGAGCGGACTCGTGCTGCAAGCGGCTGAGGTTGACGGCGACTTCAAGCTGGCGCCACCCGCGCGCCAGGCGCAGGTGCTCGGCCTCAAGACATGAGTCGACGTCGTGAAGCTCCATTTCGAGCAGGTTCACTGCGCCCCTCGCGTCCCGGAGAAGGCCGTGCCTGACGACGCCACGGCTGCGCACGAGCTCCAGTGCCCGGCCTGGGCCTCGTTCCGCGCTCCTGTTCGCGGCGGAGGCGCGGGAAGGTCTGGCCGTGTTTGCCGGGGACCAGGGGTCGGCCGGCCCCCTGTCCGATTCCCCTGCCTGGGGCGCAGCCCTGCGCGAGCTCGACACCCTACCCATGGGGGCTGTCGACTTGCGGCAGATCCGAGCACCAGCGAGAGTTGGCGGGATGAGTGGGGGCATCCCCCGTGCGAGCTTGATGCCAGTCTCGATGGAGGGCGCTGGGGATGCAGAGGGGTGGCCTGCCAGGGGTCGCCTCAAGAAAGCCGCAATCGCCCCCGCACGCATGTATTCGGACGCAAGGCCCAAGGAATGCCCTGCCATCACTTGCCACGCGCCTCCAGGAGATGGCGGCGGGAGCGCCCTTGTCTCTTCACCAGAAGACCTGAGGGAACAAGAGCTTAGGGAAGCTTGCCGCGTAAAAATCAAGGAGAGCGGGGCACTTACTCGTCCGTGGCGACCCACTTTCTTATCTTCAGGGCCCACGGTGGCGCACCGGCGTCGTCTTCAGGCCGCCCCCTCCTCCGAGAGGCATGAGGCCCGGGAGCCGGCGCCCTGGAGCTCAGCGCGTGGCTCCCCATGTCTGAAGCGGTGGCCGCGCACCCAGGCGGGACGACGCCACCGTCATTCGTGGGCGCAGGAGCGGGCCGATGCACAGTAGGCGGTTCAACACGCCCCTCCGCTGTCGCTAGGGGTGCTTCGGCCACGGAGCCCTCAGGGCCTGGAGCCACCAGAAAGGGGTTGTCTCGAGGCCCCTCATGGCCCTCGGGAAGCAGCCCCCACTCATCAAAGCGCAGCATCCCCCTGACGAAGTCTTCCCTGCTCGTGTAATTGTACATGGGGAGCCCTTTTTGAGGAAGCGCACTTGCTTACCCGCCTGTCAAGAGGAGGAGTATCCCCCTCAGCACGTCAGGGGGGGGGGGGCAGGCAAGCCGCCTGGAGCCTCATTGCGTCCTGGCGGCCGACAAAGGCCCACATGGGGCGGGAATGGCACTGGAGGGGGGCGATTTATCTTCGGATGAACTCCCTCACCAGCATCGTCACCGTCACGCCTGTCGCCCTCAGGTCGGCCATCCTCGCCGTGACCCGCGAGAGCCTCGAGTTGACGAGCCTCTCGTGCTTCCACCCAGAGCTCACTTCCACCAGGGACGATGGAGTTTGGAGTAAGAGGCTAAACTAGGCCGCATCGACGTACACCCATTGCCTCCGGAAGCCCTTCGCGTCTGGGCGGATCTCCATGGCCCGGTCCTCTTCCCCCAAAAACTCTAGGCGGGAAGGGATACCACAATGGCCAATTCGAAGGGGGACAAGAGTACACCCTATCCTGACTAAAGGCGGTCTTCGTCAGCAAAGCTTCTGGTCATGACGCGCAGGTGGGCTCGGTGATGACCTCCGTCCTACTGAGCCCGTGGTCTTGGTCTTGTTGCACCAGAATGGCAACCTTTGGGGGATTCCTCAGGAACCCGCGTACGTCCTTGTCCCTCTAGCACCAAAGAGGAAACTGTCATTGCCTGCGCCCGCTGGCACCCTCCTAGCCCCGGTCATCATGGCTCACGTCACCACGTGCCTCGTGAGGTGGGGTGCGAGCCTAGGGATGTCCGCTCCTCGGGAGGCAGCCTTGGGAGACCACTCCTCGGGAGGCCTCGATGTAGTTCGCCTCGTGAGGGTCTTGCTCGTGAAGTCTTGGAGCTGGGCCACACCGGGCCTTTGACGATCCCACGCGATGGGCCGCAGGCAGACGGGCCTGGGTACCCCCGGTCCCAGAACCCCAATAGTAGCCCCCGGGCTCGGAGGCAAAGGCAAAGCGGCGTGGGCCCTAACCGCCTGCGGGCCAGGCTCGACGCGTGGTGCAAGATGGGGCGTGGGACGCCCCCACTTCCCCATGACTCTTCGGCAAATGCCTGGGCTGACAAAAAGCCTGGCGCACACCGCGGAGCCATCATTGCCCCGCTGCGCACCCGTGCTCCGCCCCTTCCTTCTCAAGCAAGGTTGCACCTCGCCCGTCGGATCTTGCGCCGCTCCTTGGCTCACCGCGCCGCGATGGCTCCCCGAAAAAAGAGGAGCAGGGCCATGACAGCGGCGGACCGCCAAGCGGGGCCAGAACCCGCTCTGGGTCGGTCCACAGTGCTCAATCGTGAGTGCCTTGACAAAGTCCTCCCAGTGATCGCGGCCGATTCCAACAAGTGGAAGGCGACGAAGATTTGGCCTACTTCTCGGCCTCCTACCGAGCTAGAGGCTACCACCGTCGCCCTTCACCTCAATGCCCTCTTCTCCGGCTTGCTGCCGCCGTTCTCAGATTTCTTCAATGCCGTGATTTCACATTATCAGGTCCATGCACTGCACTTTGACCCGAAATCCATCCTCCTCCTTTCCGCCTTCGCTTAATTATGCGAGGCCTTCGTGGGCATCGCCCCCTCGGTGGCGCTGCTTCGCCACTTCTTCTCCATGCGGCTGACCGCCGGCACGCAGTGTTTTGGGTGCGTGTCGCTCTATGCTGTGAGGGCGATGACGGGCGAGGGCATTGACATGGAGATCCGCCCAGACGCGGAGGGCTTCCGTAGGCAATGGGTGTACGTCGACGCGGCCCAGTTTAGCCTCTTACTCCAAACTCCGTCGTCCCCGACGGAAGTGAGCTCTGGGTGGAAGCACGAGAGGCTCATCGACTCGAGGCTCTCGTGGGTCACGGCGAGGATGGCCGACCTGAGGGCGGCACGCGTGACGGTGATGATGGTGGTGAGTGAGTTCATCCGATGACAAATCGCCCCCCTCCAGCGCCATTGCCACCCCATGTGGGCCTTTGCCAGCTGTGAGGACGCAATGAGGCTCCAGGCGGCTTGCCTGCCCCCCAACGTGCTGAGGGGGATACTCCTCCTCTTGACTGGTGAGGAAGCAAGTGCGCTTCCTCAGAAAGGGCTCCCCTTGTACAATTACACGAGCAGGGAAGACTTCGTCAGGGGGATGTCGCGCTTTGATGAGTGGGGGCTGCTTCCCAAGGGCCATGAGGGGCCTCGAGACAACCCCTTTCTAGTGGCTCCAGGCCCTGAGGGCTCTGTGGCTGAAGCGCCCCTGGCGATAGCGGAGGGGCATGTTGAACCGCCTACTGCGCATCGACCCGCTCCTACGCCCATGAACGACGGTGGCACCGTCCCGCCCGTGGGCGCGATCACCGCTTCAGACATGGGGAGCCACGCGCCGAGCTCCAGGGTGCCGGCTCCCGGGTCTCATGCCTCTCGGAGGAGGGGGCGGCCTGAAGACGGTGCCAGCACGCCACCGTGGGCCCTGAAGAGAAGAAAGTGGGTCGCCACAGATGAGTAAGTGCCCCGCTCTCCTTGATTTTTACGCGGCAAGCTTCCCTAAGCTCTTGTTCCCTCAGGTCTTCTCCGGGTGAAGAGACAAGGGTGCTCCCACCGCCATCCCCTGGAGGCGCATGGCGAGCGACGGCAGGGCATTCCTTGGGCCTTGCGGCCGAATACACACGCGTGGGGGCGATTGCGGCTTTCTTGAGGCAACCCCAGGCGGGCCATCCCTGTGCATCCCCAGCACCCTCCATTGAGACCGGCATCAAGCTCGTGAGGGGGATGCCTTTGCTCATCCCGCCAACTCTTGCTGGCGGCTGGATTAGCCGCGAGTCGACAGCCCCCATGGGTAGGGTGTCGAGCTCGCGCAGGGCTGCGCCCTGGGAAGGGGAATCAGACAGGGGGCCGGCCGACCCTCGGTCCCCGGCGAACGCGGCCGGACCTTCCCGCGCCTTCGCTGCGGACAGGAGCGCGGAACGAGGCCCAGGCCGGGCGCTGGAGCTAGCGTGCAGCCATGGCATTGTCAGGCACGGCCTTCTCTGGGACGCGAGGGGCGCACTGAACCGGCTCGAAACGGAGCTTCGCGACATCGACTCGTGTCTTGAGGCCGAGCACCTATGCCTGGCGTGCGGGTGGCGTCAGCTTTTGAAGTCGCCGTCAACCTCAGCCGCTTGCAGCATGAGTCCGCTCCCTCGAAGGACGAGAAGTCCTCTGGCACAACGAAAGAAGCCCGCGACCATGCCTTCGAGGAGGCCGAGGCCGCGGACCGACGGCGCGAGGCCGCAGAAGCCCGTGAGCGGGAGCTCCTGGCCTCAAACGCTGCCCTGGAGCGATAAGCCCAAGCACGCGAGGCCGCCCTTACCACCTTAGCGGATGGGCAATCGACGCGAGAGGCGAGGCTCCACACTCTTGAAGAGGCGTTGGCGCTGGTGGCGTCCGAGCAAAGCCTGGAACATGAGCGGCTAGAGGTGATGGAGCGCCAAGTAATAGCCGTCGAAGCTTCACTCGCCTAGCTCAAGGGAGAGGCCAGTGCCTCCCTGGCCTCTTGGGAGGCGAGGGTTCAAGCGGAGATCGAGGAGGGGATCGCGAGGGCCCGCTGGGTGCTCATCAAGGACCACCACCAGAAACTGAAGTTTCAGGAGACCCGTTTCTATGCACGGCACGGAGAACTGAAGGACGAGATCGACGACCTCAAGGAGAAGCCGGCTGAGGTGGACAAGCACCAGAAAACTACACTAGACGCCCAAGCGATGGCCGAAGCTGAGCTGGCATCCCTTTATCAGCAAGTGGGGGATGTCACTTCCCTCGTGGAGCGGGCAGCGGATGAGGCAAACCGGGCTCGGGGGCTGCAGCACACGCACTCCGAGATGTTCCAGGACCTCGAGCGAAGGGCTCGCCGTGCCCTGAACTCCAACTGCAAGGAGAGTGTCTCCAGCCCGCTCGTGCTCGATGACGCCGGCTACCTTGCCTTCTTCACCAGGATTGTGGAGCGGCTTGAGGGAGGCGCGAAGAAGGTGGGCAAGCTCGTTGAAGAAGAAAGCCGCGACCTCCTTGCGCAGGCGTCAACGCGCGTCTTTAGTCATCTCCTTCGTTCCGATCTCGACTTCGACTTCGAGGCCGTGATAGCCCCCGTACCCAGGGTGATTCGTGATGCCCTGGGGGAGTGGGTGGAGGACCATGTGGATGCACTGATCACGTGGTTCGCCCCTGACGGCCATGAAGACCAGCACAAAGCCGGTGGGCATGGGACTGATGACAGCGATGATGACGACGCGTCTCCTTAGGTCGCCTTTCTTCTGTTTACCTGCTGACTCTTGAGTATGGCCCCGTGGGGATGTAAAGGGTATTGATCGAAACTCCTTAATGATGTACCGAACCGCATTTGTGCCTTCTTAGGCTGCCTTTCCCTTACGATTATTCTGTGTTCATAGACCCCGAGTGAGGGTCGATCATCACTGGTATGCCGAGTCGCGATGGCGATGAGCACTCCTGAGGTGAGAGACCGAGGGCAACACGTGCCTGCTAGCTCGCTTATGAGCGTCACGCGAGGACTTAGACACCAGAGTCTTGGTGAGGTGGTGTGCACAGGGGTAGACCCGTGACCGTTGCTGCCTGGGTCCTTAATGCCGTTGGGGCTGGCCCAAGCGCCAGCACCGTGCCCAGCCCCCGCTCGCGGGACGCTCGGGAGGGGGCACCAGGCAGCTGTTGCTGCTTTTTTGAGAGGAAATTCAAGAAGGGAAACACCGCAAGGAAAAAAAACCCCAACCCTTTTCTGAGCAAAGATACAAAAACTTCAAGAGGCGAAGCAGCGTGGGCCCTAACCGCCTGCGGGCCAGGCTCGACGCGTGGCTCAAGATGGGGCGTGGGACGCCCCCACTTCCCCATGACTCCTCGGCAACTGCCCGAGCTGACAAAAAGCCTGGCGCATGCCGCGGGGCCATCATTGCCCCGTTGCGCACCCGTCCTCCACCCCTTCCTTCTCAACCAAGCTCGCGCCTCGCCCGTCGGATCTTGCGCCGCTCCTCGGCTCACCGCGTCGCCATGGCTCCTCGAAAAAAGAGGAGCAGGGCCATGATGGCGGCGGACCGCCAAGCGGGGCCGAAACCCCCTCTAGGTCGGTCCACAGTGCTCAATCGTGAGGGGCTTGACAAAGTCCTCCCAGTGATCGCGGCCGATTCCAACGAGTGGAAGTCGACGAAGATTTGGCCTGCTTCTCGACCTCCTACCAAGTTGGAGGCTACCACCATCGCCCTTCACTCCATGCCCTCTTCTCCGGCTTGCTGCCACCGTTCTCGGATTTCTTCAATGCCGTGCTTTCGCATTATCAGGTCCATGCGCTGCACTTTGATCCTAAATCCGTCCTCCTCCTTTCCGCCTTCGCATTCCTGTGCGAGGCCTTCGTGGGCATCGCCCCCTCGGTGGCGCTGCTTCGCCACTTCTTCTCCTTGCGGCTGACCGCCGGCGCATAGTGTTCCGGGTGCGTGTCGCTCTGTGAGCGCGAAGGCGGGCGAGGGCATACTAGTTCATACTCACCCCCTCGCGAGGAAATCCACCATAAAGCAGGAGTAGGGTCTTACACCGCAAGGTGGCCCGAACCTGTGTAAATCATCGTGTCCATCTCTTCTCCCCTCTCGCTCGAGCACACCGGAGCCAAGCCGAGAGGCAGTGAGCAGCAAGTCGTAGCCTAGCTAAGTTCTTCGTGCACACCCCAGAGTTCGAACCTTGTTTGGGTCTGTGGAGCCCCGATTCTGACAGCTACATCTTGTTGCTCTTGCTGGAGCGCTTCTTCTTGTTCACACGTTCGTCGGTTATTCTCTTTGATTGCGTGAGTTGCTTCTCAGAGAGCATGTTGTGCCTCAAGCACTTGTTCCTCAAGGCTTTGTTTCTCTTGTCGTAGTGCGTCACCGTCTTTGTTTACTCGGCGTTGGCATTGTGGAGCTTGCACTTGTGCCATGGCATCTTGTTCTTGGTGACGATGTCATTCGTGTTCCCGAAGATGATCTTGCAAACCATTGCAATGGAATGGATTTTGTAGAGCTTGATGATCTTGATGGTCATGGCAATGATGCGAATGAGCTCGTAGAAGACTTGCATCGGAAGAGGAGTCCGAAGAGTGTCGACTCGAGTGGTGCCGTCTTGATGGAGATGATGTTGATGACGCTCAGTTGACCATCATCTCACAAAATTCTTCCATTTGGGTGGATTGCTTGGCGTCAAGATAGTCGTGGTTCATTGCTTCTGATTAGCATAAGTTGGTGGCGAGTTGCTCGATGCGGTCGCCCAAAGCTTCACTTTCTTGATGTAGAGCTCGTTGGACGCCGAAGAGATGACCTTTGGTGATGTAGTTGTTTGCTTCATGTTGATCCTCGAAGAGCGTGTTGGAAGAAGTGCTTGGCCAATCCATCATGACTCACGTAGAGGTTAGTAGGAAATGAGAGAACAAAACCAAAGTTACCATGTCTGAAGATTGAGGATGTATCAAGTATCACTCAATGTAATGCTATAATAGTAAATTGGTACCGGGTTTGTTTCTCACACCTACAAAAGTAAAGCTTATGTAGGAGCTTGGTTAAGACAGTGGCACAAAATTGATGCAAGTATTAAACAAGATATTGATAATGTTGAAGAGATTCACAAATTGCAAGTAAAGCAAATAGATCAAAACCTAGATTATCACCTGCAAACACACACATGAAAGATAAGTGGGGTCCGCGCAACCTAGGAATGAGCGGAAAATGTGTGACCACGGAAAATGCTCTTGTTGCACGGATACTAGAGAGACAATAGCTCGATTGTTCAAATGGGCTAGATACACTTGTGCGCCAACCTATGAGAGTAATGTGCCATCTTCAATCCCAATTATGCTATGCTATGTATGATCCAATATGAATTATGATGCAAAATGGCTCAATGCTATTGCTTACAAGCTCTTTGTTTCTCCTCTTTTGCTTAAAAGTTTTTTCTGTTTCATTTTTTTGACTATGCCAAAATGCTTTATGGGCGAGCCAATATATAAGACAAGTATGTAAGATATTCACATGAGAGACTTATGGCACAATGATGATAGCAAGTTTATTGCACACTAAAATGTAGCTATGCGGAGTAAGGGTATCACTAAGGTGCACAAAGTGCGTGGACCGACAATTCTCAACTCGCTAGTCTTGATAGGTAAGTGACGCAAAATGTCTCGAGTTATCAATGCAATGGCAAGGAAATGTACTAGATGTCGTCGAGGTTACCATCCTTGATTATGGTTGGTATGAAGATGAAGTGATCGTTGTTGATGTCGAGTCTATGGAGATGATGAATAGCGGTGTTGTTGATGCTGAACCGTTCCTAATTAGCCAAAACACCTTAGGAAATGGAAGCCGCAACTCAAAATCTCAAACAAAAATGGGTGGTAGCGGAAGTGTAGGTATGTGGGCGAAGTGTGGTAGTGCGGAAGACAAATGGTGGAGTATGGATTAAAAAACTGGAAAAAATGGGTGACGAGAAACCTCTCTGGTGAGGTCATGCACACAGGGTAAGTGAGGCCCGTGTGCACGGGGTATCGAGGGCCCGTGCGCACGGGGTGTTCCACCTGCGCAAGAACCCAAAATCCATGGTAAACTGAAAAATTTCGGGGAAAATCGATGGTAGGAAAGGTTGGGGATGGTGGGGAGGGTATGATCCACTTGCCAAACCACAAATTCATGGACCAAAACAACAAAATTTCACAAGATCCAACAAATTGCCAAAAAATTGGGAGGGCTATTTTTGTGGGGATTTTTGAATTGGGATAAAAAGCAACAAAATTAGGCTAGAATATGGGGGGTAGGGACACCAAGATGTGAATCAACTTTTCTCATGATACCAAGATGTTGTAGGGTCGAGCCCTAATGGATGATCTTTTCACACTTGGAGGGGAAAAAAGAAAGAACAACAAGAACAATGATACGTCTCCAGCGTATCTATAATTTTAGATTGTTCCATGCTATTATAGTATCAATCTTGGATGTTTATTATGCAATTATATATCTTTTTTTGGGACTAACCTATTAACCCAGTGCCCAGTGCCAGTTGTTTTTTTTTTTGCTTATTTTGGGTTTTCAAAAAATCAGTACCAAACGGAGTCCAAACGCTACGAAACTTTTTGACGATTTTTTCTGGACCAGAAGGGACTCAAGAAGCTTCGAGGCAAGACCTGAAGAGTCACGAAGGAGCAATAAGCCTACCAGGCATGCCCTAAGGGGGACGCCCCTAGGCTTGTGGGCCCCTCATGGAACCTCTTGACCTAATTCTAGCACTGTAAATTCCCAAATATTCTCAATAAATCAGAGAGCCACCCAAAATACTTTTTCCACCGCCGCAAGTTTCTGTTATTTGGAGATCCCATCCGGAGACCTTTTCTGGTACTCTACCAGAGGGGTAATCGATCACGGAGGGCCTCTACATCAACCTTGATGCCCTTCCGATGATGTGTGAGTAGTTTACCACATACCTACGAGTCCATAGCTAGTAGCTAGATGGCTTCTTCTCTCTCTTTGATCTTCAATACAATGTTCTCCTTGATGTTCTTGGAAATCTATTCGATGTAATCCTTTTTTGCGGTATGTTTGTTGGGATCCGATGAATTGTGGGTTTATGATCAGATTATTCATGAATATTATTTGAGTCTTCTCTGAACTATTTTATGCATGATTGTTATAGCTTTGTATTTCTCTCCGATCTCTCCGTTTGGTTTGGCCAACTAGATTGATCTATCTTGTAATGGGAGCGTTGCTTTGTGATGGGTTTGATCTTGCGTTGCTTAGTCCCAGTGACAGAAAGGGACATGACACGTATTTGTATCGTTGCCATTAAGGATAAAAAGATGGGGTTTATTCATATTATTTGTGTTTACTTTGTCTACATCATGTCATCTTGCTTAAGGCGTTACTCCATTATTTATGAACTTAATACTCTAGGTGCATGTTGGATAGCGGTCGATGTGTGGAGTAATAGTAGTAGATGCATGCAGGAGTCGGTCTACTTGTCTCGGACATGATGCATATATACATGATCATTGCCTTGAATATCATCATAACTATGCGCTTTTCTATCAATTGCCCAATAGTAATTTGTTTACCCACAGTATGCTATGTTCAAGAGACAAGCCTCTAGTGAAAATTATGGCCCCCGGGTGTATTTTTATCATATATTAAAATACAAAAATACATTGCTGCAATTTATTTACTGTTATTTTATTTTGTGTTTTTGTTTATCTATCTATCACTACAAGATTTGATCCTTGCAATTAACCGCCAAGGGATTGACAACCCCTTGTTTGCGTTGGGTGCAAGTATTTGTTATTTTGTGTGTAGGTGTTGTTCACGAGGTCTTGCGTGGTTATCCTAATGGATTGATAGCCTTGGTTCTTAATTGAGGGAAATACTTATCTCTAATGTACTTCATCATCCTCTCCTCTTCGAGGAAATCCCAACGTAGCTCACAAGTAGCAGGAAGAACTTCGGGCGCCATTGATGGAGAGACATCACCAAAACCTATCAAGTACCATCGCATAAACTTTCATCTTCTTGCATTTACTTTCATTTCTTATTTGACTCCCATTTTCATCTCCCCCACTTCTAAAATGTTTTCACAAAAAAACAAAAACATTTTCTGTTTGCCTTTCTGCTTGTTTGCTTGCTTTGTTGCGATATCTCAAGAAAATACTAAGTTGTGTGATTTTTTTAATACTAATAATAATGATTTTATTAGTACTCCGATTGCTCCTTCCATCACTAGTGCGGGCTCGTGTGATATTAATGCCGCTTTGTTAAATCTTATTATGAAGAACAATTTCCTGGTAGTCCTAATGAAGATGTTGCATCCCATCTTAATACTTTCGTTGAATTGTGTGATATGTAAAAGAAAAAAAGATGTGGATAATGATATTTTCAAATTGAAATTATTTCCGTTCTCCCAACGAGATCGTGCTAAAACTTGGTTTTCATCTTTGCCACGAAATAGTATTGATTCTTGGGATAAATCTAAGGATGCTTTTATTGCCAAGTATTTTCCTCCCACAAAAATTATTTCTTTGAGAAATCAAATTATGAATTTTAAGCAACTTGAGCATGAACATGTTTCCCAATTTTGGGAGAGGATGAATTTAATGATAAGAAATTGCCCCACTCATGGTTTAAGCTTATGGATGATTATACAAAAAATTTATGCGGCATTGAACTTTGTTTCTAGAAATCTTTTAGATTCCGCCGTGGGTGGTACCTTTATGGAAGTCACCCTAGGAGAAGCTACAAAATTTCTTGATAATATTATGGCAAATTATTCACAATGGCATACTGAAAGAACTCCCACTAGTAAAAAGGTGAATTCCGTTGAAGAAATTAATACTTTGAGTGATAAAGTAGATGCGCTTATGAAAATGGTTGCTACTAAGAGTGCTCATATAGATCCTAATTATGTGCCATTGTCTACTTTCATTGAGCAAAATAATGATCCCATAGATATGAATTTTGTCTCGAGAAACAACTGTGGCACCCCGGCTCTGAGAAGACCGGAACGACCCGTATTCCAGCCCAGGAACAAGTCCTCTGGAGTACGGCACTGTTGGCATAGAACAAATCAGCTCTTTATTAGAATGGATATGGTTACAAAGGGTATATGGATTACATCGGCACGACAACACTACGCCTGCCCGGGGTAGCTCTATGCTAATAGCGGAGTAACTCTCTCGGCGGCGCAACAATGACGACGATGATGGACTCCACTCCGCAGGGACTCTGGCTAGAACACGTATCCTAGGTTGAAACTCGGGATCCTCGACAAGCAAGCAATCACGACATGACCTACAAACTGGAATGACACGCCAGGTGAGTACTTTGAATGTACTCGCAAGCTCACAGCAAACATCAGCATTAAAGCAAGACAACATCATAGCAAAGTAGATGCAGTAAGGTAAAGCATATATAATCCATACTCCGAATAATCTTAGGATCCAATCCAAACCTGTGCCAAGTCCAACCCCAATCATGTGGTCATCCGACCACTCATCTCATAGCCATCCCATGGCTAACATATCATATACCTGATATCAACTGTACCACAAGTCTGACAAACTTACTCTCTTTCGGGCTGTCTCACAACCCTCAGAATACTCACGATCCATCGAGTACTTCCGATCATAAGACGAGTTCTTTCATCATTATCATTGCTACCATGGTTGACCACCTAGTGAGGTCTGGACGGACTGTCCAATACCGTGGACACGGCTATTCGAATAGATTTTACACTCTGCAGAGGTTGCGCACTTTACCCACACCATGGAGCACTGACCTCGTGATCCCATTCGGGTGGATCAGCGTTGCTCCAACGAAACCTGCCTGATCTGTGACTCTTCCATCGTACCACCGGCAATCACACTCCCCCGGAGTCAAGCCTTGGGTGGCCCCGTGTCACCTCGTGACACCTGCCACCGTCGTGGCCAACAAACTGTCCCAAACGGGGACCTAGTACCATATAACTCAACTGGGCTCACAAGGTTATCGCTGCCTATCGGGCCAGGGTAGCGCGCACGCATAACCTTCCCTCTCAGGCGGTACCGGTGAGAGAGCACGCGATCAGACCAAGTCAAGGCCGTCCCATACCGGCAAATGTGGTTGCACGGATAAGTCCGGACAGGTGACTCAAGGTCAACCGACTAAATATCACATCTCCGAATAATATTTCCGTCATAGCTGACCTCCGAGAACCAGTATGCTTAAGCCACTGCTACTAATTCATCTCTACGAACTGCCGGGTGAACTCCAAAATAAGCATAGACAGTGATCTCAACATCATAGCATCAACAAGTGGGTAAGCTACTAGTCACTAATAATCTGGTACTCAACATGGTAGTCACCTATCCGAGAATTAACTCGATCATTGCATAATCCAATCCATTTCACAGATACTCATACTTGCTGATAAAGTAAATAGTTAAACAATGACATTGCAATGCGATGATGCAGATGAGAGTTGTGGCTTGCCTGGGGATGAAGGAATCATCGGGAAGGAGTGTGGAGAGTCCGCGGAAGGAGTTGCTGGAAACAGTTCTCTCTCGGAGGGGCTGTTTACGGACAAGGGCAAAATGGTCATTTTCACAGTGGGACCACATAGTGAAAATGATCCCAACACGACGGGCTCGACGAGACGAAGACGTGGGCGTTGGATTCACCTGATTCGGAGTTGTGAGCAAAAAGTTGTGATAGTTTTTCTGCCAGGGACCCATCTGTAAAGAAAATATTTTCAAACAGGGCCTGAACAAAAAAACGGAAAGCGCAATCCAAGAATTATGCTTTCACTGAAATGAAGAAGTATTTGGGGCTGAAGAAGAAAGAAAATGCGCTTTCGGTGGCGGAAAACGTACTCCAAAGAATACGCTTTCACTTATCCACGTCAGCAGCTCGGGTAAACGCATGAGACTTACAGGCGGGGCCCTCCACTTATCCATGTCGGCGGACAAGGTCAAAGCTCGGGTGGCTGACGAGGGGGTCCCGCGCGCAGGTGGGGCCTGCCTGGCTAGGGTCTACTTCTCCCTCGCTCGCTCGCTCGCCCGAGTACCAGAGGAGGTCGCGCGCTCCGGCGACCAGCCCCGGCGACACGGGCCACCTCCAGCGAGGCTCCGGCCACCAGCGTGCTCCCCGAGGAGCGGCGCATCCATTCACCCCATCCACAGACTCCAAAAGCGATGGGAGCGACGGCGACCTCGAGCATGGCAGACGACGGTGTCGGTTGGCTTTGGGGGAAAGGGCTATGGTCGTGGAGAAGAGGGGAGGAGTTGCGGGGCGGCCCTCAGATGGATGTGGAGGTCTCAGGTGGTGGTGGAATCGAGGGTGGGGGCGCGGTTCGCCGGAATTTAGGCGAAGATCACCGGCGGCCGTGACGGCAATGGACGGCGAGGAGAGGAATTCGAGCTCGGGGAGAGGCTCGGGAGGTTTCTGGGAAGGAGAGGAGTCCGTGGGTGAGCTCGGAGGGCTCGGGAAAGGCCTATTTATAGGCGGGCAGAGGCGATTGGATGAGCTCGGCCGCGGTGGCGATCTCATCGCCGCACTGGAGCTTGCAGGCGAGATGGCTGGACGGGAGCGTTGCCGACCTGATGAGCATTCAATGCAACGCGACGGCTCGGTGAGGAAGAAGCCAGGGAGGGAGGTGACAGCTCAGGGTCACGGGTGAACAGAGCCGTGACGGCGACCGCCATGGCGCAAAGGGGAAGAATCCAGAGGAGGAGATGGGACTAGAGCGAGGGCGACGACGAGGCAAAGCCTCTAGACATGATTAGATGGCGAGGGAGAGGAGGAACGCGACGAGGCCGAAGGGTTCCATCGCCAGAGCGCGCTGGCTGGCATGCCAGCAGCATGGTCACCACGTGCACTAGCTCATGCGGTGTACTCTGGTGTGCCGAATCATGTCCAGGGTGTTGTCCTTCCAAGGTACAGTCTCTCTGAGGTGATGGCTCGATGAAGCGCACTGTGGTTAGATGTGAATGATCCTCTGAAGTTTACTGCAGCTAACTTGGGCATGAAGCTGTGATGAGCAGAGGAGAGATAAGAGCCAAACAAGATGTCTGGGAGGTTTAGGGTAGGAAGGACTACAATCCTGTGAAGTTTGAAAAGAAATGAACCAATATTTGATATGGTTGCTTTGCAACTGACCAATCTGGTCCAGAAGGTAGATCTTGATGTGCCACTCACATGGAGTAGATTGTTGGGCTGAAATTTGGTATAGCATGATTATTTTGTCATATGAAGATCCTGTAAAATTTTCATACCATTTGGACAAGCCAAAATGGTACTTCCTTCACAACGATCTTCTCTGACCAGAATCTTAGAAAAATTCTAGGGAATTCTTGGTAAGATGAAATGAGCCCAAATTTTGTGGCGATGGGTTATATATGTAGGAGAATGCTCTGGTAGATTTTCAGCAATTATGGAGCAATATAAAATATAGTTGCTTCACAATGTGAAAATATGACCAGAAACCAAGATTTAATGCTATGGTCACATAGATGATGGTATAAGGTTGAAACTTGGTGGAGAGTCATTATTTAAGAATATGAAGATGCTTGCAAAATTTCAACTTATTTGGATACTCCTAGCTAGCACTTGCTTCACAAAGATTCCAGTTGCCCAGAAACTTTGGAAATTAGCCAAGAGAGATTTAATATCCAAATAAAGTTGAATTTTGGCATGTGGCAATGATATGGATAGGAAAGAGTTCACAAAAAGTTTGAGAGCAAGCAAGCATATATAAATGGTACTTGCTTCTCAAAATGCCAGCTAGGACAAAATCAGAAAAGGAATATTTGTGAAATATTTTTGAACATGTCAAGGAAGGGTTTGGCATATTTGTGGAATATCTGACCCAAACAATTTATGAGAATTATTTGGGAATTTTGGGAATGATGGAAATGTGGGTTGCTTCACAACCCAGAGCAAACAGGGTTATTCCTTTAATAGAAAAAAGGAATATTCCCAAGAAAAAGAATATTCTGATTGGTCCAAGATGGAAATGGTAATGTCTTGGGATGGTTTTGAGGTTGGCAAGCCACTCGGGAAGAAGAATGAAGAGTGATCCCTCAGGTTTCAAGACTACTAAGCCACAGAAAGCGAATCTGGACCAAAATCAAAAGAAAAAGAAAATGGGTAAAACCCAGGGTGTTACAACAACTTCAATAGTAATGCTTATAGAGGTAATTTTAATCCTAGGCCGTTTCCTGGAAATTCCTCTAATAATTATGGCAATTCCTACAGTAATTCTTATAAAAATAATAATAGGATGCCCTCTGATCTTGAAAGTGATATTAAATAATTTATTAATTCTCAAAAGATTTTCAATACTACGATAGAGGAAAAATAGAGTAAAATTGATGATATGTCTAGGAACATGGATAAAATTGCTCATGATGTGGAAAATCTCAAAACTAATATTTTGCCACCCAAGCTTGATATCAATGAGTCTATTAAATCCATCTATGTCTCCATTAATGAAGTAAAGAAAGAACCGCTAGGTTGAGGGCTAATTGAGAATTCTTAGAAAAAGCTATTCCGCCTGGTTTTTATAGTAATCATGATGAAGAGATTAAAATGATTGGTGTTTAACCCATTGAATCTTTGTTTAGCAATATAAAACTTGATGAAAAAGGGACTGTAGATGAGTCAACTTTAGCTAGAGGGCGTCCCCATTGTTCGGAGGGTGATAATCTTAATGAAAAAATTGATAAAAGTGGGTTTGGAGAGGTCAAAACTTTAAATAGCGATGTGCCCACTACTTTGGATTTCAAGGATTTTCATTATGATAGTTGTTATTTAATTGAGTGTATTTCCTTGTTGCAATCCATGCTAAATTCACCCAATGCTTATGAACAAAATAAGACTTCTACTAAACATATTGTGGAAGCTATGATGAAAGCTTTAGAAGAAAAGCTAGAATTGGAGCTTTCAATACCAAGGAAATTATATGATGAGTGGGAACCTAATATTAAAGTTAAAATTAAAAATTATGAGTGTTTATGTGATTTGGGTGCTAGCATTTTCATAATACCAAAATCTTTATGTGATGTGCTAGGTTTTACCAATATGGATGAATGTTCTCTTAATTTGCACTTAGGGGATTCCACTATTAAGAAACCTTTGGGTAGAATAAATGATGTTCTTATTCTTGCAAATAGGAATTATGTTCCCATTGATTTCATTGTGCTTGATATTGATTGCAATCCGTCTTGTCCCATAATACTTGGTAGGCCTTTCCTACAGACCATAGGTGCTATTATTGATATGAAAGAAGGCAATATAAGATTTCAATTTCCATTAAAGAAAGGAATGGAACACTTCCCTAGAAATATAACTAAGCCACCATATGAATCTATTATGAGGGCCACCTATGGAATTAATTTGAAAGATGACAACACTTGAAACTATGCATTACTCCTAGCTAGGGGCGTAAAACAATAGCGCTTGTTGGGAGGCAACCCGATAGTTATCCTAGTTTTTCTTGTTTATTTTCTGTTTTTTGGTGTGCACACAATTATGATACTGTTATGGTTGTTTTTTGTGTTTAAATTAGTGTTTGTGCCAAGTAAAGCCTTTGGGTGATTTGGTTGATAGTTGATTTGATTTTGTGAGAAAACAGAAAATTTTGCGCCCAGTAGCAAAATTGTTTAGATTCATTGGACATGATAAATTTATAATTTTTTTACACATGATTGATATACAAATTTCACACCTTGTCCTAAATTTTCAGAATTTTTGGAGTTACAGAAGTATTTCGCTTAGCCAGATCATTATAGACTATTCTGTTTTGACATATTCTGTTTTCATTGCATTGTTTGCTTGTTTTTAATGAATCTATGGATTGTATCGGGGGGTATAAGTCATGGTGAAGTTATAATAGAGTAGGTATTATGCAATAATAAAATATGAATAGGTTTACAACAATACCTAAAGTTTATGATTTGCTTGTTATACTAACGAATCTCGCGAGTTTTCTGTTGAGTTTTGTGTGCTGAAGTTTTCAAGTTTTGAGTGACATCGGGATGGATGAAGGAATAAGGAGCGGCAAGACCCTAAGCTTGGGGATGCCCAAGGCACCCCAAGGTAATATTCAAGGACACCCAGGAATCTAAGCTTGGGGATGCCCTGGATGGCATCCCCTCTTTCTTCTACCAACCATCAGTAAATTACATGGAGCTATATTTTTATTCATCACATGATATGAGTTTTGCTTGGAGCGTTGTGTATTATATGACTCTCTGCTTTGTTTGCCTTTTAGTTTGCCACAATCATCTTTGCTAGAAACACCTTTTTGAGAGGGACACACATTATTCATGATTTGTTAGAATACTCTATGTGCTTCACTTATATCTTTTGAGCTAGGCAGTTGCTCTAGTACTTATTTTATATCTTTTAGAGCACGACGATGATCTCATGCTTCACATATATCATTTTGAGAGTTTGATGAATAGTAATGGTAGTTTGCATGGGTTATGAAATTGGTCCTAATATGATAGTTATTCAAGAGAGATATAATATTTTTTTTCATGTAGATCACTGAATATGATAAGTTTGATTCCTTGCAATAGTTTTGCGATATAAAGTTGGAAATATGTTAGAGGTACTAGTGAATGATTGTTGTTCAGTAAGAATATTGGTGTTAAGGTTTGAGATTCCCGAAGCATGCAGGTATGGTCTCTCATTATGCTAAGAAGTTGGAGCGCGATTTATTATTCAGTGTCTTCCTTTGCGTGACGGTCGAGGGGTGGGGGGGGCGATGGTTAACTCCTACCAACCTCCCCCCTAGGAGCATGCGTAATAGTACTTTGCTTCGAGGGTTAATAAACTTTCGCAAAAAGTATGTGAGTTCTTTATGACTAATGTGAGTCCATGGATTATACGCACTGTCACATTTCTGCCATTTGCTAGCCTCTCCGGTACGTTGCATTGCCCTTTCTCACCTCAAGATGTGGTGGAAACTTCGTCGGTGCATCCAAACCCCATGAAATGATATGCTCTATCACACATAAGCCTCCTTATATCTTCCTCAAAACAACCACCCTACCTACCTATTATGGCATTTCCATTGCCATTCCGAGATATATTGCCATGCAACTTCCACTGTTCCGTTATTATGACATACATCATCATTGTCATATGCTTTGCATGATCATATAGCTGACATAGTATTTGTGGCCCAGTCACCGTTCATCACTTTTTATACATGTTACGCTAGATCATTGCACATCTTGGTAAACCGCCGGAGGCATTCATATAGAGTCATATTTTGTTCTAGTATCAAGTTGTAATTTTGAGTTGTAAGTAAATAGAAGTGTGATGATCATCATTATTCATTATTAGAGCATTGTCCCAAGTGAAAAATAAAAATAAAGGAGGCCAAAAAGAGCCCAACAAAAAAAAGAAGAAAAAAAAGAAAATGAGAGAAAAAGAGAGAAGGGGCAATGTTACTATCCTTTTCCACACTTGTGCTTCAAGGTAGCACCATGTTTTTCATATAGAGAGTCTCCTATGCTTTCATTTTCATATAAATAGTGGGAATTTTTCATTATAGAACTTGGCTTGTATATTCTAATGATGGGCTTCCTCAAATGCCCGAGGTCTTCATAAGCAATCAAGTTGGATGCACACCCACTTAGTTTTTATTTTGAGCTTTCGCACACTTATAGCTCTTAGTGCATCCGTTGCATGGCAATCCCTACTCCTTGCATTGACATCAATTCATGGGCATCTCCATAGCCCGTTGATTAGCCTCGTCAATGTGAGACTTTCTCCTTTTTTGTCTTCTCCATGTCAATCTCTACCACCATACTCTATTCCACCCATAGTGCTATATTCATGGCTTGCCCTCATGTATTGCGTGAGGTTGAAAAAGCTGAAGCGCATTAAAAAGTATGAACCAATTGCTTGGATGACACCGGGGTAGTGCATGATTTATATTTTGTGTTAAGAAGATGGAGCATGACAAGGCTATATGATTTTGTAGGGATAGCATTCTTTAGCATTGATATTTTGAAAGGCGTGATTATTTGTTGGTATGCCTGAGTATTGATGTCTTTATGTCAAATTATAGACTATTGCTTTGAATCATTCGGATCTAAATATTCATACCACAAAAGAGATTACATGATGAATATCATAGGTAGCATTCCACATCAGAAATTCTGTTTTCATCATTTACCTACTCGAGGACGAGCAAGAATTAAGATTGGGGATGCTCATGTGTCTCCAACATATCTATAATTTTTGATTGTTCCATGCTATTATAGTATCAACCTTGGATGTTTATTATGCAATGATATATCATTTTTTGGGATTAACCTATTAACCTAGTGCTAGTGCCAGTTGCTATTTTTTGCTTGTTTTTGGCTTTTCAGAAAATCAGTACCAAACGGAGTCCAAACGCCCCGAAACTTTTTGACGATTTTTCTGGACTAGAAGGGACCCTAGAAGCTTTGGGAGAAGACCTGAAGAGTCACAAGGGATCGACAAGCCTGCCAAGCACACCCCCAGGCTTGTGGGCCCCTTGTGGCACCGCTTGACCTAATTCCAGCACTATAAACTCCCAAATATTCCCAATACATCAGAGAGCCACCCAAAATACTTTTTCGCCGCCACAAGTTTCTGTTCTTCGAAGTTCCCATCTGGAGACCTTTTCCGGAACTCTGCGAGAGGGGGAATCGATCACGGAGGGCCTCTACATCAACCTAGCTGCCCTTTCGATGATGTGTGAGTAGTTTACCACAGACCTACGGGTCCATAGCTACTAGCTAGATGGCTTCTTATCTCTCTTTGATCTTCAATAACATGTTCTCCTTGATGTTCTTGGAGATCTATTCAATATAATCCTTTTTTGTGGTGCGTTTTTTGGGATCCGATGAATTGTGGGTTTATGACCAGATTATTCATGAATATTATTTGAGTCTTCTCTAAACTCTATGCATAATTGTTATAGCTTTCTATTTCTCTTTGATCTATCCGTTTGGTTTGGCCAACTAGATTGATTTAGCTTGCAATGGGAGAGGTGCTTTGTGATGGGTTCGATCTTGCGTTGCTCAATCCCAGTGACAAAAAGGGACATGACACATATTTGTATCATTGCCATTAAGGATAAAAAGATGGGGTTTATTCATATTAATAATTGGGTTTACTTTGTCTACATCATGTCATCTTGATTAAGGCATTACTCCGTGCTTTATGAACTTAATACTCTAGATGCATGTTGGATAGCGGTCGATGTGTGGAGTAATAGTAGTAGATGCAGGCGGGTGTCGGTCTACTTGTCTCGGACGTGATGCATATATACATGATCATTACCTTGAATATCGTCATAACTATGCGCTTTTCTATCAATTGCCCAACAGTAATTTGTTTACCCACCGTATGCTATGTTCAAGAGACAAGCCTCTAGTGAAAACTATGGCCCTCGGGTCTATTTTTATCATATATTAAAATGCAAAAATACATTGCTGCAATTTATTTACCGTTATTTTATTTTGTGTTTTTGTTTATCTATCTATCACTACTAGATTTGATCCTTGCAATTAACCGCCAAGGGATTGACAACCCCTTGTTTGCGTTGGGTGCAAGTATTTGCTATTTTGTGTGTAGGTGCTGTTCATGAGGTCTTGCATGGTTCTCCTACTGGATTGATAACCTTGGTTCTTAACTGAGGGAAATACTTATCTCTACTGTACTGCATCATCCTCTCTTCTTCGAGGAAATCCCAACGCAACTCACAAGTAGCAAACAACAAGAGGAGTCACTCAACAAAACGCAAATCACACATCCACTAGAATAGCATACATGAGATCTACAAGCATAACATGAACAATCAAAGTAAAGTAGCACAAAGGTAACGTTCTTCTCAAATCCAAAGGAGATGAGGTCTTGATGATCTATAGAGATCCGTCTCCCTTAGGAGGTCTTGATGATCCTATGATGGGGATCCTTCTCCCTTAGGAGGTAGGGAGGTCTTGATTCCTCAATATGGAGGTACAAGGAGCAAAGCCCTCTCTCATAATCTCAAATACTTTGCTAACCCTAACAAATGACATAGGTACAAATTATATAGGTGAATGTAGGTATGGGATGAGTGGAGGGAAAAGTAGGCAACTCCACGGCCAACTCCTTGTTGAGCCCGTGCGCATGATCTAAGTGGGCCCCGTGCACATGGGGGTCCCGTGGGCACGGCACACGGCCGTGCACATGGGGTAGCAGTAGCTATAGGGAAGGGGCCATGCACACGGGGTCATTTGGGCCCTTGCGCACGGGGTGTCTAGAAACTCTTTGGATAGGCCGTGTGCATGGGGTCCAACTGGCCCGTGGGCACAGGGTCGCCTCAACATGTCTTCTTCTAGACTCTTGCCTCCGTCTTCCTTGCGACCTCCGTGTCCTTCTTCTTGGGCTTGGTCAGGCTCCTTAGCTCCTTCGCGGGGGTCGTCCTCATACCTAATTATGCACAAGGTTTCATGGTGAGGTAGCATCTCTATTCACATCCATGTCAAACTCAAAGAGGAGTGAGTTCACCTCGTTTAGGATGGCACGTGCGCGAGCTCTTGTCATGGGTCCACTTGGTGCTTGATGAGTCGGTGTGGTGTCCATGGGGATGACCGAAGGATGCTCCCTATGGATTCGACACCAACACCCCAAGTACCAAGTGGACCGATGACTAGAGCACGCGCACGCACCATTTAAAATGTGATGAGGACATCCCTACCACTGTTACACCCATAACCCCTGTTGACGGTGTCCCAGATTGGGGGTCACTCACCATGTCATCTCCCGGCAAAATGGGCCGGGCCGAGGACCACGTCAGTACGGCCCATGATGTATGAAAGGAAGGCTCTAATACATCTCCAACCTTTGTACTTTCCCAAACACTTTTGCTCTTGTTTTGACCTCTAATTTGCATGATTTGAGTGAAACTAACCCGAACTGACACTATTTTCAGCAGAACTATCATGGTGTTATTTTTTGTGGAAAAATAAAAAAGTTCTCAAAATTGGACGAAACTTTATGGAGATTTATATTGTAATAAATAAAAAATATTAGAGCAAAGAAGTGTCAGAGGGGGGCCACCCTGGGCCCACAAGCCCAGGGGCGTTGCCACCCCCTAGCTAGGCCACACCGGGCAGGCTTTTGGGTCCCTTGGACCCCTTCCCGACCTAATTTCAGAGCTATATATTCCGTCTTCCCGAGAAAAATATCAAAGAGGAAGTTTCATCGCGTTTTACGACACGGAGCCGCCGCCACCTCCTGTTCTTCGCCGGGAGCCCTAATCTGCAGTTCGTTCTTTGCTCCGAAGATAGGGAATCACCACCGTCGTCATCACCAACCCTTCTCCATCAACAATTTCATGATGCTCACATCCATGTGTGAGTAATCTTCTTGTAGGCATATTAGAGGTAGATGGGATTAGGATGGAATTCATTATGTAATCATGTCAATTTGTTAGGGCTTGATCCCTAGTATCCACTATGTTCTGAGATTGATGTTGCTATGCCTTTGCTATGCTTAATGCTTGTCACTAGGGCCCGAGTACCATGATTTCAGGTCTGAACATGTTATGTTCATATGAATATATTTGTGTTCTTGATCTTATCTGCAAGTTTTATGCAACTATTATCATTCTAAACCTTAGACCCCCATGGTGAACATGATTGGGATATCGACGGGGATGCCTTTAGCTTAAGGAGTTCATGTATTCAACATGTGTTACTATTTTGTTCTAGTTCTCTATTAAAAGGAGCGCCCTAAATACCCTTAGTTTCCATTAGGACCCCGCTGCCACGGGAGGGTGTCGTGAGTACGACGATCTATGTGACTGGCAACGGCCCCTTTGTGGTTCAACTGTCGGTATCCACGCACACAAAGAGCAGAATCAGCAATCCACGCAAGCGATTTACCAGGTTTGGGCCACGGTGAGGTGTAAAACCCTACTCCTGCTTTGATGTATTGGATGTGTTTGAGTTGAAGTTACAAGAAGCGCAGCTTGCCAACAAGGTGCTGGGAAGTGCGGCTATGCGTGTAAATGAGCAAAGAGTCAGCCTTTGTAAAGGTTGCCACGGGCCTCCTTTTATAGGTTAAGGGGTCACCACAGTGGCAAAATAGTCATTACAGGGTTTTGAATAGTAGCTACAGTGCCAAATACCTAACTCTGATGGGTTAGGACAAAGGCATTAAATGCGCCGTGAGGTGTCGTGCTGGTGATGATCTTCGGCAAGAGGGGTCTCTCCTTCTGTGCCGTTCGCCCAACTACCTCATATTATCTTGCCACGCCTCTGAGACAGGTGGCAATAAAGTTATCTCTTCGGCAGTGAGCTGACACATGCCCAGAAAAGTCTCACCAAACTGCCTGCCCGCTCGACACCTACTTGAAAAGCGATGGGCTAGTTGCGGAGGTGGAGCGGTGGCAAGGTAGTGGGAGCTTGCCGGGTCTTCGCTTGCCGGTAAGTTGCTTGCCGGCAGCCTAAGTCTTGATCTTCAGTACTATCTTAGTACTTCTCAATGACCTGCGTGGGGATCTTCTTCAAGGTTTTATCAACCAAGTCTTGTATCTGACTAGAGTCATCCTCCGCCAAGCCCTTGCCACCGGGAAGGCTACCACTATCTGTGCATAAGTCAGGGTACTAAGGTACTCATATCTTAGTACACCGAAAGGAGCCCCCGGGCCTGGGCCACACAGGCATGTGAAATGTTTTTGGGCTAAGCCCAAAATGATGCACAGACACACATGGCGGGGAATAACTGCCATAATCAGCACTTTTACTGCACATCGACGCCGTGCATTAAATGCGGGACGTGGGGGAGGTCGAGCAAAACGGCTAATTGAGGTCGTGCGCCTGAAAAAGCGCAACCACGTCAGATTGAGGAGAGCCAGCCCCCCGCCTTCCCCATAGAAAAGCATCTGCAAGGGCGCTGCTCATCCACTGCCGCCTTTCCCAATCTTGCCGCTGCCATCGTCTTCAATCTTGCGCAAGAACATAGCACTTCACCCCAGCCGCATGCTACTTGTGAGCTGCATTGGGATTTCCTCGAAGAGGAGAGGCTGATACAGTACAATAGAGATAAGTATTTCCCTCAGTTAAGAACCAAGGTTATCAATCCAGTAGGAGAACCAAGCAACACTATGTAAGCAGTACCTACACCCAAGATAACAAATCCTTGCACCCAACGCGAATGAGGGGTTGTCAATCCCTCGGCGGTTAATTGCAAGGTTAAATTGTATGGTGATAGATAAATACATCGCACTAAATATAAAATAAAATAAAGAAAGAAAAATTGCAGCAAGGTATTTTGGATTTTAATATATGATAAAAGTAGACCCAGGGGCCATAGTTTCACTAGAGGCTTCTCTCGAGAAAATAGCATACAGTGGGTAGACAAATTACTGTTCGGCAATTGATAGAAAAGAAAATAATCATGACAATATCCAAGGCAATGATCATATATAGGCATCATGTCCGAGAGAAGTAGACCGACTCCTGCCTGCATCTACTACTATTACTCCACACATCGACCGCTATCCATCATGCATCTAGAGTATTAAGTTCATCAAGAACGGAGTAACGCCTTAAGCAAGATGACATGATGTAGACATGATAAACTCACGCATGAATAAACCCCATCTTTTTACCCTTAATAGCAATAATACATACGTGTCATGTCCCCTTCTATCACTGGGATTGAGCACCGCAAGATCGAACCCATTACAAAGCACCTCTTCCCATTACAAGATAAATCAATCTAGTTGGCCAAACCAAACCAATAAATCGGAGAAAAAAATGAAGCTATAGCAATCATGCATAAAAGAGTTTAGAGAAAACTCATAATATCCATGGATAATCTGATCATAAACTCACAATTCATCGGATCCCAACAAACACACTACAAAAAGTCATTACATCGGATAGAACTCTAAGAACATCAAGGAGAACATTGTATTGAAGAACATCGAGAGAGAAGAAGTCATCTAGCTACTAACTATGGACCTGTAGGTTTGTGGTAAACTACTCATGCATCATCGGAAGGGCAGCAAGGTTGATGTAGAGCCCCTCCATGATCAATTCCCCCCCCCCCCCGGCGGAGTGCCGGCGGAGGTCTCCAGATGGGATCTCACAAGAACAAAAACTTGCGGCGGCGAAAAAAATATTTCGTGGTGCTCCTCGATCTGAGGGGAATTTTTGGGTATTTATAGAGGAAGAATTAGGTTAAGACACTCTACGAGGGGCCACAAGCCCATGGGGCGCGCCCCACGAGCTTGTTGCTCCCTCGTGGGCCTTCTGGTCTCCCCCCGAACCTTCTAGGGTCTCTTCTGGTCCAGAAAAAAATAATCCAAAGTTTTTTCTTTGTTTGGACTCCGTTTGATATTGATTTTCTGAAAAGTCAAAAACAGGCAAAAAATAGCAACTGGCACTGGGCACTAAGTTAGTAGGTTAGTCCCAAAAAAATGATATAAAGTTGCTTGTAAATGAATATAAAACAGCCAAGATTGATACTATAATAGCATGGAACAATAAAAAATTATAGATACGTTGGAGATGTATCAAGCATCCCCAAGCTTAATTCCTGCTCGTCCTTGAGTAGGTAAATGATAAAAATAGAATTTTTGATGTGGAATGCTACCTATCATATTCATCGTATAATCTTTTCTTTTGTTGCATGGACATTTGAGTTTGAGTGATTCAAAGCAATAGTCTATAATTTGACATGAAGACATAAATACTCAAGCATGTCAACAAGCAACCATGTCTTTCAAAATATCAACGCTAAAGAAAGTTATCCCTAGACCATTATGCTCAGTCATTGATATAACCATGAAACACACTCAAAGATTAGCTACACCCAATGCACAAGTATAACAACAGTGTTCCCTAGTTGGTGCTTTATAAGATTAGATGGAGACTCAAAATAAAAATAAAAATTGCATAAAAGTAAATAGATAGGCCCTTCACAGAGGGAAGCAGAGATTTACAGAGGTGCCAGAGCTCAAAGCTTAAATTAGAGATAAAATTATTTTGAGAGGCATGCTTTTCCTGTCAATGCTACGACCGAGAGTTCCCTTCTTCCATGCTAGACAAATCATAGGCGGTTCCCAAACAGAAAAAAAAGTTCATTTTTCTTTCCACCTTTCTTTTCACAAGCCATGGCTAGCCATATCCACGAGTGCCTTCCATACCAAAACTTTCCAAGGAATTTATTATTATTATCATAATAATATTTTTTTCATTTCGGGACTGGGCATCCCTATTACCTGCCACACTCTCGTGCAATGATAAGTGAATAAACATTCATCGTGAGAATAACCCACCTAACATGGAAGATATCGGCCACCCCCTGCCGCCACATGAGCGGTACGGGCACACAAAATGGAAGTTAATTTTGAATAATTAGAGTTGGCACATGCAAATCTACTTAGACGGCCTGGAAATACCGCATATAGGTAGGTATTGTGGACTCATTTGGCACAACTTTGGGTTTGAGAGTTTGGATGCACAAGCAGTATTCCCGCTTAGTACAAATGAAGGCTTACAAATAGGTTGAGAAGCGACCAACCAAAAAACAAAAACGATCATAAACATGCATTGAGCATAACTAACACTGAATAATGCACCACAAGAAGGATGTAACTTTGTTGCATAACTATTGCCTTTCGTGCATGCATAGGGAATCACAAACCTTAACACAAATATTCTTACTAAAGCATAATTACTCACTAACATGGCATCACATATTATCATCTCCATATCGCAAAACTATTGTAAGGAATCACACTTATCATATCCAATGATCTTTATGAAAGTTTTTATTATATCCTTCTTGGATATTCATCACATTGGGGCTAAATGCATATCTTATGCAAATTACCATCACTATTTTCAACTCTCAAAAAGATATAAGTGAAGCATGCGAGTGTACATATTTCTTCAAAATTTATCAACTCTCAAAATAATATAAGTGAAGCATGAGAGCATATTTCTTCAAAATGTATCAACTCTCAAAATAATATAAGTGAAGCATGAGAGCATATTTGTTCAAAATTTATCAAATCTCAAAATAATATAAGTGAAGCATGAGAGTGTATTTCTTCAAAATAAAATCACCGCCGTGCTCAAAAATATTTAAGTGAAGCACTAGAGCAACTGCCTAGCTCAAAAAATTTAAGTGAAGCACTTAGAGCATTCTAAGAAATCATGATAAATGTGTGTTTCTCTCAAAATAGGTGTGTTCATAAAGGATGATTGTGACAAACTAAAAAGCAAACAAAGCAAAGACTCATATAATACACGACGCTCCAAGCAAAACTCATGATATGTGACGAATAAAAATATAGCTCCAAGTAAAATTACCGATAGTCGTTAGAAGAAAGAGGGGATGCCTTCCAAGGCATCCCCAAGCTTAGTTGCTTGGGAGTCCTTGAATATTACCTTGGGGTGCCTCGGGCAGCCCCAAGCTTAGGCTCTTGCCACTCCTTATTCCTTCATCCATCATGATCTCACTCAAAACTTGAAAACTTCAATCACACAAAACTTAACAAAACCTTTGTGAGATCCGTTAGTATAAGAAAACAAATCACTCCTTTAAGAACTATTGAAAACCCATTCTTATTTTATTTTTGCATTATACCTACTGTATTCTAACTTCTCCATGGCTTATACCCCCCGATACAATGCATAGTTCTATCAAAACAAGTAAAACAATGCATCAAAAACCAGAATCTGTCAAAAAGAGATCAGTCTGTAGAAACCTCAATTATGCTCATACTTCTGTAACTCCAAAATTCTAGAAAATTAGGAAGACGTGGGAAATTTGTATATCAATTATGTGTAAAAATGCAGAAGTTTTCCACGCTCCAGCAAATTTCAACAATTTTGCTACTGGACACAAAAGTTTTTGTTCTTTCACAGAATCAAGTCAACTATCATCCAAACCATCCTAAAGGATTTACATGGCACAAACACTAATTAAAACATAAAAATCACAATAATAACAGTATGATAATTGTGTGAGCACAAGAAAAAGGAAAAATAAACAAGAAAATTAAGATAACTATTGGGTTGCCTCCCAACAAGCGCTATTATTTTTTTCCCCTAGCTGGGCATAATGCAAAGTTTCAAGTATTGTCATCTTTCAAACTAACTCCATAGGTTGCCCTCATAATGGATTAATATGGTTGCTTAATTCTCTTTCTAGGGAAGTGTTCCACACCCTTCTTTAATGGAAACTGAAATTTTATATTCCCCACTTTCATATCATTGACGACACCTATAGTTCATAGGAACGGTCTACCAAGTATTATGGGACAAGACAGATTACAATAAATATCTAGCACAATAAAATCAATGGGCACATAATTCCTATTTTCAAGAATAAGAACATCATTAATTCTCCCCAAAGGCTTTTTAATAGTAGAATCCGCCAAGTGCAAATTAAGAGAGCATTCATCCAAATTGGTAAAACGTAGCAAATCACATAGAAATTTTGGTATTGTGGAAACGCTAGCCCCTAAATCACATAAAGCATTGCACTCATAATTTTTAATTTTAATTTTAGTGGTAGGTTCCCACGCATCATATAATTTTCTAGGAATCAAAATATCTAATTCTAGCTTTTCTTCTAAAGCTTTCATCATCGCTTCTACAATATGTTTAGTAAAAGCCTTATTTTGTTCATACGCGTTGGGTGAATTAAGCATGGATTGCAACAAAGAAATACACTCAATCAAAGAGCAATTAACATAATTAAAGTCTTTGTAATCCAAAAGAGTGGGCACATCACTAGTTAAAGTTTTTACCTCTCCAAACTCACTTTTATCAATTTTCTTATCAAGATTTTCACCCTCCGAATTATGGGAACGCCTTCTAGCTAAAGTTGACTCTTCTTTAGTCCCCTTATCTTCAATTTTAACATTAATAAACAAATATTCATTAGAAGAAACTCCAATCATTTTAACATCTTCATCATCACTACGAAAAAAATCAGGCGGAAACGCTTTCTCTAAAAATTCTCGTTTAGCTCTTAGCATAGCGGTTCTTTTCTTACTCTCATACATGGAGACATATAAAGCTTTAATTGACTCATTGATATCAACCTTGGGTGGAAAAATTTTAGCCTTAAGATTTTCCACATCATGAATAATTCTATCAATGCTCCTAGACATATCATCAAGATTACTCAATTTTTCTTCTATCGTAGTGTTGAAAACTTTTTGAGCATTAATAAATTATTTCATATTATTCTCAAGATCAGAGGGAATCCTATTATTATTATTATTACCATAGGAATTGAAATAATTATTAGAGGAATTTCCAAGGAACGACCTAGGATTAAAATTACCTCTATAAGCATTGTTATTAAAATTGTTTCGCGAGACAAAATTCACATCTACAGGATCATTATTTTGCTCTATCAAGGTAGACAAAGGTACATCATTAGGATCAATAGGAGCATTTTTACTAGCAACAAATTTCATAAGTGCATCAACTTTTTCACTCAAAGTACTAATTTCTTCAACCGAGTTCACTTTTTTTACTAGTAGGAGCTCTTTCAGTATGCCATTGTGAATAATTTGCCATAATATTATCAAGCAATTTAGTAGCTTCTCCTCATGTAATTTCCATAAAAGTACCACCCGCGGCGGAACTAAAAGGTTTCTAGAGACAAAATTCAGCCCCGCATAAATTTTTTGTATGATCATCCACAAATTCAAACCATGAGTGGGGCAATTTCTTATCATTAACTTCATCCTTTCCCAGGATTGTGCAACATGTTCATGCTCAAGTTGCTTGAAATTCATAATTTGATTTCTAAGGGAAATAATTTTCGCGGGAGGAAAATACTTAGTGATAAAAGCATCTTTGCACTTATTCCAAGAATCAATACTATTTTGAGGCAAAGATGAAAACCAAGTTTTTTTACGATCCTGCAAAGAGAACGGGAATCTCTACTCCTAATGTCTCAGTACGTACGTCATTTCGTTTGCTCGTTCCCTCCCCTTCCATCAAACGAGAGGCCACCCCTTGATCCCATCCCACTTCCACCGATTTTCCTGATTTTTTACTAACCGAGCCAATGCCCAAAAAACCCCCACAAAGACCAAACAATGGCATCCTTTTCATGCCACACCTCCGTTGCACAATAAAATTTCCAAACAATAGAATCCTTTCCAAATAATAGCTTCCATAAACAACAACAATCAAATCGCATCGCAATCGCAATCAGATATACAACGACAATCAATCTTTTTACTCTTTCCATCTTACACCTCCAATGCCCAAAAATAAAGCGACCAATCATACTCTGTCCATCTCACACCTTCCATATACAACAACAAACCAATTTTCAAATCGTTTCTGAGCGGGACGGGTGAGGCCTGTTTCTCCATGCTTCCAGGTCTCGGTTTGGGATCCTACCAGTTTGCCATTGGAGCGGGTGGGCGAGGACTGTTTCTTTCAAAGTTTGCCATCGGAGCAGGAGGCACCGGTGCCACCGCGGCTGCGAGCAATAGGTCAGCACCTACTGTTGTTCGACCGAGTTTAAACCACAGGGCAGTAACCTATGCATGGTTCACAATTTGCAACTTTACCACCATGGAATTCAGGACATACTTTACCTTTGTTGGTGAGTGCCGCATGCAATAGAATTAATCACTATAGCTCCAGCGATGCGCACAGGGCCCCAACTGTTCTTATTTAGTAGCGAGGCATCGAGCTGTTAAAATTTAAGGAAGAAAATGCTATAAGTAACAAAAATTGGCAGTATGTAGCAAGGCTCAGATGGAACATGACCTCACTGTAAAAAATTGATGGAAAAAGAGGTAAATCTCTACGATTAGAATCTATACTCCCATTCTGGATATGGAGAAATGCAAGCTTCCATTTGTCACAATTTTTAATAGTATGATGGTAGAGAGAGGGTGTAAATCACTTTTTAGTTACAGTGGTTCTCAAATTATGTAAATCACATTTTAGTAAATCACCTTCTTAGTTCTACAATGCCATATGGAGATATATAGTAGTTCTCAAAATATGTAAATCACTTTTTAGTTACAGTGTTTCTCAAATTATATAGTAGTTCTCAACTATTTTTTAAGAACTCTGTTCTCAAATGTTACAGTACTACATGCATGATAACAAATAGTATGCAAGGAATGAAAAGGTTACCCCATATCCTGCGAGCTCACAGATTTTAATGTGGCCCATTAAAACTCCTTGAGCTTCTTGCTGGACGTCGACTTCATCATTTCTAAACTATCTTCCAGACTTTGATGTTTGTCTCTTCAATGAATTAGGAACCCAGGTAGTGATGCCTCGCTGGAGTATTGGTGAGCATGTGATCAGTTTTGTGCACGTGTAATAACCTGATGAGTGCATTCAACAAAAGAAATCACAAATATTTAAAAGCAGGAAGGAATAAAGCCAACATTTGTTGCATATATATGTTTAGTTACCACAAATATTGAGGGTTTAATCTCTGGCGCTTCCTTAGTGCAGAGTCATGGGCTTTCCAAATACTTGATGTTAATGGGTCTGAGATACTGTAGGTTAAAGTAGGTTAAATATAGTAGATGGTACTTGTTGATCTGTTTTTCCAATGACAGTTGTCTGTGACAGTGATGTCCTCAAACGACTTGACCCCGTTTAGTTCTCGTTGGGAAAGGGTGAATCTTGCTAAGCAACACCAACAACGACAAATGGAGGCAACAAATAGCCTCCAACGCCCTCTTGGTGATATCACCAATGTTGATATACTCCCGAGAGAGGGTCCAGTTATATGGAATTTGAATAATATTGGTTTTTAGTAACTTGTTTTCAAGATTGGTTTCTACTAATTTGAACAATCCCTTTCGCAAGCCATGGGATATGCCCCACAACCATCGAGCGGCCTGTTTATTCGTGAAGCAACAATCCCATCTCCCTCAACCATTGAACTCACCAAATGGAGTCTAGGTATAACTCATCAGCAAGGTTTAAATGCCTCCGATATTGGTTTTTACTAATTTGAACAATATTTCAGATGCCATTGCATCTAACCCAGTACCGTCGAGAGGCCTGGTTATACATGAAGCAACAATCCCCTCTGCTGAAACCATAGAACTCCCCAAAGGGAGTCCAGGTATAACTTGCAAACTCACACCTCCTTTTAATTTCAAAAAAAATTTGTAGTGGTAAATTTAATCCATCTCACGGTCCACTTGCTCATAATCTGGTTTGTTATATCATTGATATATTGTAGCCCTCATGGTGCATGATTGTAGCGGTAAATACTATTAACTTGTAGCTCCAGTCAACCGTGAGATCGTTTATCTTGAATGTTCTAGTTCGGATGCTAATTTGTATATATGTCACACCTTCAAAACTTACGGTATTTCTCGCATGTGTACTCCACATCTTATGTTCGTATGCATTAAAAAATATTTACTTGCTCCGTATCAGTGCAGCCTCCTACAGTTGCAGTACGATGGACGATAATATCATCATGTTGGATCCTGGGCAACAATCCCATGGTGAACAAATAGATTATGCTCCTACCGTCACGTCGTCCCCCACATACATTCGCAACACCAAAACTGATGGTAGTTATCCCATCAGCAATCAGCTTCATTTTGTAATCATTCAACAGCTATTTATGATAATTCAAAAATGTTGCAGGTGCCTACCTAAGTTGAACCTCGGGTGACGGTGTTGTAGATGGTGACCTCATCAAAATCGATGATCACCTAAAAAGTGTTGACCAGCAAACCAGTGATCCGCTAACAATAGCGGATAGTGGAGCTGACGAGCAGAGGCATGAGTCCAGAGCTCAGCGTAGGACGAGAGAGCGAGTTTCCAAGGGAAGTATGGTAGCGAAGAAGCGTCAGGAGAAAATTGGCAAGCAAAAATCATGTACGCAGGTACCACGTGGTGAGAGGAAGGCTCTGCTAGATCGTCGTAATGAAAGCTTTGCAGGTAGGGTGAAGACCCCAACCATCAAGTCCATCTCCATATCGGAAATGAGCTCAACAGGACAACCAATCATACTTGAAGCACACGGTGCCTCAACCTCGTCTAGCACGCCGGAGTACACGATCAGAAGTGAAGGTAAAACTCCCGTCCATACTCTCCTTGCGTCCCTTGACACTGAACCCTCATTTATTGATTCAGCACCTGGGCAGACGACATGGACGCTTACCTTAGTGGTCTCATGAATGATAATGCCAACCCTGACAACCTCTTTGACGATGAGTATTACCTGTTTGCTGGTGAAGGTATGTACACCGGCTTGAGCAAGATCCACACGTTGGGAGTATCACACTAATTAGAAACATTGTTTGCAGGCTCATATGCTGATGACATGGAGCACGACAAAGTCGAAGACTCATGTGACAATACCTATATCAACCATGATCCATTGGACTATGTGTACTCGAACCTACCATACAACACACACATCCTGAAGCACGCCGTGAACTGCGACCACTACAAGGCCAAGAAGTTTGAGTCAGAGGCCCTAGGATTCTGCTATCACAATGGGAAGATCGAGCTGAAGGCACCGGAGCCCATCCCAGAGCTAATGAGGCTTTGGTCCAGCACGGATGAGGACTCTAGGCATTTTTGGGAGAACATACTGTTCTTCAACGGCCACTTCTCCTTCACAACCCTCGGCGTCAGCCTCAATGAAAACTACACAAACATGAAGTCTGGGGTGTACACGTTTCGGGCGCACGGCACCATATACCACACCGTTCATTCATTTGGGCCAACATCTTGTCTGGAGCATCTACAGTTGTACTTCTATGACGATGACCCAGACCTAACCCATCGCAAGGCTGCCACCAAGCAATTAGACCAGAATGTCGTCAGAAAGTTAGTGGACATACTCAGGGAAAACCCGTACTCCTAGCAGTTTAGGAGTTTGGGTGCGCACAGGGACAACCTCGACGATTACAGGATAGACCTCAACACGGACCAGGGACTAGACCAACGGAAGTATAATAGACCGGTGTCATCTGAGGTCGCTGCAACTACATCATGTCGATCGATGATGCCAAGTGTTTGGAGTAAGTATCATTTATCAATATGTAATGTGCCAGTATACATTATTGTTATTCTTACCATCCAACTTTCAGGAAGGAATGGGTCTGAAGCTCGACACCCCGTCCAATGGGCTTAAGTCTCAAAAAACTTCAGGGCATACTTAACATGGAGCAGTCTATGGACAATGATTGTTTCAACATTGCCGTGCGTATACTGGCATGTGACGAGGGAGTATTGTTCATATACCCTCCTATACACTACATGGATCTAAAATTTTGTGTAAGTTATAAAAAGTCTTCATTCAATATCATTAGTATCAACATGTTTCTAAATATATTTTTACCCAGTCCATGATGCGGGATTCAACATGAGATCAAAAGTTCTGCGATAAGGAAACTATTCAGAACTTGGCAACTTTGTTTGATAGCTGGCCTGGGATAGACAACAACATCTCATCGTGAAACATGGTAAGTAAGGTCTTTTGTCTATTGTTTATCATGGTTTATTGTTGTCTGTAATAGCTACCACTTGTAGATTTATCTTCCATATGAATCTATCGGTCAATACATCTTGTACGCCATCGACAGAGAGACACGTCGTGTATCTATTCTGGACCCTATTAATACAACACTCTTGTCGGAGATGAAAATTCTGAGGAACTTAGTGAAATTAAAAGGTTTTGCAAGGAAATTCAAAGAAGCACTCGAAATAAAGCAACCAGGATGGAATTCTGATATATCAAAATGGCAACATTTATTTCCTAATGGTATTCCAACGAGCATAGACGGGTAACAAATTTAGAATACAAACATTTATTTTTGTTATCACCGTATTTAATACAATAACAATTTAGGAAATTGCAGGGATTTGTCAGGCTATTTTGTCTTTCATTTTATGCTATTGTGGAACGGTAAAGACCTGGCGAAGCCTGTTTATGCGGTGAGTATTGTGCGTTACACATGTTTTTAAACCTTCCATGTGAAGTATTCGTGCTAACTACATATATTGCTTTTGCAGGATGGGTATGAGTTGAGGAAGAAGTTTTTATTATATTTGCTCAAACATCGTGCGAATGAAGCTAAAGACAACTTACCTGATATTGTGAGACAATTTCTTAAGTGCATCAAGTAGATCTCAATAATTTGTAATAGATTTTTAGTTGGATCATCACTTTATATGTATACATAGTTAATGTGCTATTTTGTTATCACTTTACATTACAAGTTAAGTGGACTTCAATTATTATGCAATTGGGACCATGTTATATTGTCTCTATCTGTGACTATTTCAGAAGCCCGTGGCAACGCACGAGCATTCTACTAGTAATTTCAATTTCACAATATCATTGTCCACATCCTTTTTCTTTTGCATATCACACGATTCTACGAAAGTGTTTAGATGGGATGCGACATCTTCATTAGGATTACCGGAAAATTGTTATTTCATAACAAGATTCAACAAAGCGGCATTAATATCATAAGACTCCGCTCTAGTGGCGAGAGGAGCAATTGGAGCACTAATAACATCATTATTATTAGTATTAGAAAAATCACACAATTTTGTATTTTCTTGAGACATCGTGACTACGCAAACAAGATAACAAGCAAGCAAAGAAGCAAACAAGAAAAAGGCAAATGAAAATATTTTTGTAATTTTGCAAAAAAAAATTTAGAAGTGGGGGAGATGAAAACGAGAGGCAAATGGAAATTAAAATAAATGCAAGGAGATGAAAGTTTATGCGTAGGTACTTGATAGATGTAGATGATGTCTCCCCGGCAACGGCGCCAGAAATTTTTCCTACTACTTGTGAGTTGCGTTGGGATTTCCTCGAAGAGGAGAAGATGATGCAGTACAGTAGAGATAAGTATTTCCCTCAGTTAAGAACCAAGGTTATCAATCCAGTAGAAGAACCAAGTGACACTATGTAACCAGTACCTGCACACAAGATAACAAATCCTTGCACCCAACGCGAACGAGGGGTTGTTAATCCCTCGGCGGTTAATTGCAAGATTAAATTGTATGGTGATAGATAAATAGATTGTCGGTGTACTAAGTATTGGGCCACTAGTACCCCGTACTTGTGCACGGGCAGTTGTAGCCATCCTCGCGGCAAGGCTTGCCGGGAACAGCTCGAGGTCGATTCAAGCCATCAAGGAAATCATCAAGTCAGAAATCTGAGGATCAGCAGATAAAGCAAAGCTGGAATCTGAAGGCCAGCTTCCCCGGCAAGATCCTTGCCGGGATGGCCTGTGGAGCCCGGCAAGGCTTGGTGCCCGGCAAGGCTTGGTGCCCGGCAAGGACTCGGCGCCTGGCAAGATTCTGCCACTGTGCCACCGCTTCGGCACAGTAACAAGTCTGACATTCTGGGTCCTTCCCTGGATGCGTGGCGACGTGCCAGTGGAGGAGAGCTTAAGTGGTGCTGATGGGATGGCTCCTTTTTCCATCCCCAAGAAAGTGAGGACACCTAAATGGACACCTCACGGTGCATTAAATGCACTTGTCCTAATCCGTCAGGGGTTAGGTATGATACCCTGTAGCTACTTTACACCTCAATGTATGTACATTTTGCCACTGTGGAGACCCCTTTGAGCATATAAAAGGAGGCCCAAGGCAACTGCTACAGAGGGGGAGAACTTCTGGCCCATTCTGCATGCGTAGCTGCTCTTTGAACGTATTGTTCATTGTGAGCGCTCCTGAAGGCTGGGCTCAAGAACATCAATAAGAACACAAAGCAGGAGTAGGGTTTTACGCTGATTAGCGGCCCGAACCTGGGTAAAAACTTCCCGCGTCGATCACTGGTTCTGCTCTTTGCGTATACCTCTCCCCCCGCCGAATCGTAAAGGGGTCTCTCGGGATCCCATAGGTGTCGCACCCCGACATCTTTGGCGCGCTAGGTAGGGGGATTGAAGGTTGCGTGAACCTGATCTGGTGATCGGCGCCGTAGTTTCTTCATCATCTTCATCATCATGCCACCCAAGAAGAAGAGCGCTGCGACGGCGCTACCATCCGCGTCCTTTTTGCCTACACCTTCGCGTACTGGCGACGGCGTGGGTGCAGAAGGAAGAGGACTAGAACCCCCGCGGCGTTCTGGTGATCCGAGCCAAGCGAGCGGTATCGTTCGCAGTGGCAGTGGTAACATGCATGCCGCTGGATCTAGAGATGGCGCTGTGTTGCCTACGGGTGGCACAACGAACTCGAGAGATCGAAGGGCGCCTGCTGGAGCTCCCGTGCCGGCCCAAGCCTCACGACCTACCCAGGTCATGCATGATGAGCGACGTCATGGCGCTGGTGGTTCAGGGCGTCCCCATGAAAAGGTTTCTGCGCATAGATCCCAAGATGCGCGGGACTAGCACGCACACCGAGCTGCCGGCGGAGGTGGCGCACGGTCGCGTGACCGTGGTGGTGCTCCTTCTAACATGGTTAGGAGTCAGAGCACCTCACATACCTCGCACTTGTCGCCGCCACCTACGCCAGCGGAAGCCTTGGCACGTGCGCAGCTGCTCCTTGATTTTCCTCCTGCCCCAGAGAAGATGGAGGAGTGGCGAGCTACCATCCAGAGCCTCATCGGCTTCGCCAACAAAGATGGACCGCAAGAGGCAGGGCCCTCGCAGCGGAGGCCCATCGATCCGGCGCGAGCCGATGTAGAGAAAACCGGAGGTGGTGCAACCACAGTGCACTCCCCTCCGCGGCACCAGCGGCGGCCGACAACTCAGCAAGTCGACCGCCATGAAGAAGTTTCCATGGCGTCGTCCGATCCACGGATGCGCCGCGATCAGCGTCAAGTTCTCCAAGAGCGAGGCAAGGAGGACGCTCGAACTACCATCGAGCGGCGACGGGAAGCGCGCTATCAGTCTGATAAGCGCGCAGGGCCGACTGTTGACGAGCCTGCGCCAGGGGACGTAGGAGACTTGCCTTATGAGGTAGGAACTCCAGCGTTTACCCGTGAGCTGCGGCAAGTCCGGTGGCCCAATTCCCGAACCTTTAAGCCAGAGGTCCCGGAGAAGTATGACGGAAAGACCCATCCCTCGGAGTTCCTGAGCATCTACACCATTGCGGTGCAGGCTGCCGGGGGCCGAGATGACAAGATACTTGCCAACTACTTCCCGTTGGTGCTCAAGCCCAACGTCAGGTCGTGGTTGATGCATCTGCCGGAGAATTCTATTTCTTCCTGGTCAGATTTGTGCCATCAGTTTGTTGGCGCCTTCGTTGGAGGCCACCAAGCTCCTGGCCAAGAGAGTGATTTGCACATCATCCCTCAGAAGGAGGGCGAGTCCCTACGCAAGTTTATCCAGAGATTTAGCCGGGTGCAGTACAATATTCCTAACGTTCATCCTACCGCTGTTGTTAGCGCGTTCCATCAGAACGTGCGTAACCGCAAAATGCGGGAAGAGCTGGCAATGAACAAAGTCAGGAGTATCGCCGAGCTTTACGCTCTGGCCGACAAGTGCACTCGAGCCAAAGAGGGGAGGAAACTCCCTGGTGAGGCTGTTGGCGCGGCGGGCGAGTCCGAAGACGAAGACGCCGCGGCCCCGTCAAGGAAAGGCCGGCGGCGGAACAGGAAGCGCGGAGGCAAGGCCGTGCTTGCTGTCGAGGAATCCGACAACCCCGGCGCCGCCAAGAAGGCCAAGGTTGGTGACCCCGGCAAGGATCTTGCCGGGTGCCCTTCCTGTCAGGCCTTGGCGGCTGCCGACAAGTCGGAGAACTCCGGCAAGCAGTATTGTAAGATCCATCGCACCAAGGGCCACGATCTTCAGAACTGCCGGCAAGTCGAGCAGCTTGTCGAAAAGCAGAGGGCCGAATACGAGAGGCGAGATAAGGAAAAGGCCCAAGATGGTGCTGAGGGGTCCGGCAAGAAGCGCGGTGGCCGAGGAGGTCGCCGCGGCAAGGCCAAGCAGCAAAAGGATCGGCCCGCTCGGGGCCGAGATAAAGAAGGAGATGATGATGAGGAAGATGATGAATCCAGTGAGCAAGAATTCCAGAAGGCTACGAAGGCCATGTGCATTGATGGGGGTGCCTCGCTGCATTCCTCCCACCACCAACTCAAACAGTGGGTGCGGGAGGTCAATGCGGCAGAGCCATCCCCCGATGCGTGTAGGCCCCTGAAGTGGTCCAGCACGCCTATCATCTTTGACGCCGAGGATCACCCTGATCGCACAACTGCGGTCGGGTGCTTGCCATTGTTGGTTTCGCCAACGATTCGCAACCTCAAGGTGACGAAGATGTTAGTTGACGGCGGGGCCGGCCTAAACTTAATCTCACCGGATGTGCTTAGAAAGCTTCAGATTCCCGACGAGGACCTCGAGGAAACGGGTACGTTTCAAGGGGTCAACCCGGGAAGAACCCAGCCTAAGGGCAAGATCACGCTGCCAGTAACATTTGGCAGCGAGCTTAACTTCAGGACCGAGAAGGTGGTGTTTGATGTCGCCAAGATCCCCATGTCATACAATGGGATCCTTGGTCGGCCAGCACTGGCTAAGCTTATGGCGGCATCACACTACGCGTACAACGTCTTGAAGATGCCTGGGCCGTTGAGCGTCATCACTATCCATTCTGATAAGAAGGATGCGCTCATCTGTACCGATCAACTTTACCGAGAAGCAGTTGCAGCACCTGCCATCAAGGCATCTGCACCTGCCGCTGGAACTCCCGGGGGGAAGAAGAAGACCGGCAGGAACCTTGGCGCGAACTCCGGCAAGCGCACCTCCTCGGAGTGCTGCGCTTCCGTCGAGGACGTACCAGAGAGTTCCACCAGCAAGAACAAGAAGTCCAAGGCTGCTCCGCCGGAAACCAAGAAGGTGCCTGCCAGGGAGGACGGAACGGGGGGAACTTTCACCATAAGTTACACCCTAGATGACAAATAGGAAAGCGCGCTCGTTGCTTTCCTGCGGGCGAATGTCGACGTGTTTGCATGGCAACCGTCTGACATCCCCGGTGTTCCCAGGAAGGTAATTGAGCACCACCTTGCTGTCTGTCCTCATGCGCGGCCCGTCAAGCAAAGGGTCAGGAAGCAGGCCTTGGAGCGGCAAGAATTCATTGCCGAAGAAATTAAGAAGCTGGAGGCGGCAGGACTGGTCAAAGGAGTGCCTCATCCAACCTGGTTGGCCAATCCGGTTGTAGTGCGGAAAGCGAATGGGAAATGGAGGCTTTGTATCGATTATATAGATATCAATAAAGCTTGTCCAAAAGATCCTTTTCCCTTGCTGCGCATCGACCAGATTGTGGATGCCACCACTGGTTGTGATCTCCTGTCCTTCCTTGATGCCTATTCAGGGTATCATCAGATTTTTATGGCAAAAGAAGATGAAGAGAAGACCGCCTTTATCACCCCATGTGGTACGTATTGTTTTATACGAATGCCTTTCAGGTTGAAAAGTGCTGGTTCAACATTTGCCAGAGCAATCCAGATTGGTTTTGAGCCACAACTCCATAGAAATATGGAGGCGTATATGGATGATATAGTGGTCAAAACCAAAGACAAAGCAACGCTCATTCAAGATTTAGAAGAAACATTTGCAAACTTGCGCAAGATCAACTTGAAGCTCAATCCTGAGAAGTGTGTGTTCGGCGTTCCTTCCGGCAAGCTCCTCGGATTCTTTGTATCTTGCCAGGGAATCGAAGCGAACCCCGACAAGATCAAAGCTATTGAGCAAATTGAAGCGCCAAGACGCGTCAAGGATGTGTGTCGTCTTGCCGGCTGTGTTGCTGCTCTAAGCAGGTTTATTTCCAAATCTGCTGAGCGCGCCCTGCCCTTCTTCAAAATTTTGAAGAAGGCAGATCCAATGAAATGGACTCCGGAGGCGGAGGCTGCGCTGCAAGATTTGAAGAAATACCTTTCTTCTCCGCCGACGCTAGTCGCGCCTAAACCACAAGAGCCGTTGCTGTTGTATCTGGCAGCACCAAATCAAGTGGTTAGCGTTGCGCTAGTGGCGCAGAGAGAAGCTGATGAGGAAGCAACGCCAGTGGCAGGACCGCCAAATGACGCGGCAAGATCTTCCCCGGCAAGGGTTGATCCCGGCAAGACAGGATCTGCGCAAACAGAAGAACCCGTGCAGAAGAAGAAGGTGGTGCAGCGCCCAGTTTATTTTGTCAGCTCTCTTTTACAAGGAGCTAGGTCAAGATATTCTAGTGTGCAGAAGTTGCTTTTCGGCCTCCTTATGGCCTCGAGGAAGCTGCGCCATTATTTTCAAGCACATGAGATCACCGTCGTCACTCGCTTTCCGTTGCAACGGATTTTGCAAAATCCGGAGGCAACCGGCAGGATCGTGGAGTGGGCGTTGGAGTTGTCCAGCTTTGGCCTTAAGTTTGAAAGCACTTCAATGATTCAGAGCAGGGCCTTGGCGGAGTTCATTGCAGAGTGGACCCCAACGCCAGACGAAGAAGTCCAAGAAACAACTCTCCCCGGCAAGGAAATCGATCAGCAATGGGTTATGTACTTTGACGGGGCTTTCTCGCTGCAAGGCGCCGGTGCTGGCGTGCTGCTTGTCGCACCCACCGGAGAGCACCTCAAGTACGTAGTTCAAATGCACTTTCCCCGGGAGAGTTCAACAAACAACACTGCAGAATACGAGGGTTTGCTTGCCGGTCTCAGGATCGCGGCAGATCTTGGTATCAGAAAGCTCATCATCAAAGGCGATTCACAACTTGTCGTCAGGCAAGTTAACAAGAGTTATCAAAGTCCATTGATGCAGGCCTACGTAGATGAAGTGAGGAAATTGGAAGAGCGCTTTGACGGTCTGCAGATGGAGCACGTTCCTCGTGCCGAGAACAATATTGCTGACGACCTGTCAAAGCGTGCCGCCCTCAAGTTGCCTGTGGAACCAGGTGTTGGAAATATGCCCTAGAGGCAATAATAAAATGGTTATTATTATATTTCCTTGTTCATGATAATTGTCTGTTATTCATGCTATAATTGTGTTATCCGGAAATCGTAATACATGTGTGAATACATAGACCACAACATGTCCCTAGTAAGCCTCTAGTTGACTAGCTCGTTGATCAATAGATGGTTGCGGTTTCCTGACCATGGACATTGGATGTCATTGATAACGGGATCACATCATTAGGAGAATGATGTGATGGACAAGACCCAATCCTAAGCCTAGCACTAGATCGTGTAGTTCGTTTGCTAAAGCTTTTCCAATGTCAAGTAACTTTTCCTTAGACCATGAGATTGTGCAACTCCCGGATACCGTAGAAGTGCTTTGGGTGCACCAAACGTCACAACGTAACTGGGTGGCTATAAAGGTGCACTACGGGTATCTCCGAAAGTATCTGTTGGGTTGGCACGAATCGAGACTGGGATTTGTCACTCCATGTAACGGAGAGGTACCTCTGGGCCCACTCGGTAGGACATCATCATAATGAGCTCAATGTGATCAAGGAGTTGTTCACGGGATGATGTGTTACGGAAACGAGTAAAGAGACTTGCCGGTAACGAGATTGAACAAGGTATCGAGATACCGACGATCGAATCCCGGGCAAGTATCGTACCGATAGACAAAGGGAATTGCGTACGGGATTGATTGAATCCTCGACATCGTGGTTCATCCGATGAGATCATCGAGGAGCATGTGGGAGCCAACATGGGTATCCAGATCCCGCTGTTGGTTATTGACCGGAGAGTCGTCTCGGTCATGTCTGCGTGTCTCCCGAACCCGTAGGGTCTACACACTTAAGGTTCGGTGACGCTAGGGTTATAGAGATATTAGTATGCGGTAACCCGAAGGTTGTTCGGAGTCTCGGATGAGATCCTGGACGTCACGAGGAGTTCCGGAATGGTCCGGAGGTAAAGATTTATATATGGGAAGTCCTATTTTGGCCACCGGAAAATGTTCGGGATTTTTCGGTATTGTACCGAGAAGGTTCTAGAAGGTGCCGGAGTGGGGCCCACCTGCATGGGGGGACCCACATGAACGTGGGTAGTGGGGGCAAGGCCCCACACCCCTAGTCAAGGCGCACCAAGATTCCCCCTTAGAAGGAATAAGATCATATCCCGAAGGGATAAGATCAAGATCCCTAAAAAAGGGGGATAACAATCGGTGGGGAAGGGAAAGGATGGGATTTCTTTCCTTCCACCTTTGCCAACGCCCCAATGGACTTGGAGGGCAAGAAACCAGCCCCCTCCACCCCTATATATAGTGGGGAGGGGCATGGGAGAAACAGCTCAGCCCCTGGCGCCTCCCTCTCCCTCCCGTGACACCTCTTCCTCCTCCAGTAGCGCTTGGCGAAGCCCTGCTGAAATCCCGCTGCTTCCACCACCACACCGTCGTGCTGCTGGATCTCCATCAACCTCTCCTCCCCCCTTGCTGGATCAAGAAGGAGGAGACGTCTCTGCTCCGTACGTGTGTTGAACGCGGAGGTGCCGTCCGTTCGGCGCTCGGTCATCGGTGATTTGGATCACGACGAGTACGACTCCATCAACCCCGTTCTCTTGAACGCTTCCGCTCGCGATCTACAAGGGTATGTAGATGCACTCCCCTCTCACTCGTTGCTAGATGACTCCATAGATTGATCTTGGTGATGCGTAGAAAATTTTAAAATTCTGCTACGTTCCCCAACAGTGGCATCATGAGCTAGGTCTATGCGTAGTATCTTGCACGAGTAGAACACAAAGTAGTTGTGGGCGTCGATTTGTCAATCTTCTTGCCGTTACTAGTCTTATCTTGATTCGGCGGCATCGTGGGATGAAGCGGCCCGGACCGACCTTACACGTACGCTTACGTGAGACAGGTTCCACCGACTGACATGCACTAGTTGCATAAGGTGGCTAGCGGGTGTCTGTCTCTCCCACTTTAGTCGGATCGGATTCGATGAACAGGGTCCTTATGAAGGGTAAATAGAAATTGGCATATCACGTTGTGGTTTTGGCGTAGGTAAGAAACGTTCTTGCTAGAAACCTATAGCAGCCACGTAAAAACTTGCAACAACAATTAGAGAACGTCTAACTTGTTTTTGCAGCAAGTGCTTTGTGATGTGATATGGCCAAAGGATGTGATGAATGATATATGTGATGTATGAGATGATCATGTTCTTGTAATAGGAATCACGACTTGCATGTCGATGAGTATGACAACCGGCAGGAGCCATAGGAGTTGTCTTAATTTATTATATGACCTGCGTGTCATTGAAATTCGCCATGTAATTACTTTACTTTATTGCTAACCGTTAGCCGTAGTAGTAGAAGTAATAGTTGGCGAGACAACTTCATGAAGACACGATGATGGAGATCATGGTGTCATGCCGGTGACGATGATGATCATGGAGCCCCGAAGATGGAGATCAAAAGGAGCAAAGTGATAATGGCCATATCATGTCACTATTTTGATTGCATGAGATGTTTATCATGTTTTTGCATCTTATTTGCTTAGAACGACGGTAGCATATAAAAGATGATCCCTTACTAAAATTTCAAGAAAGTGTTCCCCCTAACTGTGCACCGTTGCGAAGGTTCGTTGTTTCGAAGCACTACGTGTTGATCGGGTGTGATAGATTCTAACGTTCGAATACAACGGGTGTAAGCCAGATTTACACAGCAATACACTTAGGTTGACTTGACGAGCCTAGCATGTACAGACATGGCCTCGGAACACAAGAGACCGAAAGGTCGAGCATGAGTCGTATAGAAGATACGATCAACATGGGGATGTTCACCGTTGATGACTAGTCCGTCTCACGTGATGATCGGACACGGCCTAGTCGATTCGGATCATGTAATCACTTAGATGACGAGAGGGATGTCTATCTGAGTGGGAGTTCATTACATAATTTGATTAGATGAACTTAATTGTCATGAACTTAGTCTAAATGTTACATATCTATCTTGTAGATCAAATGGCCAACGCTAATGTTACCCTCAACTTCAACGCGTTCCTAGAGAAAAACAAGCTGAAAGACGATGGTAGCAACTATGCGGACTGGGTCCATAACCTGAGGATTTTCCTCATAGCTGCCAAGAAATCATATGTCCTTGAAGCACCGTTAGGTGACCCACCTGCTCTCCCAGCACTGCCAGACGATTTGAACGTTTGGCAGACACGCACCGATGATTACTCCTTCGTTCAGTGCGGCATGCTCTTCAGCTTAGAACCGGGGCTCCAAAAGCGTTTTGAGCATCACGGAGCATATGAGATGTTCGAAGAGCTGAAAATGGTTTTCCAAGCTCATGCCCGGATCGAGAGATATGAAGTCTCCGATAAGTTCTACAGCTGTAAGATGGAGGAAAATAGTTCTGTCAGCGAGCACATACTCAAAATGTCTGGGTTGCACAGCCGCTTGTCTCAGCTGGGAGTTAATCTCCCAGATGACGCGGTCGTTGACAGAATCCTTCAGTCGCTTCCACCTAGCTACAAGAGCTTCGTGATGAACTTCAACATGCAGGGGATGGAAAAGACCATTCCTGAGGTATATGCGATGCTGAAGTCAGCGGAGGCAGAGATCAGAAAGGAACATCAAGTGTTGATGGTGAATAAAACCACTAAGTTCAAGAAGGGCAAGGGTAAGAAGAACTTCAAGAAGGACGGCAAGGGAGTTGCCGCGCCCGGTAAGCCAGCTGCCGGGAAGAAGTCGAAGAATGGACCCAAGCCTGAGACTGAGTGCTTTTATTGCAAGGGAAACGGTCACTGTAAGCGAAACTGCCCCAAGTACTTGGCGGACAAGAAGGCCGGCAATACCAAAGGTATATATGATATACATGTAATTGATGTGTACCTTACCAGCACTCGTAGTAGTTCCTGGGTATTTGATACCGGTGCGGTTGCTCATATTTGTAACTCAAAGCAGGAACTGCGGAATCAGCGTAGACTGGCAAAGGACGAGGTGACGATGCGCGTCGGGAATGGTTCCAAGGTCGATGTGATCGCCGTCGGCACGCTACCTCTGCATCTACCTACGGGATTAGTTTTAAACCTCAATAATTGTTATTTAGTACCAGCTTTGAGCACGAACATTGTATCTAGATCTCGCTTAATGCGAGATGGCTACTCATTTAAATCTGAGAATAATGGTTGTTCTATTTATATGAGAGATATGTTTTATGGTCATGCCCCGCTGGTGAATGGTTTATTTTTATTGAATCTCGAACGTGATGTTACACATGTTTATAATGTGAATGCCGAGAAATGCAAGGTTGATAACGATAGTCCCACATACTTGTGGCACTGCCGCCTTGGTCATATCGGTGTTAAACGCATGAAGAAACTCCATGCAGATGGACTTTTGGAGTCTCTTGATTATGAATCATTTGACAGATGCGAACCATGCCTCTTGGGCAAGATGACCAAGACTCCGTTCTCCGGAACAATGGAGCGAGCAACCAACTTATTGGAGATCATACATACTGATGTGTGTGGTCCAATGAGTGTTGAGGCTCGCGGTGGTTATCGTTATGTTCTCACCCTCACCGATGATTTGAGTAGATATGGGTATGTCTACTTGATGAAGCACAAGTCTGAGACCTTTGAAAAGTTCAAGGAATTTCAGAGTGAGGTTGAGAATCAACGTGACAAGAAAATAAAGTTCTTACGATCAGATCGTGGAGGAGAATATTTGAGTCATGAATTTGGCACGCACTTAAGGAAATGTGGAATTGTTTCACAACTCACGCCGCCTGGAACACCTCAGCGTAATGGTGTGTCCGAACGTCGTAATCGCACTCTATTGGATATGGTGCGATCTATGATGTCTCTTACCGATTTACCGCTATCCTTTTGAGGTTATGCTTTAGAGACTGCCGCATTCACTTTAAATAGGGCACCGTCAAAATCCGTTGAGACGACACCGTATGAATTATGGTTTGGGAAGAAACCTAAGCTGTCGTTTCTGAAAGTTTGGGGATGCGATGCTTATGTGAAGAAACTTCAACCAGAGAAGCTCGAACCCAAGTCGGAAAAATGCGTATTCATAGGATACCCTAAGGAAACTATTGGGTATACCTTCTACCTAAGATCCGAGGGCAAGATCTTTGTTGCCAGGAATGGATCCTTTCTAGAGAAAGAGTTTCTCTCGAAAGAAGTAAGTGGGAGGAAAGTGGAGCTTGATGAGATGACCCTCGAACCGGAGAGTAGCGCAGCACAGGAAAATGTTTCTGTGGAGCCTACACCGGCTAGAGAGGAAGTTATTGATAATGATCATGATCAAGCTACCACTGAACTTCGAAGGTCCACAAGGACACGTTCCGCACCAGAGTGGTATGGCAATCCTGTCCTGGAAATCATGTTGTTAGACAACAGTGAACCTTCGAACTATGAAGAAGCGATGGCGGGCCCGGATTCCGACAAATGGCTTGAAGCCATGAAATCCGAGATAGGATCCATGTATGAAAACGAAGTATGGACTTTGATTGACTTGCCCGATGATCGGCAAGCCATAGAAAATAAATGGATCTTTAAGAAGAAGACTGACGCGGATGGTAATGTGACCATCTATAAGGCTCGGCTTGTCGCTAAGGGTTATCGACAAGTTCAAGGGGTTGACTACGATGAGACTTTCTCACCCGTAGCGAAGCTGAAATCCGTCAGAATCATGTTAGCAATTGCCGCATACTATGATTATGAGATATGGCAAATGGACGTCAAAACGGCATTCCTTAATGGTTTTCTTAAGGAAGAGTTGTATATGATACAACCGGAAGGTTTTGTCGACCCTGAGAATGCTGACAAGGTATGCAAGCTCCAGCACTCAATCTATGGGCTGGTGCAAGCATCTCGGAGTTGGAACATTCGCTTTGACGAGATGATCAAAGCGTTTGGGTTCACACAGACTTATGGAGAAGCCTGTGTTTACAAGAAAGTGAGTGGGAGCTCTGTAGCATTTCTCATATTATATGTGGATGACATACTGCTGATGGGAAATGATATAGAATTCTTGGAAAGTATAAAGGCCTACTTGAATAAGTGTTTTTCAATGAAGGACCTTGGAGAAGCTGCTTATATATTAGGCATCAAGATCTATAGAGATAGATCGAGACGCCTCATAGGTCTTTCGCAAAGCACATACCTTGATAAGATATTGAAGAAGTTCAATATGGATCAGTCCAAGAAGGGGTTCTTGCCTGTATTGCAAGGTGTGAAATTGAGCTCGGCTCAATGCCCGACCACGGCAAAAGATATAGAAGAGATGAGTGTCATCCCCTATGCCTCAGCCATAGTGTCTATTATGTATGCCATGCTGTGTACCAGACCTGATGTAAACCTTGCTGTAAGTTTGGTAGGTAGGTACCAAAGTAATCCCGGCAAGGAACACTGGACAGCGGTCAAGAACATCCTGAAGTACCTGAAAAGGACTAAGGATATGTTTCTCGTATATGGAGGTGACGAAGAGCTCGTCGTAAAGGGTTACGTCGACGCTAGCTTCGACACAGATCCGGATGACTCCAAGTCACAAACCGGATACGTGTATATTTTGAATGGTGGAGCGGTAAGCTGGTGCAGTTGCAAGCAAAGCGTCGTGGCGGGTTCTACATGCGAAGCGGAGTACATAGCAGCCTCGGAGGCAGCACACGAAGCAGTATGGATGAAGGAGTTCATCACCGACCTAGGAGTCATTCCAAATGCGTCGGGTCCAATGGCTCTCTTCTGTGACAACACTGGAGCTATTGCCCTTGCCAAGGAGCCCAGGTTTCACAAAAGGACCAGGCATATCAAGCATCACTTCAACTCCATACGTGAACATGTTCAAGATGGAGACATAGATATTTGTAAAGTGCACACGGATTTGAATGTAGCAGATCCGTTGACTAAACCTCTTTCACGAGCAAAACATGATCAACACCAGTACTCTATGGGTGTTCGATTCATCACAATGTAACTAGATTATTGACTCTAGTGCAAGTGGGAGACTGTTGGAAATATGCCCTAGAGGCAATAATAAAATGGTTATTATTATATTTCCTTGTTCATGATAATTGTCTGTTATTCATGCTATAATTGTGTTATCCGGAAATCGTAATACATGTGTGAATACATAGACCACAACATGTCCCTAGTAAGCCTCTAGTTGACTAGCTCGTTGATCAATAGATGGTTACGGTTTCCTGACCATGGACATTGGATGTCATTGATAACGGGATCACATCATTAGGAGAATGATGTGATGGACAAGACCCAATCCTAAGCCTAGCACTAGATCGTGTAGTTCGTTTGCTAAAGCTTTTCCAATGTCAAGTAACTTTGCCTTAGACCATGAGATTGTGCAACTCCCGGATACCGTAGGAGTGCTTTGGGTGCACCAAACGTCACAACGTAACTGGGTGGCTATAAAGGTGCACTACGGGTATCTCCGAAAGTATCTGTTGGGTTGGCACGAATCGAGACTGGGATTTGTCACTCCATGTAACGGAGAGGTACCTCTGGGCCCACTCGGTAGGACATCATCATAATGAGCTCAATGTGATCAAGGAGTTGTTCACGGGATGATGTGTTACGGAAACGAGTAAAGAGACTTGCCGGTAACGAGATTGAACAAGGTATCGAGATACCGAAGATCGAATCTCGGGCAAGTATCGTACCGATAGACAAAGGGAATTGCGTACGGGATTGATTGAATCCTCGACATCGTGGTTCATCCGATGAGATCATCGAGGAGCATGTGGGAGCCAACATGGGTATCCAGATCCCGCTGTTGGTTATTGACCGGAGAGTCGTCTCGGTCATGTCTGCGTGTCTCCCGAACCCGTAGGGTCTACACACTTAAGGTTCGGTGACGCTAGGGTTATAGAGATATTAGTATGCGGTAACCCGAAGGGTGTTCGGAGTCTCGGATGAGATCCTGGACGTCACGAGGAGTTCCGGAATGGTCCGGAGGTAAAGATTTATATATGGGAAGTCCTATTTTGGCCACCGGAAAATGTTCGGGATTTTTCGGTATTGTACCGAGAAGGTTCTAGAAGGTTCCGGAGTGGGGCCCACCTGCATGGGGGGACCCACATGAACGTGGGTAGTGGGGGCAAGGCCCCACACCCCTAGTCAAGGCGCACCAAGATTCCCCCTTAGAAGGAATAAGATCATATCCCGAAGGGATAAGATCAAGATCCCTAAAAAAGGGGGATAACAAGCGGTGGGGAAGGGAAAGGATGGGATTTCTTTCCTTCCACCTTTGCCAACGCCCCAATGGACTTGGAGGGCAAGAAACCAGCCCCCTCCACCCCTATATATAGTGGGGAGGTGCATGGGAGAAACAGCTCAGCCCCTGGCGCCTCCCTCTCCCTCCCGTGACACCTCTTCCTCCTCCAGTAGCGCTTGGCGAAGCCCTGCTGAAATCCCGCTGCTTCCACCACCACACCGTCGTGCTGCTGGATCTCCATCAACCTCTCCTCCCCCCTTGCTGGATAAAGAAGGAGGAGACGTCTCTGCTCCGTACGTGTGTTGAACGCGGAGGTGCCGTCCGTTCGGCGCTCGGTCATCGGTGATTTGGATCACGACGAGTACGACTCCATCAACCCCGTTCTCTTGAACGCTTCCGCTCGCGATCTACAAGGGTATGTAGATACACTCCCCTCTCACTCGTTGCTAGATGACTCCATAGATTGATCTTGGTGATGCGTAGAAAATTTTAAAATTCTGCTACGTTCCCCAACAGTGGCATCATGAGCTAGGTCTATGCGTAGTATCTTGCACGAGTAGAACACAAATTAGTTGTGGGCGTCGATTTGTCAATCTTCTTGCCGTTACTAGTCTTATCTTGATTCGGCGGCACTGTGGGATGAAGCGGCCCGGACCGACCTTACACGTACGCTTACGTGAGACAGGTTCCACCGACTGACATGCACTAGTTGCATAAGGTGGCTAGCGGGTGTCTGTCTCTCCCACTTTAGTCGGATCGGATTCGATGAACAGGGTCCTTATGAAGGGTAAATAGAAATTGGCATATCACGTTGTGGTTTTGGCGTAGGTAAGAAACGTTCTTGCTAGAAACCTATAGCAGCCACGTAAAAACTTGCAACAACAATTAGAGGACGTCTAACTTGTTTTTGCAGCAAGTGCTTTGTGATGTGATATGGCCAAAGGATGTGATGAATGATATATGTGATGTATGAGATGATCATGTTCTTGTAATAGGAATCACGACTTGCATGTCGATGAGTATGACAACCGGCAGGAGCCATAGGAGTTGTCTTAATTTATTATATGACCTGCGTGTCATTGAAATTCGCCATGTAATTACTTTACTTTATTGCTAACCGTTAGCCGTAGTAGTAGAAGTAATAGTTGGCGAGGCAACTTCATGAAGACACGATGATGGAGATCATGATGATGGAGATCATGGTGTCATGCCGGTGACGATGATGATCATGGAGCCCCGAAGATGGAGATCAAAACGAGCAAAGTGATAATGGCCATATCATGTCACTATTTTGATTGCATGAGATGTTTATCATGTTTTTGCATCTTATTTGCTTAGAACGACGGTAGCATATATAAGATGATCCCTTACTAAAATTTCAAGAAAGTGTTCCCCCTAACTGTGCACCGTTGCGAAGGTTCGTTGTTTCGAAGCACTACGTGTTGATCGGGTGTGATAGATTCTAACGTTCGAATACAACGGGTGTAAGCCAGATTTACACAGCAATACACTTAGGTTGACTTGACGAGCCTAGCATGTACAGACATGGCCTTGGAACACAAGAGACCGAAAGGTCGAGCATGAGTCGTATAGAAGATACGATCAACATGGGGATGTTCACCGTTGATGACTAGTCCGTCTCACGTGATGATCGGACACGGCCTAGTCGATTCGGATCATGTAATCACTTAGATGACGAGAGGGATGTCTATCTGAGTGGGAGTTCATTACATAATTTGATTAGATGAACTTAACTGTCATGAACTTAGTCTAAATGTTACATATCTATCTTGTAGATCAAATGGCGAACGCTAATGTTACCCTCAACTTCAACGCGTTCCTAGAGAAAAACAAGCTGAAAGACGATGGTAGCAACTATGCGGACTGGGTCCGTAACCTGAGGATTATCCTCATAGCTGCCAAGAAATCATATGTCCTTGAAGCACCGTTAGGTGACCCACCTGCTCTCCCAGCACTGCCAGACGATTTGAACGTTTGGCAGACACGCACCGATGATCACTCCTTCGTTCAGTGCGGCATGCTCTTCAGCTTAGAACCGGGGCTCCAAAAGCGTTTTGAGCATCACGGAGCATATGAGATGTTCGAAGAGCTGAAAATGGTTTTCCAAGCTCATGCCCGGATCGAGAGATATGAAGTCTCCGATAAGTTCTACAGCTGTAAGATGGAGGAAAATAGTTCTGTCAGCGAGCACATACTCAAAATGTCTGGGTTGCACAGCCGCTTGTCTCAGCTGGGAGTTAATCTCCCGGATGAAGCGGTCGTTGACAGAATCCTTCAGTCGCTTCCACCTAGCTACAAGAGCTTCGTGATGAACTTCAACATGCAGGGGATGGAAAAGACCATTCCTGAGGTATATGCGATGCTGAAGTCAGCGGAGGCAGAGATCAGAAAGGAACATCAAGTGTTGATGGTGAATAAAACCACTAAGTTCAAGAAGGGCAAGGGTAAGAAGAACTTCAAGAAGGACGGCAAGGGAGTTGCCGCGCCCGGTAAGCCAGCTGCCGGGAAGAAGTCGAAGAATGGACCCAAGCCTGAGACTGAGTGCTTTTATTGCAAGGGAAACGGTCACTGGAAGCGAAACTGCCCCAAGTACTTGGCGGACAAGAAGGCCGGCAATACCAAAGGTATATATGATATACATGTAATTGATGTGTACCTTACCAGCACTCGTAGTAGTTCCTGGGTATTTGATACCGGTGCGGTTGCTCATATTTGTAACTCAAAGCAGGAACTGCGGAATCAGCGTAGACTGGCAAAGGACGAGGTGACGATGCGCGTCGGGAATGGTTCCAAGGTCGATGTGATCGCCGTCGGCACGCTACCTCTGCATCTACCTACGGGATTAGTTTTAAACCTCAATAATTGTTATTTAGTACCAGCTTTGAGCATGAACATTGTATCTCGATCTCGCTTAATGCGAGATGGCTACTCATTTAAATCTGAGAATAATGGTTGTTCTATTTATATGAGAGATATGTTTTATGGTCATGCCCCGCTGGTGAATGGTTTATTTTTATTGAATCTCGAACGTGATGTTACACATGTTTATAATGTGAATGCCAAGAAATGCAAGGTTGATAACGATAGTCCCACATACTTGTGGCACTGCCGCCTTGGTCATATCGGTGTTAAACGCATGAAGAAACTCCATGCAGATGGACTTTTGGATTCTCTTGATTATGAATCATTTGACAGATGCGAACCATGCCTCTTGGGCAAGATGACCAAGACTCCGTTCTCCGGAACAATGGAGCGAGCAACCAACTTATTGGAGATCATACATACTGATGTGTGTGGTCCAATGAGTGTTGAGGCTCGCGGTGGTTATCGTTATGTTCTCACCCTCACCGATGATTTGAGTAGATATGGGTATGTCTACTTGATGAAGCACAAGTCTGAGACCTTTGAAAAGTTCAAGGAATTTCAGAGTGAGGTTGAGAATCAACGTGACAAGAAAATAAAGTTCTTACGATCAGATCATGGAGGAGAATATTTGAGTCATGAATTTGGCACGCACTTAAGGAAATGTGGAATTGTTTCACAACTCACGCCGCCTGGAACACCTCAGCGTAATGGTGTGTCCGAACGTCGTAATCGCACTCTATTGGGTATGGTGCGATCTATGATGTCTCTTACCGATTTACCGCTATCCTTTTGGGGTTATGCTTTAGAGACTGCCGCATTCACTTTAAATAGGGCACCGTCAAAATCCGTTGAGATGACACCGTATGAATTATGGTTTGGGAAGAAACCTAAGCTGTCGTTTCTGAAAGTTTGGGGATGCGATGCTTATGTGAAGAAACTTCAACCAGAGAAGCTCGAACCCAAGTCGGAAAAATGCGTATTCATAGGATACCCTAAGGAAACTATTGGGTATACCTTCTACCTAAGATCCGAGGGCAAGATCTTTGTTGCCAGGAATGGATCCTTTCTAGAGAAAGAGTTTCTCTCGAAAGAAGTAAGTGGGAGGAAAGTGGAGCTTGATGAGATGACCCTCGAACCGGAGAGTAGCGCAGCACAGGAAAATGTTTCTGTGGAGCCTACACCGGCTAGAGAGGAAGTTATTGATAATGATCATGATCAAGCTACCACTGAACTTCGAAGGTCCACGAGGACACGTTCCGCACCAGAGTGGTATGGCAATCCTGTCCTGGAAATCATGTTGTTAGACAACAGTGAACCTTCGAACTATGAAGAAGCGATGGCGGGCCCGGATTCCGACAAATGGCTTGAAGCCATGAAATCCGAGATAGGATCCATGTATGAAAATGAAGTATGGACTTTGACTGACTTGCCCGATGATCGGTAAGCCATAGAAAATAAATGGATCTTTAAGAAGAAGACTGACGCGGATGGTAATGTGACCATCTATAAGGCTCGGCTTGTCGCTAAGGGTTATCAACAAGTTCAAGGGGTTGACTACGATGAGACTTTCTCACCCGTAGCGAAGCTGAAATCCGTCAGAATCATGTTAGCAATTGCCGCATACTATGATTATGAGATATGGCAAATGGACGTCAAAACGGCATTCCTTAATGGTTTTCTTAAGGAAGAGTTGTATATGATACAACCGGAAGGTTTTGTCGACCCTGAGAATGCTGACAAGGTATGCAAGCTCCAGCGCTCAATCTATGGGCTGGTGCAAGCATCTCGGAGTTGGAACATTCGCTTTGACGAGATGATCAAAGTGTTTGGGTTCACACAGACTTATGGAGAAGCCTGTGTTTACAAGAAAGTGAGTGGGAGCTCTGTAGCATTTCTCATATTATATGTGGATGACATACTGCTGATGGGAAATGATATAGAATTCTTGGAAAGTATAAAGGCCTACTTGAATAAGTGTTTTTCAATGAAGGACCTTGGAGAAGCTGCTTATATATTAGGCATCAAGATCTATAGAGATAGATTGAGACGCCTCATAGGTCTTTCGCAAAGCACATACCTTGATAAGATATTGAAGAAGTTCAATATGGATCAGTCCAAGAAGGGGTTCTTGCCTGTATTGCAAGGTGTGAAATTGAGCTCGGCTCAATGCCCGACCACGGCAAAAGATATAGAAGAGATGAGTGTCATCCCCTATGCCTCAGCCATAGGGTCTATTATGTATGCCATGCTGTGTACCAGACCTGATGTAAACCTTGCTGTAAGTTTGGTAGGTAGGTACCAAAGTAATCCCGGCAAGGAACACTGGACAGCGGTCAAGAACATCCTGAAGTACCTGAAAAGGACTAAGGATATGTTTCTCGTATATGGAGGTGACGAAGAGCTCGTCGTAAAGGGTTACGTCGACGCTAGCTTCGACACAGATTCGGATGACTCCAAGTCACAAACCGGATACGTGTATATTTTGAATGGTGGAGCGGTAAGCTGGTGCAGTTGCAAGCAAAGCGTCGTGGCGGGTTCTACATGCGAAGCGGAGTACATAGCAGCCTCGGAGGCAGCACACGAAGCAGTATGGATGAAGGAGTTCATCACCGACCTAGGAGTCATTCCAAATGCGTCGGGTCCAATGGCTCTCTTCTGTGACAACACTGGAGCTATTGCCCTTGCCAAGGAGCCCAGGTTTCACAAAAGGACCAGGCATATCAAGCGTCGCTTCAACTCCATACGTGAACATGTTCAAGATGGAGACATAGATATTTGTAAAGTGCACACGGATTTGAATGTAGCAGATCCGTTGACTAAACCTCTTTCACGAGCAAAACATGATCAACACCAGTACTCTATGGGTGTTCGATTCATCACAATGTAACTAGATTATTGACTCTAGTGGAAGTGGGAGACTGTTGGAAATAAGCCCTAGAGGCAATAATAAAATGGTTATTATTATATTTCCTTGTTCATGATAATTGTCTGTTATTCATGCTATAATTGTGTTATCCGGAAATCGTAATACATGTGTGAATACATAGACCACAACATGTCCCTAGTAAGCCTCTAGTTGACTAGCTCGTTGATCAATAGATGGTTACGGTTTCCTGACCATGGACATTGGATGTCATTGATAACGGGATCACATCATTAGGAGAATGATGTGATGGACAAGACCCAATCCTAAGCCTAGCACTAGATCGTGTAGTTCGTTTGCTAAAGCTTTTCCAATGTCAAGTAACTTTTCCTTAGACCATGAGATTGTGCAACTCCCGGATACCGTAGGAGTGCTTTGGGTGCACCAAACGTCCCAACGTAACTGGGTGGCTATAAAGGTGCACTACGGGTATCTCCGAAAGTATCTGTTGGGTTGGCACGAATCGAGACTGGGATTTGTCACTCCATGTAACGGAGAGGTACCTCTGGGCCCACTCGGTAGGACATCATCATAATGAGCTCAATGTGATCAAGGAGTTGTTCACGGGATGATGTGTTACGGAAACGAGTAAAGAGACTTGCCGGTAACGAGATTGAACAAGGTATCGAGATACCGACGATCGAATCTCGGGCAAGTATCGTACCGATAGACAAAGGGAATTGCGTACGGGATTGATTGAATCCTCGACATCGTGGTTCATCCGATGAGCTCATCGAGGAGCATGTGGGAGCCAACATGGGTATCCAGATCCCGCTGTTGGTTATTGACCGGAGAGTCGTCTCGGTCATGTCTGCGTGTCTCCCGAACCCGTAGGGTCTACACACTTAAAATTCGGTGACGCTAGGGTTATAGAGATATTAGTATGCGGTAACCCGAAGGTTGTTCGGAGTCTTGGATGAGATCCTGGACGTCACGAGGAGTTCCGGAATGGTCCGGAGGTAAAGATTTATATATGGGAAGTCCTATTTTGGCCACCGGAAAATGTTCGGGATTTTTCGGTATTGTACCGAGAAGGTTCTAGAAGGTTCCGGAGTGGGGCCCACCTGCATGGGGGGACCCACATGAACGTGGGTAGTGGGGGCAAGGCCCCACACCCCTAGTCAAGGCGCACCAAGATTCCCCCTTAGAAGGAATAAGATCATATCCCGAAGGGATAAGATCAAGATCCCTAAAAAAGGGGGATAACAATCGGTGGGGAAGGGAAAGGATGGGATTTCTTTCCTTCCACCTTTGCCAACGCCCCAATGGACTTGGAGGGCAAGAAACCAGCCCCCTCCACCCCTATATATAGTGGGGAGGTGCATGGGAGAAAGAGCACAGCCCCTGGCGCCTCCCTCTCCCTCCCGTGACACCTCTTCCTCCTCCAGTAGCGCTTGGCGAAGCCCTGCTGAAATCCCGCTGCTTCCACCACCACACCGTCGTGCTGCTGGATCTCCATCAACATCTCCTCCCCCCTTGCTGGATCAAGAAGGAGGAGACGTCTCTGCTCCGTACGTGTGTTGAACGCGGAGGTGCCGTCCGTTCGGCGCTCGGTCATCGGTGATTTGGATCACGACGAGTACGACTCCATCAACCCCGTTCTCTTGAACGCTTCCGCTCGCGATCTACAAGGGTATGTAGATACACTCCCCTCTCACTCGTTGCTAGATGACTCCTGTTGGAAATATGCCCTAGAGGCAATAATAAAATGGTTATTATTATATTTCCTTGTTCATGATAATTGTCTGTTATTCATGCTATAATTGTGTTATCCGGAAATCGTAATACATGTGTGAATACATAGACCACAACATGTCCCTAGTAAGCCTCTAGTTGACTAGCTCGTTGATCAATAGATGGTTACGGTTTCCTGACCATGGACATTGGATGTCATTGATAACGGGATCACATCATTAGGAGAATGATGTGATGGACAAGACCCAATCCTAAGCCTAGCACTAGATCGTGTAGTTCGTTTGCTAAAGCTTTTCCAATGTCAAGTAACTTTTCCTTAGACCATGAGATTGTGCAACTCCCGGATACCGTAGGAGTGCTTTGGGTGCACCAAACGTCACAACGTAACTGGGTGGCTATAAAGGTGCACTACGGGTATCTCCGAAAGTATCTGTCGGGTTGGCACGAATCGAGACTGGGATTTGTCACTCCATGTAACGGAGAGGTACCTCTGGGCCCACTCGGTAGGACATCATCATAATGAGCTCAATGTGATCAAGGAGTTGTTCACGGGATGATGTGTTACGGAAACGAGTAAAGAGACTTGCCGGTAACGAGATTGAACAAGGTATCGAGATACCGACGATCGAATCTCGGGCAAGTATCGTACCGATAGACAAAGGGAATTGCGTACGGGATTGATTGAATCCTCGACATCGTGGTTCATCCGATGAGATCATCGAGGAGCATGTGGGAGCCAACATGGGTATCCAGATCCCGCTGTTGGTTATTGACCGGAGAGTCGTCTCGGTCATGTCTGCGTGTCTCCCGAACCCGTAGGGTCTACACACTTAAGGTTCGGTGACGCTAGGGTTATAGAGATATTAGTATGCGGTAACCCGAAGGTTGTTCGGAGTCTCGGATGAGATCCTGGATGTCACGAGGAGTTCCGGAATGGTCTGGAGGTAAAGATTTATATATGGGAAGTCCTATTTTGGCCACCGGAAAATGTTCGGGATTTTTCGGTATTGTACCGAGAAGGTTCTAGAAGGTTCCGGAGTGGGGCCCACCTGCATGGGGGGACCCACATGAACGTGGGTAGTGGGGGCAAGGCCCCACACCCCTAGTCAAAGCGCACCAAGATTCCCCCTTAGAAGGAATAAGATCATATCCCGAAGGGATAAGATCAAGATCCCTAAAAAAGGGGGATAACAATCGGTGGGGAAGGGAAAGGATGGGATTTCTTTCCTTCCACCTTTGCCAACGCCCCAATGGACTTGGAGGGCAAGAAACCAGCCCCCTCCACCCCTATATATAGTGGGGAGGTGCATGGGAGAAACAGCTCAGCCCCTGGCGCCTCCCTCTCCCTCCCGTGACACCTCTTCCTCCTCCAGTAGCGCTTGGCGAAGCCCTGCTGAAATCCCGCTGCTTCCACCACCACACCGTCGTGCTGCTGGATCTCCATCAACCTCTCCTCCCCCCTTGCTGGATCAAGAAGGAGGAGACGTCTCTGCTCCGTACGTGTGTTGAACGCGGAGGTGCCGTCCGTTCGGCGCTCGGTCATCGGTGATTTGGATCACGACGAGTACGACTCCATCAACCCCGTTCTCTTGAACGCTTCCGCTCGCGATCTACAAGGGTATGTAGATACACTCCCCTCTCACTCGTTGCTAGATGACTCCATAGATTGATCTTGGTGATGCGTAGAAAATTTTAAAATTCTGCTACGTTCCCCAACACCAGGAACTTTTGTGCTTCAATTGACTCAACCGTCCGTGGCGCCATCGATGCGGCAAGAAAAGAGAAGAAAGTTGAACTCTGGCCAGTACTTCCCGGCAGAGCTCCCCGGAGCCGCCGGCAAGGAAGTTGCCGGGATCAACACGCCTGCCGGGGAACAACAGGCTCCGGCAGGGCCTCAGGCCCTTGCTGTCGAGACAAACGTTCCCCCGGCAGAGGAGATGCCTTTAGTCCTAGCTGTCGAGCCTCAGGCTCCAGCATGGCCGCAACACATTGTCCATTTCCTTCAGACAGGTGAACTCCCTGAGGAACAGGAAGAAGCAGGGAGAGTAGCCCGTCGGTCTGTTATGTACAAGTTCGTCGACGACGTCCTGTACAGAAAGAGACCAAACGGTGTGAAATTGAAGTGCATTCCTCGGGAGGATGGACTAGAGCTGTTGGCAGAGATACATGGGGGCATATGTGGTCCTCACATAGGGTCAAGAGCGCTTGCCGGGAAAGCATTCCGGCAAGGTTTCTTTTGGCCTACCGCTCTCTAGGATGCAACTGCACTAGTAACCAAGTGTGAAGCGTGCCAGTTTCATTCGAAGAAATTACATCAGCCAGCTCAAGCTCTTCAGACAATCCCTCTCTCCTGGCCATTTTTGGTCTGGGGGCTCGACATACTGGGCCCTTTCTCCCGTGCTACCGGGGGCTTTGAGTACTTGTACATTGCTATCGACAAGTTCACAAAGTGGCCGGAGGTGGAAGCAGTGAGGAAGGTGACAGCGCAGTCAGCTGTCAAGTTCTTCAAGGGAATTGTTTGCTGTTTCGGTGTGCCCAACAGGATCATCACCGACAACGGCACGCAGTTCACAAGTCGCACCTTCATGCAGTACGTCCAAGACCTTGGCGGCAAGATTTGTTTTACCTCTGTTGCTCGCCCAAGAAGCAACGGCCAAGCGGAGAGGGCCAATGCTGAAGTGCTGCGCGGTCTCAGGACCAGAACCTTCGACATGCTGAAAAAGTGCGGAAGACGCTGGATTGATGAGTTGCCGGCGGTTCTTTGGTCAATCAGAACGACACCAAATCGAGCCACCGGCCAGACGCCCTTCGCTCTAGTCTATGGAGCGGAAGCAGTTCTCCCCACGGAACTCATATACGGATCTCCTCGAGTGCTCGCTTATGATGAGCTCGAGCAAGAGCAACTGCGGCAAGATGATGCTGTGCTCCTTGAGGAGAATCGTCTTCAGGCTGCTGTGCGAGCTGCATGCTACCAGCAAGCTTTGCGCCGCTACCATAGCCGCAAAGATCATGCCCGAAGCCTTGAGGAAGGTGACCTTGTTCTTCGACGGATTCAATCCGCCAAGAATTCAAACAAGTTGACGCCAAAGTGGGAAGGCCCTTATCGGGTAGTACGAGTCACCAGGCCTGGCGCTGTCCTCTTGGAGACCGAAGATGGCGTTCCAGTGAGTAATTCCTGGAATATCGAACATCTTCGCAAGTTCTACCCATAAGGCGCAGTTGCCGGGGGCCCCCGGCAACCACCTTTTTGTACAAGTCTTGCCGGCAAGGCATGTGATCCTTCGTACAAAGCCAGGCGCAGACCCTGAGCACAGATGAATAAATTTAAGTGTTGTACATTCCCTTATTGATTCCCATGTTCATAGGTATATATATGCATGTTTGTCTAAGATGTTGTATGACACCTGATCTCGGTAAGTTCTAACGAACCGCCAAGGTTTCATGCCTTTATTTTCTCTTCTTTCTTTTTCTCAAAAGACAGAAGGATTCCTCGCGTGCACATTTGCCGGGGGGGGGGGGAAGGGAGATATGAATACCAGTTGGCGACGTTCGGAATCGACGCTTGCCGGAGGAAGAACAAAGACAGGAAGCTAAGTCTTAAAAACTCAGAGCAAGTTTTTCTTTTATTACCAAGTTATTTCCTTGGACGATTCCGACTCTTGTATGGAAAATCTGCACGCGAAGGAACCTTTGTTGTAATCGGTCGCGCCCTTATTTTGTTTCGAGCCTGCTCAGCGATTTAAGTGGCTGCACTGAGAACACCAAGGAGTCTTGCCGGCCGCTGCGCCTCCAGCAGGCTGCTGAAGTCCCGCACCCAGCGCTCGCGGCAGGTTGCGCGCCGGCAAGTTTTTCAATAAGCGTAGGATGAACTCCATACATGAAGGAATCAGACAAGGAAAATAGCAAGCATGAACCCAAACATAGTCAAATTGTATTACATCCATGAGTTGCCGCAATTCTAACTTGAGACTTAATCGTCTTTTACATGAGATGGCGACGGCAAGAAAAAGGGAAAAGCACTCAATCCCTGCGCTGGCCTTCGATCCTTCTGATGGAGTCCACCTTCTCAAGGATAGGCGCGATGCACTCTTCAAGCGCCTCAACATTTGCATCCTTTGGCAGATGGCCGAGCGCGTTGGAGAGGTCGATGCCAGGATTGCTGTGCACCACCTTGATGAGCACCTTGCGGAGGACGGCCCGGCAAAGCCGGCGAGTCTCGTTCGCCAGTTGGGTCGCCCGGCTAGACTGGAGCACCCTCAATGCATTGATGATGCTTTCAAAGAACATCGTCAACCTGGCACTTGGAGATATTCTTTCCTCGGAAGAATACTTGAAGTTCGACAAGCCCATGGTTGACAGTTCTGCGGTAAGCTTCTCCGCGGTGGCGATGAGACAGCCAGTCCAGATCTCCACTCCCTTCTCGTACTCGTTTTGGGCAGCGGCGGCGCTCTTGAGCAGGTTCCTCTCTCCTTGGAGATCTTTGAGTAGAGCCTTCTAATGGGCCTTGCTGGCCTCGAGAGACTTCTGCAGTGTGGTCAGCTTCAGCTCCAGAACCACAATATTATCAGCCGCAGAGGAGAGCTGCTTGGTCTTGTCGGACAGGGCAACTTGCATCTCCGCCAAGGAGTGGAGGGTTTTTTCCCTGTCCCCCTTGAGCATCGAGAGCTCCTTGCCGTGCTCTTCGAGATCTGTTTCCAGCCTCTTCACTTTGTCGCTCAGCTCGTTCTTGGCGGCCTCTGTAGCTTCGGCAGCATCGACAGCCTCCTTGAGCTTGCCGACGTGACTTGCAGTCAGAGCTTTGAGCGCCTCCTTATGTTTTTGCTCCAGCTCCTGGGTCCGCCGCGCGACAAGATTTTCAATATCCTCATCCTTGCTACGAAGCTTGGCGGCAAGCGCCTGCTCACATGCGGTGAGATCTTCCTCATGAGCATCAAGAGCAACGCGGTGCCCCGTCAGGAGGGCATCTTCGGCAGCAATCCTTTGAACAGCTTCATCATGCGCCTTCTCCATATTGGATTGCTTCAGGAGGATCTCATTCCACTGCTGGCTCACTTGTTCTCAGCCGGCAACCAACTCTTGGAGGGCCTCGGCGTGCCAGATCTGCATTTGTGCGACGCGCCTTTGGAAATCTGCTTCGGCCGCCTCAACAACTGCCATTCTGGAGTCCGCTTTGTCTTTCCGGGCACGATGGAGAGCCTGGAGTTTGCGGAAATTCTCGCCCATGGCCTGAAGGAGCTGATCCTCTTCAGATTTGCCGCTGCTAGTGCTGGGATCGTCGACAACTTCAAGCCCGGCAGCAGCGATGATTTCTTCGAAAACTTCTCCTTCAGCTGGTGCCCCAGCGCTTGCCGTCCCCGGCAAGTTGATGAACAGGTTCTCGCCAACCTTGAGGTACTTGCTGGATGAGGGGCCTTCAGATGTTGATGGCTGGTCTTCAGTGGCCGCCTCACCAGTGACAGGGGGCTCTGTGGCCGGTGCAGCGCCTGGTGCTCCTGTGGTAGGAATGCTATCAGTGTGGTCCTCGGCCTCCCTGTCGCCCCCTTCAGCAGGTTCTTTGGCGGTTTCCTCTTGTGCTGTCTTGGCGGCCTCCCCGTCAAGAGCACCACCAGCCTCGACAATGTCATCCTTGGTGGCCTCGCTGGCAGCGATCCTGTCTGCTTCGGCGGCGGCATCCCTGGCGGTCTCCTCGATCACAACGTTGACGTCCATGCAAGGTAGTCAGAATCCCGACTCGACTCCTAGAATCCTACGACTTCACGACCCTACGGAAGCATGTCGATCCAAGTCCCACTATGAATCCGGATCTGGTAGAATCCATGTTGAGTCACGATCCAAATCATAGAATCCTATACAAAACTGTAGAATCCCGACTATGCTATGGACTATGTCCGATTCTAGTAATTTGTCTAAGCTTTTGTTTAGTGCAAAAGAATAGTATGCCATCATCCAAACCCCTTTTCACATGCCTCATGGCCCTTTATTCCCCTCGCAAACTCAAACGCTCAGCCACCAACACCTTTGATCTAGCTCTCAGAAACCCTAGGTCAAAACTGAGGATCAGGCTTGTCGATGAATGGAATTGGCGTGAGAAGGAGGACGCATCAAGATTGATCGAAGAAGATGAGCAAGACCCTTCAAGGCTCATCACTTCAGGTGAGCTATACAAGTCATCGGCTATTCACATACTCTAAAAGAACCTCCAAAGTAATTTTTTTGCGTTGAAGACTTAAATGTTCTATATATTTCCCTCTCATATATGTTCCATACATGCAAGCTAGATAGTAGGTTAGCCATAAAAATAAGTGGAATAAAACTAGCAATGATGTGTATGTTTTTTGCTCTATATTTAGTGTTAAAACTCTATAGAACCCATATAAATTTCTGGCGTGGATACAAAATATCTTATTTAAGTATATCTAGTAGAATCCTCGATTCCACGACTCGATACTACGACTCGATTCTGCCAAAGGAAAATCGATCCGACTCCGAATCCTGACTCTGACTACCTTGCGTCCATGTGTTCCATCACAGGGAACTCTGAAGGGCGAAGGAGGAAAACAGAATAAGATCAAGGTTGAAGTTTGAAGTGACCAAAGACAGAGAGATAAGAGAAAAAGAGTAACAGGCACCCTGAGGCAATAGAGTACCTGCGTCGGGCTGTCGGGAGGTGGTTTCACCCCTCCCGGCAACTCTGGTTGCCGGGGGCGTGTCGCCGGAGTCCGCGCTTGCCGGCTCCTCCTCAGTTTGGATGGGCTCGTCGGCAGGATCTCTTGCCGGGGACGTGCTTGTGGGCGGAGCGGTCGATGAAGGAGGCACAATGGGGATGTCTCCTCCTTGTTGCTGTTCTTCTCCTGTGAACCCAAAGATATTAGTAGGCAAGAATGCAAGCCTCGGCATCCGCCAGCAGAAAAAGAACAATGAACTTACGCTGGGGGCTGTGCCAAGGGCTACGCTGGGGGCTGCGTTGAGGACTAGACTCCGGGCTCACAATGACGGTTTCTGGCATGCTAGTGGAGCCTGCCGGGGGCTCGTCGCCCGTAGAAGTCCTTGACCTCTTCGCCATCCTCTCCAGCAAGGTTTCTGTGTCACTGCAGAGACAATACAAGCAAGTCAGTAAGATTGATGCAAGATTGGAAGGTAAAAGCTGTGGCAAAGTACTTACTCTTCTTCCTCTCGCTAAGACTAAAGCCGGAGATGTCGAAGTCGACCTCCGTTGCGGTGTCTGAGTGGGGAGGCGGAGGAGGAGTCCTAGGCCGCTTGGCTGTGGCAGGCGCCGGGGCAGCTTCCGGTGCGGTGGTACGAGACCCTCCTGCCGCCCCAGCAGTGGCCGCTGGTGTGGGTCTCGCGCGCCGTGCAGGCTGTTGATGAGCCCCCTGCCGCTGTCCAGTCTTGCCAGCCACTTTCTTGCCGGGGGCTTCGCCGCTCGAAGAGGGCTGGCTTGCCGGGATGCCAGATGCAGCCTTCCGAAGAACACGCTTCGTCTTCTTCTTCGGGGGTGGGGGCTCTTCTCGCGTCTCTTCTTCTTCGACCGAGTCCTCGCTGGACGAGCTTTTAGCGGCTGCGCTGCTCTCCTCCCCGGCAACCTCGCCCTCCCCGGCAGGCTTCACCTCCACTACCACCTCTGCGTCGCTAGCTTCCCACTCTGTGAAGCCGACGCTGCCGGCCTCTGCGGCAAGATTTGCCTCTTCCACCCTAGTAGCAATGTAAGCTACTTCTTGGTCGGTGGTGGCTCGGATGAAATCTGACTCTTTCCAGACAGGCCTCTCCGTCAAGCTGTCAAAGAACTTCTGTGCTTCCTCCTTGCTTGGCTCGGCCCAGGTCGGGTCAAGGCCGTGGGCATTGAACATCAGCAGGAAGGCAATGATTGACCCCAAGGCAGAGTTGTTGCACAAGGGGACAATCCTTGCCGGCAGCCGGTGCTTGTCTTCGCGCTGGAATAACTTCTGACGGAGAGCGCCAAGCTGCATAGCGGTCAGATTGTTGTTCAGCCCAGGGCGCAGTCTCATGATATCTGCCGCGTTCTTGTATTCCTAGGCTGGCCTTCCCCTGTTCTGCAGAGGGGCGATGCGGTGGCGGAGAAAGTCGAAGCCGATCATCTCCATCGTCAGCCCGGCAGCCTTCAAGCGAAGGATCCTGGTGGTGGCGATTGTGAGCCTCTCGTCTTCCGTAGCGAGATCGCTCCAATCCTTGCCGCGGTCCACCTTCTGTTGCCGGGGATGACAAAAAGGATGGGGATCTGCTTCCTGGATCCAGCACCATTCGGCCCGCCACTCGTCCCACTTTTCGCGGTAAACTCCCTCTGGGTATATTTCTTTATTCCAAGCCCTTGGAATCCAGGTAATAGAACCAGAGAGAGCCTCTCCTTTTTGGATACGAGGGAAGAAATAATGGCGAAAAAGAGCAGAATTGGGGATCACGCCAACAAAATTCTCACAGAGATGGGCAAAGATAGACATGCAAAGTACTGCATTCGGCGTGAAATCAAGAAGGCGGAAGCCGTATGTGTACATGATGTCATTGAAGAGAGTCGGAAAAGGGGGGACAGAGCCCGCAATAGAAATATGCAGTGAAGAAAGGGTATCTGTCCGATCCACCTTTGGAACAAGCACCTAGGATTACACGTGTGGCGGGGTGAGCTTGCGTTCCCTTCGCCCACATGCATTGGTATCGCCCCTTCAGAGCTTCAGCATCGAGCGTCGGAGGGAAGACGACGAGCCTCTTCCGCATCTTCGCCAGTTCGCTCTCCGGAACTTCGGCTTTTGCCTCCTTACCCTTGCCTTTGCTGGCCTTGGGCGGCATGGCGACTGTGAGGACGGAAGCTGGGGGTGGAGCGAGCGCGGGAGCAGTGGGCGGAAGAGGAAAAGGTTTCGCTCTGAGCTCGAGAGGAGGAAGGCGATGGCGATGGCCAGATTGAGAAGAAGAGGGGGGTAAATAGGTTTGTGCCTCTGCGACTTCTCCTTTTTATGGGGAAGGAGCGGGGCCGCCTTTTTTATTCCCCAATGTGAATGCGCCTCTATAGGCGCGAGACAGTTGCAGCCTTTTTGGCACGCTTCCCACATCGCGTGCTCCGTGCGTGTAGTGGGGGGCACAGTAAAACGACATATTTACGAGCAGTTAATCCCCTGCCACGCGTGCCCGTGCACTGTTTGGGCCTAGCCCAACAACGCCTGGCACTCGTGTATGGCCTAGGCCCGGGGGCTCCTGTCGGTGTACTAAGTATTGGGCCACTAGTACCCCGTACTTGTGCACGGGCAATTGTAGCCATCCTCGCGGCAAGGCTTGTCGGGAACAACTCAAGGTCGATTCAAGCCATCAAGGAAATCATCAAGTCAGAAATCTGAGGATCAGCAGATAAAGCAAAGCTGGAATCTAAAGGCCAGCTTCCCCGGCAAGATCCTTACCGGGATGGCCTGTGGAGCTCGGCAAGGCTTGGTGCCCGGCAAGGCCTGGCGCCCGGCAAGGCCTGGCGCCCGGCAAGGCTTGGTGCCCGGCAAGGACTCGGCGCCTGGCAAGATTATGCCACTGTGCCACCGCTTCGGCACAGTAACAAGTCTGACATTCTGGGTCCTTCCCTGGATGCGTGGCGACGTGCCAGTGGAGGAGAGCTTAAGCGGTGCTGATGGGATGGCTCCTTTTTCCATCCCCAAGAAAGTGAGGACACCTAAATGGACACCTCACGGTGCATTAAATGCGCTTGTCCTAATCCATCAGGGGTTAGGTATGATACCCTGTAGCTACTTTACACCTCAATGTATGTACATTTTGCCACTGTGGAGACCCCTTTGAGCATATAAAAGGAGGCCCAAGGCAACTGCTACAGAGGGGGAGAACTTCTGGCCCATTCTGCATGCGTAGCTGCTCTTTGAACGTATTGTTCATTGCGAGCGCTCCTGAAGGCTGGGCTCAAGAACATCAATAAGAACACAAAGCAGGAGTAGGGTTTTACGCTGATTAGCGGCCCGAACCTGGGTAAAAACTTCCCGCGTCGATCACTGGTTCTGCTCTTTGCGTATACCTCTCCCCCCGCCAAATCGTAAAGGGGTCTCTCGGGATCCCATAGGTGTCGCACCCCGACATAGATCGCACTAAATATAAAATAAAATAAAGAAAGAAAAATTGCAGCAAGGTATTTTTGGATTTTAATATATGATAAAATTAGACCCGGGGGCCATAGTTTTCACTAGAGGCTTCTCTCGAGAAAATAGCATACGGTGGGTAAACAAATTACTGTTGGGAAATTGATAGAAAAGCAAATAATCATGACGATATCCAAGGCAATGATCATATATAGGCATCACATCCAAGACAAGTAGACCGACTCCTGCCTGCATCTACTACTATTACTCCATACATTGACCGCTATCCAGCATGCATCTAGAGTATTAAGTTCATCAAGAATGGAGTAACACCTTAAGCAAGATGACATGATGTAGACAAGATAAACTCACGCATGAATAAACCCCATCCTTTTACCCTTAGTAGCAACAATACGTATGTGTCATGTCCCCTTCTGTCACTGGGATTGAGCACTGCAAGATCGAACTCATTACAAAGCACCTCTTCCCATTACAAGATAAATCAATCTAATTGGCCAAACCAAACCAATAAATCGGAGAAGAAATAGGAAGCTATAGCAATCATGCATAAAAGAGTTCAGAGAAAACTCAAATAATATTCATAGATAATCTAATCATAAACTCACAATTCATCAGAACCCAACAAACACACCGCAAAAAGTCATTACATCGGATAGAACTCCAAGAACATCAAGGAGAATATTGTATTGAAGAACATCGGGAGAGAAGAAGCCATCTAGCTACTAACTATGGACCAGTAGGTCTGTGGTAAACTACTCATGCATCATCAGAAGGGCAACAAGGTTGATGTAGAGCCCCTCGATGATCAATTCCCCCTCCGACGGAGTGCCGACGGAGGCCTCCAGATGGGATCTCACGAGAATAGAAACTTGCGGTGGCGGAAAAAGTATTTCGTGGTGCTCCTCGATCTGAGGGTAATTTTTGGGTATTTATAGAGGAAGAATTAGGTCAAGACGCTCTGCGAGGGGGCCACAAGCCTGTGGGGCGCCCCCCTAGGGCGCACCCCACGAGCTTGTCGCGCCCTCGTGGGCCTTCTGGTCTCCCCCTGAACCTTCTAGGGTCTCTTCTGGTCCAAAAAAATTAATGCAAAGTTTTTCTTCGTTTGGACTCCGTTTGATATTTATTTTCTGAAAAGTCAAAAACAGGCAAAACAGCAACTGGCACTGGGCACTAAGTTAGTAGGTTAGCCCCAAAAAATGATATAAAGTTGCTTGTAAATGAATATAAAACATCCAAGATTGATACTATAATAGCATGGAACAATCAAAAATTATAATACGTTGGAGACGTATCACCGCGCTACGCCTTTGCTGCCCACCAATCCATCTTCTCCAAGCCACCATGGCGTCGAAGAAGGCTGAGAAGCCGGCCGATCCGGATGCAGAGGCGAGGAAGGAGGCCACGGCGGTGCTGTGGAGGGAGAACATCGTCTTCTCTCCGCTCGCTTTGAATGCCGACGACCTGATCACGCGGTATGCATACATGTGGGGGGAGGAGATGACCGCCCACGGCACTCCACACGTGCTCTCCGGCATCATCAAGCCTTCCAAGAATAAGTACCCCTTCTTCACCATGTACTTCTACTGCGGGCTTGTTACCCCTCTTTCTGATTTCTTCTCTGAGATCATGTGGATGTACGGGTTCCGTCTCTTAGACTTTACCCCAAATGCGGTCACTTGCATGTCCGTATTTGCCCACATTTGTGAAAATTTTGTTGGAGTTGTGCCCAACATAGCCTTGTTTCGCCACTTCTTCATCCCACACATCAAAGGGGATGCATTCTTCGAAAACATCACCTAGATCCCCAGAACTAGCACCGAAGAGGCCTACCTTGATGGCCAATTGCATCAAAAGTGGAACGATTGGCGAGTAGACTGGTGTTGGATTAGGGAAGCTGAATTCCTAGATTTCTGCAAGCCTCGGACGAAGAGAGTGGAGCACGGCAAGGATTGGAGCCATCTTGAGGGACATGACAAGAAGCTTGCAATTGATGTGACTCGCATCCTCCGCCTCAAAGCTGTCGGCCTCACCATTGAGACGGTGGGCGCCGATTTCCTTCGCCGCCGCATTGCCCCTCTACAGAATAGAAAGAGGTGTGCTTGGGACTACAAGAATGCGGCTGGCATGATGCGACTGCACACCAGGCTTGGCACCAATTTGATGTTGTTGCAGTATACAACTCTCTGCCATCAACTCTTTCGCGTCACCGGCAAGCTCAAGCTGCCGGCAAATGTGGTGCCCCTATGTAACAACTCCGCCAAGGATGAGATTATTGCAATGATGCCAGCATGCAATGCTCACAACATCAAGGGAAGCTAGCAAGAACCACCCAAAGCTGAAGCGAGGGCATGGTTTGATATCTGGTGGAGAGAGCCATCAAAGAAGAGAAAGATCTCATTCGCAAAACCATTGACGAAGAGGTGGCTCATATTGCCAGTAGAGCAGAGGAAGCACAAATGGCTAAAGCTGCCAGCGGTTCTTGACTCGTGACAGCCGAAGATGATGAAGAAGCCGAAGATGAGCTGGTAGAAGACTTGCCGGAGGAGCCCATCGGAGAGCAGAACGACAACGATGCCGAAGAACCAAGGTACGAGGAGCCCCCAGTTCCTCAGGCTCCATGAAAGAAAGCTCACTCCATGAAAGAAAGCTCGTGTCCTCCAGAAGGCATTTTCCAGAGAGCTCGTTCACCCATTGTTGTCAGGCAATGAAATTGTTGAGAAGGGGGCGATCGCCAAGGATACCTGGCTGCAAGGAACTAGATGGCAATCCTCTCAACAACAACAAACACGGCACACCTCCTTGAGGCGCCAAGCTACGCCAGCCACTGGAGTAGCAGGGTCCTCCCGTTCTGCCGCGCCACCAGCAACCAAGCGTGCCAGGACACCCACTCCGCCTCCTGCCTCTAGCGCTGGTACTGGAGCCTTGTGGAACCTCTATGTCCTTAGCAACCAGGAGGAGGATTAAGTGTTCTCAACCATCAATTCTTGATTCCTTGTGGTTGTTGACCTGACTTGCTTAATCTGTCTTTGATTCTTCAGGGAAGTGGAGACGCTGGCACAACGGGTAGCGAAGAGGGCAAAGACCTCAATGGAGGGTGAGCCAATGACAAGTGCGGGGTTGGATGGAGATGTTGTGGTCGCCAGCCCCAACCTATCCCCTAGCACAAAGCCAATATCCAGTTTTCGCTGGCAAGTGTTGGCATTGACATCCCCATCTCCAACATCGACAAGGAGGCGGAAGAAGAGCGCCACGAGGAGGAACGCCCAGAGGCAGATCCACTGGTGACGCCTCGATCAACCACCGTCCCGAAAAGTGGCTCTCTGGCAAGGGCTTCAACTGATGAACCTATCTGCACTGAGGATGTGCTGGCAAGTGGAGCTGCCGACAACCAGGCAATGACAACCAAGGTTGTCGAAGAAGATACTACTACTTCTCGACAAGAGCATACAGGTAACCTTCTTGCCTTCGAATATTTCTTTTCGCTATCGTTTCTTTTTTGTTTTCTTGAACTCGATCCAAATTCGGTTTTCTTCTTCATCATCTTCTCAGATCCGCCTCCAACTGACGATATGGAAGTCGACATCAATATTGACGGTATTGCCAAAGATGCTGCCGATGAGGCCAGCAGGATTGCTGCTGCTGAGGCAACCAAAGGTGTTGATGAAGAGACCGCCAAGGATGCGGAACCAGAGACAAATAGGACATAGCCAAGGAGGCCGCCAAGGGCACTTGTGGGGCCACTAGTAACATTCCTGCTCCAGGAGCGCCAAGCGCTATCATGGCTATGGTGGCGAAAGCGGCCAATGAGACGACGACAACCGCTATCAACCACTCCTCAACATTTGAAACGCCTCAGGCTAGCAAGTATTTGAAAGTAGGTGATTGTAGGACTGAAAGTATGTCTAGAGGGGGGGGGGTGATTAGACTACTTGACCAAATAAAAATCTATCCTTTTCCCAATTTTAGTTGTGGGCAGATTTTAGCAATTAGCACAAGTCAAGCAATCAACCTACACATGTAATTCTAAGAGTGTAGCAGCGGAAAGTAAAAAGTTGCATATGAAGGTAAAGGGAAGGGTTTGGAGAAGGCAAACACAATGGAGACACGAAGATTTTTGGCGTGGTTCCGATAGGTGGTGCTATCGTACATCCACGTTGATGGAGACTTCAACCCACGAAGGGTAACGACTGCGCGAGTCCACGGAGGGCTCCACCCACGAAGGGTCCACGAAGAAGCAACCTTGTCTATCCCACCATGGCCATCACCCACGAAGGACTTGCCTCACTTGGGTAGATCTTCACGAAGTAGGCGATCTCCTTGCCCTTACAAACTTCTTGGTTCAACTCCACATCTTGACGGAGGCTCCCAAGCGTCACCTAACCAATCTAGGAGACACCACTCTCCAAAAGGTAATAGATGGTGTGTTGATGATGAACTCCTTGCTCTTGTGCTTCAAATGATAGTCTCCCCAACACTCAACTCTCTCATAGATTCGGCAATGGTGGAATGATGATTTGAGTGGAAAGCAACTTGGGAAGGCTAGAAATCAAGATTCTTGTGGTAGGATTGGAATGTCTTGATCTCAACACATGAGTAGGTGGTTATCTCTCAGAAAATGTATGGTGGAAGTGTAGGCACGTTCTGATGGCTCTCTCACAAATGGAGAAGGGGGTGGAGGGGGTATATATAGCCTCCACACAAAATCCAACCGTTACACACATTTGACTCAACTCAGTGGGACCAAATGGTTAACTCGGTCGTACCAATATGTTCAAAAATGTGAACGTTAGGAATCTCGGTGGGACTGACTGGAACAACTCGGTGGGACCGATGTGCTAGGGCTTAGGGCAAACCTCATCTCGGTGGCGCCGATTGCATCAACTCGGTGAGACTGAAGTGAAACAATAGGGCAACAGAGAGTTGGTCAATCCAACTCGGTGAGACCGAAATAAATGCAACAAGTCACAGAGTGTTGGCAAGGCCATCTTGGTGAGACCAAGATCCGTATCGGTGAGACCGAATTGCTAGGGTTTCTGGCTGTGGCTATGTCATATGAACTTAGTGGCTCCGGGTAGAAAGAATCGGTGGGGATGAGTTGGAGTTTAGGATTTTAACATATTTGGATGGAGAAAGGGGCTGAGGGTTTTGGAGCAATATCACTAAGCATTTGAGCAAGCAAGTCATTAAGCAACACCTCATCCCCTTTTAATAGTATTGGCTTTACTATGGACTCAATGTGATCTTGGATCACTAAAATAAAGATGAAGAGTCTTGAGCTTTTGCCAATATTTGTCCTTAGCATTTTGAGGGGTCCACATCTCTAGTCCATGCCATGCCATTCATTGAACTTCCTGAAGTATTTATCTTGAATGGATATTAGTTCAATGAGCTATATGTTGTTATGAATTACCAAAACCACCCGGGGATTAGTTGCACTTTCAATCTCCCCTTTTTGGTAATTGATGACAACATATAGATCAAAGCTTCGACAAATGATAAAATGAATGAAATACATCATCGCTTTAAGAAGTATGTGATAAGCAAGAGCTCCCCCTAAATTTGTGCATTATTTAAAATTTGCGTGTGAATGCAAATGCATAATCAATTAGGATCATGGGTCACTCTTCCATGTCACATACATCTTGGTGGAGCACACAAAATGATAAGAGTGAAATACCATGCACGCATCACCAAATACACAAGTGAATGATCATACACAAGTAAATACAGGGATAAGCATGAATCACACATTAAGCAACGTATGATCAATCACACAACCACACAAAGTATCTCACGAGCATAAGATAATAAGTAGCACAAACCAAACGGACGAAGTAGCAACTGGCAATAAAAACCAATGAGCAAAAGAACGAGACTCTCTCTCTCTCGAAGCCTATGATCTATACATTTTCTCCCCCTTTAGCAACAAGTGACCAAAAAGCTTGAAAAAGTATAGTGCTATACGGCACTCTAGGCACGATCTCCGGGAGCTCCTGAAGGGGTCTTCTGGCTTGTTGCTCTAGTGTGCATAGACGGTGTTGAGAGAACTTCCTCTGCAAAGGCCTCGGCTGATGTCTGTTGAGTTGGTGGTGTCGACACCGGGGCTGGCACTGTGGCAGTGGCGGTAGGTGCAGAGTGTGTAGGCCTAGTGTCTGCAACTGGCACAGCTGAAGTCATGGGTGCCCTTGGCACAGCCTGATATCTCTCAGTGGTAGTGTCCTCATTGCCATCTTCAGCATCATCTCTCAGCTTCTCCACAATAGATTGTATCTCTGTGACCTTGACATCAAGATTGTACATTTTGTCTTCAACTGTCCGCTCTAGGCTCTCCTGGTTCTTGGCTAAGTTGGACAGACTTTGCTCAATCCTCAGTGTTGCTTCTAGCAGATATATCAACTGGTCTTCCTCTGATTTGAGATTGACTATTGATGCATTGGGTGCATTTGTTGCCTTTGCTGCTTTTGCTGCTTTTGCCTTCTCCGCCTTCTCTTGAGCCTCAACTGAAGTTGGATGTGAAGCATCCATCACCACTTCATTATCTTCAAACTCTGGTTGAAGAGGAAGGTGCTCTCTTTCAAGTAGATATGTGCCTGTACCAACCTTGGAGTTGATAAGCATCTGTATGTGTGGTGCATATCCACATGACCTCTTCTGGTCAGCAGTTGTCCTTTTGATTGTCTCAACAATCAGGCTCATGACTTTGAACTTCTGTGGAATATAAAACAAGTGGAGCAGGTTGATGGAGTGGCCACAAATCATCCTCTCATCTCCAGACTTGGGCAACAAGGTGTGCCTCAAAATGTAGTTTATGGTGGCCAAACCAGCAAGCAAATAGTATATGGTTCCAAACTTGTGTGTATCCAAAGCCTCATCAGGAATGGTCTTGTACATATGTGCCATAGTGTTATGATCCATCCTGGGCTTCCCATAGACATCAATATCATTTTCATCCTCCTCTTGGGCATTAATGAGAGCAGCCCACTCAGAAATAGATGATTGGTATTTTGTGCCCTCAGTCATCCACACAATTCTTCCATCCGGATAAAAGTGTGCTGTGGAGTAAAATTGCATCACCATTGAGGGAGTCCTGGACTAAGGGGTCCCCGGGCCGTCGACCCATTATATGGGTGGACTGATGGGTCACTATGAGGCTGAGCTAGAGTGCGGGCCAGTGGCCGGACAAGGAATCTTCGAAGTCGTGGTGTGCACTCCAAGCCAAGATTAGGCAGGATCTTCCTTTCCTTGTAATCGATCGCGTGTAACCCTAACCATACCAGTGCCTATGTAAACCGGAGGGTTTTAGTCTTTAGGGCTAGAGCTACATTCATCACCTCATTGACCTAGGGTTTAGCTCATCTGATCTTGAGGTAGATCTACTCTGTAACCATATCATACATCAAATGAGTCCGCCCAGAACGCCCCACCAGAAAGTGAACTAGATGAGCACATCATCGGAGGCTCTACGCTTGAAGAAACTTCCTCGGCCCATGAGATTATGGCCGTAATCGCCCCTTGGACCGAACCGTTACTTGCCTACCTCCTGTGGCAGGAACTCCCTGATGACCAGACGGAGGCACGACGCATTATCCGGGGCTCTAAAGCATACAAGGTCCACGAGGGCGAGCTCTATAAAAAGAGCACTACCGGGGTCCTTCAGAGATGCATCTCCGAAGAGGAAGGGCAGCAACTTCTCACCAAAACACATGCCGGCATGGGCGGCCACAACGCAGCAGCTCGGGCCCTGGTCAGCAAGGCCTTCAGAGCAGGGTTCTTCTGGCACACAGCCCATGCGGACGCACGTACCCTGGTCAAACTTTGCGTAGGGTGCCAGCTCTTTGCAAATCAAAGCCATATGCCCCCCACAGCTCTCCAGACTATACCCATAACCTGGCCATTTGCCGTCTGGGGGCTTGACATGGTCGTACCTCTTAAAGGGGGACCAAGAACAAGAAATACCTCCTAGTTATGGTGGATAAATTCACTAAATGGACTGAAGCAAAACTGGTAACCTCTGCAGAATCCGGACCAGTAGTGGACTTCATATCTAGCGTCGTACACCATTATGGTGTTCCCCACAGCATAATCACCGATAATGGGTCTAATTTTACTGCCCAAGAGGTTAAAGATTGGTGTGCTAAGATGGGCATAAAACTCGATTACGCCTCAGTATACCACCCACAAACTAATGGGCAGGTGGAGCGGGTAAACGGATTAATTATGAGCGACATAAAACCCCGTTTAATCCGCTCACAAGGAATCAGATCGTCACTCAGTACAGGAGCTGGACTCCGTGCTATGGGGGCTGCGCACTACCCCTAATCAGTGAACAGGATACACCCCATTCTTCATGGTGTACGTTGCCGAAGCAGTCCTCCCATGTGATTTAATCCATGACACACCCAGAGTATGTATGTACGAAGAGAAGGAGGCCGAGCTAGCTCGGCCTCCTTCTCTTCGTACATACATACTCTGGGTGTGTCATGGATTAAATCACATGGGAGGAGATCGGCAGGATGACTTGGATGCCCTGGAAGGAGAACGCGACATTGCATGGGCACGCTCCGCATTTTATCAACAGCAAGCACGGCGCTACCAGAGTTGGGAGGTTCGGGCAAAAACATACAACGTGGGAGAACTCGTCCTCTGGCTTCTGAAGAAGTAGAAAGATAAGCTGTCACCCAAATGGGAAGGCCCCTTCATCATAGACGTCTAAAACATAGGTTTGGGAAACTGCTCGACACCCTAAACGGGGTGTGGCTATCTCATTATATAGAGGTACCAAGAGGTACAATACAATGTTACAACGTGTATACAGAGGCTACGTATATAAACAGTCTAACACCCTCCCTCAATCTTAACTATGGCCTGAAGTACAAAGCAAGTTAAGATTGCGCCTACAGCCTACAAACTGTGGTTGTGGAAGAGGCTTCGTGAAGATGTCAGCAAGTTGATCCTTTGATGAGATGAACTTGATACAAAGTAGCTTCTGTGCAACGCGTTCCTGAACAAAATGATAGTCAACCTCAATGTGCTTCGTCCGAGCATGGAACACCGGATTAGATGAGAGATATGTAGCACCGATGTTATCACACCACAGAACTGGAGGGCGAGCTGGAGAGACTCTCAATTCCCTCAAGAGAGACTGTACCCATATGATCTCAGTAGTCGCATCAGCAACCGCTTTGTACTCAGCCTTAGTACTACTGCGAGACACTGTTGCTTGCTTGCGAGCATTCCAGGCGATCAAGTTAGAACCCAGGAATACCGCATAACCCCCCGTGGATCGCCTGTCATCAGGATTACCAGCCCAATCTGCATCTGAAAAAGCGGAGAGCTCACCGGACGGTGCAGGCTGAAGGAGCAAACCATAGGAGGCAGTAAGACAGATGTAACGCAAAATACGCTTCACGGCTGACCAATGAGATGTCCTGGGTGCATGAAGATACTGACACACATGGTTAGCTGCATAGGAGATATCAGGCCTGTAATAGTAAGGTATTGCAGACCACCAACGAGACTGCGATACTTAGTAGCATCATCAGGTGAAAGAGATTCTCCATCAAGAGCAGACAACCGATCAGTGGCAGACATCGGAGTGATAGCATGTTTGCACTTCAGCATGCCAGCCCGATGCAACAAGTCCAAGGAGTACTTCTTCTGAGTAAGAGTCAACCCAGCAGAAGACCGTGAAACCTCCAGACCAAGGAAAAAATGCAGAGCACCTAGGTCCTTGACAGCAAAATCACCACTCAATGCAGTCACAAGACGCCCAGCAGTAGCATCGGAGGAACTGATGAGAATGATATCATCAACATAAACCAGGAGATACATCGTAACCTCAGGACGCTGAAGGAGAAACAGCGATGTGTCAGCAGTGGAGGGAGTAAACCCAAGAGCTCGAAGAACGGAGCCGAGGCGGGCATGCCATGCACGAGGAGCTTGTTTGAGTCCATACAGTGCCTTAACCAGACGACAGAGATGATGAGGACGTGCAGGATTAACAAAACCAGGTGGCTGACACATATAAACCTCCTCCTCTAGAATTCCATGTAGGAAAGCGTTCTGCACATCGAGCTGACGAAGAAACCATCCTCGAGTGACAGCAAGAGACAGCAGCAAACGAATGGTAGTAGGCTTGATGACTGGACTGAATGTGTCTTCATAATCAAGACCATACCTCTGTTTGAAGCCCTTGGCGACTAGCCGTGCTTTGTAGCATTCTATAGAACCATCAGCATGTCTCTTGACTTTAAAAACCCACTTGGAATCAATGACATTGACGCCAGACACTGGGGGAACAAGTTGCCAAGTATCATTTTTTTGTAGAGCCTGAAACTCCTGTTCCATTGCAGCACGCCAATGAGGAATACTTAGCGCAGCCTAAAAGTGACGAGGTTCTGCAGTGGGATCAGCAGCAGTATGAGCCATGCAAGCAGCGAGCCATGCGACAGTCCCATCTTTGCGTTCCTTCGGACGAAAAATGCCAGATTGACTTCGTGTGCGAGGACGCAAGATGGCAGCAGGCTGTGTTGGCAACACCAAAGCGGCAGGTGACAGCGATGAGGACGAGCTCTCACCAGGACTCCCTGGCGTCAGAGAAGCAGGCGACATCGAGTCGAGCGAAGGCAGCCCATCGGAGGCTGAAGCAAGGTCTGCCGGGGTCGCTGGGCCGGGCGAGGCAGCAGCTGGCCCAATCGGAGTGATCGCCAGGTCGGGCGAGACCACCACCGGGCCGGGTGAGGCGGCAGCTGGCCCAGGCGAGATGACCGCCAGGCCGGGCGACGCCGGGGTCTGCGGGCTAGACGAGCCCAGCGTCGGGGCGGGTGAGGCCGGTGCCCGCGCCCCGGGCGAAGCAGTGGCGGGTTGGCGGGTGCCACCCGGTATGCATGGCCCATGCACGTGGGAGACGTCCCGATCGCAAGCGATGTCCGACGCTTGTTCGTCAAGGAGCTCAAGGCGAGCACCGCGTCCAATACCTGCAGCATGATTAGGAAGCAATGCAGGGGCATATGCAACATCCACAAATTGATCAGACGAAGGTATAGACGTGTGCACCGGTGGCGTGAGAGTGGTAGAGTTTGTCGGAAGTGCACGAAAGGGAAACACATTTTCATCAAACACAACATCACGAGATATGTAGACATGATTTGTAGGAACATGTAGGCACTTGTACCCTTTGTGAAGAGAACTATACCCGAGAAAAACACACTTCTTAGACCGAAACTCTAGCTTACGCTTGTTATACGGACGTAGGTGAGGCCAACATGCACACCCGAACACCTTGAAGAATGTGTAGTCTGGAATTTCATTGAGCAAGAGTTCAAGCGGAGTTTGCATCTTCAGAAGTCGTGAGGGGAGCCTATTTATCAAAAAACAGGCTGTGGAGAAAGCATCACTCCAGAACCGAAACGGAACGGATGCATGAGCTAGCAAAGTTAGGCCAGTTTCTACAAGATGACGATGCTTACGTTCGGCAGTTCCATTCTGCTGATGTGTATGAGGGCAAGACACACGATGCGAAATCCCAAGTTTGTTAAAAAATGAGTTGAGGTTGTGGTATTCACCCCCCAGTCAGATTGAACATGGATGATTTTATGCTTAAGGAGACGCTCAACGTGTGCTTGAAACTGAATGAAAACATCGAACACATCAGACTTGCGCTTAATAAGATATAGCCAAGTAAACCGACTATAAGCATCAATAAAACTGACATAATAATTGTGACCACTCACGGACGTCTGGGCATGACCCCATACATCAGAAAACACAAGCTCAAGAGGATGTTTCACAACACGACTAGACTCTGAAAACGGAAGTTGATGACTCTTGCCCTGCTGACAAGGATCACAGATAGTTTCAGCAGTTTTATTGGACACAACTGGTAGTTCATGACGATGCAACACATGATGAACTATAGGAGCCGTAGGGTGACCAAGGCGCGCATGCTAGTGCGTAGGCGACACATGAACACCACTGAACGCCTGAGGATAAAACTGCATGGGAGGTGCGCGTGGCGCGTCAAGTGCATATAGGCCATGGCGAAGACGACCGCTAAGCAAAACGGCCCTCGTGTCCTGAGCCTTGATAAAGAAACGAAAAGGATGAAATTCAGCAAGGACATTATTATCACGAGTAAGTTGAGGAATGGACAACAAACTACGCGTAGCAGAGGGAACTCGAAGGACATTGGAAAGATGCAGTTTGCGAAAATTGTGTGCAAGAAGAGAGGCCTGGCCAACATGTGAGATGCGCATACCTGCTCCACTGGCGGTGTGCACCTGATCATGACCACGATATGGCTCCTGAGTAGAGAGCTTGCCCATCTCTCCGGTGAGGTGATTGGTAGCTCCGATGTCCATATACCATGTAGGATCAATGGAGTAGGACGGAGTGCGGCCGTGCTCATGACTCGTCACCGCGGCGGCGGCCTGCTTATCATTCCCTTTGCCATTGTTGCCCAGGCCCAGAAAATCTTGCTTGAAGCGACGATGACAGTGGGAGGCAATGTGGCGCTCAATGCCACACAGCTGGCAGGCCTGCTGAGCACCACAGCAGGGACATCAAGCAACCGGCCGGCTACCGCCAGTGATGGAGGGCGCCGCACCCCGCGCCGCCGGTTTCCCACCAAGCGGCGCCGGCTTCTGAGACTTGCCGCGGGTCGCGGCGTTGGCGGAGACAAAACCTGGAGAGGCTCGGCACGCCTTGATGCGCTGTTCGCGGCCAAGGAGGCGCGCGTAGAGCTCACGGGGTGGCAGTGGAGCCTCGCGACCATGCACATTCTCGATGAGGTTATCATAGTCATCATCCAGGCCATTGAGTACATGGGTGGTGAAGTCCTCATCACCAAGCGGCTGACCGATCGAGGCCAACGTGTCGGCGAGACCAATCATCTTGTTGAAGTAGTCCGTGATGCTGAGGCCATCAAGCTTGGTCTCCCCCAACTCAGTGCATATAGAGTGAGCATGCGCCTGAGACTGAGAGGCAAAGCTGCTGTGAAGCGCCGACCAAGAGTCCTTAGATGTCGCGGCGAAGATGACCAGCGACGACACGCTTGGGGTCAGCGACGACTGTATGGCTGAGAGGATTTCCTGATCCTGGGCCACCCACACATGATAAGCCGGATGGTACGACGGTGGGCACGGGATGGAGCCGTCGACATACCCCTCCAGGTAGCGGCTGCGGAGGAGAGGAAGCACCTGAGCCCGCCACGACAGGTAATTGTCCGGCATGAGCTTCACCGGAAGGAGATGTGAAAAGTAGAACGGCGATGGCGGTGTAGCACGATCCTGAGTCGGTGGTGCGTAGAGACCCATAGATGGATCTGTCTCCTGATGCGGGGCGATCGCCAAAGGTGCGCCATAGCCGGGGATAGCACCAGCATACGGCGACGCCGGGTCCCCTAGTGACGGAGGAGGCGTGGCCGCGTAGGGCAGCGAAGGGGGCGGCGCCGCGTAGGGTTGAGGATGCGTCGGCGCCGCGTAGGGCTGCGAGGGCAGCGTGCCGTAGGGGTGCATCGGCCAGGCAGGCGGCGGTGGTGGCAGGGTACCCTGGGTGGATGCAGGGGCGCCATACCACGGGGGGCCATAGGCCGGACCCGAAGCACCGTACGGGTGAAGGGCGGCGTACGGCGAAGCAGTGGTGGTGCCATAGGTCGGGGCAGGGGCGGTGCCGTACGCAGGTGGCTGACCCTGGAGGGACGGCGGCACCGGCGGAGTAGCCGTGGTGGTCGAGGGCGACGGGCTACCAGAAGACGGCGGCGGAGGCAGGTCGCCGCGGCCGGCTCCCGATCCGATCTGGGAGCCCGCGGGCGGCTGGTTGGTCCACCAGGCCGAGGCCGTAGCCAGGGGCTGGGAGGCAAGAAACGGCGACGAGGGAGCGATGGCAGGGGCCGGCGCAGGAGGCGGCGCAGCAACAGCGGCGGCGGCGGCGGGGGCCAGCGCGACCGAGGCGGCGGGTGCAGCGGAAGACATCGTAACCCTAAACTGATACCATGTAAAACATAGGTTTGGGAAACTGCTCGACACCCTAAATGGGGTGTGGCTATCTCATTATATAGAGGTACCAAGAGGTACAATACAATGTTACAACGTGTATACAGAGGCTACGTATATATACAGTCTAACAAGACGAAGTGCTCACAGGTGGGGCATATCGCCTCCGTAGCCCGTCAAATAGCCGCCCCGAGCCGAACCCATGGAACGCCGCTCGGCTTCGGCGTTTCTACGCCTAATCCGGCATTGTCATCAACACTCCCCACTCTGTCCTTGTCTTTTTCTCTTCGTTTTAATCTTTGGAGCTTTAGCCTCCCCGACCTAGAGTTCGGATAAACTGTAGCACGACAGGTCACCATTGTACACACCTTGTGATGTACTACCCAGCTTTACCTGGGGGCTTCTTTTAAAAGAAGCCAATTACAATATATTTCTTACAACCTTGTTTCTGTTGTTTTGAATTAATCTCCTTCCCATATCTTTCAAGCCATTATATGCACCTATTTGACTTAAGTCCTTTGCCAAGCTGGGTTGCCTGGCTCCTGTGTTTACACCTACGTTTCCGATTGTTCGGCTAGGAAGTAAAGGGAGCACCTCTGCGATTGCTACGCCCAGGTAATCCGGATACGTACCTCAGACAGGTGAAGCCAAAAGCTAGCGTTCTTACAGAAAATAATGGGTCGGCCTCCAGGGAAGTGAAAATAAACAGGCGCTAGCCGCCATCCAACTATTCTTGGTTCCTCAAAACCATGAAGCATCCGCGTCACCGCCTTCCGAACTCATGGCTAATGGTCAACGTACCTCACCCGAAGAAAGGAACCCTTGGAGGAACTATTTTCTTTGGAAGATGTTTCTTACGTTACAAAGTAATATAACATCGCTCGTTGCGCGCGTTTTGTCTGTTCGCACCAAATGGCCGGATTGCCTGGTTACCAGAATTATCCCTTGTTCATCAGGACATATAGTACGGAACACTCCCCGATCACTGGTCAAGGAGGTGGAAGCCGATGGCCGGTTAAGACAACGTTTTTACCGCGGCTTGAGAATTACGCGATGTAAAGTACATCGATACATAGAATCACGCACCCTACTCTTTATCAATGTCATCTATCAAGTTGTTCAAAGCACAATCCTTCTGGGAGTACCGAGCAGTGGGCATCACTTGGTCATATACTAAGCTAAGAGATATTTCCTGCCCATCCGGTCCCATGTGTCCCACCCAAGCCATATGGTCGGGCTCGAGTTTGGTAAATCGGGTCTTCACCATTGCCCAAGCCTCGCGCGCCCCTTCCTGGCAGGCTGACATCTTCGACAATTTGAAGCATTGCCTCGCCCCTTTAAAGCAACTAGCCAGCTCAGCCATGCTCTCTGGTGGCACTTCTTGTGGCCATAGTGCCTTAACCATGCTTTTCATGGCCTTCCTGGCTCTTTCATGCGCCTTGTTCAATTCTTTCAAAAGGTTCCCACTAAAGGAACCCACCTCCTCTTTGGGCTGCCCTATCAGGAGACCTAGCAAACAGGGGTAGCACACGTTTAAAAATATTGTGATCACCCACATACGCGTGATATCGCATTCGGGACTTACCGAATACACCATCTTTTAGCTTCTGGTTCTCCTCCATGGCCTGAGCCAACTGAGACTTCAACTGCTCGATTTCTCTGGTTTTTCGCCGATTTTCCGCCTTGAGCTCATTCTTCTCTTCCTGACTTCATGTCAACACTCGTTTTCCAGCCTCCAGTTCCCTCCGCAGTTGATTCATCGCTTCGGCGGCTGCGGAGAAAGCTTGGCATCTGTATGCAGGAAACATCATACAGTTTGTAGCATTCTACATCTTTTTCACTTACCCGAATTTTTGCTGGTAGCCTTTTTGGCCGCTTCTAGATCGGCTTTAGCTTCGGCTAACTGTGTTCGGCTTAGCTTGAGGTCTTCGGACAGCTTGCTGTTCTGCTCCTTCATGGCCTGCAAAATCAGGACAATACAAGGATCCTTGACTCGGCCGTCCCGCCCAACTTAAGGCTTGTGGGCTGCTAGGTTAAGAACTATAAAATGCTTTTAAGCTATCTTGCACCTACATTTTCGAAGAAAAGAGACCGGCGATCCCTTCAAGCCCGGTTCGGCCGCTCCAAGGTACGCGTCCACCGAATTAAATGTGTTAAACTCCTAATCGGTAAAGGCAACATGGCGCAACGATTCTCTCCGGCGGCGATGATTCATTACACTTTTGACCTTGGAGTTGGTCACCGAAACATCGTCAGGGTCCTCTAGAGGTGCGCCAGCCACTGTGAGTTCGGTAGGGTCCCTAGCCTGCGCCGAGGGCCCAAGGTTGGAATTGCGCCTTGGCGCGCCCGGGGAGTCCTCGAGCTGGCGAGCCGGAACTCTTTCTTCTACGAAGTTAAGCAAATGTCAGACACAGGATATTGAAAACGACCCTTTTCGTGATCCTAGAGCATGTTACCTTTGAGCCAAGGGGGCGGTTGCTTCAGATCTAGCAGAGGCCTTCCTTTTGGATGCCCCATTAGGGGCCAAGGTCGGCGTAGGCCATGCTCCTCCCACAGTTGTTTGACATGTACTATGGCGACCCTTTGGAGTAGAAGTTAGAGTATGCGGAATGGTATGAGGCGATCGCCCCGTTCGAGAGGAGCTCCTTTTCTCACTTACAGTGGAGGAAGGAATAGCCCCAGGGTGATCAGCCGTCACGGCAACTTTGGTGCCATTAAGGCTTTCTTGGTAAAAGACCCCATCTTCAAAATCGACCGACATTTCTGGATCATCATGATAACCTGGGTCGTCGGCGCGGGAATGATTCTCCGTTGAGGGGAAGGGCAGCAGATGGACTCGACCTGGTGCCTCCAGCTCTGTACGAACAAAGAACAGTCAATAGGTGTTCGGACATCGCGGCCGAATTACAGACAAAGAATCGAAGCTTACCCAGTCTGCCGGATTATAGCCGAAGCAGCCCTCTCGGATACTCAATTGAACAAAGTCTTCCTCCTCTCCTTTAAAGAGGTTGGCTAATATCTTGGCCATGGCCGCTTTATCATCCGGACCTTGTCGCTTATAGCGGGTCGCATCACTAGTTCCGTTGTAGCACCATAAAGGGTGCCCCCTCCGTTGAAGAGGCTGGACACACCGGGTTATGGCGACGACATTATTTTGATCATAGTCAGTTTGCTATGGGTCAACAGTCGAATCTTGGTGGCTAAAAGGTGCACCTCTTCACTATCTAGCTGGGAAGGGCTCTTGGGTCTCCAGTTGAGCCACTTCCTTAGCGGGGCGTTCGTATATTCCAGCAGACCCCTTCGGATTGGGTCAAAGAGCGGAATGTCTTCAATATAGAACCATTCTGAAGTCCATTCCTCGGGATCCTTCCTTGGGGTCCTAATGGGGTAGCCCATCCCGGCTATCCGCCACACCTCTGCTCCTCCCACTTCAAAGATTGACCCCTCACGGGTACGAGGGACAAGGCAGAAGTATTTCCTCCACAACTCAAAGTGGGGTTCGCAGCTTAGGAATATTTCGCAGAGGGCAACGAAGTAAGAAATATGCAGTATAGACCCAGGGGTGAGGTTGTGGAGTTGGATCCTGTAGAACTCTAATAAGCCCCGTAGGAAGGGATGAATGGGAAAGCCTAGACCTCTTATAAGGAAGGGCACAAAGCATACCCTCTCTTCCTTGCTTGGAGCAGGGGAGTGCTCGGCGAATGCCTGGCCATCGACAGAGATTAATCCAGTGCGGACGGGAACCAGATCTGCCGCGGGAAGATAGCCCTGTGTCTGCAGATTGCTCAGCTGGAGGTGCAAGACTGAACAACTCACCCAATCACCAGGGAGAGGGCCATGGGGGCGCGAGGACGAGCTGGGAATGTCGGCCGTGGTGCCTAAGGATTTCTTCAGCGCTGTTTTTTGGCAAGGGGGATGGGTAGACCATCCCCCGCACCTTTGGATCTATTAATAGGCGCTTCACCTCAAAGTTGAAGGGACGGGCTTGTAAAAAGCGGCATTGGGCTGCGTGCCTTCTAGAAAGGTACATGACGGCCAAAGGTAACCCCCGCCTCGAGGTAAGCATTGAACTTTGACGGGTCCACCGTATTATGGTGTGGTCCTAAACACCCGGATTGTCAAACCGATTAGGTGCGGATACAGTTTTGATCCGGCCTATACTGAGTAGTAAGCCTCTGATATTGATCTAGAGAGTATTCGGCCATGAAACCCTTCTTCGAACAATTCAGATAGAAGATGAAGAACTCACCCCGTAAGCCGAAGGTTTGGAGCACGCCAGATGACAATCCCCGGTGTTGGAGGCTAGTTCTGGGGCTACTGAGGGAGTCCTAGACTAAGGGGTCCCCGGGCCGTCGACCCATTATATGGGCCAGACTGACGGGCCACTATGAGGCCGAGCTAGAGTGCGGGCCGGTGGCCGGACAAGGAATCTTCGAAGTCGTGGTGTGCACTCCAAGCCAAGATTAGGCAGGATCTTCCTTTCCTTGTAATCGATCGAGTGTAACCCTAACCCTACCGGTGCCTATATAAACCAGAGTGTTTTGGTCTTTAGGGCTAGAGCTACGTTCATCACCTCATCGACCTAGGGTTTAGCTCATCTGATCTCGAGGTAGATCTACTCTGTAACCATATCATACATCAAATACAATCAAGCAGGACGTAGGGTTTTACCTCTTCGAGAGGGCCCAAACCTAGGTAAACGCTGTGTTCATCGTCCATTGTTCCCCATTGATCCTAGATCCACAGCTCGGGACTCCCTACCCGAGATCCGCCAGTTTTGACACCGACAACCATCTCATCATTCCAATTTGTAAGCTTTTGTCCCACAAAAGCATCAACACCTGTAAGCCTGAAGCTCTCAGGAACATGGGGAAAGTAGTCTTCATTGTCATATATGTACTTCCAGTCCACCCATTTCATGTTGCTTATGATGGGCTTCTTGTCAAGCAGCACTGTCTCATAAAAATCTTGTTATTCTCTTGTCTGGAAATGATAGTCACAAGCTGTTCTTCTCCTTGCAGAATAGGGATCACTTTTCCTCCAATCTCTCAGACCTTTGTCCTTTCTGAGTTTCATATTTTCAGCAACTGGATGTCCATCATCATGATCTGGAATCTTTGGTTTCAACTTTCTGAGCACTTGGGGCTCTTCATCCTCTTGAACTTCTGGTATCGGGGCCTTGTTCTTTTCAGCAGCTAGGATGTTCCTAGTTGATCTTTTGGGTGCAGCAGACTTAGGTGCAGGAGCTAGAGCTTTGGGCTTGGGCTCGGAGGGAGCAGCACCTGTCTTAATGGCATCTGCTATGAGCTTTTGAGACTTGGCAGGGGGTGCAACTGGTTCCTCCCCCTCTTCTTCTTCATCAGAGGTATGCTTTTCAAATTCAGACATTGGATCAACAAGTTTGCACCATCTTCCTCTTTTCCTTTCTTTCTTCTTGCTGACCTCTCCTCCAGCACCACTTGCTGGCTTCACTTTCTCTTGAGTAGCAGTAGATTTCCTGACCTTAGACATTGGAACTCTCTTTGCAGGGGCTTTCTTCTTGAGACCTGGCTTAGTAGCAGCTGTAGTGCCATACTCTTTCTTCAGCACTTTCTTCTTTGAGGTTACTTCCTCATCAACAACAAAGTCCTCATCCTCACTTTGTTAGGTTCTCTTCTTCCTTTTTCTTGTGGTAGCTTTAGTCAGATTGCTTGAAGTGCTTCTGGTGCCATCATCATAGCTTCCACTAGGGCTAGTACCCTCACTGAGATTAACCTCTTGCTCTGACTTGTTCTGGTTGTCACTTGCATTAGACATCTTGCAAACAGACCCTGTGAATAGATGGGTATGGGCAGAGTGGACGAGCATCACAAAAAAATAGCTGGTTTTGCAAAAATTTGAATCAAAACTTTAGTTTTAGTTTTCTGCAGAAAGCATTTCGGAGCTACCGATATGAAAATCTCGGTGACACCGAAGAATTAACAGTCTAAACACACAAGATCGGTCAGACCGAGTTGCGGTGTGACTCCGAGATGCTAGGGTTTGACTGAGGTTTTGCTTTCGGTCTCACCGATTAGTACATTTTGGTGGCACCGAGTTGTACTTAGTGCAATGGCCAGGGCTAATCGGTGGGACCGAGAGGTTCATTTCGGTCGGTCCGAGATGAGCTTGGCGGAAACCTAACCCTAATTTTTTTCATCAAATCTAATCTAATGGAGTTTTTTCTGTGGATAGAATAATCTCATACGTGGCAAGAATCTAGGCATTATCCTTGTGCATAGAATTGAAAATGGGATAGCGCAAATGAAAGTGCAACTAACCCCCGGGTGGTTTTGGTAATTCATAACAACATATAGCTCATTGAACTAATATCCATTCAAGTTAAATATTTCAGAAAGTTCAATGATTGGCATGGCATGGACTAGAGATGTGGACCCCTCAAAATGCTAAGGACAAAGATTGGCAAAAGCTCAAGACTCTTCATTTCTATTTTAGTGATCCAAGATCACATTGAGTCCATAGGAAAAGCCAATACTATTAAAAGGGGATGAGGTGTTGCATAATGGTCTACTTGCTTAAAATGCTTAGTAATATGCTCCAAAGCCCTCAACCACTTTCTCATTTCCAAATATGTCCAAAACCTAAAGTCAAACTTGGCCCCACCGATTTGATCTATCTGGCGCCATCGAGTTTCTTTGACATAGCCACTGCCAGAAACCACAATCAATTTGGTCTCACCGATCAGGATCTCGGTCTCACCGAGATGGCAATGCAAACTCTCTGTTTCCCTTCGTAACGTTTCTGTCTTACCGAAATGAGCGATCGGTCCCACCGAGTTCGCAATGCAAACTCTCTGTTTCCCTTTGTAACGCTTCGGTCTTACCAAAATGAGCGATCGGTCCCACCGAGTTCGCAATGCAAACTCTCTGTTTCCCTTCGTAACATTTCGGTCTTTCCGAAATGAGCGATCGGTCCCACCAAGTTTGGCTGACCAACTCTCTGTTTCACTCATTGCTGAAATCGGTCCCACCGAGTTCATGCAATTGGTCACACCAAGATGAGGTCTTGCCCTAACCCTAGCACATCAGTCCCACCGAGTTGATTATATCAGTCCCACCGAGATCCCTAACATTCACATTTTGAACTAAATCGGTCTCACCGAGTTCTTCTATTCGGTCTGACCGAGTTGGGTCAAATGTGTGTAACGGTTGGATTTTGTGTGGACGCTATATATACCCCTCCACCCCCTTCTCTATTGAAGAGAGAGCCATCAGATCGTGCCTACACTTCCAATACTCATTTTCTGAGAGAGAACCACCTACTCATGTGTTGAGATCAACTTGATCTCTAGCCTTCCCAAGTTGCTTTCCACTCAAACCATATTTCCACCATAGCCAAATCTGTGAGAGAGAGTTGAGTGTTGGGGAGACTATCATTTGAAGGATAAGAGCAAGGAGTTCATCATCATCACACCATCTATTACCTTTTGGAGAGTGGTGTCTCCTAGATTGGTTAGGTGTCACTTGGGAGCCTCCGACAAGATTGTGGAGTTGAACCAAGGAGTTTGTAAGGGCAAGGAGATCGCCTACTTCGTGAAGATCTACCCGAGTGAGGCAAGTCCTTCATGGATGATGGCCATGGTGGGATAGACAAGGTTGCTTCTTCGTGGGTGGAGCCCTCCGTGGACTCGCGCAGCCGTTACCCTTCGTGGGTTGAAGTCTCCATCAATGTGGATGTACGATAGCACCACCTATCGGAACCACGCCAAAAATCTCCGTGTCTACATTGCGTTTGCCTTCTCCAAACCCTTCCCTTTACCTTCATATGCAATGTTTTACTTTCCGCTACTACACTCTTAGAATTGCATGTGTAGGTTGATTGCTTGACTTGTGCTAAGTTGCTAAAATCTGCCAAGACATAAAATTGGGAAAAGGCTAGATTTTTATTTGGTCAAGTAGTCTAATCACTCGCCCTCTAGACCTACTTTCGATCCTACAAGTGGTATCAGAGCCTTGGTCTCCATTTGCCTTGATTTCCATAGCTTTGGTGATCATAGCCTTGGTTTCACAACCTAGGAGAGTATGGCGTCTAGCGAGGGAAATTACCACCGTAGAGGTCCTTACTTTGATGGTACTAATTTTGCTAGTTGGAAGCATAAGATGAAAATGCATATTCTTGGACATAACCCCGCTGTTTGGGCTATTGTGTGTATTGGTTTGCAAGGTGAATTCTTCGAAGATGGAAGAAAACTGAATCATGAAGCAACCGCAGAAGAATTGAAGATGTTGCAATACAATGCTCAAGCTTGCGATATCCTCTTCAATGGATTGTGCCCCGAAGAATTCAACAAAATCAGCCGCCTTGAGAATGGAAAGGAAATTTGGGATACTTTGGTTGATATGCATGAAGGTACCGAGTCCGTCAAGGAATCCAAATTGGATGTGCTTCAAAGTCAACTTGACAAGTTCAAAATGAAGGATGGTGAAGGAGTCGCTGAAATGTATTCTAGGCTTGCTCTCATCACAAATGAGATTGCTGGCTTAGGAAGTGAAGAGATGACCGACAGATTCATCATCAAGAAGATTCTAAGAGCTTTGGACGGAAAATATGATACCGTGTGCACCTTGATCCAAATGATGCCCAATTACAAAGATCTCAAGCCAACGGAAGTCATTGGTAGAATTGTTGCTCATGAGATGTCACTTAAGGATAAGGAAGAGCTTCACAACAAGTCTAGTGGTGCTTACAAAGCTTCATGTGATGCCCCTACAACATCAAGCGAGAAACAAGTCTTCAATGAAGAATTGAGCCTAATGGTGAAGAACTTCAACAAGTTCTACAAGAGTAGAAGCAAAGAGAGAAGTTCCAAGTCAAGGTCCTACAATGTCAATAGATCTTCTAGTCGTGATCGAAATTGCTACAATTGTGGAAGACCCGGACACTACTCTAGTGAGTGTACGGCTCCCTACAAAAGAAGAGAAGATTCACCTAAAAGGATAAGTAAAAGAGATGAATGACCTCCAAGAGAGAGAAGGAGTAGAGATGATCGTTATGAACGAAGACCCTCTCATAGAAGCAAAGATTCGGAAAGGAAGGACAAGTCATCAAAGAGCTACACAAGACGAAGACATCAAGCTCATGTTGGTGAATGGGTATCCGGTTCCGACTCCGACCACTACTCCGAGAGAAGTTATCACTCCGACTCCGAACATACTCAAGATGAAGGTGTTGCCGGTCTTGCACTTGTGTCATCCAACTCCTACGACCTATTCGACTCACCAAATGAAGGGATTGGAAGATGCTTCATGGCTAAAGGCCCCAAGGTATCACACCCCGAGTATGTTGATTTCAATAGTGATGAAGATGATTTGCTAGGTGATGATGATTTACTTGTTGACAACACTAGTGATGAAAACTATGATGAAATTACTATTAATCATGCTAATCAAGATGAAATGAATGACAATGATAAGAAGGAGATTGAGCGTCTAACTAAAGAACTAAACACTCTTAAGTTAGCTCATGAAACTACCTTAGAGGATGATCGAGAGCTTTTAAAGAATCATGAGAAGCGACGCTTTGAAAAGCTCAATCTAGAGCAAGAGCATGGGTTCTTAAAAGCAATCAATGATGATCTTCGTAAGAAAAGTTCTTCTTACATTGCCAAGCGTTTACTCTTGTCTACTTACATGCCATAAGTAAGATCTAGCAACAAGAGCAAGAAAGATTCTTCTTCTAGTAGTAACAATAATCATGTTAAATCCAATATTGTTGCTTCTAGTAGTTCTCTTGATTCAACTAATGATTCTCTTAGCCAAGTTACACTTGAGCAAGAAAATAGCTTATTGAAGGGAATTATAGAGAAAGGTGTTTAAAAGAGCCTTGCCAGAAGTAAGCAATTTGAGGAAATTGTACGCAAGCAAGGAAGGCACCGGAAGAATCAAGGTGTTGGTTTTGAACGCAAGTTCAATGCCAATGGAGTTGAGTGGGAAGAAGATCAATACCCCAAGACAAAGTTTGTTCCTCAACAAGAGAAGTATGATCCCACTTCTTTCAAGGGAACACAAGGTCAAGATGATCTTCCACCACAAGACCACAAGCTAAAAGGCAAGGACAAGCTTCAAGAAGAGATTGATTCATTTGAAGAAGCTCCAAAGGCCTTGGTCAAGTGGGTTCCCAAGACTACATCAAGTTCTACTTCATCAAGTTCTACTTCATTAAGTATGACTACAACTCCAAGGATTCCCATCAAGTTGATGTGGGTCCCAAAGAAGAAGAACTAAAGAGTTCTTGAGGGTGACTCCGCCAACATACTTCACTCATATTCATTTTGGCAAGGACAAGTGCAATCAACTTTCATATCTTGTACTAGTTCAAGGAGTCACAAACCCTCTTGTTGGTAAGACAAGGGACAATGTAACCTAATGCTTTCATGGACAACATCATATGTGTATTTCACTCTATGTCTATGGATATCCGTGTATGTTCCTTGTGGGACTAACCCATGTAGGTATTGAAAGTGCAACTCACTCAAATGGATTGCTCCAAATGATCTACATCAACATTGAGCATCTACATCTTCAACACCTACATGAAGTCATCATCGACAAAACCCAAGGTTAGTTCATCCCTCTTAGGGGGGATATCACATCTAGGGGGAGATTTGCTCTAAGAATTGAGCTAAAGCAACTCTAATGGTGTGAACACATCAATGCTTTATGTAAAAGTGGTAACCCCACTTGTGCTCAAACGATGAGTATGACCTATGATCAAATGTTCTCATTTGACTCCTAAGTCAATATACTCATATATAGATGACCTAGTCATTACCAATTGCTTGATAGATGCTAGAGTGTTTGTGCATGTTTTGCCACATATTTCATTTGCTATCTTATTGTGTGAGCATGTTGGTTGCATATTTTCTCCATTCGAGGACATCCATTTGTTGCTTTGATTGTTTGATTTCTTTTCTTTTTGCCAAATGGATGGACAAGAATGCCTAAGAACTTCCTCTAGCTATCTATGTTTTTCTCGTCTCAAACTCTATTCATGCTACATCACAAAGTTTGAACAAGTCGAATTCGGACCCTCCGGGTGAGGAGCACTCAGAGCCACCGATCTGTCAAGGGCTTAAACTTCCAAAACCTCTTAATGGCTTTCGGTCTGACCGATTCCTTCTTTTCGGTCTCACCAAAATCATTGAGTTGATCTAGGTTTTCACCTCGGTGCAACCGATTAGAACTGTTCGGTCTCACCGAGTTGCAGTAAATGCTTGCAATTCTGCATCTCAGTGCCACTGAGTCATTCCACTCGGTCACACCGACAGTGACTGGGTATATATACCGCGGGTTGAAATTTGGAAATTACTCCAAACCGCTCGACCACGCCTGCCCAGCTCTGCCGCCCCCTTGGTCTCCGGATCGTTGCTGTCGTCGCCAGCGTCCTCCTGCTGCTGGTCTCTGCCGTTGTCAACGGGAATCTCCATCTCCGTTGTCGCCGTAGCGAGTTCGTCGCCGAGTTAGGGTACAGACTCGATCTCTTTGTGCTGTCTTTAACTCCGATTCTTGCACAAAGAACAATGCCAAGTTTCTTGCCATGATTGAGATAAATCTATCCATCGAAAACTTCCTCTAGAATAGATTTGATGCAAAAACTTAGGGTTAGTTTTCCGTCGAACTCATCTCAGACCGACCGATCTGAAAATTTCGGTCTCACCGATTTGGCCCATGCCATTGCACATGCACAACTCGGTCTGACCGAAGTGTACGAATCGGTGTGACTGAGTTCACTTTCTCTGTGAAACCCTAGCATCTCAGAGTCACCATACTACATTTCGGTCTGACCGAAACTATATGTTTAGACTCTGAGTGTGCTTCGGTGTCACCGAGTTTGTCATATCGGTAGCTCCGAAATGCTTTCTGCAGAAAACTAAAGTTAAGTTTTTGTCTCAATGTTTTTGCAAAAATAGCTGTGCTTTGTGATGCTCATCTACTCTACCTATACCTATCTATTCACAGGGTCAGTGTCAGAGATGTCAGACAACAGTGATAATCAGAATAGGTCAGAGGAGCAGGTAAATCTCAGTGAGGGTACTAGTCCCTCCAATAGCAACTATGATGAAGGCAGCAGAAGTACACCCAGCAATTTGCCTAAGGCTGCTACTAGGCAAAGGAAGAAGAGAACCTCAGATTCAGAAGATGAGGATTTTGTTGTTGAGGAGGAGGTGACCTCCAAGAAGAAGGTACTCAAGAAAGAGTATGATGCTGCTGCTGCAACCAAGCCTGGAATGAAGGTGAAGGCTCCTGCTAAGAGAGTGCCTATGTCAAAAGCCAGAGCCTCCACTCAAGGAACCATGGAGTTCACTCTTAAACCAAGAGAGGATGAGGCTACTGGAGGAAAGAAGAGGAAAGAGAGAGTCAAGAAGACTATTGCCAAGGTCATTGACAAACCATCTATGATGAGAGAGTCAGAGGATGAAGAGGAGGAGGAAGAGCCAGCTTTACCACCTCCAAAATCTCAGAAGCTCATGGGAGATGCTATCAAGTCTGGGGCTGCTCCATCTAAGCCCAAGACAGCTCCCAAGCCATCTGCCCAAGCTCAAGCTCCAAAACCATCTGCACCCAAGAGATCCACCAGAAACATCCCAGCCGCAGAGAAGAATAAGGCCCCAGTGCCTGAAGCTCAAGAGGATGAAGAGCAGCAAGTGCTTAGGAAGCTAAAACCCAAGATTCCAGATCATGATGACAATCATCCAGTTGCTGAGAATATGAAGTTAAGAAAGGATGCAGGTCTCAGATTGTGGAGACAGACTGATCCATATGCTATAAGGAGAAGAACTGCTGTTGATTATCACTTTCACACCAAGGAACAGCAAGACTTCTATGAGATAGTCTTGTTGGACAAGAAGCCCATTGTCAGTGACATGAGATGGGTTGATTGGAAATTCATTGATGATAATGAGGATTACTTCCCAGGAGTTCATGAGAGTTTCAGAATGAACGGAGTTGACAAGTTTGTTGGTCAAAAGTTGACCAAGTGGAATGATGAAATGGTAATGCAATTCTATTCAACTGCTCATTTCTATCCAGATGGCAAGATTATCTGGATGACTGAAGGCACACGATATCAATCGTCAATTGCAGAATGGGCCAAGTTGATCAATGCCCCTGAAGAAGCTGAAGAAGACACAGATGTGTATGCCAAGCCCAGAAAGGATCACAACTCCATGGCTCACATGTACAAGCCAATTCCAGATGCTGCTTTGGCAACTCACAAGTTTGGATCCATCTATTATCTGCTGTCAGATCTAACCACGATAAACAATATATTGAGGCACACTCTGTTGCCCAAGTCAGGAGATCATAGGATGATTCGTGGTCACTCAATCAACCTGCTTCATATGTTTGATATGCTAGAGAAGTTCAAGGTGATGAGTTTAATTGTTGAAACTGTGAAAAGAACTATTGCAGATCAGAAAAGATCGTGTGGATATGCCCCTCACATTCAGATGCTAATCAACTCCAAGATGGGGATAGGGACATATCTTCTTGACAAAGAGCATCTTCCCCTGAGGCCAGACTTTGAGGACAACAAGGTTGTCATGGATGCAGCACATCCTACTTTAGTAGAGGCTCAGGAGAAGCAAGAGAAAGCAAAGGCTGCAAAGAATTCAACAATGCCAGATGCTTCAGGTGTCAATCTCAAGACCAAGCAAGATCAACTCAGTTATCTGCTTGAGGCAACCGTGAGAATAGAGAAAGGACTGGCCACCCTGACTCGAAATCAAGAGAGCCTTGAGAGGATCTTTGAGACCAAACTTCATGATTTAGATGTGAAGGTCACCGAGATTCGAATCACTATTGAGAAGCTCCAGGAAGAGATTGAAGACAGGAATGATAGACCTACCACAGACACTTTTCAGCATGTCCCAAGGGCACAGAGGTCTTCAGCAGTGCCAGTAGTCAGTGACACAAGGACTACACTCTCAGCACCTGCAACAACTGCCACTGTTGTACCTCCAATCTCAACTCCTCCAGCTCCTCAAACATCAGCAGAAGCTTTTGCAGACGGACTCCTCTCCACGCCATCTACGCACACCAGAGCAACCAGCCAGAAGACAACTTCAGGAGCTCCCGAAGATCGTGCCTAGAGTGCCACATAGCACTATGCATTTTCGAACTTTTTGGTAACTTGTTGCCAAAGGGGGAGAAAGTGTATAGATCATTAGGCTTCGAGAGAGAGAGTGTTTTGCCTTTTGTTGCCTCTCTTGCTACTTGCTACTTGATTGTGTTTGCTTGCTACTATTTGTGCTTATGTGTGAGATACTCTTATGATCACGTGTTTGATCATATTATGCTTTATTGTGTGCTTGAATGATGATATCTGAATACTTGTGTATGATCAATCATGTTTCCCTTGGTGATGAGTGCATGTTGTTTAATTCTATCATTTTGAGCGCTCCACCAAGATGTATGTGACATGGAAGAGTGTCCCATGATCCTAATCAATTGTGCATTTGCATTCAAAAGCAAATTTTAAATAATGCACAAATTTAGGGGGAGCTCTTACTTATCACATACTTCTCAAAGCGACGACGTATTTCCTTCATAGTATCATTTGTCGAAGCTTTGATCTATATGTTGTCATCAATTACCAAAAAGGGGGAGATTGAAAGTGCAACTAATCCCCGGGTGGTTTTGGTAATTCATAACAACATATAGCTCATTGAACTAATATCCATTCAAGTTAAATATTTCAGAAAGTTCAATGATTGGCATGGCATGGACTAGAGATGTGGACCCCTCAAAATGCTAAGGACAAAGATTGGCAAAAGCTCAAGACTCTTCATTTCTATTTTAGTGATCCAAGATCACATTGAGTCCATAGGAAAAGCCAATACTATTAAAAGGGGATGAGGTGTTGCATAATGGTCTACTTGCTCAAAATGCTTAGTGATATGCTCCAAAGCCCTCAACCACTTTCTCATTTCCAAATATGTCCAAAACCTAAAGTCAAACTCGGCCCCACCAATTTGATCTATCTGGCGCTGATACGTCTCCAACGTATCTATAATTTATGAAGTATTCATGCTGCTATATTATCATTCTTGGATGTTTTACAATCATTTTATAGCAACTTTATATCATTTTTTGGGACTAACTTATTGACATAGTGCCCAGTGCCAGTTGTTGTTTTTTGCTTGTTTTTTACATCGCAGAAAATCAATACCAAACGGAGTCCAAACGCAGCGAAAATTTTTGTGGATTTTTTATGGACCAGAAGACATCCAATGGGCCAGAGCAGCACCTGGGGGGTTCCCCGAGGGGGGCACAACCCACCAGGGCGCGCTTGGGCCCCCAGGCGCGCCCCGGTGGGTTGTGCCCACCTTGGTGGCCTCCCACACTGCCTTTTTGCCCTATAAATTGCCAAATATTCCAAAAACCCTCACGGAGACCCTAGATCAGAAGTTTCGCCGCCGCAAGGCCTCTGTATCCATGAGATCCAATCTAGACCCCGTTCCGGCACCCTGCCGGAGGGGGAGATCGTCACCGGTGGCCATCTTCATCATCCCGGCGACCACCACGATGAGGAGGGTGTAGTCCACCCTCGGGGTTGAGGGTTTATACCAGTAGCTATGTGTTTAATATCTCTCTCTCTCATGTTCTTGAGATGCACAATCTTGATGTATCGCGGGCTTTGTTAATATAGTCGGATCATATGGTGTTTTCCCCTCTCTATCTTGTTGTGATGAATTGAGTTTTCCCTTTGAGATTTCGTTTTATCGGATTGAATACTTTTATGCATTTGAGAACACTTTATGTATGTCTTGCTATGAATACCCGTGGTGACAATGGGGTATCATATTGATTCACTTGATATATGTTTTGGCACTCAACTCGCGGATTCACGAGGTGACATTGGGGTAATCTATGCATAGGGGTTGATGCACATTCTTGTCTTTGTTTCTCCGGTAGAAATCTTGGGGCACTCTTTGAGGTTCTTTGTGTTGGATTGAGCATTACGAATCTGAATTTGCTTTGGTGTTATTTTAGTACGAACTCTTGGATAGATCAATCGGAAAGAATAGCTTTGAGGTGGTTTCGTACCCTACAAACAATTTATTCTTATGTTCTCCGCTAGATAGGAACTTTGGAGTGATTCTTCATCGCACGTTGAGGGATGGTTATATGATCCAATTATATTAGCATTGTTGAGAGATTGCACTAGCGAAAGTACGGACCCTAGGCCTTGTTTTCAAGCATTGCAATACCGTTTGTGCTCACTTTTGTCACTTGCTACCTTGATGTTTTTATTTATTCAGATTATAAAAATATATTTCTACCATCCATATTACACTTTTATCACCATCTCTTCGCCGAACTAGTGCACCTATACAATTTGCCATTGTATTGGGTGTGTTGGGGGCACAAGAGATTTCTTGTATTTGGTTGCAGGGTTGTTTGAGAGAGACCATCTTCATCCTACGCCTCCCACAGATTGATAAACCTTAGGTCATCCACTTGAGGGAAAATTGCTACTGTCCTACAAAACTCTGCGCTTGGAGGCCCAACACGAGTCTACAAGAATAAAGTTGCGTAGTAGACATCAAGCTCTTTTCTGGTGCCGTTGCCGGGGAGGTGAGTGCTTGAAGGTATATCTTTAGATCTTGCAATTGAATCATTTAGTTTCTTGTTTTATCACTAGTTTGGTTTATAAAAAAACTACAAAAAAATGGAATTGAGGTTGCATCATATTATTCATCTCTATAATGTCTTTCGTGAAAATGATGGAAAGGAAAATTGTGCTCAATTGATAGAAGAAGAATTCTATAAAATGTTTGACAAAAAAACTTTGAATGATGAGCATGATTGCAATGTTGTTGGTATGAACTCTTTGAATATCCATGATGCTAACGATATGCAAAGCCATAAGCTTGGGGATGCTATGTTTGATGAAGATGATATTTTTAGTCCCCCAAGATTTGATGTGCAAATTTGTTATAATGATTGCATGCCTCCTATTTATGATGATTATATTGATGAAAGTGGATTTGGAAGAGTGTCAACTTTATGTAATGATGATCCCACTATTTTGGAGGGTGTTGAATCTTATTGTAATAATTATGAAAGTGGATTTGGAGAGGTCATGACTTTATTTAGTGATGAATCCACTATTTTGGAAGAGGTTTCAATTGACTGATAACAAAGTTGCTATCTATGATGATTATGGTGATGACATGTATGCTATATTGAATAATGATAACCATGAAACTTGTCATCATGATTTTAATTTTCAATCACATGATAGTTATTTTGTTGAGTTTGCTCCCACCACTATGAATGAGAATAAATTTGCTTATGTGGAGAGTAATAAGATTTCTATGCTTGTGGGTCATGAAAAGAATGATTTATGTGATAGTTATATTGTTGAATTCATTCATGATGCTACTGAAAATTATTATGAGAGGGGAACATATGCTTTTACATATTGCAATAATATCAAGTTTCCTCTCTTTATGTTGAAAGTTTTGAAGTTGCACTTGTTTTGCCTTCCTATGCTAGTTGATTCTTGTTCCCATAAGTTGTTTGCTCACAAAATCCCTATGCATAGGAATTGGGTTAGACTTAAATGTGCTAGTCATATGCTTCATGATGCTCTCTTTGTGTTTCAATTCTTATCTTTTATGTGAGCATCATTAAAATCATCATGCCTAGCTAAAAAGGCATTAAAGAAAAGCGCTTGTTGGGAGACAACCCGACATTTACCCCTACTGTTTTTATGTGTTCACATAATTATACTACTGTAGTAATCATGTTTTATTGCTTTTGTTTCAATAAAGTGCCAAGTAAAGCCTTTGGGATAGTGTGGATGATAGTTGACTTGATCCTGTGCAAAAACAGAAACTTTTGCGTCCAGTGCAGAAATTACTATCTTTCACTGGAACGTGGAAAATTTCTAATTTTTTTACAGTTGATGGGTATACAAATTTCCTACGTTGTCCTAATACAATTTTTTTACACTTGATCATAAGTCGTGATCACCGAATGCACGTGTACAGTGGTCCCAGAGATCAATGCTCACTGAACACACAGAAGCTGAATAACAAGAGTCTTACATCCATACATACCGTCTTACACAAATTATGACCATTATGGTCAAGTCTTACATAGATAAAGCCTTAAGGGATGAACATCAGATAAAACACAAGTAGCGGAAATGTTCGTTGATAAGTAGAACCCATGCCATCTGCCTTAACCCTACAGGCATTCTGACTGGGAAACGTCCTAGTTCACATGTTCGTCACCAAAGAACTCTTCCTCGAACTCCTGCTCTTCCATGCCTAGCCAATTAAATAACCAGTGGCAAGCCAATGAGTACTTTGAATGTACTCACAAGCAACCCATGTTTCGGATCAAGGTAACAATGCATGGCATATAACTAAGTAACTTGCAAATGCGGGTTTGAGTGAAATGACATGATCAAGCCTCTAGTAAAACATGCATCATAAGGATTCAGATTTCTGTGTGAACAGGTTACAGATATCAACATAAATACAGTTTAGAACAACTCTAGCTTAATCAACACGTCAAGTCTTTACTTGACCCATGCAACTTACACATACCAAGTTTGTAAAAATTCTGGACATAGTTTAAGTAGCACCACCCAACCGTCCTTGACCGTGGACACGGCTATTCGAATAGTTTGACACTCTGCAGAGGTTGTACACTTTACCCACAAGATCCGGGAAGCTTCCATGTCATCCACGACCCGTAGTACCTCAAGTACCCGGGGTAAGATCCCGGTCACTATCTTTCCCTAGGTGACACTAACATAGAGTCCACTCGTTGGTACACGACCCTCGTGTATAATCATAAAGATCTTGGGACTTCCCTTTCATTTTCACATATACACGAAGGGACCAACGGTGTGTCCGGTGCCCTGTAAAAACAGTCATGGCCGCCTATCCAAGCACGACCCTGTCCCGAGAGTGAACTCACGTCACCCCCATCACTAGTAATGTGGGCACCCTGCTAGTATCATACTAGGTAATCAATAATGCCCCATCCCATAAGAGGTAGTGTGGTTGTACGAGTTTAGTTGGGACGATCAACACACCTTAAATCTAATCCATCTTTTACACATGAAAATGCTTTGGCACACCACTTCTTCATCAAGTGGTGACCTAGTTCAACATCACCCATGGGCATTAGGGGCACCCGATGGGGTTTTTGAAAGATTGTAACCAAGTGATGATCATGACATAAATGCACCATCAAGTATTTATCGTATCTCTAAGCACAAGGTAGAGTTACGAACATGCAAGTATCAATGGGTAGGCATCAATGCAATGGTCATGACAACTCATCATTAACATCATCATTATGCATACGGAAGGTTACCGATGAACAAGAGAGGGGTATCATGGTCAAAGGGCTGCTTGCCTTGGTTGGCTTGGTCTTCAAAGTCTTCAAGTCCTTCTCCATCTTCTTCTCCAACTACTTCGTCAAACACGGGATCAACGACGTTTCCGGGCACGGCGGAGCGAGCTGATGGCACGGCTAGACTCCTTGTCGTGTCGCCATTCGGGTGGTGGTGGAGGTGATCGCCGGAGCAGCCTGGTTCGCCGGCGACGAGGTCACGCAGCGGAGGAGCTTCGGGCAGTTGTGGTTCCGGTCGTTCCCGGCATCCGGACGCCGGCGAGCCGAAGCGGCGGAGCTCGAGCTCAATCTCGAGCTCGGGCTCGGGCTCCCCTGGAGAGGTGTAGGTGGTGTAGGGGGTCGATAGGGAGTGAGAGGGAGCGAGTGGTGGTGAGGGAGAGGCTCGGGGAGGCCTTTAAATAGCCAGGCGACGTCTCATCGTGGTCCAGTGCGCCGGCGAGGCCGTTGCCGCTGCTAGGGCTCACGGAGGCTCGCTTGTGCGTGTCTGGGGTGTTTGTAGAGGTGGTCTACGACCAGTGGAAGGGAGAGAAGGAGTGGGGGAGCGTCACGGCATCACGCGTGTGAGCATGCTCATTGGAGCTCTCGGGCGGCCATGGCGCGCGTGCGAGGGAGGCAGCAGGAGGGAAAAGGAAGAGGGGGACCGGGGCGTAGCGTGCTGCGGACGTCGAGGCGCATCGTCGGGCGTGCGGGGGAGGGTCGAGGTGGCCGGGGGCATCGGGCAGAGGGCGGCTACAGTGCAAGAGCACACTGTAGCGCGCTCTGGAGCGTGCAAATGGCCGACATGGCCATTTTTAAAAGGCCAGGGCATGTCCTCTTGTGTCTTGGGGCTGCCTTGGATGCTCTGGAGTGGATAGGAGCTAGGTGGGGTGTTGCTTAATGAAATGGGAGAGAGAGGAGGTGTTTCCATGGGTGAACAGAGAGAGAAAGAGGTGGGTATTACCCCCCAATGATTGAGCTGTAAACTTGCCATTGTTACTGGAGGTAGGAGGTGACCTGGGGCAGCTGTGGTAAAAATTTGGGCTCATGGAGATTAGTGGAAGAGGTCAAAATGGTGATTTTGGAAATGTGGCAAAAGGTGTTTGATGCATGTTTAAGTCACTTGCACTCACCTCCTTCTTGTGCCACTTGATGGGGGTGATGCTAATGACCATTTGGAAATGTGGTAGAAGTTTGAGCTCACTTGGACAAAGTTCACATTGTAACTTATCTAAACCCTAGAAATCAACAGAAATGGACTTGCTTAGATCTAGCTAAGCTAAACTCTTCTCCTTGGTGCACCACTTGGTGTAGTGTCATCATTTAGGGGTTAGAGCATGGCCACAAAGTTTGAGAGCAAAAGAAGAAAGTTGACAATGTAAAGTTGTTCAAACTTGGATCTGGACAGAGAGGGTTTTGGGGCACTTTTGTGAACCAAAACTATTTTGATTGGGATAAAACTTTGCAAGATCATCACATTAGGCATGTGTGACTTGCCAGAATTTTCTTGGAATTTTTAGAGAATATTCCCTTTGTAAATATTTCAAAAGCATGAAATATCCAGAAGGGGTTTCTGAGGGATTAGACCAATATTTTGAATATGACCATGTGTTGAAACTCTTATATATGGACAATATATGTCCACTGAGCTTCCCTAAATTTTCTCAAATATTTTTAAAACATTAAAATAATTTTAACCTATTAAAGACCATTTCTGGCCTAAAGAAAAAACCTTTAAATAAAATAGCAAAATAAATTTTAAAATTATTGTTTTGTGGTTTTGGGGGGTCCTATATCTAATAGGAGTCAAATACATCTTTTGAAAGATTTTTACTGCCCTTAATTAAGTATTTGCAATGCAAACCTCAATTCAGTGGTTTTTGGAAAACCTAATTTAAAAAATCCTTTTTGGCCAAATTATTTTTGTAAGAAAATTCTATTCTGTCCTATACACATGGCATGGTCAGGGGGGAGAAACTTTGGGTCAAGAAGATGAAGTATAGGTGGTGAAGCTATGATGAGCACTTGAAACCATAGACAGAAATCCAAACCAAATAGTGCAAAGTTTTTGTTGGACCAAATTTTCATGCTTTATTAATGCAAATGACTTGTTACAAAATACTGGGTGTGACAGACCTACCCGCCTTACAAGAATCTCGTCCCCGAGATTCCTAAACTAGGCTTTAAAGAGATACGGAAACTCGGATCTGAGGTAGTCTTCACGCTCCCATGTTGCTTCTGCTTCCGTGTGGTTGCTCCACTGGACCTTGAAGTACTTGATGGTACGGCTTCGTGTATGTCATTCAGCTTCGTCCAGAATGCAAATTGGTCTCTCACGGTAAGTGAGGTCTGGCTGGAGGTCGATGGCTTGATGATCGATGTCCTTGTAGAGATTGGGCTTGTCAGGAACTTGGAGACACTTCCGGAGTTGTGATACATGGAACACGTTGTGAACATCAGATAACTCAGGTGGCACCTCCAGTTGATAAGCAACTTCTCCTCGTCTTGTTGTGATCTTGAAGGGACCGATGAACCTTGGTGCGAGCTTTCCTTTGATGTGGAAACGCTTGGTTCCCTTGAGAGGAGTGACCCGTAGGTACACATGGTCTCCGACGTGGAAACTCACTTCTCGGTGATGAGTGTCGGCATAGCTCTTCTGTCGTGACTTGGCCGCCTTCAAACGCTCTCTGATCAGCTGGACTTGCTCTTCGGCCTTGCGAATGACATCTGGTCCAAAGACTAGCCCTTCTCCGGTCTCCGACCAATTGAGGGGTGTGCGACACTTGCGTCCATACAACACCTCAAATGGTGGCATTTGGAGACTTGATTGATAATTGTTGTTATAGGAGAATTCGGCAAAAGGAAGACAATCTTCCCATTTAGCTCCATATGCTAAGACACAGGCTCGGAGCATGTCTTTGAGTATCTGATTCACTCATTTTGTCTGGCCTCCGGTCTGTGGGTGGAAAGCAGTACTGAAAGACAACTTGGTTCCCATAGCCTCTTGGAACTTCTTCCAGAACCTTGAGGTGAACTGGGTTCCTCGATCTGACACAATCTCCTTAGGGACACCATGAAGGCTTACGATTCTGTTGATGTAAAGAGTTGCCAGCTGGTTGCCATCATAGGTAGTCTTGACAGGAATGAAATGGGCTACCTTGGTCAAATGGTCGATGAAAGGATTGAGAAGAGGTGTCTAGACGGGGGGTGATTAGACCCTCAACAAAGAAAAGTAGCAGTTTTTAATTTCTTCAAGTTAAGGTGGAGTTTTAGCACAAGTTTAAACATTCACAATACATTTCAAGCAAGCATGGCAAGAGTATATGAGCAGCGGAAAGTAAAGCATGCAAGTTGCTAGAAAGTAAAGGGATGGGATTGGAGTGTGCAAACGCAATAGGAGACACGGAGATTTTTGGCGCCGTTCCGATAGGTGGTGCTATCGTACGTCCACGTTGATGGAGACTTCAACCCACGAAGGGTAACGGTTGCGCGAGTCCGCGGAGGGCTCCACCCACGAAGGGTCCACGAAGAAGCAACCTTGTCTATCCCACCATGGCCATCGCCCACGAAGGACTTGCCTCACTTGGGTAGATCTTCACGAAGTAGGCGATCTCCTTGCCCTTACAAACTCCTTGGTTCAACTCCACAATCTTGACGAAGGCTCCCAAGTGACACCTAACCAATCGAGGAGACACCACTCTCCAAAAGGTAATAAATGGTGTGTTGATGATGAACTCCTTGCTCTTGTGCTTCAAATGATAGTCTCCCCAACACTCAACTCTCTCTCACAGATTTGGATATGGTGGAAAGATGATTTGAGTGGAAAGCAACTTGGGGAAGGCTAGAGATCAAGATTCTTGTGGTTGGATTGGAATGTCTTGGTCTCAACACATGAGTAGGTGGTTCTCTCTCAGAAAATGAGTAGTGGAAGTGTAGGCACGTTCTGATGGCTCTCTCTCAAATGGAGAAGGGGGTGGAGGGGTATTTATAGCCTCCACACAAAATCTAACCGTTACACACAATTTACCAAACTCGGTGGGACCGAATAGTGAAACTCGGTGAGACCGACCTGGTTCAAAATGTGAACGTTAGGCTTTTCGGTGGGACCGACAAGGTCAACTCGGTGAGACCGATGTGCTAGGGCCAGGGCAAAACCTCATCTCGGTGAGACCGATTGCATGAACTCGGTGAGACCGATTTCAGCAATAAGCAAACAGAGACTTGGTCAAGCAAACTCGGTGGTACCGATTGCGTATCTCGGTGAGACCGAAGTAACTGCAATGGGTAACAGAGAGTTTGTAGGGCCATCTCGGTGAGACCGAGATCCCGTCGGTGAGACCAAACTGATTAGGGTTTCTGGCAGTGGCTATGTCAGGTGAACTCGGTGGAGCCAGATAGATCAAATCGGTGGGGCCGAGGTTGACTTTAGGTTTAGGACATATTTGGAATGAGAAAGTGGTTGAGGGCTTTGGAGCATATCACTAAGCACTTTGAGCAAGTAGACCATTAAGCAACACCTCATCCGCTTTTAATAGTATTGGCTTTTCCTATGGACTCAATGTGATCTTGGATCACTAAAATGAAAATGTAGAGTCTTGAGCTTTTGCCAATATGTGTCCTTAGCATCTTGAAGGGGTTCCACATCCTCCTGTCCTGCCACTCCACTGTTGAACTCATCTGAAATATACTAGATGAAAATATTAGTCCAACAAGAGATATGTTGACATTAATTACCAAAATCACCCAGGGAGCACTTGTGCTTTCAGTCGACTATAACCCAGATGGAGTCATGACCCTTATTTGACCTGGGTAATCCAGTGATGAAATCCATTCCGACTTTATCCCATTTCCACTTGGGAACCTTGAGTGGTTGGAGCAATCCAGTAGGTCACTGATATTCAGCCTTGACCCTTTGGCATACATCACACTTTGCAACATAGGTGGCAATCTCACTTTTCATCCCGTGCCACCAGAATCTTCCCTTCAGGTCTTGATACATCTTGGTTCCTCCAGGATGGATGGAATACGGGGTGTCATGAGCTTCTTGCAAGATCAAGTTCTTGAGCTCAATTTTGTTGGGCACGCAAATGCGATTTCCAAACCACACAACTCCTTGCTCATCCTCTGAGAATCTTGGGGCTTTGCCTACCTTGATCTTCCTCTTGATGCCTTCAATACTCTCGTGTCCCTTCTGAGCTTCCTTAACATCATCCATCAAGGTAGGCTTGACTTCGAGGTTGGCCAAGAATCCTGGTGCTACCAATTCCAATCCGAAGCTTTCAAGTTCTTCATACAAGGCGGGTAGCCTTTCCCTAATCATAGCATTCAAGGAACAAGCCTTTCTGCTTAAGGCATCTGCTACCACATTAGCCTTTCTAGGGTGGTATTGAACACTGAGGTCATAATCCTTGATCAGCTCTAGCCATCTTCTCTGCCTCATGTTCAATTCCTTTTGAGTGAAGATATACTTTAGACTCTTATGATCGGTGTATATCTCGCACCGCTTCCCTAGGAGGTAATGCCGCCATGTCTTCAGGGCATGAACCACTGCTGCTAACTCAAAGTCATGAGTAGCATAGTTCTCTTCATGAGGCCGTAGTTGCCTTGAAAGGTAAGCTACGACTCTGCCCTCTTGCATTAGAACACTTCCCAGTTCGGTTCGTGAGGCATCACAATATATCATAAATTCCTTGTGAATATCAGGTGTGGCCAGAACTGGGGCGGTGGTCAATCTCTTCTTCAGTTCCTGGAAGCTTTCTTCGCACTTCGGCGTCCACTCAAACTTCTTGTCCTTCTTCAAGAGCTGAGTCATAGGTCGGGCAATGCTTGAGAATCCTTCGACGAACTTGCGGTAATATCCCGCGAGTCCGAGGAAGCTTCTAACTTCCTTCACATTGCTTGGGGATTGCCATTCAGTCACGGCCTCAATCTTGGTGGGATCCACCGACAATCCTTCGGTAGTCAACACATGACCCAAGAATCCAACTTTGTGCAGCCAGAATTCGCACTTGCTGAACTTGGCATAAAGCTGGTGCTCTCGAAGCTTATCTAGGACCATCCTTAGGTGTTGCTCATGCTCTTCTTCAGACTTGGAAAAGATGAGTATGTCATCGATGAAGACGACGACAAATTTGTCCAAGTACTCCATGAAAACTTTGTTCATGAGGTACATGAAGTAGGCAGGGGCATTGGTTAAACCAAATGACATGACCGTGTACTCATACATGCCATATCGGGTTACAAACGTCGTCTTCGGAATATCTTGGGGTCTGATCTTCAGCTGATAGTACCCAGACCTGAGATCGATCTTGGAAAACACCTTGGCACCATTCAGCTGATCAAACAAGTCTTCAATCTTGGGGAGTGGATACTTGTTCTTGATTGTGACTTCATTAAGGGAACGATAGTCAACACATAATCGGATGGTACCGTCCCTTTTTTCCACAAACAGAACAGGTGATCCCCAAGGTGAGGCACTAGGGCGGATGAATCCTTTCCTCAACTGCTCGGCTAGCTGTTTCTTTAATTCTGCTAACTCCTCCGATCCCATTCTATAAGGCTTCTTATAGATGGGTCCTGCTCCGGGCATGAGCTCGATAATGAACTCAATGTCGTGATCAGGAGGCATTCCCGGTAACTCATCAGGAAAGACATCGGGGTATTCACATACTACTGGCACTTGCTCCAATCCAACTTCTGACAGACAGTTGACTTGGGCGTCTTGAGTAGAGGAGGGGTTGGAAGCAAATTTAACTTCAACTCCTTGGTCATTGGTCAGGGTGACAGTCCAATTGGCATAATCTAGCAAGCCTTGGTGCTTGATGAGCCAATCCATTCCTAAGATCACGTCCAAGCCTTGCGATCTTAAGATGATAAGGTCTGCTAGGAATTCTACCCCGTTAATGATAATCCCGACTCCTTTACATCCTATCTTGGTTCTCATCTCCGATCCGGGGGTTTGTACCACCATGGGACTTAGGGGTGTAGGAGTCATGCCACTTTCTAATGCAAACTATTGGGTGACAAAAGAATGCGAAGCTCCAGAATCAAACAAGACAGTTGCGGGTGCTGAGTTGACGAGGAACGTACCCAGCACGACGTCCGGGTCTTCCTGGGCTTCTTCTGCGGTGACGTGATTCACACGCCCCTTGCCATTGTTGGGCGGGTTGTGGGGAGCTTGGTTCCTTGGTGGCATTCCGCGGCCTTGTCCTGGGTTCTGCGCATTGGGGCGCGGAGCATCGGGCTTCTTGTTGGGGCACATCCTTGAGATGTGTCCAGGCTGTCCACACCCAAAGCAAGTGACTTGGTTGGAGTTGTTGCTCTTGCCGCTGTTGTTATTGGGGTTGTTGTAAGCTGGCCTGGGGTTGGCGTACTGCTGAGGCTGATAGTTGGTGCGGGCCAGAAGGGCCAAACACACTCATTAAAATCCAAACGGGTGATGTGGTCATTTACATGTTCCCGAAGGAAGAGTACGACGTCCATCAAACACATCCAAAAGCAAACACAACACTACATGGTTTCATTTGAACCATTACATGGACTCGAGTTCGCATAGGGGATACACGATATATCCTACCTTAGGCTTACGGACTGGCACACCCTAGTCTAGAGTGGTGCCTATGTGGTGGAATGCTCGATCGCGTACTCTGGCTCTTCTGGGTCTTCCTCCTTGTCATCATCAGTCTGACTTCCTTCATTACTCGAAAGGGTGGGGGAGTGGAGGAGCTCAACACGGAGTTGCTTTGCCGATGGTGTGATGAAGAGCTTGCGGTAGTCCCTTGCCGTCATTCGGTGTTGCTGGGGTGGTTCTCCATCCTTGGTAGGTGCATCTACTGGGGGCCTTCCGCCTTGATATGCGACTGCGGATTGTCCAGGGGGAGCACCTTCCTTCTTGATCCTATGCGTCTTCCCTTGTGCTTGGCGAAGAAGTGCCTTGGCCTCGTGGAGTTCCTTTCAGAGCTCCATCGACTCCGAGGCCAAGTGTTGTGCCAAGCTGTCGGCACAAAGGCTGAAGTAGGTCTGGAATTGGAGTGGAAGTCCTTCCTCCAGTGGTGGAGCTGGTGCGCTGCTCTCATCCTTACCCTCCTTCCGATAAGGCAAGAAGCGGGTTGCCAACTCGTCTGCCATCTCTGGAAGAAGGTCTCGGAGGCGAGTTAGCGCCTTGAGTGCGGCTGTCTCGACGGCGAGGATTAGTGTTGCCATCTGGGGTCCCTCGAAGAACCAGCTTGTTAGAGGGTCATTAGCCTTCACGATTACTTCCACATGGTATTCCATCTCGGTGTCATTGATCCAATGCTCATAGTAGGTGAAAGTGGGGGCTCGGTGAAACTGGCACTTCTGGAGGCTATCCTCGAGAAGCACGGGGAATCCGGTGGTAAGGAAGTCTTCGGGTACAGCGGCCATCAACAAGGGTTGAATGGGAGAAGTCAATAAGTGGAATATATCTTAGGTTTGGTAAGTCTTAGAAAGGAAGAGAAGTATAGAGGGCTTGTAAAGCGGTTTTCGTCCTAACTAACGCCCATGCTAACTAAGGCTTCCTACAGTCAGGATGGCTCTGATACCAGCTCTGTGGGGACCCCGACTCGTAAGTCATGATCACCGAATGCACGTGTACAGTGATCCCAGAGATCAATGCTCACTGAACACACAGAAGCTGAGTAACAAGAGTCTTACATCCATACATACCGTCTTACACAAATTATGACCATTATGGTCAAGTCTTACATAGATAAAGCCTTAAGGGTTGAACATCAGATAAAACACAAATAGCAGAAATCTTCGTTGATAAGTAGAACCCATGCCATGTGCCTTAACCCTACATGCATTCTGACTGGGAAACGTCCTAGTTCACATGTTCGTCACCAAAGAACTCTTCCTCAAACTCCTGCTCTTCCATGCCTGGCCAATTAAATAACCAGTGGCAAGCCAATGAGTACTTTGAATGTACTCGCAAGCAACCCATGTTTCAGATCAAGGTAACAATGCATGGCATATAACTAAGTAACTTGCAAATGCGGGTTTGAGTGAAATGACATGATCAAGCCTCTAGTAAAACATGCATCATAAGGATTCAGATTTCTGTGTGAACAGGTTACAGATATCAACATAAATAGAGTTTAGAACAACTCTAGCTTAATCAACACGTCAAGTCTTTACTTGACCCATGCAACTTACACATACCAAGTTTGTAAAAATTCTGGACATAGTTTAAGTAGCACCACCCAACTGTCCTTGACCATGGACACGGCTATTCGAATAGTTTGACACTCTGCAGAGGTTGTACACTTTACCCACAAGATCCGGGAAGCTTCCGTGTCATCCACGATCCGCAGTACCTCAAGTACCCGGGGTAAGCTCCCGGTCACAATCTTTCCCTAGGTGACACTAACATATAGTCCACTCGTTGGTACACGGTCCTCGTGTATAATCATAAAGATCTTGGGACTTGCCCTTTCATTTTCACATCTACACGAAGGGACCAACGGTGTGTCCGGTGCCCTGTAAAAACAGTCATGGCCGCCTATCCAAGCACGACCCTGTCCCAAGAGTGAACTCACGTCACCACCGTCACTAGTAATGTGGGCACCATGCTAGTATCAGAATAGGTAATCAATAATGCCCCGTCCCATAAGAGGTAGTGTGGTTGTACGAGTTTAGTTGGGACGGTCAACACACCTTAAAGCTAATCCATCTTTTACACATGAAAATGCTTTGGCACACCACTTCTTCATCAAGTGGTGACCTATTTCAACATCACCCATGGGCATTAGGGGCACCCGATGGGGTTTTTGAAAGATTGTAACCAAGTGATGATCATGACATAAATGCATCATCAAGTATTTATCATATCTCTAAGCACAAGGTAGAGTTACGAACATGCAAGTATCAATGGGTAGGCATCAATGCAATGGTCATGACAACTCATCATCAACATCATCATTATGCATACGGAAGGTTACCGATGAACAAGAGAGGGGTATCATGGTCAAAGGGCTGCTTGCCTTGGTTGGCTTGGTCTTCCAAGTCTTCAAGTCCTTCTCCTTCTTCTTCTCCAACTACTTCGTCAAACACGGGACCGGCAACGTTTCCGGGCACGGCGGGGCGAGCTGATGGCACGGCTGGACTCCTCGTCATGTCGCCGTTCGGGTGGTGGTGGAGGTGGTCGCCGGAGCAGCCTGGTTCGCCGGTGACGAGGTCACACGGCGGAGGAGCTTCGGGCGGTGGTGGTTCCGGTCGTTCCCGGCGTCCGGACGCCGGCGAGCCGAAGCGGCGGAGCTCGAGCTCGATCTCGAGCTCGGGCTCCCCTGGAGAGGTGTAGGTGGTGGAGGGGGTCGATAGGGAGTGAGAGGGAGCGAGTGGTGGTGAGGGAGAGGCTCGGGGAGGCCTTTAAATAGCCGGGCGACATCTCATCATGGTCCAGTGCGCTGGCGAGGCCGTTGCCGCTGCTAGGGGTCACGGGGGCTCGCTTGTCCATGTCTGGGTTGTTTGTAGAGGTGGTCTACGACCAGGGGAAGGGAGAGAAGGAGTGGGGGAGCGTCAAGGCATCACGCGTGTGAGCGTGCTCATTGGAGCTCTCGGGCGGCCATGGCGCGCATGCGAGGAAGGCAGCAGGAGGGAAAAGGAAGAGGGGGACCGGGGCGTAGCATGCTGCGGACGTCGAGGCGCATCGTCGGGCGTGCGGGGGAGGGTCGAGGTGGTCGGGGGCATCGGGAAGAGGGCGGCTACAGTGCAAGAGCGCACTATAGCGTGCTCTGGAGCATGCAAATGGCCGGCATGGCCATTTTTAAAAGGCCAGGGCATGTCCTCTTGTGTCTTGGGGCTGCCTTGGATGCTCTGGAGTGGATAGGAGCTAGGTGGGGTGCTGCTTAATGAAATGGGAGAGAGAGGAGGTGTTTCCATGTGTGAACAGAGAGAGAAAGAGGTTGGTTTTACCCCCCAATGATTGAGCTGTAAACTTGCCATTGTTACTGGAGGTAGGAGGTGACCTAGGGCAGCTGTGGTAAAAATTTGGGCTCATGGAGATTAGTGGAAGAGGTCAAAATGGTGATTTTGGAAATGTGGCAAAAGGTGTTTGATGCATGTTTAAGTCACTTGCACTCACCTCCTTCTTGTGCCACTTGATGGGGGTGATGCTAATGACCATTTGGAAATGTGGTAGAAGTTTGAGCTCACTTGGACAAAGTTCACAATGTAACTTTTCTAAACCCTAGAAATCAACAGAAATGGACTTGCTTAGATCTAGCTAAGCTAAACTCTTCTCCTTGGTGCACCACTTGGTGTAGTGTCATCATTTAGGGGTTAGAGCATGTCCACAAAGTTTGAGAGCAAAAGAAGAAAGTTGACAATGTAAAGTTGTTCAAACTTGGATCTGGACAGAGAGGGTTTTGGGGCACTTTTGTGAACCAAAACTATTTTGATTGAGATAAAACTTTTCAAGATCATCACATTAGGTATGTGTGACTTGCCAGAATTTTCTTGGAATTTTTAGAGAATATTCCCTTTGTAAATATTTCAAAAGCATGAAATATCCAGAAGGGGTTTTTGAGGGATTAGACCAATACTTTGAACATGACCATGTGTTGAAACTCTTATATATGAAAAATATATGTCCACTGAGCTTCCCTAAATTTTCTCAAATATTTCTAAAACATTAAAAATAATTTTAACCTATTAAAGACCATTTTTGGCCTTAAGAAAAAGCCTTTAAATAAAATAGCAAAATAACTTTTAAAATTATTTTTTTTGTGGTTTTGGGGGGGGGGGGGGTCCTATATCTAATAGGAGTCAAATACATCTTTTGAAAGATTTTTACTACCCTTAATTAAGTATTTGCAATGCAAACCTCAATTCAGGGGTTTTTGGAAAACCTAATTTTAAAAATCCTTTTTGGCCAAATTATTTTTGTAAGAAAATTCTATTCTGTCCTATACACATGGCATGGTCAGGGGAAGAAACTTTGGGTCAAGAAGATGAAGTATAGGTGGTGAAGCTATGATGAGCACTTGAAACCATAGATAGAAATCCAAACCAAATAGTGCAAAGTTTTTGTTGGACCAAATTTTCATGCTTTATTAATGCAAATGACATGTTACAAAATACTGGGTGTGACAGTTGCCACTCTTGACGAAGAACTTGAATGGTCCAACGCCCTGGCGGAGAGGGCTGTCAGAGTGGAGACCAACGTGTACAAACACACCTCCACCGTGGAGGCAGCGTTTATCAAGAGGAGGATTGAGGAGGACAAAGCTGCCTGAACTGCTGCAATGGCAAGTGCTGCAAAGGTCGAGAAGGGAAAAGCTGATGATGAGAGTTCTTCTCATGGTGGTAGCGAGGCACAGGCCACGAAAGAGGTTGCCGGGGAAGATCTTGCCGGGGACGAGTTTTCCGGGCTTGAGGCTCTAGCTACTACGGTAGCAGAGCTCCAGAGGGAGGAGGAGGCTACTGAGGCAGTGGAGCCCAAAGCGGAGTGGCTCGCGGCTGGTCCTCAAGCCCCCGAGCCGATTTTGGATCAGCGTCCCCACAGGCGTGCTGCTAACTGGGGAACGGCGGCCCCAAATCCAGTGCCTGCCGCCAAGAAGGTGAATAAGACCACCACCAGAAATACCAAGCCAGACGTGGTGTGCCGCCAGTCTCCTCGCCTTGCCGGGATCAAAGCTTCTCCCGCCAAGCAATCAGTGGATGTGGAGGGCGATTCCAGCTCTCATTCTGGCTCGAGCTCTTCGTAGAGCTCGTCTTCATCAGAGCCACCAGCGCTCAGCAGGGTTTGGGGCTGCCGGAAAGCTCCGCCCCTCCATCCCAGAAGAGAGGCAGAGCATCCCCGCCGCCCATGGAATTTGATTTGAGCTCCATGCTCATTGATGAGGAGTAAGGAAGATTTCCCTCTCCGTGATAACTTTAGTATACTTGATTGTCTTTGCTGGCTGACCTTTTGTTTTGCTGTTGTTGGCAGGGAGGAGGAGGAGGAAACGGAGAACCTCATCCATCGGTCGAAGAGGCTCCGGCGTGCTGGATCGCCGAAGACTATGGAGAGCTTGGATTTTGTGGGGAGCCATACGGAGGATCCCGCATCGAGCCCCCAGCCCGACCTCCGGCCTGAAAGTGGAGGGTTGGCTCCTTCTGCTGGGGGCAACGGAGACGAACTTCCCACCCATCCAGCTGGAGGAGGCGGCAAGATGACACAGGATGAGCCCTCCCTGGGAGGGTACATTCCTGCTGCTGACCCAGCCAAAGGACCCCTGGCGAGACCCTCCGTGGATGAGCCCGCACAGAGTCTTGCTGTGGCTGCCGCGGCAGGGGGTGGAGTTCATGGCCCGGCAACTGATGCTACCGGTGAAGCTGAGGCCCCTGCCTGGCAGGCTTCTCTGGGTACTTAACTTCAACTCTTCTCTTTCTTTCTCTTATGTATCCCCTCTCCCTTTATCCCGGTAATCTAAAACTTCTGCCTTTTTTTGCCATTCGCTTGTCTTTTCATCCGCAGTCCTCTAGGCCAAAGAGCCAGAACTGCTGGAATAGGTGGCCAGCATAGGGAGAGCTACCGCGGACGAAGCCGCCGAGATCGTCACTGTGGAGGGACAGGGCTTCATTGCCGGGAGTGTTCAAGATCCTTTGGCGGTGGCGGAACATACTTCTGAAAGTGCCCCAGAGGTGGGAGTGGTGGTCGAGGGGAAGATTCCCCTCCGAACCATGGATCCCCTTCCCTCTTTTGGGCCCATGGTGGGGACCTCGCCATCCCCTCAAGCCAGTTGGCGCTGGTGTTGGTGCAGCCCGGGATTGGAGTCCCCGGCCCATCGGCATTGATGAACGCGGAGCTTGATGAAGAGCTCCAGCGAATCCTGGCGTCGCTCCACCAAGGGGTTGAAGAATCGGACGATTCTGTTGCCGTTGCGATGGATTTGTCCTTCCTGGAGTCTATGGCGGAGGGCATCAAAGAAATGCAGGCCCGACACGACCAGAAGTGGTAGGCGCTCAAAGAGCAATGCGAGTCCGCCAACAAAGTGGACCAGAAGCTGAAGGACAAGTGCCTGGAGCTGCATGAATGGCACGGCAAGCAGTTCCAAGCACTTATGAGGCAGCAAGAGGCAATCCTGATGACGAGGGAAGACGTCATAGCCCGTGAAGCGCGCCTGGCGGATCGCAAGGCACGTCTGGACGCCAGAGAGCAAGAGATTTCTCTTCGGGAGGAGAAGCTTGGAGCCACCCTTCGCGCCAAAGATGATGACCTGGAAGCCCTCGTGCATCAATGCACCAAGGAGTTGGAGGACAAGCACAAACCTGCCCTGGACGCCCTCACAAGTGATTCTGCTGTTCGACTGAAGAAACTCACTGATGATCTTGCTGCCGCATCCGCTGCCAGGACTGACCTTGATCGACAAGTGACTAAGCTGACTGAGGAGCTTGCCGGGAGCACCAAGGAGATGGAGCCTCTCAAGGAGGAAGCGCGAAAGGCGGAGGTCCTTCTGAGCGATGTGCAGTCGCAGCTTTCCTCTAGGACCCAAGGCCTTGAAACCACCAACGGCGCCATCACGGATTTGAAGGCCAGGATCGGCACCTTGGAAAGCGCGGCAGAGTCCAACGGAACCCGCCAGCAACAGTTGTCCAAGGATCTAGACACTGCCCAGCGCCTCCTGAAGGATGCAGAGGACAAGCTGACGAACCAATCCGAGCAGGTGAACCTCTGGATCAGGAGCATGGTTGACATTGCTATGCGCCTTGCTGCTCAGACCGTAGCAATGGGCATGGACGGGCCAACTTTCTCAATCAACAGGCAGGAGGTCCCTAGTGTCAAGCTGGGAGTTTTCTTCAATGAACTGATCGAAAAGCTGAAGGTGCATGAAGAGGGGAGGGCCAAGCGCTTCGCGACCGAGTCCCGCAAGCTTGCTCATGATGCTCTCCTCATGGTCCTGAGCAACATCGCCTGTCGTCATCCAGACCTCGACCTTGCCGACGGATTTAAGGAGCCGCCGGTGGGTGCTGATGTTCCAGCTGCCAAAGAGAAAGCTGCCCCTCTGGCCGCCAGGGCCCTTCACGTCCCAACGTCTTCACGCAGTCGCCGGGCTTGACTCTGAGCTATTCTTGTCATCGTGCTATCCTGTAACAAAACATGATGTATGTTTCGTGTTTAGATGTCGTACTGTTGACGTTTGCGTGGAACTGATGTCCCCTGCTTAATCTTAAACGCATGTTTATCCCTCTGAGCTTATATGCTCGCGTTCGTACGATTAGTCCCTATGCATGTTCTGGTTGCTTGCCGGTATCATATTGCCGCGATTTTCGTAAGGGTCCGGCCCTTAACATTCATCTTGGCGTGGATGCGTCTCGGCAAGTTTTTCCTCGGTAGCTCTAAACGCAGCCGCTCGTTCTGTGAGCAAGGCTCGGGACAGAACGAGGGTGCAGACAAAGAACTAGCCAAGGTTCCATCACAAGAAGGATTTCATAGTACGAACACTTACTAAAACCGAGGGATAAACGGATGCAAAAATCTAGGATTCATCAAAAGGAAATGATTGCTTGGACTTAGCTTTTGTTCTTGCTCCTCCCCATGCTTTCCAGTTGCGTGCATTTGGCGTGCTCGCAATACCCGGAAAGACAGAGGCCAGCGAATAACTCTCTTGTTCCCGGCAGGGACCAACATACGTAAAGCGCGTCTGGCGGGTGGCAGGATATGGTGCCGGGCTTTCCAGGCCCCTCCTTCTCTCCTCCACTCTTTTCGAACAATCCGACAGCGGCTGGCACAAAAGTCCCGCCAGTGCGGATGGCCTTGCCAGAGCATACCTGCCGGGGTATCGATCAACGGATTCGTACCGGCGTTTTACTCAGGATTTCCCTAAGCAGGGTAAATGCTAAACCGAGTACCGCGCGGTACTCATCGACATTGACGATGCCACGGTCAGAGCAGCTCGATTGCCGAAGAGGGAGAGAGAGGGAAAGAGGAGCCTCGTCCCCATGTGCCTTGCCCCTTCCCCCCAGACGGTGCCTGATCGGTGGTCGTGCCGCCTAGGTCGCTTGGGGGGGGGGAAGCATTCCACCGTCAGTGCCTATGTTCACCGCGGCAGCGACCGTGGTGGGACGAGATGACGAACAAAGCAGGTGCGGGGACGGCCCCGCTCTCCTGCTCTGTCTTCATATCTTCATTAGCACCACCGACACCAAAAGCTTCGGCGGGGCTACAATGGAGACGACGCGCTGCCAACGCCCTCAGGTTTGCGCAAGTGATACCCCTACCTGGCGCGCCAAAGATGTCGTGGGAAACCACGGCCACTTATGGGGCAATCAGCCCCTTTTGGTTTGGCGGGGGGATGGGAACGTTGCACAAAGAGCAGAGAAGCGTCGCGCAGCACGGCAGAGATCACACGGGCAGTCTTTACCCAGGTTTAGGCCGCCGTGAGGCGTAAAACCCTACTCCTACTTTGGTGGATTGATGGTGGATAATGGTGGTGAACGTAGCACACTCGCCCGGCAAGGTCGCTCTGGGGCCGAGAGTGGCTACGCGCGTATGGATATGCGAGGATCCAACCCTTTCTACGGTCGCCATGGGCCTCCTTTTATAGATTAAGGGTTCACCACAGTGGCAAATCAGTCTTTGTGTACTGATTAGATAGCTAACAATGCTATCATATCTAACTCTGCAGGCTGACAGAGCGCATTAAATGCGCCGCTCAGTGTCACATCACAGCTCGCCCGGCAGGCCCTGCCGGACTGTTTTGCCAGCTTTGCACCTGCTCGCTTGACACGTCTCAGGACAGGTGTCATATGGAGGTGTTTGCTGTAGGAAGTGGCCGCCACATGGCATAAAGCAGCCACTTAGTCACCTTGGAGCTCGACACCGCTTTGATTACTGACTTGCATCGCTTGTGAGGTGGAGCGGTGGAGTGGCTTGCCTCCGCCAGCCCCGGCAGGCCTGCTGGGACGATCTGGGAGCTTGCTTCTGGGGCAAAACCCAACCCTGCTAGGCTCGCCTGCCCGACAAGGTAGGTCCTTCCCTTGGTGATGCCTCGTTCCTCTAGCTCACCTTGGCCTTCTCGACTTGCACTTGGATCCTTCAAAGGAATTGATCCTCCTTGTTTGGTATGATCTTGGTCTTGTAATCTTGTCTTCGAGCCTGTTGGCTTGCCGTCCGTGCACAGTCAGGGGAAAACATATACCCCTGTCTGTGTTCCCCGACACACCCGGGGATTAGTTGCACTTTCAGTGATTTGCAATTCCTCAGCATCCCGGCACGTGAAGCATCATAGCATACACAGGAGAAGAAGTGCTTGATGGTGAGGTTGCCGCCACTGGGCGCGAAGCCACTGGAGATCTGTGCGATCACAGTGATGAAGCCAAAGAGCATCATATCCTCATGGCCTTGAACGAGAGCTTAAAGATGCTCCAGGCATACTACAGCAGTCGCGAAGAGCGTCTGGACCGCAAAGAGGCCATCGTCCAGAAAGTGGAAGCAGATTTCCAGAAGCGGGTTGAGGAAGTGCAGGCCTGGTATGCTGAAAGCATTCAAGATCTCCACGTCCATCAATCCAGCCGCCAAGGAAAAGTTTGTCCTGGAGAAAGCCGCGATAGATATGGCATAGGAGGAAGCTGCCAAGAGGATAGCGCCAGCTGATGCTGAACTGAATGAGCGCATGGTTGGTCTTCACGCTCATGAAGAAGAACTTGCCACTCGGGAGGAAGCACCTACTGCCAAGCTTCACAGTAAAGATGTAGATCACGCCCAGTAGACTAAGGAGCTAGAACGAAAGCACAATGAGGCTATCGAGTCTCAAGCTGTAGATCACGCCGGCAAGATCAAGGAAGACATCGATGTTGCCGAAGCTACAGAGGCCGCCAAGAAAGAACTAGAGGCCAAGGTGAAGAAACTTGAGGAAGACCTCGCCGTCAACGGCAAGGAGGTCTTGGCGCTCGAAGCAGATAGAGAGAATACAGCTCAGACCTTGGCTTGATACGTCTCCAACGTATCTATAAATTTTTATTGCTCCATCCTATTATAGTATCAATCTTGGATGTTTTATATGCAATTGTATATCATTTTTTCGGACTAACCTATTAACCTAGTGCCCAGTGCCAATTGTTTTTTTTGGCCTATTTTTGGTTTTTCAGAAAATCAATATCAAATAGAGTCCAAACGGAGAAAAAACTTTGGATTAATTTTTTATGGACCAGAAGGGACCCTAGAAGGTTCGGGAGAAGACCTGAAGAGCCACGAGGGAGCGACAAGCTCGGGAGGTGTGCCACAGGGGGGTTGGCATGCCTCCTAGGCTTGTGGGCCCCTCGTGGCACCTGTTGACCTAATTCCACCTCTATAAATTCCCAAATATTCCCAATACATCAGAGAGCCACCCAAATACTTTTTCTGCCGCCGCAAGTTTCTATTCTTTCACGATCCCATCTGGAGGCCTTTTCTGGTACTCTGCCGGAGGGGGAATCGATCATGGAGGGCTTCTACATCAACCTTGCTGCCCTTCCGATGATGTGTGAGTAGATTACCACAGACCTACGGGTCCATAGCTAGTAGCTAGATGGATTCTTCTCTCTATTTGATCTTCAATACAATGTTTTCCTTGATGTTCTTGGAGATCTATGATACGTCTCCAACGTATTTACAATTTTTTATTATTCCATGCTATTATAGTATCAATCTTGGATGTTTTATATACATTTACAAGCAACTTTATATCATTTTTTGGGACAACCTACTAACTTAGTGCTCAGTGCCAGTTGTTGTTTTTGCTTGTTTCTGACTTTGTAAAATGTCAGTACCAAACGAAGTCCAAATGCCACAAAACTTTTTGGAGATCTTTTTCTAGCAATAAGAGACCCTAGAAGCTTCGGGAAGGAACGAGAAGACGAAGGAGTAGCCCACTAGGCACCAGGGCGTGCCTTGGTGGGTAGTGGGGCCCACAAGCCTCCATTTGACCTAACTTCGCCTCTATAAATTCCCAAGAATCAGAAAACCTACTAGCGAGTCCACAAAATACTTTTACCGCCACCGCAGGCCTCTATTCTCGAGAGATCCCATCTGGGGACCCTTTCTGGCACTCTGCCGGAGGGGGAATCAATCACGGAGGGGCTCTACATCAACCTCCCCTCCCCTCCGATGATGCGTGAGTAGTTTACCACAGACGTACGGGTCCATAGTTAGTAGCTAGATGGCTTCTTCTCTCTCGATGCTCTTCACTACAATGTTCTCCTTGATGTTGTTGAATTTCTATCCGATGTAATTCTTTTTTGCGGTGTGTTTGTTGTGATCCGATCAATTCTGAGTTTATGATCAGATCTATCCATGAATATTATTTGGGTTTTCTCTGAACTCTTTTATGCATGATTAATATAGCTTCGTATTTATTGTCTGATTTATTGGTTTGGTTTGGCCAACTAGATTGATTTATCTTGCCATGGGAAGAGGTGCTTTGTAATGGGTTCGATCTTGCGGTGCTCAATCCCAGTGACAGAAAGGGACATGACACATATATTGTTGCTATTAAGGGTAAAAAGATGGGGTTAATTCATATGTGAGTTTATCTTGTCTACATCATGTGATCTTGCTTAAAGCATTACTCCGTTTTCCATGAACTTCATACACTAGATGCATGCTGGATAACGGTCGATGCGTGGAGTAATACTAGTAGATGCAGAATCATTTCAGTCTACTAATCTTGGACATGATGCCTATGTATGATCATTGCCTTGGATATCATCATAATTATTTGCTTTTCTATCAATTGCCCAACAGTAATTTGTTTACCCACCGTATGCTATTTTCTCGAGAGAAGCCTCTAGTGAAAACTATGGCCCCCGGGGTCTATCTTTTATCATATATAAAATCCTAAAAATGCCTTGCTGCAATTTTTCTTTATTTATTTTATTTTGTATTTTGTCAGGTCTATCTATCAAAACCTATACAATTTAATCTTGCTCGTAATCGTTGAGGGATTGACAACGCCTCTACGCGTTGGGTTGCAAGTATTTGTTGTTTGTGTGTAGGTGTTGTTTACATAGTGTTGCTTGGTTCTCCTACTGGATTGATAACCTTGGTTTCATAACTGAGGGAAATACTTATCTCTACTGTACTGCAGCATCCTCTCCTCTTCGAGGAAATCCCAACATAGCTCACAAGTAGCAGGAAGAATTTCTAGCGTCGTTGCCGGGGAGACATCATCAACATCTATCAAGTACCTACGCATAAACTTTCATATCCTTGCATTACTTTATTTGCCATTTGCCTCTCGTTTTCATCTCCCCCACTTCTAAAAAGTTTTTACAAAAACATTTTCCGTTAGCTTTTTTTCTTGTTTGCTCTCCTGTCTACTTTATCATTATGGCTAGTTCTTCCCTTGTTAGATGTACTCCCAAAAATGAAGCTCTAAATTTTAAGCAAAGAGGAGGAGAGAATTTAAAAGATGCTTGGTATAGGATTCGTGATGCTCATAATAGATCAACACCTAGGCAATCTACTACCTTTCTCCTTCGCAATTTTTATGTGGGTATCACTACTTGGTATAGATTTGTGCTTGACACTATTACCGGAGGGAATTTCCTGATGTGTCCCTCTATGGATGCTTTTAATGCTATGGGCAATTTAGTTGAATCACCACCTAGCACTGTTAATGAAACGGTTTTAACCTTGGAACATGCTATGCAGGGACTAGATGCTATTGAAAATAAAATGCCCACCATAGAACATATTAAAAATCTTGATAAAAAGATCCACAATCATGTCACTCAATTTGGATCAAAGGTAGGGAATACCCTTAAAATATTGAAATAGAAATAACCCATAGTTAATGAAAGGGTAGAAGAAAGTCCCGCTAGGATTGATAAGTTGGAAGAAATTATTAATAATTTGGGTTTCGCTTTTTCTTCTGTTAAAACTATTGAAAAGACTCCTCCTAGCAAGAATTGCAAATTTACTTATGTTCCTAAGAACAAAGGTGCCACTTCTAGTAGCAATAACGAAGATCTTAAAATGATTAGTGTTCACCCCAACTTCGTTGAATTGATAAAGAAACCTACTTATGAGAATGAACTCCTTAATTTTGTTCCTAGGAGCATGATCACTAAAAATATTCATACTAGAACTCCTAAGAATTATGGGTGTGTGATTGAGGAGTTGGAAACCAAAGATGACAATGCTTGAAACTATGCGTTATGCCTAGCTAGGGATATAAAACAATAGCACTTGTTGGGAGTCAACCCAATAGTTATCTTTTATTTTTTTGTTTTCCTTGCTATTTTTAATAAATATACAATTATGCTACTGTTATGATTGTGTTTTAGAGTTTAATTTAGTGTTTGTGCCAAGTAAAGCCTTTAGGATTCTGTTGGATGATAGTTGACCTGTTTCTGTGAAAAAACATAAGGTTTTGCGTCCAGTAGCAGAATTATCAAAATTTGCTGGAATGTGGAAAAATTCTGAATTTTTTACACTTGATTAATATACAAATTGCACACGTCTACAAAATGTTTCAGATTTTTTGGAGTTACATAAGTATGAGTTTAATTCAGGTTTCTACAGATTGTTCTGTTTTTTACAGATTCTGTTTTCGTTGCATTGTGTGCTTATTTTGATGAATTTATGGATTGTATCGGGGGTATAAGCCATCGTAAAGTTAGAATATAGTAGGTATAATGCAATTACAAAATATTAATGGGTTTGCAACAATACTTAAAGTAGTGATTTGTTTTCTTATACTAACGGATCTCATGAAGGTTTTGTTAAGTTTTGTGTGATCGAAGTTTTCAAGTTTTGGATCACAATGGATGAAGGAATAAGGAGTGGCAAGAGCCTAAGCTTGGGGATGCCCGAGGCACCCCAAGGTAATATTCAAGGACTCCCAAGCAATTAAGCTTGGGGATGCCCCGGAAGGCATCCCCTCTTTCTTCTAACGACCATCGGTAATTTTACTTGGAGCTATATTTTTACTCGTCACATATCATGAGTTTTACTTGGAGCATCTTGTATTATATGACTCTTTGCTTGTTTTGATATTTAGTTTGTCACAATCATACTTGCTGGACACACCTATTTGAGAGAGCCATATGTTATTATGATTTGTTAGAATTGCTCTATGTGCTTCACTTAAAAAAAAATGAGCTAGGCAATTGCTCTAGTGCTTCACTTAAATCTTTTTTAGCACGGTGGTGATTTTATTTTGAAGAAATACTTGAACTCTTGTGCTTCACTTATATTATTTTGAGAGTTGATATGATTATGTTTTAAAGAAATGAACTCTCATGCTTCACTTATATTATTTTGAGAGTTAGTAAATTTTGAAGAAATGCACTCTCATGCTTCAGTTATATTATTTTGAGAGTTGATATGTGATTTTTTTTTAATAAATATTTATTAAATCTTTTTGAGAGTTGATAATAGCAATGGTAATTTGCACGAGATATGAATTTGGTCCCAAAGTGATGAATATTCAAGAGGGATATAATAAAAACTTTCATGAAGATCATTGGACATTGTAAACTTGATTCCTTAAAATAGTTTTGCGATATGAAGATAGTGATATGTGAGTCATGTTGGTGAGTAATTATGCTTTAGTAAGAATATTGGTGTTAAGGTTTGTGACTCCCTATGCAAGCACGAAAGTCAATAGTTATGCAACGAAGTTATATCCTACTTGTGGTGCATTGTTCAGTGTTAGTTATGTTTAATGCGTGTTTATGACCATTTTCATTTTTTCGTTGGTCGCTTCTCAATCTATTTGCTAGCCTTAATTTGTACTAAGCGGGAATGCTGCTTGTGCATCCAACTCCTTAAACCAAAGTTTTGCCAAATGAGTCCACCATACCTACCTATATGCGGTATTTCCATGTCGTTCCAAGTAAATTTGTATGTTCCAACTCTAACATTCAAAATAAATTTCCGTTTTGTGTGCCCGTACCGCTCATGAAGCGACAGGGGGTGGCCAATATTTTCCATGCTAGGTATTTTATTCTCAAGATGAGTGTTTATTCACTTGTCATTGCATGAGAGCGTGGCAGGTAATGGGGATGCCCAGTCCCGAAATGAAAAAAAATATGTTGTTAATAATAAATTCCTTGGAAAGTGTTGGTATGGAAGGCACGCGTGGATACAGCTAGCCATGGATTGTGTAAGAATGGTGGAAAGGAAATAAACTTTACTTTCTATTTGGGAACCGCCTATGATTTATCTAGCATGGAAGATATTGGGAATTCTCAGTCGTTTTCGTTGACAGGAAAAGCATGCCTCCCAAAATAATTTTATCTCTCAATTTAAGCTATGAGCTCTGGCATCTCTACAAATCTCTGCTTCCCTCTGCGAAGGGCCTTTCTATTTACTTTTATGCAATTTTTATTTTAAATTTGAGTCTCCATCTTCTCTTATAAAGCACCAACTAGGGAACACTATTGTCATACTTGTGCATTGGATGTAGCTAATATTTGAGTGTGTTTCATGAATGGATCAATGATTGAGCATAATGGGCTAGGGATAACTTTCTTTAGCATTGATATTTTGAAAGACATGGTTGCTTGTTGATATGCTTGAGCACTGATGTTTTGCATGTCAAATTATATACTATTGCTTTGAATAATTCAAGTCCAAATGTTCATGCTATAAAAGAAAAGATTGTATGATGAATATGATAGGTAGCATTCCACATCAAAAATTCTGTTTTTATCATTTACCTACTCGAGGATGAGCAGGAATTAAGCTTGGGGATGCTTGATACGTCTCCAACGAATCTATAATTTTTGATTGTTCCATGCTATTATAGTATCAATCTTGGATGTTGTATATACATTTACAAGCAACTTTATATCATTTTTTGGGACTAACCTACTAACTTAGTGCCCAGTGCCAGTTGTTGTTTTTTGCTTGATTTTGATTTGCAGAATATCAGTACCAAACGAAGTCCAAATGCCACGAAACTTTTTGGAGATTTTTTTCTGGCAATAAGAGACCCTGGAAGCTTCGGGAAGGAACGAGAAGACGAAGGAGTGGCCCACTAGGCACTAGGGTGCGCCAGGGACCTAGGGCGCGCCCTGGTGGGTAGTGGGGCCCACAAGCCTCCGTTTGACCTAACTCTGCCTCTATAAATTCCCAAAAATGAGAAAACCTACCAGGGAGTTCATGAAATACTTTTTCCGCCACCGCAAGCCTCTGTTCTCGAGAGATCCCATCTGGGACCCTTTGTGGCACTCTGTCGGAGGGGGAATCAATCACGGAGGGGCTCTACATCAACCTTGCCTCCCCTCCAATTATGCGTGAGTAGTTTACCACAGACCTACGGGTCCATAGTTAGTAGCTAGATGGCTTCTTCTCTCTTGATGTTCTTCAATACAATGTTATCCTTGATGTTCTTGGAGTTCTATCCAATGTAATTATTTTTTGCAGTGTGTTTGTTGGGATCCGATGAATTGTGAGTTTATGATCAGATCTATCCATGAATATTATTTGTATTTTCTCTGAACTCTTTTATGCATGATTAATATAGCTTCGTTTTCTTCTCCGATTTATTGGTTTGGTTTGGCCAACTAGATTGATTTATCTTGCCACGGGAAGAGGTGCTTTGTAATGGGTTCGATCTTGCGGTGCTCAATCCTAGTGACAGAAAGGGACATGACACGTATGTATCATTGCTATTAAGGGTAAAAGGATGGGATTTATTCATACGTGAGTTTATCTTGTCTACATCATGTCATCTTGCTTAAAGCATTACTTCATTTTTCCATGAACTTAATACACTAGATGCATGTTGGATAGCGATCGATTTGTGGAGGAATAGTAGTAGATGCAGAATCGTTTCGGTCTACTAATCTTGGACGTGATGCCTATGTATTATCATTTCCTTGGATATCATCATAATTATTTGCTTTTATATCAATTGCCCAACAGTAATTTGTTTAGCCACCGTATGCTATTTTCTCGAGATAAGCCTGTAGTGAAAACTATGGCCCCGGGGTCTATCTTTTATCATATATAAAATCCTAAAAATACCTTGCTGCAATTTTTCTTTATTTATTTTATTTTGTGTTTTGTCAGATCTATCTATCAAAACCTATACAATTTAATCTTGCACGTAACCGTTGAGGGATTGACAACCCCTCTATGCGTTGGGTTGCAAGTATTTGTTGTTTGTGTGTAGGTGTTGTTTACATAGTGTTGCTTGGTTCTCCTACTGGATTGATAACCTTGGTTTCATAACTAAGGGAAATACTTATTTCTACTGTACTGCAGCATCCTCTCCTCTTCAAGGAAATCCCAACGCATCTCACAAGTAGCAATCTCTTTGATATAATCTTCTTTTGTGGTGTGTTTGTTGAGATTCGATGAATTGTGGGTTTATGATCATATTATTCATGAATATTAACTGAGTCTTCTCTGAATTCTTTTATGCATGATTATTATAGCTTTGTATTTCTCTTCGATCTATTTGTTTGGTTTGGCCAACTAGAGTGATTTATCTTGCAATGGGAGGGGTGCTTTGTAATGGGTTCAATCTTGCGGTGCTCAATGCTAGTGACAGAAGTGGACATGACACCTATTTGCATTGTTGCCATTAAGGGGGAAACAACAGGGTTTATTCATATTGCTTGGGTTTACTTTGTCTACATCATGTCATCTTGCTTAAGGCGTTACTCCATTTTTCGTGTACTTAATACCCTAGATGCATGCTGGATAGCGGTCGATGGGTGGAGTAATAGTAGTAGATGGAGGCAGGAGTCGGTCTACTTGTCTTGGACGTGATGCCTATATACATGATCATTACCTTGAATATCATAATAACTATGCACTTTTCTATCAATTGCCCAATAGTAATTTGTTTACCCACCGTATGTTTTTTGTTCGAGAGAGAAGCCTCTAGTGAAAACTATGGGCCCCGGGTCTACCTTTATCATAAATTAAATCCAAAAATACCTTGCTGCAATTTATTTACTGTTATTTTATTTTGTGTTTTATTTTATCTATCTATCACTATCAGATTTGATTCTTGCAAATAACAGCCAAGGGGATTGACAACCCACTTGATCTCGTTGGGTACAAGTATTTGCTCTTTTGTGTGTAGGTGCTGCTAACAAGGTTTCGCGTGGTTCTCCTACTGGATTGATGACCTTGGTTCTTAACTAAGGGAAATACTTATATCTACTGTACTGCATCATCCTCTCCTCTTGGGGGAAATCCCAATGCAGCTCACAAGTAGCAGGAAGAATTTCTCGCGCCGTTGCCGAGGAGACAGCACCAAAACCTGTCAAGTACCTTCGCATAAACTATCATCTACTTGTTCTTACTTTCATTTGCCATTTGCTTTTTTATTTGCCTTTGCCTCTTGTTTTAATCTCCCCTACTTCTATAAAAACTTGACAAAAACACAAAAATATTTTATTTTGCTTGCTTTTATTGCCTTCTTGTCAACACTCAAAAACAGAAAAGGAAAGCAAAAATTTAAGATAACTATGGATACTCATCCACTTGCTAATCTTTTCAAAATATCCAATTATGATGGACCAATTGCTAGTGAGTTGAGTGCACTTGATTACCTCTATGAAGTTTCGCTTGAAAATCATGAATCTGAAAATTGTGATGAAGTGTTAAAAGAAGAAATTTATAAAGTGATTCATGATAGCTCCTTGAATGAAAAGCATGATTGCAATGATGTTATTATAAATTCTATTAATGTCAATTATGCTAATGTTATGCAAAACTACAAGCTTGGGGATGATGAATTTCTTATATCCACTACTTATTGTAATGATCATGATTGGGGTGATAATGCTTCTTATGATCTTGAAAATTTATTCAAGCCTCATGATGAATATGCTATTGATAATAATGTTTGCAATAATATTGAAAGTGGGTTTGGAAGAGTGTCAACTTTAGGTAAAAAATAATCCCACATATTTGGAGAGTGTTCAATCTTATGAAATTATTGATAAAAGTGAGTTTGGAGAGGTCATGACTTTAGTTGATGGTAATCCTACTATTTTGGAAGAGTATAAAATTTGTATGCATGTCGATCACGTAGAGTATATTATTTATAATAGCTATATAATTGAGTTTTATTATGATCCTACATGTAATTATTATGAGAGAGGAAAATATGGTTGTAGAAATCTTCATGTCACTAAATTACCTCTCGCTATGTTGAGATTGTCAATGCTTTATTCTTCTTTCTTGCACATGCTAGATATTTTTTGTCTTGATAATTTGTTTACTTATAAAATTCCTATGCATAGGAAGTATGCTAGACTTAAATGTGTTTGTCACATGTATTATGATGCTCTCTTTGTGCTTCAATTCTTGTTTTTCATGTGAGCATCATTGAAATCTCCGGCCTATTTTAATGGCTATAAAGAAAGAGCTTGTTGGGAGATAACCCAATAGTTATCCTTTATAATTTTTTGAGTGTTCACACAATTATTCTACTGTTATGATTGTGTTTTTGTGTTTAAATTAGTGTTTGTGCCAAGTAAAGCCTTTGGGATTATTTGGTTGATAGTTGATTTGATTCTGTGAAAAAACAGAAACTTTTGTGCCCAGTAGCAGAATTGTTTAAATTCACTAGAATGTGATAAAATTCTGAAGTTTTTACACATGATTGATTGATATACAAATTTCCCATGTTTTCCTAATTTTCAGAATTTTTGGAGTTACATAAGTATAGTCATTGTCCAGATGATTACAGACTATTCTGTTTTTTACAGATTCTATTTTCGTTGCATAGTTTGCTTGTTTTAATGTATCTATGGATTGTATCGGGGGTATAAGTCATGGCGAAGTTAGAATACAGTAGGTATTATGAAATAATAAAATATGAATGCGTTGACAACAGTACCTAAAGTTTATGATTTGCTATACTAACGGATCCCACAAGTTTTCTGTTGAGTTTTGTGTGCTGAAGTTTTCAAGTTTTGAGTGAGACCGCGATGGATGAAGGAATAAGGAGTGGCAAGACCCTAAGCTTGGGGATTAACAAGGCACCCCCAAGGTAATATTCAAGGACACCCAAGACTCTAAGCTTGGGGATGCCTCAGATGGCATCCCCTCTTTCTTCTACCAACCATCGGTATATTACTTGGAGCTATATTTTTATTCATCACAAGATATGAGTTTTGCTTGGAGCGCCGTGTATTATATGAGTCATTGCTTTGTTTGCTTTTCAGTTTTCCACAATCATCTTTGTTTCACACACCTTTTGAGAGGGACACACATTTATTCGTGATTCGTTAGAATGCTCAATGTGCTTCACTTATATCTTTTGAGCTAGGCAGTTGCTCTACTGCTTCACTTATATATTTTAGAGCACGGGAGTGGTTATATTTTAAAGAAATAGTTGCACTTCTTGCATCACTTATATCATTTTGAGAGTTTAATAAATAGTAATGGCAATATGCACGGGTTATGAAATTGGTCCTAATATGATAGGTATTCAAGAGGGATATAATAAAAAAAATCATGTAGATCACTGAATATGATAAGTTTGATTCCTTGCAATAGTTTTGCGATATAGAGATGGTAACATGTGGGTTGTGCTATTGAGTAATTGTGGTTTAGTAAGAATATTGGTGTTAAGGTTTGTGAATCCCGAAGCATGCATGTATAGCCACTCATTATGCTAAGAAGTTGCATCACGATTTATTATTGAGTTTCTTGCTTTGCGTGAAGGTTGGGGCGCGACGGTCAACTCCTACCAACCTCCCCCCTAGGGGCATGCATAGTAGTACTTTGCTTCGAGGGCTAATAGACTTTTGCAATAATTATGTGAGTTCTTTATGACTAATGTGACTCCATGGATTATATGCACTCTCACCTTTCTGCCATTTGCTATCCTCTTCGGTACCATGCATTGCCCTTTCTCACCTCGAGATGTGGTGCAAACTTCGCCGGTGCGTCCAAACCCCGTGATATGATACACTCTATCACACATAAGACTATTTATATCTTCCTCAAAACAGCCACCATACCTACATATTATGGTATTTCCATAGCTATTCTGAGATATATTGCCATGCAACTTCCACCGTTCCATTATTATGGGACACATCATCATTGTCATATTGCTTCGCATGATCATATAGCTGACATAGTATTTGTGGCTCAGCCACCGTTCATCATTTTTTATACATGTTACGCTAGATCATTGCACATCCTGGTACACCGCTAGATGCATTCATATAGAGTAATATTTTGTTCTAGTATCGAGTTGTAATTTTGAGTTGTAAGTAAATAGAAGTGTGATGATCATCATTATTCATTATTAGAGCATTTTCCAAGTGAGAAAACAAAAAAGAGAGGCCAAAAAGAGCCCAGAAAAGAAGAGGCCAAAAAGAGCCCACTAAAAAGAATGAGAGAAAAAGAGAGAAGGGGCAATGTTACTATCTTTTTCCACACTTGTGCTTCAAAGTAGCACCATGTTTTTCATATAGAGAGTCTCCTATATAGTCACTTTCATATACTAGTGGGAATTTTTCATTATAGAACTTGGCTTGTATATTCTGATGATGGGCTTCCTCAAATGCCCGAGGTCTTCTAGAGCAAGCAAGTTGGATGCACACCCACTTAGTTTTCATTTTATGCTTTCACACATTTATAGCTCTTAGTGCATCCGTTGCATGGCAATCCCTACTCCTTGCATTGACATCAATTGATGGGCATCTCCATAGTCCGTTGATTAGCCTCATCAATGTGAGACTTTCTCCTTTTTTGTCTTCTCCAAATTAATCTCTACAACCGCATTCTATTCCACCCATATTGCTATATCCATGGCTTGCGCTCATGTATTGCGTGGGGGTTGAAAAAGCTGAAGCGCGTTAAAAAGTATGAACCAATTGCTTGGCTAACACCGCGGTAGTGCATGATCTATACTTTGTGTTAAGCAGATGGAGCAAGACAAGGGTTTAGGGTTAGGGATAGCGCTCTTTAGCATTTATATCTTTGAAAGGCATGATTGTTTGTTGATATGCCTGAGTATTAATGTCTTTATGTCGAATTATAGACTATTGCTTTGAGTCTCGGATCTAAATATTCATACCATAAAAGAAAGATTACATGATAGACATGTTAGGTAACATTCCACATCAAAAATTCTGTTTTTATCATTTAGCTACTCGAGGATGAGCAGGAATTAAGCTTGGGGATGCTTGATACGTCTCCAACGTATCTAGCCAAAATGATATTGACACATAGGCAAAATTGATGAGGTGGCGCCTAGCCATAGCAATGCATCCACGTTCACAACCTCATGACCATCTAAATTGGTCGTAATCAGGTAGAAATAAGGTCGCCGACCACTGTTGTCTGCTTTACAACCATTTGGTGTAAGGCAAATTGCGACCTTTTTGAGCAAAATGGTCTTTATGGTTTAGGGTTTGGACCCTCCCAAACAGCTTACGACTAATTGGTTCTAAATGGTCGTAGATTTACGACCAATTCAGCCACGGTCGCTAAGAGAAGGTCACAAGTTGACATATTTCTTGTAGTGAAAAGGGTAAACAAACAAGCATAATCATGGCATGATGCACAACCGAGTATGATGCATGTCCAGTTTAATGAGGCATGTAATGCAAAATGCAACAATCAAATACTACACTTGAAGTGAAGATCAATATGCAACTCGTTCCATATTGACGAAACTTCATAACAATTATTTAGTTCAATCTCATTTTTGTACCAAACAATATTAAATGTTGTTAAAAATGTCAAGAGGTGAAGCATAAGTAAACTAACTATTTACGCAAGTTTAAATGAGGCTGGGAACAACAAATAACAATTCCGGACAGTCCCCATATGCAATTTTCGAATTTGGTACCGTTCTGCCTTAAACCATATTTTTATTGTTGTTAAACATGCAAAGTAAGTGCACCATGTTATTCTACATGTTTTTCTAGACAAGGTACATATAAAGTTCATTTAAATCGAAGCTATGGTTATTTAGTTATGAAATAAACCATTTTAGCATGTCATTTATGCAAATTTTAATTCAAACAACAAGTTAAACGTTGTTACATGCATGAGGATGACGTATTCAAGTTATGTGCAATTTTATGAAAATTTTGGCATAATGTGATGAAGCGTTTGTCACCATGGCGGAAAGAAATGGGTGCCACGGCGATAAAAATGGAAATGATGCCACACCAACATTCTGATGATCCGGCAACTCGTTGAGATGCCGGTGCAAAGGATCAGACATGGGTGTGAGCGTGTCATGCAAAAGATGGTGCGGTGATCCCGATTACCGGGTTCCCACATGTCGGTGTCATGGTTTGAAGAACATGCACGAACAAATTAGACACGGTGCAACAAACGGTTCATCTCATGCATCACACATGAATTCATCCACTCATGAATTCGTCCCTGGGTCATCGTCTTGTCGTTATACCTTTAAAGCGTGCATTCGGGGTGGATTGAGTTCGTCGAGGGAAGTAGACGTTCACTGGTCGTAGTGGAAGTAGTGGTACATGTCTCAGAGAGGGACTGACGAAACCCAAGGCGACGATAGTGGTACATGACGATGGTAGTTTGCTCGAGCGTCGGTCTTGACGAACCAAAGGGGTACTTGGCGGATCCAACAGCGGCGGTAGAGGTACACTTGGCGGTCTCCACGGTTTGGATGCGTTTGAGTACATCTCGGCTGGTCAACGAAGAGGTCGTGTAGGCGAACTTGGCGAGTCCAGGCCGGGGCAATGAGACGTCGTCCAACTTGATGGTCTCGGTGTGATCCAAAACAAAGCCGCACCAAGTCCTCGGGCATGAAGCTGCGTGTGAGTGTGCAAACAACGAGGCCGCGTTCGAGAGCAACTGAGGTCAACGGCTATGCAGCAGCAACTGCGTGTACCAGCAGCGGGCGAAGAGACTCATGTGAGGCAAAGAAGACAGATGTGGTGCAAAGCAGGAGGCGGCGGACAACTGTAGGTGCAAGCAGTAGGTAAAGAAAATGGCGGGGAGATTGAGGCCGCACGGGTGAGGCCCGAACATGGTGGTGGTGAGCGACGCGCTGTCTATACCAGGCGCAACCAGAGAAACAGCTCGAGAACGTACGGGGCGAAAGGGCGATAGGCTTCCGACGGAGTCGAGGTGGTCGTGGCGGGCCGTGCTGGGGCAGAGGAGCTCCTGCGTGAGCATAGGAGGAGGGAGGCGACCATAGTCGGTCTCGGCAGAGCTCGAGCTCAGACTCGAGGCAGAGGACAACCACGAACGGTGGAGGCACAACATCAGAGGCCGAAGGGGAGGTCGAGGTCATCGGAATGGTAGCGGACGTGGGGAACCGCTTGGGTGGTGCAGCTCGCCGGGGACGAGGAGGTCGGACAGGGGTGACGCCAAGGCTGGGGCCCCGGAGCACAGCGACGGTGAGGTGCGGGGCCAGTGGTCTCAACGGCATGGCGGCGAGGAAGCGAGCAGCAAGGCGAGGGGAAGGTGCAGAGGCGAGGCTTTGGTGAGGGGATCAGGAGGACCAGGGGGAGGCGGCGCGGCGTGGGGATCGGGACAAGGGCGCGGCGCTGCCCTCTCTCTGTGCATGTGTGGCGGCACCTGGAGGAAGGAGGGGATCGAGGGAGAGAGTGAGATGGGGATCGGCAAGGGAGAGGCTGAGCGAGGCTAGGGTTAGATAGGCATTCGGCTGGGCCTTGGGCCGAATTGGCTGGGCCTTGGGAAGAAAAGGCCAGGAAGGGAAAGAACGAGATAGGCCGAACCAATGGGGCACCCCTATTTCTCACCTTAAGCGCGGCGAGGGGGAACTCCCGCGTTGATTGCTACAATATCGGCCCAGCCCATTGTGATGCATATTTTCCAAAAAAACCCGAGTTAAAAATGGTACTCCTGGGATCGACTAGGAGCTTCCTAGCTATGCTAACCACCGAGCCACACCTGACTTGTTGACAACTATATAGAGTTGTGCCTACTAGAAGCAAATGAGCCGGGTTTTATCCTGTTTACTTTCTTTTTTTTTCTTTTCTTTCTTTTTCTACATTTTTACTTGGTTTTCTCTGGGTCTTTTCTTTTTCCCCATTTTTTTCTCATTTTTTTGGTTTCCTTTTTTCTTCACCATTTTTTTGTTTTTTCTTATGTTTGTTTTTATTTTCACCCTATATTTTTGTATATGTCAAAAACATTTTCTTAATAAGTGATCAACACTTTTTGCATACGCATTCAACATTGTCCGAGCGCATATTCAGCATTTTTCAAATACTTGTTCAACATTTTTAATACTTATTCAACAATTTTCAAATACGTGTTCAACATTTTTTTAAATACTCGTTCAATATTTTTTTAATACTTATTCAACATTTTTCAGATACTTTTTCAACATTTTTAATGCTTATTCAACTTTCTTTTAGATACTTGTTCAATATTTTTAAAATACTCGTTCAAACTTTTTCAAATGTGTTTTAAACAATTTTTTTGTAATGTACGTGTTGAAAAAATGTTGAACAAGTATTTGAAATATGTTGAACAAGTATTTGAAATATTGAATAAGTATTTAAAATGTTGAACAGGTATCTGAAAAATGTTGAATAAGTATTTAAAAATGTTGAACGAGTATTTGAAAAATGTTGAACAAGTATCTGAAAGATTTGAACATGTATTTGAGAAATATTGACATAAGCATTAAATTTTGAACAAATATTTGAAAAATGTTGAATAAGCGTTGGGGCAATGTTGAACGTGTATAAAAAAATGTTGATTACTTATTAAAAAAATGTTATTGACATATACGAAAATGTAGAATGAAAAACAAAAGGAAAGTAAAATGTTGAACAAGTATTTTTATTAAATGTTGACCATGTTTATAAAAATGTTGAACAGGTATTTCAAAAATGTTGAACAAGTATTTGAAGAAATGTGGAATATGTACATAAAAGTGTAGAATGAAAAACAAAAAAACAAAGAAACAAAATGGAGAATAAAAAAGAAAAGAATGAAAAATCGGAGAAGAAAAAAAAACGAGAAAACAAAGAAAACCAAAGAAGACCGCCTCCAGTCGCATCTTTTAGGACGCGATCCTAATTCTGCGAGTAACAACTCATGTGTCTACTGGTTAGTCGGGTACCTGATCGCCCAGGAGACCAGGGTTTGATCCCTTGTGCTCTCCCTTTTATTCCTGACTTTTTCAACCTTCGCTCGCAAATATGGGCCAGCCCGACACTGTTTCTCGGCGCGAGACTTCCGTGTACAATCGCTTAATGCGATAAATAGTCGCTACAGAACCAATGTGCAGAAACTAGAAGATTAGATCTGAAGCGAAGAAATTGTTTAGAAGACCAAATAATTTCCAGATGAGCTGAAAACTAGCAAGTGGCCTCTTTGAAGTATTTCAAAGCTCCACAGCTAGAGTGAGTCAAATGAGAATAGTAAAGTTGAAGATGTAAAGAAATTACCTCCTATTGAAGAGATCCATGTACTTGATCCTCCGACACAGGTAGTGGAGGTACATTCTCTTTATAAATTTGATGAGGGTGATATTCCTTATAATAAGTCTCCAAGTCAATGCTTAGACGAATTTGATAATTTTGTTGTTAAACAACAAAACTTTAATATGCAAACAAGTGATCAATTGAAACAAAACGCTATTATGATTGAACATTTGAGTGACATGCTAGTTAGAATTTGTGGTGGTGTTAAGGGTTTACGCAAGCACTTTTCTATGGTTCCCACTCAACTTGAAAAAGTTTCTACATCACAACATGATTTATGTAGGGACATGTATAATAAACATAATAAGCATGCCTATGGAGTAGGAACTAGAGGAGGTAAATTTACTCAGGACCCTCTGTATCCTGAAGGTCATCCTAAAAGAATTGAACAAGATTCTCAAATGATTAATGATAGTGCACCTAGTTCACCTAAGAAGAAGAAAAAGAAGATTAGGAATAAAATTGTGCACACTACTAGTGAACCTCTTATTGAAAAACCTACTAAAAATCCTAAAGATGTTTCTATCTCTGATGCTGAAACTCAATCTGGTGAAAAACATGATGATAGTAATGCTAATGATAATAATATTGATAATGATGCTCAACCTAATGAGGATAATTGATACGGAGCATCCTACGGATATCACCATGTCAAGAGTCCGTTTGGCAAGTGACACGTGCCACATCTACTTCACATACATAAAGGTGAATCATCTCCTTTACACGTGTTCACTTGACCCCTTTGAGGATGGTATACTAGTTCACACTCCTCCCGTGTGCATGCATAGGTGTTACCGGAGCTTCACACATAGAGAGGATGAGTTCATGCGGAAGAGAACGAATACACCATCCAAGAGGGAAGCTTGTAAGCGGAGAAGGAACCATCGAGAAGAAGGCCAAGTTCCACTAGCACCGATGGGTGTCCACGAGAGGGCGACAACTGCAAAGCCTCTAGATACTCCATGCGCACGGGCCTCTGGACCCCCTGCCCACAGTACACCCATGTGCGCACAGGTTAAGTCGCCAGGTCTCCGGATACCCCGTGCACACGAGCTCCACTTACCCCGTGCACACGGGGCTACCTGTGTGCAGCTATTGGGCTTTTGTCGGGGACGAATCCGCGATCACCTATGGGACCTAGGGAAGGACCCCTTTACGTTCGGCAGGGAGAGACGGTCGCACGAAGAGCAAATCTAGCGAAGAACACGACAGTGCACGAGAGAGATTTACCCAGGTTCGGGCCGCACGGATGCGTAAAACCCTACTCCTGCTTTTTGGTTTTTTATCTATATGATTGTTCTAGCTCCAGGAGCGCTACAGTACAGAGTAGCTGCGTACAACACTGAAGTTCTCCATCTCCCCGTTCCTCCCTTTCACGTTGCCTATGGGCCTCCTTTTATATGCACAAAGGGGTCACCAACAGGTGGCAAACAGTAAAGGTAGAGGTGGAAAATTGCTACAGTAAGGCCATTATTACCAGGATGACATGTCCTACCTACCACTGACGGCAGGGGACAAGGGCATTAAATGCCCATGCCTTTGCTGTCCAGATACATGTACCCGGACGTCTTGGACATGGGAAAAGCCTATCCCACCTACTCCTGCACCGCTAGCTACAGTGTACCTCCGTCTACACAGTGCCCTGCCACACACGCTTGGAAGGACCCAGAGCGCCACGCTGGCAGAGGCACCGGAGCGGCACAGTAGCACAGTGGTACAGTAACGCTTGCCGCGGCAAGACCTTGCCGCACCTGACAGCTTGCCGCAACCCATAGCTTGCCGCGCAAGGTAACTTGCCGGGGCAAGTACCTTGCCGCAGCTGCTATCTTGCCGCAGCCAATACCTTGCCGCAGCCAATGACTTGCCGGGGCAAGTACCTTGCCGCGGCAAGTACTCTGCTACAGCAAACCTCAGGCTGGGCCTCAGCTGTCCCTCCCGGCAAGCTCCTCTTGCCGGGGCCTTAACTCTTGCTTTGTATACTTTGTTCTTGAATGGCTTAATAATCTTGAGCTTCTCTCTGGCTGTCCTCCCGCAAGCCTGGCCGCGGGATGCTACTACTGCCCGTGCACAAGTACGGGGTACTAGGGTACCCCTATTCTAGTACACCGACAGGAGCCCCCGGGCCTGGGCCACACACGGTGCCGGGCATTGTTGGGCCAGGCCCAAACAGTGCACGGGCACGCGTGGCTGGGATAAGCCGAAACATCTCTATGCTGTTTAATTGCACGCTCTCCCACGCGTCGCGCGTTGAATGCGGAGCGTGGGAAGCGTGCGCAGTTATCTCGAATGACGAAGGGGCGGATGGTTCCGCATCTTTCCCCATAAAAGGAGGGACCTGCAGAAGCACTCACACACCCCTCTCACCATTCTCGATCTCCAAATCTCCGCCTTCTTCTTCCTCCGCTCCAAAACAAAGCGGTTTCCCAATCCTCCGCCACCGCGCGCGTCTGCATCTCCCTCGGTCCTCAGCTCCGCCTTCGCCATGCCTCCCAAAGGAGAAAAGGGGAAGACGGGGAAGTCCTCAAGGACGGAGACCCAGGCGCAGTTGAAGAGGCAGAAGTACGCGCTCTTCGCTCCGACGCTCACGGGGGCGGATCTGAAGGCCAAGTTCCAAGGCATGTGGGCTGTGAGGACCAAGGCGCATCCGGCCACCCGCGTTCGCCCAGCCACCGACGAGAGCGAAGTGAGCAAGTACCCCTTCTTCGCTTGCTACTTTTGGTGCGGGCTCTGCCCACCGTACTCGGATTTCTTCAGCGACGTCATGTACACCTTCAATCTCCGTCTGCTGGATCTCACACCGAATGCCGTATCCACCATGGCAATATTTGCGCATCTGTGCGAGAACTTTGTCGGCGTCGTACCCAACACCGCGCTGTTCAGGCATTACTTCACTCCCCGTGCTGAAAAGGGGGAGCCTCTCACTGTTGGCGTCTCGTTCGTTTCAAGATTGGGCGCCAAGGAGCATTATCTGAAGGGGGATCTCCGCCCAAGATGGGGAGAAATCCGGTCTGAATGGTGTTGGATCATTGACGACGAGCCGCCACCATACTGTGAGCTTCGCAAGACCCCAGCAGCGCGTGGCACGGACTGGAGTGATCTGGATCCCCAGGACAAAAAGCTGGAGATTGCCGCTACCAGGATCATACGGCTCAGGGAGGCCGGGCTCACCATAGGGATGGTTGGCACAGACTTCCTCCGCCGCCGCATTGCTCCTCTGCAGCAGAGAGGAAGGCCGACCTCTGATTGGAAGAACCCAGCCGATATCATGCGGCTGCGCCCTGGACTGATCAACAACTTCACAGTTCTGCAGCACGACTTCTTCATGCGAGAACTGTTCAAGCAAGAGACAGATCCAGAGAAGCGCGACAAGGCGTTCACGCTGCCGAAGCACATCGTGCCCCTTTGCAACAACTCCGCATTGAGTGCAATCATCGCTATGATGCCGCTCTACAATGCGCACAGCGTTGAAGCAACTTGGGGCGTGCCGCTCGAAGAAGACGTGCGGTGATTCTTTGACTCCACGGTCGAAAAGCAGGTCCGGGTGGAGGAGTGGCTCGTCCGCAACACCACTGAGCAAGAAATAGAATTCATTGCTTGAAGAGTGGAGGAGGACAGGCTCGCCAGGGAAGCTGGCGATTTTGGTTATACTTTGGCGGAGCTCGACGAGGCACAAAAGGAGAGCCTTGCCGAGCAGGGGATGCTTGCCGGGAAGGGCGAGCTCACCGCACCCGGCAAGGATGTCGGGCCAAGCCAGCCTGCCGACGAGTCAGGCAGCTCGGAGGATGAGGGCTCCTCTTCCGAGGAGGGCACCGAAAGCCCACCACAGTCAGAGTCCCCAGCCCCTCTGAGGAGGAAACGCCTTCGCAGGCTTGGCAAAGTGGCTGAGCGGCAAGAAGTTCAACAACCGCCGGAGCGCCGTTCGACGCGCTCGACCGCGGCAAGGGCTGGTGCTGCGGGAGCGTCTCACGCGGCCCCGACAACTGGAGCAGGGTCATCAAAGACCGCTGCTACTACCCCCGCCAAGCGGCCAAGGAGCCCAGCTCCCCCTCCTCCCCCTCCTCACACGGAGGCGGACTTTGATTTTTCCGCTCTCAGCGAAGAGGACGACGAGGAAGAGTAAGTTCCCTTGCCGCGACCCTCAATCTTTGTAAGATTTTGTTTCTGTCCTCACTTGTCGCGCTCCGGCCTTGCTTCCGTAGGGAGGAAACCTTGGCGGAGAGGACAAGGAAGAGAGCTAAGGTCTCAACGAGCAAGACCGTGGTGGTCGTCGAAGATGAGCCCACGGCAACCACCGGGGGAGCGTCTGAGACCATCCCGACCAGCTCGGAGCCCAGCCCTCGTCACAGCTCCCAGCGCAGCCCCCAGCGTAAGTATTTCAACTACCTTTCGCTGGCGGTCGCTGAGGAACAAGCATTTGTCACTGACATCTTTGGGCGTGTAGGAGAGAAGCAGCAAGTGGAGCCACCTGAAGGTGCTCCAGAAGTACCACCCCCCTCGACCACACCGCCAAGGAGAAGATCTCCGGTAAGGGCTCCCACTAGCGAGCCGAGCCACGAAGAGGAGCCGGCAAGCGCCGAAGCGCCAAGCACCAGCGCTGGCGACCCCACCCCACTGACAAACGTTGATGGGGGAGGGGAGCCCACCGCTCCTGAGCTCAACACGGGTAAACCCACTTGCCGCAAAACTCTTTCTGCTTTCTTTCTTTTGTCTTCTTGAATTTCTTCCTGAAGCTCTTTTTGCTTTACTTCTCGGGTTGGCAGAGCCCTCCTCGGTGGAGCCAATGAACATTGACTCTTCTGCCGAGGAGAACACCGCAGGGGCCATCGACGACGAGGCCGCCAAGGCCGCCGCTGCCAAGGCCGACAAGCTGGCAGCCGACAAGCTTGCCGACGAAGAAACTGCCAGGGCTGCCGAAGAGGCCGGCAAGGCCGCCGAGGATAATACCGCCAAGGCGCCCACCGATGAAGCCGCCAAGGCTGCTGAAGCTGAGGCCGCCCAGAAGGCTGCTGAGGAGGCCGGCGAGGGAGCCGGTGGTTGTACTGACGGCCCTGAGGCCACAGGAGCGCCAGGCGCTACTCCGACTACGGGTCCCTCAACCACTGACGAGGCGGCAGCGCCCAACTCGCCTCCGCCAAGCAAATACATCCGGGTCGGCGAGAACGTCTACGTCAGCCTCCCCTGGACGGTGGGCTCCAGAGTGCCAACCGAGGAGGATGTTGTGGACGAGGAGATCCTTTCCGCTGCCGGGCTCCAGCTTGTGGATGCGCCAGGCGCCAGCAGCAGCAGCACGTCTGAAGAGGAGCAACTGCTTCAAAAGCTGCTGAATCTTCATCACGCCCGACGGGAGAAGCTAGCTTCCAGGGAGGCGCTCATCGAGAAGGCCGAAGCTGACATGTTGAGGCGCGCGGAGATCTTGGCGGACGTCCGCGCGCGATCTCTTAATGCGTTAGAGGTCAAGCGGGCACAGCTGGCCGAAGAACGGCAGGCCCTCCTCCTGATGAAGCAAGACATTGAACAAAAACAGGAGGAGACCGCCAAGGAGTTGTCTGCTCAGGCCGGTGATCTGAACCAGCGGAAAGTGGACCTTGATGCCCACGAGAGGAACTTGCCGAGCGCAGAAGAAACTTGCCGAAACCCTCCAGCAGAAAGACGAGGAGGTGGCAAGACTTGTCGCAGAGCGGACCCAGGGGCAGGCACAAAACACCAGAAGGAAATCGAAGCCTTGGCCCAAGAGTACACAGCAAGTGGTGGAGGCCACCAACGCTGTCGCTGCTGCAGAAGTGAACAGGAAGGAAACGGAGGAGAAAGTGGCAAGACTAGAGGCCGCCCTCAAGGCAAACGGTGACAAGCTCTCAACGCTTGAAAGTGAGAGGGCAAAGGTGACCCACACTTTGGCGGAGATGCAAGTTACCATAGCCAAGAAGAACATCTGCTTGCCGCCGCCAACGACTCCAGAGCAGACCTGAAGCTGAAGCTGACCACGCTGAAGGAGACGCTCGACACCACACAGAAAGCGCGAAGGGCTTCTAATGACAGAGCTCCAGAAGGAAAGGGTCTGCTTCAAGACGCTATTGCAACCCACAAGAAGTTCAGGGATAACGTGGGGATCTTCACAGACAGGCTTGCCAGCGCCGCCGAGGACCATCGACAAGGAGCTGACTGCCCTGAAGGTGCCGGACTTCGGGTACTCCACCGACAAGAACACGCAAACTAGCGTCAAGCTAGCCGAGTTCTTCGACGGAGTAGTAGAAGCACTCCAACAGCTCCAAGTCAATCACAAGGCTCAACTGGCCGACGAGTCACGCAGGCTTTGCCGGGGAGTTCTCCGAAGGTTGTTGGTGAAGATAGCATACAGAAACCCGGGCGTCGACTTCAGCAACATCTTCAAAAGCTTGCCGAAGGGATACGACCCCGCGCCACTAGAGGCCCTTGTCGCGCCCATCGTGGAGAGGGTGGACCATATCCAGAGAGTCGAAGGCGAGCACCGCAATTAGAGAGCCCATTCTTCTCCCTCCTTGCCGCTGCTAGACATGTTAAAGAACAATCTGTTTAAGCCGCGGCAACTTATCTTGTAATATAACTTGCAATATTTTGGAGTTAATGCATGTCATCTCCCTTGAGCAATTTCTTTCTTTGTGTGTACTTGCCCTACGCTTATAGGGAACTTGCCGGTGCGCGCACCATTGCTGCGAGCGCTGGGTGCGGGACTTCAGCAGCCTGCTGGCGGTGCCGCTGCCGGCAAGCAACCTTGTCGCGCTCAGTGCAGCCACTTAGGTTGTTGAGCGGACTCGAAACAAGGTAAGGGCGCGACCAATTACGCTTAGGTTCCGTCGCGCACAGGTTTTCCATACAAAGAGTAGTATCGTTCAAGGAAAATAACCTTGAAAATAAAAAAGAATTTGATTGCTCAAACTTTGGCACTTAGCTTTGTCGCTGATCTCTCCGCGGCAAGGTCTTGTCACTGCTTGCCGCTGCCTTCTTCCCGGCAAGGCAAAGTTTCTTTGAACGACGCCTGGTCCATATCCTTATCCCATCCCCCTCGGCAAACTTGTGCGCGAGGGAAGCTTCTGTCTCTTTGAGAAAAAGAAAGAAGAGAAAATAAAGATATAGGAGCTTGGCGGCTCGTTAATGCTTACCGGGGAGGCTGCACTGCACAGTATGTCAGATAATCATGCAAAATAAAAGTAAACATGAAATCGTCAAAAACTGCGAAATACAAAAGCTTTATTTATGCACAGGGTCTGCGCCTGGCTTTGTACAAAGGATTACATGCAACAGCGGCAATACTTGTACAAAAGGTGGTTGTCGGGGAAGGGCCCGGCAACCACGCCTTATGGAAAAAACTTACGAAGATGCTCAATGTTCCAGGAATTGATCACTGGAATGCCATCCTCGGTCTCCAGGCGGACAGCGCCGGGCCTGGTGACTCGTTTCACCCGATAAGGGCCTTCCCACTTCGGCGTCAACTTGTTTGAATTCTTGGCCGACTGAACACGCCGAAGAACAAGGTCACCTTCCTCGAGACTTCTGGCATTAACTTTGCGGCTATGGTAGCGACGCAAAGCTTGCTGGTAGCGAGCAGCTCTCACAGCAGCCTGAAGACGATCCTCCTCGAGGAGCACAGCGTCATCTTGCCGCAGTTGCTCTTGCTCAAGCTCATCATAAGCGAGCACTCGAGGTGACCCGTATACGAGTTCCGTGGGGAGAACTGCCTCTGCTCCATAAACTAGAGCAAAAGGCGTCTGGCCAGTAGCTCGATTTGGCGTTGTCCTGATCGACCAAAGAACCACTGGCAGCTCCTCGATCCAGTTCTTGCCGCACTTGCGCAGCCTGTCGAAAGTTCTCGTCTTGAGCCCACGCAGCACTTCAGCATTTGCCCTTTCAGCTTGACCGTTGCTTCGCGGGTGAGCAACAGAAGCGAAGCAGACCTTGGCGCCAAGGTCTTCGACATACTGCATGAAGGCGTGGCTCGTGAACTGGGTACCGTTGTCGGTGATGATCCTGTTAGGAACACCAAAGCGACAAACAATTCCCTTGAAGAACTTGATGGCTGATTGTGCTGTCACCTTCCTCACTGCTTCCACTTCCGGCCACTTCGTAAACTTGTCGATGGCCACATACAAGTACTCGAAGCCCCCGGTGGCACGGGGAAAGGGGCCGAGGATGTCGAGCCCCCAGACCGAAAATGGCCAGGAGAGAGGGATTGTCTGGAGAGCTTGAGCTGGCTGATGAATCTGCTTGGAATGAAACTGGCACGCTTCACACTTGGTTACTAGTGCATTTGCATCCTGGAGGGCGGTGGGCCAAAAGAAACCTTGCCGGAAAGCCTTTCCAGCAAGGGCTCTTGACCCTATGTGGTGACCACATATGCCTCCATGAATCTCCGCCAACAGCTCATGTCCTTCTTCCCGGGGAATACACTTCAATTTCACACCGTTTGGTCTTTTTCTACACAGCATGTCATCGACAAATTGATACATATTGGACCGTCGGGCTACTTTCTCCGCTTCTTCCTGCTCTTCGGGAAGTTCTCCTGTCTGAAGGAAACGGACGATCTGCTGCGCCCACGCTGGAGCCTGTGGCTCGACAACGAGGACTAAAGGCATTTCTTCTGCCGCGGGAACATCAGGCCCTACGGCAAGAGCTTGTCGCTCTACCAGAGCCGGCCGTTCCCCGACGAGCTTGGCGGGAACAGCCGCTTCAACGACAAGAGCCTGGGGCCCTGCTGGAGCGTGCTGTCCTTCAACAAGCTCGTCGGGAGCAGTTGCTTCAAAGACGGAAGCCCAAGGCCTCGTCGGAGCATCTTGCTCCTCAGCGCTTCGATCAGGAGCGCCTGCTTCAACGACAAGGACCCGAAGTCTTGTCGGAGCAAGTTGCCCCTTTGCCTCTTGCCTAGGAGCACCCGCTTCAATGACAAGAGCGTGAGGACTTGTCGGAGCAAGTTGCCCCTCTGCATCTTTGGCGCTGGCTTTGGCAGCCTTCTTGCCGGCGGCTTCGGGGAGCTCTGCCGGGAAGTAGTCGCCAGAAGCCAACTTCCTCTTCCTGCCTTGCCCTACTGATGGCGTCACGGATGGCTGAGTTAGTTGGAGCACAAAAGTGCCTGGTTCCACAGGCAATTTGAGTGCGGCGCACTTTGACAAACCATCGGCAATGTCATTCTCAGCACGTGGGACGTGCTCCATTTGTAGGCCATCAAAGCGTTCCTCCAACTTCCTCACCTCATCTACATAAGCTTCCATCAATGGGCATTGGTAGTTCTTGTTCACTTGCCTGACGACAAGCTGCGAATCTCCCCTGACAATAAGCTTCTTGATCCCAAGGTCTGCCGCGATCCTGAGACCGGCAAGCAACCCCTCATATTCTGCAGTATTGTTCGTCGCCTGTTCCTTGGGAAAGTGCATTTGGACCACGTACTTGAGGTGCTCTCCGGTGGGTGCGACAAGCAGTACGCCAGCACCGGCGCATTGCAGCGAAAAGGCACCATCAAAGTACATAAGCCACTCTTTGCTTGTCTCCTCGCTGGGGAGAGTCGTCTCTGGGATTTCTTCGTCTGGCGTTGGTGTCCATTCTGCGACAAACTCTGCCAAAACTCGGCTCTGTATGGTTGATGTACTCTCAAACTTGAGACCAAAGCTCGACAACTCCAACGCCCACTCGACAATCCTGCCTGTCGCTTCTGGATTTTGCAAAATCCTTTTCAGCGGGAAGCGAGTGACGACGGTAACTTCATGTGCTTGAAAGTAATGGCGCAGCTTTCTCGAGGCCATGAGAAGGCCGAAAAGCAGCTTCTGCACACCAGAATACCTTGACCTAGCTCCCTGCAGAAGAGAGCTCACAAAGTAGACCGGGCGCTGCACCATTTTCTTATTTTGTATCACTTCGCCTGACTGTGCAGACGAATCCTTGTCGGCAGCAAAACTTGTCGGGGGAGCCCCCAGCTTGTCGCTGGACGTGCTTGCCGCAGTTACTGCCTCCTCATCCACCTCTCTCTCCGCTACCAGCGCAGCACTAACCACTTGATTGGTTGCCGCTTGATACAGCAACAACTTCTCTTGTGGTTTAGGTGCGACAAGTATTGGAGGAGAGGAGAGGTATCTCTTCAAGTCTTGCAGCGCTCCCTCCGCCTTCGGAGTCCATTTCAATGGACCTGCCTTTTTTAAGATTTTGAAAAATGGCAGGGCGCGCTCAGCTGACTTGGAGATAAACCTACTGAGAGCAGCAACACAGCCGGCAAGTCGTCGTACATCCTTGACGCGCTTCGGTGCTTCAATTTGCTCAATGGCTTTGATCTTGTCAGGATTGGCTTCAATTCCACGTTGAGACACAAAGAACCCGAGAAGCTTGCCGGAGGGAACTCCAAACACGCACTTCTCGGGGTTGAGCTTCAGGTTGATCTTGCGCAGATTTACAAAAGTTTCTTCTAGATCTTGAACCAAAGTAGCCCTGTCCTTGCTTTTGACCACTATATCGTCCATATAGGCTTCCACATTTCTGTGCAGCTGAGGCTCAAAAGCAATCTGGACGGCTCTTGCAAATGTTGAACCAGCATTTTTCAAACCAAATGGCATACGTACGAAATAGTATGTGCCACAGGGTGTGATAAATGCGGTCTTTTCCTCATCTTCCTCAGCCATGAAGATTTGATGATACCCTGAATATGCGTCAAGAAATGAAAGCAAATCACATCCTGCCGTGGAGTCAACAATCTGGTCTATGCGGGGCAAAGGAAATGGGTCTTTGGGACAAGCTTTATTGACATCAGTGAAATCAATACAAAGCCTCCATTTTCCATTCGCTTTGCGCACGACAACAGGATTGGCCAACCACGTAGGATGGAGCACTCCTCTGACGAGGCCTGCTGCTTCCAACTTCTTGATTTCTTCCGCAATAAACTCTTGCCGCTCCACAGCTTGCTTTCTGGCTTTCTGCTTGACGGGCCTCGCGTGGGGACAAACGGCAAGGTGGTGCTCAATTACTTTCCTGGGAACACCGGGGATGTCGGACGGTTGCCATGCAAACACGTCGACATTCGCCCGCAGGAAAGCAATGAGCGCGCTTTCCTATTTGTTGTCAAGTATGGCACTGATGGTGAAGGAACCACCAGTGCCGTCCTCCTTGGCGGGCACCTTCTTTGTCGCCGGCGGAGCGGCTTTGTTCTTCTTGCACTTGCCGGTGGAGCTCTCTGGTGCGTCCTCGACGGCAGCGCAGCACTCCGAAGAGGTGCGCTTGCCGGAGTGGGCACAGGAGCTCTTGCCGGACTTCCTCTTGTTCTCCCCCCCGAGAGCTTCAGCGGCAAGTGCCTTGGCGGCAGTTGCGGCAGCTGCTTCCCGGTAGATCTTGTCGGCGCAAATAAGCGCATCCTTCTTGTCGCAGGGAACTGTGATAACACTTACTGGGCCTGGCATCTTCAACACGTTGTAGGCAAAATGAAAGGCTGCCATGAACTTGGCGAGCGCTGGACGGCCAAGTATCCCATTATAAGGCAATGGAATATTGGCAACGTCAAAGGTGACCTTCTCGGTCCGGTAGTTCAGCTCGCCGCCAAATGTCACTGGCAGCGTGATCTTCCCTTTCGGCTTGCTCCTTCCTGGATTGACTCCTTGGAAAGTACCAGTTTCCTCAAGCTCGCCGTCAGGGATTTGAAGTTTCCGGAGCACAGCGGGCGAAATCAGATTCAAACCGGCCCCACCGTCAACTAACATCTTCGTGACCTTGAGGTTGCGGATCGTTGGTGAAACCAACATCGGCAAGCACCCGACCGCCGTTGTGCGGTCAGGGTGGTCCTCAATGTCAAAGACGATAGGCGTGTCGGACCATTTCAGAAGCTTTCTAGCGTCAACAGATGGTTCCGCCGCATTGATCTCTCGCGCCCACTGTTTAAGTTGGCGGTGAGAAGAATGCAACGAAGCACCACCGTCAACACACAAGACTTCTGCGGCTTTCTGAAATTCGTGCTCACTGGATTCTTCATCATCTAGATCATCATCATCATCATCTTTGTCGCGGCCACGAGGAGGCATGTCTCTCTGCTGCTGCTTGGCTTTGCCGCGACGCCCTCCTTGGGCAGTGCACTTCTTGCCGGACCCGCCAGCACCTTCTGGGGCCTTCTCCTTGTCGCGCCTCTCATACTCAGCTTTCTGCTGTTCGACAAGCTGCTCGACTCGTCGGCAGTTCTGGAGATCGTGTCCCTTGGTGCGGTGGATCTTGCAATATTGCTTGTCGGAGCCGTCCTGCTTGTCGGCAGCCGCCAAGGCCTGACAGTTGGTGCACGCGGCAATCTCCTTGCCGGAGCCCTCGACTTTGGCCTTGTCGGCGCTGCCGTTGCCGCTGAACTGCTCGACGGCAAGCACAGCTTTGCCCTTTTTCTTCCTGTTGTTCCGCCGCCGGCCCTTCTTTGCCGGGGCGGTACCTTCGCTGTCTGAGCTCCCCCCTGGGCCAACACCTTCACCGGGAAGTTTCCTTCCCTCTTCAGCACGCGCACACTTGTCAGCGAGAGCATATAGCTGGCCAATGTCTCTGACCTTGGTCATCGCCATTTCCTCCCGCATCTTGCGGTTACGCACGTTCTGATGGAATGCGCTAATAACCGCAGCGGGGTGAACATCTGGGATGTTGTACTGTACGCGGCTGAACCTTTGAATGTATTTGCGCAGGGGCTCTCCTTCCTTCTGGGGGATGAGATGAAGATCACTCTCCTGGCCATGAGGTTGATGACCGCCAGTAAAGGCACCAACAAACTGATGGCACAGGTCCGCCCATGAAGAAATGGAGTTCTCCGGCAAGTGCATCAGCCATGAGACGACGTTGCGTTTTAACACGAGCGGGAAGTAGTTAGCAAGAATCTTGTCGTCTCGTCCCCCGGCAGCTTGCACCGCAATGGTGTAAATGCTGAGGAACTCCGACGGGTGTGTCTTGCCATCATACTTCTCCGGCACGTCAGGCTTGAAAGCCTTGCGATTGGGCCACTGGACCTGCCGCAGCTCACGGGTGAACGCTGGACAACTTACCACGTACGGCAAGTCGCCAGGATCCCCTGGCGCATGCATGTCAACAGCGGGCCCTGCGCGTCTGTCGGACTGACGATGCGCTTCTCTCCTTCGCTCGATAGTGGTACGAGCGTCTTCTCCTCTGCGTTCCTGAAGAACGAGGCGCTGGTCACAACGAGCTCGCGGGTCAGACGACGCCGTGGAATCATCGCCACGGGCGTCGTTTCGACGTGTCGGCGACCGAGGCCGTCTGGGCGGGGAGTGTACGGTTGTTGCCCCCTCGCCGTTCTTGTTGGTGACAGCATTGTCACCAGTTCTCTTGTCGGTCGCGCGCACCGGGTCGGCATCAGCGAAGCTGAGAAGGCTCTGAATGGTTGCCCTCCACTCGTCAAGCTTATCTGCTGGTGGAGGGAAGTTCAGGAGCAGCTGCGCATGCGCCAACGCTTCTGCTGGTGAGGAAGGTATCGAGTGGCGTGAGGACTGTGGGATGCTCTTACTCCTAACAGTGTTAGAAGGAGCATCTCCACGCCCAGGCGACCGCACCTCGACCCCGCCAACGTGTTGTTGCGTATGGTGACCCCGCGCATCTCGAGATCGATGCGCAAGTTCATTATCCAGGGAGCGCCTGGCACCTGGGGCGTCAGGACGCTGCCTGTCACGGGCTTCTTGCGAAGGCCGCGGCGTCTGAACCGGCGCAGGCGTTCCAGAACGCGCAGCACCGTTTCTGGAGCTTGCAGGGCCAGCAGCAGCGAGCAGCGCTGCGTTCCCAGACCCAGCAGCGCCAAGATTGGCGTTGCTGGCCCGGTTTTGGACAGGTGGAGGTAATAGGAGCTCTCGCTCTCCAGTCCCCCCAGCAGCCGCAATCACGTCGGCACCCTCCTGCATGGGAGCAGGCGGGTTGGACGTAGACGCACCGATGGCCGAAGTCTTCTTTTTTGGAGCCATAAGACGGAGGATGGCCCAAAAACTAACGCGCAAATCGCTAGATTAGGTTCACGCAACCTCCTTCCCCCTACCTGGCGTGCCAAAGATGTCGGGGACGAATCCGCGATCACCTATGGGACCTAGGGAAGGACCCCTTTACGTTCGGCAGGGAGAGACGGTCGCACGAAGAGCAAATCTAGCGAAGAACACGACAGTGCACGAGAGAGATTTACCCAGGTTCGGGCCGCACGGATGCGTAAAACCCTACTCCTGCTTTTTGGTTTTTTATCTATATGATTGTTCTAGCTCCAGGAGCGCTACAGTACAGAGTAGCTGCGTACAACACTGGAGTTCTCCATCTCCCCATTCCTCCCTTTCACGTTGCCTATGGGCCTCCTTTTATATGCACAAAGGGGTCACCAACAGGTGGCAAACAGTAAAGGTAGAGGTGGAAAGTTGCTACAGTAAGGCCATTATTACCAGGATGACATGTCCTACCTACCACTGACGGCAGGGGACAAGGGCATTAAATGCCCATGCCTTTGCTGTCCAGATACATGTACCCGGACGTCTTGGACGTGGGAAAAGCCTATCCCACCTGCTCCTGCACCGCTAGCTACAGTGTACCGCCGTCTACACAGTGCCCTGCCACACACGCTTGGAAGGACCCAGAGCGCCACGCTGGCAGAGGCACCGGAGCGGCACAGTAGCACAGTGGTACAGTAACGCTTGCCGCGGCAAGACCTTGCCGCACCTGACAGCTTGCCGCAACCCATAGCTTGCCGCGCAAGGTAACTTGCCGGGGCAAGTACCTTGCCGCAGCTGCTATCTTGCCGCAGCCAATACCTTGCCGCAGCCAATGACTTGCCGGGGCAAGTACCTTGCCGCGGCAAGTACTCTGCTACAGCAAACCTCAGGCTGGGCCTCAGCTGTCCCTCCCGGCAAGCTCCTCTTGCCGGGGCCTTAACTCTTGCTTTGTATACTTTGTTCTTGAATGGCTTAATAATCTTGAGCTTCTCTCTGGCTGTCCTCCCGCAAGCCTGGCCGCGGGATGCTACTACTGCCCATGCACAAGTACGGGGTACTAGGGTACCCCTATTCTAGTACACCGACAGCTTTGCCCATGTATTTACAATTATGCCCCTCCTTACCCTTTCATGCCTTGGACCTATATATACTCCTCCTCTTCTGGGATTAGAGTTAGACATTAGAGCTTAGCTCATGTATCTCCCCTTCTGGGATTCTGATATCTCCTTTTTGTTGACCCGGTATTGGAACTAAAAAGAGTATCCCGCACCTATTTCCCCAGAGGTGACCTTGGGTTATCGAACCCACGAGAGGAAGGTTCCCTTGAAGCGATGGTCTCTAGCAAGCTTTTGCTAAAGTGTCAAATCCAGCTTTTGACCGGATCAACAAGCAAATAGTGATTCAAACACTTATAATAAAAAAGAAGGTACGGGGATGAGGACTTAATGCTTACAACCATGTATTGGTGTTGGGATAAAAAATAATATTAGTTTGTGCTCGGGAAGCCACCCATCAAGAGGTGCTTGCTTCGTTTGGAATGGGGGATGTGTCCAAATAACATCCTGACCGGCATGAGTCATGCATCAGGAATCATTTGTCCTACCGAAGGCCCTATCCATCTCGCGGGGTTGCCCCGATAATTAAGATAATAATATCAGACAAAAGTTGTGGGCTTTCAATTAGTACACCTCATGTATCCCCATGGATATGATCCATGTTACCCTACTGAACCTTACTGTCACCAGTGTTCGATATAACACTTCATGGTCCCCTTGCTCCTAGCCTCACTGGTGCTTGATCTCCATGATCCTGGGTACCTGCAGGGATGAAGATCGCGGACAAGACAAGAGAAACTTCACGATGCAATTTTATTTTACACATACGAGACGTTGTGTCAAAGGCTTCCATTGATCTCTTCACCAAATACCTGGGGCTGCAAGGCTCATGCCTCACCCCATACCTTACCGGACTACTAACACATGGAGATCAGATCGCGAGAAGAAATCATTGAAGAAAACATCTTGAGATTGATTGATTGCAATATGTCTTACAATAGATGCCTTGTGCGATGCACGATTACAAGTATGATTTAGATGAGAGATGGCTATGGAGATCACGACGACTAGGGTTTGTGATGAAGATGATGATGAATGGGTTGTGGCTTCTGTGCTCCATGCCCCTCTCCTTGTTCACATTTTGACGGGGTCCCTTTAATGAAAGTTGTTGGGTTGGATGACCTGCCTCGGAATCCATGCCATAAGGGCGCTTCGCCCGTATGAAACACCGTCTTTTGTGTCGTTTCTTCGCAGACGTCTCCAGATAATTCCTTCCTCCTCCATTCTTCTTCCATTCCATTTCCACATGTGATTTCTTCCCTTTTAGCCCATTTCCTGTGGAAACAGATCAAAGAGAGGATTTGTGGAATCCTTTGCATTCATTAGTCATTAGTACCAATATCAGAGCAAATATCTCTCTTTTAGTGAAATATCTTGGTTTAAACATGGTTGAAATGAGTGTAAAAATATCACTCATCAGATTCCTCTTGAGAGATAAGACTCCATTGGAGTACAAGGCCTCCTAAGGGAGAAGGATTCACAAGTGAATCATCAAGACCTCCTAAGGGAGAGGGATTCCCCAACTGAATCATCAAGACCCATCTCTCCTAGAGATTTGGATGAACTACCTTTGTATCTTATTTCCCTTGTTGTTCTTGGATCTTGATGCACCTCTTGTATTGCTTGTGGTTTGAGGAGTACTTGGTGTGAATCTTGTCCATTAGAGTGTTCTTCTTGTGTTTTTCCCTTGTGTTCTTGGTGTTCTTCCTCAAATACACCTCCAATTCATGAACATTGGGCCACATAGGGTTTTTCCCTACATCATCTTCGATCATAGCATAGGTTGTCACGAATTTGGAGCCCTACCCCCACTTTTCTTGCCTTGGTTCAAATTTTTCTTGCCAATTTCGAAAAGTCCCCACAAAAAAAGAGCCATACCATTTTTTTGTGATTTGTTGTTCCTATGAGTTTTTGTTTATTTTGATCCATGGATATGGTGTTTAACAAGTAGATCCACTCCCTATTGCATCCCCATAGCCTATTTTTTCTTCCCCCCCCCCCTCGAATTTGAAGTTGAAATCACAAATTTTTTGCCACCCCCATGCCCACGGTCCCTAGACCCCATGCCCTTGGGCCCCTGATTAGTTCCTGGACACCCCATGCCCTCCCTGTACTGTGTGCATGAGACCCCGTGTGCACGGCCCTCCCAGAAATAGCCACCATCGCTTCATTGTTTTACCCATATCTCACACTCCAGAACTCCGATTTGGTTGTTCTTTGGCTCGTTGGAAAGCTATCGATGTGCCCGAGATGCTCATCTTGGTTTTGCCATCATTTGACTCCATAAATTTTTGCATTTTGTCATCTTTGCATAGGCCCTTCACCATAACTTCTGCAACACCAGCATAGTCTTCTGCAACCTAACCCATTTTGATTTGCCATTACATTTGTGGTTGTTTGAGTTGTGATTTGAGTCTCCTAACTTAGGGACGGTTACTTCTTCATCAACCTTTGCGGATTGTATCGTTCCATCGACTACATCAACCACCGAGTTTCCGCATCGACAAGGGACATCCATCCTTTGAGACCATCTTCAACCGGAAGCAAGGCCGGTTACCCCAGACTACGTGAAAGGTTAAGTGTGACGAAGGTATCCATTCCATCATAAAATTTTCCTTCCTTGGCATTACATCTTGATAGCCCCACCATCTTTGCAAATACCTTCATACCTATTGAGACTAGCTATCCGAGTATTGTCGGGCTTCGCGAAAACTTGAGCACCATAGTGATATGATATCATATTGTTGCATCATTTGATATATCATATAGTGCAATTACTTGCGCACGTGCATATCTTGTGATACTTATCTCATGTGTTTGGTTGAGGCTCAAAAAGAATAGTGGAAAGGAAGAGAAGAGCAAAAATAAAAAAAATAAAAAAGCTTTTAAGCAAGAGAGAAAGATCATAAGCTAATAAGCGAAAGAGTGTTGAGCATGAAAAGAGATACTTGTGCATGAGGATATATGGAATAGGAAACATTTTGCTTGCATGCATATAGGTTGGTGCCAAGTGGTGAATCATGCCCAAGTGTGCAATCAAGCTAGTGCTCTCCTAGTGTTTGTGCAACACGAGCTTAGTCTTCGTTAGGCAATTTTGTATTGCTCATCCCTATAGTTGCACAAGCCCCATTATCCCACCGTGTGTGTTTCTTTATTGCTCTCCTCTATATTTCTGATCACTTGCTTTGCATTTTGCGTCCTTTGGATTTATTTCAACATTTACAATATATTGGACTTCAATTTGCATGAATTTGTGCCACTAACCCCACCGAGCTCCACTATAAGCCATTTGTGTAGGTTGTGAGGATTGGACAAGGTTTTTCACCTAGTGCACTCTTTTCCTTGCATACATTGTAGTCTTTGAGATCTATCTACAACTTTGGAAAGAGGTAACGTTGGTATGTTCATCCCATCTCATTCTCACACCTTCTCGAGTGCTTCTATGGATAGGGACGACACATCTCCTTTGGTCTACAACCATGACAACGAGTTCGATGCCACGAAGAAACTCATCGACGCCAAGATGAATGCTCACTTGGAGGAGCTCAGGGTCCTCAGTGACAACCACAAGATGTCTTCATCATCTTTGAGAAGATGCTCAAGTGTAGATGTTTCTGAGCTACCATCTCCGGCAAGTACACACCGGCATCGACATCGATGAGACCAGCACGCACATAATCATCAAGGCGCGCCACAAGAAATAAAGAGCAGAGTTCTGGACGCGAGTTGGCTTCTCTGCCACCCCCGTGCCCACAGGACTGCGACCCCCGTGCACACGACCTTCTACACCCCCGTGTGCATGAGTCATACAGAGCTGCAACATCGACCCCGACGCTACGGCTTCTACAACTACGTTGGCATCTTCGCCACATGACTTTAAGGCATCTTCGCCTTTGGACGTACGGCATCTTCGCCTACTCCACAAGCTCAAGTCCACTACTTCCACGAGCTACTTCGACTTGCCAAGGATGAGGGGATTCCATTCTTTGGGACTCATGACCCCGAAGAGTACCTCGAGTGGGAGCGCAAGATGGACGACTGCCCCAAGCTACATCAAGTCCCCTCCGAAGATCAAGTGAAGTGCACCACAAGTACCTTCCAGGACTACGCGGTCGACATGGTGGCTTCACACACCTTCGAAGAACTTCGACATGAGTTGGCCCAAGACGAAGAAAGCGATGCGGCGAGAATTTGTGTCTTCCATCTACACGGAACATCTTCTTCGCCAATTGGAGAACACCATACAAGGATCCAAGTCCCTTAACGAGTACTTCATGGAGATGAAGGAAGCCTTGCGATGAGCCGGTGTGGACGACCTAAAAGTGCAACTAATCCCTGAGTGGTTTTGGTAATTCATAACAACATATAGCTCATTGAACTAATATCCATTCAAGATAAATATTTCAGGAAGTTCAATGAATGGCATGGCATGGACTAGAAATGTGGACCCCTCAAAATGCTAAGGACATATATTAGCAAAAGCTCAAGACTCTTCATCTTTGTTTTACTGATCCAAAGATAACATTGAGTCCATAGGAAAGCCAATACTATTAAAAGGGGATGAGGTGTTGCTTAATGGCTTGCTTGCTCAAATGCTTAGTGATATTGCTCCAAAACCCTCAACCACTTTCTCCATCCAAATATGTCAAAACCCTAAACTCCAACTCGGCCCCACCGATTCTTTATATCCGACGCCACCGAGTTCATATGACATAGCCATAGCTAGAAACCCTAACAGTTCGGTCACACTGATACGGATCTCGGTCTCACCGAGATGGCCTTGCCAACTCACTGTTATCAGTTGCAATTATTTCAGTCTCACCGAAATTGCAATCGGTCTCACCGAGATGGCTTGACCAATTCTCTGTTGCCCTATTGCTTCACTTCAGTCTCACCGAGTTGATGCAAGCGCCACCGAGATGAGGTTTGCCCTAAGCCCTAGCACATCGGTCCCACCGAGTTGTTCCAGTCAGTCCCACCGAGATTCCTAACGTTAACATTTTTGAACTAATCGGTGCCACCGAGTTTAGCTATTCGGTCTCACCGAGATGGGTCAAATGTGTGTAATAGTTGGATTTTGTGTGGAGGCTATATATACCCCTCCACCCCCTCTCCATATGTGAGAGAGCTATCAGAACGTGCCTATACTTCAACCATACATTTTTTAAGAGAGAACCACCTACTCATGTGTTGAGATCAAGATATTCCAATCCTACCACAAGAATCTTGATTTCTAGCCTTCCCCAAGTTGCTTTCCACCCAAATCATCTTTCCACCATATCCAAATCTGTGAGAGAGAGTTGAGTGTTGGTGAGACTATCATTTGAAGCACAAGAGCAAGGAGTTCATCATCAACACACCATTTATTACCTTTTAGAGAGTGGTGCCTCCTAGATTGGTTAGGTGTCGCTTGGGAGCCTCCATCAAGATGTGGAGTTGAACCAAGAAGTTTGTAAGGGCAAGGAGATCGCCTACTTCGTGAAGATCTACCCGAGTGAGGCAAGTCCTTCGTGGGCGATGGCCATGGTGGGATAGACAAGGTTGCTTCTTTGTGGACCCTTCGTGGGTGGAGCCCTCCGTGGACTCGCGCAACCGTTACCCTTCGTGGGTTGAAGTCTCCATCAACGTGGATGTACGATAGCACCACCTATCGGAACCACGCCAAAAATCTTCGTGTCTCCATTGCGTTTGCCTTCTCCAAACCCTTCCCTTTACCTTCATATGCAATGTTTTACTTTTCGCTGCTACACTCTTAGAATTGCATGTGTAGGTTGATTGCTTGACTTGTGCTAATTGCTAAAATATGCCCACAACTAAAATTGGGAAAAGGTTAGATTTTTATTTGGTCAAGTAGTCTAATCAAACCCCCCCCCCCCCTCTAGACATACTTTCTATCCTACAAGTGGTATCAGAGCTTTGGTCTCCTTTTGCCTTGATTTCCATAGCTTTGGTGATCATAGCCTTGGTTTCACAACCTAAGAGAGTATGGCATCTAGCGGGGGAAATTACCACCGTAGAGGTCCTTACTTTGATGGTACTAAATTTTCTAGTTGGAAGCATAAGATGAAAATGCATATTCTTGGTCATAACCCCACCGTTTGGGTTGTTGTGCGTATTGGCTTGCAAGGTGATTTCTTCGAGGATGGAAAAGAACCGGATCGTGAAGCGATAGTGGAAGAAATGAAGATGTTGCAATACAATGCTCAAGCTTGCAATATTCTCTTCAATGGATTGTGTCCCGAAGAATTCAACAAAAGCAGCCGTCTTGAGAATGCAAAGGAAATTTGGGATACTTTGGTTGATATGCACGAAGGTACCGTGTCCGTCAAGGAATCCAAGTTGGATGTGCTTCAAAGTTAACTTCACAAGTTCAAGATGAAGGATGGTGAAGGAGTCGCCGAAATGTACTCTAGGCTTGCTCTCATCACAAATGAGATTGCCGACTTAGGAAGTGAAGAGATGACCAACAAATTCATCATCAAGAAGATCCTAGGAGCCTTGGATGGAAAATATGATACCGTGTGCACCTTGATCCAAATGATGCCCAATTACAAAGATCTCAAGCCCACGGAAGTCATTGGTAGAATTGTTGCTCATGAGATGTCACTCAAGGATAAAGAAGAGCTCCACAACAAGTCCAGTGGTGCTTACAAAGCTTCAAGTGATGCTCCTACAACATCAAGCGAGGAGCAAGTCTCCAATGAAGAATTGAGCTTAATGGCGAAGAACTTCAACAAGTCCTACAAGAATAGAATCAAAGAGAGAATCTCCAAGTCAAGGCCCTTCAATGACAAAAGATCTTCTAGTCGTGATCGTAATTGCTACAATTGTGGAAGACCCGGACACTACTCCAATGAGTGTACAGCTCCCTACAAGAAAAGAGAAGATTCACCAAAATGGAGGAGTAGAAGAGATGAATCACCTCCAAGAGAGAGAAGGAGTAGAGATGATCGTTATGAACGAAGACCCTCTCGTAGAAGCAAGGATTCGGAAAAGAAGGACAAGTCATCAAAGAGCTACACAAGACGAAGACATCAAGCTCATGTTGGTGAATGGGTATCTGGTTCCGACTTCGACAACTACTCCGAGAGAAGCTATCACTCCGACTCCGACTATAATCAAGATGAAGGTGTTGCCGGTCTTGCACTTGTGTCATCCAACTCCTACGACATATTTGACTCACCAAATGAAGGAATTGGAAGATGCTTCATGGCTAAAGGCCCTAAGGTATCACACCCCGAGTATGTTGATTTCAATAGTGATGAAGATGATTTGCTAGGTGATGATGATTTACTTGTTGACAACACTAGTAATGAAAGCTATGATGAACTTGCTAATAATCATGCTAATCAAGATGAAACGAATGACAATGATAAGAAGGAGATTAAGCATCTAACTAAATAACTGAACACTCTTAAGCTAGCTCATGAAACAACTCTAGAGGATTATAGATAGCTCCTAAGGACTCATGAGAAGCTACGCTTCGAGAAGCTAAATTTAGAGCAAGAGCATGAGTTCCTAAAAGCTATCAATGATGATCTTCAAAAGAAGAGTTCTTCTTAACTTGCCAAACGTCTCCTCTTGTCTACTTATATATGATACGTCCATTTTGCATCATGTTTTCTTACTGTTATTTATAATGGTTTTATGCATAATAATGCTTTTTGGAGTAATTCTAATGCCTTTTCTCTCATAATATGCAAGGTTTACACAAAGAGGGGGAATGCCGGCAGCTGGAATTCTGGGCCTGAAAAAGCTACGTCAGAGTTACCTATTCTGCACATCTCCAAATGAGCTAAAAATTTACGGAGAATTATTTTGGAATATATAAAAAATACTAGAGCAAATAACTATCGGAGGGGGGCCACCTAGTGAGCACAAGACACCAGGGCGCGCCAGGCCCCCCAGGCGCGCCCTGGTGGGTTGTGCTAAGCCCAGCCCACCCCACCTCCGGTGCCCATCTTATGGTATATAGATCATTTTGACCTAGAAAAAATCAAGGGGGGGGGACTTTTGGGATGAAGCGCCGCCGAATCGAGGCGGAACTTGGGCAGGAGCACTTTTGCCCTACGGCGGCGCGATTCCGCCGGGGGAACTTCCCTCCCGGAGGAGGAAATCGAAGCCATCATCATCACCAACAACCCTCTCATCTTTGGGAGGGCAATCTCCATCAACATATCAACAACACCATCTCCTCTCAAACCCTAGTTCACCTCTTGTGTTCAATCTTTGTACCGGAACCTCAGATTGGTACCTGTGGGTGACTAGTAGTGTTGATTACATCTTGTAGTTGATTACTATATGGTTTATTTGGTGGAAGATTATATGTTCAGATCCATTATGCTATTTAATACCCCTCTGATCTTGAGCATGATTATCATTTGTGAGTAGTTACTTTTGTTCTTGAGGTCACGGGAGAAGTCATGTTGCAAGTAATTAATCATGTGAACTTGATATGTGTTCGATATTTTGATGATATGTATGTTGTGATTCCCTTAGTGGTGTCATGTGAACGTCGACTACATGGCACTTCACCATATTTGGGCCTAAGGGAATGCATTGTGGAGTAGTTATTAGATGATGGGTTGCTAGAGTGACAGAAGCTTAAACCCTAGTTTATGCACTACTTCGTAAGGGACCGATTTGGATCCAAAAGTTTAATGCTATGGTTAGATTTTATCTTAATACTTTTCTCGTAGTTGCGGATGCTTGCGAGGGGGTTAATCATAAGTAGGAGGTTTGTTCAAGTAATAATAGCACCTAAGCACCGGTCCATCCACATATCAAATTATCAAAGTAGCGAACACGAATCAAACCAACATGATGAAAGTGACATGGTGAAATTCCCGCGTACCCTCAAGAACGCTTTGCTTATCATAAGAGACCGTTTTGGCCTGTCCTTTGCCACAAAAGGATTGGGCTACCTTGCTTCACTTTATTTACCGTTACCGTTACTTGTCCGTTACAAATTATCTTGCTATCAAACTACTTGTTACCGACTATCTCAGTGCTTGCACAAAATACGTTGCTGAAAACCACTTGTCATTTCCTTCTGCTCCTCGTTGGGTTCGACACTCTTACTTGTCGAAAGGACTACGATTGATCCCCTATACTTGTGTGTCATGAAGGCTCTTTTCTGGCGCCGTTGCCGGGGAGTGAAGCGCTCTTGGTAAGTGGAAATTGGTAAGGAAAAATTATTACTGCGTGCTGAAATTTATTGTCACTTGTTACTATGGAGAACCATCCTTTGAGGGGCTTGTTCGGGGTATCTTCACCTCGACCGGAAGCACAATTAGTTACCCCTCAACCTACTGCACCTATTGAAAATATTGGTTATGAAATTCCTTCGGGTATGATAGAACAACTGCTAGCTAATCCTTATGCAGAAGATGGAACTGAACATCCTGATATGCACTTGATATATGTGGATGAAATTTGTGGATTATTTAAGCTTTCAGGTTTATCCGGAGATGAAGCTAAGAAGAAGGTTTTCCCTTTATCTTTGAAGGGAAAAGCATTGACATGGTATAGGCTATGCGATGATATTGGATCTTGGAACTGGAATCGATTGAAATTGGAATTTCACCAAAAAAATTATCCTATGCATCTAGTTCAACGTGATCGGAATTATACATATAATTTTTGGCCTCGTGAAGGAGAAAGTATCGCTCTAGCTTGGGGGAGGCTTAAGTCAATGTTATATTCATGCCCCAATCATGAGCTCTCTAGAGAAATTATTATTCAGAATTTTTATGCTCGGCTTTCTCATGATGATCGATCCATGCGCGATACTTCTTGTACTGGTTCTTTTATGAAGAAGACTATTGAATTCAGGTGGGATCTTTTAAAAATAATTAAACGCAACTCTGAAGATTGGGAACTCGACGAAGGTAAAGAGTCAGGTATTAAGCTTGAATTTGATTGTGTTAAATCCTTTATGAATACCGATGCTTTTCACAAGTTTAGCACTAAATATGGACTTGACTCTGAGATAGTAGCCTCTTTTTGTGAATCATTTGCTACTCATGTTGATCTCCCTAAGGATAAGTGGTTTAAATATAACCCCCCTATTAAAGAAGAAATTAAAGAACCGGTCATAGTTAAAGATGAAACTAGTATTTACAATGTTGATCCAGTTGTGCCTACTGCTTATATTGAAAAACCACCATTCCGTGTTAGGATAAAGGAACATGCTAAGGTTTCAACAGTGGTTCGCAAAAGTAATATAAGAGCACCCAAACCTGCTGAAGTAATTAAAGTAGAACCTAGTATTTCTATGGTTAAAGATCTCCTGGTAGAAAATATTGATGAGCATGTTATTTACTTCTGCGATGATGTTGCTAGAATTGCCAAAGCCGATGAAAAAGATAAACATAGACCTGTTGTTGGCATGCTTGTTGTCTCAGTTAAAATAGGAGATCATTGTTATCATGGTTTATGTGACTTAGATGCTAGCGTGAGTGCTATTCCTTTTACCTTATACCAAGAAATTATGAATGATATAGCACCCGCTGAAATAGAAGACATATATGTTACTATTAAACTTGCTAATAGAGACACCATCACACCACTTGGGATTGTTAGAGATGTTGAAGTCTTGTGTGGGAAAATAAAATACCCTACTGATTTTCTAGTTCTTGGTTCCCCACAAGATGACTTTTGTCCCATTATCTTTGGTAGACCTTTCTTGAACACCGTTAATGCTAAAATAGATTGTGAAAAACAAAATGTCGGTGTTAGCTTTGGTGATGAGTCTCATAAGTTTAATTTCTCCAAGTTTAGTAGACAACCTCTTAAGAAAGAATTACCTAGTAAGGATGAAATAATTGGTCTTGCTTCTATTGTCATGCCTCCTACTGATCTATTAGAACAATATTTGCTAGACCATGAAAATGATATGCATATGCCTGAAAGAAATGAAATAGATAAAATTTTAGATGACCTAGTCATCGCCAATTGCTTGATAGATGCTATAATTGTTTATGCATGCTTTGTCACATGTTTCATTTGCTATCTTATTGTGTGAGCATGTTGGTTGCATAATTTCTCCATTCGAGGACATCCATTTGTGGTTTTGGTTGTTTAGTTTTTATTGGCCAAATGGATGGACAAGAATGCCTAAGAACCTTCTCTAGCTATCTATGCTTTTTCTCTTCTCAAACTCTATTCGTGCTACATCACAAAAATTGAACAAGTCTTTTTCGGACCCTCCGGGTGAGGAGCACCCGAAGCAACCGTCCGTCAAGGGCTGCCTTCCAAAACCTTCTTGTGAATTTCGGTCAGACCAACACACTCATATTCGGTCTCACCGAAACCACTAGATTGATCTAGGTTTTCATCTTGGTGCTACCGATTAGAATGACTCGGTCTCACCGAGTTGCAGTAACTGCACGCAGTTTTGCATCTCGGTGCCACCGAGACATTCCATTCGGTGCCACCGACAGCGTATGGGTATATATACTTTGCGGCCCGTTTGGTTGAAAATTTCTTCAAAACTCTCGAGCCCGCGCCCCATTGCTGCCGCCCCTTGGTCTCCGGATCGTTGCCGTCTCCACCTGTGTGCCTCCACCGCAGGTCTCCGCCGCCGTCAATGGATTTCTCCATCGCCGTTGCCGCCGTAGCGAATCGTCACCAAGTTAGGGTACGGTTCGACCACTTGGTGCCTATTCCCCTTTCCGATTCATTGCACAAATTTTTTGCCTGCTTTCTTTCCACGTATGAAATCATTCTATCCAGCAAAAAGTTCCTTTAGATTAGATTTGATGAAAAATCTTAGGGTTAGGTTTCCGCCGAGCCCATCTCGGACCGACCAAAATGAAGTTTTCGGTCCCACTGATTGGCCCTGGCCATTGCACTAAGCACAACTCGGTCTGACCGAAGCGTACTGATCGGTGAGACCAAAAGCGAATTCTCTATGAAACCCTAGCATCTCGGAGTCACCGAACTGCAACTCGGTCTGACCGATGTTGTATGTTTAGACTTTGCTAAGTGCTTCGGTGTCACCGAGATTTTCATATCGGTAGCTTCGAAATGTTTTCTGCAGAAAACTAAAACTAATATTTTGACTCAATTTTTTGCAAAAACAAGCTGCTTTTTGTGATGTTCATCTACTCTGCCCATACCCATCTATTCACAGGGTCAGTTTGCAAAGATGTCTGAAGCTAGTGACAACCAGAACAGGTCAGAGGAGCAAGTCAACCTCAGTGAGGGCACAAGCCCAAGTGGAAGCTATGATGAAGGCAGTAGAAGCACTCCCAACAATCTACCTAAAGCTGCCACTAGACAAAGAAAGAAGAGAACCTCAGATAGTGAGGATGAAGACTTTGTTGTTGAGGAAGAAGTGACCTCAAAGAAGAAAGTGCTCAGGAAAGAGTATGCTGCAGCTGCTGCCACCAAGCCAGGTCTTCAAAAGAAACCTCCTGCCAAGAGAGCTCCCATGTCTAAGGCTAGAAGGTCAACTGCTACACAAGAGACTATGGAGTTCACTCTTGAGCCAAGAGAGGAAGGAGAAGCTGCTGATGGGAAGAAGAAGAGGAAGGAGAGAGTCAAGAAAACCATTGCCAGAGTGATTGGCAGACCATTCATGATGAGGGATGATGATGAGGATGAGGAGGAGGAGGAACCTGCTGCACCCCCAGCCAAAACTTAGAAGCATAATCAACGCATAACCAGGCACTCCATTCTTTATCAGGGTTTATTAGCGCACATGTGCCCACATATTTTTAATTAGAGCCAAACATGTATATTCTCATTTGTTGGCACGTACCCATAATTTCTTTCAATCATAGCTAACCCGCATATTCCTTTTTATCGTCAAATAGCGAATGGGATGCACAATAGTTCACGTTTGGGCCAGCCCACTGACAGGTACCAAAACGACCTATGTTTGTAAGGTGCGAGTAAAAATCCAAAAAAAATGATGACTTGATGGATCAAACTCACGATCTCAAAACTCGACCACGTGTTGCTACTCACTCGAACAAACGGGTCCTTCTAACTAATGGCAAACGCGAATGTTTAAGAACATACTGCAGCGCTAAATTCGAAAGGTTTTTTTTGATTTTTTTTGGAACTTTTCAAAAGGTATATTCACAATTATGAATTGTCGAATATTCTTTGAAACTTGAACATTTTTTGATTTTCTTGAACTTTTCAAAAATTATATTAATAACTATAAAATGCCAAATATTCTTGGAACATTGAACATTTTTTTAAACCTGAACATTTTTCAAAGACACGAAGAGTTTATTGAAATTTACGCTCATTTTGGGAAAAGACAAACAAAATTTGAAATGGGAAGATATTTTGTAATTCACAGACTTTTTTTTGAAAACATGAACCTTTTATAAAAACACATTTTTTTTTAATTTGTGAATAATTTTTTAAAATGGGAACATTTTTGAACATTCAGAACAATTTTGGAAAATGTGTTTTTGTAAACACTAACATTATTTTAAATTTGTGATCCTTTCATTACAAAAAGAATATTCTCAAGTTTGGAACATTTTTTCTAACGCAATTTTATTAAAAAATCTTGAATTTTTTTGGAAAACACATTTTTTTTTAATTTGAACAAATTTTGGTACAAGAACAATAATTTGAAGTTCTAGACATTTTTCATTAGGCGAACAAAATTTTGGATTTCTGAACATTTTTTTGAAAACTTGAAACAATTGAAATTCTAAATGTTTTCTGAAAACTTTAAATTACAAAAAAGGAAAAAATAAACATAATCTTGGAAGGGAAAAAAATAAAGAGGAAAGAAAAAGAGAAAGAAACAGCAAAAGAAAAATAAAAACATAATAAAAGAAAACGGGCCGGTCCAATCTTGGGCGGCCTATGTGAAGGCTAGACTATTTGTCGCAATGTCCGGAAAATAAAGTTTTCCCAGCTGCGTGAGCTGGCTTTGCAAGACCTCGAAAACATAACCATGTGTTGCTACCCACTCGAAAAAATATGTCCTACTAACTAATGGCCTGCGCGAATGTTTAAGAACATACTGCAGCGCCACATTCGAAATGTTATTTGATTTTTCATATTTTCAAAATTTATATTAATAATTTGCATTGTCGAATATTCTTGGATACCTGCACATTTTTTGATTTTATTGAACTTTTCAGAAATTACACTAAAAATTATAAATTGCCTAATATTCTTGGAAAATTGAACATTTTTTGAAACCTGAACATGTTACCAAAATACGAAGAGTTTTTTGTAAATTCCGTTCACTTTTGGGAAAAGACGAACAAAAAATGAAACGAAAAGATATTTTGAAAATAAATTTGAAATGGAAAGATATTTTAATGTAAAGACGAACAAAATTCCATTCAAAAACATTTTTTGAAAATATGAACCTTATATAAAAACACGAACATTTTTGGAATTTGTGTATAATTTTTTTAACATTTAGAACAATTTTAGAAAATGTGTTTTTGCAAACACGGACATTATTTTGAATTTGTGAACATTTCATTACAACAAGAATATTTTCAAGTTTGGAACATTTTTCAAAATGCAATTTTATTTAGAAAATATAGAACAATTTTGGAAAGAGCAATTTTTTTTGAATTTTGAACAAATTTTCGTACGAGAACGATAAATAAAAGTTCTGGCCTTTTTTCAAAAAGGGAACAAATTTTGGATTTCTCAACATTTATTTGGAAAAATTGAAATTTTTAACGCTTTCTGACAACATTATATTACAAAAAAGGAAAAAGAGAAAAATAATCTCGGAAGAGAAAAAAGAAATAAATAAACAGGAAAGAAAAAGAGAAAGAAATAGAAAAAAATTAGAAACAGAACACATAAAAAAAGAAAATGGGCTGATCAATCTTGGGCACCCTATGTGAAGCTTAGACTAGTTACCACTTTGTCCGAAAAATAAGGTTTTCCTAGTTACGTGGACTGGCTACGCAAGACCTCAAAAACTTGACCACGTGTTGCTACCCATTCAAAAAAACGGGCCCTGCTAAATAATGGTCAGCACAAATGTTTAACAACAGAGTGCAGCGCCAGATTCAAAATGTTTTTTGATTATTTTCAAATTTTCAAAAATACTATTAATAATTATAAATTGCCTAATATTCTAGGAAACATGAACATTTTTTCAAACACAATTTTTTTTCAAAAACACGAAGAGTTTTTTGAAAGTTCCATTCATTTTTTGGAAAAGATGATCAAAACTTGAAACAGGAATTTATTTTTAAAATTCACAAACGTTTATTGAAAACATGAACCTTTTATAAGTACACGAACATTTTTTGAATTTGTGATTAGTTTTTGAAAACGGAAACATTTTTTGAAAATTCAGAATAATTTTAGAACATGTGTTTCTTTAAACAAGAACATTATTTTGAATTTGTGAACATTTCATTACAACAACAATATTTTCTAATTTGGAACTTTTTTTAAATGCAATTTTATTTAGAAAAACTTGAACAATTTTGGAAAACACAAGCATCATTTGAATTCTGAACAAATTTTGGTACGAGAGCAAAAAATTAATGTTGCAAGCATTTTTCAAAACGGGAACAAAATTTTGGATTGCTGAACATTTTTTTGAAAAACTTGGAAAATATTGAAATTCGAAATGTTGTCCGAAAATTTTAATTTACAAAAAAGGAAAAATTAAAAGTAAAATTGAAAGGGAAAAAATAAACATGAAAGAAAAAGAGAAGGAAACTGAAAAAAATGGAGAAAGAAAATAGAAAAAAAGAAAACGGTTGGCCCAGTCTTGGGCGCCCTCTGCAAAGCTTACACTTTTTGCCGCATTGCGCGGAAAATTAGGTTTTGCCAGCTGTGTGGGCTCGCTTCGCACGACCACAAAAACTCAACCACATTATGCTACCCAGTCGAAAAAACAGGTCCTGCTAACTAATGGCCAGCACGAATGTTTAAGAACGTACTTCAGTGCCAGATTTGAAACATTTTTTATTTTTTCTGAAATTTTCAGAAATTATATTAATAATTATGTATTAACGAATATTCTTGGCACTTGAACATTTTTTATTTTTTTTGAAATTTTCGAAAATTACAATAATAATTATAAATTGCCTAATATTCTTGGCATTTTTAGAAACCTGAACATTTTTCGAAGCACGAAGAGTTTTTTGAAAATTCTTTTAATTTTTGGGAAAAGACAAACAAAATTTGAAATGTGAAGAGTTTTTTAAAATTCACAAACATTTTGTGAAAACATGAACCTTTTATTAAAGTACATTTTTTTTGAATTTTCGAATAATTTCTCAAAACAGGAACATTTTTTGAAAATTGAGAACAATTTTAGATAATCTGTTTTTTAAACGCAGAGATTTTTTTAATTTGTGGACACTTTATTACAACAAAAATATTTTCAAATTTGGAACATGTTTCAAAATGCAATTTTATTTAGAAAATCTTGAACAATTTTGTAAAACACTAACATTTTTTCTATTTTGAATGAATTTTGGTATGAGAACAAAATTTAAAGTTCCGAACATTTTTCAAAATAGGAACAAAATTTTGGATTTCTGAACATTTTTGTCAAAAACTTGGAATAAACTAAAATTCTGAAAATTTTCTGAAAATTTTAAATTACAAAAGAAGGAAAAAAGAAAAATAAACTTGGAAGAGATAAATGAAAAAAAAAACAGAAAAAAAAAGAATCAGAAACAGAAAATAAAAACATAGCACATAAAAAAGAAAACGGTCCGGCACAGTCATGGGCGCCTATGCGGACATTACACTATTTGCCGCATAGTGCGGAAAATAAGGTATTACCAGTTGCGTGGGCTGGCTATTACATTCATTTATGTTTTTTAATTTTTTTAAAGTCCCGTGACTCAAAAAGCCCTAAGGCTCCTTTGGTTTGAATAAATTTTGTAGGATAGGTTTGTATAGAAGTAATTTTTAGAGACCTTTGATTTGTAGGAATAGAAATTATTATCTCTATCCTCCTTGTTTTAAAGGAAAACAAATATTAGCCTTGACTCAATGAAAAAAATTATATGATGTGAAGTAAAGGATATTCTTTTATATTCGTACTCATAGAATTTGAGATGCATAACAACTCCAACCAGCGTACCCATTTCGTCCGTTTGGGTCGCCGCGGACAAAAACAATGGCTCAACGCGTCGCCGCATACCCAAAACGCGTCCGCTTTTTGTCCGCGCGGACTCATTTCCAGCCCAAAATTGAGACTGATTTGGGGCTGAAGCGGACACAAAGCGGACGTTTGTTGTGTCTTCTTCGTCCGCCTCTGTCCGCTGCACATGCTCTCTGGCCCACCTGACATTCACCCACGCATCCTCTTTTTCTCTCTCTCTGGTCCACCACTCGCCCACTCACCAAGCCGCTCTGTCGAATGCCAACCGCAGCACCGCCGCGCGCCGGAGACATGCACCACTGCGCCGCAGCGGACGTGCACAACCGCTCCACCGGAGATCTGCACCGCCACGCCACGAGGAGGTGGGCCGCCACTGGGGGTGCAGCAGCAGCTAGGCACTCTGGCCTGCTCGCTGGTGCTGCTCGAGGCCGCGTCCAAGGCGCCCAACGCGGACTTCAGCACCAAAAAGTGCACCGGCTGGCAAGATAACACACACGCAGCTGTGCAGGGCATGGAGCAGCTAGCTAGCTAGCACATACACAGCATCCAGCTCGTCCAGCGGCGGCGCGCAGCTAGCTAGCGCGTAGGCGTGCTCCTCTGTGCGCCCGACCGGCGCTACTGGAGCCATTGGCCTCGCCCCACGCCTGGGCGGTGCTGCTGCAGACCATCATGCTCGTTGTGCCGCGCCGTGCTCACCACGCCTCGCCTCGTGCCATGCTCGCCGTGCCTTGCCTCGCGCCGCACCTCGCCTCGTGCCGTGCTCGCCGTGCCTCGCCTCGCGCCGCGCCCGAGCCCGGTCTGACCTCGCCTCCCGCGCGCCCCTTGCCGTGCCTCTCCTCTCGCCGTGCCCGCGCTCGGCACGACCTCGCCTCCCCGCGCCTGGGATGAAAATGGAGCGAAAACGGACGGAACTGGGTGCTATCATATTTGTTTTCATATTATTTTTTGCAGAAACGAAAACGAATACAGAGACCCCGGAAATGAATACGAAAACAGATACTACCGAAAACAAATACATAATAAATACAAAGCGGATACAGAAATAGAATTGGTGTTTACCAGAACTTAAAAATCCCTTGAATCATAGAGAAATACATATACCAAATAAATTTAATGAATTGTTAACATGACTACAAAATAATGTGATTATGTTAGCAACTTAGCGTAGTATTGATGTAGTACTGGACAATTGCATACAGGGTGTAGTTGAGTATATGTCTAGTAGTAGAAGTTGGGCCTCAAATAATACATTCTGCTCATTGTGTCACTGTGTATTGTTTGGTGGTTGGGCTAGAAAGCAGCCATAGACCTATAATAAAAATAGAAGTTCCATATTCACGGAAACGAAAAGTTTCATTTCCACGTCTGTTCCATCGGAAAACACTGTTCCGTTTTTGTTTCCGTTTCCGTATAAAATAAATTCCATTTCCGTTTTCGTTTTCATATTTCCTCTCCATTTTCATTTTTCCTCGAGAAAAGCGAAAAGTTTCCACTCCATTTTCATCCCTACCCGCGCCCCTCCCCGTGCTCGCCTCTCGCCGCGCCCACGCTCGGTATGGCCTCGCCTCCCCGCGCCCTTCGCCGTGCCTCGCCTCTAGCCGAGCCCGCGCTCTGCATGGCCTCGCCTCCTCGCGCCCCTCGCCGTGCCTTGTGCCTCGCTGCGCCCGGCCTGGCCTCGCCATCACACGCCCCTCGCCGTGCTCGTCGTGCCTCGCCTCGCATCGCGCCGCGCCCGCGCCTAGCTCGGCATCGCCTCCCCGGTGCTGCTGCAGGCCGCCAGGCGCCCCTCGTACGCGCTCGCGTGGGTGCAACGCGAGCACCCCTGTCTCCTACATGTGTTGACGAAATGCCGACGCGGACATCCACAAAATGTGTCTGCCTTTCGTTGGACGCACCGGCCGACCCAAACGACAAAGCGGACACGGACAGGCGGACGGGCGACCCAAACGGACAAAATCAACGTCCGTTTGGGTCGGCCCGTTGGAGTTGCTCTAACACGTAATTTTTTATAAAGTTTTTATTTTCTTCCTATAGTATGAACGTTTCCGGTCCACATAAGGAGCCGACCGATCCGGCCGCCGATCCCCTTGCACCAAACCACGCCTAGCCACTTGTTCTTCCCCGCGCCCTTGCTATTTTTCTTTGTCCCCATTTTCGCTGTGGGATTCCCTCCCTATTCTTGTCCGATCCCGCCCTCCTTTTTCTACTTTTCTGGTTAGCTCGTGACGTGTCCCCGTTGGTGCTGGTTGGTCGCCCACGACGCCATCAAAGAACGCCACTGTCCCTCTCGCAAAGATCGAAATCTTGGCAGCCTTGCGTTTGCGCAGAGGTTGAATCCTTGAGGGTGGCTTGGGCTGTGACCAACGGGGCAAGACGGCGGCTATAACGGCGGCAGCGGTGGCGACGGCGGCGCCGTCGTCGGGGGGTGGGGGAGGGGGCGGTGGAGGCGGGTGCCTGGATTGCCTGCAGGATGTAGTGAGGGCGCTGGCGATGGGGTCGTGCCTGCCGGCAGACCAGCGGCCGATGGAGGTGGCGGCACTACCTGGGAAGGTGGGAGGAGGCAGGAGGAGGGGGAAGGAGGCCCCCGGGAGGATTGCTGGGATTGGGACTGGCAATGTGGCTTGCCTCTTCACGCGGCAGGGGAAGAAGGGCACCAACCAAGACGCCATGGTCGCGTGGGAGGTATCTGCACAACAAGATCCCTTTATTTACACTTTTGGTGCTTTGAATGCTCATTTCTTCTTTATTTGATAATGGTTACTAATGAGCTTGCGTAGTAAAATAGTTTTCTGGGAGTTGAAATATCGTCAACAATTAGGGGTTGTTTATTTATCGGGCAACGTCAAGTTAAAATGATACATTAATAAAATAAAAAATATGAATTGCCAACAACTTGAGGGGCTTTCACAGGATAAACAAGGCATAATGATCCAACTTGTTTTAGCCAACACGAGACTACATGTCGGCTTGATATTTGAAAAGAAACAACTCGATGGCTATGAATGTTGCTCACGGAAGATGTTTCTAGCTCTAACTGATGGAGGATTAAGTATTGGCCACCATCTTTCCCACTTCCATACTTTCATATGAACTATGAAGACTTATTTGTTGGATATGGCAACCATCTTGCTTACCCATATGCTGTCTCTTAGTTAAGGTGGTCATTGATTATTATGCGTTTTAGGCCATGAGGTTATTTTCTAGATGAAACTGTCCATGCTTGAATGAGGCATGCTTGCAAATGCAGGATCAGATAAATGACTCGCCCAGTCAAAGAGTACCCCCTTGTGTGAACCATTAATTTGAATCCAACAGTTGCGTGCACATCAAAAGAATAACAGAATAGTGACCTTTTCTTCTAACTCATTCCACTTTCGACACTCTTTATGAATTAAATCATGCCAATTGTATCGAGTGAACGCGTGGAGCCTGGTCTTGTGGCACGACCTACTCCGCAAGTGTGATGGGTGAGCATGCATTGACATAAGGTGGATGTCAACGTCGCGTTGCATTGACATCAGGTGGTTGTCAACATCGCCGTTGCATTCGTGCTGTAGCATTCTCCATTAAATTATATAGATACTTGACAAATGGATATTGATGTTTGCCTCCTTGTTTTCTTGCTCTTGGATGCCTTGGGGCATGATGTATAGAACTTCAATGGGAGATCAGACACAGTATTTTGTGGAGTTTTTGATGGTCATGGTCCACATGGCCATCTCGTCGCGCGGAAAGTAAGAGATACTCTCCCTTTGAAGCTGTGTGATTTGATATATGATGACTATGGAGAGAGCCCAACCAGCAATTCAGATGGATCAGTTTTAGAAGAGAGTTTATCTCCATACCCAGATGCAGAGGACAAGTCTCCCACATTCACTGCACAGAAAGAAGAACATCTAGAATTCTTTGACTCAATGAAAGAGTCTTTCCGAAAAGCTTTTAGAGTTATGGATAAGGAGCTTAAATTACATCGGAACATAGATAGCATTTGCAGTGGAACTACCGCAGTTACTTTAATTAAACAGGTACAGTGGAACCTATTCCTTGAATGGCTTTAATTACTAAAAAATTCCAGGTATGAGCAATTGATTTTTCTCACTATACCATCAGGGCCAGGATCTTATTGTCGGGAATCTAGGTGACTCTAGAGCTGTATTAGGCACTAGAGATCAGAACGGTCATTTGGTTGCCCATCAGTTGACAGTTGACCTGAAACCTGATCATCCAAGTAAATATCTTTCACTCTCAAGTTTAAATTAATGAATCTTCTATATTATATCTATTCTGTTTAATGTGTTGGCTTAATCCTACTACTTGTGACTGTTTATGTGATGCCATTAATTGAATGATTCTTTTTCTGTTGCTGCTGAATTGGTACATTCTTGCTCATTTTCTCAGAACAAGAATGTATGTTATCTCTTCCTTGTCTCCAATCATTTTATATATGTTTATATTTCTAAGATTTGAAGAGTGACGACTTAGAATTTTCACCTTGTTCTTGCTGATAACCATGGTAGTAACTTCACAACATTTTTTACTGCAGAAACAAAAGTTGGAAATAAAGCAGTTTTGTTTTTAGTTGTGGATAACTTCTATATTATGTTTGACATGATGGATATTGGTACAATCATATTTATTTGTATGCAAATGATGAACATTTGATTCACAACTACACTAGGGAGGCCTTTAGATTGTGCTCATTCCCATCTATGGTTTACCATACATAGACCCCACATCGCAGCTACACTTTGTGTTTCTCCAAGGCCCACCACATGGCATTCCGCGGTATCTTACCGTAGGCCTTCTCCAAGTTAATGAACACCATACGCAGGTCCTTTTGCTCCTTGTATCTCTCCATAAGTTGCTGTACCAGGAAAATGGCTCCATGGTCGACCTCCCAGGCATGAAACCGAAATGATTTTTGGTCACGCTTGTCATTCTTCTTAAGCGGTGCTCAATGACTCTCTCCCATAGCTTCATTGTATGGCTCATCAGCTTAGTTGCTCGGTAATTACTACAACTTTGAATTTCCCCCTTGTTCTTGAAGATTGGTACTAATATACTCCGCCCCCATTCTTCTGACACCTTGTTTGCCCCAAAAATGAGGTTGAAAAGCTTAGTTAGCCATACTATCGCTATGTCTCCGAGGCCTCTTCACACCTCAATGGGGATGCAATAAGACGGAGCACCTCCTTCCTCCCAACGGCCCTCCTTAATGACCCTCTCCTTGAAAGCCTGAGCTGCCTCCCCCTTAAGCTTCCACCACGTCGTTCTAGTGACTTTGGCACGCTTATCCCGCTGGACACGAATCCAAAAACGAAAGTCAGCCACCACAAGCTTATGTTGAGGGACAACACTCACCAGGTATCACTTGACAATCTAGGCAAGCACGCCTGTCTTCTCTTCTCGAAAGGACACAATCAATCAGGAGTGTTGACCACTACTAAAAGTCACTAGATGCGATTCTCTCTTTTTAAAGAAGGTGTTAGCTACTATCATGTCGTAGGCTAGAGCAAAGCATAAGACATCTTCTCCTTGATTCCTGATGCGATAGCCAAAGCCCCCATGCACCCCTTCAAAACCTGTGTTAGATGTGCCCACGTGGCCATTGAGGTCTCCTCCTATGAAGAGCTTCTCGCCAGTAGTTGTCCCCGTGTACCACAACTTGAAGCCGGTATCCTCGACCTCCTTCGCCTTCTGTCCCCTCCATTTGGTTTCTTGGACGCAAAGGATATCAACACCTATCCTCACTGTTGTATCATCTAACTCCTGTAACTTACCTGTTAAGGGCCCTACGTTCCAGCTACCTAAGCGGATCCTACTAGACTTGGCTAGCTTCCTTACCCTTCACATACATCGAATCGAATGCGAAGACCCTTGCTCATTTTTCACTACACCCGGGCGTCGATGTAGCGCGCCACGAAGGATGCGATGACCCGGTCCCTGCTCACTTATTACCGTATCCAGATGAAGATATGGCGCACCACCAAAGGGGGTGACGGCCCGACCCTTGTCCATTTTCTTCCGGGTTCCATCTCCATAAGTGTGGCTGAGTTTTGATGTTGGCTTGCCAAGTCTATCACAACCCTCCTCCTTTACCTAGGCTTGGCACCGGCTATGTTGAGACGACATAGGCGGAGTTTTTCTACCACTATTTCTAAAATTTAGAATAGGGGATGGGATAGGGGCTCTGCTGGAATGCTTTTATGTAGATGGCTCTCCTAAAAATGTAGATAAAGTCGATCGTTAACTGTTTCATGGAAAATTAAAATTCAGACCACATATTTTATTTTATTTACAAGTAAGCTGCATTTTTTGTACGTAAAAAAGGTATACCGCATAAACTATGTGCTTCGGCGAAGTTTTTCGCAAAACTTGCATTGAGGTATATTGAGAATAATAAAGAGGTATAATATGCTTGTTTAAGAGGTATATTTAAATGTGGGAGTACATACCTCTAGGAGTACAAAAAATTAGTCCTGTATATATAAATATAATTAACACAGAGACACAGACACACACACACGCGCACACATATCTCTGAACTAATTTTTTGACTCCTGGCAGTATGTACTCCCATATTCAATATACCTCCCAAACAAATCTATTATACCTCCTTATCATTCTTAATGTACCTTATTAATTATTCTAAGATCCTCAATATACCATTTTTACGTTAAAAACAGTTTATGTGCAAATAATATGAAATATATGGTTTCAAATGGAAATTTTCTTGTAACTTTGGAGCATCCAGTAATTATTAATGAACTATATTAAAAATATAAAGAGATATAATCGATTCATCTGTGTCGTATGTGAGGAGCGGTACTCGATTGTAGAATCATTTTATATATACACCATAGCTAGCTTGTAGCCCTCGGTTTGTATCAAGATCATGGATTTCGAGTCGCTCGACTAGTCGCGACTAGTCGACGACTAGTCTATGAGTCGCAAAAATATGGTCGACTCAGCTTAGTGTCGACTCGCGACTCTGAGTCGCGACTAGTCACAACGCAGGCTCGACTTCTTCCGAGTCGCTGCCCCAGAGCGACTCGCATGAGTCGCGACTCGAAAACCATGATCAAGATGTGTGCAAGAAATTACTGGAGTAGAGGCCACTTACTTGTCTCACTCATTAAGTTGAGCATGTGCCTTTCTGATCATGTCCACAAGCTTTCCTAATCATGGAAATTATATGCTTCCTAATTAGAATTACAGGCACCATGGTGTATATATACGCACTTTTGTCAGTTTACTTTTTACCGATATGGTTTGACCTTTGTGCCATATGGTTTTGATCTACTAATGTGCCGTGCGGATTCATTACACGGGAAACAGTTTTCCTTGCGACAATCGTTGGTCCTCTCTAGCTGCAGTTATGAAGGTTGTTTTGTTTATGTCAGTGTGGGACATGTAGCTAGGTGAACGCACCGTTTTCTCTAGTAGGTTAGTCTATTAATGTCTGTTCAAACTAAACACTAGTAGTTCCCTTCTGAGCCTGTCTCCTAAAAAAAAATCTGTTCCTACTGTCGTGATGAATGTTATTTGAGCCATAACGAAATGTTAATATCTTAACAGGAGAGGCTAGGAGGATCAAGCGATGTAATGGACGGGTCTTTGCTCACCAGGATGAACCAGATGTGGCTCGCCTTTGGCTTCCTAACTGCAACTCTCCAGGCCTAGCAATGGCACGAGCTTTTGGTGATTTTTGTCTAAAGGATTTTGGGCTGATCTCTGTACCTGAAGTCACCTATAGGCGAATCATGGAGAAGGACCAGTTCATTGTCCTTGCCACTGATGGGGTAACCAAACAAAAATAAATAAATAACTTGTTGCTTTCTGTGTGACTTGTTCTCGATGGGGAAACAACAGTTTCTTCTGATTCAATAAATGCACCGCCCATCTGTTAATATACTCTAATACCCAATTGCACTCTGGTTACAGGTGTGGGATGTTCTGTCCAACCAGGAAGTGGTGGAAGTTGTTGCCTCATGCTCTGGCCGTTCTGGCGCAGCCCGTGCTGTTGTTGATCTAGCAAATCAGACCTGGAAATTCAAGTACCCAACCTCCAAAACGGATGATTGTGCAGTGATCTGCCTTTTCCTGAGCAAAGATGCGGATGCAGGTGGGCTATCAGGGCTGTCTGTTGCTAGCAAGGGAATTGGATCTAATCCAGGGATGCCACCACGATTAAGGACCCCCCAGCACTTCAGTAAAAGGGTAATTCCAGAGGATGCCGATGATGAATGTGACCCAAATATAAGTGGAGATGAGAGGTCATTGGAGGGCTTCACCCGGTTGAACACGCTTTTGACACTACCAAAGTTTGGTGATACAAGTCCAACCAAGAAATGAAGTTTACTGATATTTATGTGCGAGTCTGCAGTTAGCAGGCACATTCGCTGATGTTTTGGAGATGAGAGCCTTATTGGCTATATTAGCATGCCCGGTGAGCTCCTGTCCGAATGTCGGTTTAAAGCTTAAGGATTAGTAGGGGTACTGTTTTTATGTAAATCCTAACTCTCATTGTGCAACATGCGTTGGGAGGCAAGTTTCAGTTTGTTTCGAGTCGGCTTTGCCTTTCTTGCATGGCTGCCCTTCCAGCTGAGTTTATATATGTGTTAATACGATGTACGTGCTCGGTTTTCTACGTGAACAGGCCCTGCTCATTATATTTGTATCTTTATCCCAAATGCTCTAAAGTGCATCTACACTTTCTGACTACGACGACGGCATACGCATGTCTTCTGTGAGATTAGATCATGTGGCTGAAAAAGATTGGCGTGGGACGTGTTTATAAGTACTCCCTCCAGTCCTTTTTAGTCTGCGTATAAGTTTTGTCAAAATATCCATGATTTGACCAAATTTATAGAAAAAATATCAACATTCACAATAAAACCAATATCATTGGATTCATTATGGAACCTAGTTTCATATAATATATACTAGAAGCGTTTTGCGAGCTTCGCTGTGCCGGTTGTAGGCATGGTGATCCTATCAGGCATACTTCACTAAAACTTCCGATTCAGTGAATAGGCAAAGCACACGGTGCAACATGCAAACATGAGTTGAACAGAAGGAAACAGAGTGTGCTTGTCTAGGCATAAAACGCAAGCTAACTCAAAACAGATCATAAAGAATGCAAAACTTCACATTAATTTTGTAGAAAAAACTACTATTGTAGCATATTTTCCTGCATTATAGTTGGAAAAAATAATTGATGACTTGCATTAACATTTGTCATACGAGTTGCAACCAACACTGCTACATGGAGATGTATTTCTACCGGTTCTAGTTCGAGGATCTACGTCCATTATTCTCATAATCATTTTTTCATAATGATTTACAACATAATGTATACAGCACATGACCACCACCAATAGACAGGAGTATATAACTTCCAGTTACACGTTATTACTACTTGACAATAAGAAACTTCTTGCCTGCAAGACGAAGAATAGAAATATATAATTATTGATAATGCCGAAAAAATCGGCTTACAGAAAGTAAAAAGAAAGAATTCTAGGCCATTCACGTGGGACATGCTACGCGACAGCGCCCCCAAACCTACCACCTGCGTGAATAACTACTCATCGGCAAGACAAAGAATATAAATTGATGGAATCATCCTCCCATTCATCGCAGTTACTTGCACAGCTAGGTCAAAAGGTAATTATGTTCTAAGCAAATAATCTAAGCATGAAAACTACTGGTAAATCAAACATTTGATGTAGATATCGGATATACATTTAGAGAGACACAAAGACCCTAGAGATTATGAAAAGTAAGATTGTAAATAAGTTGACTCACAAGGCCCATGAACTTAATAGTTAGTTCTCTCCCAAATCGGTCATGCAAATTGCTAAAAAGGTCCTTAAAAATTCACAACAGTTCTAAATGACCTTGAAACAATGCTCCTTTAATTGATGGTTATAATCAATGCATGATTAATCACCATGACACGACCTACCACTTTTGTCCAAGATATTACTTCTATTTGCAGATATTTGAACAAAAAGCAAAGAAACAATATGCACTATACATGTAAGAATTTCTCCCCTTTTTGATTTGAAGAGGAATCCCATGGGAGAAGTAGCCTACAAAGAATATACCTACATATACCAGATGACTTGCAATACGTAGTAAAACAAATTTTGTTTTGTTTTCTTTGAAGAGGATTGGTTTCTTATCAGACAACATGTCAAACCAGCAAAAATAAGTAGTCACAGAGCAAATGTCACATACCTCATAGATTTATGTGCGCTTACTCATATGGAATTACTTCACCCAGTGCCACTGTATATGTACTTGGCGGCACTTATCACCACTAGAATGAAAGCAGTTCAGCGTAACCTATACAAAACCTATGAGAGAAATCTGTAGTTTGCACATATTCGTAGTTCGAACATGTGGCCATCCATGGATCGTAGCTCTATGTAAATAGGATTTGCAGACCAGTTTATGAGAATAGACTGGAGAGAATAAAACAAATGGTAAAGAATTAGTCAGTGCTAGCCAGTGGTTAACTAATCATCAGATGGTTCCATAAGAAGGCAATCAAACTTTAAACTAAACTATAGCAGTTGTGCTAGCTTTACATTTTCCAAATTAGTAAATACGAATTGATCATGTAATCTGGACCTTCAGTAGATCACCAATGAAAATTCTGCCATTCCTGTAGAGAAGAAATGAGTGAGTAGTAGTTAGATCAAGAGATACATAAACGCAAGCCATTAGTAGCTATTCTGCATTTGCACTCCTTACAAAAACTATTCGTGGTACTCCTGAGTTATTTGTTACGTTGGTGCAATCCCAAGTGGAGTGAGATTTCCAAGGCCTTGTGGCAAGATCTGGTCAGTGCTCTACTGATAGTTGAACATAGTGGGCGAGTACTCTTCGGCCAGTGCTTATGCCGTGCAGATCGAGGGGTGCACTCGCCTCGACGGCCAGCAACACATATGGGCGGCTGATGTTCCGCTCAAATGCAGAACTTTTGCTTGGCTTGCGAACCTAGGAAAATGTCTTAAAGAGGATGGCCGCACGACACGATTTGTTGTCTCTGCCGGGCGGCGAACGAGTGTGCTGATCACCTCCTAGCACGCTGCTCCTACACCCAAGCTCTATGGAGTCTGATGCTAAACCGCTGCAACTTACCCACCACCACGCTTGCCCCAACAGCAGCGACCACCAGTCAGACCACCAGCCTTGCTGACTGGTGGGAGTCCAACGTGTGCACACAAATCTACCCAACTCAAAGGGCTGGGCCGGTCTTGCGGTGGCTATCTGGTGGTTCACATGGCGTGAGAGGAACGCCCGGATTTTCCAAAACAAGGAGTCCACTGTCAATGGGGTCTTCAACTCCATGCTTGATGAGTTTATGCTATGGAACCAGGCTGGGCGCCATAGGATTCAGCACATCCTGGATAGACCACGTGAGCCGGACTGATTTGTGTGCTGATGTACTGTAGTATTGGTATGGTGCCCGCTGATGTACTGTATTGTTCTTTCAGGCCACAATACCTGTAACACCTTCTCCTTATAATCGAAAAGAAAAGCTGCTCCGTCAAAAAGAGAAAAAGTATGACCCTGCTGGCGGCGCGACATCCATGGATGTAGCCATCTTGGACGACAACCGACAACACATATATAACTTTGTAGCTTTTTGCATCACGGTGTCTCATGTCAACTACAACCAAAAAAATTGCATACACGAATGGCAGCCAGCTAAAAGAAATGAGTAATACTTAGCATGTTCAACATATTGAATTCACGCACCAGCCAATTCATCCAAAAGTCCGAACTGATGGAGGGAGGTGGGCAATATATTGACCGCATAATCGTTTTATTTAATACTACGTTGGCAGGGTCTTGAACTCAAGACCTCTTGGCTCGGATACCATATTGAATTCATGCACCAGCCAACTCATCTAAAGTCCGAACCGATGGAGGGAGGTGGGCAATATATTTCAACACAATAGTGGCACTGGTGTGTATTATAGAGATGTGTATTCTTCCAGTGTTGAACATGAGTATTACCAAGTTCTTAGTTCTCGCGTGTAAACATAAGGGGATTGTTTTCATCCTTAACCATGATTGTCATAGCAGCTTTCCTTCTTTGTTATTGATAGAAACACCTTCTGGGCAAAACGATTTAAGCAATTAGTGAAGTAAAAGTGGAAGGAGGAAACATCAACCGGAATCATAGCAAGAGAGGAAAATAGCAATGCATGTTCAACACTGGAAGAATACACATCTCTATAATCTCTCTGTTTTCCTTATATCCATTCCATTAACACACAAATTCAACACTCAGCCTTCTTGGCATTATCACAAACAGCTATGTTTCATAACTTGCGTTGCGCATGGCAAGGATGGGAGAGAAAGGTGGAGTGCTGGACACCACATGACTGATGATGGGCATGTATTAGGGAGTAGTAGTTTAACAAGCAAGGAACAAGGTTCAGAAATCAAGCCTCTTAGTTGAAAGGGGAGGAAGTGACAGAGGATTTTTACCTAGTGAGGGTGGTGAACTGCTGATAGAGATGCACAATTGCTTCGAAGCATCAGCCATTTGCACAAGGAAAAACATATTTTAAGCGTCAAACCAGCACGGGAGCTCCAGGACAACAATGCCGAGAGCCAGAGCAAAGAGGATGGCGACGGGGGGAGGACCGTGGCGCCAGGACGCACGAGCGCGCGCAGAGGCCCGTGGGAGCGAGGCGACGGTCGATGTGGGATAGATCTGATGTCGAGTAATAGAGGGAGGGCACGCTGGAGAATTTGAGACGTGAGTAGCCGCCCCGCGGCGAGAGCGCGAATCATGGCGGTTAATCACGTCAGGTGTTGGTTGTTGGAGAGATGGAGGCTCACGGGGGTCGGCTTGGCGCATTAGGCCTTGTACAATGCAAGGTGCTTAGAAGAGTTGCTTGGAGAAATAAACCAGGCTTTCCTTAAGCACCGGTGCTTATTTGTACAGGGTAGACGCTTAATTAGGCGTCTCTCCTGTAGAAATAAGCACTGGTGCTTCAAGAAAACCCGGTTTATTTTTCTAAGTACCTTCCTAAGCACCTAGCATTGTACAAGGCCTTACTACGGCCGTGGAAGCACGCGAGGGCCAGCGGTGGAGGCACTAGGTGAGTGATGCGGAGGCACGTGGGGCCTGGCGGGGGCTCTCCCAGCTTTTCAATTCGAGGGAGCGAGCTCACATAGTGCTGGCCCGGTCAAAATTAGAGGCAGCCAGCAAATCGATCGCACTATTTCGCTCTGGGGAGCTTAGTGGTATAGGAGATTTGGTATTTGCTGCGGCGTTTCATCATACATCCAAAGGAAACAAAAGTTTGCTTGGTGGAGAAATCAGAAACATATTCATCCTAGTCATGTACTGTATGCACTGCGTATTCATATCCCATGAAACTAACCTCTGTTGGCATTCTGGGATCGAGGGGTATCCAGACTTGCCTGCCTGCGGCCCAGCGCGTGGCGCTGTATGGCCCGGTGCGGCCCAGCGCGTGGCGCTGTATGGCCCGGTGCGGCCCAGTTGCAAGACTCTGCGAGCAAGGCCCTCGTGAGGGCCCCCCGGCCTCGCGAGGGGAATGACACCAAGGCCTCCCGAGGGGCGGCTTCCCGAGGAGCGGAGATCTCTATGCAGGCACCCCGCCTCATGAGGCTCGCGATGACGTGAGCCATGACGATCAAGGCCAGGCGGGCGCCAGCGGGCGTAGGGGAGGACAGTTTCCTCTTTTGTGCTAAGGAGGCAAGGACCAACACGGGTTCCCAAGGGATCCCCAAAGGTTTCCATTCCGGTGCAACGAGACCAAGGCCACGAGCTCGGCAGGACGGATGTCATCATCGAGCCCACCACTGCGTCATGGCCAGAAGCTTTGTAGGCGAAGACCACCTTTCCTCAGGATAAGATGTACCTCTTATCCCCTTTCAAATTGGCCGTTGTGGAATCCCTTCCCGCCTAAGCTATGAGGGAAGAGGACGAAGGCCTCTATAAATATAGGCTAGTCTCCACCGTAGAGAGGGACCCCAGTTCTAGTCCTCTTGGGGCAGATCCATTCTCACCACTGAGCCCTCGCGAGGCTGCTCATCCACTGGACTAGTTCATCCTCCACCTCCTCGTGAGGCCAATCCACCACAAAGTAGGAGTAGGGTTTTACACCGCAAGGTGGCCCGAACCTGGGTAAACTGCTGTGTCCCCTCTTTCCCCGCTCGCACGAACTCGACGAGGCCAAGCCATGGAGCGATGAGCTTGAGGTTGCGATTAGGCTAGATCTTCGTACATGCCCCAGAGTTCGATCCTTGTTGGGTCCGCGGAGCCCCGATTCCGACATTTGGCGCGCCTCAGCCGTCACTGGGTCGGCATCGGAGTTGCAAATGAACTTCTTCAGCAGTGCGTCCACATGGTCTTTCACGGCCGCCGCCGTGGTGGCACGGGATTCAAGAGCAACCGGGCTGATCACCGCGTCGAAGTTGAAGCCGGGATCACGGAGGAAGAGGTGGCTGAAGATGCGCATTGCTGCCACGGAGAAGAGGTTGTGGCACTCCTCCTCCAGGATAGAGTCCACCTTGGCGGCAGCGCCTTCGAGCTCCTCGGCAAGTTTGGAAGAGAGCTCTGCGTAGCCACCCTCAGGGGTCGCGAGCGGGTCCTTAAACCCTTCCCTGCAGATGGACTGCAGCGCTTGGCGAATCCTGAGCTCAAGGGAGGGGAAGGCGTCACGCTCCACGGCTGCTCTTCCTTTGGCGTCAGCAAGGGTCTTCTCCCTGGCGTCCAACCGGACTGTCGCCTCGGAGATGTGCTTGGCGTAGGACGCTTGGGCTCCGTCCACCTCCTCCTTCAGCTTGGCCAGGCGCTCGCGCTCCGCAGCCTGGTCGTCAGTTGTTTTCGACAACACGGAGTCGAGATCGGCGAGCTACGCCTCGTGAGCCTTAAGGTCGTCTTCCTGCTATTGAAGCTGCTGTGCGTGTGCGGCCTGTTCCTCCTGGAGCGCCTTCAGATTGGCCCCTGCATCGCCGCAGCGCTTGGCGGCCGCGTCCGCCTCGACACGCGCCGCGTCGCGGGCAGTCTTCGCCTCGTCTGCCTCCCTCCTGCTCTCGGCGGTGAGGGCCTCGGCCCGATCCTGGGTCACCTTGCTGGCCATAGACAGATCACGCCACCCCGCAGCAAGCTTTCAGGTGCTCCTGCCTGAGGCGCTCATCAACATCCTGGAGATCCGCCTTGAGCCGGTCGAGCGTGGCCTGGGCGTCGGTCAGGGCCCCGCGCCTGATCAGGGGGTCATAGCTCATGAGCTTGAGGGCTGGCCGTGGAGGAATTGCCGCGACGTCCTGAGCTGGCGTCACCATGGTGGGAGGACTCATGACGCCCTCCACCGGAGGCGCAGGGGGCTCCACGCCGCTCCTCGTGGCTAGCTCTAGCGCCGCGCCTCTGGGGGTCGCCGTGTCAACCGCCCTGACCGCGGGTGTCGGCGCCTCTTGAGGCTGCGCCGCGGGCTGCGAGTCGTCACGCCCGGAAGCGGGGGCTCGAGCGGCATGAAGGACCGAGGCCGCCGCCCCCTCCCCCGAGGCTGGAGGTGTCACAGCCAAAACAAGCGGCATGGCGGGCTGGATCACGGAGGCCTCTGCGACCGGCCCCCCGAGCGGCGCCGGTGAGGCACCAAGAGCGGGCGGCGCGCTTGCACGCCCTGGAGCGGCGCTGCCTGCGCGCCCAAGGGTTGCGCCAGGCCGACGCGATGCGCCTCCACGCCCGCTAAGGGCGCGAGACGGCGCCTTCAGGACAAAGGGCCCCTTCGACACGACTCCCATCTTCTTCTTCTTTGCCGCGTCACCACTCGTGGTCATCAAGAGGGGAATAATATGAACACACGCGCAATGAGCGCCCGGCCGAAAAGCGGGTAATGTCACTTACTCGTCTGGCGCGGCCCACTTCTTCTTCTTCTTCTCTTCGGCATAGGCCGAGGCGCCCCCGCTCTTCCTCGGTGTGGCCTTGGTCGCGTCCCGGGGACTGCGAGAGTAGCCGTCGACGGGCCCCGCCACGGCATCGCTGCTTGGAGGGGTGAGGAGGCCAGCCTGAGGGGTCATGGCCGAAGAGGCCGTGTCCGCCCCGGCAGAGGCCACCCCGTCCTTCGACTGGGTGCCTATCGAGGATGGGCCTGACTCCCTGGCCGCCCCGCTAAGGCGTGGGGAGCCCACTGAGAAGGGCGCTACCATGCCTCTGCCTTAGGCCGCCCGGCCAGATGCTCGCGTCGTACGGGGAGCGGGCTCCGGCCACCTGGGGACCCTGACGAAGCGCGGGGAGTCCACGGCCGGGAGCTTGTCGGCATCATCGTCGTCCTCAAGATTGCGGAGAAGCTCGCATTGCGATGGGGGGGGCACCTCCTCCAGGTCGTCGTCCTCAGTCCCCTCTGAGTCCTCTTCGTCGCCGCTGTTGCCGGAGGACACCGGCACGGGGGAATTGGGGTGGTCAGACGGCACGAGCCCCAGCTCGTTGAAGGCGGGCATGGCAGCAACCAGGGCCTCCTTGTCGTCACAGCGGTACAAGGGGGCATAGGCCTCGGGGACGTCCCCCGGATCGCCGCCGAGCAGAGCCATCAAGGTCGTGTCTAGCTGCTCACATGTTAGGCTGGCGGGGCGCAACCTTATGTCGTCCCTCGCGCCCTGGTACTCCCACAGGCCTTCGAGTGCGATTGAAGCGGCGCCAAGCGCTGCGTCAGGAACTCCTTCACGATCATCGCCCCCGTCAGCAGCTTGGCCTCCATGTCTGCGGCTATCCTCTCCAGGATGGGCTGCGCCCGCGGGTCGATGAGCTTCGCGGAACCCCACTCCGGGATCCGCTCGTGCAGCTCCGTCGGGGGCTCGAGGAGCGGATTGGACCCCTGGACGTCCACGAAGACCCAGTGGTGCCGGAAACCTTCCACCTTCTTCCCGGCCTTCAGGAGCAAATTCCCCTTCTGGACTGCGATGAAGGAGATGCACATGGACCGCTGCTCCCGGTCGTGGAATCGCAAGCTGAAATGGTGGCGAAAGAGGGCCACTGAAGGCCTCACGCCCACGAAGGCCTCGCAGTAGAAGGCAAAGGTGGACAAGAGGAGAATGGAGTTAGGCTGGAGATGGAGGGCATGGATCTTGTAGTGCCCAAGGATAGCGCAGAAGAAATCCGAGAAGGGCGGGACAAGCCGTGAGAAGATGCTATGGAGGAAGAAGGAGTAGACTGTCTTCGCCAAGGTGCTCCGCTCTGCAGAGCCGGCCCAGACCAGGGTCTCGCCCCACTCGTTCATGTCCCCCGCCGTCAGCGGGAGCACGGGGCCGAGATCCTCCTCCTTAGCAACGGTGGAAACTGCAAGTGCCGGCAGGAGAGACGAGGAGGTAGTGGCCTAAGCCACAGGTTTTGATTTCCCGGTAGGCGCCATCCGAGAAATCCTTGGTGGCGGGGGAATGGAGAGAAGGATGGTGATGTTATTGGATCTGGAGGAGCTTCTGTCTGAGAAGGGGATCAGGAGCAAGGCAAAGGAGGGCAATGATGGCCCCGCGACGCGCGCCAGGCATTTATCAGTCTGGGCGGTTGCCGAGGCGACATGGGGAAGTAGAGGCGTCTGCGTCCCGTCGCACGCCACGCGTCAAGCCTGGCCCGCAGGCAATTGGGGCTCGCGTCGCTTCGCCCGTCACTCCTTGCCTTCGCTTCGAAGCCAGGCCGAGCACGCCTTGGGCCCGGGGGCTACTGTCGGTGTTCTGGGATCGGGGGTATCCAGACTTGCCTGCCTACGACCCAGCGTGTGGCCCCGTCGACGGCCCGGTGCGGCCCAGTTGCAAGACTCTGCGAGCAAGGCCCTCGCGAGGGCCCCCCGGCCTCGTGAGGGGAACGACACCAAGGCCTCCCGAGGGCGGCTTCCCTAGCCTGCTTCTCGAGGAGAGGAGATCTCTATGCAGACACCCCGCCTCATGAGGCTCGTGATGACGTGAGCCATGACGACCAAAGCCAGGCGGGCGCCAGCAGGCGCAGGGGAGGACAGTTTCCTCTTTGGTGCTAAGGAGGCAAGGACCAGCGCGGGTTCCCGAGGGATCCCCCAAAGGTTTCCATTCCGGTGCAACAAGACCAAGACCAAGACCACGAGCTCGGCATGACGGATGTCATTACCGAGCCGACCACTGTGTCATGGCCAGAAGCTTTGCAGGCGAAGACCACCTTTTGTCAGGATAAGATGTACCTCTTGTCCCCTTTCAAATTGGCCGTTGTGGAATCCCTTCCCGCCTAAGCTATGAGGGAAGAGGACCAAGGCCTCTATAAATATAGGCTAGTCTCCACCGTAGAGAGGGATCCCAGTTCTGATCCTCTTGGGGCAGATCCATTCTCACCACTGAGCCCTCGCGAGGCTGCTCATCGACTGTACTAGTTCATCCTCCACCTCCTCGTGAGGCCAATCCACCACAAAGCAGGAGTAGGGTTTTACACCGCAAGGTGGCCCGAACCTGGGTAAACTGCTGTGTCCCCTCTTTCCTCGCTCGCACGAACTCGACGAGGCCAAGCCATGGAGCGATGAGCTTGAGGCTGCGGTTAGGCTAGATCTTCGTACACGCCCTAGAGTTCGAACCTTGTTGGGTCCGCGGAGCCCCGATTCCGACAACCTTGATGGAAAACAACAGTCGTTCCCAATATTGTCCTGTGTAAGTGCATCAAAAGGCATGTTAAGCACAACAGGTTAAACATCAACCAAATATATCCATGGTGGATCTCCAAATGATAGCTTCAGTGTGTAGGTTTAAGCATGCTAGTTAAGCAAAAAAGAAGTGAAAAGGTGTGTTAACTACAACATGCCTAACATTTAACAACAACCAAATATAGTCATTCAAACTGGTATTGTGCAGGTTTAAGTACACTATTGTTAAATAAAAATGGAAAGGCATGTTAACTACAACATGCTTAACAACAACCAAATGAAGTCATTCATAGTGGTATTGTTGAAATAGGTATTGTGAAATTGAACTGCACAGTTCATACTTGCACATATAGAACATCACATTGTGAATAACTGAAATAAACAAGTCATACTACAAACAACCAAATATAGCAATTGAAACTGGACATATGCTAACTACAAACAACTGATAACCAAAAACCATTAAAAGAGGCATATCCTCGCTACAACAGGCTTAACAACAAGTAGATATAATCATTCATAGTGGTATTGTTGAAATTGCATAGAACGTAGCTTGTGCTTAAACATCAAATTGTATAATTGAACACCACTATGTGAAAAAAGGGGGCATATTACCTACACCAGGATTAATAGGAAACAAATATGGTCATTGAACTGGTATTGATGAAATTGTACATCACAGTAAATAGTTACATATATACAGCATCACATTGTGAATAACTGAAATAAACAATGCATACTTCAAACAACCAAATATAGCAATTAAAACTGGACATATGCTCACTACTAAAGGGGCTCAACAAAACAAATCATGGGTTTCCCCCTTTGAAGAGGCACGGGAAAACAAATCATGGGTTTCCTCACTTCTCACAGATGGGCTCCTTCCAATTGGAAGAGCACGGACTCTGGGTGCCCTCCATGTTGTCGCAGATGGGCTCCTTCCTCTTGGAAGAGCATGGTTGTAGGGTGCCCTCCCTGATGTTGCAGATGCGCTCTTTCCCCTTGGAAGAGATAGAGAGGGTGCCCTCCTCGTGGTTCCCGTCGATGAGGTCTGACTTGGCAGCAGAGGATCCCAAGTCAGCGGCGTAGAATGTGTCCTTTAGAAATGACAAAAGGGGCTCGATGGCGATGAAGGATGGAAAATTCTTGACAGCGAGGCAGAGGAGATCAGCGGCGGGGCCATGGATGAGATCGACGGTGGTTGAACCCAAGGGGTTGGGGGTGGGCCACTTAACCTGTGACATAGCCCGCGTCGCGCCGTCGCTGTCGACGACCTCGATGTCATAGCCGGCTTCCACGACATACCGCTATATGCTAGCCTGCTGATTGAAAGCCCTCGGCCAGTCATCATCATCAGCTTACTCGGCAGCCTTGATGGCCACCTCGCCATCGTCGGGCGAAGAGGCCGCGATAAACCTCATTTTGGCCATTCACTCCTTGAGCTCCTCGGGAAGCGTAGCCGAGCTTAGGCTGCGATGCTCTAGAGTGGCAGATGGGGATGGGGATCTGTGGGAAAGGGGGCGTTGTGCAGGCGTCATCTAAGAAACTCAGGACGGCAAGGGTATGGAGATCGGTGGGTAACCTGCACGGGCAGACCGACAGAGGTTGATGATGGAGGCGGCGCTACAACGGCGACCTAACTAGGGTTTTGAGTGAGGGAGGGGTGGTGTGTGTGTGAGCGGAGGTTTTCATGTGTGTGTATGTGTGTGTGGAGGGGGCCAAGGTGATGTTTGAGGAAATGTCGCTGCTACTGAAAATTTTATTAGGTGGGAGTAAAATGTCGGGGCTACCAAAAATTTGGATGAAGGGATTGAAGCGGAGCGGGAGCAACAAATATCACACACGGCCCAAACATAATAATTGTGTGCTATCAAATAGAAAAAACCACGGAACCACCATTTCTGAAATCGCTCAAGGCGGCTAGATATTTTTGAGATTGCGAGGGAAGCCTTGTGGAGCCCAATCGTGTCCAGCGGCCACCAATGGATAGTGGTGATGTGACAGGGGCACGGGCGTGGCACACGGGTAGTCTGAGGGAACCGTGTCTATTACGTCTACAATCACAGACAGTTGTTTCATCCGACTCGTGTGCTATTTATAAATTTGGCAAAAAAAATGTGGGAAAGGGTTAGAACACAAACACACCTGCATCTGGACCAAATATATGTATGAAAAGGGTAATTTCATGTTCAAATACCCAATGCACAACTTTGATGTGGCACCTGTCTCACAAAGCACACAATATTGTTCGTCCGCCCCTCACTTTCGTGTTGGTGGGAGGGGAATCCTAGCTATGAACGCATGCCCCCAAATAGCTAGGTCTGGCATCTCACCCTACCATAACACAAAACCTATAGGAATCCATCATGGTCAAACCCCCCTCCCGCTTCCGGTCAAAGGTGGACCGTGCGGGCCCACAAATGTGCTTGTGGCGCGAGATGGGTGAGACCACGAATCACTAGCGGGTGGCCCAACTATATGTATGAAAAGAGTGGTGTGATATTTAAATACGCAATTCACAACTTTGATGTGGCACATGAGCCTCGCAACCCGGACATCCCCGACCCCACGGAGGTTCATGACGTACGAAGTAGTGCCCCCCTCCCACACACACTTCGAGTCGGTGGGAGGGCATCTCCCCTAGACCTACTGTAACATGGACCAACAAGAATCCACCTTGGTAACCTCTCTCGTTGTTGGTCGAACTGATGGATGTTCACGCGGCCCCACAAATGGGCTTGCCGTCGATAACCACGCGAGGGAGTGCCCAAAGACAACCACTGCCTGCATGTGGCCCAAACATATGTACGGAAGTGTTGTGTGGTGCTTGAATACCTAATGCACAACTTTGATGTGGCATCGTGCTTTGAAACCGGAAAGTCCCCACATAGAGCAAGGGTTGACGATGCGTAGTATGTCAGTCCCCCCACTTTGAGCCGGTGAGAGGGATTCATGCATACGCGTGCGCTCAAACTTTGGTCTAGAATCTCGATCACCATGACCTACCGTAACACGAACCAAGAAGAATCCACATTGGTAACCTCTCTTGTTGTCGGTCAAAGTGATGGACATCCACGTGGGCCTGCGAATGGACTTGCCACCAATAACCACGTGAGGGAGTGTGCGAAGACAACCACCACATGCATGTGTCCCAAACATATGTATGGAAGTGTTGTCTGGTGTTTGAATACTATATGTACAACTTTGATGTGGCACCTGCTAATTTGGAACCGGAAAGTACCCACATGGAGCAAGGGTTCACGACGCGTAGTATGCCGCCCCCTACTTCGAGCCGGTGAGAGGGATTCATGCATGTGTACGCATGTGCTCAAACTTTGGTCTGGAATCTTACCATGATCTACCATAAAACGAACCAAGAAGAATCCACCTTGGTAACCTCTCTTGTCGGTCGAAGTGATGGACATCCAAGCGGGCCCACGAATGGGCTTGCCGTCGATAACCACGCGAGGGAGAGTGTCCGAAGACAACCACCGCATGCATGTGTCCCAAACATATGAATGGAGGTGTTGTGTGATGTTTGAATACCCAATGCACAACGTTGATGTGGCACCTGCCTCGGAAACCATAAAGTCCCCACATATAGCGAGGTTCATGACGCATCGTGTGATGTCCCCCTCCCCCCACTTCGATCCGGTGGGAGGGATTCATGCGTACACATGCGCTCAAACTATACTATATGTAATATCAGCATGACCTACCGTAAGACAAACCAAAAATTAATCCCCTCCTAGGTCAAATTAACCTCTCTCGCTGTCGGTCAAAGTGATGGACGAAGCGGGCCCACAGATGGAAGCATCGCCGATAACCGCGTGAGTGAGTGCCAGAGGACGATCACGGCTTCCATGAGGGCCAACCATATGTATGGAGGTGTTGTGTGATGTTTGAATACCCAAAGCACAACTTTGATGTGGCACCTGCCTCGGAAATCGTAAAGTCCCCACTCGGAGCGAGGTTCACGATGCATAGTATATGCTGGTCCCCTCCCCCCATTTTGACACATACATACTATATTGTAACACAAACCAAAAAGAATCCTCCTTGGTTAAATTAACCTCTGTCGCTGTAGGTCAAAGTGATGGACCTCGCGGGCCCATGGACGGAAGCATCGCCAATAACCACACGAGTGAGTGACCTAGGACAAAAACCACCACCTGCATGTGGCCCAAAGAGGTGTTGTGTGATGTTTGAATACCCATGCATAACTTTGATGTGGCACCTGCTTCGCAAACCGGAAACACCCCACATGGAGGTTCATGACGCGTAGTCCCCTCACTTCGAGCTGCTGGGAGGGATTCACGTGTACGCACACACTTGAACTTTGGTTTGGAATCTCACTATGATCTACACCGTAACATAGGCCAAGATGAATCCACCTTTGGTCAAATGCTTCTCGCTATCGGTCAAGTGATAACCTGCATGGGATAATGAATGGGCGCATTGCTGATAACCGCATGAGGGAGTGTCCAAGGACCACCACTGCATGCATGTGGCCCAAACATATGTATGAAAGTGTTGTGTAATGTCTTAAATACCCAGTTCACGACTTTGATGTTGCACCTGCCTCATAAACTGGTCAATCCCACACGGAGGCTCACGACGCATGTCAAGCCTTTCGAGGCATGTCAAACTAGTCAACCCCCACCCACCGCACCACCACCGCCACTTCGAGGCATGTCAAACCTTTTCTGCAGTGGACATGTGACCAAACACTACTGCAGGATGCTGCTAACGCAACACTACGATCAGAGACCCTTTGACGAAACTGTGTGTGATGCATTCATCGCAAACGGTGATGTAAAAAAAACTGTCAAAAAAGGTGCAAAACGTTTGCGATGACGGATGCATCAAACACGGTTCTGATTTTAGTTGCGTGTGCGATGAGGGGCATACGGTTCAGTTCAATGAACTGTTTGCGATGAGGCAAAACAAAAGAAACGGGCAGCCAGATGAAGGCGTGTGCGATATACGGCATACAGTTCACTCAGATTAACTGTTTGTGATGAGGAGGAACAACAGAAACGGGCAGTTAGATAAAGGTGTGTGCGATTGAGGGCATACGCTTCAGAAGGATTAACTGTTTGCGATTAGGCAACAGAACAGAAACGGTCAGCCAGATCAAAGTGTCTGCGATTGATGGCATACACTTCACACGGATGAACTGTTTGCGATTAGCCACAACAAACAGAAACAGTTAGACAGATCAATGTGTGTGCGCTAGACGGTCACACATTCTAATTAAAAGAAGCGTGCATGACGGTAATAACGAGTGCGCACGGTTGTTGGAACAAGACGCGTGCTGACATTGCCTATTGCGGTGCACCCTATGGTGCGAACGCCACGTACACGGTCGAGAAAGCGTGCCCACGTTACGCCGTCCGGGAATAGTGCCACACTTAGAAATTATAGAATCGTCAATAAATTTTGAGCTTGCGTCCCGTCACATTCCAAATTATTACCACACTATATTTAATTGCAAACCTGTTCACACTAATCAAAACCTAAACGGTTTCCCACTAAGGAGACGTTGGGAGGGATGTGCGCGATGGATAGAGGTCAAAGGACTCTCCTCCCGATGAGTACGCGCAGGGGTCTGATCGCACGCCTCCCGTACTCAAATAGCTACCCCGCACGGCACCTCCTTGCCAATAAAAAAAGGGGACGCGTGGCGGCACGTAATTGGTACGTAGAACGCCCACGGTTTCAATAATACTTGTGTTTCCGATTTGTAACGTGACAACACTTGTTCCAAAATGACTTTGTTGATTGTTAATGTGTGCGCCTTCGCAAATCGGACAGAAAAATTACCACAGCATGTTGGTGCCATGTCATGACACCATGCCAAGTTTCATGATTTTCAGGCGTGTTTTGGATTTATAGGAATTAAAAAACCCAGTTTCTCAATATTTCCAGCCGAGCCACGACGCCCTGATGTTTGAATTTCATTCCCATTTCTTGCATGGGACCTAGAAATTCACCCAAGGATACACATGTGATTTTTCAACCAACTTTGGTGCACTGGAGCATGTGCTTGTAGTTCAAATTTGAATTATGCACATTAAATGCCCAGAAATTCAATTAATGTATAAAAAAGGCCAAACGAACCCGGAATAATTCCAAAATTTAGCACGATACTTCTATTTGGTCTAACCTACCTGTGTAAAAAAATTAAGGCGGGAGAAGGCAGTGTATGTCGTTTCGCACACGGAGGTGACACGTTCCCTCTCAGAACAACGAGCCTTCTTGAGAGAAGCTCCGGTTTGCAAGAAGCTTATACCAAAGCTTGTCCCAATTCGGCCAAATTTTTTACCATAGCATGTTGGTGCCATGTCATGACACCATGCCAAGTTTCATGATTTTTAGGCCTGTTTTGGATTTACAGGAATTAAAAAACCAAGTTTCTCAATCTTTCCGGCTGAGCCACGACGCCCAGATGTTTGAATTTCATTCCCATTTCTTGCATGGGACCTAGAAATTCACCCAAGGACACACATGTGATTTTTGAACCAACTTTGGTGCACTAGAGCATGTGCTTGTAGTTCAAATTTGAATTATGCACATTAAATGCCCAGAAATTCAATTGATGTATAAAAAAGGCCAAACGAACTCGGAATAATTCCAAAAATTTAGCACGATACTTCTATTTGGTCTAATCTGCCTGTGTAAAAAAATTAAGGCGGGAGAAGGCAGTGTACGTATGTCGTTTCGCACACGGAGGTGACACGTTCCCTCTCGGAAACACGATCCTTCTTGAGAGAAGCTCTGGTTTGCAAGAAGCTTGTACCAATTCGGCCAAAAAAATTACCACACCATGTTGGTGCCATGCCATGACACCATACCAAGTTTCATGATTTTCAGGCGTGTTTTGGATTTACATGAATTAAAAAACCAAGTTTCTCAATCTTTCCGGTCGAGCCATGACGCTCAGATGTTTGAATTTCATTCCCAGTTCTTGCATGGGACCTAGAAATTCACCCAAGGACACACATGTGATTTTTGAACCAACTTTGGTGCACTGGAGCATGTGCTTGTAGTTCAAATTTGAATTATGCACATTAAATGCCCAGAAATTCAATTAATGTATAAAAAAGCCAAACGAACCCGGAATAATTCTAAAATTTAGCACGATACTTCTATTTGGTCTAATCTGCCTGTGTAAAAAAATTAAGGCGGGAGAAGGCAGTGTACGTATGTCGTTTTGCACACGGAGGTGACACGTTCCCTCTCGGAACCACGATCCTTCTTGAGAGAAGCTCCGGTTTGCAAGAAGCTTGTACCAAAGCTTGTCCCAATTCGGCCAAAAAATTTACCACAGCATGTTGGTGCCATGTCATGACACCATGCCAAGTTTCATGATTTTCAGGCGTGTTTTGGATTTACATGAATTAAAAATTCAAGTTTCTCAATCTTTCCGGCCGAGCCACGACGCCCAGATGTTTGAATTTCATTCCCATTTCTTGCATGGGACCTAGAAATTCACCCAAGGACACACATGTGATTTTTGAACCAACTTTGGTGCACTGGAGCATGTGCTTGTAGTTCAAATTTGAATTATGCACATTAAATGCCTAGAAACTCAATTAATGTATAAAAAAAGCCAAACGAACCCGAAATCATTCCAAAATTTAGCACGATACTTCTATTTGGTCTAATCTACCTGTGTAAAAATTTAAGGCGGGAGAAGGCAGTGTACGTATGTCGTTTCGCACACGGAGGTGACACGTTCCCTCTCGGAACCACGATCCTTCTTGAGAGAAGCTCCAGTTTGCAAGAAGCTTGTACCAAAGCTTGTCCCAATTCGGCCAAAAAATTTACCACAACATGTTGGTGCCATGTCATGACACCATGCCAAGTTTCATGATTTTCAGGCGTGTTTTGGATTTACATGAATTAAAAAACCAAGTTTCTCAATCTTTCTGGCAGAGCCACGACGCCTAGATGTTTGAATTTCATTCCCATTTCTTGCATGGGACCTAGAAATTCACCCAAGGACACACATGTGATTTTTGAACCAACTTTGGTGCACTGGAGCATGTGCTTGTAGTTCAAATTTGAATTATGCACATTAAATGCCTAGAAACTCAATTAATGCATAAAAATGCCAAACGAACCCGGAATAATTTCAAATTTAAACACGACACTCATGTAGTTGCATGTTCACTGTACATAAATGTTCTAGCATACACTTCACCATCCTTTCCCTGCGTAACACCATTTTGTCTTTCAAAACATAATGAAAAAATCAGGTATACCACAAACAGTTTACTAGAAAGAATCGTGTGGGATGCGATATAAAATATCTTGGCGCACCGTCTTGTCTGGCTTAGGCAGGAAGCTTCGTCGTCTACAGTCCACCGCCCCCGCTTGAACCACACTTGCGCGCCAGTTTCTCGTGGCACCGAGCAAAATTTTTCTGCCACCGCGGAAATATCTATCTCCCCGCCCCCTCCCTCCCACCAAAAGCCACATTTCCACTGTTCCTCCTTGCTTTCCAAGTTCAATCCTTCACTGCTGCTTACTGGCAGCTCAGCCTCCTCACCGGCGACCCTTCTTCTTGCAGCGCCGCTTCCTCGCCGGCGACCCTTCTTCTTGCTGCGCGGCCTCGTCGATATGGTCAGGTAATCCACACCCCACCCACACCATCCTCCTCCTTCCCCGTCCCACATGCCCCGACCGACGGCGCGACACCTTCCGCCGAAATCACTATCCGCCTCCTCCAATTAAGGGCCACCCACCCACAGCCATTTTGCATGCAGTATAATGTGGAGCTTAGTAGCATCTGGCAGCGGAGAAGCAAATCACAGCCGCACGCGCGCACAAGGTCGCTATGGCTGCCATGCATGCCGACCACCAGATATTGGAGGAGCACCTCATCTTCAAGGCCATCGTCGACACCGCCACATGGTTGTCTACTTTAAAATACAGTTCGTGCTGTTTTCTCGAGGCCACCGCCAGTGCCTTCTAGTGATTTGTCCTCTGTAATTTTAATATGCAATCTGATGTTCAGTTAATAGTTTGGTCCTCTGAAATGTAATGTTCAGTTAACAGTTTGGTCCAACAATTGCTACATTTCATAGTATTGTTCTCAAGCATTCTTTGTTTTGTTAACTATCTTATCTTCTAGTACATGTTTCTATTCTGCAATGTCGTGCTCAGTTAACTATTTTGGTTCATTTGGTCTGCTGTCCATTTAACTGTTTGGTTCAATTATGCAATTTGATGGTCATTTGCTGTGGGTACAATTTTGTATTGTTATGCATGTGAAATAAATCGAATTTGGCTGTACTCAATACATATTCTACTGATAGTATGGCAACTCTCAGTTAACCTGATCAAGATCTTCCTTATGTGTGTTGCAGGGAAATAATAGGAGACACTGCGGTTTACCATCGAGGTTTGCTCATGCATGGTCCTTTCGCTAATACTAGCACATTATTGTGCAGTTGTAGGAATCATTCTAATATTTAGGTTTCTTATAACTTGGTCTTGCACATGTAGGTCCTGCTGTCAGAGGCTTAGACCCACTGTTCGACCCATTTTGCATATGGGGAAATGAGATGTCCATGAATATCAGTCAAGTCAAGAAACTCAGAAAGATTGTTAGGATGAAGAAACTTGCGACGAATAACAGCAAGATCTTTGTTTGCACAATGAAGAAGACATCAGTCAACTATAGGATAGTACTAACTCTTTTACCTTGTTTTTACCCCTTGCGCCATTTCAAAATTTATAACAATGATTTATGCATATCTTTGTTTTCAGTACTTTTCAAAGCAGTTCACCGATGATTACCTCTCAAACCACCTGCATGGTCAAGAGGCGAGGAAGGTATTCATTCAACACCCATGGTACAATATTGAAGTCTTCCTGAAGAGGACGAAGGTTGGGCGGGCAATTATCCATAGCCACTGGCCTAAAGTTGCAAGGACATTCAACATCACTGAAGGCTCAATATTTGCCTTCCGCTTCTGCAGTTTCCTAGATGAGATTCATCTGTCTATTTACCGTGTATGATGCTACTTTCCAAAGGTTTTCGATGTTGCATGTGAAACTTGGTGCTGTTGTGTAATGGCGTAACTGAGTGTCGAAGCTATCTGATGTAATTCGATTATGAAATCCTGGTTGCCGTTATACGGATATGAAATATCTGGTGTGTTTTATAAGAAATATCAATTTGATTACTACATGGATTATCAATAATAGGCTAATTACCCTACTTATTGGGGTTTTCTATTGCAGACGGTTACTCAGACAGCACCGTGGGCGATGAACTCAAACAACCCACACAGTTTCCAGAAAGTAGGCGTGTTCGATCAACTAACAATCACACACGGCTTCCGGCAGAGAACTGTTTGTGTTAGGCCACCTTGCACAAACGTTTCCACAAAAAAAACTGTGTGTGATATACATACAAACGGAGTTTTTTTTTCTGGGATTCACCGTGTGGGATGTACATACGAACGGAAATGATTGGGTTTCGATGCCTGGCCAGATCGCACACGAGCTCATTTTGCCCCAGCCTGTTTTCCAGGAGGGCCTATCCCCGACGGTTTCTGGGTCGTGTGGGAAGGACCCCCCTATCGCCCACACTCACTTGGCGACGGTTCCAAATGCCGTCGCGGAAAGGGGTTAAAAACCGTTTGTATAGCAGGTCTCTGCACCAGTGAAAGGAATGTCGTGTTAAAATTTGAAAACAATTCAGAGATCATTCAGACGTTTTTATACATTGATTGATTTCCTAGGGATTTACTGTGTAAAAATCAAATTTGAACTACATGCACATGCGATAGTGCACCAAAATGGATTGGAAAATCATATGTGTGTCCTTGGGTGCATGTTTAGTCCCAATGCAAGAAATGGCAAGAAATTTCAAACATTGAGAATCTTGATTTTTAAATTCCAGTAAATCCAAAACTTAGTTGAAATTCATGAAACTTGTCATGGTTTCATGATATGACACCAATAGACTATGATATTTTTTTTTCAAATTCGAGACAAGTTTTGATATAAGCTTCTTACAAATGGGAGATTATTAATAGTTGGAACATAATATCGCAAACGGTTTATTTATTCTAACCGTGGGCATTAGACCAACAATGTACATGCCATGCCTCGGTTAAGTAATAAAGCGGCAGAATTAATCCTCAGAAAAGAAAAAAAAATATGTTCTGCCACGTGTCCCGCGTGCCGTGTGAGCAGGCGTGAGTTGACGGGACGCATGCTAGCAGTCCGGCGCGCGGCAGGCTGGGAGGCGTGCGAGCAGGTGTGTGAATTGATGAGAGGCATGTTCATTTTTCTATGTCAGCGGGAGACGTGCGAGAAGCTATGTGAAATGATGGTAGGCATGCGAACAGTCTGCTACGCATGCTCACTGGGAGGCGAGTCAGCCCTTTGACCGCCGCCCGCCTCGCTCCGTGCTCCATATTAATGGCGCTCGAGCCACTGGTTATAATAGGCGGAAGCACCGCCCATTCTCGTTACACATACAATCCTCTCTCTCGGCCTGCATCCTCAACACCATTCTTAGTCATCATCGTTGTTTGAAGTGTATGAGGATGCTGCTGAAACACACCATCAGAGTGAGTGGCGACACCGGGGCTGGTGAAGCACCTGAGCACCGCGTGAAGCTAGGAACAGAGGTGTTGGAAATATGCCCTAGAGGCAATAATAAAGTGGTTATTATTATATTTCCTTGTTCATGATAATCATTTATTATCCATGCTAATTGTATTAACTGGAAACTCAAATACATGTGTGGATATATAGACAACATGTCCCTAGTGAGCCTCTACCGGACTAGCTCGTTGATCAAAGATGGTTATTGTTTCCTAGCCATAGACATGAGTTGTCATTTGATAATGGAATCATATCATTAGGAGAATGTTGTGATGGACAAGACCCAAGCTATAAGCGTAGCATATGATCGTATCAAGTTTATTGCTATCGTTTTCTCCATGTCAAGTATCTGTTCCTATGACCATGAGATCATGCAACTCACTAACACTGGAGGAGTACCTTGTGTGTATCAAACATCGCAACATAACTGGGTGACTATAAAGATGCTCTACAGGTATCTCCCAGGGTGTCTGTTGAGTTGGCATGGATCAAGACTAGGATTTGTCACTCCGTATGATGGAGAGAGGTATCTCGAGGGCCCACTCGGTAATACAGCATCACAATGAGTTTGCAAGCAATGTGACTAAGGAGTTAGCCACGGGATCTTGTATTACGGAATAAGTAAAGAGACTTGCCGGTAACGAGATTGAACTAGGTATGGAGATACTGACAATCGAATCTCAAGCAAGTAACATACCGATGGACAAAGGGAACTGCATACGGGATTAGCTGAATCCTTGGCATCGAGGTTCGACCGATAAAGATCTTCGTAGAATATGTAGGAACCAATATGGACATCCAGGTCCCGCTATTGGTTATTGACCATAGAGGTGTCTCGGTCATGTCTGCATATTTCTTGAACCCGCAGGGTCTACACACTTAACGTTTGTTGACGATCTAAGTATAGTTGAGTTAATATGTTGGTCACTGAAGGTTGTTTGGAGTCCTGGATGAGATCCCGGACATGACGAGGAACTCCGGAATGGTCCGGAGGTGAAGATTGATATATAGGATGAAGGGATTCGGATTCCAGAAGTGTTCCGGGAGGTACCGGGTTTCGTTGGAGAACCGAAAAGGGTTTCGGGGGGCCCCTGCAAGTGTTGGGGGGCCTCATGGGCCAAGGAAGAGGGGCACACCAGCCCACAAGGGTCTCGGCACCACCCCAAACCCAAGCCCACTCGGCCAGGAGGGTGGGGTGCCCCCCTAGGGCAGCCGCCCCCTTGCTTGGGAGGCAAGGCTCCTAGGGGGCGCCACCCAAACCCTAGCACGCCTCACCTTGGTGGCTGCCGCCCCACCTTGGGGGAAACCCTAGGGTGCCCCACCCCTCCTCCCTTCTCCCTATATATAGAGGTGGAGAGGGAGGGCAGCCGCACCTATTCATGCCACAGTGCTGCCCTTCCTCTCCCTTGTTGTTCCTCTCTCGGATTGCTTAGCGAAGCTCTGCTGAGATTTCTCAACCACCACCGCCACCACGCCGTCATGCTGCCGGAGAACTCGATTGACTACTTCACCATCGATCACTAGATCGAGGAGGTGAAGGCATCATCAAGCCGTACGTGTGTTGAATGCGGAGGTGCCGTCCATTCGGCACTTGATCGGGAGTTCGTGGACGGATCGTGATTGGATCGCGAAGATGTTTGACTACATCAACCGCATTTCTTAACACTTCCGCTTAGCGATCTACAAGGGTATGTACATCCAATCTCTCCTCTCGTAGATGTGCATCTCCTAGATTGATCTTGGTGAGCGTAGGAAATTTTTTGTTTCCCATGCAACGTTCCCCAACAGTGGCATCGTGAGCTAGGTCTATGCGTAGATGACATCACGAGTAGAACGCAAAAGAGTTTGTGGGTGTTGATATTCAGATTGTTTCCTTCCTTAGTCTTATCTTGATTCACCGGTATTGTGGGATGAAGCGGCCCTGACCAACTTTACATGTCCACGTACATGAGACCGGTTCCATCTACTGACATGCAACTTGTTGCATAAAGATGGCTGGCAGGTGTCTGTCTCTCCCACCTTAGTTGAATCGGATTAGACAAAGGCGGTCCTTGTAGAAGGTTAAATAGCAACTTGAATATCACCTTTGTGGCTTTGCGTAGGTAAGAATGGTTCTTACTAGTTACCCATAGCAGCCACGTGAAACATGCAACTACAAAGTAGAGGACGTCTAACTTGTTTTTGCAGGGTATGTTGTCATATGATATGGCGAAAGACATAATGAGATATATTTGATGTATGAGATGATCATGTTTTGTATAGATTATCATGATTTGCATGTCGATGAATACGGCAACCGACAGGAGCCATAGGGTTGTCTTTAATTATTGTATGACCCGCGTGTCAATCATCAAGCGCTATGTAATGCTTTACTTTATCGCTAAGCGGTAGCAATAGTTGTAGAAGCATGGTTGGCGTGACAACCCCGATGGCGACACGATATGGAGATCATGATGATGGATATCATGGTGTCATGCCGGTGATGATGGAGATCATGCCGGTGCTTTGAAGATGGAGATCAAAAGCACAAGATTTTGGCCATATCATGTCACTTATGATTTGCATGTGATGTTAATCCTTTTATGCATCTTATTTTGCTTATGACGACGGTAGCATTATAAGGTGATCCCTCACTAAAGTTTCAAGATAAAATTGTGTTCTCCCCAAGTGTGCACCGTTGAGAAAGTTTGTCGTTTTGAAGCACCACATGATGATCGGGTGTGATAGACTCTACGTTCGCATACAACGGGTACAAGCCATTTTTGCACATGTGGAACACTTGGGTTAAACTTGACGAGCTTAGCATGTACAGACATGGCCTCGGAACACAAGAGACCGAAAGGTCGAACATGAGTCATATAGTTGATATGATCAACATGGAGATGTTCACCATTGAAACCACCTCATCTCACGTGATGATCGGACTTGGTTGGTGAATTTGGATCATGTTACACTCGGACGACCGAAGGGATGTCGATTTGAGTGGGAGTTCTTAGGTAATATGATTAATTGAACTCATTATCTTGAATAATGGTCTAAGTTGTCTTTGCAAATTATGTTGTAGATCAATGGCTCGCGCAGTAGCTCCCCTGAATTTCAATGCGTTCCTAGAGAAAGCTAAGCTGAAAGATGATGGAAGCAACTTTGTGGACTGGGCCCGTAATCTGAGGATTATCCTCACGGCTGCCCAAAAGTCTTATGTCCTTGATGCACCGCTTGGTGCACCACCCGCTCCAGCGTCTGTGGACATTGTGAATGCCTGGCAGTCGCGTGTTGATGACTACTGAATAGTTCAGTGCGCCATGTTGTATGGCTTAGAACCAGGACTTCAAAGGCGTTTTGAACGTCATGGAGCATATGAGATGTTCCAGGAGTTGAAGTTTATTTTTGAGAAAAATGCCCGGATCGAGAGGTATGAGACCTCTGATTAGTTCTATACCTGCAAAATGGAGGTGAACAGCTCTGTCAGTGAGCACATACTCGGAATGTCTGGGTATTACAACCGTCTGGCTGATTTGGGAGTTGAGCTCCCGCCTGAGGAAATCACTGACAGAGTTCTTCAATCACTACCACCTAGCTACAAGAGCTTTGCGTTGAACTATAACATGGAAGGAATGAACAAGTCAGTCTCCGAGCTGTTCGCGATGCTGAAAGTCGCGGAAGTAGACATCCAGATGGAGCATCAAGTGTTGATGGTCAATTCAAGAAGAGCAAGGGAAAGAAGGGAAACTTCAAGAAGAGTGGCAAAGCAGTTGCTCCTCCCGTGAAGAAACCCAAGGCTGGACCCAAGCTGGAAACTGAGTGCTTCTATTGCAAGGGAACTAGCCACTGGAAGCAGAATTGCCCCAAGTATCTCCGACAAGAAGGGGGCCAACGTCAACAAAGGTATATATGATATACATGTTATTGATGTGTACCTTACAACTCTCGTTGTAGTGCCTGGGTATTTGATACCGGTTTGGTTGCTCACATTTGCAACTCAAAACAGGAACTACGGAATAGACAAAGGCTGGCGAAGGACAAAGTGACGATGCGCGTGGGAAATGGTTCCAAGGTTGATGTGATCGCCGTCGGCACGCTCGCTCTTCGATTACCATCGGGATTAGTGATGAACCTAAATAATTGTTATTTAGTGCCTGCGTTGAGCATGAACATTATATCTGGATCTTGTTTAATGCGAGACGGTTACTCATTTAAATCATAGAATAATGGTTGTTCTATTTATATGGGTAATATCTTTTATGGTCATGCACCCATTGTGAGGGGTTTATTCTTATTGAATCTCGATAGGGATGATACACATGTTCATAACATTGATGCCAAAAGATGTAGAATTGATAATGATAGTACCACTTTCTTGTGGCACTGCCGCTTAGGTCATATTGGTGTAAAGCACATGAAGAAACTCCATGCTGATGGACTTTTGGAGTCACTTGATTTTGAATCACTTGACACATGCGAACCATGCCCCATGGGCAAGATGACTAAAACCCCGTTTTTTGGAACAATGGAACTGGCAAGTGACTTGTTGGAGATCATACATACTGATGTGTGTGGTCCGATGAGTGTTGACGTGCGCGGTGGATATCGTTACTTTCTCACCTTCACCGATGATTTGAGTAGATATGGGTATATTTACTTAATGAAGCATAAGTTTGAAATGTTTGAAAAGTTCAAGCAATTTCAGAGTCAAGTTGAGAATCATCGTAACAAGAAGATTAAATTCCTACAATCTGATTGAGGGGGAGAGTATCTGAGTTATGAGTTTGTCAATCACTTAAGACAATGTGGAATTGTTTCACAACTGACGCCACCTGGAACACCACAGCGTAATGGTGTGTCCGAATGTCGTAATCATACCTTATTGGATATGGTGCGTTCTATGATGTCCCTTACCGATTTGCCACTCTCGTTTTGGGGTTATGCATTAGAGACAACTGCATTCACTTTAAATAGGGCACCATCTAAGTCCGTAGAGACGACACCGTATAAACTATGGTTTGGCAAGAAACCTAAGCTGTCGTTTCTTAAGGTTTGGGGCTGCGATGCTTATGTCAAAAGGCTTCAGCTAGAAAAGCTCGAACCCAAAGCAAACAAATGCGTCTTCATAGGATACCCAAAAGAGACGATTGGGTATACCTTCTATCTCAGATCCGAGGGCAAAGTGTCTGTCGCTAAGAACGGTTCCTTTCTCGAGAAAGAGTTTCTCTCGAAAGAATTGAGTGGGAGGAAGATAGAACTTGATGAGGTTGTTGAACCTTCACTTCAACCAGAGAGTGGCGCATCACAGAAAGATGTTTCTGTGGCATCTACGTCAGTTGAAGAGGAAGCTAATGATAGTGATCATGAAGCTTCGGATCAAGTTACTATCAAACCTCATAGGTCGACAAGGATACGTACTACTCCTGAGTGGTACGGTAACCCTGTCTTAGAGGTCATGTTGTTGGACAACAATGAACCTACGAGCTATGGAGAAGCGATGGTGGGCCCGAATTCTGACAAATGGTTAGAGGCCATGAAATCCGAGATGGGATCCATGTATGAAAACAAAGTATGGACTTTGGAAGTATTACCTGAAGGGCGAAAGGGATTCGGAATAAGTGGATCTTCAAGAAGAAGACGGACGCGGATGATAATGTCACCGTCTATAAAGCTTGACTTGTGGCAAAGGGGTTTTCACAAGTTCAAGGAGTTGACTACGATGAGACTTTCTCACCCGTAGCGATGCTTAAGTCCGTCAGAATCATGTTGGCAATAGCTGCATTTTTCGATTATGAAATCTAGCAGATGGATGTCAAAACATCGTTCCTTAACGGTTTCCTTAAGGAAGAGTTGTATATGATGCAACCGGAGGGTTTTGTCGATCTAGAGAATGCTGACAAAGTGTGCAAGCTCCAGCAATCCATTTATGGACTGGTACAAGCATCTCGGAGTTGGAATCTTTTTGATGAGGTGATCAAAGCGTTTGGGTTTATACAAGTTTACGGAGAAGCTTGTATTTACAAGAAAGTGAGTGGGAGCTCTATAGCATTTCTAATATTATATGTGGATGACATATTGCTGATTGGAAACAATATAGAACTTTTGGAAAACGTGAAGGAATATTTGAACAAGAGTTTTTCAATGAAGAACCTATGAGAAGCTGCTTTCATATTAGGCATCAAGATCTATAGAGATAGATCGAGACGCTTAATAGGACTTTCACAAAGCACATACCTTGATAAGATTTTGAAGAAGTTCGAAGTGGATCAGTCCAAGAAGGGGTTCTTGCCTGTTTTGCAAGATGTGAAGTCGAGTAAGAGCATCTCCAGCCGCGCCCCCAACAGGCCCCCCAGGGCGACTTTTTTCGCGCTGGCGCCGAAAGACCCCCCCAGTCGAGCCCCCAAGACGCCGAAATCCACCGGCGATCCCAGGCCAAACCCAGCGCACTGGGGGGGCGCTCGAGGGCTCCGGCGGAAGGGAAAACCATGTCTGGGCCACACTATCAGGCAAAAAGTCAAGATAAACGTCCAGATTCACTGCCCCCCCCTTCGCGCGCCCTCCCGCCACCTTGCCGATCCCGGCGCCGCCCACCGCCCACCATCGCTAGATAGGCCATTCCCCGCCGGAAAAGAGGGAGGGTTTCACCGCGGCAACCTCTCCACCACCTTCCTGGGCGAGACTTCCGGTGCTCCGGCCGCGCAGGGCGGGATACCGACGGCTGTGCGCCCACCACGCCCGCTAGGTGTTCGGCGATTTGTCTGCTCGGCGATGGACTCAGACGACGAGGAGGCGCTCACGGCGCTGCTAGAGGAGGAAGCCAATGCTGACATCCAGGACGAAGAGCATCTCATGGTCCTCGTCACCCTGGCCGACCTGCTTGTGAGCAATGCAAAGCCGCGGCGAGGTGGCTCGGCGCCGGGGCGGCTGAAAGCAAAGAACCGGCATCAACTAGAAGGCTATTGCATGCTCTACTCGGACTACTTCGCCGATGCTCCACTGCACGGCGACAAAGTATTTCAGCGCCGTTATCGGATGAGCCGAAAGCTTTTCCTCAGGACTGTGAATTCCATCCGGGAGTTCGACAGCTACTTCAAGTGCAAGAAGGATTGCACCGGCACAATTGGATTCACCTCAATCCAGAAGTGCACGACAGCTATGAGGATGCTTGCATACGGAGCTCCCGGTGATTCACTCGATGACTATGGGCGCATGGCCGAGTCCATGACCATTGAGTGTTTCTACAAGTTCTGCAGGGCAGTGGTGGCAGTGTTTGGACCACAATACTTGCGATCACCCAATGCTAAAGACACTGCTCAGATCCTAGCACAGAATGCAACAAGAGGATTTCCCGGGATGCTTGGAAGCATTGACTGCATGCATTGGAAATGGAAAAACTATCCATTTGCTTGGCAGGGGATGTACAAAGGCGCCAAAGGTGGTTGCAGTGTGGTACTTGAGGCAGTGGCCACACAGGACCTCTGGATTTGGCACTCCTTCTTTGGTATGCCAGGAACACACAATGACATCAACGTACTGCAGTGCTCCCCTGTCTTTGCCAAGCTTGTTGAAGGTCATTCTCCTCTGATGAACTTCGAGATCAATGGGCGGCACTACAACAAGGGATATTACCTAGCACATGGCATCTATCCGAGATGGTCTACATTTGTGAAGACTATCTCAAACCCTGTGCCAGGAGGCAAGAACTCCCACTTTGCGAAGGTTCAGGAGGCTTGCAGGAAGGATGTCGAGCGGGCATTTGGTGTGCTCCAATCTCGATTTGCTGTTGTCCGGTACCCCGCTCAGACCTGGTCGAAAGATCAAATGTGGGAGATCATGACTTGCTGTGTCATCTTACACAACATGATCATTGAGAGCGAGTAGGAAGAGCCAGTGTTTGACACTGAACCATATTACAGGCAGGGTCCTCTTGCCCAAGTTGATCACCAGCTACCGGCAACCTGGACTGCCTTCCTCAATATGCGTCAGGAGATCCGAGACCCACAGGTGCATCAACAACTGCAGCAGGATCTGGTGGAGCACCTATGGAGGCTCAAGGGCAACGCCTAGCTCGACGTGTGATGAAATATGAGTTTTTATTTGTTGAACTATATAATTTGTATTGAACTATTTGTTGAACTATTTGATTTCTATTGATTTTCTGTGATGAACTATGCGATAAAAAATAACTTCTGTTGAATTTGCGCTGAAGCACGGTGAATATGGGCCAATTTGTGCCGATAGAGGGCCGATTTTGCGCCAAAAGTGGGCTGAAAAGAGGGCAAATTTGCACCAAAATTGGGCCGATATCGGCACCTGGGGGCGACCTGGGGGCGGCGGCTGGGAACCCAATCGCCCCCAAGCCGATTTTAGCGTCGGTTCACCCCCAGGTGCGATTTTTCAAGCCCCTTGGGGGGCCGACAGCTGGAGATGCTCTAAGACTCAATGCCCAGCGACTACAGAGGATAGAGAAAAGATGAGTGTCATCCCCTATGCTTCTGCCATAGGCTCCATCATGTATGCGATGTTGTGCACAAGACCAGATGTCAGCCTTGCCATAAGTATGGCCGGAAGGTTTCAAAGTGATCCAGGAATGGAACACTGGACGATGGTCAAGAATATCCTTAAGTACCTAAAAAGGACTAAGGAAATGTTTCTCGTTTATGGAGGTAATCAAGAGCTCGTCGTAAAGGGTTACGTCAATGTAAGCTTTGACACTGATCCGGATGACTCTAAGTCTCAAACCGGATATGTATATATTCTAAATGGGGGGGGGGGGTGGTAAGCTGGTGCAGTTCCAAGCAAAGCGTGGTAGTTGATTCTACATGCAAAGCGGAGTACATAGCTGCCTCGGAGGCAGCAAACTAAGGTGTCTGGATGAAGCAGTTCATGATAGATCTTGGAGTTGTGCTCAGGGCACTGGACCCGATGACTCTGTTCTGTGACAACACTGGTGCCATTGCTCTAGCCAAGGAACCAAGGTTTCACAAGAGGACCAGACACACAAAGCGACGCTTCAATTCCATCCGTGATGCTATCAAGGAGGAGGACATAAACATTTGCAAAGTACATACGGATCTGAATGTTGTAGATCCGTTGACTAAACCTCTTCCACAGGCAAACTATGATCAACACCAGAACTCTATGGGTGTTAGATTCATTACCATGCAATACTAGATTATTGAGTCTAGTGCAAGTGGGAGACTATTGGAAATATGCCCTAGAGGTAATAATAAAGTGGTTATTATTATATTTCCTTGTTCATGATAATTGTTTATTATCCATGCTAATTGTATTGACTGGAAACTCAAATACATGTGTGGATATATGGACAACACCATGTCCCTAGTGAGCCTCTACCGGACTAGCTCGTTGATCAAAGATGGCTATGGTTTCCTAGCCATAGACATGATGTGTCATTTGATAACGGGATCACATCATTAGGAGAATGATGTGATGGACAAGACCCAAACTATAAGCGTAGCATATGATCATATCAAGTTTATTGCTATTGTTCTCTACATGTCAAGTATCTGTTCCTATGACCATGAGATCATGCAACTCATTGACACCGTAGGAGTACCTTGTGTGTATCAAAGTCACAACGTAACTGGGTGACTATAAAGATGCTCTACAGGTATCTCCGAGGGTGTCTGTTGAGTTGGCATGGATCAAGACTGGGATTTGTTACTCCGTATGACGGAGAGGTATCTCGGGGGCCCACTCGGTAATAAAACATCACAATGAGCTTGCAAGCAATGTGACTAAGGAGTTAGCCATGGGATCTTGTATTACGAAATGAGTAAAGAGACTTGCCGGTAATGAGATTGAACTAGGTATGGAGATACCGACGATCGAATCTCGAGCAAGTAACATACCGATGGATAAAGGGAACTGCATACAGGATTAGCTGAATCCTTGGCATCGAGGTTCGACCGATAAAGATCTTTGTAAAATATGTAGGAACCAATATGGACATCCAGGTCCCGCTATTGGTTATTGACCATAGAGGTGTCTCGGTCATGTCTGCATAGTTCTTGAACCCGCAGGGTCTACACACTTAACGTTTGGTGACGATCTAAGTATAGTTGAGTTATTATGTTGGTGACCGAAGGTTGTTCAGAGTTCTGGATGAGATCCCGGACATGACAAGGAACTTCGGAATGGTCCGAAGGTGAAGATTGATATATAGGATGAAGGGATTCGGATTCCGGAAGTGTTCCGGGAGGTACCGGGTTTCGTCGGAGAACCGAAAAGGGTTTTGGGGGCCCTCGGCAAGTGTTGGGGGGCCTCATGGGCCAAGGAAGAGGGGCACACCAGCCCACAAGGGGCTGGCTCCACCTCAAACCCTAGCCCACTTGGCCAGGAGGGTTGGGCGCCCCCTATGGCAGCCGCCCCTTGCTTGGGAGGCAAGGCTCCTTGGGGGCGCCACGCAAAGCCTAGCGCGCCTCCCCTTGGTGGCCACTGCCCCACCTAGGGGGAAACCCTAGGGCGCCCCACCCCTCCTCCCTTCCCCCTATATGTAGAGGTGGAGAGGGAGGGCAGCCGCACCTATTCATGCCATGGTGCTGCCCTTCCTCTCCCTCGTAGTTCCTCTCTCGGATTGCTTAGCAAAGCTCTACTGAGATTTCTCCACCACCACGCCGTCGTGCTGCCGAAGAACTCGAGCTACTACTTCACCATCGCTCACTGGATCGAGGAGGTGAAGGCGTCATCAAGCCGTACGTGTGTTGAATGTGGAGGTGCCGTCCGTTCGGCACTTGATCGGGAGTTCGTGGACGGATCATGATTGGATCATGAAGACATTCGACTACATCAACCACATTTCTGAACACTTCCGCTTAGTGATCTACAAGGGTATGTAGATCCAATCTCTCCTCTCATATATGTGGATCTCCTAGATTGATCTTGGTGAGCATAGGATTTTTTTTGTTTCCCATGCAACGTTCCCCAACAAGAGGTTGCCGTCGCCACCAGCAGCGCGACCTTGACGTCGTCCCTGCCATCGTGCTTCCTCAGCCAGAGTCGGAGGTCCACAATGACTCCGACGACCACTACGGCGGCGACTCTGACGACCACTCCGACTCTATATCCATTTTTGTGACAAATATATCCTAGTTTTTCTCTAGTTAGTCCTGTGCCCCCCTTTTGGAATAGAAATCCTATGGTTATGTTCTCTCAATCCATGAAATCAGAGTAAGATTCGTTGGATCTGTGTAGTGTATTGATTGTTTGAATGGTATCCGTCTAGGTTTAGTGATTAATTGTTTGTTTTATACAAATGATTTTTGCTAATAATCCGACTAGGGTTAGTGTTCGTGCTAATAATTCGTAGCCAGATCTTGAGAATTGATTTTGAATGTCCTTCATATATGTTTGTGCCAATTCTTCTCCAGATTTGTATGTACATAGATGATTGTGCTAAAAAATCAAACCAAAATCTTTGGATCTGTCTAGAAAAATAGTCATCAAATCCTAATCATACTTTTCCACATGTAAATTGGTTTGATGCAAAAGTTGGCATGCCAAATTTTGGCAACTGCCAAATGTTGGCTAAAGATTGGTTGCATACCAATTTTCATTGCCAAACTCACAAAAGGTTGCCAAATGTTGGCAACTTTTGATTTTGCCAAATGTTGACAGCAAACCAATCAGCCTCTTAATTTTTTTTGCGCTAAGTTGTGTCCTCTCAATTTATGCATTTCTTTCATCAAGATCACTTGATGATTTAGGGTTCACACTGTCACATGATATATTATGTTTCATAAACTCTACCTGCTGAATTTGCATTATGAAATATACTTATGCCACATTTTTTACTATATGTATAGGTGCTATTTGACGATGTCGACAACGAGGAAGAAGATATCCAGGGGAGGTTCAAGAAGCGAAAGCTCATAGAGCTTTATGCGGGAAAGCATAACAAGTGTGTGAGGACCTAGAATGGGGGATTTCGATGCCCGCTCTGCAACCAAAGGCTTAATGACGCGTATGAAAGTGTTCTGGTGCATGCAAGAGGACGAGCCATTGGCTCCTTCAAGCAGAAGTATTCTCACAGGGTGGCGCACACCGCGTACGCTGTGTACCTATAGAAGCTTCACCTTTGTGCAGGCCTGCATGCCCATTGAACTATTGTTATGTTCAGAAGTACCCTAGCTATCTAGTGTCTGCGCCTTAATTATATCGAGGCTTGAGTATGCTTATTATCGGTTGAACTATTGTTGAACTATGCTTGATTATGCTTATTATCTATGCGTGAGTATGCTTATATCTATGCTTAATTATATCTATATGTGGGATGCGTATGCAATCAGTTTGGTTGATGGAATTTTATGTTTCTCTTAGACCAACCTATGATTGCTCACAGTACACACAGCTTATTAGCACGAATCTTCTGTGTTACTTTCGGTCTTCCCACACAATTTTATACTAGCAAACATTTGCCCACAACATGCACAACTACGTGTGGAGAGTTGGCAAAAAAATTGAACACATACGGTCCATATTAGGGTGAATGTTTAGCGCGGGTAAAAATTTCAGGGTCAAACGATGAAGGAAATGTGGATGCCACCCTAAAACTTGGTGATTTTCCTAGATTGGAACCATGTGCGATGAATTTCATTGTGCCGTGGCACATGTGTTCTGATTGGCCAGAATGCTTACCCACGGATTGCACGTCTGCATCGTAGGATGTCCAGAGATCGAACGACAGTCTGTATCACCTTCACACCGGAGTGATATTAATCACACACGGTTGGGTCTACCAAACCGTTGCCTCCGAAACGCAATCTGGGACAGAAAACCCTCACCACCCAATTCAAAAAAACAAAAAAGAAAACCCTGACCACTCCCACGTCACAAAACCCTCACCCCCACCTGCCACCCCCCGTCCCTAGTCACACCTGGACTCCACCGCAACTCTGCGTGTCACTGACTATCGCCATGGCAACCACTTAGCTCGACGCTTGTCACCGCCGCCGGCTACCGCCGAACCCACCACATTTCGCCACTACCGCTTGCCGCCGCCTATCGCCACCGACTTTCTTAATGCTGCTCGCCATCGACCCGGCTTCGCCCGATTGGGGAATCGGTGGTATTGGGAATTTTTCTCATGGAGAACCAGGTAACTAATTTACTGAAATATTTGCTCATCTCTTATCCCAGTCCGTTTCCCCTTTTAATCACCTGGCAAAAATCACCGTGAATTAATTTTTCTTCTAGCTGATTCAAGGGTTTTGATGCATAGAGTGCACAGTTCAAGGACACATCAGGCCTATGCGGCCTTGGCCAGACAGCCGAGGAGTTCCATCTCACCGTACCAGATGACTTCATGAAGCGCACGGTATGTTCAATCTCACCCTACCTCGGTTGGCATGGCCTACTTTTCTGAACGTATACTATATATTGGTACATTTGGATAAAAGGTGCCACATGCAACATATACGTCAAAGGGGATTTTTCTACTTTCTATATTAGGCAAATTAATGATGTATTGTTCTTTCGATTACTCTCATATTTGCATGACATCATGGTTATATTATTTGTTTAATTATAAATTTTTGTCCCTTGATTTCAACTGCTGTACTATTCTTTCAATTACTCCCATATTTGCATGTTACCCTATTCTTTAACAATCTTATCATTTCTTGCAGTACATCCCTTGCTTTGCAACAAAAATTGTAGTACAAAATCTTGTCCTTTACATAACTGAAGACTCCAGGGATGTCATATTGAACACAAACCATGGATTTACAATGGTTGCTTTTGTAAAACATGGTGAATATGGTCACTCCTATTTTGGCATGGGCCTTTGGAAAAAAAATTCTATGTTTTATGTAGTGAAAGCTACCACTAAAATTGCACTGCACCTAAAAGATCCTGGTCATATGATATATGTTAACTTCCCCGACAATATCATCCATCGAGACTTTGTTCAAAGTAAGTGTTCTTTTCAAGTATCTGCATGTTGACTCACGTAGCAATATCAAAGTAATTCTGTAGTATTTAACCAATTGGGATTTCATTTTCTGACTCTGTTAAGTCTGTTCCTACCTAGTAACTTCTAATTAGCAATACACTTTTCTTCTACCCTATTCTAACTAAATATTCCCTATCCTCCCACTCCTATCATATAGCGCCGCCACCGAGGAGACTCCGGAGGTGGAGGACGAGGCTGCCAACAAGCGGAGGCGGGTCAAGCCAGAACTGCAAGGGACTTCGACGGGCCTAGACTTCATTAGTAGCCTCCCCTTTGGTATGTTGATAGTCATCATCTCCCTCCTCCCAATCAAATATGGCGCGTGGATAACCGTATTCTGAGGAATCCAGAGGCAACTGGCAGGACAGTGGAGTGGGCATTAGAATTGTCGAGTTTTGCACTCAAGTTTGAGAGCACTTTGACCATTCAGAGCAGAGCGTTGGTAGAGTTCATTGCACAATGGACTCCAATGCAGGATGAAAAATCCAAGAATCAACTCTCCCCGACAAAGAGGCTGATAGGGAATGGGTCATGTATTTTGACGGTGCCTTCTCTCTACAAGGCGCCGGTGCCGGAGTGCTGCTTGTCGCACCCATCGGAGAGCACCTCAAGTATGTGGTTCAAATGCACTTTCCCAGGGAGAAGGCAACCAACAACTCTGCTGAATATGAGGGGCTCCTTGCCGGCCTCAGAATTGCAGTGGCATTGGGAATCAAAAAGTTGATCATTCGCGGAGATTCGCAGCTTGTTGTAAAGCAAGTAAATAAGGGTTACCAGAGACCGTTGATGGAAGCCCATGTGGATGAAGTGAGGAAATTGGAGGATCACTTTGACGGGTTGCAAATAGAGCATATCCCTCGTACGGAGAACATCATTGCTGATCACCTATCAAAGTGCGCTGCTCAAAAGCTACCTATGGAACCAGGGACTTTTGTACTCCATTTCAATCAACCATCAGTTACCCCATCAACACAAGCCAGAAAGTGGAGGAAGTTGAACACTGGCAAATATTTCCCGGCAGAGCTTCCTAAAGCCGCCAGCGAGAATGTTGCTGGGAACAACAATGTGCTTGACGGTGAGCCGCAGCTCCGCACGGAACCTCAGGTTCTTGTTGTTGAGGATGGCGTTCCCGGGGCCACAGAAATACCTTTAGTCCTTGTCGTCGAGCCACAAGCTCCGGCATGGGCGCAACGCATTGTTCAGTTTCTCCAAACAGGAGAGCTTCCCGTTGAACAAGAACAAGCTGAGAAAGTAGCCCGTCAATCAAGTATGTACCAGTTTGTGGACAACATTCTGTATAGAAAGAGACCAAATGGAGGTAAATTAAAGTGCATTTGCCGGGAAGATCGGCGAGGGATGATTACATTGTACAAAGAGCAGAGGCAACAGGGTAGCACGGCGAGGGATAACTCTTTTTTACCCAGTTTCGGGCCGCTTGGTAGCGTAAAACCCTACTCCTGCTTTGGTGATCTGATTTGGAGGAACACGAAGACACGGAGCGCTCAAGCCCAGCAAGGATGCCTCGGGGAGAGCAGCTACACGCGTACAAGTGTTGAGGGACCAAAATTTCGAACCCTTTGCTAGGTTGCCTCAGGCCTCCTTTTATAGCTTAAGGGGCGACCAAAGTGGCAAAATAGTCATTATAGTATGATTAGATAGCTAACAGCGCTATCATACCTAACTCTGGCAGTTCAGACAAAGTGCATTAAATGCACTAATACGTGTCATATGGAGAGGTAGCCCCGGCAAGTTTCTCCACCGCTTGCCTAACCACCTCTTATATGCGTGACACGCCTCTGGGACGGGTGTCATTAAAGGTAATCTCTTCTCCTGCAGGTTGCCACGTGCTCGACAGGATCCACCTAGCCACCTGAGAGCTTGACACCACACTGATTAGTGACTGGTGTTTGATGAGGTGGAGCGGCAGCATCCTGGCGGCTGCCTGCCGGCACGGAGCCTGCCGGGCTCTTGTCGTGGAGTCTTGCTTTGGCCTTGGCGGCCCTGGAGACCCTGCCGGGGTGGCTTGGCTTAGTCCCCAGGCGCAGTCTCGAATCTGCCGGACTCGCCTGCCCGACAGGGGAGATCTTCCTGAGGGCTTCTCTGGTTGGGTTGGTCTTTTTGTTCTTGAGCTTAGGATGCCCGACAAGGTCAGTCTGCCCTGGCGGCCAAGCTAGTCTGTGCACAAGTTAGGGGGACACAAACACCCCTGTTTGTGTACACCGACAGGAGCCCCCGGGCCTGAGCCATACGTGCCACTGGCGTTGTTGGGTTAGGCCCAAACAGTGCACAGACACGTGGCGAAAAACCGTCGCCCATGTAGTAATGATCCTGATGACCCGTCAATCACACATCCATCCCACGCAATTATTGCGGGTCGTGGAACATGGAGTTGTAGCAGTTACCTGGTAGTGCGCCTATGAAGGCGGTTCTTGTCATGGAAGACAGCGGAGAGCCAGCCCCCCTCACGTAGTCCCATTAAAAAGGTAACGCGAAGGGGCGCTGCTCATTCGCACCCTTCTCCCCCCTTGCTTCATCTCCTTCCTTGTGACGAAAACCACCCCCGCCGCCACCATCCGCCCCGGACCAGGCTGGACCTCCCTCCTCCCCTCGATCCTGAAAAATGGGGCACAAGAAGAGCACCATAAAGGGGAAGCAGGGGACCAAGCCCACGGACCCAAGAGCAGAGGAGAGGAAGAAAGAGGCGGAAGAGCTGGCCCAACGGCGGCGGGAGAACATGGTCTTCTCGCTGTCAGACTTGGATGGCAACGCACTAATCCACAGGTACGCCTACATGTGGGGGACACAGACCAAGGACGGCCATGAAGCACCAGTGGTTCTCCGTGATGGGCCCAAGATCCCGGAGGATTCATATCCCTTCTTCTGCGCATACTTTTACTATGGGCTTTCTTCCCCCTTCTCCAATTTCTTCAGTGCCATGATGTACGCCTATGGATTCCGCCTATTGGATTTCACTCCCAATGCGATGACATGCATGGTGGTGTTTGCCTAGCTGTGCGAGGACTTCGTTGGGGTCGTCCCCAATGTGGACTTGTTCCGCCACTTTTACATCCTCCGCATTGAGAACAAATCCATTTCCGGTAACATATCTTGGATTCCGTAGGGGAAGAAAGAAGATTGGGGGTACCTTGGCGGGCAGCTGCACGACAAGTGGGAAGAGTGGAGAGGTGACTGGTGCTGGATCCAGGACAAAGAGGCACCTCCGTTCTGCTTGCCGCGGACCGAGCACGTGGTGCGCGACAAGGACTGGAGTGACTTGGGCGCCACTGATAAGAAACTCCGCCCGACGCTGAACAGGATCACCCGCCTCAAGGCTGCCGGGCTAACCATCGAGCATGTGGGAGCCGACTTCCTTCAGCATTGTATTGCGCTGCTTCAGAGGAGGGATAGATACGCCTGCGAGTACGCGAATGCTGGTGACAGGATGTGGCTCTACCCAGGCCGTGGCAACAACCTGACGGTCATGAGCCATGCCTGGTTGTGCTAGCAACTATTCCACAAGACCGGCACCTTTCATTTTCTAGCAAGATTCATCCCGCGGCACATCAACTCCGCTGTGGGACAGATTCTTTAGTGGATGCTTGACTGCAATGCTAACGGAGTCAAGGCAAACTGGGATCTGCCCGCTTTACAGGATGAGATGGGATGGGTCTCCGGCCTAGAAGAGAAGGCTACCAGGAAGGAGATGGACTTCACCAAGGGTACCACTGAGGAGGAGCAGGAGTATATACGCAGCAGGCTTGAAGAAGCCAGAAGACTGCAGGCTGCCAGAAGAGCAGAACCTGGTGATGATGATGGTGATGAGGACCCGGGCGCTGGGAACTCTTCAGAGGAAGAGCGCGAGGAGCATGTTGATGATGAGGTCACCGGGCTTGAAGCGATCAGGGTTGCAGTCATCGGGAATGAGGCTGCCGGGGCTGAGGAGGCCGAAGTGGCCAAGGAAGAAGAGGAATTTGAAGTGGGCCGAGAGCCAGTGGTTCCTTCTTTGTCGTGGGCTGACCCCAAGGTGAAGAAGACGACCGCCAGGGCATCAAGGAGGATGCAATGCGCCGCCATTCAGCTCGCCTCTCCCGAGTTCCAACGCCGCCTCCCCAGCAACGGGTTGTCAAGGGAGTTGATCCTAGCCCACCGGTGAGTTCGGTCGCGTCAGCAAGCAGGACCCCACCAGCGCTCAAGAGAGCCAGGGAATGACCCCCGCCTCTGGTGTACGAGATGGACGCCATGCTTGATGATCCAGAGTAAGGGAAACTTTGGCTTTTCCCATTCGATCACTCCTTGCTTTTTTTATTTGATTCTCAATCAATCTTGTGTTGTTGATCTTGACAGGGACGAAGAGACCCTTGCGCATCGGGCCAAGCGGGCCAAACCAATGGCAGGATTGGGCTCTTTGTTGGGCGCCGGTCTGCGGGGAACACCACGGACGCTACCACGCACAGCCCCAAGGCCAGCCCCCTTCATGAGGGCATAGGACAGACCTCGACCACTGGCGGGAATGTCGATGACTCCCCTCCGTCGCCCGACAAGGAGATGGAAGGAGACCACCAGGAAGAAATCCACCAAGAGTGAGTGGTTCCCCCGGCGCCTCCCTCGATCAATGTCCAAGGAGAGGATTCTCCGGCAAGGGCTCCTACTGCAGGTCCTGTTCTTCTTGAGGCCACCTCCATCGAAGGGGTGGCCGCTGATCGTCCCTCGGTAGTGGAGGTTGTTGGGGAAGGGGAAGTCTCTTCCCAACAGCCACCAGCAGGTAAGCCACTTACTTTCAAACCCTCTCTCCAGATATCTTTGCTTTTCTGATTCTTGGTTTGAGTCTTCAATTCTCACACCTCCATCTTTCTTTATCCCATTCATAGCCTCCCTGCTCGAGGAAGGAGAACTTCTGGAGGAGGTGGCCAACATAGGGAAGGATGCTGCTGCAGAAGTTATCAAGATCGCCATCAATGAGGGGCACAATGAAACTCCTGGGGACATCCAAAAGGCCCTGGAAGAAATCAAGGAATCTCTCGGCAGCATGGCCGATCCCCTTGAGGCAGCTGTGGACAAGACACCCATTCAATCTGACGCATCAAACTTGATGGTCCCTCCACTTGCCGCAGCAATGCAGTCTTCGCCAAGCAGCTTGATGTTGATCATTGCCCATCTAGGACCGGCAGCCCCCGGCTCATCTATCCTGGTCGGGGTGAGTTTTGACGAAGAGATCAGCCGCATACTAACGCCCTTGTCCCAGAGGACTAAAGAAATGGGCGATCCCATCGGCTGTTCCAAAGATTTGGCCTTCCTAGAGACAATGGCTGCCGGGCTCAAGGAAGCGCAGGAGAGGTATGATCTGAGGTGGCAGGAAATCCAAGAGGAGCGCAGCTCCATGGACCTCATTGACCAGCAACTGAAGGACAAGGGCAACAAGCTATGCAAGTGGTATCAGAGGCAGGCCCAATCCCTTATGCAGCAGGCAGACAAACTGGTCGCCGACAAGGAGAAAGCAACTGCCCGGGACAACCACCTGACGGAGCGTAGGGCACTTCTGAACACCAGGGAGAAGGACATCCTTGCCCGAGAGGAGGCCCTTGCTCCACCCTTCGCGTCAAGGATGCTGAGTTGGAAGCCCTCGTCCAACAGCGAATCAAAGATCTGGAGGATGGCCACAAAAAAGCCATTGATGCACAAATCCAAGGTTCGGCTGTCAAACTCAAGGAGGTCACTGATAACCTTGCCGCTGCTTCCAAAGCCAAGGCAGAGCTTGAAATCCGAGCAGGAAAGCTGGAGGAAGACCTTGCCGGGAGCAAAATGGAAATCGAGGTTCTCAAGGAAGAAGCGCAGAAGTAAGCCACCACCTTAGAGGGGCTGCAGTCACAGCTCGCATCGAAGAGCCAAGACCTGGATGCTGCCACCAACACTATCAAGGACTTGAACGCCAAGCTTGCCACCATAGAAAAGGATCTTGAGCTAGCCAAGGATCGGGAGAGAGTCTTGTCGGAGGAGGTAAACACTGCCAGGACTCTCCGGAAAGAGGTAGAGCTCAAGCTTAAGGACCAGGTTGAACTGTATGATCTTTGGTCGAAGAGCTTGGTCAACATAGCTGAGCTCATCTCTTCCCAGACTGCCACCATGAACATGAAGAGCTGGACCTTCTCCGTCAACGAGCATGAAGCCCCGAGCATCAAGTTGACACATTTCTTTGAGGGCCTCATTGACGGACTGAAGACGTATGAAGATGACAGATTTGCCTGCTTCGCCAGCGAGTCTCGAAAATTTGCTCGGGATGCAATCTTCACTGTCCTGGTGAACTTTGTTCAGCGCCACCCCGACGTTGATCTCTCTGATGCTTTCAAGAAGCTGTCGACAGAGATAGACACTTCTGCCGCTACAAAGGTTGTTGCCTCTCTCGCCGACAAGGTGCTTCGAGTTCCCAGGGTCCAGGGAGGTCGCCGGGATTAAGCTCTTATGTTCCATTTGCTGCGGCGCTACCAAACAAAAAGGCATATTTTGGCCTTATGTTAGGTCGTTGTTACTGTCATGATGTAATAGTACTCTTAAGTAGCTGCATGGACTTATGCTATCCCTTGGCTTTCACTCTGTTACCCATAATTGTATAATTTGAGTGCCCTACGCTTGCCAGAACCTTGCCAGGGCTAACCACTAACCGCGAGTGCTTTGAGGACGGATCCTTAGCAGCCTGCTGGTAGCGTTGCCACCGGGAAGTTACCCTTCTATGCTGTCAACGCAGCCACCTGAGCTGTTGAGCAGACTCGAAATAGACAAGGGCACAGAAGACCATGGCAGGGCTCCTTTGTGTGTAGGTTTCTTATACAATCGCCAGGCCCAAGCAAAGGGAATCGCAATGAAGTGAACTAAGAAACAGGAAATCAAGAAGTTTTTCAACTTAGCTTTTCCTTCTGCCGTAATCTTCGTCGTGCGAACAAACAGATAGCCGGGGCTCCCCTCCTATCCCCTCCCCTTGGCAACCTGGCATGCAATGATTTTCTTCCCTTGTGTGTGAAACACGTACAAAGGATATCTTGACGCATCAGGAATGCCATCAGGGGTAAGCGAAGTGGGATCTGCCACGGCGTCCCCGGCAGCGTCTTGCTATTGCCGGGAGTGAATGAGCTTTTACCATGCTTGCCATGACCCGCAACCCTGCTGGGATTTTGACCCTGCCGGGTGGTGTCTTATTGACAACTAGGACAAGCTCGCACACCGCGCCGTCGGGGTCGCCCCCGTCGATCACAGCTTTCGCTGCCACGGCAAGGGAGTCACGTTTTGTGCTCGATCGGGCGAGACCTTGTTTGCAGTCGCGCTCGTGGCCACGAAGGGGAGACGGAGGTAGGAACTCTGCGTCGCCTGTGCCACGGTCGCTGCCTTTGCTTGTATGTAGAAGAAGGTATCTGTCTCCAATTTCCTCGCCGCTCGCCTTCGTCGTGGTGAGCTTGATGACCGCGTCGCCTATGCCGGCCGCATTCACCATGATGTTCATCCCATCCACGGCGGCGGTGCTACGGGCACTGCCCGCAGACAGAGGTGACGGGCACTGGAGCGCATGGGATTTGACAGCCACAGGGCTTTCCTTCTTGCACATCATTAGTGACGCAGAAGATGGTGAAGATTGACGCGCTAGCTGTTGTCCCTGATTCGCACAAGTGAATCCCCTACCTGGCGTGCCAAAGATGTCGTGGAGGAACACAATCACCTATGGGGGAGGATTGCCCCTTTGTGGGTCAGCGGGGGATGATCACATTGCACAAAGAGCAGAGGCATCAGGGCAGCGCGGCGAGGGATAACCCTCTTTTACCCAGGTTTGGGCCGCTTGGTAGCATAAAACCCTAATCCTCGGGGAGAGCAGCTATGCGCGTACAAGTGTTGAGGGACCAAAAGTTCGAACCCTTTGCTAGGTTGCCTCAGGCCTCCTTTTATAGCTTAAGGGGCAACCACAGTGGCAAAACTGTCATTATAGTATGATTAGATAGCTAACAGCGCTATGATACCTAACTCTGGCAGTTAAGACAAAGTGCATTAAATGCACTGCTAGGTGTCATATGGAGAGGTAGCCCCGGCAAGGTTTCTCCACCGCTTGCCTAACCACCTCTTATATGCATGACACGCCTCTGGGACGGGTATCATTAAAGGTAATCTCTTCTCCCGCAGGTTGCCACGTGCTCGACATGATCCACCTAGCCACCTGAGAGCTTGACACCGCACTGATTAGTGACTAGTGTTTGATGAGGTGGAGCGGTGGCGTCCTGGCGGCTGCCTGCCGGCACGGAGCCTGCCGGGCTCTTATGTTGGAGTCTTGCTTTGGCCTTGGCGGCCCCGGAGACCGTTCCGGGGCGGCTTGGCTTCGTCCCCAGGCGCAGTCTTGACCCTGCCGGACTCGCCTGCCCGGCAGGGGAGATCTTCCTGAGGGCTTCTCTGGTTGGGTTGGTCTTTTTGTTCTTGAGCTTAGGATGCCCGGCAAGGTCAGTCTGCCCCGAAGGCCACGCTGGTCTATGCACAAGTTAGGGGGACACAGACACCCCTGTTTGTGTACACCGACACAGAGATACATGGAGGCATATCTGGCTCTCACATAGGACCAAGAGCCGTTGTCGGGAAAGCTTTTTGGCAAGATTTTTACTAGCCCACTGCCCTCCAGGATGCAACTGCGATAGTAACAAGATGTGAAGCATGCTAGTTTCATTTGAAGAATATACACCAGCCAACACAAGTTCTTTAAACAATCCCTCTCTCCTGGCCTTTTTTGGTCTGTGGGCTCGACATCTTGGGCCCCTTCCCCCGTGCTACCGGGGGCTTTGAGTTCTTGTATGTTGCCATCGACAAGTTCAAGAAGTTGTCTGAAGTAGAACCAGCGAGAAAGGTGACAGCACAGTAAGTCGTCAAGTTCTTTAAAGGACTAGTTTGCCATTTTGGAGCCCCAAATAGAGTCATTACCGACAACGGCACACAGTTCACGAGCCGCACCTTCATGCAGTATGTCCAGAGCCTTGGGAGCAAGGTTTGCTTTGCTTCTGTTGCTCATCCTAGAAGCAATGGACAAGCAGAAAGGATGAATGCTGAAGTGTTGCGCGGTCTCAAGACAAGAACATTTGACAGGCTGCACAAGTGTGGGAGTTGCTGGATTGATGAGTTGCTGGTGGTTCTTTGATTACTCAGAATGACACCAAATCAAGCTATTGGCCAAACACCCTTCTCCATAGTTTACGGTGTAGAAGCGGTGCTACCCACGAAAATCATATACGGGTCACCTCGAGTGCTTGCCTATAACAAGGTAGAGCAAGAGCAACTCCGGCATGACGATGCCGTGCTCCTTGAGGAAGATTGTCTTTGGGCAGCTGTGCAGGCTACACACTACCAGCAAGCCTTGCGCTGCTATCATAACCACAAGGTTCATGCTTGAAGCCTTGAGGAAGGCGACCTTGTCCTTCGGTGTGTTCAATCCTCCAAGTGATCAAACAAGTTGATGCCAAAGTGGGAAGGCCCTTATCGGGTAGTACGAGGCACCAGACCTGGCGTAGTCTGTTTGGAGACCAAAGATGGCATTCGTGTGCAAAACTCATGGAACATCGAGCATCTTCGCAAGTTCTACCCATGAGGCGCAGTTGCCGGGCCTGGTCCCGGCAACCTCTTTTGTACAAGCCTAGTCTCGAAGACTTGTAACCCTTTGTACAAAGCCAGGTGCAGACCGTGTGCATATGTGAATAAAGCTAAGTGTTCCGCAACCTTTTATGCATATTTACTTATGTACTAGTGCATAATATGACATGATTACACTTTGTTTGGATGAAATGGCTAACATACCGCCAAGATCTCCATATTGCCCTTTCCTCTTCTTTCTTTTTTCACAAAGACAGAAGGATTCATCGCGTACATGTTTCCGGGGGGGGGGGGGGGGGACGATGGAGTACCATTTCAGATGGCGTTTGGCATTCATTTCATTTCATACGACAAGAAGTACAACAAAGAAAGATAAGTTGAAAAACAACTAATTTTTTTTTGTTTCATCTGGAATTTTTCCTTGATTCGAGTTTATACATGTATGAGAAACCTGCACGCGAAGGAATCTTGTCGTGTTTCATTCGCGCTCTTATCCTTGCCTTGAGTCTGCTCGACGGGGTAATTTGCAGCTGCGTTGAGACCGGCAAGTCGCCTTGCCGGGTACCTTACTTCCGGCAGGCTGCTAAGGACCAGTCCTTCAAAGCGCTTGTGGCAAGTATGCATTCCGGCGGGTTTCCAAACTGTGTAGGGTGTCGGATCCAAATCATACAAGGATAAGCACGGATAAGGGAAATAGTACATATTTATCTGAGCACGACAAATGCTATGTATTTGTTAAAAAAATAAAAGTGCTCGTTAACATTTTCTCCAGCCCTTTCTTTCTAGGGTTTACATCGAGTGCAACCCAGGGCAAAAGGGGCGCCTAGGTGAAGCGCTCCCGGCAACCCATCCCGCCGACGCTCGGCTGTAGATGATGGTGTTGCCGGCGTTCAACTAGAGTCGGAGCTGTCGTCCTCGATCTTGATGCCCAGAGAGCCACCGTCATCATATCCACCATCGTCCTCCTTGTCACTGTCGCTCGAGGAGGAGCTTTCACTATTGCTTGAGCTCTCCGCGCAGCACTCCATGCGAGCGCCTGAAGCCCCAAAGAGCTTCACGGAGAGCGTATCGGACTCCACCAACTTGAAGTGGAGGAGGTGCCACTCCGCCAAATAGAGGGCATGAGCAAAAGATTTCCACCCACGGGTGAGATAAATGGCGCCGCTAGCGGGGAACTCGACGTTCACCCAAACGGCGCCATTGCAGCACTCGTTCACATGCAACAACAGACCAAGCGGCTGGTCAAGCTCCACGACGAAGTCGAGCGTCCTGTCCTCCGTGTGGCCTTCTGCCAAAGGCGGGGCAACTAGAGGAGGAACAGCGAGCTCCCTGCTCCGGCCTCCCTGACCACGAGCGCCACGTCATCCTCAACGTCGACTTACAGCCCCGCCCCGCGCACTGGAGCCAGCCTCTGTGGCCGTGGCTGAGGCAAGCGCATGCTGCCGAGGAGAAGCTCTCGCTGCTGCGGCGGTAGTAGATGCAGGAAGAATGGAGAAGGGATAGATGGATGAGCATCGCCTCCCACGCCCCCTTCTTTTATAGGGAGAGGCGTTGGGGCTGGCTCTCCACTACCCTAGGGAAAACACCCCGCTCCACCAATCCCACGCCCTGCATTTCTGGCAGCCGCTTCACTCGATCAACCGCCCAGTCTCGCCAATCTAGCGTCCTGGCTCCTCTGATCGAATCACTATCGCCACAACCGCCCTTCTGCACCAATCCCACGTCTCATGCCTAATTCGCATCATGGGAGGGGCTGCAGTAAAAGGAGGGAGTGATGACAGAGATGGCAGTTACCTCAAGCAATGCATGATCGTGGGCCTGCCCAGGTCGAGCCTGGTGGCAACCCGCGTATGTACGTGCCCCTGGTTTCTGGCGCAAGTGGTGAAGGCCACCTAGACGACTAGAATACCAGAGGAAGGCTGGGGGCTAGCTCGAAATCAGATTAATGAAGAAGTAAATAAGATTTCAAGACACAAACATGATTCTGATAAAACAACACTGCTTGTCTATACATTGTTTGGGCCTCGCCCAACGATGCCTGGCAGCAACTGTGGCCCAGGTAGGGGGGCTCCTGTTGGTGTATTAAACAGGGTGTGTAATACCCTGACCTATGCATAGACAAGTGGCAGCCCCCCCACCAGACCAAAGTCTTCGTGAAGGTTCTCAGATCAAAGAAACGACTCTTTGAGTGATCATGGAGCACATCAAGATGACCAAGGAGTAGAAGAAAACAAGCATCAAGACCGAACACTGGAAACAACCTTTGCCGGCAAGATCAAGCAGGCAAGGCAAAGGCCCGACAAGCCCCATGGCTAGCAGACCCCCGCCAACTACCAACGCTCCACCTCACCAGCTAGCTGGTCGCTGATCAGTGAGGTGTCGAGCCCGCAGGCAGCAAGGTGGAGTTTGCTGGCACGTGTCGTCACACTGGAGGGAAGATTACCTTTATCGACACCCGTCCAAATGGTGTGTCAAGCTAAAAGGAGTTAGCTGGGCAAGCGGTGCTACATCCTTGCCGGGGATTCTCCTCCTCATGACACCTAGCAATACATTAAATGCTTTTTGTCCTAACAAGCAGAGTTAGGTATGATAGCACTGTTCGCTATCACTGGTGTAGAGACGTGCTATACAAACGGTTTTTGCCCCCTTTCCGCGACGGAGTTTTAAACCGTCGCCTAGTGAGTGTGTGTGATAGGGGGGGTCCTTCCCACACGACCTAGAAACCATCGGGGATAGGCCCTCCGGCCACACAGGCGGGGGCAAAATGAGCTCGTGTGTGATCGGGCGAGGCATCGAAACCCAATCGTTTCCGTTCGTATGTACATCCCACATGGTGAATCCCAGAAAAACATTTCCGTTCGTATGCATATCACACACAGTTTTGTGTGTGGAAACATTTGTGCAAGGTGGCCTAACGCAAACAGTTCTCTGCCGGAAGTCGTGTGTGATTGTTAGTTGATCCAACACGCCTACTTTCTAAAAACCGTGTGGGTTGTTTGAGTTCATCGCCCGCGGTGTTGTCTGAGTAATCGTCTGCAATAGAAAACCCCAATAAGCAGGGTAATTAGCCTATTATTGATAATCCATGTAGTAATCAAATTGATATTTCTTATAAAACACACCAGATATTTCATATCCGTATAACGACAACTAGGATTTCATAATCGAATTACATCAGATAGATTCAGCATTCAGTTACGCCATTACACAACAGCACCAACTTTCACATGCAACATCAAAAACCTTTGGAAAGTAGCATCATACACGGTAAATAGACAGATGAATCTCATCTGGGAAACCGCAGAAGCAGAAGGCAAATATTGAGCCTTCAGTGATGTTGAATGTCCTTGCAACTTTATGCCAGTGGCTATGGATAATTGCCCGCCCAACCTTCGTCCTTTTCAGGAAGACTTTAATATTGTACCGTGGGTGTTGAATGAATACCTTCCTCACCTCTTGACCATGCAGGTGGTTTGAGAGGTAATCATCGGTGAACTTCTTTGAAGTACTGAAAACAAAGATATCCATAAATCGCTGTTATAAATTTTGAAATGGCGCAAGGGGTAAAAAGAAGGTAAAAGAGTTAGTACCATCCTATAGTTGACTGATGTCTTCTTCATTGTGCAAACAAAGATCTTGCTATTATTCGTCACAAGTTTCTTCATCCTAACAACATTCAGAGTTTCTTGACTTGACTGATATTCATGGACATCTCATTTCCCCATATCCAAAATGGGTCGAACAGTGGGTCTAAGCCTCTGACAGCAGGACCTACATCTGCATGACCAAATTGTAAGAAACCTAAATATTAGAATGATTCCTGCAACTGCACAATAATGTGCTATTAGCAAAAGGACCATGCATGAGCAAACCTCGATGGTAAACCGCAGTGTCTCCCATTGTTTCCCTGCAACACATATAAGGAAGATCTTGATCAGGTTAACTGAGAGTTGCCATACTATCAGTAGAATATGTATTGAGTACAGCCAAATTCGATTTATTTCTCACCTGCATAACAATACAAAATTGTACCCACATCAAATGAAAATCAAATTGCAGAATTGAACCAAACAGTTAAATGGACAGCAGACCAAATGAACCAAAACAGTTAACTGAGCATGACATTGCAGAATAGAAACATGTACTAGAAGATAAGACATTTAACAAAACAAAGAATGCTTGAGAACAGTACTACGAAATGTAGCAATTGTTGGACCAAGCTGTTAACTGAACATTATATTTCAGAGGACCAAACTGTTAACTGAACATCAGATTGCATATTAACATTATAGAGGACAAATCACTAGAAGGCACTGGCGGTGGCCTCGAGAAAACAGCACGAACTATATTTTAAAGTAGACAACTGCGTGGCAGTGTTGACGGTGGCCTCGAAGACAAGGTGCTCCTCCAAGATCTGGCAGTCGGCACGCATGGCAGCCATAGCGACCTCGTGCGCGCGTGCGGCCACGATTTGCTTCTCCGCTGCCATATGCTACTGAGCTCCATGTTATACTACGTGCAAAATGGCTGTGGGCGGTGCTTAATTGGAGGACGGGGCCAGTGATTTCGGCGGAAGGTGTCGCACCGTCGATCGAGGCATGTGGGATGGGGAAGGAGGAGACTGGTGTGGGTGGGGTGTGGATTACCTGACCATATCGACGAGGCCGCGCAGCAAGAAGAAGGGTCGGCGGCGAGGAGGCCACGCAGCAAGAAGAAGGGTCGGCGGCGAGGAGGCGGCGCTGCAAGAAGAAGGGTCACCGGCGAGGAGGCGGCGCTGCAAGAAGAAGGGTCGCCGGCGAGGAGGCGATGCTGCAAGAAGAAGGGTCGCCGGTGAGGAGGCTGAGCTGCCAGTAAGCAGCAGTGAAGGTTTGAACTTGGAAAGCAAGGAGCAACAGTGGAAATGTGGCTTTTGGTGGGAGGAAGGGGGCGGTGAGATAGATATTTCCGCGGTGGCAGAATTTTTTTGCTCAGTGCCACGAGAAACTGGCGCGCAAGTGTGGTTCATGCACGGGCGATGGACTGTAGACGACGAAGCTTCCTGCGTAAGCTAGAGAAGACGGTGCGCCAAGATATTTTATATCGCATCCCACACAATTCTTGCTAGTAAACTGTTTGTGGTATACCTGATTATTTCATTATGTTTTGAAAGACAAAATGGTGTTACGGAGGGAAAGGATGGTGTTTGAATTGCTAGAACATTTATGTACAGTTAACATGCAACTACATGAGTGTCGTGTTTAAATTTGGAATTATTCTGGGTTCGTTTGGCATCTTTATGCATTAATTGAGTTTCTAGGCATTTAATGTGCATAATTCAAATTTGAACTACAAGCACAGGCTCCAGCGCACCAAAGTTTGTTGAAAAATCACATGTGTGTCTTTGGGCGAATTTATAGGTCCCATGCAAGAATGGGAATGAAATTCAAACATCTGGGCGTCGTGGCTCGGCCGGGAACATTGAGAAACTTGGTTTTTAAATTCCTGTAAATTCAAAACTCGCCTGAAAATCATGAAACTTGGCATGGTGTCATTTCATGGCGCCAACATGCTGTGGTAAAAAAATTGGCCGCATTTGGACAAGTTTTGGTATAAGCTTCTTGCAAACCGGAGCTTCTCTCGAGAAGACTCATGGTTCCCGAGGGGGGACGTGTCACCTTTGTGTGCGAAATGATATACGCTGCCTCCCCCCTTGATTTTTTACAGAGGCAACATAGAACTATATGAGTGCCGTGTTAAAATTTGGAATTATTCCGGGTTCGTTTGGCCTTTTTTATACATTAATTGAATTTCTGGGCATTTAATGTGCATAATTCAAATTTGAACTATAAGCACATGCTCCAGTGCACCAATGTTGGTTGAAAAAACACATGTGTGTCCTTGGGTGAATTTCTAGGTCCCATGCAAGAAATGAGAATGAAATTTAAACATCTGGGCGTCGTGGCTTGGCCGAAAATATTGAGAAACTTGGTTTTTTAATTCCTGTAAATCCAAAACACGTCTGAAAATCATGAAACTTGGCATGGTGTCATGACATGGCACCAACATGCTATGGTAAATTTTTTGGCCAAATTGGGACAAGTTTGGTCTAAGCTTCTTGCAAACTGGAGCTTCTCTCAAGAAGGCTCGTGGTTCCGAGAGGGAACGTGTCACCTCCGTGTGCGAAACGATATACACTGCCTTCTCCCGCCTTAATTTTTTTTACACAGGCATCTTGGACGAGTTTTGTGCTAAATTTTGGAATTATTTCGGGTTCGTTTGGCCTTTTTTATACATTAATTGAATTTTTGGGCATTTAATGTGCATAATTCAAATTTGAACTACAAGCACATGCTCCAGTGCACCAAAGTTGGTTGAAAAATCACATGTGTGTCCTTGGGTGAATTTCTAGGTCCCATGCAAGAAATGGGAATGGAATTCAAACATCTGGGCGTCGTGGCTCAGCCGGAAATATTGAGAAACTTGGTTTTTTAATTCCTGTAAATCCAAAACACGCCTGAAAATCATGAAACTTGTCATGGATTCATGGCATGGCACCAACATGCCGTGGTAATTTTTTGGCCGAATTGGGACAAGCTTTGGTATAAGCTTCTTGCAAACCGGAGCTTCTCTCAAGAAGGCTCGTGGTTCCGAGAGGGAACGTGTCACCTCCGTGTGCGAAATGACATACACTGCCTTCTCCCGCCTTGATTTTTTTTACACAAGCAGCTTAGACCAAATAGGAGTTTCATGCTAAATTTTGGAATTATTCCGGGTTTGTTTGGCCTTTTTATACATTAATTGATTTTCCAGGCATTTAATGCACATAATTCAAATTTGAAGTACAAGCGCATGCTCCAGTGTGCAAAAGTTAGTTGGAAAATCATTTATGTGTACTTGGGCGAATTTCTAGGTTCCATGTAATAAGTGGGAATGGAATTCAAACATCTGGGTGTCTTGGCTCGACCGGAAACATCGAGAAACTTGGTTTTAAAATTCCTGTAAATCCAAAACTCGCCTGAAAATCATGAAACTTGGCATGGTGTCATGACATGGCACCAACATGCTGTGGTAAATTTTTTGTCCGATTTGCAAAGGCGCACACATTAACAATCAACAAAGTCATTTTGGAGCAAGTGCTGTCACGTTACAAATCGGAAACACAAGTATTATTGAAACCATGGGCGTTCTACTTACCATTGATGTGCCGCCACGCGTCCCCTTTTTTTATTGGCTAGGAAGTGTCGTGCGGGGTAGCTATTTGAGTACGGGAGGCGTGCAATGTAACACCCTGGATTTTGCCCATTTTCTTTTACGCCTGTGGCACCCCGGCTCAGAGAAGACCGGAACGCCCCATATTCCAGCCCAGGGACAAGTCCTCTGGAATACGACACTATTGGCATAGAACAAATCAGCTCTTTATTACAATGGATATGGTTACAAAGGGTATAAGGATTACATTGGCACAGCGACACTATGCCTGCCTGGGGTAGCTCTATGCTAACAGCGGAGTAACTCTCTCGGCAGCGAAACAGCGACGTCGGTGATGGACTCCACTCCGCAGGGACTCTGGCTAGAACGCGTATCCTAGGTTGCAAACTCGGGATCCTCGATAAGCAAGCAATCATAGCATGACTTGCAAACTGGCATGACACACCAGGTGAGTACTTTGGATGTACTCGCAAGCTCATAGCAAACATCAGCATTAAGGCAAGACAACATCATAGCAAGACAGCTACTGAAGTACATGCAGTAAGGTAAAGCATATTAAGTAGTTTAATCCATACTCCGAATAATCTCAGGATCCAATCCGAACCTGCTCCAAATCCAATCCCAATCAAGTGGTCATCCGAGCACTCATCCCATTGCCATCCCATGGCTGACATATTATATACCTTATTCCATCTGCACAACAAGTCTGACCAACTTACTCTCTTTCGGGTTGCCTCACAACCCTCAGAATACTCACGATCCACCGAGTACTTCTGATCTTACGATGAGTTCTTCCATCATTACCACTACTATGGTTGACCACCTAAAGAGGTCTGGACGGACTGTCCAATACTGTGGACACGACTATTCGAATAGATTTTACACTCTGCAGAGGTTGCGCACTTTACCCACACCATGGAGCACCTGACCTCGTAATCCCATTCGGGTGGACCAGCGTTGCTCCAACGAAACCTGCCTGACCCGTGACTCTCCCATCGTACCACCGGCGATCATCCTCCCCCGGAGACCTGCCCTGGGTGACCCCTGTGTCACCGCGTGACACCTGCCACCGTCGTGGCTAACAAACTGTCCCAAATGGGGACCTGGTACCATATAACTCAACTGGGCTCACAAGGTTATCGCCGCCTACCGGACCAGGGTAGCGCGCACGCATAACCTTCCCTGTCGGGCAGTACCGGTGAAAGAGCACGCGATCAAACCAAGTCAAGGCCGTCCCATACTGACAAATGTGGCTGCACGGATAAGTCCGGACAGGTGACTCTGGATCAACCGTGAAGTATCTAATCTCCAAACAATCTCTGTCATGGCTGACACTCCGATATCATAGCAATCCAAGTCAAAACGATATCTGGCTAGAAATCCGGTAACTAGTATGCTTAAGCCACTGCTACTAACTCATCTCCTCGAACTGCCGGATGAAATCCAAAATAATCATAGACGGTAATCTCAACACCATGGCATCAACGAGCGGGTAATCTACTAGCCACTAATAATCCGGTATTCAACATGGTAGTCACCTATCCAAGAATTTACTCAAGCATTGTATAATCCAATTCATTTTACGAAAACTTCATACTTGCTATAAAAGTAATTAATTCGACTATGACATTGAAATGCAATTATGCAAATGAGAGTTGTGGCTTGCCTGAGGGTGAAGGAACCATCGGGAAGGAGTGCGGAGAGTCCGCGGAAACGATCGCCAAAAACAGTTCTCTCCCAGAGGAGGCTGTTTACAGGCAAGGGCAAAATGGTCATTTTCACAGTGGGACCACATAGTGAAAATGATACCAACATGACAGGCTCGAATAGACGAAGACGTGGGCTTTGGAATCACCTCGATCGGCCTATCTGTAAAAATAATATTTTCAATAGGGTCCCTGACAGCTCGGCGGGTTGTGCATTTCCGCAGAATGCGCTTTCCTTCGGGGTAAACGGAAAGACGCCGAGGGCGCCTCCACTTATCCAGCTGGCAGCCGCTGCACTCAATGACAGGTGGGGCCGGGGGCGACGCGGGGCCTACTGGCAGGGGGGTTTGCTGTCTTCCTTCTCCCACTGCTCCCTCCCGATGAAGCAGAGGAAACAGGGGAGCAACGCGCTGCCGGCGACGGGCCGGGCGGCTCCGGCCAGCTCCTGCCGAGCGAAGAGCACCGGCAGGCGCGGGAAGGAACGGCGCGTCCACCTGGACGGTCTGCGGGCGCCGGGGAGGGGCGTGGCCGCGGTACCACGCGGGAGCAGAGACGGGGCCGACGCACGCCGGCGACGACCCCCAGCGGCACAGGCCACCTCCGGCCGAGGTGAGGGCACCGGAGGCTCCGGGGATGTGCGCCGCGTCCAACCAGAGGTAGAGCAAGAGCCGGGGAGAACTGTAGCCGCGGTGGCTCACGGTGGCCGGCGTGGACCGAGGCGGCCATGGGCGGCAAGGGAGGGCTTCTCCGACTCTGGTGAGGGGTTGGGGAGAGCTAGGGGAATGAGAGGAGATCGATGGTGAGCTCAGGGAGGTACGGGGAGGGCTTTATATAGCCGCGGTGAGGCAAGGTGATGAGGACGGCCACCGTGGCGGCCTTATCGCCGCACTAGCGCTCGGGGACACGCGGAGGGCGTTGGCGATGTCGGCAAGAGCTCCGGGAGGGTGGAGAAGCAGGTAGGCGCTTCTGGAGAGCTCGCGGAAGATTGGGACAGGGGAAAATGACAACGACGGTCACGGCCGAACAGTGGTGGAGATCATCGCGGCGCGTCGGAGAGGAAACTGGAGGGGGAGGGGCTTCTAGAGCAAAGGCGGCGACAAGGGGAAGCCCCTGGACATTGAGAGGTGGCCAGGGAAAGGAAAAATGGACGGAACCGAGCGGTTTCATTGCCAGAGCGCGCTGGCTGGCATGCCAAACGCGTTGTCACCGCATGCACTGGCGCACGTGGTGCATCCTGGCGTGCCAAGTCATGTCCAGAGCAAAATACATCCAAGGAAGGGACCCTCTTAGGTGATAGATCATCAAAAGAGTCCAAGAGTAGATGTGAAGCTTCACTGGAAGTTTGCTGTAGCAAACTTGACCGCACTACTGTGATGAACAGGAAGGTGATAAGGTCAAAATGAGATGTCTGGGAGGTTTAGGGTAGGAAGGACTATGATCCTGTGAAGTTTGGAGGGAAATGGACCAATATTTAATATAGTTGCTTTGCAACTGACCAATCTGGTCCAGAAACTCAATCTTGAAGTGCCACTCACATGGAGTAGCAACTTGAGCTGAAATTTGGTATAGCATGATGATTTGGTCATATGAGAGTGCCATAAAAGTTTCATGCCATTTGGACAAGCCAAAATAGTACTTCCTTCACAGATATCCTCTTTGACCAGAATCTTAGCAAAATTCTAGGGAATTATTGGGAAGATGAAATGAGCCCAAATTTTGTGGAGATGTTTTATATGGATAGGAGAATGCTCTGGTAAATTTTCAGCAATTATGGAGACATAAAATATAGTTGCTTCACAATGTGAAAATCTGACCAGAAACCAAGATTTGAGGCTGTGCTCACATAGATGATTGGATAGGGTTAAAACTTGGTGGAGGGTCGTTATTTGAGCATATGAAGATTCTTGCAAAATTTCAACTCATTTGGATACTCCTAGCTAGCACTTGCTTCACAAAGCTTCTAGTTGACCAGAAACTTTGAAAATTTGCCAACGAAGATTTAATATCCAAATAAAGTTGAATTTTGGCATGTGGTAATGATATGGATAGGAAAGAGTGCATAAAAAGTTTGGGGCCAAGCAAGAAAATATAAAGAGTACTTGCTTCTCAACTTGGCAGCTAGGGCAGAATCAAAAAAAAAATATTTGTGAAATATTTTTGAACATGTCAAGGAAGGGTTTGACATATTTGTGGAAGATCTGACCCAAACAATTTATGAGAATTATTTGGGAATTTTGGGAATGATGGAAATGTGGGTTGCTTCACAACCCAGGACAGACAGGGTTATTCCTTTAATAGAAAAAAGGAATTTTCCAAAGGAAAAGAATATTGGGGTTGGTCCAAGATGGAAATGACAAGGTCTTGGGATGGTTTTGAAGTTGGCAAGCCACTCGGGAAGAGGAATCAAGGATGACCCCCCAGGTTGCGAGACTACTAAGCCGCAAAAAAGTGAATCCAGACCAAAATCAAAAGAAAAAGAAAATTGGCAAAATCCAGGGTGTTACAAACCTACCCCCCTTAAAGAAATCTCATCCTCGAGATTTGGTTGCTTAGGGATCAAACATGAATATTTCCAATTGAGGAAACCGTTTCCAACTCGGGTTTCCTTTTTTACCTTTGTATAATGTTCCCACTGAGTTTCATATGACTGACTGCCTTGCTTCGGGGTGGTTTGCTTCACTGGAACCTTTTTCTGGCAAATCTTACCTCATATGCTACTCTGACTCCAATCCTTTTAGGTCTGCTATCCTGTCTGGGGCAATAAATTATCCGGACCGAACTATGTGCCTTGCTCGTAAGTCCGAGGGTGGTTCCTCATGGATGTGTCATGACGAGATCCAATATGAACGACCGTTTACTGAGTTGTGAATCGATTCTCTTGGTGGACACGAAATCTTTTACTAATTGCATTGGGTGGCTTCAAATGACTGTGTGTCCTCCAGGCTCAAAACAGTACTGTGAATCGTACCGTTCTTCTGGCGGAATCTGATTTCTCGCACGGATTGCTGGGTCATCTTGGCTATCTTCACTGTCTTGGTATAAGGCTCCTACCAAATATTTAACTGTCACCTGTCATGACTAGCATAAAGGTGTACGGTCTTATTGTGATATTATCCATAGACTTGACTAACAGTGGTCCTGGTAGCAGAATCTTGTTCACGGCAGGTTATCTCTTACTGATTCCCATCTGTGAGGACACATGCTTCGAGACTGTTGTTCATCCTTCTGATTACTCAGTCTATCGGTATCTCTATATGGATGGCAGGCCGTGTAATGCTTTAACATGGTTGCTGAATTTGAACTGCTGAGTTAATCTTTCGGCTGACCTGACCAGCTTGGTTGCCTTCTTCTGATAATTCTGAGCATATCTGGTTGGCTGGGCGGGTTGTCTCGATATGGGGTTCTTGCAAATGGGATAGACCCCGTGGGTGTGTACCCATGGTGACTGGTACCGAGCCAGACTGTCCGGAGTATTTGTACCATTACCATACCTGTATGGACAACCTTGCTCTTTCATTATAGTTCTCTTTTCCTGGACCCTTTGCTGAAAGAACTTGGCCTAATATGCCCTTGATTCTTCGGGTGACCATGGGTGTTGTTAGGTGCAATATTCCAGCAGGCATATTACTTTACAAGTTGTGGCTGTAGGGTAACGATCGTCTGAACCCTTGAATAAAACCGGCAAATAAACCATTAGCCACCAGAACGGTCTTTACAACTCAAATCTGGGACATTACTGGAGTAACTCAACCTCGACTCAAGACGACTGAAAAGCAGCTCAGAGCATGAGACGGTGTTGATAAGAAGAAAGTAGCAGCTCCCTAAGACGGACGAAGAACAGCTCAGAGCATAGGGTCACTGCTACGGAGAGAAATTCAATAGCCGCCCGAGACGGCCGAAAAGCAGCTCAGAACACGGGCCAGTTGCTGACAAGAGAAATAAAAGTCGGCATCCACCCCGGATGGCCGAAAACAGCTCAGAACACAGGAGTGGTGCCATCACCAAAGAAAGACGGGCAAGGGTTCATTCGCGTCCAAAACAACTCACTATTATGCATACAGGGTATTCGGCTATCCTTCTTGCTGAACACTAAGTTCATAGCACATGCTGACTTGCTTCCAAGACCTAGCAGGGTTCAAATTGTACTCATAGCAGACTCAAACCTTGTATATATGAATCATACCTTTGGTACAGAATGCACTGTGAATCATGTACACAATTTGCCTTCTTGCTGATGCGATCATTACTGCTGTGAAAGTTGCACTAATGCATACTTGATGCTGATAACCAATCCAGCCAGGGTATCATTTGTATTCAGGCCCGATATTCCTGATAGAACACAGTCGGCTAAAAATTCCATATTGCTGAGCTGAGCTTCCAAATGACTGTCTCTTCACTGACTCTTTAGGTTCAGGGTCGGTGAGCAACTTCTATAAGGGGAAAATAAGGTAACACCAAGGGCCTGAAAAAAAACAAAAGAAACAACTAAAACAAAAGCACACAAAGCAGCAAGATCACACACACAAGCAATATCACATTCTATAGCTATTCACAGCTATAATATGCATTCCTACTTAAGCACACAAATCTCGCAAGAACTCCGGTATTACGGTCTAACATGCTGTGGCGATGTGCACGAAAGTGAATCAATGTGTGGAAGAAAATTGGTGTAAACAAGGCTACACCAAATACAGGCTTAACTCCGGTTCCATCTGGATGGGCACGGTGGCGAGGACGAACTTGGTGATCGGGGGTCAGAACACAGAAGTTACAACCACATCATCATCAAGCATACGGAAGAAAACCATACACGTCCAAAGAATAGGTGGCGGAATGAGTTAGCGGTGGAGAGAAAGGCTTGTAGGCATTACCCTTTTCTGATAACAAGGATCAGTAAGGGTTGCCGAAGCGGCTAGTGGAATGGCACGATCCAGGATAGAACTTGTCTATCACCGAGATGATAGGGGTAGCTGAAGAGAATATAAATTGGTGTGGTACCGGTGCATCAATCTTGCTAGTGATCGACACCACCAAGCACTTTGGCATCACTCCGCTGGGACGAAGATCACACCACACCAAGGAACAAATATGCAAACTGGAGAGCGCAGGTAGGGAATCGAAACCGATGTCACCTACACTCACCAGATCCATCGTTAGTGATAAGATATCTAATCTATATGCATGCTATGCACAAACAAATGCAACAAACAAGTGCAGCAAACCAACTGGATCCTATACTATCGGTTACTAACGCTCGCGCCTGGACCACGCGTCCTATAGCCAGACATGCTCTAATACCAATGCCTGTGGCACCCCGGCTCAGAGAAGACCGGAACGCCCCGTATTCTAGCCCAGGGACAAGTCCTCTGGAATACGACACTGTTGGCATAGAACAAATCAGCTCTTTATTACAATGGATATGGTTACAAAGGGTATAAGGATTACATTGGCACGGCGACACTACGCCTGCCCGGGGTAGCTCTATGCTAACAGCGGAGTAACTCTCTCAGCAGCGGAACAGCGACGGCGGTGATGGACTCCACTCCGCAGGGACTCTGGCTAGAACGCGTATCCTAGGTTGCAAACTCGGGATCCTCGATAAGCAAGCAATCATAGCATGACCTGCAAACTGGCATGACACGCTAGGTGAGTACTTTGAATGTACTCACAAGCTCACAACAAACATCAGCATTAAGGCAAGACAACATCATAGCAAGACAGCTACTGAAGTACATGCAGTAAGGTAAAGCATATTAAGTAGTTTAATCCATACTCCGAATAATCTCAGGATCCAATCCGAACCTGCTCCAAATCCAATCCCAATCATGTGGTCATCCGACCACTCATCCCATTGCCATCCCATGGCTGACATATTATATACCTGATTCCATCTGCACAACAAGTCTGACCAACTTACTCTCTTCCGGGTTGCCTCACAACCCTCAGAATACTCACGATCCACAGAGTACTTCTGATCTTACGAGGAGTTCTTCCATCATTACCACTACTATGGTTGACCACCTAAAGAGGTCTGGACGGACTGTCCAATACCATGGACACGGCTATTCAAATAGATTTTACACTCTACAGAGGTTGTGCACTTTACCCACACCATGGAGCACCTAACCTTGTAATCCCATTCGGGTGGACCAGTGTTGCTCCAACGAAACCTGCCTGACCCGTGACTCTCCCATCGTACCACCGGCGATCATCCTACCCCCGAGTCCTGCCCTGGGTGACCCCTGTGTCACCGTGTGACACCTGCCACCATCGTGGCTAACAAACTGTCCCAAACGGGGACCTAGTACCATATAACTCAACTGGGCTCACAAGGTTATCGCCGCCTACCGGGCCAGGGTAGCGCGCACGCATAACCTTCCCTGTCGGGCGGTACTGGTGAAAGAGCACACGATTAGACCAAGTCACGGCCGTCCCATACCGGCAAATGTGGCTGCACGGATAAGTCCGGACAGGTGACTCTGGACCAACCATGAGGTATCTAATCTCCAAACAATCTCTATCATGGCTGACACTCAGATATCATAGCAATCCAAGTCAAAACGATATCTGGCTAGAAATCTGGTAACCAGTATGCTTAAGCCACTGCTACTAACTCATCTCCTCGAACTGCCGGATGAAATCCAAAATAATCATAGACGGTAATATCAACACCATGGCATCAACGAGCGGGTAAACTACTAGTCACTAACAATCCGGTATTCAACATGGTAGTCACCTATCCAAGAATTTACTCAAGCATTGTATAATCCATTTCATTTTACGAAAACTTCATACTTGCTATAAAAGTAATTAATTTGACTATGATATTGAATTGAAATTATGCAAATGAGAGTTGTGGCTTGCCTGAGGGTGAAGGAACCATCGGGAAGGAGTGCGGAGAGTCCGCGGAAACGATCGCCGGAAATAGTTCTCTCCCGAAGGAGGCTGTTTACAGGCAAGGGCAAAATGGTCATTTTCACAGTGGGACCACATAGTGAAAATGATACCAACATGACGGGCTCGAATAGACGAAGACGTGGGCTTTGGAATCACCTCGATCGGAATTCCGAGTAAAAATTTATAAGGGTTTCTCTGCCAGGGACCTATCTATAAAAATAATATTTTCAATAGGGTCCCTGACAGCTCAGCGGGTTGCGCATTTCCGCAGAATGCGCTTTCCTTCGGGGTAAACGGAAAGACGCCGAGGGCGCCTCCACTTATCCAGCTGGCAGCCGCTGCACTCTATGACAGGTGGGGTCGGGGGCGATGCGGGGCCTACTGGGAGGGGGGGTTTGCTGTCTTCCTCCTCCCGCTGCTCCCTCCCGATGAAGCAGAGGAAACAGGGGAGCATCGCGCTGCCGGCGACGGGCCGGGCGGCTCCGGCCAGCTCCTGCCGAGCGAAGAGCACCGGCGGGCGCGGGGAGGAACGATGCGTCCACCTGGACGGTCTGCGGGCGCCGGGGAGGGCGTGGCCGCGGCACCACGCGGGAGCAGAGACGAGGCCAACGCACGCCGGCGACGACCCCCGGCGGCACAGGCCACCTCCGGCCGAGGTGAGGGCACCGGAGGCTCCGGGGATGTGCGCCGTGTCCAACCAGAGGTAGAGCAAGAGCTGGGAAGAACCGTAGCCGCGGCGGCTCGCGGTGGCCGGCAGGGACCGAGCGGCCATGGGCAGCAAGGGAGGGCTTCTTCGACTCGGGTGGGGGGTTAGGGAGAGCTAGGGGAGTGAGAGGAGATCGATGGTGAGCTCAGGGAGGTACGGGAAGGGCTTTATATAGCCGCGGTGAGGCAAAGCGATGAGGACGACCACCGTGGCGGCCTTATCGCCGCACTGGCGCTCGGGGACACGCGGTGGGCATTTGCGATGTCGGCAAGAGCTCCAGGAGAGTGGAGAAGCAGGTAGGGGCTTTGGGAGAGCTCGCGGGAGATAGGGACAGGGGAAAACGACAACGACGGTCACGACCGAATAGTGGCGGAGCTCATCGCGGCGCGTCGGAGAAGAAACTGGAGGGGGAGGGGCTTCTAGAGCGAAGGCGGCGACGAGGGGAAGCCCCTGGACATGGAGAGGTGGCGAGGGAAAGAAAGAATGGACGGAACCGAGCGGTTTCATTGCCAGAGCGCGCTGGCTGGCATGCCAAACGCGTGGTCACCGCATGCACTGGCGCACGTGGTGCATCCTGGCGTGCCAAGTCATGTCCAGAGCAAACTACATCCAAGGAAGGGACCCTCTGAGGTGATAGATCATCAAAAGAGTCCAAGAGTAGATGTGAAGCTTCACTGGAAGTTTGCTGTAGCAAACTTGACCGCACTACTGTGATGAACAGGAAGGTGATAAGGTCAAAATGAGATGTCTGGGAGGTTTAGGGTAGGAAGGACTATGATCCTGTGAAGTTTGGAGGGAAATGGACCAATATTTAATATAGTTGCTTTGCAACTGACCAATCTGGTCCAGAAACTCAATCTTGAAGTGCCACTCACATGGAGTAGCAACTTGAGCTGAAATTTGGTATAGCATGATGATTTGGTCATATGAGAGTGTCATAAAAGTTTCATGCCATTTGGATAAGCCAAAATAGTACTTCCTTCACAGATATCCTCTCTGACCAGAATTTTAGAAAAATTCTAGGGAATTATTGGGAAGATGAAATGAGCCCAAATTTTGTGGAGATGTTTTATATGGATAGGAGAATGCTCTGGTAAATTTTCAGCAATTATGGAGCAACATAAAATATAGTTGCTTCACAACGTGAAAATCTGACCAGAAACCAAGATTTGAGGCTGTGGTTACATAGATAATTGGATAGGGTTGAAACTTGGTGGAGGGTCGTTATTTGAGCATATGAAGGTGCTTGCAAAATTTCAACTCATTTGGATACTCTTAGCTAGCACTTGCTTCACAAAGCTTCTAGTTGACCAGAAACTTTGGAAATTTGCCAAGGAAGATTTAATATCCAAATGAAGTTGAATTTTGGCATGTGGTAATGATATGGATAGGAAAGAGTGCGTAAAAAGTTTGGGGCCAAGCAAGAAAATATAAAGAGTACTTGCTTCTCAACTTGGCAGCTAGGGCAGAATCAGAAAAGGAATATTTGTGAAATATTTTTGAGCATGTCCAGGAAGGGTTTGACATATTTGTGGAAGATCTGACCCAAACAATTTATGAGAATTATTTGGGAATTTTGGGAATGATGGAATTGTGGGTTGCTTCACAACCCAGGACAGATAGGGTTATTCCTTTAATAGAAAAAAGGAATTTTCCCAAGGAAAATAATATTGGGGTTGGTCCAAGATGGAAATGACAAGGTCTTGGGATGGTTTTGAAGTTGGCAAGCCACTCGGGAAGAGGAATCAAGGATGATCCCCCAGGTTGCGAGACTACTAAGCCACAAAAAAGCGAATCCGGGCCAAAATCAAAAGAAAAAGAAAATGGGCAAAATCCAGGGTGTTACATGCGATCAGACCCCTGCGCGTGCTCATCGGGAGGAGAGCCCTTTGACCTCTATCCGCTGCCCACCTCCCTCCCAACGTCTCCATTAATGGCGCCCGAGCCCCTGTTTCATGGTGTGGCTATGTCTCACTCGACTGAGATTTAAGAGAAAAAAAAGAAAATCTGAAAAGAAAGTTTTGCATGGATCTTGATGTAAGATCCGACGGACCTATATAGCATCGACTACGACTTATAGCAAGACTGATGAATATAAGGATGATGAAAGTGGATAATAATTGTCTTACATATATAGGAAGATAATTAAAAAAGCCACATGCGGCAATGCCCAAAATACACAAGGGCAAAAGAAGAAGGAAGACAACGATCTGGCTCGCTGATCTCTACTTTCTTGATGCGTTGTTGCAGGCCACGGGACTAGTCTCCGCGGCGAGTGGCGATGAGCTCTTTCGTGTCCTCAAGACGCTGCTTGAGAGCATCCATAGATTCCTCCACCAGCCTTTGGCGCTCGATGCGGAGCATGGCATTCTCGTCCATAAGTTTCTTGACGATGACGCTGGTCCTCTGCAACAAGGCAGTGGTCTCCTTGTGCTGATTCATTGTTCCAGCGATCTTCACCCTCAACAGGTCGTGCTCGGTGCGGAGCTTGGCCTTGTCCTCCCCTAGTCCCCGGATGACGCTGGTAGCATTTTCAAAGGAGGCATTCATCTCGTCCCGCTGCTTCATCCAGTCGGAGATCCGACCCATCAGGTTATCGAGCATAGCACGCATGCGCCTGTGAGAGTCCTTGCCTGCCCGCGAGACATTTTCCCAGGCCACCGTGGCACGGGTGGACATCTCTGCTGCATTCGCGGCGCGGCGGGACATCTCTGCTGCTTCCGCGGCACGGCCGGACCAGTCTGTTGCATCGACGGCGCGGCGGGACCTCTGTGCTGCTTCGGCGGCGTGGCGGGACCTCTGTGCTGCTACGGCCATGCGGTGGGACATGTCGGCTGCTTTCGTGGTGAGTCGGGACATCTCTCGTGCTTCCGCTTCCATGCTCGCCTCTCCCTGGTGGTAATCTCTCGACCCAGAACTCACGCTGGCCATGGCAGATGCAAGGGAACGATGATGAATGACTTGTTTGTTTTTGTGGATGAGGAGTTGAGGAGGAATGTGCAGTCATCTTTGAGTAGTAGTATTTTTAACCGAGGACTAATACGCTCCTAAGTGGGAAACCGTTTAGGTTTTGATCGGTGTGAACAGGTTTGCAGTTAAATATAGCGTGGTAGTAATTTGGAATGTGACGGGACACAGGCTCCAAATTTATTGATGGTTCTATAATTTCTAAGTGCGGCACTATTCCTGGACGGCGTAACGTGGGCACACTTTCTCGGCCGCGTACGTGGCGTTTGCACCATAGGGTGCACCGCAATAGGCAATGTCAGCACACGTCTTGTTCCAACAACCGTGTGCGCTCGTTATTACCATCGCACACACTTCTTTTAATTAGAATGTGTGCCCGTCTAGCACACACATGTTGATCTGTCTAACTATTTCTGTTTGTTGTGGCTAATCGCAAACAGTTCATCCGTGTGAAGTGTATGCCGTCAATCACAGACACGTTGATCTGGCTGACCGTTTCTGTTGTGTTGCCTAATCGCAAACAGTTCATCCGTCTGAAGAGTATGCTCTCAATCGCACACACCTTCATCTGGCTGCCCGTTTCTATTGTTCCACCTCATCACAAACAGTTAATCTGACTGAACTGTATGCCGTATATCGCACATGCCTTCATTTGGCTGCCCATTTCTGTTCTTCTTCCTCATCGCAAACAACTCATTGAACTGAACCGTATGCCCTGCATCACACACGCAAATAAAATCTGAACCGTGTTTGATGTATCCGCCATCGCAAACGTTTTGCATCTTTTTTGACCGTTTTTTTACATCACCGTTTGCGATTAATGCATCACACACAGTTTCATCGAAGGGTCTCTGATTGTAGTGTCGCATTAGCAGCATCCTGCAGTAGTGTATCTAATCATATGTAATTACCTATTTGCCACTGTGTAACCCCTTGAGCTATAAAAGGAGGGCCAGGGCAACCTATACAAGGGTTCGAACCCGTTCAAACCCCACACACGCTTGCTCGTGTAGCTGCCTTCTCCTAGCACCTTGCCAGGGAGAGCGCTCTGCGTACTTGTGCTCCACATTCTCAATACACCAAAAGCAGGAGTAGGGTGTTACACCTCAAAGGTGACCCGAACTTGGGTAAAATACTTGCACTTTCTGCTGTACCTACTCTTTGCATTTTGTGCAATCCCCTCACTAAACCACAAAGGGGCTAGACCACCCCATAGATAGGCGATCCACACCGACACAGGGTCATCACTGACTACTGCCTCTACCGTAGCCAAGCGCGCGAGGACTCCTACTCCACCTCCTCCCGCCAACACTGGACTAGAGGTCGATTTCGACCTCTCCGCCTTGAGTGAAGGTGAAGCAGAAGAAGAGTAATTGCTCTTGTTGCATCCTTCAGTCTTTGACCTTTTGATTTGTTGATCTTGACTTGCTTTATTCTGTCTTCTTTTCCGCAGAGATGCAAAAACCCTGGCACAGAGGCTGGCGAAGAGAGCAAAGCTCTCAACGGGTGATGAGCCACTGGCAAGCATCGTGGCTAATCAAGATGTTTTCGTCATCGGCCCGGAGTTCAGTCCTCGACGCAACCCTTAGCACAAGCCCCAGTGTGAGTCTATCACTCACTTCCTGCTGGCGAGCGTTGGTGTGGAGATCTTCACTGCTGCATCAACGAGCATGCAGGAGAAGCACAGCACGAAGGAGAACACCCAAAGGCAAGCCTTGACGTGCCATCCTCATCAACCACAACACACAGAGATGGCTCTCTGGCAAGGGCCTCCACTGACGATCCTGTTCGCGTTGAGGAGGAGCCGGCAAGCATAGATGCCGACGACCACGCCACGACAACATATGTTGTCGGAGGAGAAGTCACTCCTCAACAGATGCATACAGGTAATCCACTTGCTTTTGAGCACTTGTTTTTCCTTCGTTGTTTTTGTTTTCTTAAACTTGGCCTTGAATTTGATTTGTTTTTCTCCTCCATCTGCAGATCCGCCCCCAACAGACCATATGAATGTTGATGTTGCAGGGATCGCCAAGGACGCCGCCGCCGAGGCCGACATGATCGTTGCTGACAAGGCCACCAAGGTTGAGCGCGAAGAGGACGCCAAGAAAGCTGCTGAGGAGTCCGACAATGAGACTAGCAAACCAACTGCGACATTCATGTTGCAGGAGCACTTGGCGCTGTCTCGAGAACAACGTCATCAGTTGCCAGTAAGGCAGTTGTCGAGGATCAACCATCAACATCTGATGCCCCTCCGTCAAGTAGATTTCTAAAGGTTGGCGACAATCTATTCGTTAGCATCCCAGGAACGGCAAGCACTGGGGCGCCAACTGAAGAAGAGAACTTTGATGAATATATCATCACTGCTGCTGGGCTCAAGATCATTGATGAACCATACACCAGTAGCAGCGAATCCAATGAAGAGCAGCTGCTCAGGGCCATGAGCGACAACTTCCAGCAACTCCAAGCACTTCACCATGGTCGGACAAAAAGCTTGGACTCCAGGGCGGCAGTTATAGGAGCAGCAGAAACAGATTTCCAGAAGTGCGTCGAAGAGACACAAATCTGGTATACTAAATCCCTCCAAGAACTGACCACCTACCAGGAGCAACTGACTAAGGACTGGGAGAAGTTTGACACTGAAAAGGCACAAGAAGAAGCTATGCAGAAGATAGCAGCAGAAGATGCTGCACTGAATAAGTGCAAGGTTGGGCTTGACACTCATGAGAAAGACCTTGCCGCTCGTGAGGAGGCGCTTGCCGCCAAGCTCGATGGCAAGGATGAAGAAATTGAAAATCTTGTCGTGCAGCAGATCCAGGAGCTAGAGCAGAAGCATAAGGAAGCACTTGAGGCCCAGGTTGTGGGTCATGCCGGCAAGTTCAAGGAGGCTATCAATTCTGCCGAGGCTGCAGAGACCGTCAAGAATGAGCTGAAAGGCAAGGTGAAGAAATTCGAAGTAGATCTTAAGGTCAACAACAAGGAAGCCTCGACACTCAAGGCTAACAGAGAGAAGATACTCTACGACTTGGTGGAGATGCAAACTTCCGTATCTGCCAAGAATAAAGATCTAATCATGGCTAATGAATCCATTACTGATCAGAAATTGAAGTTGGAGACGCTGGAGAAGTCCCTTGAGGAGAGCAGAGCTCGTGAGAAGACTCTGACCAAAGATCTCCAAAGCGGGAAGAATCTGCTTGCTAGCGCTGCCAACACATACAATGAGTACAAGGACATCATGATGATCTGGACCAAACGCCTTGTCGAGGCAGCTCAAGACCTCACCACACAGTTATCCACCATGGGCCTGCAGAACTTCGGCTACTGCACCAATGAGAGGGACACCACTAGTGCCAGGCTGACCTTGTTCGTTGAGAGCATGGTTGATGCGCTCAAAGTACTCCATTCTGACCGAGCAACCCATCTGGCCAATGAGGCCCGCAAGCTTTGCCGGGCCGTTCTCTTCAAAGTGCTCGTCAAGGTGGCTTTCAGAAATCCTGGAATCAACCTCACCAACGTCCTTGCTAGCTTGCCCAAGGACGCAGATACCAAGGTGATTGAAGAGCTTGTCGCGCCCATTGTCGACAAGGTGAGCCAAGTCAAGAGGGTCGAGGGCCAGCATAGGGATTAGCCGTCTTGCTTCGTCTTGTCACCAACAGTTCATATAAAGGACAATATTTATCTTAAGTTAAAACTGCGACAAACTATTGATGTAATATAAACTTGCTGTGTTTGAATGAATGTATGCTATTTCCCCTGTTTGATTTTGTCTTTGCATGTCTTGTACCCTATGCTGTATTGGAAACTTGCCGGTGCGCACCCTTGCCATGAGCGCTTGAGGAACGGGTCCTTAGCAGCCTGCTGGAAGTGCCGCTGCAGGCAAGATACCTTGACGATCACAACACAACTACTTAAGTTGTTGGGGGGAGTCAGAACAAAGTAAGAGCACAGCTGATCATGACAAGGTTCCTTCGCGTGCAGGTTTTCCATACAAAAGCCCAAAACATTCAAGGGAAATAGCTCTACCAAAAAGAACTTGTTTCAAAGTTTTTCAACTTAACTTTTCTTTATTGTACTCCTTGTCATAGAATGTTAACTTGAACGTCACTTGTTGGTGTCCATACCATCACCCCCCTGCACGCGAGGAAACCTTCTATCCTTTTGAGAAAAAGAAAGAAGAGAAAAGAGAGATATGGAACCTTGACGGTTCATTAACACTCATACAAGAAAAATGTAGCACAACATCACATACAAGCACATATAATTTAACATGTGAATTGACAAGAGTCATGAAACACTTAGCTTTATTTCACTATGCACAGGATCTGCGCCTGGCTTTGTACAAAGGATTACATGCCTTGCCGGTAGACACGTACAAAAGGTAGTTGTCGGGCAGCCCAGCAACCGCGCCTTATGGATAGAACTTACAAAGAAGCTCAATATTCCACGAGTTATGCAGAGGGGGTGCCATCTTCGGTCTCCAGGCGGACTGCACCAGGCCTGGTGACTCGTACTACCTGATAAGGGCCTTCCCACTTTGGCGTCAACTTGTTTGAATTCTTGGAGGACTGAACTCGCCGAAGAACCAGGTCGCCTTCCTCAAGGCTTCGGGCATGAACTTTGCGGCTATGTAGCGGCGCAAAGCTTGCTGGTAACATGCAACATGTACAGAAGCCTGAACATGATCTTCCTCAAGGAGCGTGGCATCATCTTGCCGTTGCTGCTCTTCCTCAAGCTCATCATAAGTGAGCACTCGAGGTGACACGTATATGATTTCTATGGAGAGCACCGCTTCTGCACCATAAACTGGGGAGACGGGTGTCTGGCTAGTGGCTCGATTTGGTGTCGTCCTGAGTGACCAAAGAACCATCGGCCACTCATCAGTCCAGCATCTTCCACACTTATGCAACTTGTTGAAAGTTCTTGTTTTGAGGCCTTGCAGCACTTCAGCATTTGCCCTCTCCGCCTCGCCGTTGCTCCTTGGGTGAGCAACTGATGCAAAACAGATCTTGCTGCCAAGGTCTTGGATGTACTGCATGAAGGTGCGACTCGTCAACTATGTGCCATTGTCGGTGATGAGCCTGTTGGGCACTCCAAAATGGAAAACAAGTTCCTTGAAGAACTTGATGGCTGACTGTGCTATCAGCTTCCTCACTGGTTCTACCTCAGACCACTTTGTGAACTTGTCAACTGCAACGTACAAGTACCCTAAGTCCCCGACAACACGGGGGAAGGGGCCCAATATGTCGAGCCCCAAGACCGAGAAGGGCCAGGGGAGAGGCATCGTCTGAAGAGCTTGAGCTGGCTGATATGATTTCTTCAAATGGAACTGGCACGCTTCACACTTGGTTACTAGTGCAGTTGCATCCTGGAGGGCAGTGGGCCAATAGAAACCCTTTCGGAATGCTTTGCCGACAAGAGCTCTTGATCCTATGTGAGAGCCACATGTGCCTCCATGTATCACCGCCAACAACTTCAGTCCATCTTCCCAGCAAATGCACCTTAATTTCACTCCATTTGGTCTCTTTCTGTACACAACGTTTTCCACGAACTGGTACATACTCTTTCAGCTTCTTCTTGCTCTTCAGGAAGCTCTCTTGTTTGAAGGAACTAGACAATCTGTTGTGCCCATGCCGGAGCATGTGGCTCGACGACAAGAACTAAAGGCATGCCTTCAGCTGCGGGAGCGCTAGTCTCAATGGCAAGGACCTGGAATCCTGCCGGAGCTTGCTGCTCACCGGGAAGCTTGTCATTGTCTCTGACAACTTCCTTGCCGGCAACTTCTGGGTGGTCTACGGGAAAGTACTTCCTCGTGTTTAACTTTCTTCTCTTATTCTACCCTGTCGATGGTGTTACAGATGGTTGAGTCAAATGGAGCACAAAAGTTCCTGGTTCCACAGGTAACTTGAGGGCGGCACTTTGACAGATCATCAGCTATGCTGTTCTCCGCACAAGGAATGTGCTCTGTTTGCAATCCATGAAAGTGCTCTTCCAATTTTCTCACTTCATCAACATATGATTCCATCAATGGGCTCTGATAATCCTTGTTTACTTACTTCACAACCAACTGCGAGTCGCCTCTGATGATAAGCTTTCCGATTCCAAGGTCTACTGTGATCCTGAGACCGACAAATAGTCCCTCATACTTAGAAGTGTTGTTTTTTTCTTTCTCCCTAGGAAACTGCATCTGAATTACATACTTGAGGTGCTCTCTGGTGGGTGCGACAAGTAGCACTCTAGCACCGGTGCCTTGTAGCGAAAAAGCCACGTCAAAGTACATAATCCAATCTTTAGTTGTTTGCTTGCCGGGGAGAGAAGTCTTTGGAATTTCTTCGTCTAGTGTTGGCGTCCATTCTACAATGAACTCTGCCAAGGCCCTGCTCTGAATTGTTGAAGTGCTTTCAAACTTGAGATCAAAGCTTGACAGTTCCAACACCCACTCCACAATCCTGGCGGTTGCATCTAGATTTCTCAAAATCCTTTGCATTGGAAAGCGAGTGACGATGGTAATTTGATGTGCTTGGAAGTAGTGGCGCAGCTTCATTGAGGCCATGAGAAGACCAAAGAGCAGCTTCTGCACACCATAATATCTTGACCTAGCCCCCTGCAGAAGAGTGCTAACAAAATAGACTGGCCACTTCACCAACTTCTTCTTTTGCACTACTTGCTGTTCTGTTGCATCTGCACTATCCGCACTTGACTTGTCGGCACCAAGACTTGCCAGAGAAGATTCTGGTTTGTCGCTTGACGGTTCTGCATCTGCTGCTGCTTCATCTTCAGCTTCCCTCTCAACAACTAGTGCAGCACTGACCACTTGATTTGTTGCTGCCAAGTATAGCAGCAACCGCTCTTGTGGCCTTGGCGCAACCAGTGTTGGCGCACAGGAGAAGTCCTTATTCAAGTCTTGCAGCGTGGCCTCTGCTTCCGGAGTCCATTTCATTGGACCTGCCGTTTTAAAAAAATTGAAAAATGGCAGGGCGCGCTTAGTAGACTTGGAGATGAACCTGCTTAATGCAGCTATGCAGCCGGCAAGACTGCGCACATCCTTGATGCGCTTCGGTGCTTCAATTTGCTCAATTGATCTTGTTGGGATTCGCCTCGATTCCACGCTGAGATACAAAGAACTCGAGAAGCTTGCTGGATGGAATGCCAAACACACACTTCTCAAGATTGAGCTTCAAATTGATCTGGCGGAGATTTGCAAATTTCTCTTCTTGATCTTTTATAAGTGTTGCTCTGTCCTTGGTTTTGACCACTATGTCATCCATGTATGCTTCCACATTTCTGTGCAGCTGGGGCTCAAAACCGATCTAGACTGCTCTTGCAAAAGTAGAGCCAACACTTTTTAATCCGAAAGGCATATGTATAAAGCAATACGTGCCACATGGAGTGATAAATGCGGTCTTCTCTTCATCCTCCTTGGACATGAAAATTTGGTGATACCCAGAGTAGGCATCAAGAAACGACAGTAAATCGCAGCCGGTAGTGGAGTCCACAATCCGGTTGATGCGAGGCAAGGGAAAAGGATCTTTTGGACAAGCTTTATTGATATCAGTACAGTCAACACAAAGCCTCCATTTCCCGTTAGCCTTGCGGACTACAACTAGATTGGCCAACCACGTTGGATGGAGTACTCCTCTGACCAAACCTGCCGCTTCCAACTTCTTGATTTCCTCGGTAATAAACTGTTGCCATTCCAAAGCTTGCTTGTTGACCTTCTGCTTGACAGGCCATGCATGAGGGCAGACAGCAAGGTGGTGCTCAATTACCTCCTTGCGAACACAAGGGATGTCACATGGTTGCCATGCAAACACATCAACATTAGCTCGCAGGAAAGCAATGAGCGCGCTTTCCTATTTGTCATCGAGAATGGAACTTATGGTGGAAGTCCACCCCCCATCATGTCGTCCTCCCTAGCGAGCACCTTCTTGGTTGCTGGTGGAGTGGCTTTGGATTTCTTGCTATTGCCGGCAGAGCTCTTTGGCACATCCTCAACGGGAGTGCAGCACTCCGAAGAGGTGCACTTGCCGGAGTCCTTGTCAGTGGTCTTGCCAGTCTTCTTCCTCTTCTTCCCCCGGGAGCTTTGTCGGAAGGAGCAAGTGCCTTGGCAATAGATGCCGCAACTGCTTCCCGGTAAAGCTGTTCAGCACAAATAAGCGCATCTCTCTTATCAGAGTGAATGGTGATGACGCTCATCAGTCCTGGCATCTTCAGTGTGTTGTAAGCATAGTCAGATGCTTCCATGAACTTTGCCAGTGCCGGGCAGCCAAGGATCCCATTGTACGGTAATGGAATCTTGACGACGTCGAAGACGATCTTATTCATCAGCACATTGCCAAATGTCACCAGCAGTGTGATCTTGCCCTTCGGTTGGCTCCTTCCTGGATTGATCCCTTGAAATGTGTCTGTCTTCTTGAGATCTTCATCAGAAATTTGCAGCCTCTTGATCACATCTAGTGAGATCAAGTTTAAGCCAGCCCCACTATCAACCAACATTTTTGTCACCTTGAGGTTGCGTATTGTTGGTGAAACCAACAACGGCAAGCACCCGACCGCAGTTGTGTGATTAGGATGGTCCTCGGCGTAAAAAATGATGGGCGTGTTGGACCATTTCAATGGCTTCTGGGCGTCAAGTGCTGGTTCTACCGCATTGACCTCACCTACCCACTGCTTGAGTTGGCGGTGAGAGGAGTTCAAAGATGCACCTCCTTCAATGCACATGGCTTTCGTGGCCTTCTGGAACTCATGCTCACTGGACTCATTGTCGTCCTCTTCATCCTTGTTGTCATCCTCTTCCTTCTTGTCGCGGCCCCTAGCAGGCTTCTCCTTCTGCTACCTGGCCTTGCCGCAGCGACCTCCTCGGCCACCATGCTTCTTATCGGATCCCCCAGAACCCTCTTGAGCCTTCCCCTCGCCACCACGGTGGATCTTGCAATACTGCTTGCTAGAGCCCCCGGTCTGGTCAGCAGCCGCCAAGGCTCTACATGAAGCGCACCCAGCAACCTCCTTGTCGGGGCTCTCAGTCTTGGCCTTCTTGGCGGTGTCAACATTGCCGGACACCTCAACGGCTAGCACTGCCTTGCCCTTGCCCTTCCTGTTGTGCTTGCGGCCTTTCTTCTTCGGGGTGGTGGTAGTGTCATCGTCCTCGGGGTGGTGGTAGTGTCATCCTCCCTAGGAAGTCTCATTCCCTCTTCAGAACGTGCACACTTGTCGGCCAGAGCATAAATCTTGGCGATGTCTCTCACCTTATTCATTGCCAGCTCTTCCCGCATCTTACGGTTACGCACATTCTGGTGAAATGCGCTAATGACAGCAGCAGGATGAATATTAGGGATATTGTGCTGTACATGGCTAGATCTCTGAATGTACTTGCGGAGAGATTCACCCTCCTTCTACGGTATGACATGCAAATCACTTTCCTGACCAGGGACTTTGTGGCCCCCAGTAAAGGTGCCAACAAACTCGTGGCATAGATCCGCCCAAGAGGAGATAGAATTCTCCGGCAAGTGCATCAACCACGACCAGACGTTGGGCTTGAGCACCAACGGAATGTAGTTTGCGAGGATCTTGTTGTCTCATCCCTTGGCAACCTACACCGCGATGGTGATGATGCTGAGGAACTCTAACGGGTGAGTCTTGCCGTCATACTTCCCCGGCACTTCTAGCTTGAAGTTCCAGGAATTGGGCCACTGGACTTGCCACAACTCATGAGTAAATGCCAGGCATTCCACCTCGTAAGGTAGGCTGCCAGGGTACCCTGGCACTGGCTGATCTACAATGGGCCCTGTGCACCTGTCAGATTGACGACACACTTCCCGTTGCCGTTCGATGGTAGTACAGGCATCTTCTCTATGCTGTTCTGGAAGAACTTGGCGCTGATCACGGTGAGCTCACGGATCGGACTACACCATGGATGCATCATCATGGGTGTCGAAGCACTGACTCTGCCTCTATTGTTGTTGATGTGGAGGGGACTACACCGTGGCTGCACCTCCTCCAGTCCTCTCGCCAGCAGCGTGCACCGAGGCGGTGGGCTGCTGCTATGAGGGCCCCGCCTGCTGCAGCTTGTTATTGGTAACGAAGCTGAGGAGGATCTGAATAGTAGCTTTCCACTCCTCCATCTTGTCCGCCGTAGGAGGGAAGCCAAGTAGCAGCTGTGCTCGCACCAAAGCTTCCGTAAAGGTGGATGGCACAGAACGATGCAAAGAACGAGAGGTGTTCTTACTTCTGACAGAAACAAAATGAACTCCATCTCGATCTTGCAACCGTATACCACCTCCACCAGCATGCTAGTGTGCATGCTGGCCCTGCACATCTTGGGATTAATGCACAGGGGCTTTTTTGTGGGGACGCCCGGAGCCGCCGTCGCAGTTGCACTGCTCGTCGCACGCAACCTAAGATGGCTGCGGGGTGTGCACCGACGTGGTTGTCTTGGATGGCACCGTTCCATCCTTGAACTTCGCCATGCCGCCCGCAGGAAGGACGGCTCTGTCCTTGGACCTGGTGGCATGTGGATTGTTGTTCCTGTCGCGGTTGACGCCGCTCGACTGGCTCTTATCGCCAAAACGTCACGGAAGCTACTCGTGGCCTCCGCCTCCTCCGTCACCGCCAGTGTCGTCGCGTGTCTGCGTGGGCATCAACAACTTGGGCCTAGACGGACTAACTGCCGTGGCGCCCTTCTTCTTGGGAGCCATGACGATGAAGATGATGAAGCTGACACACTGACTGCTAGATTGGGTTCGCGCAAGCGATCCCCCTGCATGGCGCGCCAAGGATGTCATGTGTGCGACCATCATGGGACCAGCAAAGGCCCCTTTGCGGTTCAACTAGGGAGATCAACAAGCACGAAGACTAGATCCAGCAATCAACACACTGGTTTTACCCAGGTTCAGGCTGCTGTGAAGCATAAAACCCTACTCCTGCTTTGTTGTATTGGATGTGTATATGTCCAGTTACAAGGAGCGCAACTCGCCGGCAAGGTGCGCGGTAAGTGCATGTGCGCGTGCAAATCGACAGGGTTTTGACCTTTGTAAATGTAGCCATGGGCCTCCTTTTATAGGGAAAGGGGTCCACAGCTGCAAAATGGTAAATACACACTATAAATAGTGGCTACAGTCCTAAATACCTAACTCTGACGGGTTAGGACAAAAGCATTAAATGTGCCGTGAGGTGTCATGTTGATGGAGCTCCCCGACAAGAATCGTCTCTCCTTCTTTTTCGTTCGCCTATGTACCTCATATTTCCTTGACACGCTCATGGGATGGGTGTCATTGAAGTTGTGTCTTCAGTGGCGAGCTGACATGTTGTAGCGACCTGACCCGAAAATGTTCAAGTCTCTGTGTATCCGTACCATCCCAAGATCATGCTGGCACACATAGTACATTGATGAAAATTTCAAAGTTCAATCACACCAGATTTATTAAACAATTCTCATATAGAGTCATTATTACATCATAATAAATTCGGTCGAAGGCCAACTCATGAGAAAAACTAAATGCGAAAGCGTAGACGATAAGCGAGTCCATCTGACTCCATAGGGCAATCACTGAGCATGGATCGTAGCCTCACTCCTGGTCAGAATACTCGTCTGCAACATAAGATGTTGCAGCCGTGTAGGTCAGCATTATGGAATATGCTATCAAGTGATAGAGAGGAAACAATAATAAATTACTAATACTATATGCAATTTGGCTGTGGGGCTCTAAGTTTAAGTTTTTGCGAAAAAGCCAATTTTTCCCTACAACAAAAGGACTTGCTTGCAATTACTACAAAATCTTGGTTGTTATTGAGATGGTTCCGCCAACCAGTGTCTCATACCCGTAATCATTATAACCCATCAATTTATTAAGTTTTGTGTTGAGATTTCTGAATAACTCCAATTCCAGAGGCTCAGTTGTCCGTAACTGGGGACACGGCTAATCGATTAGATTTCCACTCTGCAGAGTCTTGTGCACTTTACCCGCAAGAATCGTTCCCTCCTTTATGTCCTCGCACTGCCTGGTGTTTGAAGACGGGACGAATGAAACAGGGTCTTCCATAGAGTTCCTCTAGGCCTCTGCCGGTGCCCATCCATAACCTACCGTTCTTCTACATCTGCTGGCACCGTTCATTCAGAGTCATGCCTAGGGTGGACCAAGCCAGAGCCCATAATGGCTTGCGGCTACACAGGTAAGCTTCCGATCAAGGTGTATCCATCCGTCTCTTCGTGGTTGGGTGAAGCTTTCCGCAAGATGTCATGGCGCTTCTCCATGCATCCCTGGATCAACCACTAGGTGCTCCAGGGTGCCTGTACATCAGTCCTCCACCCAGTAGTGAATTGAAGTCCGTCTTGAGCATCTTGAAGTCATGGGGTTGTCATCACCTTGACTCTCACATCTCCCATATGAATCACTCAACCAACCCTGTCTACGAGCATAGCATAATAACTATAACGTCCCGGGCAATGGTAACATAGGGATTTGGGTCAACGTACCGCATGATACTACTCAAGAACTTGATTCAATTTCACCTACTTGCATGCATGGTGGGGAGGAATACTACTAATGCAATAGAACATAGGTAATAAAATTCATGATCAAAGACTTGCCTTGTTGACGATCTTCGAACGCTAATGACTCATAGTAATAGGTCTTGCACTCCGGGTACTCTATCGAAACAAACAAAGCATAATAAGCATACCATCATACAATATAATAACATAACAGCAAGTAAAAGTAATTATCACACAATCATCAAATCACACAAAAGAAAACCAAGGAAAACAATAAAATCAAAGTAAAGTTTTTACTACAAGTAGAACAAGCTATAAAATAGTTTTCTACTACTAAAATTTTCTTTAATAGAACAAAAATAAGGTTTTTGCTAAATAACAGAAAGGAAAACAACAAATAAATTTTATGTAAAAAGAATTACAATAAAACCTTTTATGAAACTCCTAGTATGCCTAAAACAGTTTTCCAAGTAAAACAAAGGAAAACCAGCTACTAAAATATTTTTTTGCTATAAATAAAATTTCTACTGTTAATCTACAGAACTAATGTGAACATGTCAAAAAAATAAAAATAAAATAATTTAAATTAATTTAAAATAAAAGAAATAGCAGCAAAGGAAATAAAAAGCAAAACAATACTATTTTCATGGTAAACTAATTTTAATTAATTCTAAAATTTACCAAACTAAACCTACTAATAGACAAAGTCATAAGAAAACAGTAGCAAAATGAATCACTAAAAAATATTAATCCTAGCTCAAGATATTACAAAATTAGTGGTTTGAACAAAATTCATGTAAATCAATTTTCAAAACTTCAAACATGGCCAAAATTCATATCAACAGAAACTTTAGGAAATTTCCAAACTAGAGCAAAAGGAATCAAATTAAAATAGTAAATAACCTAAGAGATATTAAATTTATAAGATGGAAACTTTTTTCTGTTTCTAAACATAAACAAAGATACTAAAAAAACAAAACGGGCGCTATTGGGCCTAGGGGTGCGATCTGTAGCTATCAAACGCTCGACCGGACTTTATCTAAAACGTATACGGGCGAATAAATAAACCGACGAGTTATCCAATTAGAACTAAACCGTAAAAATCGTAAACTAAACCGGTAAATGAACCGATCTAATACAAAAACTAACGGTTACGCTAATCTAATCTACACCGTCTAAGTAGATCAAATGACTGAGGGGGCGGGCGGCTTACACAGGGGTTCGATGGCAGTGGGAGGCTCGGGCGACGGCGGTGCGACAGCTTCCGTCATCGGGGAAGATAACGAAGACGTCGGGGCGAGGCGGAGATGGTGGTGACGCCGAGGTGGCTCGAGGACGACGGAGGCGGTCGGGGCGATGAGGTGCGGAGCCCGGTGCTCTGCAGCTCCGATGGTTGGTGGACGAGCTCGGTGTTGACGCTGCTGTCGAGAAGGAGGAGCGGGACCTTGTCAAATAGACGGGCAACAACGAGGGCAGTGTGTGGACGGAAGGAGGTGTTGAGGGGGTGCTCACCAGCGTCGGGCGCGGCGGTGAACGGCGGCGGCAGTGGCGAGATCCAAAGGGTGAGAGCGTGGGCTACGGGTGGAGTTAGGGTAGGGTTTTAAGGGGGTTCGAGAGAGGAGGGAGTAGGGATTTTATAGGACAAAGACTTGGGGGAGGGGGCAGCTTTGGAGCGTGCTCGCGGGAAGATCAGAGCGGCGGCGGCGGGCGTGCTCTGGTGCGGTTGTCGTGGGTGACGGGTTAGGGGTAGGTGTGGGTCCCGCGGGTCAGTGAGAGAGGGAGATAGAGGGAGACAGCGGGAGATCGAGGGCGAGAGGATTCGGGCGTGGCGTGGGTAGAGCAGGCCGGCTCGGCTCGCTGGTGGGCCGCGTCGAGTGGCTGGCTGGGCCGGTTGGCCTAGCTGGTGCCTAGTTTTTTTATTTGACAGAGAGAAAAATAAAATAAACAGAGAAAATAAAAATAGTTTTATATAGGACACACATATATATATATATATATATATATATATATATATCAAAAAGCTCAGAAAAATAAACCCTATAAGATGAACTATTTTTCAGAGGCAAAATAAAAACTTTATAAAAAACATTTTTTTAAATTTCAAATAAAACCAAATTTGGATTTCGAAATTTTGGCATTGTTTTCATCTGACATTTTTGGAGTGTGATACGTCTCCGTCGTATCTACTTTTCCTAACGCTTTTGCTCTTGTTTTGGACTCTAATTTGAATGATTTGAATGAAACTAACCCGGACTGATGCTGCTTTCAGCAGAACTACCATGGGGTTGTTTTTGTGCAGAAATAAAAGTTCTCGGAATTGGACGAAACTTTTTGGAGAATTATTTCAGAATAATTAAAAAATACTAGAACCAAGAACAACCGGAGGGGTGGCCCTGGCTGCCCACAAGACACCAGGGCACGCCACCCGCTCCAGGTGCGCCCTGGTGGGTTATGGGGCCCTCGGGGCTCCGTTGACCCTAATTCCAGCACTATAAATTCATATTTTTGGACAAAAAAATAGGAGAGGAAGTTTCATCGCATTTCTCGATACGGAGACGCCGCCAGCTCCTATTCTTCATCGGGAGGCTAGATATGGAGCCCGTTCGGGGCTCCGGAGAGGGGAATCTTCGATCTTCGTCATCACCAACCCTCCTTCATCACCAATTCCATGATGCTCCCCACCGGGAGTGAGTAGTTCCTTCATAGGCTCGCTGGTCGGTGAGGAGTTGGATGAGATTCATCATGTAATCGAGTTAGTTTTGTTAGGGCTTGATCCCTAGTATCCACTATGTTCTGAGATTGATATTGCTATGACTTTGCTATGCTTAATGCTTGTCAGTAGGGCCCGAGTGCCATGATTTAAGATCTTAAATGTTTATGTTTTCACCATTATATCTATGTTCTAGATCCGATCTTGCAAGTCATATGCACCTATTACATGTAATGATCCGTAAACCCCAGTGTGACAGTAATTGGGATACTTTCCGGTGATGACTGTAGTTTGAGGAGTTCATGTATTCACTATGTGTTAATGCTTTGTTCCGGTTCTCTATTAAAAGGAGTCCTTAATATCCCTTAGTTTCCTTATGGACCCCGCTGCCATTGGAGGGTAGGACAAAAGATGTCATGCAAGTTCTTTTCCATAAGCACGTATGGCTATTTACGGTATTTATGAACAAGAGCTAGTTCTGTGTCGCCCTAGGTTATGACTGTTATATGATGAATATCATCTAATGAATGCACCAATCCAATGCCTATGAGTTTTCCACATATTGTTCTTGCTAAGTTACTATTGCTATTGCTACTGTTACAACAACTACAAAATCATTACTACTGTTACCGTTGCCACTGTTACTATTACCACTGCTATTAAACTATCATATTACTGTGCTACTGATCACTTTGCTGCAGATATTTAATCTCTAGGTGTGGTTCAATTGACAACTCAACTACTAACACTTACAAATATTCTTTGGCTCCGCTTGTGTCGAATCTATACATTTGGGTTGAATACTCTACCCTCGAAAACTGTTGCGATCCCCTATACTTATGGGTTATCAAGGCCTTTTTCTGGCGCCGTTGCCGGGGAGCATAACTATATTTGTTGAGTCACTTGGGATTTATATCTATTTATCACTATGAAGAATCTGAAAGACCCAAGAACCAAGATCGTTCCCTCTAAGACGAGGGGAGGTAAGGAACTGCCATCTAGCTCTGCACTTGATTCACCTTCTGTTTTGAATAGACTTGCAACACCACCACATGCTATTAATCCTGATATGTCGCAAGTTATTGATGATGCTACTTGTGCTATGAATGATAATTATGATGATGCTAGTACCTTGCTTGATGATAATGTGCCACTGGGTGAATTTCTTGATGAACAACTTGCTAGAGCTAAAGAGAATGAAATTGCTGAAACTGATGAAATTACTGAAATTGATGAAGTCTTTGAAACTAACAACTATCAAACACCTATTAGACCTAGCTCTCCTAAATTTGAAATGCCTAAGATACCTGAGGGTTATGTTATGGATGTGGAGATAGCTAGAGACTTTCTTGCTTGCAATGATAGAGATGATCTTAAGAAACTATTATGCAAACTGAAAGAAAAATCTTTGAATGCTAGAATGAAATGTGATCCTAGGTTTGCTACTTCACCTATCTTTGTTACTGATAAGGATTATGAATTCTCTATCGACCCAGAGTTAATTACTTTGGTTGAATCCGATCCTTTCCATGGCTATGAAACTGGAACTCTAGTGGCACATCTTACTAAATTAAATGATATAGCCACCCTATTTGCTCATGATTCGAAAATTTGCCACTATTATATTCTCAAGTTATTTCCGTTCTCATTAAAGGGTGATGCTAAGATATGGTACAATACTCTTGTTCCTGGTTGTGTGCATAGTCCCCAGGATATGATTTATTACTTCTCTGAAAAATATTTTCTTGCTCATAAGAAACAAGCTGCCTTACAGGAAATATTTAACTTTGTGCAAATTGAAGAAGAGAGTCTCCCATAAGCTTGGGGGAGGCTTCTCCAATTGCTTAATGCTTTGCCTGACCATCCTTTTAAGAAAAATGAAATACTTGATATCTTCTATAATGGACTAACTGATGCTTCTAGGGACTTCCAAGATAGTTGTGCTGGTTGTGTTTTCAGGGAACGAACTGTTGAACAAGCTGAAGAATTATTGAATAATATATTAAAAATTATGATGATTGGACACTTCCTGAACCACCTCCCAAACCCACTCCGAAGAAGAGGGGTATCTTATTTCTCAGTCCTAAAGATATGCAAGAGGCAAGGATGTATGAAGGAAAAAGGTATTAAAGCCAAGGATGTTAAGAATTTACCCCCTATTGAAGAAATACATGGTCTTGACACACCACCTCCACAGGTGGTAGAGGTAAATTCTTTCATAAAGTTTGATGAAGGTGACATCCCTTACAATAAACATCCTAGTCAATGCCTCTATGAATTTGATAATTACATCATCAAACAAGGTCACTCCAATGCAAATGTTATAAAACAATGAAAATACAACTCTGATATGATTGCTCGCTTGAGTGACTTGTTATTTAGAATCACTAATGATGTTAGAGGTGTCAGAAAACATGCCTCTATGGTTCAAACCCAGTTAGAACAAGTTGCTAAATCTCAAAGAGAATTGCTTAGTGAAATGAATAATAATATGAATGATTTTGCTATTAGAGTAGCAACTAGAGGAGGCAAAATGAATCAGGAACCACTTTATCCCGAGGGACACCCTAAAAGAATTGAACAAGACTCTCAAAGAATTAACACTGATGCACCTAGTCCTTCTAAAAAGAAGAAGAAAAAGAAAAATGATAGGACTTTGCATACCTCTAGTGAACCTGAGAAAGAAAAACCTTCTGAAGATACTAATGATGTCTCTATTTCTGATGCTGAAACTCAATCTGGTAATGAACATTCACCTAGTGATAATGATAATGAAAATAATGATGTTCATGAATACACCCAACCACACCATGATAAAGAACCAGATAATGATGTTGAAATAGAACCTGTTGTTGATCTTGATAACCCACAACCTAAAAATAAACGTTATGGTAAAAGAGACTTTGTTCTAGAAAACATGGTAAAGAAAGAGAGCCATGGATTCAGAAACCCATGCCCTTTCCACCTAAACCATCTAAGAAAAAATATGATGAAGAATTTGAACGCTTTGTTGAAATGCTTAGGCCAATCTTTTTGCGTACTCGCTTGACTGCTATTTTAAAGATGGCCCCTTATGCAAAATACATGAAGACATCATCACTAATAAGAGAAAGATACCTGAAGCTGAAATCTCCACCATGCTTGCTAATTATTCTTTTAAGGATTGAGTACCTAAAAAACATGGAGATCCAGGAATACCAACTATACATTGCTGCATCAAAAGAAATTATGTCAAAACTGCTTTGTGTGATTTAGGAGCTGGTGTTAGTGTTATGCCTTTCTCATTATACAAAAGACTTGATTTGAATAAACTCACACCTACTGAAATATCTTTGCAAATGGCTGATAAATCAACTGCCATACCTATCGGTATTTGTGAGGACGTGCCCGTTGTTGTTGCAAATGTTACTATCTTAACAGACTTTGTTATACTTGAGATGCCCGTGGACGACAACATGTCGATTATCCTTGGTAGACCCTTTTTGAATACTGCAGGGGCTGTTATTGATTGCAATAAAAGCAAAGTCACTTTTCATATCAATGGTAATGAGCATACGGTGCATTTTCCGAAGAAACAATTCCAAGTCAATGGTATTAATGTTATTAAAAAATCTCTGACACTCACTATTGGAAGTTTTCAACTACCTCTACCTACCACCAAAAACAAATATGACATACTTGTTGTTGGGGATATGCATATCCCCGTTTAGGTAAGTTAGTGTTTTACGAAAGTTCTTCGGTTTTATGCTAACCGAAAGTGGTTGTTAATAAGACTTGATCAACCTTATTAGTGGATCATTTTTGAGAGGTATGAAGTTGATGAATTTAGTAGGCACAACCTTCTGCTCCCACCTTTTGTTTTCTGTTTTTCTTAGTTAAATAAAATAAAATGTCATGTTTAGTCTGTTTTATGAATTTTTCGTGCAATAAAAAAGTGGTCAAAAATAAAAGTGCTCAAAATGCCCTGAAATTTTAATACGACTTTTTTCTGATTATTTCTGAATTTTTGGTACAAATAACATCAGAGGGGGGGGGTGCCCCTAGTGCCCACAAGACACCAGGGCGCGCCAGCAACCCCAGGCACACCCTGGTGGGTTGTGGGCCCCACGTGGCCCCTCTAACTTATCCCTTTAGCCCATGTCGTCTCCTACCTCCAGAAAAAAAAATCTCCATAGCTCTCTCTCTCTCTCTCTCTCTCGTGTTCTTGCTCTCAAACCCGCGGATTTCAATCTCTTTGCTCGAAGCTCTATTTCTGAATCTATTTTGGGGGATTGCTACTTGGTATGTGACTCCTCTATTGCTCCAATTAGTTTTTGCTTTAGTGGTTTATATTTTGAATAATTAGCTACTCTTGGTGCTGCTGTAAATGGGCTTGCATGTTGAATTCTTAGAGTTCCAAGTAGTTTGAATGTTTGATATAGCCTCTAGACATCCATATGAGTAGTTGCTATCAATCTTGTGAAGTTTTGTTAACTAAAAATTTGTGTCCCAACAGTTTTCAGAAATTGTTCACAAATAAAAATGCAATTCTTTAGGAGTTATTCGAGGAGGAGGTCCTCAGTGGCATCATCAAGCGGAAGCTTAGTTCGACAATCTTATGTTGAACCAAGATCAAGCTCGACGCGGGATGCCGACACCAAATCATGCCTTTGGCCGTGTAATATGTTTATGGTTGGTGCAGGTATCAAGGAAGAATTTGAGCAGTATGTTCATAACACCGAGCTCGCTCCCTTCATCGAAGATAAGTTCATCCAACATCTCAACCTCACAGAGATATTTACCAAGAAATTTAAATTTTATCCTCGTGAGTCTAGAGTTTCATTTAACCTCTATAATAATGCTTATACCATGCCTCTAGAATCCTTCTGTGTTGCATGTAAAATTCCATACTGGGGTTCACTAGGTGAACCACCAAAGTCTGAGTACGAGTCATTTTGACTAGTCTTTGTTACGATGAGGATAGAGGAGTGGCACAAGGTAGAATAAAAAGTATTCATTTTCCATCAATTCATTACTTTGCACTCTTTAATGGCAAATGCATCGTTGGCAAGCAAGATTGCAGTACACTTTGTGCCCCGTATTTGAGTCTCATACACACTGCTCTTGCAGTAATTAAATGTTATAACCTTGGAGCGATCGTTGCACGTAGATTAGAACACAACACTGTTAGTGGTCACTTTTATGGTGGGATTTATGCTTCCCGTGTAGCTAAAGAGCTGGGTGTGTCACCTTGGCCTAACGATCCTATTCTACCTACCCAGTACTTAGACTTTGAGGCCATGAGTGTCATAAGTTCCTAAAAGGCACAATCACTAATTATACTTACAACTTGAGGTTCAATAAAGAACCCATTGTACCTGTTGTTTTGCATGTGCCTGCTCTCTTTGATTATCACAACAAAGGAAGATAATATGTTTTGAGAGTGAGGCCCGCGAGTACAACGCGGTGGTCGAGGCTGCTCGACGGGCTGAGGAGGCCGCACCAAGGGCATCCGTGAGCTATCACGCTGACTACTACCCAAGCCGCAGTTGGTGATTACCAAGCTAGGCCGAAAGCCTAAGCTTGGGGGAGTACGTATTTCCACCGACATTATATTCATGTTCACACATTTCATTCCAGTTGTCGGTGTTCACACTTTTTCATTGTATTATCCATGCTAGATTTATTTTCTCGCTTTCTTCTTGTGTGTTTGAAAAACTTTGAGAAAATCCAAAAATATTTCTTGCTTCTTTTTGGTTTTTTTCTATTTTAATTAGTTGTAGTATTAAAAGAAAACCCAAAAAGATTTCTCAATTCTTCTTTTGCTTGTTGGGAGCTTTCCCGTGTAAATAGTTTTCCTCGTTTTTTGTTTTTCCTTCTTTAATTTGCTTTCTTCAAGAAAAAACTAAAAACTCCAAAAGTATTTTAGTGTGTTTCTCTGAATTTCTTTTCTTTTTATTGAGTCATATGAAAGAGAAGACCACGATGAAAATGTTGAGTGGCTCTTATATGCATTACTATTGATTTAACAAAGATCCCATATTACCTTGTCTTCTCATTTTGAATAAAATGCTTGCAGATTCCAGCTTAGTCCACAGCACCCTTGCACTATTATTATTTTCATATCATTCGGTCGTGCAAGTGAAAGGCAATAATGACGATATTTGATGAAGTGACTGTGGCAGAGAGAAGCGGGTATAAACTCAACTTGTTTTTGTTTTTGTAAATATGTTTAACTTAGTATCCATGATTCAACATATTATGATCAAACATGTTTGCAATGACAATTATAGATTATAGTTACTCATGCCATGCTTAAGTAGCTAGGAGTGGATAATGATTTATCTCGGATGTCAGCATGCATTAAAATGACTGTGATGTAGTATGATGATATGGTATCCTCCTCTAAATGTTTTAAGTGGCTTAACTTGGCACATGTTCATGCATGTAGTTGAATCAAAACCAACATAGCCTCTACGCTATTTATGTTCATGGTGTTCATATCCTACTCGTGCTAGTATTCAATGTTGATTATGCATAACGCATGTTCATGATCGTTTTCGCTCTCTAGCTGGCTGCTTCTTAACCTATTTGCTAGCCTTCACCTGTACTAAGCGGAAATACTGCTTGTGCATCCAAATCCTTAAACCAAAGTTATTCCAGACGAGTCCACTATATCTACCTATATGCGGTATTACCCTGCCGTTCCAAGTAAATTTGCATGTGCCACCTCTAAAATTTTGAATGAACATCTATTTTGTGTGCCTGGACCACTCATGGAGGACAGGGGCGGTCAGTATCTTCCATGCTAAGCGTGTTATTATCATTATGAGTGTTTATTCACTCGTCCTTCCACGAGAGGGGCTATAATAGGGATGCCCAGTCCTGAAATCAAAAAATTGCAAATAATTAAATAAAACTCCCCCAGGATTGTTGTTGGTATGAACAGTACCCGTGGATTTGGCTAGTCGTGGAGTGTGTTTGTTGGTGGAGGGGGAGTAAACTTTACTTTTATCGCTTGGGAACCGCCGCTAATTTGTTTAGCACGGAAGATATTGATTACTCTTGGTCGTAACATTGACATGAAGGGTGCACCTCCCAAAATATTATTTATCTTTGTTTTAAGCTTTGAGCTCTGGCACCTCTGTAAATCCCTGCTTCCCTTTGCGTAGGGACTATCTATTTAATTTTATGTTGAGTCATCACCTTCTCAAACAAGTGCCAGACCTGAGAGCACTATTGTCATCCTCATGCATTGTGTATAGTTAATGTTGAATGCATCATGACTGGATCTTTTGTACCATGAATTACAATGTTTAGTCGCTGCTTGAACTTTGGAGGTGCTCTGCATTTATGTTTTGCGGTCTCAGAGAGGGCTAGCAAGATACCACTTTTGACATATTATATCATGATTGTTTTGATAAAGTGTTGGCATTTGATATATCTTATTATTGCTTGCCAGTTGATTATGCCATTGATATGAGTTAATAATTTTTAAGAGTTATTGTTGACATGGTTAGTCATGATCTTTGCTGAAAACCTGGGTGCTACTTAAGCATATATATGTAAACAAGAACAAAAGAGTTCGTAAAAGTTTTTCTTTATCACTTTCAGTTTGTCAACTGAATTGCTTCAGGACAAGCAATGGTTTAAGCTTGGGGGAGTTGATATGTCTCCGTCGTATCTACTTTTCCTAACGCTTTTGCTCCTGTTTTGGACTCTAATTTGCATGATTTGAATGAAACTAACCCGGACTGACTCTGTTTTCAGCAGAACTACCATGGTGTTGTTTTTGTGCGGAAATAAAAGTTCTCGGAATTGGACAAAACTTTTTGGAGAATTATTTCAGAATAAATAAAAAATACTGGAACCAAGAACCACCGGAGGGGGGGGGGGGCAGACTGCCCACAAGACACCAGGGCGCGCCACCCCCTCCAGGCGTGCCCTGGTGGGTTGTGGGGCCCTCGGGGCTCCGTTGACCCTAACACTACTAGGGAAAACCTTATACACAGAACCTTAGCAGTAGCGCTGGACAAAAAGGGGTGCTACTGATAATTAGCAGTAGCGCGTGCCATAAACAGGCGCTACTGCTACCGACTTAGCAGTAGCGCGGCCCGGTAGAACAACGCTACTACTAAAATTGCCCGACCGTTCCCGCCACGCTAGGTTTAGCAGTAGTGCGCCCCCTTTAACCATGCTACTGCTACTTCAATAGTAGTAGCGCGTTTTTGGTGCAGGGCGCTACTGCTAAGTTTTAACCTGACCACATGGTAGGCCCCGCTTAGTAGTAGCGCCTCTCCCGGAAGTGAGCTACTGCTATCTTATTAGCAGCAGCACGTTTTACACCCAGCGCTACTGCTAAATCGTAGCCACCACCTTTTTCCTCCCCCTCCCCCATCCTCTCTTCCTTCACTTTCCCCTAGCTCCCACCTCCTCTCTCCCTCACTTTGCTTCTTCCTCACCACTTCTCCCCCCATTACTCTCCTTCTTCTACCTATCTTTCTCTCTCTTTATTGCTCCTAGCTAACTACACCACCTCCATTAATGCATCTCCTTTCTCTTTTTCCTTCCCCCTCCACTAGTTGAACTTATCTCCTTCCCAAACTAGCTAGGTAGATCTAGCATTTAGTGAAGTGACCTATGTACCTCCCTAACTAGATCTAGCCTTGTCAAGAAGAGTTTTGTCCACTTTTGATCATTCCATAGGTGTGTGTGGCAACACCGATCGACATCATCATCACCGTGCTCGATCTCGAGATAGGTGATTAAAAATTTGTGCTTTTGCAAGAATGGAAATATGTGTATGTGTGCGATATGACATAATCGGGCGATATGATGGACTCATAACCGCCGCCTCATGTACTGCATAGTTCCGCTCTCACTCATAGTGATAGCTCTTCTTGCGTATATCATTGTTTAGATGGATGACGATGTAGTTGCAAGTATTCGAGACTTGTATCACTATTTTCGAGATGATGACGAGAGACCACTTTGTGTTGGATGATGATTATGATGATGACATGATTTGATGAGACTATTTGTATGTGTATGCTATGATTACATTTGTATGTGTATGATGTGCTAGAGATTATTGTATAAAGCCTGTTCAAATACAAAACAAATATGCAGAAAAAAAATCAGAAACTAATAAAACTAGCAGTAACGAGGGGAAAAAAGTTAGCAGCAGCGCGCTCTTACCAGTAGCGCGTCTTACTTCAAAGCGTTGCAGCTATTAGCAGTAGCGCGTTCCTGTAAAGCTCGCTACTGCTAACCATGTGTAGCAGTAGCGCGGGTCGACATGCGCTACTGCTACAAGTTAGCTGTAGCGCCATATCAGTAGCGCAGGCGCCCGCGCTACTGATACACCTAATACTCGCGCTACTGCTAGGTTTTTCCCTAGTAGTGTAATTCCATCACTATAAATTCCTATTTTTGGAGAAAAAATAGGAGAGGAAGTTTCATCGCGTTTCACGATACAGAGCCGCCACCACCTCCTGTTCTTCATCGGGAGGCCAGATCTGGAGCCCGTTCGGGGCTCCGGAGAGGGGAATCTTCGGTCTTCATCATCACCAACCCTCCTTCATCACCAATTCCATGATGCTCCCCACTGGGAGTGAGTAATTCCTTCGTAGACTCGCTAGTCGGTGAGGAGTTGGATGAGATTCATCATGTAATTGAGTTAGTTTTGTTAGGGCTTGATCCCTAGCATCCACTATGTTCTGAGATTGATGTTGCTATGACTTTGCTATGCTTAATGCTTGTCACTAGGGCCCGAGTGACATGATTTCAGATCTGAACCGTTTATGTTTTCACCATTATATCTATGTTCTAGATCCGATCTTGCAAGCCATATGCACCTATTACGTGTTATGATCTGTAAACCCCAGTGTTACAGTAATTAGAATACTTTCCGGTGATGACCGTAGTTTGAGGAGTTCATGTATTCACTATGTGTAAATGCTTTGTTCTGGTTCTCTATTAAAAGGAGGCCTTAATATCCCTTAGTTTCCTAATGGACCCCTCTGCCACGGGAGGGTAGGACAAAAGATGTCATGTAAGTTGACAGTGTTAAAACCAGCAGACCTCGGGGTAGGGGGTCCCGAGCTGCGGATCTAAGGTCGATGGGGAACAAGGTACGATGAACATGATGTTTACCCAGGTTCAGGCCCTCTCGAAGAGGTAATACACTACGTCCTGCTTGATTGTATTGGATGTATAGTATGGTTACAGAGTAGATCTACCTCGAGATCAGCATGAGCTAAACCCTAAGGCGATGAGGTGATGAATATAGCTCTAGCCCTAAAGACTACAACCCTCAGTTTATATAGACACCGGTAGGGTTAGGGTTACCGAAGATAGATTACAATAAGGGATAAAGAGATCCTGTCTATCCTTGAATTGGAGGGCACACCACGGCTTCATAGATCTGCCGTCACTATACGGCTCCACTAGTCCGGCCCATACTCAATGGGCCGTCGCCTCGAGGACCCCTTAGTCCATGACTCCCTCAGAAGCCCCTGAACTTGCCTCCAACGCCAAGGCTTGTATCCGGCATCCGCTCACTCCACATTGTTCGGCTTGCGAGGCGAGTTCTTCAGTATGCCTTGTTCATGTTCAGAGCCAAGTGATGTCCGAAATCTGAAACGGCAGTTTTACTTAACAACAAAGGCAATAACAAAAAACCATTCAAGTGTAAACAATGCCTTCATCTGACAACTTTTTCTCTTTAAACGAAGAGTCGCCTCCGGCCATAATGCGAGCTGTTGGTATTACTCGGGGTGTAGTTTGAGGCCCACCCACGCTTGACACGTCTCATCGAGGTGGGGATCGTGCCCCACCTTTCAAGGGATATGATCAGTGATTTCAATTATCCACCCCACACATAACGTTGCGAGCGTATCGGGAAGTGGAGAAGCCAACGGCATGAAAAAATGAACTCGTGGCTTGTCAACAACCTATAAAGGGGGAACTGCAACAGACTGCATCCCACGCCTTCTTCCATCTTCCTCTCACGCAGATCTTCAGAGCTCTTGCGCCCCTCTTCCTTGCTCCCACAGCAAATCCCACCTCGTCTCCTTTAGCCATGGCTGGATCCGGCACCAACGGGAAGTGGGAGGCCTCCATCGTCACTGATGGCGACATCGTGAAGTTGAAGGAGGCCGGTTACTTGTCGGCCAACATCGCCCATCGGGCCCCCGAAGAGGGCCAGATCATCCCTATGCCCGAGCCGGGCAAAAGGGTCGTGTTCCTCCCTCATTTTCTTAGGGGGCTTGGATTTCCCCTGCACCCCTTTGTGCGGGGGCTGATGTTCTTCTACGGGCTAGATTTTTACGATCTAGCCCCCAACTCCCTTCTCCACATCTCATCCTTTATTATCTTCTGCGAGGCCTTCCTCCGAGTCCAGCCACACTTCGGCCTATGGCTAAAGGTGTTCAACGTCAAGCCCAAGCTAGTTGGTGATGAACAGGCGGACTGTGGCGGGGCCATGATCAGCAAACTAACGCGGGTCCAGTGGCCAAAGGGCCACTTCGTCGACATCGTCTGAATGTGGCAAAAGGAATGGTTCTATATCACCGAGCCATGGGGAGCCAGCTGGACGGCAGCTCCCGCATTCAGATCCGGACCCCCAACCAGGTTGGCCTCATGGATCAACAAGAGCTCGGACTCGGGATCCGCTGATGATTTTAAGGCGCTGCAGAAGCGCGTCATCAACGTTATGGAGACCGGCGCAAAGCTGGTCGACGTGATTCAGGTCATGCTCCATTGTCTATTCCTCCCCTGCCAGCAGTGGGCCAAGCCAATGTGGGAGTATGACCCCGCAGATCCGGCCACCGTGCAGCACCTCTTCGGTACGACCCACAGGAAAGTGTGGAGTCTGCTATTCAAACAGCAGAAGGAGTGGCCGGTCGAGGGGGAGGACATCGACATCGACGCCGTGAACCCTCCGAGGAAGGTGAGCGACACTTGTCTTATCATAAATTCGAATATTAGCACCACACGATTTGATCCGAACCTCTTTATGTGGATTTTGCAGGGCTGGCTTGCCAAGGCCGAGAAGATCAGCGGCCCAGTGCCGCTGCCAGAGGGGCCCCGATTCGAGCATCTAGAGAAGTTGTTAGTAGTGGTGCCTTACAAGGCGCCCGACAAGAAGGGCAAGAAGACGGAGGTGCCGTGGCCCGAGAAGGCCTCCATCGCAAAGCCCATCCGAACAGCAGGTCTGGAGACACCACGGCCCAGTCCACACAGGAGGGGGACGAGGACGAGGAGGAAAGTGCCTCATCGCACTCTAAGAAGAGGGTGGCATCCAACGACGTCGAGGAGGTTCAACCTCCTCAGGCCTGGAAGAGACAGTGCAGGCCCAAGCTGGTCCTGTCTGACAGCTCGGACTCCGACGAGGAGTCCGAAGCGTCCAAAAAGGTTCCGGAGAAGGAACCCAGGGTCAAGCCCCAAGCAGCCAGGTACATATTGCGACATTTTCAATTACTTTATCCTTTTAGTAGTCCCTGGTAGAACATAGATTGATTGTTTTTCTGGTGGTGCAGCCCTTCGCGTCGCCACCCCGCTGAGCAGACCTCTTCGGGGACGTCCCTACCCGCTGAACTGGCAGACAATGGCTCGCGTTCTGCACCTCCTCTGATCCCCGAAGAAGTTGGGGAGGTGGTGTCACGAAAGACCCCTCCTCCTCCGAACACAGGGGAGGAGGTCGATGCCACCATGGCCGAGGCCAACGTCTCGGTCGTTGAAGACCAGGGGGATGCATCCCTCCTGACTACCGCGGGGAGGGGATCCGGATCATCCGAACCCCTGCCGAATTTGGCTCCCGAGCCCCCAAGGGAGCCAATACCTCCTTTTGATGGGGAAGGTGCTGGGGGCCTGACGCCCATGCCGAACACCTCCACTCGGGCGGCGGTGGGCTGGCCGGATGCGCTGGCGGAGTTGGTGAACAACTCTGCCATCATCGACGAGCACCGCACTCTTATGAGTGCGGTTATACAGGGTGTTCGGTCCCTTCATTCCGGACTGAACGATGCTGTTCAAGGCCTACTAACAGGCTTTGAGGTAAGTCAAGTAATGTTCTTTCCTCATAAATTGGATTTAGTCCTTAGTTTAAGTATGCCATATCTGTAGTAGCCCCCGAGGACTCTACAAGGTTTGCGAAGAAAAACCTGTGGAGGATCTTGTTCTACAGGCCATTATCTAAAATGGTGTGAATTTTTTAATGTCGCAGGCATCTTCTCTGGCCGCAACTGCTAATGCTGCGGCACTAGAGGAGATGGATCGGAAGCTCAAGCATTCCGATAAAGAACTTGACCTTGTCAACAAATGGCTTGACGAGGCACAAGGTAAGCTTTTTGATAAGGTGTACAACTGCTTGATGCCAGATATTGATGATCTGGACTGTATACTGATCTTTTATTGTGATTATCTTGCAGTTGCTGCCGCCAAAGTCGAGGGGTTGAGAGAGGCTTTGAAGAAAGCCGAGGCAGAGGCGGCTGTCAAGAAGACGGCCGCTGACAAGGCGGTGGCCGAGCTCGAGCAGGCCAAGCTTGCTGGTGAGCAGCACGAGGCTCGGGTAACCGAGGTGCAAGTGGAGCTCTAGGATGCAGTCAAGAAGTTGAAGCCATTGAGAAGGAACAGGGGGAGCGATCCTCCCAGTTGTGCAAGGCGGAGAAGGAGCTCCAGGAGGCGAGGACTGAAGTGCGAGGTGTCCGGGAAGAGCTCCGCTAAGTCGGGCAAATTGCAAATGGTAAGAAATACTTACTGTAGAGTGTGTTCGGAGGCAACAGGTTCGCCCTGCTGACACGGGTCTAGCGCTCCACAGGCATCTTCGTCGAGCTTCGAAAGAATGTGGCGGCCGCCAAGGAGCATTATGCCGCTCACGAGGAGGATTCCACACAACGGCTCTTCTGGCCGCAGTTTCCGGATTCTGAGCATCCTCCCCTCCTCAGCGACCAAATGAAGCAGCTGATGGAGATGCATCGGATGTCCGAGCTGGCCATGAAGGACCTCTGTGTTAGTCTGTGGCCCGCCGAGCCCATTTCGGACACCTACTTTGGCCTTGTGCAGAAGCTGCGGGAGGCGCCGCTCCGGATTGATGCCATGAAGCGCTCAATGTGCCTTGAGGGGGTGAGGCTTGCATTTGCGAAGACCATGGTGCATTGGCTGAAAATTAATCCAATGGACATGGCCATTGGTCCTCCACCCAAGGGAAAAGAGCATTGCCGCCCTGAGCAATACTTTGCGCAGGTGATGAATGGCGCAAGGGCAATAGAGGGCCAGTGTTCGAAAGATGTAATGTTTGAATGACTGTATTGAGTGTTTACCAATTGGACCTTATGCTTTATGATGCGTCCGCCCGACTTATTTTATATTATCATGATTTTAATTTTGACTCCTATTTGGCCATATGTTTATTCTGGAAGCTACCAGTCGTCGGCTTCAGCCCCCAGGCGAATGTCACGAGGGGTGTTTTGTCTCTGCGCTGTTACCCTTAGCCAATGTCTAGGTACCCGGAGGCGGTAGCACGTGTGCAAAACTAGGCAATCAGACTATTCAGTTTTATTGAGCTTGATGGTGGGGGCTAAGGACTAGCCCCCTGTGTTTTGTGATTTTCTTGGGGGCAAATGCCTACCCTTTCCGATCACGTGGTTTGTGTTAAGACAAACCCTTCGTGTGACACGGAAAAATCGCCAACGATTTTTAGAATCAAACCTCGTCATCGGATCGCTGATCGGTTCGCGCTTACTATGATGGTCAGTTTTCGGCTTTCTCCTCCTAAGGTACTTGACTGGGCAAGCCAAAAGTACAATCGCATGGGTTCTCCCTTTGCCCTCTTAGCCGAACATGCGGAACATAAGGGGCAAGCACAGGAGCCGGGCAACCCAACTATTGACCTAATACATAGTTCGGAACTTGATGCATATGGTGCAATATCCGAGATGCTGGACACTATGTAGGAAGCGATGTCGGACTTGGGGTGCCGAGCTGATATGAAAATCGAGCTCTAGGTTAGTTAACCGTTCATATTTTCATGCCGGGCCGTTTGAAGAGCGAGGGGAGAATCAAAAAGCAAATAGACACTCGCAATATGCGGATAACTGAACACCATAAAGGGCGTTTTTATTATTTCTCATAGGCTCAAGACGTCTAATCGTACAATTCGAACTGTGAAGGCATTATTTGTAAAAAAAGAATTTTTTTACAGAGTAAAGGTTTACGCAGGGCCTTGACGCATGAGTCGAAGCCTCCACTTTGCCCTGCTGCATGTCTGCGCCTCTGTTTCTGAGAGGTGGGTGTTGGGACCTTCGATGAGACCTTGAGGGGCGAGGATCCTGCCGATGAAGTTTTGTGGTTGAGGGGGGGGGGGTTTCCGGAATGGGTCCCTGGGTTGTCCGAAGACAAGGTTATTCGGAAGTTCGGGTTAGCCGAACATATGATTCGGGTTTATTTATATATATACCTCACGGCTGCCCATGGTATTTTGAGCGCGAAATTGTGCTGGCGAGGCACGTGGAGTGCGAACAATGTGGGCGTGCCGTGGGCGCGCATCCCTATTTGCGGCGAACACATGCGGGTTCCCATGATGGGGAACGGGTTCGACCCTGTTTACTGTGGCCGCCAGCCTTTACGGCTGGTCGGTATCGGGACCTGTATGGGCCGGTTTGGCCTTCGGCTGCGAGGACCGCAGTGTACTCCTCGGTCCAGAGTGAGTGTTCTATATTGCCGTCGATAGTTATGACGCCCGAAGGACCAGGCATCTTTAACTTGAGGTACGCGTAATGCGGGACGACATTGAATTTGGCGAACATCGTTCGGCCGAGGAGGGCGTGATAGCCGCTGCGAAAAGGTGCAATGTCGAAGATCAAGTCCTCGCTTCGGAAGTTGTCCTGAGAGCCGAACACTACTTCAAGCGTTACAGCGCCTGTGCAGCGGGCCTCCACTCCCGGAATGACCCCCTTGAAGGTGGTGTTACTGGTTTTGATCCTTGACGGATCGATCCCCATCTTCCTCACTGTGTCTTCATATATCAGATCGAGGCTACTACCTCCATCCATTAGGACTCTAGTGAGGTGAAATCCATCGATTATGGGGTCGAACACTAAGGCTACGGACCCTCCATGGCGTATACTGGTCGGGTGATCCCTGCGATCGAAAGTGATCGGGCAGGCTGACCATGGATTGAACTTTGGCGCTACGGGCTCGACGGCATATACGTCTCACAGCACTCGCTTCCTCTCCTTCTTTGGTATATGGGTTGCATAGATCATGTTCACTGTCTTGACCTCGGAAGGGAAGGGTTTCTGGCCTCCACTATTCGGCCTGTGGGGGTCGTCATCGTCCTCGCTTCGTGGGCTTTTGCCCAGGCCTTCGGCTGTGAGTTTGCCGGCCTGTTTGATCACCCAACAGTTATGGTTGGAGTGGTTGGCGGGCTTTTCTGATGTGCCGTGGATCTGGCAAGGCCTGTCCAGAATTGTGTCTAGTCTGGACAGGCCGTCACTATTGCCCCTAGGGGCCTTCTTTCGTGGTCCGGACTTCTGGTTTCTGAATCTGACATTTACTACCGTATCCTCACCCTCGCCGTCATTGTGGTGTCATTTACTCTTGCTGCATCGGGGCTCTCCATTTCCGTCCCAAACCTCGGAGGTACCGGGTGTGTCGGGCTTGGCGTTTTTATAAGCGAGCCAACTATCTTTGCCCGCGCAAAAGCGGGTCATGAGAGAAGTAAGGGCTGCCATAGTTCTTGTCTTGTCCTAGCCGAGCTATCTTACTAGCCATTCGTCCTTGACACTATGCTTGAACGCGGCCAAGGCTTTGGCATTTGGACAGTCGACAATCTGGTTTTTCTTGGTTAGGAATCGGTTCCAAAATTGCCGGGCAGATTCTCTGGGCTGCTGTGTGATGCGATTTAGGTCGTCAGCGTCGGAGGTCGGACATAAGTGCCCTGGAAGTTCGCTCAAAAAGCGTCCTCAAGCTCTTCCCAACAGCCTATAGAGTCTTCGGGAAGGCTATTCAACCAGTGTCGAGCCGGACCTTTAAGTTTTAGTGGCAGATATTTAATGGCGTGAAGGTCGTCTCCTCGCGCCATGTGAATGTGGAGGAGGAAATCCTCTATCCATATGGCCGGGTCTGTGGTTCCGTCGTATGATTCGATGTTCATAGGCTTGAAGCCTTCTGGGAATTGGTGTTGCATTACCCTCTCTGTGAAGCACAGGGGGTGTGCGGCGCCCCGAACTCGGGCTACATCGCGTCGGAGGTTTTCAGCCCTCCGAGTCCGCTGCTGCTCCTGGATTCTATCATCCTGGTTTAGCCGATCATAGTATCCCTCCCGGTAAGCGGGCGGGTCTTCTCTGGGTCCATAGATGGACCTGGTACGGCCTCCTCGAGCATCTAGGTCATGGCGGAGGTCATACTCGTAGGTGGGCCACACTTGATCCTTGCCGTAAGGGCGAGGTGGGGCGGCTAGGTGCTCGGCCTCATCAGCTTGTCTGTCCCGCCCTCTAGGGGGGCAGTCTGGCTGTTCGGTATATGTCGGACGTGTTGGCTCTACGGCCTCGTCGTCGAACTGCGACAGTAGTTTTCGCTTGGGGTAACTTTTGATTGGCTGTTCGCGGCCATACCCTTCTTTGGCGGCTAGGACTTTGGTCCATCGGTCGTTGAGGGTGTCCTGTTCAGCCTTGATTCTGCATTTTTGTTTCTTCAGGCTGCGGGTGGTGGCTAAAAGCCTCTGTTTGAACCGTTCCTACTCCAGTGGGTCTTCAGGGACGATGAAATCGTCATCCCCGAGACTGGCCTCCTCTTCAGAGAGTGGGAGGTAGTTGCTATCTTTGGAGTCGTCGGGGTTTTCTAGGTCAAGCGGGTCCTCCTGCCCCGCGGGGTCATCCTGATGATGTTCGTTGGCTGCGGCTCCGGCGAGATCATCCATATTATTTACGGTGCTGTTTTCCGCAGAGTCCACATTGCTCGCATGGCTTTGACGTGGCTTTGATTGACGGCGCTGCCTTCGGCGTTTAGGCGGCTCATCCTCGGGCTTGTATTGATCCTGTTTGGGAGTGCCATCGCCGCCCTTGGGGGTGTCCACCATGTAAATATCGTAGGTGGATGTGGCCGACCAGCGGCCGGTGACGGGAGGAGCGACATCGATGTTAGCCGTGGCTCTACCATCCTCATCCATGTATTCGGTGTTTTCCTAATTATAATCTAGCATATCGGTTAAGTCGTCGACAGTGGCTACCAAGTGGGTGGTGGGTGGGTCGTAAAATTCCCTGTGGTACGCCTCGAAGGGTTGATGATTGTGGGCGGAGGGCATGTTCTCCTGGATGGTCATTTTCTGGATTCGGTCGAGCGCCTCATTTAACATAGCGAGGGTTGCTGGTCCTTGGTTTCCACAGGACAAGCTGAACTCGGGGTGCGGTGCCGAATCCTTGAGGGAATCTGGATCGTCACTGGTGACCAAGGGCGGGCCTTGATTTTTGTGTGTGGTTTCCACGCTGGTGGTCAAGATTGAGCTGCTTTGGGCCGGGGGTGACCCCTGGCTATCGGCTGCTGCTTTGTCATAAGGGCTTAAGGCCAGAAGAGCATTGTGAGGGAGCGGTCCGGCCGAGATTGACTCCTGGCTTCCGCCTCTAGATTTTGCCTCGAAGGCCGAGGATATGCCCTCCGCAGACATGGTAGATTTGGCCGAAGGTGGAGTCTGGCCCCCGCTTAAGGCGGAGCCCTCCTGGCCCGAAACTATTCGGAGGGTGAGGACCGATCCGTAGATTAGATCAGAGGGGGACTCCAGAGCGGGCATGGTGAGGCTCGCGAGGTTGCGGAAGGGGGTAGTGAATCCAGCGAAGACCAGATCGCCCCGCGTGTCCGCAACATATTCCAGATTACCGAATCAAATTCGGTGTTCAGGAGAGAAGTTGTCAATCTGATCCAAATGACCAGTCGGGTCGGCGTGCAGTACGATGCTGCCGAATGCGAAGAGTTGTCCGGGGACGAAGAAGTCCTCGGATCCGATGCCTTCTCCTATGATCAGGCGAGCCATCGATCCTTTGGGCGACCCCACAGCGGAACTCTCAATGAAAGCACCAATGTCGGTGTTAAAACCGGTAGACCTCGGGGTAGGGGGTCCCGAGCTGCGGATCTAAGGTCGATGGGGAACAAGGGATGATGAACACGATGTTTACCCAGGTTCAGGCCCTCTCGAAGAGGTAATACCCTACGCCCTTCTTGATTGTATTGGATGTATAGTATGGTTACAGAGTAGATCTACCTTGAGATCAGCATGAGCTAAACCCTAAGGCGATGTGCTGATGAATATAGCTCTAGCCCTAAAGACTACAACCCTCGGTTTATATAGACACCGGTAGGGTTAGGGTTACCGAAGATAGATTACACTAAGGGATAAAGAGATCCTGTCTATCCTTGACTTGGAGGGCACACCACGACTTCATAGATCTGCTGTCACTATACGGCTCCACCAGTCCGGCCCATACTCAATGGGCCGTCGCCCCGAGGACCCATTAGTCCATGACTCCCTCATAAGTTCTTTTCCATAAGCACGTATGACTATTTACGGAATACATGCCTACATTATATTTATGAACTGGAGCTAGTTCTATGTCACCCAAGGTTACAACTGTTATATGATGAATATCATCCAACGAATGCACCAATCCAATGCCTACGAGCTTTCCACATATTGTTCTTGCTAAGTTACTATTGCTATTGCTACTGTTACAACTGCTACAAAATCATTACTGCTGTTACCATTACCACTGTTACTGTTACCACTTCTATCAAACTATCATATTACTATGCTACTGATCACTTTGCTGCGGATATTTAATCTCCAGGTGTGGTTGAATTGACAACTCAACTGCTAATACTTACAAATTTTCTTTGGCTCCCCTTGTGTCAAACCTACAAATTTGGGTTGAATACTCTACCCTAAAAAACTGTTGTGATCCCCTATACTTGTGGGTTATCAGAGTGTCATGTTAGCTCCTCTCATGCTTCTGAACAAAGCATTTGTCAGGGATTTTTGAAATAAATTTCAAATGCCTATTTGAATCCAAATTTAAATAAAACATCAATTGCCTCTGAATTTTCCAAATGCCACTCAATTCAAACAAAATGCATAGATGCTTAGCTAATAATTGTAAAACATTCCAATATGGAAATTTGGGATGTTACAAACCTACCCACCTTAAGATGAATCTCGCCCTTGAGATTCGTGTTGGCTAGCAAATAGGTGTGGGTGGTCTCGACGGAGATCCTCTTCTCGTTCCCAGGTGGCTTCCTTCTTGGAGTGGTGGCTCCACAGAACCTTGCAAAACTTGATGATCTTGCTGCGGGTAACTCTATTCACAGTCTCGAGAATCCTGACGGGCTTCTCCTCGTAAGTCAGATCACTGTCAAGCTGTGTGGCCTCTAGGGGCATTGCGTCTCTCAAAGGAATATCGGCCATCTCAGCATGGCATTTCTTTAGCTGGGAAACGTGAAAGACATCGTGAACTCCTGACAATCCTTCCGGCAATTCCAGCTTGTATGCGACTGCTCCTCTGCGTTCAAGAATTTTGTATGGGCCTATAAACCTGGGTGCTAATTTTCCTTTCACACCAAACGTCTTGATTCTTTGAAGTGGAGACACACGGAGATATGCTTGGTCTCCCACTTCGTACGATACCTCCTTGCGTTTACTGTCGGCATAACTCTTCTGTCTCGACTGAGCTATCTTGAGTCTGTCACAAATGAGCTTGACCTTCTCTTCAGAGTCTCTGATATGATCGGGACCAAATTTTGTTTGGTCTCCAACACCATCCCACAACAATGGTGTTGTGCACCTCCATCCGTATAGATCCTCGAAAGGGGCCATCTTCAAACTGGTCTGGTAACTGTTGTTTGTACGAGAACTCTATGTAGGGTAAATTATCATCCCAGCTAGATCCATAGTCTAGCGCACAGGCTCTCAACATGTCCTCCAGAATCTGGTTGACTCTCTCGGTCTGTCCATCAGTCTGCAGATGAAAAGCTGTACTGAACTCTAGCCTCATCCCCAAAGTTTCATGCAACTGATTCCAAAACTTTAAGGTAAATTGTGTTCCCCTATCTGACACGATACTCCTCGGAACTCCATGCAGACATACAATCCTCGTCATGTATATCTTGGCTAACTTAGCGCTGGTATTGTCGGGGTTCTGGGACCGGGGATACCGAGGCCCGTTTGCCTGCGGCCCATCGCGTGGCATCGTCAAAGGCCCGGTGCGGCCCAGCTCCAAGACTTCATGAACAAGACCCTCGCGAGGTCCCCCGCCTCGCGAGGCAAACTACTTCGAGGCCTCTCGAGGATCGTCCTCCAGAGACTGCCTCCCGAGGATCGTCCTCCAGAGACTGCCTCCCGAGGGGCAGACATCTCTAGGCCCTCACCCCGCCTCACGAGGCACGTGGTGACGTGAGCCACGATGAGCGGATCCAGGAGGGCGCCAACGGGCGCAGTCCAGGACAATTTCCTCTTTGGTGCTAGAGGGACAAGAACGTACGTGGGTTCCCGAGGAATCCCCCAAAGGTTGCCATTCCGGTGCAACGAGACAAAGACCACGGGCTCGACAGGACGGAGGTCATCACCGAGCCCACCAGTGCGTCATGACCAGAAGCTTTGCAGGCAAAGACCACCTTTAGTCAAGATAGGGTGTACTCCTGTCCCTGTTCAAACTTGGCCATTGTGGACTCCCTTCCCGCCTAGAGCTTTGGGGGAAGAGGACCGTGCCAGTATAAATATAGGTTAGTCTCCACCGTAGAGAGAGGATGCATCGGATCCATTCACCCCCTGAGCCCTTGTGAGGCAGCTCATCCTTGTACTAGTTCATACTCATCCTCCTTGCGAGGCAATCCACCACAAAGCAGTAGTAGGGTCTTACACCGCAAGGTGGCCCGAACCTGGGTAAATCACTGTGTCCATCTCTTCTTCCCTCCCGCTAGAGCATGCCAGAGCCAAGCCGTGAGGTGGTGAGCAGCAAGTCGTAGCCTAGCTGAGTTCTTTGCGCACACCCCAGAGTTCGAACCTTGTTTGGGTCTGCGGAGCCCTGATTCCCACATTTGGTGTGCCAGGTAGGGGTGTGCCGGAGTTCTTTCGCTTCATTCCGTCCTTGTTCTACCGCCCCCATGGCCGACACCCGTCGTGTTCGTGCCGAGCGCCATGCGGCTCGTGTCGCCCAGACGGAGCCGGCGGGCCAAGGTGGTCGCCGCCCCTCCCCGGTCGCTGCGGCCAACGCTGCTACTGACCCAGCCACTCATGAGCAGTAGGACTCCTCCCTGCCACCCTCCGTGTAGCATGACAGCCGCACCGCCACGCCTTCCCTCACTCCAGTTACAACTTCGTCCTCCCATGCTCGTCGCGGGCCGATGAACGCGCAGGCTGTGTTGCTCATGGCGCGTGAGCTGCTGCGCTACCGCCCCGCCAACGAGGGCTACAACGCCTGGCTGGGCCACATCACTGAGCTTGTCAACATCGCGGGCGAGGCCCAGACACGCTCCCACTTGCTCTGTCCTCTGCCATCTCGCGCGGGCGACGTGGCACACGGTGCCCTAGCGCCTCCTCTGCGCGACGATACCACCGAGCTCCGACACGACGCACGACCATGCGGGCTGCCGCGCGGTGCGTCATCGCCGGATCGGGATGAGGCCAGCTGCCAGATTGTGCATCAGCCGTTGCACGATGTGCGTGCGCCCCCCGCACCACGCAGCCAGCTCCAAGACCGGGTCGTCCAGGAAGCTGCGGTGCATGGGCACCATGACCGCGCCGCTCCTGCGCGAGCTGCACCTGTCAGCGCTGCGGGCTACCGCGCCTTCACTCGCGAGCTGCGGCAAGTGGTCTGGCCGGTCAAGTTCAAGCCGAAGCAGCCCCCTCGCTACGACGACATCCCCGACCCAGCGTAGTTCCTTCAGCTCTACGCACTGAGCATCGAGGCGGCGAACGGCGACGACAAGGTCATGGCGAACTAGTTCCTCATGGCCCTTAAGGATGGCGTGCGCTTGTGGCTCATGAACCTCCCTGAGGGGTCAATATCTTCGTGGGATGAGCTTCGTGAGCAGTTCATTGCGAACTTCCAAGGCACTCATGACCGCGCCCTCACCATCAACAACCTGCGACACACGAAGCAGCACCCTGGCGAGACCCTCCGCAAGTACATTCAGCGCTTTACCCAAGTCCGCCTCAAGATCCCGAAGGCCTCGGATGAAGCCATCATCTCGGCGTTCACCGACGGCGTCACTGTCGTGGGAAACCACGGCCACCTATGGGGCCATCTGCCCCTTGTGGTTCGGCAGGGGGATGAGCACATTGCACAAAGAGCGGAGAACGTAGCACAGCACGATAGAGATCACGCGGGAAGTTTTACCCAGGTTTAGGCCGCCGCGAGGCGTAAAACCCTACTCCTGCTTTGGTGGATTGATGGTGGGTTATGGTGGAAATGCAGCGCTCTTGCCCAGCAGGGTTGCCTCGGGGCGAGAGGAGCTACGCGCGTAGGAGCGTACAAGGGTCCCGAATCCTTTCTATGGTTGCCATGGCCCTCCTTTTATAGATCAGGGGTCACCACAATGGCAAATCAGTCATTGTGTACTGATTAGATAGCGAACAGTGCTATCATACCTAACTCTGCAGACAGAGAAGAGCGCATTAAATGCATCGCTTAGTGTCACATCATGGCATGCCTGGCAAGCCTTGCCGGGCTGCTCAGCCACCTTCTCGTCTGTCTGCTTGACACGTCTCTGGACGGGTGTCATTTGGAGGTGATTTCCATAGGAAGTGGCTACCACGTGCCAAATAACAACCACTTAGTCACTCGGGGGCTTGACACCACACCGATCGATGACTTGCGCCGCTGTGAGGTGGAGCGGTGAACCCTTGGTGAGGTAGTTTGCCTTTGTTACGCCCGGCAGGCCTGCCGGGATGGTCTTGAGGCTTGTCTTTGGGGCCACCTCGACCTCGCCGGGCTCGCCTGCCCGAGAAGGGAGGCTTTCCCTTAGTGGTGTCTTGCTCATTTAGCTTGTCTTGGTCTTCTTGATCTACCCTTTGATTCCTCAAAGAGCTATCTCTTCAACTCAATATCGCTTTGGATGTTGTAACCTTGCTCTTTTAGGCCTGTGCACGGTCTAGGCAACAGACCCAGGGTTTGTTGCACCGATAGGAGCCCCTGGGCCTGGCCCGAACACGCTGCCGGGCGTCGTTGGGGTAGGCCCTATCCAGTGCACAGGTAAGAGGGTAGCAGTTGCTTGTCCTTTGAGATCTTCTTTGCTTCTTCATTAACCTGAGCCCATGTCAGTTTCCAGTTCTCCCGCGTGTCGCGCAATGCCAATTGTGGTGGGGCCATCCTTGTAATGGCCTGTGAATGACTTTAATGCAAGGGTGAGTAACTGCCAATTCACTCTTCCCACCACGCCCTTATCCTTTCGCCACGTATGCTGCATGCATTGAGTGGGGTAGGTAACGGAGGCGCGTGGTGCGGGAGAGCATCCAGGCAGGGGCCCGGCCTTCTTGGATTGGTGGAGATGGATGGCGGTCACCCGTCGAGGGATCAGCTCCCAGCCCCCAACCCGCCTATATAAAAAGGGGGGCGAGGGGAAGCTGAAGTGCCCATCCATGCACCTTTTCTCCTCGTTTCCTTCTTTCTTCTTACAATGTTCAGAGGGAGAGACCGGGGCCAGGTCCCGGGCTCGAGCTTGGGGTTGATGACGCCGAAAGCTTGTGTAGGTGCCTGGGGAGTAGAAGGGCATGGTCACGCCTTTGCTGGGATAAGACATTTCTCCCGTCTTTGCACAGGCCTCAGGGGGGCGCGCGGGTGGCGCGACACGCGCGCCGGAGGTAGCGACTCCGGTGCGTTCGTCGCCGGGCCGCCCGGCCCTTCAATTCCAGTGAGGGGCTATGTGATCGACACCACGCTGGAGCCCGCAAACTGTGGTAGTCAATCGTGGCCTATCCCCTTTTCTCCTGTGACGCTGAAGGGAGACCGCGGGAGCGGTTCACCATTGGTAACGGCAGATCCCTTCCTTCGGGGTACTGCCTGCCTCGCGTATGGGTGGGTTCCTTGTGCCTGCGTATGCTTCTTCAGGGGACGACATCCTTCTTGCCTCTGGTCGCTGGAGACGACCATGCTCTCTGTGGAGCCATCCGGAGCGCCAGGTGTCCGCCCTGGCCGCTATGGTGGGGGCTTAAGAGATAGCGGGCACGCCCCCTTGAGCGACAGCAGTGAGGGAGGTGGCAGCAACCCACGATGCGTCAAGAGCGAGGACGACCGCTCCGACAAGGCGTGATTATCGGCAGCACCATCATCACCGGCTGGGCTTTCGGCAGCGCCACCATCCACACCTGCCCTCCGGTTTCTTCCTCCCAGCTCGGGAACGGTGCCATCCTGATCCTGGGGAGGTGCCGAATCCCAGTCAGGCCTTCCCTCCGTCCTCTTTGTCTCCCCCTGCAGTGCCTAGGAGGAGAGGGACAAGAAAGGGCATCATGGGGCACTTATCTTTTTTCAAACTAAAATATGTACGCATTTGCCAAACTTTAGTCTAAATTATGTAATCTTCTTTATCCATGTTTGTGTTCTGTAAGATTTGTACTTGTTAATCAGCATATTAATGAAAAAGATAAGCCTTGCCGGGTACTTGTGCATGTAACATATCCATGTAGAGGTGAAATGCCTCTATACATTAAAGTAAACAAGTTTTCCCCGGCAGGCTATCCTGTCGGTACCCTCAGTTCGTTGCCGTGGGGGTAGGCTTGCCAGGCACAAACCACAGGGAGGGACCAGCCCCCCGCCAAATCTTTTCCGCCAAAGGCCACTACAACCATCCCAACCGAAGCAACGTTCGAGTCAAGGGATGGGAGCACCTAGGTTTCAAAGGTGGCGAGGTTTTCATATGCACAAGTTTCTCTTCATAGAACACGTATGGATAAGAGATAAAACTTATCTGTTTGGCTTGCCGGGGATTGCAACATAGGCTTGTCTTCTCTTCTCTTCTTCGGGACCAAGTCCACGGTAAGAGCACTGCAACCTAGTGCAGATGAAATTGATGCCTTGTGCGATCTGATCTACATGATCATGCTATCCTCATGATATGCTTATGCATGCATGCAAGTTTCGGGGGCCCCCAGCACTTTGTTTATTCTCTGTTGCTCAGGGTCTGTGCCTGGCTTTGTACAAGGGGTTACATGCAGCATCAGCAAGGCCTCTACAAAAGGGTGGCTGCCGGGCAGGTCCCGACAGCCGCGCCTTACGGGTAGAACTTACGGAGATGCTCAATGTTCCATGAGTTTTGCAATTGAATGCCATCTCCGGTCTCCAGGACGGACTACGCCAGGTCTGGTGACTAGTACTAACCGGTAAGGGCCTTCCCACTTTGGCGTCAACTTGTTTGTACCCTTGGCGGAATGAACGCGCCTAAGGACAAGGTCGCCTTCCTCAAAACTCCGGGCATGAACCCTGCGGCTGTGATACCGATGCAGGGCTTGCTGGTAGCATGCAGCACGCGTAGCAGCCCGGAGACGGTTCTCCTCGAGTAGCACAACATCGTCACGCCGGTGCTGTTCTTGCGCCACTTCATCATAGGCAAGCACTCGAGGTGACCCGTAAATGAGTTCCGTGGGGTTAACTGCTTCTGCCCCAAAGACTAGGAAGAAGGGAGTCTGCATGGTAGCTCGATTTGGTGTTGTTCTGAGGGACCAAAGAACCATCGGCAGCTCGTCGATCCATCGCCTGCCACACTTCAGCAGCTTATCAAATGTTCTTGTCTTGAGTCCTTTCAACACTTCAGCGTTCGCCCTCTCAGCTTGCCCGTTGCTCCTTGGATGAGCGACAGAGGCGAATGAGATTTTGCTTCTGAAGGCATGAACGTATTGCATGAAGCCATGGCTCATGAATTGGGTACCATTGTCGGTGATGATTCGGGCAGGGACCCCGAAGCGGCATACCAATCCTTTCAAGAACTCGATAGCTGACTGAGCAGTCACCTTTCTCAAAGGCTCTACTTCCGCCACTTTGTAAACTTGTCGATTGCAACAAACAAGAATTCGAAGCCCCCGGTAGCACGGGGGAAGGGGCCCAAGATGTCGAGCCCCCAGACCAAAAACGGCCATGACAAAGGGATTGTCTGAAGAGCTTGGGCAGGCAGATGGATATTCTTCGAATGGAACTGGCAGGCTTCACATTTGGTGACTTACTCAACTGCATCTTGGAGGGCCGTGGGCCAGTAAAATCCTTGCCGGAAGGCTTTTTCAACCAGAGCCCTCAATCCAATGTGTGAGCCACACATACCCTTGTGTATTTCTACCAATAGTTCCTTTCCTTCCTCCCGGCAAATGCACTTCAATTTCACACCGTTGGGCCTTCTTCTGTACAGCGTGTTGTCAATGAACTGATACATACTGGCCCTCCGGGCTACTCTTTCAGCTTCTTCTTGCTCTTCGGGAAGTTCTCTAGTTTGGAGGAAATGGACTATGTGCCATGCCCAAGTTGGAGCCTGGGGCTCAGCAACAAGGACTAGCGGCACCTACTCATTCGTGGGAGCGCATTCGTCGACCGCAGGGACCGGTGGTCTGGCGGGAGGGTGCAGCTCAGCGATCGAAGGGGAGTTGTTCCCGCCAAGCCCTCTACCGGGGGCCTCGGGAGGCTCTGCCGGGAGAGGCTTGCCGGAGTCCAGTTTCCTCCTCTTTCTGGCCATTGTTGCTGGGGATACGGAGGGCTGAGTCAGGTGTAGAACAAAAGTGCCTGGTTCCACAGGGAGTTTTTGCGCAGCGCACTTCGACAGATGATTAGCGATGCTGTTTTCCGCACGGGGTACGTGCTCTATTTGCAATCTGTCAAAGCGCTCCTCCAACTTTCTCACTTCCTCAATGTATGCCTCCATCAATGGACTTTGGTAATCCTTGTTCACTTGTCTCACCACAAGTTGTGAGTCTCCGCGGATGATCAGCTTCTTGATTCCCAGTTCTGTTGCAATCCTGAGCCCGGTAAGGAGCCCTTCATACTCTGTAGTATTGTTGGTAGCCTCCTCCCGGGGGAAACGCATCTGGACGATGTACTTCAGGTGCTCCCCAGTGGGGGCAACGAGAAGTACGCCAGCTCCTGCACGTTGTAGGGAGAAGGCACCATCGAAATACATAATCCCTTCTTGGGGCGCCTCCTTGCCAGGGATAACTGTCTCCAACACTTCTTCATCAGCGGTTAGCGTCCACTCTGCAATGAATTCCGCTAGTGCTCTGCTCTGAATGGTTGACGTGCTTTCAAACTTTAAACCAAAGCTGGACAACTCCAAAGCCCATTCCACAATCCTCCCTGTGGCCTCAGGGTTTCGGAGTATGCGTTACAAGGGGAAGCGGGTGACAACCGTAATCTCGTGGGCTTGGAAGTAGTGGCGTAGTTTCCTTGAGGCCATGATGAGGCCAAAAATCAACTTTTGCACGCCAGAGTACCTAGACCTAGCCCCTTGTAACAGGGAGCTGACGAAGTACATTGGGCGCTGCACCACTTTCTTCTTTGCCGTGACCATAGAACTGCTTCCGCTGTCCTGCCTTTCTTTGCTTTGGACTGACTCTGGTCTTGCCGGGACGGGTTCACTTCCTTATCCAGAGGGGATGATGGTGGCTGCCGCTTCGTCTACTTCCCGCTGCGCCACCAGTGCTGCACTAACCACTTGATTGGTTGCCGCTAAGTATAGCAGCAACGGCTCTTGTGGTTTGGGAGTGACCAAGGTGGGCACAGAGGAGAGATAGGTCTTCAAATCTTGTAGCGCGGCGTCTGCCTCCGGGGTCCACTGCATAGGCCCTTCCTTCTTCAAGATTTCAAAGAACGGCAAGGCGCGCTCGGCAGACTTGTAAATGAACCTGCTAAGCGCGGCAACACATCTAGTCAAACGCCTCATGTTCTTAACTGTCTAGGGTGCTTGAATCTGCTCGATAGCCTTGATCTTGTCAGGGTTGGCCTCTATCCCCTGATGGGACACAAAGAAGCCAAGTAGCTTGCCGGAAGGGACGCCAAACACGCACTTCTCCGGGTTTAGCTTCAAGTTGATCTTACGCAGCTTAGCAAAGGTTTCTTCCAAATCTTGGATGAGGGTTGATCTATCCTTGGTCTTGACCACAATATCGTCCATGTAAGCTTGAACGTTTCTGTGCAGCTGGGACTCAAAGCCAATCTGTACTGCTCTTGCAAAAGTGGATCCGGCGCTCTTCAACCCGAAGGGCATCCGTACGAAGCAGTACATGCCAGATGGGGTTATGAATGTGGTCTTCTCCTCGTCTTCCTTGGACATGAAAATCTGGTGGTATCCAGAGTATGCATCCAGAAAAGAGAGCAAGTCACACCCAGAGGTGGAATCCACAATCTGGTCGATGTGCGGCAAGGGAAATGGGTCCTTCGGGCATGCCTTGTTCAGATCCGTAAAATCTATGCAAAGTCTCCATTTCCCATTAGCCTTGCGTACCACTACAGGATTTGCTAACCATGTTGGATGCAGTACTCCTCTGACCAGACCAGCTGCCTCAAGTTTCTTGATCTCCTCGGTAATGAATTACTGCCGCTCCAAAGCTTGCTTCCAGACCTTCTACTTGACGGGTCGGGCATGTGGGCAGACAGTAAGGTGGTGCTCGATTACCTCCCTGGGAACACCGGGGATATCAGATGGTTGCCAGGCAAACACATTGATATTCGCCCACAGGAAGGCAACAAGCACGCTTTCCTATTTGTCATCAAGGGTGGCACTGATAGTGAAGGTACCATCAGCGCCAGCCAGCCCTGCCGGGACCTTTTTCATAGCAGGTGCAGCAGCCTTGGGTTGCTTGCTATTGGAACTCTCTGGCACGTCATCAACGGGCACAACGTACTCTGAAGAGGCACGTTTCCCGGATTCCTTGTAGGCATCCTTTCTATCTCTCTTCTTCTTCTTGTTTTCCTTGGCGGGAACACTGGCTTCCGCGGCCTCCGCCGCGACTGCTTCCCGGTACATCTTGTCCACACAAATGACTGCATCCTTCTTGTCTGACGGAATGGAAATGACACCTATCAGCCCTAGCATCTTCAAGGTATTGTAGGCAAGGGATGCTGCCATGAATTTGGCCAGGGCTGGGTGGCCAAGGATTCCATTGTATGGCAGGGGGAGGTTAACCACATCAAATATGATCTTCTCAGTCCGGTAGTTTAACTCCCCCCCGAACGTCACCGGTAGCATGATCTTCCCCTTAGGACGGCTCCTGCCGGGGTTGATCCCTTGAAATGTGCCAGTAACCTTGAGCTCTTCCTCTGCAATCTGAAGTTTGCTGATGACCTTTGGAGAAATCAGATTCAACCCGGCCCCGCCGTCCACCAACATCTTTGTGACCTTGAGGTTGCGGATTGTTGGTGAGACCAACAACGACAAGCACCCTATCATAGTGGTGCGGTCAGGGTGATCCTCTTTGTTAAAGATGATGGGCGTGCGGGACCACTTGAGCGGCTTTCGAGAATCTGCCGCTGGCTCCACAACATTGACTTCACACGCCCACTGTTTAAGTTGGCGGTGAGAGGAGTGTAGAGATGCACCCCCGTTAATGCACAGGGCGTCAGTGGCTTTCTAGAACTCCTGCTCACTTGTTTCCTCTTCATCTCCTCCATCACTCTCATCATTGCAATCCTCCTTCTTACGGCCTCTGGCGGGTTTCCCTTGATTCTTAGGAGCCTTGTCGGGGTGGCTTGCTCCGCCGCCTCGTCCTTTCCCACCAGCGCCATCTTGGCCTTTCTCCTTATCACGCTTCTCGTATTTAGCCCTCTGCTTCTTGACGAGCTGCTCGACCTGATGACACTCCTGGAGATCATGGCCCTTGGTCCGATGGATCTTGCAGTACGGCCCAACACCTTTCCCAGCCTTCTCGGCAGCCGCAGCTTCCCGGCAATCGGTGCACGCGGTAACTTCCTTGCCGGGAACTTCGGTCTTGACCTTCTTGCCGGTACTAGGTGCGCCCGATCCCTCAACGGTCATCACTGCCTTATCCTTGCACCTTTTGTTGCGCTTCTTGTTCTTCTTCTTATGACTGGTGGCCTCGTCGTCATCCTTTGAGTCGATGTCGATGCCATCCTCTTCACCGGGGAGCCGCCTCCCCTCCTCTACCCGAGCACACTTATCCACTAGAGTGTAAAGCTCCTTCAGAGTCTTGGGCAGTCAAACGTTCATCTTGGAACATATCCGACGGTTGCGCACGTTGGACTGGAACGCAGCTATCACAGCTGCCGGGTGGATGTCTGGAATGTTCCTGTGTACTCGGCTGAACCTCTGCATGTACTTCCGCAGGGTCTCTCCTTCCTTCTACGGGAGGAGCTGCAAGTCACTGGGCCGCCTGTGAAGGCGCCAACAAACTCATGGCACAGGTAAGCCCAGGTCGAAATGGAGTTCTCTGGTAGGTGCATTAGCCAAGACCTCACATTTGGCTTGAGTGCCAGAGGGAAGTAGTTGGCGAACACCTTCTCGTCTCTTCCCCCGGCAGCTTGAACAGCGATGGTGTAGATGCTCAAGAACTCTGCCGGGTTTAGTTTCCTGTCGTACTTCTCTGGTATTTCTGGCTTGAATATGCGGGTAGATGGCCAACGGACTTGTCGCAACTCATGAGTGAAGGCGGGGCACCCAACCTCGAAAGGTAGGTACCCACCTTCACTAAGAGTAGGCTCGTCGATGTTAGGGCCATTGTGCCTATCAAACTGGCGGTGGGTGTCGCGACGTCGCTCGATGGTGACGCGCGCACCTTCCCTTTGCCTGTCCTCCAGGACTCGCCATTGGCCTTGACGCACTCGAGGGTCGGACGAAGCCATCGAGATGTCGTCGGGTTCTTGATCGCGTGGCTCCGGCTGTGGCCCCTGCGCAGGCTGCCGCGAAGGGGACTGCACCGTGGGGGTGGCCCCTTCGGCATGGCCAGCAGCGCGGGCCATCGTCGTCACCTGGGGAGGCCGTGGCGGGCCAGCTCACTGTGCTCCTCCCGCCTCGACGAAACCAAATAGGCTTCAAATGGTGGCTCTCCACTCATCCATCTGACCGGCTGCCGGCGGAAATCTCAAACCAGCTAGGCCCGCGCCATGGGCTCTGAAGCGGTGCTTGGCATGGATGACGACGTAGATCGTAGCGTCGCCTGGCTCCTTATGGTGCCGGTAGTAGCCGCGCCATGTTCTCGTCGTCGTGAGCCTGTCGCCAGGGGGCGTGGTGATGAGGTGGAGGCGCTTGAGGGCCAGCGGCTCCGTTTAGGGCATCGGCTGGGTCAGCTCATTCCGGGAGTGGCGCACGCCCTGCGGCCGCGCCTGCAGCGGGAGCAGCCGGAGAGTTGCGATTCGCCCCAGAGCGAGTGGCACCGCTGCGGCTGTGCCCTTCGGCTGGGCGGAGAGGTGCAGACAGAATGATTTCTCCACTCGTACCTCGTGGAGCGTGGCCGCTGGGATGTTGTTGGTGCTGTCCTTCCTTGGTGCCTTCTACCCTCATTTCGACCGCAGGGGAGGTGGTGACGCCGCCGCCTACGCCGGCCACGTCCCCCGTAGTGTCCATGTCTCCGTGCGTCCCCGTAGCCCCCGCAGCGTCGACGGCCGCGTGCAACGGGGCCTTTGAAGTGGACGAATGGGCCATAGCACCGGGCTTCTTCTTGGGCGCCATGGACGATGGAGCCGTCGATGAAGAAGATGGTGAATATGATGAAGATAATGACGCGCTGCGTACGCTTCTCGGGTTCGCGCAAGCGCTTCCCCCTACCTGGCGCGCCAAAGATGTCGTGGGAAACCGCGGCCACCTATGGGGCCATCAGCCCTTGTGGTTCGGTAGGGGGGATGAGCACATTGCACAAAGAGCAGAGAACGTAGCACAACACGACAGATATCACACGGGCAGTTTTACCCAGGTTCGGGCTGCCACAAGGCATAAAACCCTACTCCTGCTTTGGTGGATTGATGGTGGGTTGTGGTGGAAATGCAGCGCGCTTGCCCGGCAGGGTTGCCTCGGGGCGAGAGCAGCTACGCGCATACGAGTGTACAAGGGTCCCGAATCCTTTCTATGGTTGCCATGGCCCTCCTTTTATAGATCAAGGGGTCACCACAATGGCAAATCAGTCATTGTGTACTACTGATTAGATAGCGAACAGTGCTATCATACCTAACTCTGCAGACAGAGCAGTGCGCATTAAATGCGCCGCTTATTGTCACATCGTGGCATGCCCGGCAAGCCTTGCCGGGCTGCTCGGCCACCTTCTCGTCTGTCTACTTGACACATCTCTGGACGGGTGTCATTTGGAGGTGATTTCCATAGGAAGTGGCTGCCACGTGCCAAATAACAGCTACTTAGTCATTCGGGGGCTTGACACCGCACCGATAGATGACTTGCATCGCTGTGAGGTGGAGCGGTGGAGCCTTAGCGGGGTAGTTTGCCTTTGTCGCGCCCGGCAGGCCTGCCGGGACGGTCTTGAGGCTTGTCTTCGGGGCCACCTCGACCTCGTCAGGCTTGCCTGCCCGGCAAGGGAGGCTTTCCCTTAGTGGTGTCTTGCTCATTTAGCTTGTCTTGGTCTTCTTGATCTGCCCTTTGATTCCTCAAAGAGCTATCTCTTCAACTCGATCTCGCTTTGGATGATGCAACCTTGCTCTTTTAGGCCTGTGCATGGTCTGGGCAATAGACCCAGGGTTTGTTGCACCGATAGTCACGGACGTCAGGATGAGCGAAAAGCTCGCCATCAACTATGTCCTGTGCACAGCGCTGGAGCTGTTCAACTTTGCTGACAAGTGTGCGAGGGTGGAAGAAGGCCGCCTCTCTCTCGTCAGTAGCCCTGACATCGAGCTCGAGGACAAGAAGGCCAAGGCCAAGGAAGCAAAGTGCAAGGGCTCTGCCGTGCTGGCAGCGGAGCCTGAGCAGAAGCGCGGCCGCGATGAGTTCGCCAAGGACGTCCGCCCGTTTTGCGTCTTCCACAATGTGCGCACCCACAACACCGACAACTGTCAAGAGCTCAGGGCGCTCCGTGACGAGCGCTTGGGCCGCCGTCCCGAGCGTAACGACCATGGCTTCGTCCACAGAGGGGGCCGCGGTGGAGGACGCTGGGACAACCGCAATCCCTGCCAGGGCTGGCGTGACCAGCCTCGCGAGGACGCCTGGCGCTATCAACCTCGCGATGGCGCCTGGCGCGATCAGCCTCGCCAGGTCCGACCTCAGGGCAACGCAGGCCTTCCACCGTTGTCGCTGCCCCCAGGAGGAATGACAACAACTAGCCAGACGAGGGGCTGGGGGCTATTAGGAGGGTTGTGCAATAGCCTGCATCCTCGAAGGAGCTCATGTTCCCGCGTCCAACCGCCTCTTCAAGCAGTTCTCTCGTGAGGTGAATCGTGCCCTCCCGAGGCTTGAGGCTGTGCGCCCCCTCAAGTGGTCTCAATATGCCATCACCTTCGATTCCATGGACCACCTCAGTTGTTCGGCTACAGCGGGCACACTCCCCATGCTGTGCACGCCCACCATCAGCAACGTCTCAGTCACCAAGACCCTCATCGACAGCGGCGCCGGCCTCAACGTGCTTTTCGTGGAGACCTTCGAGACGCTTCAAGTGCCTTATGACCAGCTAAAGCCCACCAAGCCATTCTATGGGGTGACCGACGGCTCCACCTCCCCCATGGGGCAGGTGCACCTCCTAGTCACCTTCGAAACTCGCAACAACTACCACACCGAGCTTATCGACTTTGACATGGCTCACATTGGCCTCCCGTCCAATGCCATCCTGGGGTACCCTGCCCTCGCCAAGTTCATGGAAGCTACCCACCATGGTTACAACATCCTCAAGATGCCAGGGTGCAGCGGCATCATCACCGTCACATGGAATGAGAAAGATGCGGTCTGCTCCCTCGAGCACGCCTACAGGGCTGCAGGAGCCGAGAACTCCGACGGTGAGGGAGACGTCGCACTCCCTGAGGCCGTCCCCGTGAAGAAGAAGCAACTCCTCCCCAAGGACCGTCCCGAGGAAAAGAAGGCTCCAGCTAGCGACGCCTAAGGTGCCACCCCTGCCATCGGGGTGTGCCTTCCTCCCATATAGGAAGGCACGCTCGGCGTCCCCCTCAGGGCAGGCTCTGAGGCTTCCACTTGGAGAGCCTCTGACCTGACCGCTGCGATGAGGGAGGCGCTCGGGCACCACTTGGAGGTGTGCTTCGACGCGCGCCCCCACAAGCAAGGAAATCGACGTGAGGTGCCAGGAGCATGAGAGTTCATCACCAAGGCGATCGAGGAGCTTCAGGAAGCACAAGCCATGCGCGGCGAGTGCTGCCCCGCACGTCCCACCAGCGCAGCTGCCGCCCCCGACGCAGGCGGCTAGCTGCGCGTCTGCGTGAACATCCCTGGCCTCAACAGAGCCGCTTCTCAGGACCTCTTCTGGTCGTCGCACGTCGGCCGGAGCGGGGGTTACCCCTGCAACTACTTCCGCATGCCCTTCGGCCTTGTGAACACGGGCGCCATGCACCAGTGGTTTGTGCAGCTCGCGTTGGCGTCTCACGAGGCCAGGCGCTCAGCGCTATCGTCTCATGAGGCCCCGACCCCTCGTGAGCCTCCCGAGCCTTAGGAGCCGCCCGGCTCGTGAGGAGCAAACCTCCACGGCACGCTTCATCGGCTTCCTCGACGCTTCAGAAAAAACATTGCCAGGTGACTTTTGGGTTGTTCAATTGAGGGCGCCCCCCGGGCTGCATTATCCTCAGGCTGAGAAGGGTCCACCCCTACAGCTGCGTTGCTTTTGCCCATGTATCAGAACCTGCTATGCTTTTGTGAGTTGCCATGACTGTTAACACTGCATTTGATACCACATTGCCTCCGGAGGCATCGCCCCACCGGCTTCACGCGTTAGCAGCTCTCCTCCTGAACGTCCCATGAGAGGGGGCTATCGGCACGGCGCCTGTGCTCGGATCCGTCCCTGCAGTGTTGATAAATCTAAGCGATCGAGCTCTGGCTCGTGGGCCGGCCCTGTGCACGTCACCTCATCAGGTCCTTAGAGCCTTGTCTTCTCACGGAACAATCATGAGCAGATCAGCAAGCGCGCACCGCCCTTCGTACCTCGTAATCTGTCAATGCGCAGGAACTTCAGGAGAACATGCATTCGAGCGGTGCCTAGGCGACGGCCTATCACCTCAGGAGGGTCGGCCCCGGACTGGCCGATAAAAGTTAAGTACTACCACCTTACACTGCATCACTGCTGACTGAGGTGCCTCTCCCTGTGACCTTCACGAGGCGCGTTACTTCTTTTTCGCGCGAGTCGCTTGCACGTTAAAAGGGGAACGCTTGAGCATCGCGCCTCAGGAGTTCCTACTGGCTCTCAGGCCCTCACCCCCTGGCCTTGTCCCAGGCATCGCGACCTGACATACTAGCGGCGGCTAAGCCTCGCTCGAGGGCAGAGCACCTTGGCGAGCGAGGAAAAGAGAAGCAAACCTCGTGAGGAGATATGGGCGAGAGGGCTGCGGTTCGGCCGAATTTACATCCGTTAAACGCAAAAGGACGTTGATGCTTTACATGCCCTTCGCGGGACTTGTGCTGACCCATCGCAGAGAAATGATGCACAGGGAACCAAAGCCCCAAGGAAGCACGCCCTCATGCTGCAGAGATCACCTGCAGGCCGCGAACGCCTCACACCGCCCCATAAGCTAAGTCGACCTCTTCACGCCAAGCGCGAGTCTCTTAATAACGCTCCGCCACTACTTTCGCGATCTTGTCTCGGCGAAGACCCTTTCTCCTTCTCGAGCCGCTTGCGCGTCAAGAGGGACCTCTTGAGCATCGCGCCTCAGGAGCCCTTACCGGACCTCGAGCCCCTTACCTCCTGGCCTTGACCTAGGCATCGCGACCTGGCATAGCAGCGACGGCCGAGGCTTGCTTGGGGACTGGGTCCCAGCGATGTAGAGCAGTAAGCGATCGTAAAGAAAAAGGGGCCGAGCTCGAACAATAGATGCCACGATGATTTAAACGCAAGATAGAAGTATTAAAATAATGGCGCAAGCGCCATGGTTTCTTACACGCCCCCACGGGGCCCATGTCATCCAAGTGCAGGAAAGAACAAAAGAAACTTCCTTTTGGAGGCCGCCATTCCTGAGGCTTCGACTTCGACGTCGCGGGCGCCTAGTCGAAGTCATCCTCCACCTTGATGTGGTGGCGTGGCGGCTCGTCATAGTCATTGTTGCTTCCGCTTTCCCCTGAAGAGGTGCCGTCGCCGCTGGAAGCGCCGCGGCCATCGCCAATGGCAAGTTCACCGCCGAGGATGTCACCGCCGCTGCTGTGTTCGTCATCGTCGGAGGAGGGGTGGTCGCCGCCGCTACCATCGCTCTCCGGGCAGCAGCCGAGGCGGCAGCCGGCCTCCCCAAAGATCTTCACGAAGAGCGTCGCCGCCCTGTCGAACTTGAAGTGGAGGGTCTTCCCCCCTTCAAGCCGGGAGCGCGGGCGAACTACTTCCACCCTCGAGTCAGGTGCAGGAAGCCGGAGGGGCTAACCTCAGCCTCCACCCAGGAGGACCTGCTGCAACAGCCTTCCGGCTGCAACCACAGCCCGAGAGGCGCATCCGCCGCCGGTTCCCCTGTGAAGTAGCTTGGGAGCTGGAGCCGGGTGTGTGGCGGGCTGTCCATCCACACGATGAACTTGTCGGCCGAGTCGGCAGAGTGGGCCCATGCCCGAGGTGGCCGGGTGGCCGCCCCGTCTCTCCCTCCTCGACCACGGCTGCCTCGACCCCCACGGCCGTGTCCGCGGGAAGGGTTCTTCCTACGGCCGCCAGAACTGGTGCTGGCCGCCAATGGGGCTCGCCCGTGCCCCCGGGGAAGCGCCGCAGGCATAGCAGTGGACTTGCAAGGGTGTCCCCGTCCTCTGGCAGGCGACAGCGGCTCCGATCCCTCCTGCTTTTCCTTGCCCTTCTCGGCGGCGATGAATCTTCTCAAGGGCGCCATGGCCATGGCAACAGCGGTAGAAGATAAGGAGGCGAGAAGATAGAGGTGAGCCGAGGGCTCCGCCCCTTCGCCCTCTTATAAGCAATCGGAGGACGCCAACCCGCGCCCCTTCACCTTCGAAGCAATGATGGCCTCGCGGCATGCGCCAGGCTTTTTTCAGCCTGGGAAGTTGCCGAGGACTTATGGGGAAGTGGGAGCGTCCCACGCCCCGTCGTGCGCCACGCGTCAAGCCTGGCCTACAGGCAGTTAGGGCCCACGCTGCTTCGCCTCTGCCTCCGAGCAGGGCCGTGCACGCCGCGGGCCTGGGGGCTACTGTTGGGGTTTTGGGACCGGGGGTACCCAGTCCTGTCTGCCTGCGGCCCATCGTGCGGCATCGTCAAAAGCTCGGTGCGACCCAGCTCCAAGACTTGACGAACAAGACCCTCGCGAGGGCCCCGCCTAACGAGGCGAACTACTTCAAGGCTCCCGAGGAGCGGCCTCTAGAGACTGCCTCCCTAGGGGTGGACATATCTAGGCCCTCACCCCGGCTCACGAGGCGCGTGTGTCGGATTTCGGATTTCGCAAACCCTTGAGAGGTTTGAACTCTAGGTGCATGCGAAGAACTCGTCCTCCCCAGTCTGCCTACTCGCTAATCTCACAGCCTAGCTCGACGAACTGTAAGGAAAAGAGACACAACAGTTTACCCAGGTTCGGGCCACCTTGCGGTGTAAAACCCTACTCTTGCTTTGTGGTGGATTGGCCTCGAGGGGCTGAGGATGAACTAGTACAGTGGTGAACAGCCTCAGGAGGAGAGGTGTTCTTGAGCTCGAGTGAGCTGGTGGAGTGAGGGTGATCTGAATGATCCGTCCCCCTCTATGGTGGTGGCTAAGTCCTATTTATAGTGGCCTTGGTCCTCTTCCCAAATGAAAGGCGGGAAGGGATCCCACAACGGCCAACTTCGAAGGGAGACAACTAGTACATGCTATCCTGACAAAAGTAGTCTTCGCCTGCAAAGGCCTCTGGTTGTGATGCCGTGGTGGGCTCGGTGATGACCTCCGTCCTGCCATCCTGGTGGTCTTGGTCTTGTTGCACGGGAATGGAAACCTTTGGCTGATTCCTCGGGACTCCGCGCCTGCGCTTGCCTCTTTAGCACCAAAGAGGAAACTGGTACACTGTGCCCACTGGCACCCGCCTGGCCATGGTCGTCATGGCTCACGTCATCCGGACCTCATGAGGTGAGGCTTGCATAGAGATCTCCGCTCCTCGGGAGCCAGCCTGAGGAGGCCGCTCCTCGTGGTTGTCTTGTTGTCGTCCGCCTCGCGAGGCTTGGCCCCTCGCGAGGGTCTTGAGTTGTTGTTGCTGAAGCTGGGCCATACCAGGCCGTTGATGGAGCCACGCCGTGGGCCACAGGTAGGCAAGTCTGGGTACCCTGGTTCCCAGAACGCCGAAAGTAGCCCCCTGGCCCAAGGCACGCTCGCACTTGGCTTGGAGGCGAAGCCAAGGGGCAAGTGCGGAGCGCCATGGGGCCCCACTGCCTGCGGGCCCGGTCGACGCGTGGCGCTTGATGGGACGTGGGCGCCTCCACTTCCCCACGTGGCGTCGATAACCGCTAGACTTGACGGCTGCCTGTTGTACGCGCAGTTTCACCATTGCCGCCCACCGTGCTCACCCTTGACTCCCCCTCCTTTCTTTGAACTTGCAGCTCTTCTCCTGGATCTAGCGCCGCGCCAATCCTCCCTTGACGCCATGGCCCCGAGGTCGAAGAAGAAGAGCAAGGCCTGCGCCCCTGCCGAATCCCGACCGGGCCTGGAGCCTGCTCTCGATCGGTCGACGGTGGTCAATCAGGAGGGTTTGGATAAGGTCCGGCCGACCCTCACCACCGATTTCAATGAGTGGAAGGCAATGACGGTCTGGCCTGCTTCTCGAGCTTTGATTGACATGGAGGCCACCGAGATCCCCATCCATCTTCACGCTCTCTTGGCCGGCTTGGTCCCCCCCTTCTCCAATTTCTTCAATGCCATACTCTCGCATTACCAGATCCAAGTGCTGCATCTGGACCCTCGGTCCATCATCCTCCTTGCTGTCTTCGCCTTCCTATGCGAAGCCATGGTGGGCATTGCCTCGTCTGTCGCCTTGTTCTGCCATTTCTTCTCGCTCCAAATGGTGGATGACCGCCAGTGCTCGGGGTGCGTGGCCTTCCAGGTCGTGGCGGCGACAGCTGGGTCGGGCATCGACTTCACACTCCGCCCGGACGCAAGGGGATTCTGGAAGCAGTGGGTGTTCGTGGATGTCGGTGTGCGCAACTCCTTGCTTCTGCTCCCGCGAGCGCCAGCGGTGCCCAGCTCCGGCTGGGGGCACGTGAGGCTCGCCGACGGTCGGCTTGCCCATGTTTGGTCCAGGTTGAAGAAGGTCGGGGTGACGGCGCCGATGGTGGCGAGAGAGTTCGTTCGGTGGCGCATTGCCCCGCTCCAGCGCCATTCTCGCCCAATGTGGGCCTTCACCGGCAGCAAGGACTGCATGAGGCTCCAGGTGCCTTCGCTTCCTTCCAAGACGCTGCGCACAATGCTTGAGCTCCTGACGGGCGACCCGGCGCCGGCCACGCTTCCTGAGGATGGCTGCCTCTTGTACCAATGCTCGAACAAGGAGGACTTCATGAGGCAGATGCCCCACTTTGACGAGTGGGGGCCGCGCCCGAAGGGCCTTGAAGGGCCCCGCGAGAATCCCATCTTGGTGGCTCCCTTGCTTGTCGACCCTGCGGCGCGCACCCCGGATGTGGATGCAGGGGGGCGAGCGCCACCAGGTACCGCTGGGGCGACTGCTGGGGAGCGAGCGGGTGTCGCCAGGTGCTCCCGAGGTGTTGGCTCCCAAGGTTCTGGTGAGCACTCCTGAGGAGGTCACCGGAGAGCTGGTGCGACCCGACGCTCCTGAGGCAGCTACCCCAGCTTGGGCGAGCGGTCCTGAGGTAGCGGCTTGTGGGCTAGTGCGGCCTGGTGCCCCTGAGGCCACCGCCCTAGAAGCCCCGCCGGGCCCCTCGGCTGCTGAGAGTTGCGCCCCGAATCTCGGCCAGCTTCGCCTGAACCTTGAAGCGCTCTGCAAGAGGAAAGGGCCTCCGAGCTGCAGTGGTGACGCCTACCGACCGCTGAAGCAGAGGAAGTACATAGCCGTAGACGAGTAAGTACCTTATCTTTGTGATTTCCCGCGAATGGCGTTCGTTCTTGACAATGGCTCCTCAGGATCCCTTCGGCTAAGGCGACGAAATCTCTTGGGAAACGACCTCCAGAAGTCCTTGGCACGCTCCCGACTCTGAGCCCCCCGCACCAGAACCCCGCGCGAGGTACGGGGCCTGTCCGATAGGCGGACGCGCCGCTGAGGGGCCGTGAGCCTATGCTTCCAGCATCCTTCTTTCGCGGTCTTTCCTGGGGCGCAGGAGGCGTGCCGAGGCCTCCTCCGTTGGTCATCACCGGCGGCTCGGCGATCTCGGCGTCGGCTTCGTCTTTGAGCAGTGAGACCGCTCTGCCCAGCACCTTCGCCGAGGCCAGGAGAGCGGGCGGGAAGGCACCGGCCTCTAGCCCCCCGCTAGAGGCAGACGAGCCGCTCCAAGCCCCTCCGACAACCCCCGGCGTGAAGGATGGGCTTGGCCGTGTGTTGAAGCTTGCGCGCGTGCGCGGCGTTGTCCGTCATGAGCTCTTCCGGGAGGCGACGGGCGCACTGAGCCGGCTCGGAGAAGAGCTTGCCGACGTCGACGCCCGCCTCAAGACAGAGGACCTTCGCTTGGTGCACGAGTGGCACCAGTTGAAGGTTGCCATCAACCTTGGGCATCTTCAGCATGAGCGCGCCGGCGCGAGCGCCGTGGCATCCCTTGCAACTTTTCGCGAGGCTTGCGCCCGTGCCCTGGAGTAGGCCAGAGCCACCAACCGCCGTCGTGAGGTGGCCGAGGAGCGGGAGCGGGAGCTCCAAGCTTCGAACGCCGCCCTTGAGCAGCAGATCGAATCACGCAGGGCCGCCCTGGCAGCATCACCAAGCAAGGCCCCTTCCGACGAGAAAGAGGTCCAGGAACGCGAGGAGACGCTGGCGCTGGAGGTCTTGGAGCGCAGCCTGGAGCTTGAGCGGTTGGAGGTGAGGGAGCGCCAGGTAGCCATGGCTGAGGATGCCGTGGCCGCACGTGAGGCCCAGATCCAGGAAGAGGTTGACCAGAGGGTGGGAAAGGCCTGCGCGGCTCTCGCCGACGAGTACCGCCTGAAGTTGGAGCTCCTGAAGGCCGAGTTCGAGGACAGGACCGTTGCCCTCAGGACAAAGCTGGACGAGGCGGAGCAGCGTGAGAGGGTCACCAAGGAAGCTCAGGCCTCTGCTCAAGCTGACCTGGCCTCCGCCCGCGCCGAGCTGTCCTCACTCCAGCAGCAAGTCGAGGCTGTCACGTCCCTTGCGGAGAAGACCGTGAACGAAGAAAACCGCCGCTGGACGATGCAGCGTGAGCGCTCCTTGATGCTCCAGGACCTCAGAGTGAGGGCCAACCAAGCTTTGGGCATGATCGGCGAGGAGAGCATCGCATAGCCGCACGAGGACGATGAAGCCAGCCACCTCCGCTTCTTCACCCTGATCATGACCCGCCTGGAGGACCGGGTGGCAAGGGCTCGCGAGCTCGTTGCAGAGTGAAGTCGAGGCCTCCTGGGGCACGCGTTCTCACGCGTCTTTAGTCACCTCCAGAACCTTGATCCCCATTTTGATTTCAATGCTGCAATAGCCCCCATGCCCTGGGTCATCTAGGGTAATCTGGCGGAATGGGTGGACGTCCATGTCGATGACCTGGTCATAGAGTTTGCTCCTGAGGATGACGCGGCTGTGATCGCGGTCGAAGAAGGCGATGTGGATGACGATAATGAAGACGACGCCAGTGACAGCGCAGGTGGCGCGGATGAAGGTGGCGAGGACGGCGCTGAAGGCAGTGCCTCTGGCTAGGCCTGCCTTTCCCTTTGCCTTAATCTACATGCAAAAAACCTTTGGGCACAGCCCTGCGGGGCGTAAAAGCATTTTTGAAGGGGGGGGCCCTTATGATGTATGAAATGATGATATGCCTTTTGAAAATAGGATTTGGAATATGCCGTCATGAGCCCACAGGCTCCCGAGCGGGGTAGTTGTTGCAACTTATCTTGGCTCCGTAGGTCTTGAGCGAGTGCTGAGGTCGCGGACGCGCCTTCCTCCTGAGGCGAGCCCGCCGGGGCTCGCGAGGTTTTAAGTCTCCCGGGGAGCCTGCTGGCCCGCCCAAGAGGGCCTCGCGAGGAGCCACTTGTCGGATCACGGCAAGGTGTGCGCGCGATGATCCCGCGGTGATCGCGCTCCAACCCCCTGGGGGGGCCTTGGCATCTCTGGATCCAGCCCGGGCGTTCTTGGACACGCGCATACCACGCCCAGCCCCCCGCTCGCGGGGCGCTCGGGGGGGGGGGGGGGGGGGTGGGTAGCAGGCGCGAGCTACTCTCAAACACAAAAGCAGAAAGCAAGAAATTGCACGAGACAAGAGAAAATTCCCCCGTTTTTCTTTTAATAAACACACAAATTCCAAATTCATTCCAAAGGCGGAAGATGAGTTACAGAAAGAAAGGCAGAATCAAATGGCCGCGTCCGGCACTAGCTAGTCTTCTTGTCTTCTCACCAGCGCGGAGCTAAGTGCTTCCACTGGGCGTGGGTGGGAGCCCCCGTGAGGCCCGAGGGCGGCACTCAAGAGTCTCCAGGGCGTGTACAGCCCCACTCATTATTACGTGAGAGTGTCACGAGCGGAGACCTTCACAGGCGCGGGGCCTTGCTTCACGTCGCCTGACGAGGGCCCCACCCTGTGCCTCCCCCGACCACTGTTGGGGCATCCGGAAACCAGGACGAGACCAAGGGGCAAGGGGGACGCTAGCGGTGCCCTCGGCGACCGCAGGCCCTCCGCCGGGGGGAAGGGCTCGTCGGCCCCTTCCCCGGCAGAGGACCTACCTTCGTGTAGCGCCTTGCTCCATGCTGTGCGGGGGAGGCCCTGGCCACGGGCTCCCCCCGCGCAGCCCCCTGTGTGCTTCGCCCGCCGGCAGTAGGGCCATCGCCGTGGGGTCCCTGGCCACTTCTGTGGCTTGGTTCACCTGCGGTCCATGGTTAACGTAATCGTGCTCCTGAGATATCGGCTGTACCCAGTGGCTGTTATCGTTGAAGGTGTCGGTGAAGTTCCGGGGCGGCTCGCAGAGAGCCTCGGCTTCATGTGCCCCCGACGCCCAGCCTGATGAGGGGAGCCCGCCGGGGCATTCTCTTGATGCGTACTGTAGATCCATCATGGGGGGTACGTAGCCGTCTGGGACTGCCGCGCCAGGGTCGTCGTCTGGATGGCCCGCGTTGCTGGCCACCAGGCTCGGTGCCAGGCTCTGATGGCCGCAGGGTGGCGCCGCAGCGCGGTCCCAGGAGGGACCGCCCGAGCTCGCCCCACCCGGGGGTAGCGTGGTCGGGAAAGGACGATCAGCGCTGTGGGCCGGGTTGGCGCCGCTAGGTTCCTCAGGTGCTCCAGGGAGGGGCGTGCGGGCGTGGCGGGGGCCCCCGCGTGCCCCTGTCACAGCCTGCAACATAGGCAGGGTGCAGAAAGGTGCCGCGCCCATACAGGCGGCGTCAAGCAGCTCGGCGACCCGCTCCAGCAGGGCATCGTGGCCGACTTCCGCCAACCGGCAATGTAGTAGCTCCCGTGCCACGATGAGCGCGGCTCGCATGTTCGCCTGCTCCCGGCGAGAGTGTGGCGCCATCGCCGCAGTGTAGCTCGAATATCGCGTGGTGGCGCGGTTGCGGCGTGGCGCGAGGGCAGGCGATGACGGCCCCCGCCGCCCGCGACCGATAGCACCGGGCGGCGAGCGGGCTGCGAGGAGCTCGGAGTGGAGATCCTCTTGGGCTGATGGCACTGCTCGGGCAGGCTGAACAACCCAGTGCTCAACATGCGCCCTCGGGGCGTCGACCATGAGAACTGCTGGGTGGTGGCAAATCTGCTGGCAGAAGAGAGTCTCCGACGCACCCCTACCTGGCGCGCCAAATGTCGGATTTCGGGTTCCACAAACCCTTGAGAGGTTCGAACTCTGGGGTGCGTGCGAAGAACTCGTCCTCCCCAGTCTGCCTACTCGCTAATCTCACACCCTAGCTCGACGAACTGTAAGGAAAAGAGACATAGCAGTTTACCCAGGTTCGGGCCACCTTGCGGTGTAAAACCCTACTCCTGCTTTGTGGTGGATTGGCCTCGAGGGGCTGAGGATGAACTAGTACAGTGGCGAACAACCTTAGGAGGAGAGGTGTTCTTGAGCTTGAGTGAGCTGGTGGAGTGAGGGTGATCTAAATGAAATGATGATATGCCTTTTGAAAATAGGATTTGGAATATGCCGTCATGAGCCCACAGGCTCCCGAGCGGGGTAGTTGTTGCAACTTATCTTGGCTCCGTAGGTCTTGAGCGAGTGCTGAGGTCGCGGACGCGCCTTCCTCCTGAGGCGAGCCCGCCGGGGCTCGCGAGGTTTTAAGTCTCCCGGGGAGCCTCCTGGCCCGCCCAAGAGGGCCTCGCGAGGAGCCACTTGTCGGATCACGGCAAGGTGTGCACGCGACGATCCCGCGGTGATCGCGCTCCAACCCCCTGGGGGTCCTTGGCATCTCTGGAGCCAGCCCGGGCGTTCTTGGACACGCGCATACCACGCCCAGCCCCCCGCTCGCGGGGCGCTCGGGGGGGGGGGGGGTAGCAGGCGCGAGCCTTACTCTCAAAACACAAAGCAAGAAAGCAAGAAATTGCCACGAGACAAGAGAAAATTCCCCCCGTTTTTCTTTTAATAAACACACAAAATTCCAAATCTCATTCCAAAAGGCGGCAAGATGAGTTACAGAAAGGAAGGCGGAATCAAATGGCCGCGTCCGGCACCTAGCTAGTCTTCTTGTCTTCTCACCAGCGCGGAGCTAAGTGCTTCCACTGGGCGTGGGTGGGAGCCCCCGTGAGGCCCGAGGGCGGCACTCAAGAGTCTCCAGGGCGTGTACAGCCCCACTCATTATTACGTGAGAGTGTCACGAGCGGAGACCTTCACAGGCGCGGGGCCTTGCTTCACGTCGCCTGACGAGGGCCCCACCCTGTGCCTCCCCCGACCACTGTTGGGGCATCCGGAAACCAGGACGAGACCAAGGGGCAAGGGGGACGCTAGCGGTGCCCTCGGCGACCGCAGGCCCTCCGCCGGGGGGAAGGGCTCGTCGGCCCCTTCCCCGGCAGAGGACCTACCTTCGTGTAGCGCCTTGCTCCATGCTGTGCGGGGGAGGCCCTGGCCACGGGCTCCCCCCGCGCAGCCCCCTGTGTGCTTCGCCCGCCGGCAGTAGGGCCATCGCCGTGGGGTCCCTGGCCACTTCTGTGGCTTGGTTCACCTGCGGTCCATGGTTAACGTAATCGTGCTCCTGAGATATCGGCTGTACCCAGTGGCTGTTATCGTTGAAGGTGTCGGTGAAGTTCCGGGGCGGCTCGCAGAGAGCCTCGGCTTCATGTGCCCCCGACGCCCAGCCTGATGAGGGGAGCCCGCCGGGGCATTCTCTTGATGCGTACTGTAGATCCATCATGGGGGGTACGTAGCCGTCTGGGACTGCCGCGCCAGGGTCGTCGTCTGGGTGCCCCGCGTTGCTGGCCACCAGGCTCGGTGCCAGGCTCTGATGGCCGCAGGGTGGCGCCCCAGCGCGGTCCCAGGAGGGACCGCCCGAGCTCGCCCCACCCGGGGGTAGCGTGGTCGGGAAAGGACGATCAGCGCTGTGGGCCGGGTTGGCGCCGCTAGGTTCCTCAGGTGCTCCAGGGAGGGGCGTGCGGGCGTGGCGGGGGCCCCCGCGTGCCCCTGTCACAGCCTGCAACATAGGCAGGGTGCAGAAAGGTGCCGCGCCCATACAGGCGGCGTCAAGCAGCTCGGCGACCCGCTCCAGCAGGGCATCGTGGCCGACTTCCGCCAACCGGCAATGTAGTAGCTCCCGTGCCACGATGAGCGCGGCTCGCATGTTCGCCTGCTCCCGGCGAGAGTGTGGCGCCATCGCCGCAGTGTAGCTCGAATATCGCGTGGTGGCGCGGTTGCGGCGTGGCGCGAGGGCAGGCGATGACGGCCCCCGCCGCCCGCGACCGATAGCACCGGGCGGCGAGCGGGCTGCGAGGAGCTCGGAGTGGAGATCCTCTTGGGCTGATGGCACTGCTCGGGCAGGCTGAACAACCCAGTGCTCAACATGCGCCCTCGGGGCGTCGACCATGAGAACTGCTGGGTGGTGGCAAATCTGCTGGCAGAAGAGAGTCTCCGACGCACCCCTACCTGGCGCGCCAAATGTCGGATTTCGGGTTCCACAAACCCTTGAGAGGTTCGAACTCTGGGGTGCGTGCGAAGAACTCGTCCTCCCCAGTCTGCCTACTCGCTAATCTCACAGCCTAGCTCGACGAACTGTAAGGAAAAGAGACATAGCAGTTTACCCAGGTTCAGGCCACCTTGCGGTGTAAAACCCTACTCCTGCTTTGTGGTGGATTGGCCTCGAGGGGCTGAGGATGAACTAGTACAGTGGCGAACAACCTTAGGAGGAGAGGTGTTCTTGAGCTTGAGTGAGCTGGTGGAGTGAGGGTGATCTAAATGATCCGTCCCCCTCTATGGTGGTGGCTATGTCCTATTTATAGTGGCCTTGGTCCTCTTCCCAAATGAAAGGCGGGAAGGGATCCCACAACGGCCAAATTCGAAGGGAGACAACTAGTACATGCTATCCTGACAAAAGTAGTCTTCACCTTCAAAAGCCTCTGGTTGTGACGCCGTGGTGGGCTCGGTGATGACCTCCGTCCTGCCATCCTGGTGGTCTTGGTCTTGTTGCACGGGAATGGAAACCTTTGGCTGATTCCTCGGGACTCCGCGCCTGCGCTTGCCTCTTTAGCACCGAAGAAGAAACTGGTACACTGCGCCCGCTGGCGCCCGCCTGGCCTTGGTTGTCATGGCTCATGTCATCCGGACCTCATGAGGTGAGGCTTGCATAGAGATCTCTGCTCCTCAGGAGCCAGCCTAAGGAGGCCGCTCCTCGTGGAGGTCTTGGTGTCGTCCGCCTCGCGAGGCTTGGCCCCTCGCGAGGGTCTTGAGTTGTTGTTGCTAAAGCTGGGCCATACCAGGCCGTTGATGGAGCCACGCCGTGGGCCGCAGGCAGGCAAGTCTGGGTACCCTGGTTCCCAGAACACCGACAGCGTGGTGACGTGAGCCATGACGAGCGGAGCCAGGAGGGTGCCAGTGGGCGCAGTCCAGGACAGTTTCTTCTTTGGTGCTAGAGGGACAAGGACGTACGCGGGTTCCCGAGGAATCCCCCAAAGGTTGCCATTCTAGTGCAACGAGACCAAGACCACGGGCTTGGCAGGATGGATGTCATCACCGAGCCCACCAGCGCGTCATGACCAGAAGCTTTGCAAGCGAAGACCACCTTTTGTCAGGATAGGGTGTCCTCCTGTCCCCCTTCAAACTTGGACGTTGTGGACTCCCTTCCCGCCTAGAGCTTTGGGGGAAGAGGACCGGGCTAGTTGTCGGATTCAGGGCTCCGCAGACTAAGAAGGTTCGAACTCTGGGGCGTGTGCGAAGATCTCAACCTCTCAAGTCTCAAGCTCGCCACCCTATAGCCTAGCCTTGTCGGATTCGCGTGAGCAGGAAGAAGATCAACACGGCAGTTTACCCAGGTTCGGGCCACCTTGCGGTGTAAAACCCTACTCCTGCTTTGTGGTGGATTGGCCTCATGAGGGGCTGAGGAAGAACAAGTACAGTGGATGAACAACCTCGCGAGGGCTATGGTGGAGAGGATCCGATCCCCTTCTATGGTGGTGGCTACCTATATTTATAGTGGCCTTGGTCCTCTTCCCTCAAAACTTAGGCGGGAAGGGATCCCACAACGTCCAATTTGAAAGGGGACAAGAAGTACATCTAATCCTGACGAAAGGTGGTCTTCTCCTGCAAAGCTTCTGGTCATGACGCAATGGTGGGCTCGGCAATCTTGGTCTTGTAGCACCGAAATGGAAAGCTTGGGGGGATTCCTCGGGAACCCATGCCTGTCCTTGCTCCCCTAGCACCAAAAGGGAAACTGCCCCCTCTGCGCCTGCTAGCGCCTGCCTGGCCTTGGTCGTCATGGCTCACGTCATCGCAGCCTCGTGAGGCTGGGCACCTGCATAGAAATCTCCGCTCCTCGGGAGGCAACCTGGGGAGGCCGCTCCCTTGGAGGTCTTGGTGTCATCTGCCTCGCTAGGCCGGGGCCCTCGCGAGGGTCTTGTCTTGAAGTCCTTGCCGCTGCCGTACTAGGCCATCGAGGGAGGTACGCCGTGGGCCGCAGGCTGGCAGGTCTGGGTACCCTGGTTCCCAGAATGCCGACAGTAGCCCCCGGGCCGAAGGCGTGCTCGGGCTGGCTTCGAGGCGTAGCCAAGGGGCAAGGGCGAAGCACCGCGGGCCCCAATTGCCTATGGGCTAGGCTCGACGCGTGGCGCCCGACGGGGCGCGGACGCCTCTGCTTCCCCATGTTGCCTTGGCAACCACTCTGAATTGACAGCAGCCTGGTGCATGCCGCGGCGCCATCATCTCCCAGAACATGGAAGGGCGCCGGTTAGCCTTCTTTCGCCTATAAAAGGTGCGAGGGGGCAGAGCCCCCTAGCCCATCTTCACCTTATTGCTTCTCACCCCACACTCTTGTAGCAGCATCCATGGCGCTGGGGAGGAGGTTCTCCGCCGCCGAGAAAGGGAAAGCTCCATGGGAGGAACCGGAGGCGCCGCCGCCCAAGAGAGGGTGCGGCCGTCCCTGCAAATCCACAGCCGCACCGGCAACGTCCTCACGGGGGCGCAGGCGTCCGCCTCTGACAGCCCGCACCAGCGCTAGCAACCGGGGAAAGGGCCTCTCTCGCGGGGGTGGCTGCGGGGGTCCTAGCAGCCGTGACCAAGAGGGGAGGCGCGCCATGGCCGTCCGGCCACCGCGCCCGCGCGCCCGCTCGAGCGACACGGCCCGCAAGTTCGTCGTGTGGGTGGAGGGCCCTCCTGGCATGTGGCTTCTACTTCCAGCCTCCTTTGCGGAGGAGCTGCCAGCAGTGGGACCCGTTGGGCTGTGGCTGCAGCCTGACGGCTGTTACAACGGGTCTTCGTGGGCGGAGGTCGAGGTCACCTCCATCAGCCACATGTTTCTAACGCGCGGATGGCAGTCATTTTCCCGCGCCGGTGGCCTGAATGGGAGGCGCACCCTCCACTTCAAGTACGACGGGGTGGGAACGCTCTTTGTCAAGATCTTTGGGGAGGATGACAGTCGTCTGGGGTGCTGCCCAGAAGGTGACGATGATGACAGCAACCGCCCCTTCGACGATGATGGCCAGCGCGGCGGTGACATCCTCGGCGGTGAACTTGCCCTTGGCAGCTGCACGTCCAGCAGCAGCGGCGCCTCCTCCGGGGGAAGCTCGAGCGACGACGACTATGATGAGCCACCCCGTCGCTGCACCAGGACCCAGGAGGGCGGTAAGACACCATGGTGCCTCGCTCTTGCCCAGGGGGACGTCGAGCCGCCTCACCACCGCACCCACGTCAAGCAGGAGGAGGACTCCGATTAAGCACGGGTGGCGGTGGAGCCAGGCCTCAGGAGCAATGGTCCTCAGGAGGCCACCTCTTCGTCTTTTTATCTCCTGCATTAAGAACTCTGGATAAGGCCCCGTAAGGGCGTGTAATGAACTGCGGCGCTTGCGCCCCTACATAAGTATTTCCTGTTTGTGTTCCAACATTTATATCGTTACTAGTCGAAACTGTTGTGATTAGGATAACTTAGCTTGGTGCGTTCGTGACCCTTGGCGGGTTCCTGTGTCACGGGGGCGCATTCCTCTGGAGCCTTGGATCTCACGCGGGTCCCTTCCTCATGACAACGCGATTAAGGCACCGGAGCGGCCTCGGGAGCTTGTTGGGGGTCTTCCTCCTCGTGGCCCTGTAGCTCTGGAGCCTCAAGGGGCAAGCTGCCCGCGAGGCGCTAGGGCACGGTTTACGTAGGGTTTCTTGTCGATGAGCCATACCATGACTGCCGATCATCCTGAATCTGGAGCCCCCGAGCGAGGGCGGACCGTCGCCCGGCAAGGCCAGGAGGTGAGTGCTCCTCAGGCCGGGGGGCCGATGGCTCGCTCGAGAGCGTAGTGCGAGGACTCGGTCGCCAAGGTCTTGGCGAGGTGCACGCATGAGCGGGCTTGCCGCTAGCGCAGCCTAAGCCGGCTCAGGCGTACACACCGTGCCCAGCCCCCGCTCGCGGGACGCGACAGAGGGAGCCATGGGCGGCTGCCATACTTCGCAAAGACGGAAATCGAGAGAGGAAGCACAACGAGAAGAAAAAGGAAAATTCCCCCTGTTTTTCGAATAAAGACGCGGGAACTTCAAATTTCATTCCAAGAAATAGCAAAATTGGGTTACGAGAGAAAGCAAAGAACGGGCGCGTCCGGTGCCTATACTAGTCTTCTAGTCTTCCCGCCAGCGCGGAGCATGGGGCTTCCACTAGGCGTGGGCATAGTCGCTGAAAGACCATGTCATCCCCCAGCGCGGAGCATGGGGCTTCCACTTGGACGTGGGTGGGAGCCCCCATGAGGCTCAGGGGTAGCGCTCAGGAGACTCCGGAGCGTGTACAGCCCCACTCATTATTACGTGAGAGTGTCACGGGCAGAACTTGCGGAGGTGCTGAATGTTCCAGGTGTCGGCGTTCTGGGAACCGGGGTACCCAGACTTGCCTGCCTACGGCCCACAGCATGACTTCATCAGCGGCCTGGTACGGCCCTTCTCCAGCATCAATAACACAAGACCCTCGCGAGGGGCCAAGCCTCGCGAGGCAGACAACGCCAAGACCTCCGGAGGGAGCGGCTTCCCCAGGACGGCTCCCGAGGAGCAGAGATTTCCATGCAAGCCCCACCTCATGAGGTTCAGATGATGCAAGCCATGACGACCAAGGCCAGGCGGGCGCCAGCAGGCGCAGTACATCAGGTTTCCTCTTCGACGCTAAGGAAGCGAGCGCAGACGCAGAGTCCCAAGGAACCAGCCAAAGGTTTCCACTCCCGTGCTACAAGACCAGGACGGCAGGACGGAGTTCATCGCCGAGCCCACCACGATGTCACGATCAGAAGCTTTGCAGGCGAAGACCACCTTTCGTCAGGATAAGATGTACTACTTGTCTCCCTTCAAACTTGACCGTTGTGGGATCCCTTCCTGGCTTCATTTTGGGGGAAGAGGACCGAGGCCACTATAAATATAGCTAGGCCACCACCATAGACGGGGAGAACCGGATCATCCTCACCAGCCCACACCAGCACAAGAACACTCCTCCTGAGGTTGTTCTCCCTCTGTACTAGTTCATCCTCAGCCCACCTTGAGGCCAATCCACCACAAAGCAGGAGTAGGGTTTTACACCGCAAGGTGGCCCGAACCTGGGTAAACTGCTGAGTCCCTTTCCTTTCCTGTTCATTGAGCTAGGCGGTGAGATCGATGAGTCAGCAGGCTAGGGAGATTGAGTTCTTCGCACGCACCCCAGAGTTTGAACCTTTCTTGGGTCTGCGGAGCCCTGAATCCGACATTTATCCGACATTTGGCGCACCAGGTAGGGGTGCGTCGGAGCCTCTCTTCCACCGACCAATTCGCCGCCGTTCCACCGTTCCCATGGCCGACGCTCGTCGAGTCGCGCTGAGCGCCGGGCTGCTCTCACCATCCATGTCGCCCAGGCTGCACCTGCGGGCAACGGCGCCCCCCGCCGTTCCCCATCGCCTGTGCCAAACGCTGCCAAGGGCCCTGCGGCCCACGAGCAGCAGGCTTCGTCGCTGCATCCCTCTGTATGACGCGACGGGCGCACCGCCACCCCGTCGCTGACTCTGGCGGCTGCTTCGTCCTCCCATGTTCGTCGCGGCCCAGCGAACGCCAGGCCGCGTTGCTCATGGCGTGCGAGCTTCTGCGCTATCGCCCGACCAACGACCTCTATGAAGACTGGCTGGACCGCATCGCCGAACTCGTCAGCGCCGCCGGAGAGACCCCTCCTCCGTCTCGCTCACTACCTCCCCAGCCACCTCTTGCGGGCGACGTGGCCCACGGTGCGCCTCCTCCACCTCCCAGGCAAGAAGTCGCCCTCGAGCCAAGGCGTGAGGCTCCTCAGCGTGACCCGCCGCGCAGGGTGCTGGCGCGCGACGAAGAAAGCTGCCAAGTGGTGCAGCGTCCCCAAGGAGAGGCGCGCGCGCTCCCAGTGCCGCCACGTCAAGACCGCGTGCTGCCTGAGGCGGGGGTGCGCGAGCGCCAAGTCCAGGCTCCTCCTCTGCGGCGGGCTGCCGTGTGCGCGGCGGGCTGCCGTGCGTTCACCCTGGAGCTGCGTAGCGTCGTCTGGCCAGGGAAGTTCAAGCCAGACCTGCCTCCACGCTACGACGGCACCCCTGACCCTGCAGAGTTCCTCCAGCTCTACGAGCTGACCATCGAGGTGGCCAATGGCAACGAGAAGGTTATGGCGAACTGGTTTCCCATGGCCCTCAAGGACGGCGCACGCTCATGGCTCCAGAACGTCCCCACTGGATCGATCTTTTCATGGGATGAGATGCGGGAGCGCTTCATCGCCAACTTCGAGTGCACTCGAGACCGCGCTCTAGCTGTAGGCGACCTGCGGCGCGTCAAGCAATAGCCTGGGGAGACCTTGCACAAGTACGTCCAGCGCTTCACCAACGTTCGCCTCAAGATTCCCAAGGTGACGGACGAGGCCATCATTTCCACGTTCACTGATGGCGTCCGGGATGTCAAGATGAAGGAAGAGCTCGCCATGCACGAGGACCTGTGCTCGGCTCTGGAAATGTTTAACATGGCAGCCAGATGCGCGAGGGCCCAGGAAGGTCGCCTCACCCTCCTCGAGCTCCCAGAAGCTGACCCAGAAGACAAGAAGGCCAAGGCCAAGGACGTGAAGCGCAAGGGGCCAGCTATGCTTGCGGCTGAACCTGAGATGAAGCGCGGCTGCGACTACCAGGAGTCCTCCAAGGGCAGCCGTCCATTCCACGTCTTCCACAACGTGCACAGCCACAACACCAACGACTGCCAAGAGCTCAGGGCCATCCGGGACGGGCGCCTTGGGCGCCGCCCTGAGCGCAACGACCGCGGCTACGGCCGTGGAGGAGGCCGAGGTAGCGGATGCTGGGACAACCACGACCCCCGCCAGGACTAGCACGACCAGCCCCATGAGGATCGCTGGCAGGGCCAGCCTCGTGAGGGCCCCTGGAGGGATCAGCCTCATGAGGACCGCCCTCAGGGCAACGCTGGCCTTCATCCGCTGCCACCGCCGCCAAGGAGGAATGATGGCCACCACCAAGATGATGGGGCTGGGGGCTTCCAAGAGCCTCGTGCCGTGGCTTGCATCCTGGGCGGCGCTCAGGCTCCCGCCTCTCACCGCATCTTCAAGCAGTTCGCTCATGAGGTGAACGCGGCCCTCCCCAAGCTCGAGGCGACGCGTCCGCTCAGGTGGTCCAAGTACGCCATCACCTTCGACTCTACTGACCAGCTCAAGTGCGCGGCCGCTGCCGGTGCGCTCCCAATGCTCTGCTCGCCTACCTTCAGCAACGTCCTCGTCACCAAGACACTCATCGATGGTGGTGCGGGACTCAATGTCCTCTCCATCGAGACATTCGACAGACTCCAGGTGCCGTACGACCAGCTTCAGCCTACCAAGCCCTTCTCAGGAGTGACCGACGGCTCCACCACCCCGATAGGGCAGATCCGCCTCCTTGTCACCTTCGGCAAGCACGACAACTACCGCACTGAGCTCATCGACTTCGACGTCGCCCACATCCGCCTCCCGTACAATGCCATCCTCGGGTATCCAGCCCTGGCCAAGTTCATGGCCGCCACTCAACACGGCTATAATGTCCTCAAGATGCCAGGGAGCGGCGGCATCATCATGGTCGCCTACGACGAGAAGGATGCGGTGTGCTCCCTCGAGCGCGCCTACCAGGCTGTAGCGGTCGAGAACCCAGACGATGAGGGCGCTGCCTACCCTCCCGAGGTTGTTCCCAAGAAGAAGAAGCAGCTGCTCCGCCCGGGACCCCAGGAGGATGGGGCGCCCGACGACCGTGCCTTAGGACCTGCGCCCACTGACGGGGCACCTTCCCCTCTTGCATAGGAAGGCGCGCCTGACGCCCCTCTCAGGTTGGGCTCGAGGGCTCTCCTCTAGAGGGCCTTAGACCTGGCCAGCGTCACGAGGGAGGCGTTCGGGCACCATGTGGAGGCGTGCTTCAACGCGTGTTTCCGTGAGAAGAGCGCAAGGCGCGAGGCGCTAGGCGCTCAGGAGTTCATCACCAAGGCGATCGAGGATCTTCAGGGGGCGAGGGCCATGCGAGGCGAGCGTCGCCCCGCACCACCAGGCGCAGCTCCCTCCCCTGGCGAGGGCTGCGGGCTGCGCGTCTGCATCAACATCCCAGGGCTCAACCGGGCCACGTCTCAGGAGCTCTACTGGCCGTCCCACGTGGGCCGGTGCGAGGGCCCCCCTCACAACTACGTTCGCATGCCTTTCGGTTTGCTGAACCAGGCTGCCACGCACCAGCGCCACATGCGGAGTGTCCTGGCGGCTCACGAGGCCAGGCACCAGGCGATCCTGTCAGAGGAGGCACCGGACCCTCGCGAGCCCCACGGGCCCTCGGGGCCTCACAAGGCTCAAGACCTGGACGGCTCGTGAGGAACGACTTCTGCGGCTCGCATCTTCAGCTACTCCAACACTTCTTCAGCAACGCTGCGAGGTGACATTTTTCAGTTTGTTTAGTTGGGGGCGCCCCTCGGGCTGCATTATCCCCAAGCCGTGTGGGTCCGTCCCTATGGCATGTTTCGTTCTTTGCATCTATCAGAGCTGGCCTTACCTCTTCATGAGCTGCTTTATGATTATCACCTGCCTGCCCGGTGCCCTGTCGCCCCTTCACGGCCTCGCGCGTTGCGAACACACCTGTTGCTCATCCCGCCACGGGGGCTGCTAGCACGGCGCCTGTGCTCGGGTCCGTCCCTGCAGTGCTGATAAACCTGAGAGATCGAGCTCTGGCTCGCGGCCCGCCCCGCGCACATCACCTCACCGGATCCTCAGTGCCTTCGTCTTCCTGCGGAAAGATCAACGACTGGACGGCAAACATGGCTGTGTGTACTAACTCACAGGAACCTCTGGAACTAGACTATGAGCGGCTCCCGCAGGCCACCCCTTTTTCACGCAATTCACTTGCACGTTAAAGGGGGGGTCCCTGAGCATCGCGCCTCAGGGACTCCTACTGGCTCTCGAGCCCTCACCCCCTGGCCTTGACCACGGCATCGCGACCTGGCATACTAGCAGCGGCTGAGCCTCGCTCGATGGCTGGGACCCGAGAACGTAGAGCATCGAGATGAGCAAGAAAAAGGGGACCGGCGTGAGCCCTGCCTAGAACCGCCACCACCAGGACGCAATCAGGCATCGTGCAGAGGAATCGCTGCAGGCTTGCCAAGATAAGTCACCACATACATGTCGGCGTAAATCTCATGACCCAATATTTTGATTTTCGTGATCTCGCTTGGGTAAGGCCGTTTTCCCTATCGGTCTTCAGGGGGCTGCTTGCGCGCTAAAGGGGACCTCCTGAGCATCGCGCCTCAGGAGATCATACCGGACTTCGGGCCACCCACCTCCTGGCCTTGACCACGGCATCACGACCTGGCATACCAGCGACGACTGGAGCCGCCTGGGGACTGGGTCCTATCAGCGTAGAGCGCTAAAGCTACCGCGAGAACAAAAGGGAGCACCATGCCAAAACGAGATACGCGATCGTAGCATCGAACTAGGAACAATAACACTAAGGCAAAGCATTACAGTTCTTACATGCCCCCACGGGGCTCGTCATGGTTTTGTGCAGGAAAAACAAAAGAAGGGACTTTGGAGAACCCCGGCCTCAGGACGTCACCGACGGCGCTGAGTCGACGCCGCTACCGCACTCCACGCACGGCGAGAGCTCGGTGGCTCATAGCGGTCGTCGTCGCTGGACTCTGGAGAGTCGCTGGATTCTGGAGAGCTGCTGTCACCAGAGGAGCTGCTGGCAAGGCCAAGGGCAAGTTCAGCGCCCGTGGCCGCGCCGTGTGGATCGCCTCCTCCGGAGCAGTACTCCAGGCACCGGCCGTCTTCGTCGAAGACCTTGAAGAAAATCATGGAGGCTCCGTCGTATTCAAAGTGGATGGCGAGGGCCCCCTCCGGGTAGCAAGCACGGGCAACCTCGCCCCATCCCCGGGTCATGAAGACTTCGCCAGGGCGGACGACCTCAACCTCCGCTTCGGTAGCTTGGATGCAACACCCGGCGTGTTGCAGCCACAGCTCAACGGGCCCCCTTGGCGGTATCTCCTCCGTGAAGAACCGCGGGAGCCGAATCCACGTGCGTGGCGGCATTGCCGCCCACACCACGAACTCGCGTGACGTACCTTCGGCATGAGTTCGCAAGCCGGATGGACGGGTAGCCGTCGCCTGTCCTCCTCCATGACCCTGGCCCACGCAACGTTGGGCGCTGTTTCCAAGCGCAGGGCCCTGCGCGCGGGCGTACATAGGGATCGGGAAGCCCGGTGGAGCCCACTCATGCCAAGGCCGCATCACCTCGGCCCCTTCGCCGGCGTCGCGGGAGCGGCCGAGCCTCTTCTTCGGCGGGAGTGGCCCGGGCTCCTCCCGAGGGGCTTTTCCCTTCTCCGACGCGGAAAACCTCCTTATTGGCGCCATGGACGCTTCGTCAAGACAGCGAGGCAAGAAGGAAGAAGAAGCAAGCAGCGGGAAGACGGAGATGAGCAGGGGGCTCCGTACCTCCTCCCATTTATCGCCAAAGGGAGGCCAACCGCCGGTCTCCATGATCTCCGGTAATGATGATCTTTTTGCATGCAGCAGGTTATTGTCAAGTCAAACGGTTGCCGAGGCAGCGTGGGGAAGCGGAGACGCCCACGTCCCATCAAGCGCCACACGTCGACCGGGTCCGCAGGCGGTTAGGGCCCGTGGCGCTTCGCCCTTGCCCTTTGGCTTCGCCTCAAAGCCAAGTCCGAGTGCGCCTTGGGCCCAGGGGCTACTGTCGGCGTTCTGGGAACCGGGGTACCCAGACTTGCCTGCCTGCGGCCCACAGCATGGCTTCATCAACGGCCTGGTACGGCCCTTCTCCATCATCAACAACACAAGACCCTCGCGAGGGGCCAAGCCTCACGAGGCGGACGACGCCAAGACCTCCGGAGGGAGCAGCTTCCCCAGGACGGCTCCTGAGGAGCGGAGATTTCCATGCAAGCCCTACCTTGTGAGGTTCATATGATGCAAGCCATGACGACCAAGGCCAGGCGGGCGCCAGCAGGCGCAGTACAGCAGGTTTCCTCTTCGTCGCTAAGGAAGCGAGCGCAGATGCAGAGTCCCAAGGAACCAGCCAAAGGTTTCCATTCCCGTGCTACAAGACCAGGACTGCAGGACGGAGGTCATCGTCGAGCCCACCACGACGTCATGACCAGAAGCTTTGCAGGCGAAGACCACCTTTCATCAGGATAAGATGTACTACTTGTCTCCCTTCAAACTTGGCCGTTGTGGGATCCCTTCCCGCCTTCATTTTGGGGGAAGAGGACCGAGGCCACTATAAATATAGCTAGGCCACCACCATAGACGGGGAGAACCGGATCATCCTCACCAACTCACACCAGCACAAGAACACTCCTCCTGAGGTTGTTCTCCCTCTATACTAGTTCATCCTCAGCCCACCTCGAGGCCAATCCACCACAAAGCAAGAGTAGGGTTTTACACCGCAAGGTGGCCCGAACCTGGGTAAACTGCTGAGTCCCTTTCCTTTCCTGTTCATTGAGCTAGGCGGTGAGATCGACAAGTCGGCAGGCTGGGGAGATTGAGTTCTTCACACGCACCCCATAGTTCGAACCTTTCTTGGGTCTATGGAGCCCTGAATCCGACATTTATCCGACACCAGGCATTCTGGATGGGGACACCATCCTGCGTCTCCAGGCGTACGGCGTCGGGCCTGGAGACACGGGCGATCCTGAACGGGCCCGCCCACATGGGCGAGAGCTTGTGAAGGCCCTCCATGGAGAAGGACCCACCTCAGGATGAGGTCTCCGACCTCGAGAGTCCAGGAGCGGGTGCTGCGGCCATGGTAGCGCTGCAACGCCTGCTGGTACCTCGCCGTGTGGAGCGAGGCTCGGCGGCGTGCCTCCTCCCCGAGCATGAGGTCTGTCCCCTGCGTGGCATCCTGACACGGCTTGTCAAATGCCATGACGTGCGGGGAGCGATGCCTGACCTCGTGCGGGAGGACCGCCTCGGCCCCGTAGATGAGGAAGAACAGGGTCTAGCCGGTGGGCTTAGTCGCGGTGGTGCGGATGGACCACAACCCGGAATGAAGCTCACCGAGCCAACCCCGTCCGCAGGCTTCGAGCTTTTTCTTGAAGCTCCTTGTCTTGAGCCCCCTCAGGACCTCCGCGTTGGCACGCTTGGCCTGGTCGTTGCTCCGTGGGTGTGCCACAGAAGTGTAGCATATCTGTGTTCCAAGGTGATGTAGGGTGAACCCTAGGGGCCGATCTTTCATGAAATGGAGGGGATCCCATGAAGAACATGAAGAACACGAGGGAAAACGAGAGGAATCACCTAAATCAATGAGAAACGATCACACATGTGCTAGATCCAAGTACACATAGAGATCACACGATCCAAAGACAACAAAGGAAACATACAAAGGTAACTAGTTCATCTCCATGAGGAGGCCTTGAGTCCGCAAGGGATCTTCCCATGAGGGGTCTTGAATCCAAGCGTGGATCTTCTCCGTAGAGGCCGCGGTCTCTCTTGATGGAGTAGAACCACAAGGATGAGCAAAGCTCTATCTCTAAAATGAGCTAAACCAATGCTAATCCTAACTAGAGGAAGGGGAAGGAGTATTTACAGTGTGAGGCATGAAGGGGTGTGTGGGAAAGGGGATAGATGGGCCTCTGGCCAGACTCTGCGCGCAGGCAGGCGCCGGATGTCCGGGCTGGGAGCCGGATGTCTGGGGCTTCGTGAGTTGCCGGATGTCTGGGGCACTGGCCGGATGTTTGGCCCGAAGATGGGCAAACTTCTGGTGCGTTCTGTCATCGATGCCGAATTTCCGGGGGAAGGGCCGGATGTCCGGGTGGTGGCGAGGCACGGGATGCCCGGGCACACGGGCCGGATGTCCGGCTGCTGATGTTTCGGCCGTCTGTTGGTGCAGTTGCTGGGCGGCTGCATAGGCGCCGGATGTCCAGCCTCTGGCCCGGATGTCCGGCCGCTGTAGCTTCAACAACTTCGTCTTCTTCCGTCGTCACTTCCATGCTTCCCTCGCGGATGGTATAGTTGTTCCTTGGTGCTTGCACTCCTCGTCGTTGTCCGTGAAGCTCCGACAATACCTATGCATGCACACGAGAGGGGTGTCAAGTAGTATACCATCCTTGAAGGGGTCAAGTGAGCACGTGTAAAGGAGATGATTAACCTTTGTGTATGTGAAGTAGATGTCACACGTGTCACTCGCCGAACGGACTCTTGACATGGTGATGTCCATAGGATGCTCCGCATCATCTCCCCCCCTTGGGAAAGATCCGACCTCGAATCGAAAACCAAATCACCATGGGAAAGAGATGGCTTCGCCGTGTAGAAGTGGATGTTTACCAAGTACTCGTCATCTTGAAGCTCGAAATGGGCACTCTCCAATGTTGCACTGTCTAGTGATTCCTTCAAAAGGAGGAAAGACAACAAACACTTGGAAAAACAAATGTGGTTAGCGTTAGTGTAGAACCGACCATTCGATAGTTGGGTCACCCAACAAGTGTTGTCATCATGCAAAGCATATAGTGTGACAAAGAATTGTGACATGGCATGTAAGCATATTAATCGAGCACAAGCAAAGATATCATGGGAATAAGCATGTAAATGTGAGGTAGTGATGCAAATATGTGTGACAAGATAATGAGGATCTACCTTATTGTCATAGCAATCATGCATAAAGCGCTCGAAAAATGGTCTATGGTATGCATATGAATCATTCACAACACCAAAGAAGATGAGATGTCTAAACACATGGGTCAAGTGCAAGACAATCCAAGCATAATGTGCATAGGGTGTAGTGAATATAGTGTGGCACTCAACACAATATAAAGAGCAATTGTTCATCATGTGTGAGGCAAGCAAGGCAATCATGTGACAAGCAATGGGACATGGCATATGTGAAGAAATGACATTGGTGCAACCAACCATAAGATAGGGGCAAGTAATCCAAGAATTGGATGCAACACACAAGGTATATATGTCATGAGGCATGGAAAGGTGAAAATGACAAGTAGAAGCAAGATCTCTAACATGTGTGCAATCAAGTAGTCCAAGATGACCAATAAGTCTCGTGGTGCAGGCAACAGAAGTAGTATGATCCATAATATCCATGCTCAAGAAAGATGTCACCTTGAAGGTGTATCCTTGTGCATCCTTCACAATGCCAAAACACAAGCAAGTGCGATGTAGAATCGTCGTGGTAGAAGGTGGTTCGCTCTCAAGAGCTCGAATTGTCAACTCACGTGACTTGGAAGTTGACACGAAGTCCAAGTTTCCTACACATGCACACAACAAAACAAAGAACGTATGCGCATGGTAGATAAACACATCATCCATCATGATGGTTCTCTTCTCTTGCACATAACCATTAGAAGCACAAGTGCATGAATAATATGATGCAACAATGGCAATATTCATGGCACTAGGTATATGGTGCAAAGAGGTAAGACAGGCATGCTTCACAAGAAATATGTCAAAATCTCCAAATATATGTGAGAATGCTAAGGGGTCAATCTCATTAGAAACACTAAAATCATTGTTGCACTCAATACATAGAAAATTATCTAGCATGAGAGAGGCAACATATGGAGATATATGACAAGAAGCAATGACAATCATGTGCAAAGCATGTCAATGGTTGTCATCAACCCCATGAAATGAGCAAGTATGAATCATGGGTGATGCAACATAAGCAAGCATATCCATCATATCGTGCAAACTAGTGGAGCAAAGATGCAACACACTAGGGGAAATCATGGAAATCATGTCATGTGAGCAATTAAGAGGCATAGGCAATGCACATGAGATATCGCAGGCACGAACACAAAGCAAGATCATAGTATCATCATAGGAATCGGTCATAAGTGGAACATGGAAATAACAAGCAATATCTCCACCAAGCTTGCAAATACACATACAAGTATGAGAATCAATCATCATGTGTAATGCAAAGCATGGGTCACAAATGCATGGCTAAGGCATAGGAATGAGTGTATCATGCAAAGTGAACATGGCAATATGGGCAAATGATACATAATGGACAATAACCCTTAACTATGTGAGGGCCATGTAGAATAAATACGCGAAGACTTTGCGTGATGGGAACGGTGTGAAAGCCAATCCACGGGATCCCAAGTCATCGTTGCTCTCTAGAGCTCATTTTGTCAACTCGTGGGATTGTGAGGTTGACAAGTATTCATGGGTACCTACACAAAAGAGACACAAACCAAAGAAATTGTGTGCATGGTAAATGTACACATCATCCATCATGATGTGTATGTGCATGTGTGAGTTCGCACAAGATAAGCATTGCTCAAAGAAATTTGATGCATGGTACAAGAACATGTCATTCATCATGAAAGAATAGTTGTTATGTATAACACGATGGGGACACAAGTTGAGCGTGCAAGTATATGGCACAACAATAGCATTATCATTCATGGGGAGCATATTGTGCACATAATTATTGAGATCATGTAATGGATGGGATTGATCAAAATCTCCTAACATGTATGAGGAAACTATGGGGGCCACCTCATGAGTAATATTGGAAACATCATATGGAGAAAATGGACAACATCCAAAAGAATGCATATCCGAAGCTAGGTGGTCATGGCCTGGTGTCGGTGTCAAAACCGGCAGTCCTCAGGGTAGGGGGTCCCGAGCTGTGGATCTAGGATAACAGGGGACGACAAACACAATGTTTACCCAGGTTCGGGCCCTCTCGAAGAGGTAAAACCGTACGTCCTGCTTGATTGTATTGAATATATGATGGAGTTTACAGAGTAGATCTACCTCAAGATCAGTATGAGCTAAACCCTAAGGCTATAAGGTGATGAATGTAGCTCTAACCCTAATGACTACAACCCTCGGTTTATATAGACACCGATAGGGTTAGGGTTACCGAAGATAGATTACAACAAGAGGGAAAGAGATCTCGTCCACCCTTAACTTGGAGGGCACACTACGGCTTCACAGGTGTCCGGTCAATACACGGCTCCACCAGTCCGGCCCACGTACAATGGGCCATCGCCCCGAGGACCCCTTAGTCCATGACTCCCTTAGTAGCTCCCGAACTTGCCTCCAATGCCGAGACTTGTATTCGGCATCCATTCATCCAACCAATATTCGGCTTGCGGGGCGAGTTCCTCAGCTAGTCTCCCCCCTGTTCGATACCAAGCGATGTTCAGAATCTGAAGCGGTTGTTTTACTTAACACCGAAGGTAATAATAAAAATATCACTCAAGCGCAAATAGTGCCTTTATCTGACAACTTTTTCTCCTTCAACAAAGAGTCTCTTCCGGCCATAATGCCAGGCAGTTACTATTTCTCGAAGCGCGGCTCAAGGCTGACGCCATGATTGACACGCCCCCTCAACGTGGAGATCGTGTCCCAACTTTCGGGGGATATGGTTAATGATTTCAATTCCCCTCCCCGCTCATAACGCTGCGGGGATATCGGGAAGTGGAGAGGCCAACGACGTGAAAAAAGGGATCTCTGGCCTGCCCCAGTCTATAAAGGGGGCCGCTATAATCAGCATCCCACGCCGTCTCCTTCCTTCCGCACTCGCAGTCCTTTAGAGTTCCAGCACCCTTTCTCTCTGCTTCCCTAGCCAATCCCACTTCACCTCCTTCGACCATGGCCGGATCTGGCTCCAACGGGAAGTGGGAGGCCTCCTCCGTCACCAACGAAGACATCCTGAAGTTGAAGGAGGCCGGTTACTTGCCGGCCAATGTCGCCCATCGAGCCCCCGAAGAGGGCCAGATCATCCCTACGCCCAAGCCAGGCGAAAGGGTAGTTTTTCTCCCCCATTTCCTTAGAGGGCTTGGATTTCCCGTGCACCCCTTTGTGCGGGGGTAATGTTCTACTATGGGCTAGATTTCCATGATCTAGCCCCCAACTCCATCCTCCACATTTCGACCTTCATCATCGTATGTGAAGCGCTCCTCCAGGTCCAGCCGCATTTCAGCTTATGGCTGAAAGTGTTCAACGTGAAGCCCAAGGTGGTCGGCGGCGAGCACGCGGACTGCGGCGGGGCCATGATCAGCAAGCTAACACGGGTCCAATGGCCAGACAGCCATTTCTTCGACACTGTCCGGATGTGGCAGAAGTAGTGGTTCTACATCACCGAGCCGAGGGAGGCCGCATGGGGGGCGGCCCCCGCATTCCGGTCCGGACCCCCCACCAGATTGGCCTCCTGGAACACCAAGAGTCCGGACTAGGGGCGCGTTGCCGACACCAAGGCGCTGCAGAAGCGCATCGATTGCGTACTAGAGACCGGCGCTAAGTTGGTCGATGTGTTCCGAATCATGCTCTACCGCGGGATCCTCCCTTGTCAGGAAAGGGCCAAGCCCATGTGGGAGTATGAGCCCTCGGATCCGGCCACTGTGCGGCACCTCTTCGGCATGACTCCAGACAAGATATGGGGCCAACTGTTCCAGCCCCAGAAGGAGTGGCCGACCGAGGGGAAGAACATAGGTCTTGACGCCGCGAATCCCGCAAGGGACGTGAGTGGCATTTCTCTTCAAAGAGTGTTCGGATATTTACATTATGTGAGATCTGACCGTGTTGCGTGGATTCTGCAGGGCTAGCTTGCGAAGGCCAAAAAGATCAGCTGCCCGGCGCCGCTGCCAGTGGGGCCCCGATCAGAGCAGCTAGAGGAGATGCTCGTCATGGTGCCCTATAAGGCGCCCGCTAAGAAGGACAAGAAGCAAGAAGCACCGGAGGCCAGGGAAGGCCCCCGTCGTAGGATCCATCCGGGTAACCGGTCCGGAGACGCTGCGGCCTCATCTGTACAGGATGGGGACGAGGAGGAGGAGGACGAAGAGGAGAGTGCCACTTCACACTCCAAAAAGAGGCCGGCGTCCGAAGACACCAAGGAGGTCCAGCCTTCCCTGGCCCCAAAGAGACGACACCGGCCTAAGCTAGTTATACCCGACAGCTCAGACGATGATAAGTCCGAGGCATACGAGGAGCCCCCGAAGAAGGAACCCACGGTCAAGCCCCCTGGAAGCAGGTAAGGTGTCTATATTTTCAGCTGTTATGCTTTCAGTAGTTTGCTTTAGTTGAAGCTTAACCCCTCCGAATTGCAGTCCCCCACGCGAGCGCCCCACCGAGCAGGTTTCGGAGGGGACGTCTCCACCCGCCGAACTGGCGGATAGTGGGTCAATGGCGCATTCTGCACCTCCTTTGCTCCTCGAAGAGGCCGAAGAGGTGCGGTCCTGAAGGACTCCTCCTCCCCCGACCATGAAAGGGGAGGTCGATGCCATAATGGCCGAGGTTAACACCTCAGTCCCTGATGACCAGGAGGGAACGTCCCTCCTAGCTGACACGGGAAAGGAGTCCGAACCAACCGAACCCCAACCGCCAACCGCCCCTGAGCCCCCAAGGCCTTCGACGGCATAAACCCCTCCCGGCGGGGAAGGGGCCGGGGGCCAACGCCAACGCCGAGCACCTCTACATGGGCGGCGGCCGGTTGGCCAGAGGTGTTGGAGGAGTTGGTGAACAACTCCGCCATCATTGATTGGCACCGCACTCTTATGAGTGCGGTTATGCAGGGTGTTCGGTCCGTCCAGTCCAGACCGAACGACGCTGTCCAAGGCCTTTTAACAGGCTTTGAGGTAAGTCAAGTAATGCTTCTTCCTCATAATGCGGTTGTATTTGGAAGTTCGGGGAGGTCGTGTATGTACTAGCCCCCAATGCTCTGCAAGTTCTTCGAAGAAAAACTGCAGAGGATCAAATTCGGCAAGCCGACTAATGATGTTAATATTTTTGTGGCTTGATGCAGGCATCTTCCGTGGCCGCGGTTGCTAATGCTGTGGCGCTTGAGGAGATGGATCAGAAGCTCAAGCTTTCTGATCAAGAGCTTGACCTTGTCAACAAGCGGCTTGACGAGGCGCAAGGTAAGCCCATTGATGCGATTTACTTAATGTCGGATATTGTCGATCCGGTTGTGAGGTGATCCTTTATTATGTTGATCTTGCAGCGGCCGCCGCCGAAGTTGAAGGCTTGAAGGAGGCCTTGAAAAAGGCCGAGGCCAAGGCGGCCGCGGAGAAGGCGGTGGCCAAGCTCGAAAAGGCCAGGCTTGCTGCGGGTCAGCACGAGGCTTGGGTGACCAAAGTCCAAGTGGAGCTCCAGGATGCTGCCAAGAAGCTGGAGGCCCTTGAGAAGGGGCTAGAAAAGCAATCCTCCAAGCTATCCAAGGCGGAGAAGGAGCTTCAGGAGGCGAGGAGTGACGCTTGAGGTGTCCGGGAGGAGCTTCGACAAGCCGCACAAATTGCCAATGGTAAGAAATATTTACTGCAGAGTGTGTTCGGAGGCAACAGATTTGCCCTGCTGACGAAGGTCTGGCGCTCCGCAAGCGCCTTCGCTGAACTCCCGAAGAATGCGGCGGCCGCGGTGAGGCACTATGCCACCCGCGAGGAGGACTCCATGCAGCGGCTTTTTTGGTCACAGTTTCGGGACTCCGAGCGTCCTCCCCTCCTCAGTGATCAAATGAAGCAGCTGATGGAGATGCATCGAATGTCCGAGCTGGCCTTGAAGGACCTCTGTCTCGGCCTGTGGCTGGCCGAGCCCCTTCCGGGCACCTACTTCGACCTTGTGCATAGGCTGAGGGAGGCACCGCTCCGGATTGACGCCGTGAAGAGGTCGGCGTGCCTTGAGGGGGCTCGACTCGCGTTTGCGAAGACCATGGTTCATTGGCCAAGAATTAATCCAATGGAGATGGCCACTAGTCCTCCGCCCCAGGGGAAGGAGCATCGCCGCTCTGAGCAGTACTTCACGCAAGTGATGACCAGCGCGCGGGCGATAGAGGGCAAGTGTTCAAAAATGTAATCCATGAATAGTTGTAGCAAGTTTGTATCAAGTGGAACTTATGCTTTAATATGCACTTGCTTGACTTGTGTCATGTTTTATTTTTGACTCCTGTGTGGCCGTATGTTAATTCTGAATGCTACCAGTCGTCGACTTGAGCCCCCAAGTGAATATCATGAGGGGTGTTTTGTCTCCGCACTGTAACCCTTAGCCAACGTCTTGGTGCCCGGAGGCGGTAGTGTGGGAACAAAACTAGGCAATCAGACTATTCAGTTTTACTGCCTTCACTTAGCCGTAGGAGCTTGACGGTGGGGACTTGAGACTAACCCTCGGTGTATGTGTGATGTACTTGGGGGTCGTAGCTTACCATTTCCAATCACATGGTTTGTGTTAAGATGAACCCTTCGTGTGACACGGCGAAATTGGCAACGATTTTTTATAGTCCAACCTCTTCATTGGATCGCAGACCCATTCACGCTTACTATGACGATCAGTTTTCAGCTTTTTCCTCCTGAGGTACTTGACTGGGCAAGCCAGTAGTACAATCGCAGGGGTTCTCCCTTTGCCCTCTTAGCCGAACTAGCAGAACATAAGGGGAAAACACAGGATCCGGGCAACCCAACTATTGACCCAAGACATAGTTCGGAACAGCTGCATATAGTGCAATATCTGAGACGCCGGACACCTAGCGGGAGGCGGTGCCGGACACCTAGCGGGAGGTGGTGCCGGACTTAAGGATAGTGAGCTGACACATAAATCGAACTCGTGACTGATTAATATATTTTTCATGCCGGGCTGTTCGAAGAGCGATAAGAGAATCAGAAAGGGACAGAAAAATTGCAAGAATGTGGATATCCGAACACCATAAAGGGTATTTTATTATTTCTCGTAAGCTCCGGACATCTAACCGTACAATTTGAACTATGAAGGAGGCAATTGTAAGAAAGGAAAAGGAAATTTTATAGATGAAAGGTTGACACAGGGCCTTGATGCGTGAGTTGAAGCCTTCATTGTGCCCTGCTGCATGTCTGCTCCTTTGCTTCTGATAGGTGGGGGCTGAGACCTTCAATGAGACCTTGATGGGCGAGGGTTCTGCCGGTGGTGCTTTATGCTGGGGGGTATCCGGAGTTCGTCCCCGGGTCGTTCGAAGACGAGGTTGCTCTGAAGTTTGGTTGAACCGAACATGTACTTCGGATTAATGAATGCCTCACGGCTACCCATGGAATTTTAAGCGCAAAGTTGTGTTGGCGAGGCACATGGAGCATGGAGAAGGTGGGCGTCCCGTGAGGCGCGTATCCTTATTTGCAGTGAACGCATGCGGGTTCCCATGATGGAGAACGGGTTCGAACCCATTTGCTGTTGTCGCCATTCTTTACGACGGGTCGGCATCCGGGCCTATATGGGACAGTGTTGTATTCCGCCGCTAGGGCCGCAGTGTGTTCTTCGGTTCGAAGTGAGCGTTCGGTGTTGCCGTTGATAGTTATGACAACTGAAGGGCCAGGCATCTTCAGCTTGATGTACGCGTAATGCGGGACGGCATTGAATTTGGCGAACGCTGTGCGGCCGAGGAGGGCATGGTAGCCACTATGAAAAGATGCAATATCGAAGATTAAGTCCTCGCTTCGGAAGTTGCCGGAGATCCGAACACTACTTCAAGCATCACGGTGCCCGTGCAGCGGGCCTCCACTCCCGGAATGACCCCCTTGAAGGTGGTATTACTGGGTTGAATCCTTGATGGATTGATCCCCATTTTTCTTCACTGTATCCTCGTATATCACATTGAGGTTGCTTCTTCCGTCCATTAGGACTCTAGTGAGGTGGAATCCATCGATAATGGGGTCTAGCACTAGGGCTGCGGACCCCCCATGGCGTACGCTCATGGGGTGATCCCTGCGATCAAACATGATCGGACAAGCTGACCATGGATTGAACTTCGGTGCTACTGGTTCGACAGAGTATATGTCCCGTAGCGCTCGCTTCCTCTCCTTCGGTATATGGGTTGCGTAGATCATGTTTACCGTCTTGACTTCAAAGGGGAAGGGTTTCTGGCCTCCACTATTCGGCCTGCGGGGCTCATCATCGTCCTCGCTGCGTGGGCTTTTGCCCGAGTCTTTGGCGTTGAGCTTACCGGCCTGCTTTATCACCCAACAATTACGGTTGGAGTGGTTGGCATGTTTTTCGGACATGCCATGGATCTGGTAGGGCTTTTCCAAAATTGTGTCTAGCCTGGACGGGCCGTCGCTGTTGCCTTTAGGGGCCTTTTTGCGTTGTTCGGACTTCAAGTTTCGAAATCCGGCGTTTACTGCCATATCCCCACCTTCGCCATCATTGTGGCGGTGTTTGTTCTTGCTGCGTCGCGGCTTTCCGTTTCCGTCCCGGACTTCAGAAGTTCCAGGGGTATCGGGATTGGTGGTTTTATGAGCCAGCCAACTGTCCTCGCCGGCGCAAAAGCGGGTCATGAGAGCGGTAAGGGCTGCCATGGTTCGTGGTTTATCCTGGCCGAGCTGCCTTATGATCCATTCATCCCTGACACTATGCTTGAAGGCGGCCAAGGCTTTGGCGTCTGGACAGTCGATAATTTGGTTTTTCTTGGTGAGGAATCGGTTCCAAAATTGTCGGATAGATTCTCCAGGTTGTTGCGTAATGGGTTTAGGTCGTCAGCGTCCGGAGGCCGGACATAGGTGCCCTGAAAGTTAGCTCAAAAAGCGTCCTCTAGCTCTTCCCAACAACCTATAGAGTCTTCAGGGAGGCTGTTCAATGAGTGCTGAGCTGAACCTTTGAGCTATAGCGGCAAATATTTAGTGGCGTGGAGGTCATCTCCTCATGCCATGTGAATGTGGAGGAGGAAATCCTCTATCCATACGGCTGGATCCGTGGTTCCATCGTATGATTCAATGTTCACAGGCTTGAAGCCTTTCGAGAATTGATGTTGCATTACCGTTTCTGTGAAGCAGAAGGGGTGTGCGGCGCCCCGGGCTCGGGCTATGTGGCGTCGGAGGTCTTCGGTCCTCCGAATCTGCGGCTGTTCTCGGATTCTATCGTTTCGGTTTGCCCGATCATAGTATGCTTCCCGGTAATCGAGCGAGTCTTCCCTGGGTCCATAAATGGACCTGGTGCGACCTCCCCTGGTGTCTAGGTCATGGCGAAGGTCGTACTCGTAAGTGGGCCGCACTTGATCCTTGCCATAACGGCGAGGTGGGGCGGCTGGGTGTTCGGCCTTGGCAGCTTCTCTATCCTGTCCTCTAGGGGGACGGTCCGGCTGTTCGGTGCGTGTGTATGTTGGATGTGTTGGCTCTAAGGCTTCATCGTCGAACTGGGGTAGCAATTTTCGCTTAGGATAGCTCTTAACTTGCTGTTTGTGGCTGTTTCCTTCTTCGGCGGCTAGGACTTTGGTCCACCGCTCATTGAGGGTATCTTGTTCGGCCTTTATTTTGCGCTTTTGTTTCTTTAGGCTACGGGCGGTGGCTAAAAGCCTCTGCTTGAACCTTTCCTGCTCCAGAAGGTCTTCGGGGACGATAAAGTCGTCCTCCCCGAGACTTGCCTCCTCTTCAGAGAGTGGGAGGTAGCTGCTATCCTCGGAGTCTTCGCGGCTTTCCTGATTGAGCGGGTCCTCCTGCCCTGCAGGGTCATCCTGGTGACGCTCGTTCGCTGTGGCTCCAGCGGGGTCATCCGTATTATTCTTGGTGTTGTTCTCCGCTGAGTCTATGTTGCTCATTTGGCTTCGGCGTGGCTTTGACCGGCGACGTAGTTTTCATTGTTTGGGCGCCTCGTCTCTGTGCTTGCCTCTTTCCTGATTGGTAGTGCCGTCGCCGTCTTTGGGGGTGTCCACCATGTAAATATCGTAGGTGGACGTGGCCGACCAGCGGCCCATGACGGGGGGACTGACCTCAGTATAAGCCGTGGTGACGTCCTCCTCGTCCATGTATTCGGCATTCTCCGAATTGTAGTCTAACATATCGGTTAAATCATCGATAGTTGCTACCAAATGGGTGGTGGGTGGGGCACAAAATTCCCTGTCGAACACCTCGAAGGGTTGGTTATTGACGGCGGAGAGCAGGTTCTCTTGGATGGTCATTTTCTGAATCTGGTCCAACACCTCGTTCAACATATCAAGGTTTACCGAGCTTGAGGTTGGGTCGTTTTGGGCCGGGGGTGACCCCTGGCCGCCATTCGCCGTCTCAGGGTGTGGGCTCGAAGCCAGCAAGATGTTGCGGGGGAGGAGCTCGGCCGAGATCAAATCTTGGCCTCTGACCTCTGATTCTGCCTTGAGGGCCGGGGATAAATCCTCCGCCGATGTAAGTTCAGTTGACGGTGGGGTAAGGTCCCCTCTCTTAGGTAGTCTTTCCTATCCCAAAGCCATTTGGTAGACTAGGGCCGATTCACAGATCGGATCGAAGGTGTATGTCGGAGCAGGCGCGGCAAGGCCTGCGGGGGTGGTGAATCCGGTAAAAACCAAATCCCCCCACGCATCAGTGACGTACTCCAGATTGCCGAATCGAATGCAGTGCTCAGGAGCGAAGTTGTCGACCTGGCCAAGATGGCCGATCGGATCAGTGTGCAGCATGATGCTGCCAAAACGAAAAGTTGTCCAGGGACGAAGAGGTGCATGGAACTGACATCCTCTCCAAGGACTAAACAAGCCATCGATCCTTCCGGTGATCCCGCAGCGGAACTCTCAATGAAAGCACCAATGTCAGTGTCAAAACCGGCAGACCTCGGGGTAGGGGGTCCCGAGCTGTGGATCTAGGATCAATGGATAACAGGGGACGACGAACACAGTGTTTACCCAGGTTCGGGCCCTCTCGAAGAGGTAAAACCCTACGTCCTGCTTGATTGTATTGAATATATGATGGAGTTTACAGAGTAGATCTACCTCGAGATCAGTATGAGCTAAACCCTAAGGCTATAAGGTGATGAATATATCTCTAACCCTAATGACTACAACCCTCGGTTTATATAGACACCGATAGGGTTAGGGTTACCGAAGATAGATTACAACAAGAGGGAAGGATATCTCGTCCACCCTTAACTTGGAGGGCCCACCATGGCTTCACAGGTCTCCAGTCACCACACGGCTCCACCAGTCTGGCCCGCGTACAATGGGCCATCGCCCCGAGGACCCCCTTAGTCCATGACTCCTCACATGGCATATGAGATAAATGATGCAAAGGGACCATATCAATATCATCACAAGAAAAACAATTGCCGATAACCATGGGCTTGTCATCTATGCCATATGTGCAAATTGGGTTTATTTTAATGGCATATGCATAGTTACTACGAAGAGATTGCAAATTGGACATATTGTTGATCTAATGCATAGCATATGACAAGTCAAGCGGATTGTCAAACATGATGTGACCTAAAATATTATGACAAAAAATCCTATGCAACATGGCATCACAACTAATAGACTCCGGCAATAATCAAATTCATCATAAATGGGTAAATCATCACATGGGGAAGTCGCACTAGCATGAAGCATGGTAATAGGTTGATCAACGTCATGCAAGCAATCAATGTCAAGAATGTCCACTAGTGATACTAGAGCATCACCTTCACCTATGTTACCTTTGTCATTCCACTCAAGTGGTGTAGGTGTAACGACCCAAGACCGAGGCTCCAGATGCCTTCTAGTTATTTTGTTGTCGCCGTGTGTTGTATTTGTTTGTTGCATTTCATCATGTCATCATGTGCATTGCATTCGCATGTTTTCATAAAAACTCGTAGTCGTTCATAGTTGCTGCTTCTCGCTTTGTCTCCGTTGACCTTTTATCAGGCACTTGTCTTTGTCGACCTCTCTCAGACCCCCTCGCGTGCGCGTCCGAAACTCCCCCGAACCCGACCCGGGCAGTCATGACCGATTGGTCCGAATCATCCCCAAACATCCCTAAAATATCTCTGGTTTTTTATTTGGACTCCCTAACCTATTTATTCTCGACCATCCGATCTAATCGGAGGGTCCAAAATCTGTCCTACCTATCTATTTAAACAGATACCCCTAACCCTAGGCTGTCCCATCCATTCCTCCCCCAATCCTGAAGCCACCGCCACCCACTCTTCCTTGTTCCTCGGGAGCTTGTCCCATCGCCGCCACCCACCCACTCTCACCATCGGGATCCTTCCCGATCCACGCACCTCTCCTCGTTTTCAGCCACCAGCCAGTCGCCATCGAACCTTCCCAACCAGCGCTCTCCTTTGGATCCCCTCGATCCACCAATCAGTGGCAGCAACACCCGCAGGAGAGAGCCAGGAGATCGATCCCCTGCTCATGCCCGAGCTTCTCCAAACTTTGCGCCGTCACCAAGCTCCTCCCGCTTGCTCCTCCCTCCATGGCACCGTCGCCGCCTGCGACCGAACCAGCAGCAAGCGCCACCGCCAGAGCTGCTTCGTCCGCCGCCCGAACTTGCAAGACCCCGCCGCCGGCGACCAAGACCAACACCCAGGCCGTCCCTCTCCTTCCTCCCGCGCATCTTCCCTTCCCTGATGCTCTTTCTCATATCTCTCTCTCCCTGCACTTGCCGTAGCAGGAGACCGCCATGGCCGCCCGAACCTGAAGCTCTGTCACTGCCTCGTTCCACAACTGCCTCCTCTGCCTTGCGCTCATCCGCGACGCCGCCAGCAGGTTCCGGCCCTGCCTCGAGCCGCCAAGTCACGCCACCGCGCCCCTGTTCGTCCGCTGCTTCCCTGCTCCAGATCGAACGCCAAGCCGCCGCCTTCCTCCGCATGACCCGCCTATGTTGTCTACTTCGAGCGATAGAATGAGGCCACCCTGCGTTGACCGAGCACCCCTCTCATGGACCAGATCATGCGAGAGGGCTCGATCGCCTGCTCGTGGGCCGGCCGCGCTGCTTCCTAGCCGACCCAGCTGCTTCTGCTTCACCCAGCCGCACAGCCACCTCACCGACCTGGGCTTGGCCCATGGGTGAGTCCCCACCGCCCCTCCTCTCTGTTGGCCCATCAACAGATTCGGCCCGTGTCCTGTTTTTTTTTTCTGTTCTGCGAATTTCCTATTATCAGAGAACTGTTGTTTTACAGAAAAGTCCTTCATGTTCATGCATATAATAACTCAACAATCGTGCATCATATTAAAACAAACTATATATGTAAAATGCTTAGAATTTCATCTAGTTTCATAATATGCAACTTTCATCCATGTTAAAAATGTTTAAATATGCCGTTTGAATTAATTGGCATAAATGTCATGCTAAATGGTTTATTTCATAACTAAATAACCGTAGCTCTGAATTAAATAAACTTTATATGTAAATGGGGTGAAAAAATGCATAGATTAACATGGTGGTATTAATTTGCATGTTTAACAACTCTAAAATTGTGTATAGGGCAGAACAGTAGCAAGTTTGAAATATGCATATGGGGATTTTCCGGAATTGTTGTTTGTTGTTCCGGCCTCATTTAAACTTGCCTAGATGTGTAGTTTACTTATGCCTCACCTCTTGCCATGTTAACCAACATTTATTCTTGTCTTGTTCATAAACGAGAGCGAACTAAATAATTGAATGTGGTGTCTCGCCAATATGCAACTCGTTGCATATTGAGGTCCACTTAATTTGTAGTATTGTTTGTTGCACTTTGCCATGCCATGACTCATTAAATCGGACATGCATCATACTTGATTGTGCATCATGCCATGTTTACGTGATGGTTGTTCACCATGTTGTTTGCTTCTTTCCGGTTGTGCTACTCCTCGATAGTTCTCGGTATCATTGCGATTGTGAGGATTCGTTCGACTACGCCCGTTCGTCTTCATCATGGATTCGGTCTTCTTCCAAGCGGGATTTCAGGTAAGATGACCGTTACCTTGGATACCACTACTATCTTTCCTTTGCTAGTTGTCTCGATGTTATCTCTATGTCGCGCTACCTACCACTTGTTTATCAAGCCTCCCAAATTGCCATGATAGGCCTCTAACCTTTTCCACCTTCCTAGCAAACCATTGTTTGGCTATGTTACCACTTTGCTCAGCCCCTCTGACAGCGTTGCTAGTTGCAGGTGCAGTTGCTGGTTGTTCCATGTTGGGACATGGATATCTTGGGATATCACAATATCTCTTATTTAATTAATGCATCTATATACTTGATAAAGGGTGGAAGGCTTAGCCTTTTGATTGGTGTTTTGTTCCACTCTTTCCGCCCTAGTTTCTGTCATACCAGTGTTATGTTCCTTGATTTTTGCATTCCTAACACGGTCGGGGTTTATGGGCCCCCCTTGGCAGGTCGCTTTGAATAAAACTCTTCCAGCAAGGCCCAACTTTGGTTTCACCATTTGCCAAATAACAACTAAAACTTGCATAGGGATAGGCTAGCACCCGAGGATAATTAATCAACAACCCGGGCCAGTGCTCCTCATAAGTGTTGGTCCAAAACGGGTGGCCTGCGGGGCCAGCATGGGGAAACTCAAGGTCTGGTTTTACTCGTAGCTTGTCCCATCCGATCGTGGCCTGAGATGAGATACGTGCAGCTCCTATTAGGGTGTCGGCACATCTGGAGGTCTTGCTGGTTTTGTTTTACCATTGTCGAAATGTCTTGTGCACTGGGATTTTGAGTTTGATCGGGTTGTCCCCAAGATGGAGATTTGCCTCTGTTGATCGTGAGAGTTTGTCATGGACTAAGTTGGGACACCCCTGCAGGGTTTAAACTTTCGAAAGCCATGCCCGTGGTTATGTGGCAGATAGGAATTTTTAATATCCGGTTGTAGAGAACTTGACACTAGATCTGAACTAAAATACACCAACCGCGTGTGTAACCGTGACTGTCTCTTTTCAAGTGAGTTCGAGAAGAGAACACGGTGGGGTTATGTTTGACTCATAAGTAGTTCAGGATCACTTATTGATCATTACTAGTTTTTGACAGTTATGCGTAGTTTCTCTTCTTATTCTTGTACTTGTAAGTTAGCCACCATACAAATGATTAGTGCTTGCTGCAACCTCACCACTTATCCATTCCATACCCATTAAGCTTTGCTAGTCTTGATACCCATGGTAATGGGATTGCTGAGTCCTCGTGGCTCACAGATTACTACAACAACAGTTGCAGGTACAGGTAAAGCGATGCTATGACATGAGAGCGATGCTTGCTTGTTTTGGAGTTCTTCTGCTTCTTCTTCGATCAAGGGATAGGTTCCGGGTCGGGAGCCTGGGATTAGCAGGGTGGATGTCGTTCTTCTTTTTCGTTTGGTTTCATCGATAGTCGGATCCTGCTCTTCTGTATGGTGATTGCTATGTATTGATGAACTGTTGTATTCATGTTGTAGCTTGTGGCGAGTGTAAGCCTTTATCTTGTATTCTCATCTATTCAGTACATGGTATGTTGTAATGATATCCACCTTGCTATGCGCTTGAAATGCAATTGTGCCCCAATCATGAATTCATCACGTGATTGGGATAGAATCACATCTTGGGCGCTACAAGTTGGTATCAGAGCCTTACCGACCACAGGAGCCCCCTTAATTGATCAAACCGTTGCCGTTGTTGAGTCTAGAAAAAAAACTATTTCAAGTCTAGTTATATATCGGAGAGTGGGAATTCTTTTTACTTGTTATCCCCATCATCGCTCTGGTGAGGACTCGTGACGTAGGTGTTTTGGATCCATCACTCTCCTTTTTCACTCAAATATTATTAGGGATCACGCGGGTATTGTTGGAATCGCTGTGATATCGGTGTGACGGGAATTCTGTCTTGGTACCTCCTGTCTGACTTGACTTCTTCCGGGGAGTTGAGCTCCAAGGGGTTCTTGTCACATTCACGATCATTTCAGTTCCGGAATACCAGAGGACGCCGACATCGAAAACGCTTCTATACTCTTTGTGGTGAGAGTAGTTTGGCGCCACCCAGTACTGGGGAGAGCGATCAGATGTATTGCCACAACTAGTATAGGGGATGTTCTTTTGAAGCTCTGAGGTACATGATTTCCGAGGTTTTCTTGGTTATGTGTTGACGGATGGATACAGTTGGAGTGTAGGATTTGTTAGTTGTGTGAGATATTTGTGCCTCCCTGTATCCGCAACACCAGATTGCATAACCAGAAAGTTTCAGGAATTTTTAGGTGGGAATTCAAGTAGTTACCCAGGATTTCTTTTCGACAAATGTATGAGTTGAGATTGGGGTCCAACGTCTAGTGGTTCGTTTTTCACGGTCGATTTACAGTGGTCGCGAGACGTCTTAAAGAATCCTTGGCTATGCTGATTCGGGGACGTCTCGTTTGTCATTCATGATGTCCGCTGTACGTTGTGCCCGTGGGGCCTCATCGCGAACACTTTGGGCAAAATCTCTATCATATGTTTGTTTCCGGCTTATTTTGAAGCCAAATGCTTTGTTTTGTTTTGAGTTGTGGTATTCGAGTTGCTTCAATGTCAAGTGTTGATTCCATACCTTTCCTAAGCGGTGTTCTCATATTTCTATGTGAATACTAATCCCTCTTGATCATCGAGTTTGTCATGTCAATTCTTTTTCAACCGGTGTGCTTCTCTTCAAGTTATCCCATATGGGCGCCGTTGAGCAGTCTGAGGATTCGTCTGTTTCATTCGTCCCAAGTTGCCTTTATTTTTCCCACCATCCCACTATTTTATTCAAGGACTCGGATTTCTTAATCAAGTATCCATTTTATTCATGTGAAGTTTTTTCATTCTTTCCTTCAATGTTCTTAGCCGGTGATTTCACGTGAAGATGCTCAGGAGCTACAAGTTTATCATTCTTCGTTATAATTTTCTTCCCTGGTGGACTAAATGCAAGCTTTCGATGTTGATCATATCCCTTTCCTCCTTTCAAATGCTCCCCCATGCCGGTGCACCTCTCAATCATTCACCTCTCACTATTTTCATTGGTTCCGGAAGGTACAAGATATCTCAAAAGATTCGTGTTTCCATTCTTAATCCGTTCAAACTATTTTGAGGTTATTGTCTCATTCAAGCCATTTAATTCAACCGGCGCAATCTCTCTTTAAAAATCATTCAATGGTGCTTCTTTGAGTGGGCCCTAACCCACAGGTCTTTTCCCAGGATCTTACCTGACTATTCTAATTTTGTTTCTGGAGGTATTCTCAAATTCTTTTCAAAGTGTGACGTAAGAATGAATTTTCATCAGTTAGATGCCTCCTCCAGGAACGCTTTCAAATTATTTTCATCTTTCGTTCAACCCTCTTATTCTTCATTGCTCCGGAGTGTCTCAAATAATTTTGGTGGTTCTCGTCGTCATTCTCAGCATTTGAAGAATGAGAAGAATAGTTCCTCTTGAATTCTTACCCATTCTTCTAAAGATTCATGGTTCAAGCGTGATGCTATCCTCTTAATTTGTTCCGACCGTGAGAAATTATTTTGATGCCCATCCGACGCATTTCAGGAATTGTTGTCCTTTCTCGATCATCCGAAGGCCATCATTCCATATTAAATTATCTGTTCTCAGCTTTTAGCTCTCCTTCACCAAATGCTTTCTAAATTGTTGTTTCTCCATTCATCTCCATATTATTTCGGTGCATCGTTCAAGTGTTCTCTAGTCAGTGATCTCTTCGTTCTTTTGTATCAAATTCCCTCAAGTATCTTAGTTCGTTTTCTAATTCTTCCCGACGACTCGTACTCTATCTTCATTCATTTTCATATTCTTACGGTGGAGTTATCTTGGTATAGATTTCACTTAAAGCCTTCCCTAAGGAATGTTGCTATTTGTGGTGCTTATCAATGATCCAAGCTTTCTCCATATCCTTCTGGGTGAAAGAGGCTTTTCATCTTTTCATTAATCTCATCCAATCAATTGATTCCGTTAGTGGCTGGTCTTCACCTCATAATTTTGGGATGTTTTCCATAAGAACATTAGAAATCATATCTTTTAGTTGTTGATTCTTTCAACAACTTCATTCTAGCATTCCGCGTAAGCCTGCTCTTTCGAGTTCCTTGTGGCGGAAGTTCACCTCAAATTATTGAGATGCTTTCCATAAGTCCACAACAAGCTTATTCTTTTATTGTTGATTTTTTCAACAACTCCGTCCAACCCTTCTGTGTAAGGATGCTTTTCAAATTCGTTTGTGGTAGAAGTTGTTGTTCTCTTCTCTGTTCTTTTCATTCCACTCTTTCAATTGTTCCAGAGGCATTGTGTTGTTGCCCTTCTTGAAGTATCATCTCATCTTGTCAAGTTCATGTTCTATTCCTTCCATGTTCAACCGGAGTGCTGTCCAAATTCTGTCATTCTTGTTCCTTGGTTATCTCATTATACCGGTGTGGTTTCATATTCTTTTGGTTCGTTAAGCTCCTTCTTTCAAGTTTTTCAACCTCCAAGGTTCTTTGGTTTCATTCGTTTGTCAAAGAAGCAACTTTGTTTACCTCTTCCCCTTCCGTTTTCATCCGTAGATCTCGGGGTGAGATCTCTTATAAGCGGAGGAGAGTTGTAACTACCCAAGACCGAAGCTCCAGATGCCTTCCAGTTATTTTGTTGTCGCCGTGTGTTGTATTTGTTTGTTGCATTTCATCATGTCATCATGTGCATTGCATTCGCATGTTTTCATAAAAACTCGTAGTCGTTCATAGTTGCTGCTTCTCGCTTTGTCTCCGTTGACCTTTTATCAGGCCCTTGTCTTTGTTGACCTCTCTCAGACCCCCTCGCATGCGCGTCTGAAACTCCCCCGAACCTGACCAGGGCAGTCATGACCGATTGGTCTGAATCATCCCCAAGCATCCCTAAAATATCTTCGGTTTTTTATTTGGACTCCCTAAACTATTTATTCTCGATCGTCCGATCAAATCGGAGGGTCCAAAATCTGTCCCACCTATCTATTTAAACAGATACCCCTAACCCTAGGTTGTCCCATCCATTCCTCCCCCAATCCCGAAGCCGCTGCCACCCACTCTTCCTTGTTCCTCAAGAGCTTGTCCCATCGCTGTCGGATTTCGGGTTCCGCAAACCCTTGAGAGGTTCGAACTCTGGGGTGCGTGAGAAGAACTCGTCCTCCCTAGTCTGCCTACTCGCTAATCTCATAGCCTAGCTCGACGAACTGTAAGGAAAAGAGACACAACAGTTTACCCAGGTTCGGGCCACCTTGCAGTGTAAAACCCTACTCCTGCTTTGTGGTGGATTGGCCTCGAGGGGCTGAGGATGAACTAGTAAAGTGGCGAACAGCCTCAGGAGGAGAGGTGTTCTTGAGCTCGAGTGAGCTGGTGGAGTGAGGGTGATCTAAATGATCCGTCTTCTGATCTGAACTCGGTCCCTCTCTACGGTGGTGGCTAAGTCCTATTTATAGTGGCCTTGGTCCTCTTCCCAAATGAAAGGCGGGAAGGGATCCCACAGTGGCCAAATTCGAAGGGAGACAACTAGTACATGCTATCCTGACAAAAGTAATCTTCACCTGCAAAAGCCTCTGGTCATGACGCCGTGGTGGGCTCGGTGATGACCTCCATCCTGCCGTCCTGGCGGTCTTGGTCTGGTTGCACGGGAATGGAAACCATTGGCTGATTCCTCAGGACTCCGCGCCTGCGCTTGCCTCTTTAGCACCGAAGAGGAAACTGGTACACTGCGCCCGCTGGCGCCCGCCTGGCCTTGGTCGTCATAGCTCACGTCATCCAGACCTCACGAGGTGAGGCTTGCATAGAGATCTCCACTCCTCGGGAGCTAGCCTGAGGAGGCTGCTCCTCGTGCAGGTCTTGGTGTCGTCCGCCTCGCGAGGATTGGCCCCTCGCGAGGGTCCTGAGTTGTTGTCGCTGAAGTTGGGCCATACCAGGCAGTCAATGGAGCCACGCCGTGGGTCGCAGGCAGGCAAGTCTGGGTACCCCCGTTCCCAGAACACCGACAGTAGCCCCCGGGCCCAAGGCGCGCTCGAACTTGGCTTCGAGGTGAAGCCAAGGGGCAAGTGCGGAGCGCTGCGGGCCCTAACCGCCTGTAGCCTTGGTCGACGCGTGGCGATTGATGGGACGTGGGTGTCTCCGCTTCCCCCATGTCGCCTCAACAACCGTTCGACTTGACGAGACCCTGCTGCATGCAGAGAAAAACCATCATTGCATGGGATCGTGGAGGCCGGCGGTTGCCCTTCCTCCGGCTATAAATGAGGGGAGGGGCAGAGCCCCGCTCACTCATCTCCATCTTCTCACTGCTCGCTCCTTCTTCTTCTTCACCTCCCCGTCTTGCCATAGCATCCATGGCGCCGACGAGGAGGTTCTCTGCCACCGAGAAGAGGAAGGCCCCCAAGGAGGGGCCGGGTTTGCCGCCACCCAAGAAAGGGCGCGGCCGCCCCCGCAAGCATCCTGCGACCCCAGCGGTAGCTCCTCGGGGGTGCGGTCGCACTCCTTCGGGGGCCGGCGTCACTTTGGGCGGCCGTGGCGGCGCTTCTTCTCAAGGCAGGGGCCGCCAAGGGCGAGGCAGCCCCTGTGACGAGGGGCGGTGCGTCGTGGTTGCCCGGCCTCCTCGGCCGCGCTTCCACTCGGCGGATGTGCTTTCGGAGTTCGTCGTGTGGTCGGAGAGGCCCGCCGGCACCTGGCTCCCACTCCCGCGCTTCTTCGTGAGTGAGCTGCCGGTCGCGGGGCTTGACGGCCTTTGGCTACAGGCTGACGGCTGTTGCAACAAGGCTTCCTGGGTTGGGGTCGAAGTCACCGCGACGGGCAGCGTGTCCATGACCCGCGGTTGGCAGGCGTTTGCCCGCGCGCGAGGCCTGAGCGGGAGGCGCACCATTCATTTCAGGTACGATGGCCTCACGACCCTCTACGTGAGGGTGTTCGAGGAGGACGGCCATCGTGCGGGGTGCTGCCCAGAAGACGGCAGCGGCGACGATGAGCTTGGCCTTGACGACGGCCATGCTTCCTTCAGCATCGGTGGCTCCTCCTCCGGTGAGAGCACCAGTAGCGGCGGCTACGACCAACCACCACGCCGCCGGGCTCGCATCAGGGAAGGCGACTGGTCGTCTCATCGCCGCGCTCGGGTGAAGCAGGAGGAAGACTCGGACTGAGCCCGGGGGCCGCCGGAGCCTGGCCTCGGGAGCTACTGCGGTCGTGCGGGCCACTTTTGTTTAACCTTTCCTTTGTCCTGCACTTGAAAAAAGTAGAGGGCCCCGCCGGGGCGTGTAATGAACCAAGGCACTCGTGCCATTATGCTATGTTTGTTATTTTGATATTGTGCCGGGATACCGATATTCCGATCAGGTGCGGTTAGAATAACTTAGCTTGATATGCTTGCTGTAGTTTCCCGCCTCGCGAGGGTGCGCCTCTCCAGCAACATCTGGTGAAGTTTGCTTCTTAACGACTCAGGAGCCGTCGGGCCTCAGGAGGCATTGTATAGCTGCAGAATTATTAGAAAACTTCACAGGGTGTCATGCACTTCCTTGCGCGAACTGGGGTGTGTCACCGAAGCGTAGCATATCTGCGTTCCAAGGTTAGCACATTATGTTTTGAAAAGGTTGCTGGTGAACTGTGAGCCATTATCGGTGATGATGCGGTTAGGAACCCCGAACCAGTTCACGAGGCCTTTGATGAACTTGACGGCCGAGCCGGCCTGGATGGTGCGGACGGCTGCCACCTTCGCCCACTTGGTGAACTTGTCGATGGCGACGTAGAGGTAGCGTTAGCCCCCGGGCGCCCGTGGGAATGGCCCCAAGATGTCCAGCCCCCAGACCGTGAACGGCCATGTGAGCGGGATGGTCTGGAGGCCCTGAGCGGGCTGGTGGATTCGGTTGGCGTGGAACTGGCAAGCTTCACAGGACTTCACCAGCTCAGTAGCATCGTTGAGCGCCGTGGGCCAGTAGAACCCGCTGCGGAATGCCTTGCCCACGAGCGTGCGTGATGAAGAGTGATGCCCACGGTCCCCACCATCTATATCGGCCAGCAGCTCGCATCCCTGCTCCCTGGAGATGCACCATAAAGAAATGTTGTTTGGACGCCTCCGATAGAGCTCACCGTCCTGGATGCAGTATGCTGTGGCCTGGCGGGCCACACGCTCCGCATCTTCCTCCTTCTCCGGCAGGGTGCCCCGAAGTAGGTACGCCTTGAACTCCTTGGTTCAACACCCCTCCTGAGGTTCCATCGCGAGGAGGAGGCGAGCTCCTGAGGTTGGGCCACAAGCCGGGGCGCCCGACGGAGGAGCCTAGGGGAGGTCCTCATGAGGCGGTGCTGGTTCTGCGGTGGGTGGAGCTGTCGATGGCTTGAAGAGCCGGTCTTCGAAGACGCCCGGCTCCTGAGGCAGACGCCGGGACGCCCTCTTGGCGATGTCATCTACCTCCTTGTTTGTGCCTTGCGGCATGTGCTGCAATTCCAGGCCCAAGAATCATTTCTCAATTTTGCGTACCTCCTCAAGGTATGCTTCCATGTGCTCGTCCTTCGGGGTGTACTCCTTGTTGGAGAAGTTGACGAGGAGCTGCGAGTCGCCCCTGATGGTGAGGCACCTGACCCCCAGTGCTGCGGCGGCCTTGAGTCCCGCGATTAGGCCTTCGTACTCCGCAATGTTGTTGGAGACCTTCTCGCCATGTTGGAAGCAGAGTTGCACGGCGTAGTAGAACTTGTCTGTGGTGGGCGAAATAAGCACAGCTCCAGCCCCCTCGCCCTGGCGTGAGAACGCGCCGTTGAAGTACATGATCCAACCATCTGGTGCCTCGTCGCCAGGTATGAGGGAGCGGTCCTCGCACACTTCACGGTCAGGGATGTCAGTCCATTCCGCCACAAAGTTAGCAAGGGCCGCACCCTTGATGGTCCTGGTGGTACTGAACTCCAACTGGAACGCTTGCAGCTCAATGTTCCATTCGGCGACCCTTCCTACAGCGTTGGGGCTCCGGAGCACCCTCTCTGAGGGTAAGCTGAGACAACCTTGATGGGGTGGCCTCGGAAGTAGTGGCGTAGCTTTCGGGAGGCGACGAGGAGCGCGAGCAGTAGCTTCTGTGGCATGGGGTAGCATGCCCGCGCGTCTTGTACCACCGTGTTGACGAAGTATACCGGGTGCTCGACGAGGGAGGAAGCATTGGTGAGGTCTTGCAACTCCTGAGTCTGCGGGTCCTCAGGAGCCTTATCATACACCATGGCAGCCATGCCCTCAAGAGTATCATCCTCAGGAGACCCACTGCCAGGGGGGTTGGCTGAGGTCTCAGGAGCGTTGTTGACCGGTGGTGGGGTCGGAGCCTCAGGAGCGCCTTCTTGAGACCTCGGCGCCCCATCTGGTGATGGGGCGCCCCATCGTGAGCCCTTGACCAGGCGCTCCTCCCTCACTGCCACCAGTGCTGCGCTGGCTGAGTGAGGCGTGGCGGCCAAGTAGAGCACCAGGGGCTCAAGGGGACGCCAACATCACCGGCGGGCTGGTGAGGTAATTCTTGAGGTCTTGGAAGGCCGCATCAACCTCCGGAGTCCACTCGAATGGTCCTTTCCTTTTCATCAGCTTGAAGAACGGGAGGGCGCGTTCTCCCAACTTGGAGATGAAACGCCCCAGCGAGGTCACGCAACCTGCCAGCTTCTGCATCTCCTTGATAGTCTACGGCGGGCTCATCCTTTCTATGGCCTTGACTTTCTCTGGGTTAGCCTCGATCCCTCTGTGTGATACCAAGAAACCCAGTAGCTTGCCGGATGGGACGCCAAACACACATTTCTCCGGGTTGAGTCGCAGATCTACCTTGCGCAGGCTGGCAAATGTTTCTTCCAAGTCTTCAATAAGGGTTCTTGCCTCCCGAGACTTCACCACTATGTCATCGACATATGCCTCTGTGTTCCTCCCGAGCTGCCGGCCCAGAGCGATGTGCATCAGCCACTGGAAGGTTGCTCCGGCGTTACGCAGCCCAAACGGCATGCAGGTGTAGCAATACACCCCGCATGGGGTTAAGAAAGCCGTCTTCTCAACATCTTGCACCGCCATCTTGATTTGGTGATAGCCTGAGAAGGCGTCCAGGAAGCACAGCAGGTCGCACTCGGCGGTGGAGTCGATGATCTGATCGATACGCGGAAGCGGAAAGGGGTCTTGAGGGCAAGCCTTGTTGAGGTTAGTGAAGTCGACGCACATACGCTCCTTTCCGCCCTTCTTGGGGATGATGACCGGGTTCACCAACCATTCTAGGTACTGCACCTCCCGAATGACACCAGCCTCTTGCAGCTTGCAGGTCTCTTGAACGATGATCGACTGCTTCTTCGTAGACTGCCGCCGCGCCTTCTGCTTCACCGGTCATGCGTTAGGGCACACCCTCAGGTGATGCTCGATTATTCCCCTCGGGATCCCAACTAGATCCTTGGGCTCCCATGCGAACACTTCCTTTTTCGCGCGTAAGAAGTCGACCAATGCCTTTTCTTGATTTGCAGGGAGGATGGCACCTATGGTGAAGGTGGCACCCGACGCCCCGTCTTCATCGACCGGCACCTGCTTCGTCTCGGCCCGATCTTGAGAGAACAACTGCTTCTTCTTCGTTGGCGCAGCCCCCGGAGCCTCTGGGGCCCCTTCCTCAGTCGGCTGTGCGGCCGCCGCGGCCCTGAAGGCGAGCTTGAGGGCCAAGAGCGCATCCTTGGTGTCTCCTGCCACGGTGAGCACGCCGCTGCTTCCCGGCATCTTCATGAGGTTGTAGGCAGGGTGAGTCGCTGCCATGAACTTGGCCAGGGCCGGGTACCCGAGGATGGCGTTGTACGGGAGGCTGATGCGGGCGATGTCAAAGTTGATAAGCTCGGTGCGGTAGTTGTCGTGGGTGCCGAAGGTGACGGGGAGGTGGATCTGCCCGATGGGGTTGGTGGAGCCATTGACGACTCTAGAGAAGGGCTTCGTGGGGCGGAGCCGGCCATGGGGCACATGAAGCAAGCCGAATGCTTCCACCGAGAGCAGATTAAGGCCGGCTCCTCCATCGATGAGGGTCTTGGTGACCGCCATGTTGCAAATGGTGGGGGTGTAGAGCATCGGGAGAGCGCCGGCGCCGGCCGTGACCGCGTGGTGGTCCCCGGAGTCGAAGGTGAGGTCGGCCTTGGGCGCCGCCCAACCTGGCGGCGCCGCCCGCTGCACGTGGGCGTCGCCCGCCTGGCGAAAGAACTACTTGATGTGGCGATCCGAGGGCGGCGCCTGCGAGCCGCCGAGGATGGCTACGACGACGTGAGGTGTCGGTGCCGTGAATTGCGTGACGAAAAGGCCGCGCAGCTCCTCCCAGGAGGCCACCGAAGATTCTGGTAGGCCCAAGAGCCAAGCGCGCGGCGCGCCCGTGAGGGCCATGGGGAGCCAATTCGCCATGACCTTGTCATCGCCGTCGGCCGCCAGAACCGCCTCCTCATACGTCTGGAGAAACCCCGCTAGGTCTGCCGCGCCGTCATAGCGAGGCGACATCTCCGGCCTGAACTTGGGCGGCCACTGCACTCGCCGTAAGGCGGGGGTGAAGGCCCGGAGACCCACGGTGCCTCTGTGCGCGTCCGTCGATCCAGTCGGAGAAGAGGCGCCCGCCATGAGAGCTGAACGGCGAGGGCTGAGTGCGGCGGATGGAGAGGCGAAACTTCGACGCACCCCTACCTGGCGCGCCAAATGTCGGATTTCGGGTTCCGCAAACCCTTGAGAGGTTCGAACTCTGGGGTGCGTGCGAAGAACTCATCCTCCCCAGTCTGCCTATTCGCTAATCTCACAGCCTAGCTTGACAAACTGTAAGGAAAAGAGACACAACAGTTTACCCAGGTTCGGGCCACCTTGCGGTGTAAAACCCTACTCCTGCTTTGTGGTGGATTAGCCTCGAGGGGCTGAGGATGAACTAGTACAGTGGCGAACAGCCTCAGGAGGAGAGGTGTTCTTGAGCTCGAGTGAGCTGGTGGAGTGAGGGTGATCTGAATGATCCATCTTCCGATCTGAACTCGGTCGCTCTCTACGGTGGTGGCTAAGTCCTATTTATAGTGGCCTTGGTCCTCTTCCCAAATGAAAGGCGGGAAGGGATCCCATAGCGGCCAAATTCGAAGGGAGACAACTAATACATGCTATCCTGACAAAAGTAGTCTTCTCCTGCAAAAGTGTCAGGACCCCGATTCCAAGTCACATCGATCTAGCCGGTAACACCTCATATCACTTTGCGGCCTCACGCACAGTATTCCCACGGGTGTCGCCTTACCATGGCCCGGGACCGTTTGCGCCTTTTGGCTCACGTATATGATAGTGTCGCTAGCATCCATATGACAGAGAACCCGGGCCAACATGACTAGTCGTGAATCCAAAGTGGCACTAACTTACGGGGACAAGCATACATGACCCAGCAACGAACGTGTCGGTCATCAGCGAGTGAATTCGGGCTGTAGCAACTGGGCTAGCAGGACTCCGGGAATCCGGGCTGTAGCAGGCTAACAGGACTCCGAAAGACACCGCGTGACGTTTCCCCGAAGGGACAGACACAGGATCGAGGAAGGACACATGCCGGCCAGTCTAAGTGTTCCGGAGCAGTAGTGCTGGGCTAGCAGGACTCCGGTGAACCGGGCTGTAGCGGACTACTATGGCTCATGGAAGCACAAGACTACATTTCCCCATAAGAGAGGCTACCAAGGATAAACAACTAGGTTGTCGGATCCCACACATACCAAGCATTTCAATCATACACACAATATGCTGGATATGGGCAAATACAACATGGCATCACAACAAGACTCTACGACTCAGAGTATTTATTCATTAGGCTCCGAGGAGCCAAGTATTACAAACATGGGTCTCATGACCCAACATTCAGAGCATACAAGTGAAAGCACATGCGGAAGCCTAACATGTCTGAGTACAGACATTTATAAATGAAAGGGCTGAGAAGCCTGACTATCTACCGGATCCTGCCGAGGGCACAAGATCGTAGCTGAGGTAACAAGCTAAACGTCGAAGTCCACGTGGAACTACTAGTGAGACTGGAGTCTCTCTGCAAAACATAAAATAGGCAAACGTGAGTACAAATGTACCCAGCAAGACTTACATCAGAACTATCTACAAATGCATCGGTATCAACAAAGAGGGTGGTGGAGTTTAACTGCAGCAAGCCAGCTTTGACTCAGAGGCTATCCTGAACTACGAATGCTGGTAACTCTTTTGAGGTGGCGCACACGAGTCCACATATTCACCATATCAATAGACCACTATGGATCCGCTCCCGTCTCCCTACGAGAACGCCATCCATAGCACTCACGCTTATCTTGCCAGTTTTAGAGTATCCACTTTCACTTGTCTATGAACTGTACAGGCAACCCAGAAGTCCTTTACCGCGGACATGGCTATTCGAATAGATCATATTAACCCTGCAGGGGTGTACTTCTTCACACATGTTTCCACCACTTAGCGTCTGCACACGACATGTGCTCGGCAGACTTCAAGCGAAAGCCGACGTGGGTGTAGACCACGACCTAACTAACCACACAAGTCTTTAGTCCAGGTTTATCGCCTATTCGGGTTCCATCCGCGAGGAGATCCGGCCGGGGTTTCACTCACAGCCCCAAACGATGTGTGCAGGGTTCCCGAGACACCAAACGGGCGCTCGGTACACCGGCCACGGTGTATCTACCGCAACATAGCCCACCCCTAGGGTCAACGCTACGCACGGCCTCCAACACATATCCTACAAACACCAGAAACTAGTTGCAACTCCTGGACAGAGGACAGGGGCGGTTAATAAGTCGAGCGGGGTCATATTTCAGGGCCCAACGTGTGGTAGTAACTGTTCATGGATCACAAACACAGAACTCAGTTCCGGAGGACGGTTTCAATGAGACAACCCACCATGTACTCCTACATGGCCTCTCACCGCTACCTTTACCAAATCGTGTTCACACACTTAGCTCACACACAGTAGGAGATGTTCATCACCATTCCAACTCATTCCCGATGAATCAGACCTGACTCAATTCTAAGCAGTAGCAGGCATAACAAACAGGCATGAATGAGTAGGCACATCAGGGCTCAAACAACTCCTACTCATGCTAGTGGGTTTCATCTATTTACTGTGGCCATGACAGGTCATGCAGAGGAAAAGGGGTTCAGCTACCGCAGCATGTAACAGTTGAATCGATGTTGTCCTAATGCAGTACAAGAGAGCAGGAGCGAGAGAATGGGATTGTATCGGAATGAACAAGGGGGTTTTGCTTGCCTGGCACTTCTGAAGATAATATAGCTCTTCATCGGTATCATCGATCTCATCGTCGGAACGTCGTCTACTGAGAGGGGACAATTACCGGCAAACACAAGAGGAACCACAATCAATGCAATGCACATTTATATGAATGATATGTCATATTGAGGTACTGAATTGACCTAGTGCAACAGTTAGTCATATTCATTGAAGCGGAATTCAAACCTATAGCAAATTCCAACTCCAAAACTAATTACTATTCATTCCATAATCATGAATTGTCCTATTCAGTGAGGTTAACTTGTTCAAACATGCATGAAAATGCCATAATCAGATTCCTTGGATTTTTCTGGTCATTTTTCATATATAAATTATTTCATTCTGAGCTATAGTTTATTTTCTATGAATTTTAGAAGTTTTGGACATTTTCTGGAATTTCCTGAATTAATAAAAACCAGAAAATGATTTACTGCGTCAGCATGACGTCGGTGTGACGTCAGCAGGTCAACGGAGACGGTCCAGGTCAAACCTGACCAGTGGGTCCCACTGGTCAGTCTCATAGTGCTGGCTCGTGTCACAGACAGGTGGGACCGGTCAACGGCCACGTCAGCAGGGTCAACTCTGACGCGTGGGTCCCGCTGGGTTAATCTAAACTAAACAGGAAATAAAACCCGGGGTTAATTAGGCAGTGGGGCCCGTTTGTAAGTGGCTCTAGGGTTAATTAGCGATGTCATTAGCTGCTAATGATGGGGCCACGTCGACCTCGCCGGAGTTCAGCCGGCGGCGACCACAGAACACGGCGGGGCGCGCCGGATTTGCGCTAGAGGCGTCGGCTTAGCGCGCTGAGGGCACCAGGGCATAGCCCTTGCTTGCCCGCATCCAGGGGAGGTGACGGGAGGACGCGGGGTGGCCTGAGCTCGTCGGAGCAGAGCTCGCGGCGGCGGCCGGAGTTCGGTGGCGTGCGGGTTTGACGCTACGGGGCACGGCAGGGGCTGCAGGCGGGTGCGTTCGGCTCCTGGGGCTGCAACGAACGCGCTGATGAGCTCGGACGTGGGTGGCAGCAGCTGTGGCCACGGTGGCACCATGGACGGCGGTAGCGAGCTCTCGGGCGCGGCAGCGCTAGCGCTAGAGGGCGAGTTAGACTGCGGGGAGAGAGGGGAAAGGCGCAGGTGCTCACGGCGGTTCTTCTGGTGCAGCTGGGTGGCTCAGGGAAGCGCTGGCGACGACGAACGGCCGATGGCGATCTCGGCGACCCGAGGAGGAAGAAGACGGTGGTGACGGCGAGGCAGGGTGCCCGGCGACGTGTAGCTGGATGGGGACGAAGAAGAGATCGTGGCGGAGCTCTGGAGCACGTCGAGCGGCCGAGGGGGAGGCTCTGGGTGCGGCAACGGCGAGCGGTGGCGACGAGCTCCGCTCGGGCTGCGCGAGAGAGAGAGCAGAGGAGGGGGGAGAGGTCCAGGGAGAGTGAGAGAGATCCAGGGGGTCGGGGCGATGTACGTGGCGTCGTCAGCCACGTCGGGGAGGAGCCAGGCAGGCAGGGAGGGAGGAGGTGGCTGCACGGCGGTGCGCGCGCGTCGGGCACGCGCCCGTCCTCCTGGCAAGGAGGAAGAAGACAGGAGGAGGTGGCCAGGTGGGCTGGGCCGCCAGCTGGGCTGCACAGGTAAGGCCAGGTAACTCTCTCTCTCTCTTTTATTTCTGTTTTCTATATCTTCTGTAGCTTCAGGGCTTTATTAAAAATACCTAGACATTCTAAAAAATCATGAAACTACTCATGGCTACTGTTTAGAGAATATCCAACAGTAAACATTTTATTTTATGATTATTTGGACATCTAAAATATTTAATAGCATTTAAATGTCCAAATGCAAATAACATAAGATTTAATTCAGTGACCCAATGATGTCCTAGAAAATTGTGCACCATTTTTGTCAGAGGTTCTAGACCAAGGCAAAGATGATGAACATTTTAGAAGGGCATTTCAGGTTCATTGAAAAGGATTTTAGTAAACCCTAGTTGGTTTAAGTGGTGCTGGGGGTTTCTGTCATCCCCATTTCAAGTTTCTGGAAAAGTTTAAACATGATGCAACACTCTACTGCATGAACTAGCTAGGGTGTGACAAAAAGCCTCTGGTCGTGACGCCGTGGTGGGCTCGGTGATGACCTCCATCCTGCCGTCCTGGCGGTCTTGGTCTTGTTGCACGGGAATGGAAACCTTTGGCTGATTCCTCAGGACTCCGCACCTGTGCTTGCCTCTTTAGCACCGAAGAGGAAACTGGTGCACTGCGCCCGCTGGCGCCTGCCTGGCCTTGGTCGTCATGGCTCACGTCATCCGGACCTCATGAGGTGAGGCTTGCATAGAGATCTCCCCTCCTCGGGAGCCAGCCTGAGGAGGCCGCTCCTCGTGGAGGTCTTGGTGTCGTCCACCTCGCGAGGCTTGGCCCCTCGCGAGGGTCCTGAGTTGTTGTCACTGAAGCTGGGCCGTACCAGGCCATCGATGGAGCCACGCCGTGGGTCGCAGGCAGGCAAGTCTAGGTACCCCCATTCCCAGAACGCCGACAATCGCCGCCACCTACCCACTCTCTCCATCGGGATCCCTCCCGATCCACCAACCTCTCCTCATTTTTAGCCACCGGCCAGTCGCCATCGAACCATCCCAACCAGCGCTTTCCTCTGGATCCCCTCGATCCACCAACCAGTGGCAGCAAAACCCACAGGAGAGAGCCAAGAGATCGATCCCCTGCTCATGCCCGAGCTTCTCCAACCTTTGCGCTGTCACCAAGCTCCTCCCGCTTGCTCCTCCCTCTGTGGCACCGTCGCCGCCTGCGACCGAACCAGCAGCAAGCGCCACCGCCGAAGCTGCTCCGTCCGCCGCCCGAACCCGCAAGACCCCGCCGCCGATGACCAAGACCAGCTCCCAGGCCGTCCCTCTCCTTCCTCTCGCGCATCTTCCCTTCCCTGATGCTCTTTCTCATATCTCTCTCTCCCTGTACTTGCTGTAGCAGGAGACCGCCATGGCTGCCCGAACCTGAAGCTCCGTCACTGCCTCATTCCACGCCTGCCTCCTCTGCCTTGCGCTCTTCCACGACGCCGCCAGCAGGTTCCGTCCCTGCCTCGAGCCACCAAGTCACGCCGCCGCGCCCCTGTTCGTCCGCTGCTTCCCTGCTCCAGATCGAACGCCAAGCCGCTGCCTTACTCAGCGTCGCCCGCCTGTGTCCTCTGCTTCGAGCGACAGAACGAGGCCACCCCATGTTGATCGAGCGCCCTTCTCGTGGACCAGATCGAGCGAGAGGGCTCGATCGCCTGCTCATGGGCCGGCTGCGCTGCTTCCCCGCCGGCCCAGCTGCTTCTGCTTCACCCAGCTGCATAGCCACCTCACCGACCTGGGCTTGGCCCATGGGTGAGCTCCCCACCGCCCCTCCTCTTTGTTGGCCCAACATTCACCAGATTCGGCCCGTGTCCTGTTTTTTTTTCTGTTCTGCGAATTTTCTATTATCTGAGAATTCTTGTTTTACAGAAAAGTCCTTCATGTTCATGCATATAATAACTCAACAATCGTGCATCATATTAAAAAAAACTATATATGTAAAATGCTTAGAATTTCATCTAGTTTCATAATATGCAACTTTCATCCATGTTAAAAATGTTTAAATATGCCGTTTGAATTAATTGGCATAAATGTCATGCTAAATGGTTTATTTCATAACTAAATAACCATAGCTCCGAATTAAATAAACTTTATATGTAAATGGGGTGAAAAAATGCATAGATTAACATGGTGGTATTAATTTGCATGTTTATCAACTCTAAAATTGTGTATAGGGCAGAACAGTAGCAAGTTCGAAATATGCATATGGGGTTTTTCCGGAATTGTTGTATGTTGTTCCGACCTCATTTAAACTTGCCTATATGTGTAGTTTACTTATGCCTCTCCTCTTGCCATGTTAACCAACATTTAATCTTGTCTTGTTCATAAACGAGAGCGAACTAAATAATTGAATGTGGTGTTTCGTCAATATGCAACTCGTTGCATATTGAGCTCCACTTAATTTGTAGTATTGTTTGTTGAACTTTGCCATGCCATGACTCATTAAACCGGACATGCATCATACTTGATTGTGCTTCATGCCATGTTTACGTGATGGTTGTTCACCATGTTGTTTGCTTCTTTTCCGGTTGTGCTACTCCTCGATAGTTCTCGGTATCATTGCGATTGTGAGGATTCGTTCGACTACGCCCGTTCATCTTCTTCATGGATTCGGTCTTCTTCCTAGCAGGATTTCAGGCAAGATGACCGTTACCTTGGATACCACTACTATCTTTGCTTTGCTAGTTGTCTCGATGCTATCGCTATGTCACGCTACCTACCACTTGTTTATCAAGCCTCCCAAATTGCCATGATAAGCCTCTAACCTTTTCCACCTTCCTAGCAAACCATTGTTTGGCTATGTTACCGCTTTACTCAGCCCCTTTGATAGCGTTGCTAGTTACACGTGCAGTTGCAGGTTGTTCCATGTTGGGACATGGATATCTTGGGATATCACAATATATCTTATTTAATTAATGCATCTATATACTTGGTAAAGGCTGGAAGGCTTAGCCTTTTGCTTGGTGTTTTGTTCCACTCTTGCCGCCCTAGTTTCCGTCATACCGGTGTTATGTTCCTTGATTTTTGCGTTCCTAACACGGTCAGGGTTTATGGGCCCCCCTTGATAGTTAGCTTTGAATAAAACTCTTCTAGCAAGGCCCATCTTTGGTTTTACCATTTGCCTAATAACAACTAAAACTTGCATAGGGATCGGCTAGCACCCGAGAATAATTAATCAACAACCCGGGCCAGTGCTCCTCATGAGTGTTGGTCCAAAACGGGCAGCCTGCGGGGCCACCACGGGGAAACTCGAGGTCTGGTTTTACTCATAGCTTGTCCCATCCGATCGTGGCCTGAGACGAGATATGTGCGGCTCCTATCAGGGTGTCGGCACATCGGGAGGTCTTGCTGGTTTTGTTTTACCATTGTCGAAATGTCTAGTGCACCGGGATTCCGAGTTTGATCGGGTTGTCCCCAAGATGGAGATTTGCCTCCGCTGATCATGAGAGTTTGTCATGCACTAAGTTGGGACACCCCTGTAGGGTTTAAACTTTTGAAAGCCGTGCCCATGGTTATGTGGCAGATGGGAATTTTTAATATCCATATGTAGAGAACTTGACACTAGATCCGAACTAAAATACACCAACCGCGTGTGTAACTGTGACCATCTCTTTTCGAGTGAGTTCGAGAAGAGAACACGGAGGGGTTATGTTTAACTCGTAAGTAGTTTAGGATCACTTATTGATCATTACTAGTTTGTGACCATTATGCGAAGTTTCTCTTCTTATGCTTGTACTCGTAAGTTAGCCACCATACAAATGCTTAGTGCTTGCTGCAACCTCAGCACTTATCCATTCCATACCCATTAAGCTTTGCTAGTCTTGATACCCATGGTAGTGGGATTACTGAGTCCTCGTGGCTCACAGATTACTATAACAACATTTGCAGGTACAGGTAAAGCGATGCTATGACGTGAGAGTGATGCTTGCTTGCTTTGGAGTTCTTCTGCTTCTTCTTCGATCAAGGGATTGGTTATGAGTCAGGAGCCTGGGATTAGCAGGGTGGATGTCGTTCTTCTTTTTTGTTTGGTTTCATCCGTAGTCGGATCCTGCTCTTCTGTATGGTGATTGCTATGTATTGATGAACTGTTGTATTCATGTTGTAGCTTGTGGCGAGTGTAAGCCTTTATCTTGTATTCTCATATATTCAATACATGGTATGTTGTAATGATATCCACCTTGCTATGCGCTCGAAATGCGATTGTACCCCAATCATGAATTCATCACGTGATTGGGATAGAATCGCATCTTGGGCGCTACAGTAGGTGAGGTGGGAAAGACCAAATGGTGGTCATCATCATCAACTTGATGGAACCATGTGGGGGGTATATCATATTCCACCATGGCCATCGTCTTGTCCATAGGAAGGATGAAGTCGTCGAGAAGCAGCGCGTCATCATATATGGGACCTAGCACCAAATGAGAAGACACAATAGAGGTAGAGGTTAAGTCGTTAGAAATCAAAATGGCCTCACATGTCCTATCAACTATCACACTTTCTCCATGTGGTGGCTCACTCACTCCCTCAAGGTAGGTGCACTCAAAGTCCCATATGGTTGGGTCACTCATCTCACTCTCAATATGGTGGCAAAAGTCACTCAAGTCATCATACGTCATCGTGGTCGAAGGGAAAATCCCATGCTCAACCATCCCGTCGCCGTCGCCATGGATGAAGGCCGAATATGTCACATCATCGCTCTCCTCCATGACCGAAGGGTAAATCCCATGCTCGATCATCTCGTCACTGTCACCGTGGATGAAGGCCGAAGATGGCACATCATCACTCTCGCCTCCTAAGATGGAAGCATCATCCTTGCTCGTCACCATGTCGCTCACCTCCAAAACTTGGTCCTTGAAGGTCTCCGTAGTCGTAGTCGTTGCCGCACCGTCTTGAAAAAGAGTTATGGTAGACTCGGCATCATCAGTGCCACAAACAGGGATGGCGGTGTGACGACCCAAGACTGACGCTCCAGACACCTTCCAATTATTTCGTTGTTGCCGTGTGTTTTATTTACTTGCTGCATTTCATCATAGCATCATTTGCATTGCATCATGTCATCATGCTTCATCTCATTAACTTTTGCAACTCAAATAAACAAATCGTATGGATCTTTGGTCCATTTAAATTGAGGGATATTCACAATGGTGATATCTCTTTATAACATATACAAATTCTCCCAATATTATTAAGGAGCCATAATAAAATATTCCATTAATTGGAATGCACCATAACACACGTACAATTTAATTCCATGCCTTTTCCTATCTCAGTTCTTGACCTCCAACTTTGCCCATTAATTCTTTCATCATTTTCCCCTCTCCACCAAATTGGCCCAGAGCCCAGCCGCCGGCCTCCCTAGCCCAACAGCCCATAAGGCCCGCCTAACCCTCCAGTTGACCTAGCCCGACTCCTCCCTCGATATCTCTCCCCTTCCCTCGATCCCTTCCTCTACCACAGCCATCTCCCTCGCTCGATCCCCTCCCATCGTTCCTTCGAGCGCGAGCCCCGTAGCGTTCTGCCTCGCCGCCGGTCAACCACGGCCGCACCATGGTCGCCTCCCTCCTTTGCACCTCCACCTCGCTGCCGCCAGCTAACCGATCTCCGCCCGTTCCCGTCGCCCCCTGGGTCTCCTCCTGCCCCGCGACGCCCTTGCCGCCTCGACTTAGCTTCACCTGGAGTCGCCGCCCAGTCGGATCCCTTGGGCACCGCCGGCCCTCAAGCTCGCTGCCCGTGCAAGTCCCGCCGCGGCCGGTCGCAGACGTCACCAGGTCCGGCCGGGGAGCCTCCGGCTTCGTTCGTCCCCAACCTCCGGCCTCATCCACACCATCCCTGCCGTCGCCTATAAGCCCCTGCCTGCTATGCAAAGTACATCGCCGCCGCCTCGTCAGCCCTGCTCAAGCGCCGCCGGCAACCACCCGTTCTCCAGCGCCCCAAGCCCTGCCAAGCTCCACGGCCGCTCCCTCTGCTACCTCCATGAGCGTTGCCCACCCATGGCATCCTCGCCTCGCTCCACCTCGTTGCAACACCATGTCACCGTCGGCAGCTCCGCACATCTCCTTCAAGTGCCACGAGCATGTGGGCTTCGATGCTGCTCCTTGTACCACGACGCCTGAGTCATAGAGTCCCTCAACGCCAAGACCCCTTCGTGGATTTCGCCAAGTTCGACCACCGTTGAATGAGGGCTTTTTGCCTTGCTCATTTAGGATATCACCAAGTACAACGATGGCCTCGAAGGCTTTGGATTCGTCAAGTTCCACAAAACCCCCAAGTTCGACTACCGCATCGGATCACCAAGTTCAACGATGACCCGTGAAGCACATGGATACATCAGGTTCCATCCCGAACGTGTATGACTACCGTCGCCAAGATCACGAGTACCTCTACCGTCGTCGTGTACCACTACTTCCACTACCGTCGCCGAGGACCGATTGTACAACTACTTCCGTCTACATCGCACTGAATCGATCCGCTCCAAAGAGGCCCACTTGGAAGGTATAACCGCCGGAACGACGCCTGTGGACGACATGTTTCGTACGAGATGCCCATGTTTGCACCATGTTCGAATCACCGCTTGTGCATTCCCCATTTGCCATGACACCAACACGTGGGAACCCGGTATCCGGGATCACCCCACTATCTTTTGCATGTTCCGTAGATCCACACTTTCTTTTGCACCGACATCTCGACGAGTTGTCGGATCATCGGAATGTTGCCGTGGCACCATTTTCGTTGTCGTTGCCGTGCTACCATTTTGTTCGGCCATGGTGACCAAATGCTTCATAACTTGCTCATGTCAACATTTTCATAAGATTGCATAAAACTTGTATATGTCATCCGCATCATGATAACAACATTTAAAATGGTTGAATTGTTGTTTGATGTTTTTGGTCTCATTTAATTTGCCTAGATAGGTAGTTTTGTTATGCTTCACCTCTTGCCATGTTAACCAACATTTAATCTTGTTTTTTTTACATAAACGGGAGAGAACTAAATAATTGTTGTGAAGTTCCGTCAATATGCAACCCGTTGCATATTGAGCTCCACTTAATTTGTAGTATTGTTTGTTGCACTTGCCATGCCATGACCCATTAAACCGGACATGCATCATATTTGGTTGTGCATCATGCCATGTTTATGCTTGTTTGTTTACCATGTTGTTTGCTTCTTTATGGTGTTGCTTCTTCTTGATAGTTCTGGTAATGTTGCGATTGTGAGGATTCGTTCGACTACGTTGGTTCGTCTACGTCATGGATTCGGTCTTCTTCCTAGCAGGATTTCAGGCAAGATGACCATTACCCTGGAAACCACTACTATCTTTGCTTTGCTAGTTGTCTCGATGCTATCGCTATGTCGCGCTACCTACCACTTGTTTATCAAGTCTCCCAATTGCCATGAAACAACCTCTAACCTTTTTTACCCTCCCAGCAAACCGTTGTTTGGCTATGTTACCGCTTTGCTCAGCCTCTCTTATAGCATTGCTAGTTGCAGGTGCAATTGCAGGTTGTTCCATGTTGGAACATGGATATCATGGGATGTCACAATATCTCTTATTTAATTAATGCACTTATATACTTGGTAAAGGGTGGAAGGCTTGGCCTTTTGTTTGGTGTTTTGTTCCACTATTGCCACCTTAGTTTCCGTCATACCGGTGTTATGTTCCTTGATTTTGCGTTCCTAACACGGACGGGGTTTATGGGCCCCCCTCGATAGTTCGCTTTGAATAAAACTCTTCCAGCAAGGCCCAACTTTGGTTTTACCATTTGCCTAATAACAACTAAAACTTGCATAGGGACCGGGTAGCACCCGAGGATTCTTAATCAACAACCCGGGCCAGTGCTCCTCATGAGTGTTGGTCCAAACTGGGTAGACTGTGGGGCCACCACGGGGAAACTCGAGGATTGGTTTTACTCATAGGATGTCCCATCCGATCGTGGCCTGATACGAGATACGCGCGGCTCCTATCAGGGTGTCGGCACATCGGGAGGTCTTGCTGGTTTTGTTTTACCATTGTCGAAATGTCTTGTGAACCAGGATTCCGAGCTTGATCGGGTTGTCCCGGGAGGAGGATTTTCCTCCGTTGAACATGAGAGTTTGTGATGGACTAAGTTGGGACACCCTTGCAGGGTCTAAACTTTCGAGAGCCGTGCCCGTAGTTATGTGGCAGATGGGAATTTTTAATATCCGGTTGTAGAGAACTTGACACCAAATCCGAATTAAAATACACCAACCGTGTGTGTAACCGTGACCGTCTCTTTTTGGGTGAGTTCGAGAAGAGAACACGGTGGGGTTATGTTTGACTTGTAAGTTGTTTAGGATCACTTCTTGATCATTACTAGTTTGCGACCGTATGCGTAGTTACTCTTCTTACTCTGGTACTCGTAAGCTAGCCACCATACAATGCTTAGTGCTTGCTGCAACCTCACCACTTGTCCATTCCATACCCATTAAGCTTTGCTAGTCTTGATACCCATGGTAATGGGATTGCTGAGTCCTCGAGGCTCACAGATTACTACAACAATAGTTGCAGGTACAAGTAAAGTGATGCTTTGACGAGAGAGCGATGCTTGCTTGTTTTGGAGTTCTTCTTCTGCTTCTTCTTCTACGATCAAGGGATAGGTTCCGGGTCGGTACCCTGGGATTAGCAGGGTGGATGCCGTTCTTCTTTTTCGTTTGATTTCATCCGTAGTCGGATCCTGCTCTTTAGTATGATGATTGCTATGTATTGATGAACTGTTGTATTCATGTTGTAGCTTGTGGCGAGTGTAAGCCTTTATCTTGTATTCTCATCCATTCAGTACATGGTATGTTGTAGTGATATCCATCTTGCTATGCACTCGAAATGCGGTTGTGCCCCAATCATGAATACATCACATGATTGGGATAGAATCGCATCTTGGGCGCTACAAGTTGGTGTCAGAGCCTTACCAACCGCAGGAGCCCCCTTGTTTGATCAAACCGCTGCCGTTGTTGAGTCTAGAAAAAAACTATTTTGAGTCTAGTTATATATCGAAGAGTAGGAATTCTTTTTACTCCTCATCCCCTTCGTCTCTCTGGTGAGGACTCGTGACGTAGATGTTTTGGATCCATCACTCTCCTTTTTTTTACTCAAATTTTTTTAGGATCACGCGGTTATTGTTGGAATCGTTGCGATATCGGTGTGATGGGAATTCTGTCTTGGTGCCTCCTATCAGACTTGACTTCTTCCGGGCAGTTGAGCTCCAAGGGGTTCTTGTCACATTCGCTATCGTTTCAGTTCCGGAATACCAGAGGACGCCGACATAAAAAATGCTTCTATACTCTTTGTGGTGAGAGTAGTTTGGCGACACCCAGTACTGGGGAGAGTGATCAGATGTATTGCCACAACTGGTATATCGGATGTTTTTCGAAGGTCTGAGGTACACGATTTCCGAGGTTTTCTTGGTTATGTGTTGATGGATGGATACAGTTGGAGTGTAGGATTTGTTAGTTGTGTGAGATATTTGTGCCTCCCTGTATCCCCAACACCAGATTGCATAACCAGAAAGTTTCGGGAGTTCTTAGGTGGGAATTCAAGTAGTTATCCAGGATTTCCTTCCGACAGATATATGATTTGAGATTGGGGTCCAACATCTAGTGGTTCGTTTTTCACGGTCGATTTACAGTTGTCGCAAGGCGTCTTAAAGAATCCTTGGCTATGTTGATTCAGGGACGTCTCGTTTGTCATTCGTGATGTCCGCTGTACGTCGTGCCCGTGGGGCCTCATCGCGAACACTTTGGGCAAAATCTCTATCATATGTTTGTTTCCGGCTTATTCTGCAAGCCAATCCTTTGTTTTGTTTTGAGTTGTGGTATTCGAGTTGCTTCGATGTCAAGTGTTGATTCCATACCTTCACCTAAGCGGTGTTCTCATACTTCTATGTGAATGCTAATCCTTCTGGATCATTGAGATTGTCATGTCAATCCTTTTCAACCAGTGCACTTCTCTTCAAGTTATTCCATACGAACGCCTTTGAGAAGCCTAAGGATTGTTTGTTTCATCCGTCCCAAGCTTTCTTTCTTTTTCCCACCGCCCCACCCTTTTTCTTCAAGGACTCAGATTTCTTAATCAAGTATCCTTTTATTGATGTGAAGTCTCTCCATTCTTTTCCTCCATGTTCTTACCTGGTGATTCTCATGAAGATGCTAAGGAAGCTACAAGTTCATCATTCTTTGTTATAATTTTCCTTCCCCGTTGGACTAAATTCTAGCTTTCAGTGTTGATCGTATCTTTTTCATTGGTTCACATGCTTTCCATGTTGGAAGTTCTTATACAAGTCTCTCTTGTTTATTCACTTCTCTCTATTCTTCCCCGGAGTGTAAAAGATATCTCAGAGGATTCGTGTTTCCATTCTTAATCCATTCAAGTTATTTCGAGGTTGTTATTTCATTCAAGCCATTTAATTTAACAGGTGCAATCTCTCTTTTAAAAATCGTTCAACGGTGTTTTCTTTTGAGTGGGCCCATAACCCACAGGTCTTTCCCAGGATCTTACCTGGCTCTTCTAATTTTTCCGGAGTCATTCCCAAGTTCCTTTCAAAGTTTGACGTAAGAATGATTTCTCATCAGTCAAATGTATCCTCCAAGTTTGCTTTCAAATTCTTTTCGTCTTTGGCTCAACCTCTTCGCTTTTCATTCTCCCGGAGTGTCTAAACAATTCATGGCGCTATTTCTCGTCATCATTCTCAGCTTTGAAGAGCGAAGAAAAATTGCTCTTAAATCTTGCTCCGTTCTCTTGAAGGTTCATGGGTCTAACTTCATGCCATTCTCATAATTGTTTTCGATTGTGAGAATTCTTTTCATACCCGTCCGAAGCATTTCATGAGTTCTTTCCGTTCTTGATTCTCCGAAGGCCATCATTTCAGAAGATTTATTCGTTCTCAATGTTCAGCTCTTATTCCCCAATTCTTGCCGGTGCATCGTTCAAGTATTCTTTAGTCAGCTTGTAATCTATTCATTCTCTTGCATATAAATTTCTTCAAGTATCTTCCTCGCTTTCTAATTCTTCCCGGTGATTCGTTCATTTTCAATTCTACCGGTGGTTCATTGAAGACTTTCCCAAGTTTGCGCTATATCTCTCCTTAATCCTTTTCAATGAGAATGAGTATTATGCCAAATCCGTTGTGGGTCATCAATTTAATTGATGAAGGATAAGCATAACGTAATTCTTATTCTTGTTTCATCGAGTAAATTCAATTCCTTATTCCGGAGGTTCATCAAAATTCTCGGTTTCAATTGTTTCATCTTTCTTTTTCCGGAGTTCCAAGTTTTCTCGGTTATATTGTCACGGAGCTCCATCTAAATCATGGCAAGGCTTCACCTTGTTCTTTCAACTTCTCTTTCTTTCTATCATCCTTTTGTTACTGGAGTTCTTCACGGTGGTTCGTTAAGGATTTAATTCATTCTTCAAGTGTTCATCAAGATTCTTGTTGGAGGAGCTCAAGCATTCTTCATCTTGCATTCCAAAATGCAATTCTTTCTATCTCATCTTTTGAGGTGGTGTTATGTCATTCTTGACAATTTCCGTCAGTGTTTCATGATTTGCAACTTGTCAGGAATGAGATATTTCAAAACCATCATTTTCTCTTCGTTCATGAGATCTTTTCAACCGAGCACTTTCTTTGTTGGAGTTATCTTGGGTTATATTTCACCTAAAGCCTTCCCTAAAGAATGTTGCTACTTGTGGTGCTTATCAATGATCCAAGTTTTCTCCTATCCTCTTGGCGAAAGGAGTTTTCACCTCTTCGTTGATCTCAACCAATCAATTGTTACCTTTAGTGGCCGGTCGTCACCTCATAATTTTGAGATGTCTCCATAAGCCCACGAGGATCATATCCTTTCGTATTGATCTTCCAACAACTCCGTTCAATCCTTCTTTTTAAGGATGCTCTCTCAAATTCATTTGAGGTAGAACATGTTGTTTTCTTCTTCGTTCTTTTGATTCCATTCTTACATTTGTTCCGGAGGCATTGTGATGTTGCTCTCTTCGACCCATCATCTCATTTTGTAAATATCATGTTCTTTTCCTTGCTTATCTGTTTAGCAGGAGTGTTGTGTCCTCTGCTCAAGTTCTTTTCATCTTATCAAGTCTTGCATCTCCTTGTTCTCTTTTGTACCGGAGTGCTCTCAATTTCATTCAACTCTGGTGTGTTCAAGTTTTCAACCTCTCAAGGTTCTTTGGTTTCACTCGTTTGTCAAGAAGGAACTTAGTTATACCTCTTCCTCTTCTTCTGTTTCGTTCCTAAGATCTCGGGGTGAGATCTCTTGTAAGTGGAGGAAAGTTGTGACGACCCGAGACTGACGCTCCAGACGCCTTCCAGTTATTTCGTTGTCGCCGTGTGTTTTATTTACTTGCTGCATTTCATCATAGCATCATTTGCATTGCATCATGTCATCATGCGTCATCTCATTAACTTTTGCAACTCAAATAAACAAATCGTACGGATCTTTGGTCCATTTAAATCGAGGGATATTCACAATGGTGATTTCTCTTTATAACATATACAAAGTCTCCCAATATTATTAAGGAGCTATAATAAAATATTCCATTAATTGGAATGCAACATAACACACGTACAATTTAATTCCATGCCTTTTCCTATCTTAGTTCTTGACCTCCAACTTTGCCCACTAATTCTTTCATCATTTTCCCCTCTCCACCAAATTGGCCCAGGGCCCAGCCGCCGGCCTCCCTAGCCCAACAGCCCCTAAGGCCCGCCTAACCCTCTGGTTGACCTAGCCCGACTCCTCCATCGATATCTCTCCCCTTCCCTCGATCCCTTCCTCTAGCACTGCCATCTCCCTCGCTCGATCCCCTCCCCTCGTTCCTTCGAGCGCGAGCCCCGCAGCGTTCTACCTCGCCGCCGGTCAACCACGGCCGCGCCATGGCCGCCTCCCTCCTCTGCGCCTCCACCTCGCCGCCGCCAACTGACCGATCTTCGCCCGTTCGCGTCGCCCCCAGGTCTCCTCCTGCTCCGCGACACCCTTGCCACCTCGACTGAGCTTCGCCTGGAGTCGCCGCCACGTCGGATCCCTTGGACGCCGCCGGCCCTCAAGCTCACTCCCCGTGCAAGTCCCGCCGCCGCCGGTCGCGGACGTCGCCAGGTCTAGCCGGGGAGCCTCTGGCTCCGTTCGTCCCCGACCTCCGGCCTCGTCCAGGCCATTCCTGTCGTCGCCTTCAAGCCCCTGCCTGCTATGCCAATTCCATCGCCGCCGCCTCGCCAGCCCTGCTCAAGCGCCGCCCGCAACCACCCGTTCTCCAGCGCCCCAAGCCCTGCCGAGCTCCACGGCCGCTCCCCTCTGCAACTGCCATGGGCTTTGCCCACCCACGGTGTTCTCGCCTCGCTCCACCTCGTTGCAGCACCTTCTCACTGTCGGCAGCTCCGCACGTCTCCTTCATGTGCCACGACCATGTGGGCTTCACTGCTGCTCCCTGTACCATGACGCCTGAGTCGTCGAGTCCCTCAATGCCAAGACCCCTTCGTGGATTTCGCCAAGTTCGACCACCGTTGAATGAGGGCTTTTTGCCTTGCTCATTTAGGATATCACCAAGTACAACGATGGCCTCGAAGGCTTTGGATTCGTCAAGTTCCACGAAACCCCCAATTCGACTATCGCATTGGATCACCAAGTTCAACGACGACCCGTGAAGAACATGGATACATCAAGTTCCATCCCGAACATGTACGACTACCGTCGCCAAGATCGCGAGTACCTCTACCGTCGTCGTGTACCACTACTTCTACTACCGTCGTCGAGGACCGATTGTACAACTATTTCCATCTACACCTCACTGAATCGATCCGCTCCGAAGAGGCCCACTTGGAAGGTATAACCGTTGGAACGACGCCCGTCGATGACATGTTTCGTACGAGATGCCCATGTTTGCACCATGTTCGAATCGCCGCTTGTGCATTCCTCGTTTGCCATGACACCAACACGTGGGAACCCGGTATCTGGGATCACCCCACCATCTTTTGCATGTTCCGTACATCCACATTTTTTTTTGCACCGACATCTCGACGAGTTGTCGGATCATCGGTATGTTGCGGTAGCACCATTTCCGTTGTCGTTGCCGTGGCACCCTTTCGTTCCGCCATGGTGACCAAATGCTTCATAACTTGCTCATGTCAACATTTTCATAAGATTGCATAAAACTTGTATATGTCATCCACATCATGATAACAACATTTAAAATGGTTGAATTGTTGGTTGATGTTTTCGGCCTCATTTAATTTGCCTAGATAGGTAGTTTTGTTATGCTTCTCCTCTTGCCATGTTAACCAACATTTAATCTTGTCTTTTACATAAACGGGAGAGAACTAAATAATTGTTGTGAAGTTTCGTCAATAGGCAACTCATTGCATATTGAGCTCCACTTAATTTGTAGTATTGTTTGTTGCACTTGCCATGCCATGACTCATTAAACCGGACATGCATCATATTTGGTTGTGTATCATGCCATGTTTATGCTTGTTTGTTTACCATGTTGTTTGCTTCTTTACGGTGTTGCTTCTTCTCGATACTTTTGGTAATGTTGCGATTGTGAGGATTCATTCGACTACGTTGGTTCGTCTACTTCATGGATTCGGTCTTCTTCCTAGCGGGATTTCAGGCAAGATGACCATTACCCTTGATACCACTACTATCTTTGCTTTGCTAGTTGTCTCGATGCTATCGCTATGTCGCGCTACCTACCACTTGTTTATCAAGCCTCCCAATTGCCATGAAACAGCCTCTAACCTTTTTTACCCTCCCAGCAAACTGTTGGTTGGCTATGTTACCGCTTTGCTCAGCCCCTCTTATAGCGTTGCTAGTTGCAGGTTGTTCCATGTTGGAACATGGATATCATGGGATGTCACAATATCTCTTATTTAATTAGTGCACATATGTACTTGGTAAAGGGTGGAAGGCTCGGCCTTTTGTTTGGTGTTTTGTTCCACTCTTGCCGCCTTAGTTTCCGTCATACAGGTGTTATGTTCCTTGATTTTGCGTTCCTAACACGGTCGGGGTTTATGGGCCCCCCTCGACAGTTCGCTTTGAATAAAACTCTTCCAGCAAGGCCCAACTTTGGTTTTACCATTTGCCTAATAACAACTAAAACTTGCATAGGGACCGGGTAGCACCCGAGGATTCTTAATCAACAACCCGGGCCAGTGCTCCTCATGAGTGTTGGTCCAAACTTGGTAGACTGCGGGGCCACCACGGGGAAACTCAAGGATTGGCTTTACTCGTAGTATGTCCCATCCGATCGTGGCCTGAGACGAGATACGCGTGGCTCCTATCAGGGTGTCGGCACGTCGGGAGGTCTTGCTGGTTTTTGTTTACCATTGTCGAAATGTCTTGTGAACCGGGATTCTGAGCTTGATCGGGTTGTCTCGGGAGGAGTATTTTCCTCCGTAGATCATGAGAGTTTGTGATGGACTAAGTTGGGACACCCTTGCAGGGTTTAAACTTTCGAGAGCCGTGCCCGCAGTTATGTGGCAGATGGGAATTTTTAATATCCGGTTGTAGAGAACTTGACACCAGATCTGAATTAAAATACACCAACCGTGTGTGTAACTGTGACCTTCTCTTTTCGAGTGAGTTCGAGAAGAGAACATGGTGGGGTTATGTTTGACTCGTAAGTAGTTCAGGATCACTTCTTGATCATTAATAGTTTGCGACCGTATGCGTAGTTACTCTTCTTACTCTGGTACTCGTAAGCTAGCCACCATACAATGCTTAGTGCTTTCTACAACCTCACCACTTATCCATTCCATACCCATTAAGCTTTGCTAGTCTTGATACCCATGGTAATGGGATTGCTGAGTCCTCGAGGCTCACAGATTACTACAACAACAGTTGCAGGTACAGGTAAAGCGATGCTTTGACGAGAGAGCGATGCTTGCTTGTTTTGGAGTTCTTCTTCTGCTTCTTCTTCTTCGATCAAGGGATAGGTTCCGGGTCGGGAGCCTGGGATTAGCAGGGTGGATGTCGTTCTTCTTTTTGGTTTGATTTCATCCATAGTCGGATCCTGCTCTTCTGTATGATGATTGCTATGTATTGATGAACTGTTGTATTCATGTTGTAGCTTGTGGTGAGTGTAAGCCTTTATCTTGTATTCTCATCCATTCATTACATGGTATGTTGTAATGATATCCACCTTGCTATGCTCTTGAAATGCGGTTGTGCCCCAATCATGAATTCATCATGTGATTGGGATAGAATCGCATCTTGGGCGCTACAGGCGGTGAAGTCGGATATGGGAGCATCGTCTTGGAGCTCATCGGGCTTGGACATCTTGGTGGTATTATCCTCATGCTCGTTGTCGTGGAGCTTGGTCGTCGTGAAGTGTGCTTGGGGTGGAGAAGCCTTGGCCTTCATGAGTTCTTGTTCCGCCTTGAGAGCACCAATGTAGTTGTCGTAGAGGGACGTGTAGTTCTCATGGAATATAGTCTTGGAGATGTCGTTGTGCAATCCCATCATGAAGTGGAACTTCATCAAAATGGGGTCGTCCACACCGGCTCATCGCAAGGCATTCTTCATCTCCTTGAAGTACGCGTCGATGGACTTGGATCCTTGGATGGTGTTCTCCAATTGGCGTAGAAGTTGTTCTGTGTAGGTGGGAGGCACAAACTCTCGCCTCATAGCTCTCTTCGTCTTAGGACAACTCATGTCGTAGATCTCCGAAGGTGTGTGAAGCCACCATGTCGACGCATAGTCATGGAAATTCATTGTGGCGCACTTCACTTGATCTTCGGGAGGAACTTGATGTAGCTTGAGGTAGTCGTCCATCAGGCGCTCCCACTGGAGATACTCCTCGGGTTCTTGAGTACCATAGAAAGGAATCTTGTGGCCGGTGTCGAGGTCGTAGTAGCTCGTGGAAGTCGCGGACTTGAGCTTGGGAAGCTTCTCGTGAGAGTAGTCTTGGGGTGTTTCTTGGCGAAGATGCCATATGTCCGTAGGCGAAGATGCCTTGAAGTCGCTTGGCGAAGATGCCAAGGGAGATGGTGAGGTCGTTGAGCGGTTGTTGGTGTTGAGCTCTTGACTTTCATGTTATTGTCGGTGGTGGTGTCGATGCCGATGTGACCTTGCCGGAGATGGTAGCTTGGAAGCATATGCACTTGAGCGTCTTCTCGAAGATGAGGAAGATCGCTTGTAGGACTTGATGAGGGCTTCGATCTCCTCCATTTGAGCATCCATCTTGGCGTCCAAGTTGTCTTTCATGGCACCAAACTCGTCGTTGTTGTTGTAGAGCGAAGGAGGTGTGCTTTGCCTATCCATCACAAGACTCGAGCAAATGTGAGTGGGAGAAAGAGAAGAACTAGACCAATGTACTTTACCCGATGTTGAAGATGGATCAATGATCACTCAATAATGTATCAAGGAAATGGCACAATTGGTACCGGATCTTGTCAATTCTCACACCTACACAAGTAAGGCTTATGGGGTAGCTTGGTGAGGATAGTGGCACAAAAATTTGATGCAAAATGTTAGCAACAGTCAATAATGTTGAAAGAGATTCACAAATTCGCAAGTGAAACAAGTAGACCAATAGCAATATGTGGCACACGGAAACACACACACGGATAGATAGATGGTGTTGATGCTCAAAAGTGGCACAATCGTAAAAGTTGCTTTAAACTATGTCAAGATTAATTCAAACTTATGATTAGAAGTCACCATGGGATGGCTTTCTTCTAGAAGATCAAGATGGATATGAAGGTGTTCTAAAACGGAGCTCGGATGCAAAAGTTATGACAAGTTCGGAGATGCTCATGTTGACACCATATTAAAGAATGGCTTGAAACCCAATTAACATAGCCTCAAATGGAAAACGTTTCAACATTAAAGTTATGCGTCTCGTCGAAATGGTTGATTTTGATATAAAAATCGTCCCAATCCGAGTTCGTATGCAAAAGTTAGAGCCATCGGAATGCAGCCCTGTCAGGAGCAAAATATGGCGCGCCCCACCAGACACCTTGTCTGATGGGTAGCGCGAATAATAGCCTATTTTGCGCGAGCGATTTGACCCTCAAGATGACCTCTGATCAAAAAACATTCAACATAAAAGTTGTTCGTCTCGTCGAAACGGACAACTTTGCTTTTGGGCATATTTTCATCCGAGGTCGTTTACCGCCTCAAAAAAGACCCGCAAAGTGCAGCTAGAAAACTTGCCGGGATGGAAACCTTGCCGGAGAAATCTTGCCGGGAACAGTAACCTTGCCGGGGTGAGAAAACTTGACGGGATGGAAACCTTGCCGGGGAAATCTTGCCGGGAACAGTAACCTTGTTGGGGTGAGAAAACTGCTAGGATGGAAACCTTGCCGGAGAAATCTTGCCCGGAACAGTAGAAACTGTCCAGGCCAATCCGACCAGATGCTAAAGATGGACTTAAATACTTATCTAGATGGCCTCCGATGAAAAAGTGTTCAAAATGAAAGTTGTTCGTAACATCGAAACGGTCAACTATTCTTTTGGAGTCATCATCATCCGACGTAGTATACGACCTACAGAGACGCTACAAGAGTCAGGCGGTCCAGTCAGCTACATGAACGAGTCCGACCCAAAATTAAAGATGACCCCGTGGAGTATTCAAGATGGCCTTATTTGGGAAAGTGATAAACATATGGATTGTCGGCCTCGTCGAAACACACAAAATTTATATTTGGACCGTCTCCATCGGAAGTCATATGCAGATTCCATGGCCCACGCAAGGAAGACAGAAGATTGGACCAGATTCGGGATGGATCCGAGTGGGACCAGAACTAGGACTCTAGGACGTGAATTGATGTAATTTTCTTGTAAGGAAAGCCTAGATTGAATCCTTTGCTTGTACGGGAAGTCCAGCCGCCTCTTATATATGTTGGGGGGTGACGGCCGATTGAACAAGACACAATCGAATAAATCAATAGACTACTTTTTATCTACGTTTTATCTCTCCATCGTTTTTCTTCCTTGTTCTTCGCTGTTCCTCAAGTTTGAGAGCTGCAAATCCTGAGGCTCTAGGGGCGAGCGAATCGACCCAGGGCAGCCCATTGCTTCCGCGCGCCCTGACGGGGTCCCTCCCGGGCATGTGGGGTTTCGGGTCTCCAAAAGCTCCCGCCGACTGTCTTGCGTATCGCGCTGTCGGTCGGGTCTCCTTCGACGTGAGCTGCGGTGCATCACCCCCGGCGTCGAGGGTACATGTGACGTGTTCGTGTGTCAACACACTTTTTGGCGACTCCGCTGGGGACAAAGATCAATCATCATCATCCACCATGTCCGATCTTCCCAAGCCATCTGAGGTAGACGCCGATAACATCATTAAGCCCAGTCTCGATGAGATATCGGCCGATCATCGCCAAGTCTATGAGGAGTACAAGAAGGCACGCGAGGAGAAGGACTTGCAGGAATTACTTGCAAAGTTCAAGAAGGATCGCCAAGGCAACATCACTCCGATTGAAGAAATCAAGTTCCCTCCTCTTCAAGCCGAGCAGGTTAAATCCTCTGTAAGTACTGCCTTTTTCCTGAGCAGTGGGCTAAGATTGAGAGTCGTATTGCTGATGGTAACAATCTGGTTTATCAAACTTTCCTAGAAAATACTAATGCTCAGAAGAATATATCTCAATCATCTAGTGGTAATGGTGGTATAGCTGCTAATGTGCAAAACCCTAATCTGGCTTTACCTATTTCATCGGCGCCTCCCATGCCGATGACTTATTATCCTACCCAAACCAATCAGATTGTGGCTGCACCCATTAATCCTATCATGAACATGCCAGGTTCGGTGGCAACGCCGAACCAAACCCTACCTACAGGTACAATCACTCGGCCACTACCGAACTATGGTTCGGCGTACATGCCACAATTCCTACCTACAGCTAGTAGTCATACTGCTCCTATGCCACTGCAACAAGCTTCATCGTCTACTACAGATGATGCTCTAGCTAATCTTAGAGAGGAGATGGCTAAGATGCTTCGAGAGAATTTTGGAGTTGAGTTGCCAAGGAACCGTATTTACCAAAAGCCATATCCAGAATACTTTGATGCCATTCAATGCCCTCCGTGATATAAAATTTCATATTTTGTTAAGTTTAATGGAGAGGGTACAAAAACCACATGGGAGCATGTTAGTCAATACTTGGCACAATTAGGTGAAGCAGGCTCACTAAATGAATTGAAAGTGCGTTTATTTCCTTTATCATTAACTGGTACCGCATTTTCATGGTTTTCTTCTTTACCACATGGTTCCATTCGAGTTTGGTCGTAGCTAGAGCAGAAGTTTCATGATCACTTTTATAGCGGCGATAACGAGCTTAAGTTATCACATCTTACATCAGTTAGACAAAAGCATGATGAATCGGTCTCCGATTACGTCAAAAGATTTAGAGATACAAAAAACCGGTGCTATAGTTTGGTGATAACCGAGAGAGATTTGGCTGATCTTGTGCTTAGTGGTTTGAAAATTCCCATTAGAGAAAAGCTAGAGGGATATGAGTTTTTAAATGTCAACCAAGTCTTACAAAGGGCTTTGGCTCAAGAAAGCCGAAGCAAAGAGCTCAAAGAAGTGCATAGATATAAAGCTGATCGTCCTAAGATGAACATGGTTGAATATGATAGTGATCACTCGGACGATGAGGGTGATATTTATGCTACTGAATTTGTTTGGACATCTAAGGCCAAACCCTTCACTTGCAATGATCTGAAACCGATTCATAAGAATAATGATGAAGAGATGAAGTTTACTTTTAACATTGCCAAGTGTGATAAAATATTTGATGCTTTGCTGCAAGCCAAAATTATTAGAATATCTCATACTTTACCGCCGTTTGAAGAGCTGAAACGGCGCGCTTATTGCAAGTATCATAATTCTTTTTCTCATGCTACTAACGATTGCAATGTTTTTCGATGACAGATACAATCGGCCATTAATGATGGACGATTGAACTTTTCTGAGATGCAAGTTGATAAACAGCCCTTTCCAATGAATACCATGGATTTGGAAGGGAAGAAGCTGCTCATTCGCCCGGAGGTAGCCGAATCTGCTAATAAAGCTAATGTCATTGTTGGTCAGCCCAGGAAAGATAAGGAGAGCGACAAGGTCTTGGGGAGACAAGTCGTGCTTGACTAGCAACCCGGTTGCAAGGAAATAATCAAGATCACCATCAAGAATCCTGCACTCGGGGGGCAACCGCAAGTGCAAGAAAATACTCGTGTTAAATTTGTTAAGCCCAAGAGTCCAGAGGTTGGCAAGTGGAAGACGAATGAAGCTAAAGTGCAGCACAAGAAGATCAAGCCAACTTTTGATATGTTGTTGTCCAAATATGCCAGTCAAGCGGCCGGTTCTAGCTCTAACCGGTCATCAAATTTGAAGCGCTCAAGGTCACCTCCTCGGGAAGAATTTTAGCATCATACAAGGCCATATGGGTCGTGGGCACCGGGACCATGGATGCCGCCACCCCCCTATGCGCCATACTACATGGGAGACTTCAATGGAGGATGGTGACAGCCCCCAATGGCCCCTTATGCTTTTCATCCGGGTTGGGCAGAACCAAAGAGGCCCGTTCATGAGAGACTTTCTTATCCCACACGAGGCCGTTTGAACAATGGTGTCAATCAGCCAATGCAAGATAATCAAAAAAGGGTTGGCAAGCAAGTGTGGCGTGCTAAATCACCAAGTGCAGAAATTTCAGAGCCTAGCAAGCAAAAGGAGGAGAATACTAGTGCTAAAACTATTATGATAGGCTCTAAAGAATTGACAATCAAAGAGCCGATTATTGTTGAAAAACGGCTGGTTCCAGTAAAGATGTGGCTGTTGTCCAGCAGGGTCCCATGGCTAATGATCATGAAGCTAGCACAAGCAAGGCCAAGTCGAGGGATCCAAAATATACTCAGCCTAAGTGGTGTCCTTCCGGTCTGACCAAGGCACAAAAAAGGAGACTGCAGCACATGAGGAGTCAAGAGATGGTAGAACAGGAGGCCGAGAAGCAAAGAGATAAATTGTTCAAAGACATTCGGCCCATGGTACCCCCAAAACAAGTGTGGAGGCCAAAGCAAAAGGAAAACATAGCAGCTTCTGCATTGATCATAGCAACACCTACGCCACCAACGGAGGACGATGCAGCTACTATTACATCGTCCACTTTGCCTGCTGCTTCCTCTTCCCTTGGAGATATTTCGGAGTCAGTGGACATGCTTGCGGAAGGAGATGAAATGCTTGATTATGAGTCTACACCGGTTCATGAAGGTATGGATATTAATATGGTGTATTACTTACCCGCTGAATTTCATGCTATAGATGAAGAAGGGGAAGTGGCTCAGCTAGATTTTGGTCCTAAAAATGCTATATTCGAAAAGCCAAAAGAACCGGTGACGCACTTGAAGCCATTGTTCCTTAAAGCTCATATTAGTGGATCGCCGGTGGCTAGAATGCTTGTCGACGGTGGTGCTATGGTGAATCTTATGCCATATTCGGTTTTCAAAAAATTGGGGCTGCGTGATGAAGAGTTAATAAAGACCAACATGGTTCTTAATGGATTTGAAGGCAAAGAGAAAACTGAAGCCAAAGGTGTAATGTATGTGGAGCTTACGGTGGGAAGCAAAACTTTGGCTACCGCATTCTTTGTCGCCGAGGTGCAAGGTAACTACAATGTGATATTAGGCCGCGATTGGGTTCATGCAAACCAATGTGTGCCATCTACTATGCACCAGTTTTTAATTCAATGGGTTGATGATGAAGTAGAAGTCATTCATGCGGATAATTCGGCTTGTGTTGCTTTGGCCGATGCATCAGTGGATTGGCAACATCCCAATGCTACTTGCTTGATGGGGCGCGACTTATCAGAATTTGATTTTCTTAGCGCCACAAAAAGTGGTTTCGTGCCCATTTCTTTAAAGCCGGTTGGTGGTAATCGGCTCCAAGGTATGATGTATTTAAATGGATTCTAACTCAGATTGGTTGCAAAAGCGTCTTGTTGAATATCGGTCCAATGAGAACGATATGTATGAGTCTATAGAGGAGTTAGATGATATGGATAAATTAGGACAAGGTTTTACGTCGGCCGATCCATTAGAAGAGATAGACATAGGAGATGGTTCAATTCCTAGGCCGACATTTGTAAACAAAAATTTAAGAGCCGATCATAAAGCTAAGTTGATCGAGCTATTGAAAGAATATGTTTGTTGCTTTGCATGGGAATATCATGAGATGCCAGGTTTAAACCGATAGCTAGTGGAGCATCGGTTACCTATAAAGGCTGGTTTTAGACCGTACAAACAATCGGCCAGAAAGTTTAATCCAAAAACATATGACCGGATCAAGGAAGAGATCGGTCGTTTGCTTAAAGCTAATTTTATTAGACCTTGCAGGTATGCGGAGTAGATTTCTAACATTGTACAAGTAGAGAAGAAAGGCTCCGGCAAGTTGAGGGTGTGCATTGATTTCAGAGATTTGAATAGAGCTACACCTAAAGATGAGTATCCCATGCCAATAGCTAATATGCTTATTAATGATGCTTTTGGACATAAGGTCATTAGCTTTCTTGATGGTAATGCGGGGTATAACCAGATTTTTATGGCCGAAGAAGACATGTCCAAAACAGCTTTTCGATGTCCTGGTTTCCTTGGTTTATTTGAGTGGACAGTGATGACCTTTGGATTAAAGAATGCCGGTGCCACGTATCAAAGGGCTATGAATTTAATTTTTCATGATTTACTTGGTGTTATACTTGAGGTTTATATTGATGATATTGTTGTCAAATCGGATGCTTTCGAATCTCATCTAGCCGATTTGCACTTAGCTTTTGAAAGAATGAAAAAATATGGACTGAAGATGAATCCTTTGAAGTGTGCATTTGGCGTGTCGGCTGGGAAGTTTTTGGGTTTCATTATTCATGAAGATGGCATAGAGATTGATCCCAAAAAGATAGAGGCTATACAGAAAGTGGAGGCTCCAACATGCAAGAGAGATATGCAAAAGTTCCTTGGCAAGGTCAATTATTTGAGAAGGTTCATAGCTAAGCTGTCAGGGAAAATTGATGCATTTACTCCTATCCTTTTGTTAAAGAATGATGTTGATTTCACTTGGGGGGCAAAACCGCAAGAAGCATTTGATATGATCAAGAACTATTTGTGCACGCCTCCAGTGATGAAAGCGCCCAAGCATAGGGAACCCTTTAAGCTTTACATTGCAGCAGAAGAAGGTGTTATTGGTGCTGTTTTGACTCAAGAAACCGAAGGAAAAGAGCATGCTATTACATATTTGAGCAGGCGTTTATTGGACGCCGAGACAAGGTATACATTTATTGAAAAACTATGCCTATGCTTATATTATGCTTGCACAAAATTGAGACATTATTTGGTGCCGAGTGAATGCATAGTAGCTTGTCAAACTGATGTCATTAAATACATGTTGTATAGGCCAATTCTTAGTGGTAGAATTGGCAAGTGGGCTTATGCTTTGATTGAATATGATTTGGCTTATGAATCTCTAAAATCAATGAAAGGCCAAATCGTTGCTAATTTTATTGTTGAGCATTGGATTAATGACAAGCATGATGTTGATATAAACCTTGTTTCATTAGTACCATGGAGATTATATTTTGATGGTTCAGTTTGTAGCAGTGGCCAAGGTGTTGGTATTGTTTATATATCTCCTCATGGTGCTGTTTTTGAAGCCTCAAGCCGCTTAGAATATTTTTGCACAAACAATCAAGCCAAATATGAGGCATTGTTATTCGTCCTGGAGATGTTGCTTGCCATAGGTGCTACACATATTGAGGCTTTTGGTGATTCGTTATTAGTAGTGCAACAAATATCCAAAGTCTTTCAATGTTTTGACGAATCACTTAATGTTTATCTTGATAAATGTCTAGATATAATTTCTACTTTGGATTATTTTAGCATTGCTCATATATCTAGACATGACAATTGGAGAGCAAATGAGTTGGCACAACAAGCATCCAGCTATCATGTTGATCATGGCATATTTCATATTTCTCAGAAGCCGATGTCTTGTCTTCCAAATATGGGAGAGGCCGAACCAGAGCCCACTGATTCGGCCACTAACAAAAAATCTAGTGCAGGTAAAAATCATGACTGGAGGAAGCCCATTATGGATTACTTGCGCGATCCGAGTGAAAGGGTGGACATGACTATTCGGCGTATGGCTTTCAAATATACAATAAGAGATGGTGGTCTTTATCGCCGAACGGTTGAAGATGTTCTTTTGAAGTGCTTGGACGAGGACCAAGCAAGAGTTGCAATGGGAGAAGTACATGAATGCATTTGTGGTACTCATCAGTCGGCTCCCAAGATGAAGTGGTTATTGCGACATGCTGGATTTTATTGGCCGACTATGATCAATGATTGCTTCAGGTACTATAAAGGGTGTGAAGCTTGTCAAAAATTTGGTGATATTCAATTGGCTCCTGCTGCTATGTTACATCCTATTATCAAGCCGTGGCCTTTTAGAGGATGGGGTTTAAATTTCTTTGGGCAAATTCATCCATCTTCCTCGAAGGGGCATCGGTTCATGTTGGTGGCAACCGATTATTTCACCAAGTGGTCTGAAGCAGTACCTCTCAAGAACATGACACATACGGAGGTAATTCAATTCATGACAGAGCACATTATTCATAGATTCGGTGTTCCTCAGACATTGACTATAGATCAAGGTTCGTCTTTCATGTCACATCAAGTTAGAGAATTTGCCGAATCATATAACATAAAGTTGCTCAATTCATCTCCGTATTATGCCCAAGCTAATGGACAAGCTGAGTCTAGCAATAAGATATTGATCAAGCTCATCAAAAAGAAGATTAAGGATAATCCAAGAAAATGGCATGAGTTATTGTCTAAAGCTTTATGGGCACATAGAATCTCAAGGCATGGTGCTACCAAGGTAACTCCATATGAGCTAGTATACGGTCAAGAGGTTGTTTTACCAGTGGAAGTGAATTTGAGTGCTTTGAGAATAGCCAAACAAAATGATTTATCGGCAGTAGACTTTTATAATTTGATGATGGATAACATTGATGAAGTTGCCGATAAACATTTGGCTGCTTTGAAGGCCATAGAGAGGGACAAGCTGAGGGTAGCAAGAGCTTACAATAAAAAGGTCAAGTTGAAGAATTTTCAGGTTGGCAATCTTGTGTGGAAAGTGATTCTGCCGATTGGTTCTAGAGATAGAAGATTCGGGAACTGGTCTCCAAACAGGGAAGGTCCTTTTAGGGTTGCAAGGATAGTTCCTGGAAATTCATATATGGTGGAATCCATGCAAGGAGTATTATTACCTCGAGCTCTCAATGGCAGATATCTGAAGAAGTACCACCCGAGTGTATAGCAAGAAGCCTGATTAGGCAATGGCCGATACATGATTATCGCCCTTAGCATAAACACGGTCGATACATAATTATCGCCCTAAGCACATATAAATGGCCGATGGAGTGTTGACATCGTCCTTAGAACAAACATGGTACAAGCTATTTCTCGGCACGCTAGCTTTGCCGAAAAACAGGGGGGCATGTGTTGACGCTCAAAAGTGGCACAATCGTAAAAGTTGCTTTAAGCTATGTCAAGATTAATTCAAACTTATGATTAGAAGTCACCATGAGATGGCTTTCTTCTAGAAGATCAAGATGGATATGAAGGTGTTCTAAAACGGAGCTCGGATGCAAAAGTTATGACAAGTTCGGAGATGCTCATGTTGACACCAGATTAAATAATGGCTTGAAACCCAATTAATATGGCCTCAAATGGAAAAAAGTTTCAACATGAAAGTTATGCGTCTCATCGAAACGGTTGATTTTGATAAAAAATCGTCTCAATCCGAGTTCGTATGCAAAAGTTAGAGTCATCGGAATGCAGCCCTGTCAGGAGCAAAATATGGCGCGCCCCACCAGACACCTTGTCTGATGGGTAGCGCGAATAATAGCCTATTTTGCGCGAGCGATTTGGCCCTCAAGATGACCTCTGATCAAAAAACGTTCAACATAAAAGTTGTTCGTCTCGTCGAAACGGTCAACTTTTCTTTTGGGCACATTTTCATCCGAGGTCGTTTACCACCTCAAAAAAGACCCGCAAGGTGCAGCCAGAAAACTTGCCGGGATGAAAACCTTGCCGGGAACAGTAACCTTGCCGGGGTGAGAAAACTTGACGGGATGGAAACCTTGCTGGAGAAATCTTGCCGGGAACAGTAACCTTGCTGGGGTGAGAAAACTTGACGGGATGGAAACCTTGCCGGGGAAATCTTGCCGGGAACAGTAACCTTGCCGGGGTGAGAAAACTTGACGGGATGGAAACCTTGCCGGGAAAATCTTGCCGAGAATAGTAACCTTGCCGGGGTGAGAAAACTTGACGGGATGGAAACCTTGCCGGCGAAATCTTGCCGGGAACAGTAACCTTGTCGGGGTGAGAAAACTGCCAGGATGGAAACCTTGCCGGAGAAATCTTGCCGGGAACAGTAGAAACTGTCAAGGCCAATCCGATCAGATGCTGAAGATGGGCTTAAATACTTATCTAGATGGCCTCAGATGAAAAAGTGTTCAACATGAAAGTTGTTCATAACATCGAAACGGTCAACTTTGCTTTTGGAGTCATCATCATCCGACATAGTATACGACCTGCAGAGACGCTACTAGAGTCAGGCGGTCGAGTCAGCTACATGAACGAGTCCGACCCAAAATTAAAGATGACCCCGTGGAGTATTCAAGATGGCCTTATTTGGGAAAGTGATCAACATACGGATTGTTGGCCTCGTCGAAACACACAAAATTGATATTTGGACCGTCTCCATCGGAAGTCATATGCAGATTCCACGGCCCACGCAAGGAAGACAGAAGATTGGACCAGATTCGGGATGGATCCGAGTGGGACCAGAATTAGGACTCTAGGACGTGAATTGATGTAATTTTCTTGTAAGGAAAGCCTAGATTGAATCCTTTGCTTGTATGGGAAGTCCAGCTGCCTCTTATATATGTTGGGGGTGACGGCCGATTGAACAATACACCATCGAACAAATCAATAGACTACTTTTTATCTACGTTTTATCTCTCCATCGTTTTTCTTCCTCGTTCTTCGCTGTTCCTCGAGTTTGAGAGCTGCGAATCCCGAGGCTCTAGGGGCGAGCGAATTGACCTAGGGGAGCCCATTGCCGCCGCCCGCCCTGACGGGGTCCCTCCCGGGCGTGTGGGGTTTCGGGTCTCCAAAAGCGCCCACCGACTGTCTTGCGTATCGCGCTGTCGGTCGGGTCTCCTTCGACGTGAACTGCGGTGCATCACCCCCGGCGTCGAGGGTACATGTGACATGTTCGTGTGTCAACAGATGGGGTCATGCAACCAAGGAACGGGCTCAAAATATAGAATCCACAGAAAATGCTCTTGTTGCACAACTCTAGAGAGACGCTAGCACGATTGCTCAATAGGCGGATACGACACTGTGCACAACCTATAAGAGACAAAAATGCAACGACTTCTATCCCAAGTATGCTATGTATATATGATTCCCGATGTTGTATTCACAATGATCCAAGATGATCAATGATGGCAATTTGATATGCAATGTGGTATGATGCTATGGCTCTTGCTTACAAGCTTCTTTGCTCTTTCTCTTTTGCTTAAAAGTTTTTTTTGTATGGCCACATTGTGAAATGGACAAAACAAGATAGCAATTGTGTATAAACAATCTTGTGGCACACGAGATGATATGATGATACCAATATAATATGGTATGTATGCAATGGAAGGGCGGATCGATGATCACTAATGTGCACAAGTAACGTTGTCGGCAATACTCAAATGGCTAGTCTTGATAGGCAAGTGATGCAAAATGGGCTAGGGGTTATCAATACAATGGCAAGAAGAATGTACAATGATGGGATACCACAATACCAAGGTGATATAGAGGTTACAGTTCTTGCGTACGGTTTGGGTGTCAAAATGGTGAAGTGGTCGATGTCGAATGCTTGTAGAAGTTGAGCGGCGGTGTTGTCGATGTCGAACCGTCCCTAATTAGCCGAAACACCTTAGGAAGCAGAAAAACCGTGAACTCGAAATCTCCAAAGGCAAATGTCAAATGGTGGTAGCAGAAATGCGGTGGTGGTTGCGGAAGTATTGGTGGAAACCTGGTCAAAATGGGTTAAGGCGGCGGAAGAGTGTGGTGGACTATACACATTGCTGGAGTTGAAGTCACGGTCCCTGTCGTGGACTTAACACGGTAGATGCCCTAGCGAAAGGACTTAGGTGTGGAGCCATCGCAGCTAGGTTAGCTTGAAGGGGTTAAACGGGACAAATGACACAGAGAATTTACCCAGGTTCGGCCCCTCTCAACGAGGTAAAAGCCTACTCTTGCTTTAGGTTGTATTGCTTGGGTTTCGATTACCAGGGAGCGAATATGCTTGACCTAGTTCTCGATTGATTGTTTTTCTGCCCTAACTCGCCGCCGGGTCACCCCTTTATATACACAGGTTGATGCCCGGCGTCTTACAGAGTCCTGGCTGGCCCATACATTATGTATCCGGCTCGGTAACCAACTAAACTTGCCTTACAATATAAGTTAAACATATGGCGGTTCATACCCATGGGCCTTAAGTCGCCCCCAGGTCCTGGGCCTTCAACAAGCTTGCTCTATGGACTGCCATCTTCACCTCTTCCTGGACTTCCTCATCATGAGCCGCCAGTGGCATGACCCGGCCCCTCCTGGGCGGGTCATACCCAATAGTTATATCCCCAACATTAGGCCCCAGGTTGATTTGAACTTGTTCACATCAGTCTTCAGTGCTTGACTTAACAAATCTTGCATCATCAACTTTTATGAACTTGCTATAACCCGCCATGACGTCAGCTCACAGAATCGTGTTAACCCGCCATGATGTCATTTCGCATTAATTTCGTATGAAGCCCAGAACATCTCAATAGATCTTTTACCTTTTAATAGACCTCCCGAAAATCGAGGCGTCCGCATAGCCACATAATGATTTTTTCGGCCTCCTCGATTCCCGCGCATGCCTTTTATCCGTCTCCTTATAAATAGGGACAGGGGTCCTTTTTATTTTTCCCCCTTGCCTCCTCGTCTTCATCTTCCTCCTCAAAACGCCCATGCGCGCTCGAGCTCCGCCGCCGTCGACCTCGTCAACTGCCTCAACTCCGGCCGCTGCATCAACCTGAACGAACCAGAGCACCGGGACGCACCGCCGCTGTTTAGCAGCATCAGTAAGCACTTCTTTTCCTCGTAGCAGATCTCCATTAGGGTTAGCCCTAGTTCATCAGGGTTCCTCTCTGTTCTTCTTTGTTATTCTCTAGATTGCACAGCTGAATTTGAAGATGACATTGAAAACGCGCAGTAGCAGCGTAGCATCCCTTTTTCAATTGCAATAGGTACTTTTCTGTATAAGATCGATCCGAACACATGAGTTCTTCCACTGCCTTCACTTTAGGCCTAAAATTTATTTTATTTTCCGAATTGTTGTAGATCCAAAATCGTAGTGTCGATCTGCGGAATCTGTTTGTCCATCACTTAGCAAATCCTCACTTATAGATCTGAAATATGGCAACTGTTTGGACGGCTTAACTGACAAACCGTAACCCGCCATGTACCATTAGTCCCCTTTTAAGCTGCCAATCTGTGTATTATCTTCCGGCTTAACACGTTGGCTTTTTATAGCACTTCTTTGAATCAATAGCCTGCTTAACAGCATAATCTTAAACCGGCAATATTTTCTTCGTAGACCTTCCTCCTCAAAAATGACCAAGACTGTCACCTCATGTAATTGGGTCGCCTCCCGGGTTAACGAGCAAGAACTACTTGAACATGTTCAAGTGGGCGTTTTAGCCGCCAAGAATGTCATTCATTGGAGAGCCCCAGGAGGAGAAACTGTCCCCGAACCCAAGGAGGGCGAAGTTGTTGTCTTCACTAATCACATGCTCCGGGGGTTCACTCCGCCCGGTTCAAATTTTTTCCGTGATGTACTGCACTTCTTCCAACTCCATCCTCAAGACATCGGACCCAACTCTGTCACAAATATCTGCAATTTTCAAGTGTTTTGCGAAGTATACCTTCAGCAGGAACCCACTATAGAACTATTCAGAGAGTTCTACTATTTAAACCGCCAAACTGAATTCACGGATGGGCCCAGCCTAGAATTAGGTGGTATTTCAATTCAGAGGCGGAAAGACGCCACCTTCCCAGCCGCCAAACTGTCCAGCCACCCCAAGGACTGGAACCAAACTTGGTTTTACTGTCAAGACACCTCTCCAGAAGGGGAAAATCCTCTGCCGGGTTATCGTGAGAGCCGGCTTAGCAACAAACATCCCCTCCCCGATCGAATCAGCACAGCAGAGCGGGCCAAATATATGCCCATTTTTTTGAAGATTAGAGCCTTAATGGCCAATGGTTTGACCGGAATCGACCTGGTTCGATGCTGGGTCGCCTGGAGAATTATGCCCTTAAGCCGCCGCCCCGGCTTGATTTGAAAATATACCTGCGATTTAAAAGATCTGCAACGCCACTACCAGATACAGCTGACTGATGATGACATCAATGAGATGACCAAGTCTCTGCTGAATGAGAGTCTGGAAGATTGCAGGAAAACTGGACTGAATCCCTTCTGCACTCTTAACAAGCCGCCAGCTGTAAGCTTTAAATAATTTCTGGTTTAATCATTTCTTCATTTAAGCTGTCATCTTCTACCCATTTTATTTTTGTAGGCCGATTCTCCTTTTTGGAATAGGAAGCTGCAGGATAAACGGGCCAAGAAAACCCGGATGAAATAGAAGGCTCATAAAAAGCCTGCCAAGAAGAAGGCCACCCCCTCCGAGTTATTTAACTTGGATGATGATGAGTCAGAGGTAGAACTTGATTCCCTTGGCTCATTTTTTGTACATCTTATTGACAATGATCATTATCAGGACGACGCGGAAGGCAGCCACATAGATGGTGAAGTGGTAACTATCCTTTCCTCCGACTCAGAACCTCTGCCAAGACAGAAAGTTCGTCAAGCAAGCCGGAAAGTAAGGTTTTCTGACCCTTTAGCTTACTTGGATCCCAACTTTATTTTGAAGAAACAACAACCTGAAGCTCGCCGCACAACCTGGAACAGCGGCGGTGGGATTCTTTCTTACAGCTTACCCAACACGCCGGTCCCTCGCAAACGCCGTCCAGAGGTTTCACAAATTTCCGACTTAGCATATCCAAAGGCGGGCCTTATTCGACCACCCCTTAACCTGTCTAACTCAAATTATCAGGGAACTTCTCATTCCTCCTCTGGCGATTCAACTGGGACTCAAGTTCCCCTGTTCAAAACTGTTCCTGGGTAAGAAACACTTAAGCCTGTTTGCCTTAATACATTACTCCATTAATATACTAATCTCATCATGAATTGTTATTTTCAGTGCCATGCCCAAGCCCAGCAAGAAGCTTAAGGCTAACAAGCCGGCTGAAGATCCCAAGGTTGCTGACCTGGAGAAACAGACCGCGTCTGGATCGATGCATCAAACATCAGAAACGGCTATAGATGACCCGCCACCAGAAGAACCCCCTGTCACTATGGATACCATGGATGTTGATCCAGAAAATGCTAAGCCGCCCAGCCCAGCTCAGCCGACTCAAGAAGCCGAAGATATCCTAGTTACTGGGACGGCTTACACAGCACCAGGTAACCCCACCGTCTTGTCCAAGCACAGCACAAAGGAGGAATTCTCAGCTGCTGACAAAGGCAAGTGGAAACTGGATCTGGAAGACTATGCTCAATTCAATGCCCAGGAGCTTCACGCGGGTTACCTGAACCGTCTCCACACCAGCCGTGACTTTGAAGCCGGCTTGGTTAATCTTTTGAAGGATCGTTTGGAGGTAAGTAAAAAATTTGTCTTATGCACATATCTTTGTCAGCCGTCAAGTCTACTGGATATGATAAACTTGAATATGTTGTAGACTTTAAATCTCCTTATTGATCTTGATGTCCATGCCATAGCATGCTTAGAAAAGTTAATTCGGAACTTCAAATAGTAGTGCTCAATTTTGCACCTGTAGCCCCCAAGGGCCGGCTTAATCAGCATGGTTAAGCCGGAACTTTATCACCATAATTAGGAACAAAAAATCCAAAGATATAGCCCCCATGAGCCGACCATAGTCATAGGACTTGAAACGGGTCATCATAAAATGGTCTTCAAAAAAGAGCAATGTGCATTAGCCCCCAAGTGCCAAGTAAAATACTGGTATTGTGCTTGGGACTTCAAAAATGATCATAATGCCTCCTATGGTGTTCATGTTGCAGGCTAAATTAAATATGAAGGAATCCCAAGTCAATGATCTGAGGGCCAACATTCAAACCCAACAATCTGAGACATCAAAAGCCAAATCAGAGCTGAAGAATGCTTTGGAAAACATCGAAAAGCTTAAACAAGACTTCAGTGCTGATAAAACCGGCTAGGAGACCGAGAGGGCAGCTCTATTGAAAAGAGCAGAAGACGCCGAGGCTGCCCTTAAGCCGGTAACTGATGAGTTGTCCGGTTTAAAATATCAAATCAACAGCATGACAGCGGCCATCTTTGGTAAGCAATAGCATACTTCAATATTTCTTCATCAATGTTGAACAACCAGTGAGCCAGCTCATAAATATACTTGCCAATATAGGTTCCAGAAGCTCCAAGCTGGGTGACGATATGCGCATAAGGCTGAAAGCCGTATACACCCTTCTAGAGCAGCTGTACACTGGCGCCCAACGGGCGATTTCTGCTGCCTTGCATAAGAAGCAACCACCTTCCCTTATCAAAGAAGTGTTGGAGAGGCTATCTGTGCTACCACAAAGGGTGGAAGAATTAAAACGACCAGCCGCCAGAGCCGATGCTATCACTGCCTTGAGCCGGGCAAAAGCGTGGCAGGCTGAACTTGATCCGGAAGAGATATCAGCCGGCTGTCCCAGTGTTGAAGAAGATGGGTCCCCTTTCAGCGCTGATGACTTCACTGAAATAGTAAGAGCTATGCGTCCCTGGGCAAGCAAACTAGCTGACGAAACGGACCTCTCCAAGTACCACCCGGTTTATAATGCTGACAACTCAAAGGTGAAGGCACCGGTTCACCAGGCTGTGGATCCTATCCCGCCTGCACGTAAGCACACCTTTGCTCCTGACATTGATCCATCAAGTCTTATAGATGACGAGGCGGTGTTTAGAGCTTTAACTGGCATCAACTGGGCTACACCTGATTTCCAGCCAATGGGTAACCAAGAAGAAGAAGAGCTGGTGCAAGATGACCCGGAAGCGTCAACACGTGAAGGCCAAGACAACTGATCCAGAAGCCGGCTTACCATTCACAAGATTGGATGCTGTGGGTATCAAAAACACTTATTCTTTTGGGCTCGGGGAGCCATGTCATAGGCTAGATGAAAAAACCATGGTCTGCCACGCCATCGTGCGTGTTTATTTTCATAACACGTTTGAACCGCCGATCTGATTTTGAAAATCTGCCACTTGTGCTTAAAATATTACCAATCATGTCAACCATATTTATCATATTCCCTGCACACAAGCAGATAACAAGTGCCCTGGCGGTTTACTCCAGGGTAGGTCATAACACCCCATATAAAATCCACTGGTGACTGTATAGTCCATAACCAGGGCGAGTTTATCAAAAACCTCATATAGTCATAACAAGTAAATATCATACCTGTGATATTTGTTCATACTACCGGCTTACCATGCCATATGCAGCAAGGATAACATCCCAAAACTTAGAGCGCATAACTCCAAGCGCATTATCAATGCACACTGGCAACTTAGGGTCCAAACCAGGCCGGGTTATCAAACCTCCAGATAGATTCAAATATGAATCATAAGGATCAAGGCAACATGGCCCGAATCAAATTTTAAACCATATATCAATATGGTACAGAAGATGAACTGCAAAAAAGTGTTCAAAGCAAATACAAATCAGAAAAATCAAGGCCTTCATAGGCTGCCAAGCCTCAATATCAAGTGCTATTCAACGGGCCGCACAGCCACTGAGTTAATCCTTAATTCAAACCTGTAAGCCGGGCCTCACATGACCAATCGCCGTTTTAACTTTGACAAGTTCAGGGTCTTTATAAGATTGACTGTCAAGAGTACGGCGAGTCATTCCAGGATTACCTGGTCGAAGTGGCAAGCATACAAACGCAGGATAACCCGGATTTTAGGTGAATACACCTAGCGTCCAAGCCTTTTAAAAGGGTAAACAAAACTCTGTTGCATTAAACAAGAAGCCCCCAAGTAATTTTCCAATCCAGGCGTTCAAGCCAGATCAATAGGGTAGTCATAGCTATGCTCAATCAGCAGGAAGCCCCCAAGTAATTTGTAATCAAGGCATACAAGCCGGGTCAAGAGGGTAGTCATAGCTATGCTCAATGAGCAGGAAGCCCCCAAGTGACCTTAGGAATTGACAATAAAGACTCAGATTCTCAGAAATGAAATGACAGAGGCCCTGAATTATCTGGGATGCCGGCTTTATTATACTAATCATAATATATACATTGGTAGAAATATGTACATCACAAGAGCCAGTGGCTCAGGTGTAATAAGGCCGAAGATGAGCAATGTTCCACGGCCGGCGGGTCTCCTCCTTAGACTTGCATGAGTCTTTGTGCTCTCGAACATCAATGCGGTAGTATGACCCATTGTTCAGGTTTTGGCTGACCACAAAGGGCCCTTCCCAAGGTGGGGACAACTTGTGCATGTCAGTTTGATCCTGGATGAGCCGGAGCACCAAATCCCCTTCTTGAAAGGTCTGGGTTTTAACCCGGCGGCTATGATAACAATGCAGATCTTGCTGGTAAATCGCCGAGCGAGCCGCCGCGAGGTCACGGTCTTCATCCAAAGGGTCAAGAGCATCCTGACGTGCCTTTTCATTATCAGCTTCAACATAAGCCGCCACACGGGGCGAGTCGTGACAGATGTCACTAGGGAGAACTGCCTCTGCTCCATAAACCATGAAGAAAGACGTGTAACCCGTAGATCTGTTGGTGGTAGTATTGATACTCCATAGCACTGAGGGCAGCTCCTCCACCCAACAACCCGGCGTCCTTTGCAAAGGAACCATAAGCCGGGGTTTTATACCTCTCAAGATTTCTTGATTGGCTCTTTCAGCTTGACCATTGGACTGAGGGTGGGCCACAGATGACACATCAAGACGAATATGTTCACATTGATAAAATTCTTTCATAGCCCCTTTAGACAGATTAGTGCCATTATCAGTGATGATGCTGTGAGGGTAGCCAAAGCGGAAAATCACCTTTTTGATGAATTGAACCGCCGTTGCCACGTCACACTTGCTGACCGGCTCTGCCTCAACCCACTTTGTAAACTTGTCAACCGCCACCAAGAGGTGAGTCTTTTTGTCCTTGGATCTTTTAAAAGGTCCAACCATATCCAGCCCCCAGACTGCAAACGGCCAAGTAATTGGAATCATCCTTAATTCTTGAGCCGGCACATGAGCTCGTCTTGAAAATTTCTGACAACCATCATACTTGCTGACCAAATCCTCTGCATCACCATGAGCTGTCAGCCAATAGAACCCATGAAGAAAAGCCTTAGCCACGAGAGACTTAGAGCCGGCATGATGACCACAATCTCCTTCATGAATCTCTCGTAGAATCTCACGGCCTTCCTCAGGAGAAACACAACTTTGAAACGCCCCTGTGACACTGCATCGGTGCAACTCTCCATTGACAATAGTCATTGACTTAGACCGCCGGGTTATCTGCCTGGCCAAAGTTTCATCTTTAGGTAACTCACCCTGAGTCATATAAGCCAAATATGGAACTGTCCAATCAGGAATAGCATGAAGAGCTGCCACCAAGTGTGCCTCCGGGTCAGGAACAGCAAGATCTTCCTCCGTAGGCAATTTAACTGAAGGATTATGCAACACATCAAGAAAAACATTAGGTGGTACCGGCTTACGTTGGGATCCCATCCGGCTTAAAGCATCCGCCGCCTCATTTTTCCTGCGATCAACGTGTTCCACTTGATAGCCCTTGAAATGACCAGCAATAGCATCAACATCTCGGCGATAAGCCGCCATGAGTGGATCCTTGGAATCCCAAGTTCCTGAAACCTGCTGAGCCACCAAATCTGAGTCACCCAAGCATCTCACCCATCTTAGATTCATCTCTTTAGCCATCTGAAGACCATGGAGCAAGGCTTCATACTCAGCTGCATTGTTAGTGCAAGGGAACACCAACCTTAAGACATAACAAAATTTATCACCTCGTGGGGAAGTCAAAATAACTCCAGCCCCCGAGCCTTCTAACTGCCTGGATCCATCAAAATGAATAGTCCAGTATGTGTTATCAGGCTTCTCCTCAGGCATCTGCAACTCTGTCCAATCATTAATAAAATCCACGAGCGCTTGAGACTTGATAGCTGTCCGAGGCATGTATTTCAGACCATGGGGTCCAAGCTCAATGGCCCATTTAGCCACCTGGCCTATGGCTTCTCTGTTTTGAATAATATCTCCTAAAGGGGTAGAACTGACCACAGTGATGGGATGACCAAGGAAATATTGCTTTATCTTATGGCTAGCCATGAACACGTCGTAAACCAGCTTCTGCCAATGTGGGTATCTCTGCTTGGATTCAATGAGTACCTCGCTGACATAATAAACAGGCTGCTGAACCGGATGCTCCTTGCCTGATTCCTTTCTTTCCACAACAATTGCCACACTAACAGCTCTACTGTTAGCAGCCACATATAACAGTAAGGGCTCCTTATCAATAGGAGCTGCAAGGATCGGTGGTTCAGCCAACTGCTTTTTTAATGCCTCAAATGCCTGATCGACAGCATCACTCCAGACAAAGCGATCTGTCTTCTTCATCATCTGATACAGAGGGATGGCCTTTTCACCCAACCGGCTTATAAACTGGCTTAAGGCCGCAATATGACCCGCCAGACACTGAACATCATTAATACTCGCCGGCTTAGCCAAAGAAGTGATAGCCTTGATTTTCTCCGGGTTAGCTTCAATGCCTCTTTCGGAAACCAAAAAACCCAGAAGCTTGCCTGCTGGTACACCAAATACACACTTAGCCGGGTTAAGCATCATCTTGTAGACCCGGAGATCGTCAAAGGTTTCTTTCAAGTCATCTATCAAGATTTCCTTCTTCCTGGATTTCACAACAATGTCATCCACATAGGCATGAACATTGCGTCCAATCTGGTCATGAAGGCAATTCTGAACACACTGCTGGTAAGTCGCCTGGGCACTCTTGATCCCAAAAGGCATAGACACATAGCAGAAGGCTCCAAAGGGAGTGATGAACGCTGTCTTCTCCTGGTCCTTAACCGCCATCTTGATCTGATGATAACCAGAGTAAGCATCCAGAAAACTCAAACGCTCACAACCCGCCGTAGCATCAACGATCTGATCAATACGAGGGAGAGCAAAAGGATCAGCTGGACAGGCCTTGTTAAGGTCTGTGTAATCCACACGCATACGCGAGGTACCGTTCTTTTTAAGTACCAGCACCGGGTTAGCCAACCACTCAGGATGAAATACTTCAATGACAAACCCAGCCGCGAGCCGGGCCACTTCCTCACCAATAGCCTTGTGCCTTTCTTCATTAAAACGATGAAGGAATTGCTTGACTGGTTTAAACTTGGGATCAACATTAAGAGTGTGCTCAGCGAGTTCCCTCGGTACACCTGGCATGTCTGAAGGCTTCCATGCAAAGATGTCCCGGTTCTCATGGATGAACTCGATGAGCGCGCTTTCCTATTTCGGATCCATATTAGCACTGATACTGAACTGCTTGGATGAGTCGTCGGGAACAAAGTCGACCATCTTAGTGTCATCTGCCGACTTAAATTTCAACAAGGGGTCATGCTCCGTGGTTGGCTTTTTCAAAGGTGTCATATCTGCCGGATCAACATTATTCTTGTAGAATTTCAACTCCTCTGTTGCACAAACAGACTCAGCATAAGCAGCATCAACCTCTTCGCACTCCAAAGCTATCTTCCTGTTGCCATGTACTGTGATAGTACCCTTACGACTCGGCACCTTAAGCTGCAGATAAACATAACATGGTCGTGCCATGAACTTAGCATAAGCCGGCCATCCAAACAGGGTGTGGTAAGGGCTCTTGATCTTGACTACTTCAAACGTCAATGTCTCAGCTCTATAATCATGATCATCACCAAAGGCCACTTCCAAGGCTATCTTACCCACCGGGTACGCCGACTTGCCACGCACCACCCCATGAAAAACAGTAGAGGACGGCTTAAGATCTTTGTTAGTCAAATTCATACGGCGGAAAGTATCATACTAAAGGATATTGATGCTGCTGCCCCATCCATGAGCACCTTGGTAAACTTGTACCCTCCAACTTGAGGAGCCACCACCAAAGCCAATTGACCCGGATTATCCACCCGGGATGGGTGATCCTCACGGCTCCACACAATAGGGTGTTCAGACCATCGCAGGTATCGAGGGACAGCCGGCTCAACTGTGTTTAGTGCCTGTTTATGAATCTTCTGATCACGTTTGCATAGGCTTGTGGTGAACACGTGATATTGACCACCATTCAGCTGCTTCGGATTACTCTGATAACCGGACTGCTGCTGCTGATTTCCTTGACCCGATTGTTGATTAGAACCACCTTGATTGCCTTGGCCCTGAAAACCAGAACTTGAGCCGCCACCTCCAAAGCCAGGTCTGTGAGAACCGGAACCTGAGCCGCCATGCGGGCCATGATTATTCTAGAAAAAATTGGAATTTCTGTACTCCCGCATTATGAAGCAATCCTTCCACAAGTGATTAGCCGGCTTCTCCTGCGTACCATGCTTTGGGCAAGGCTGATTCATTATCGCCTCAAGGTTGAATTTTGGCCTGTCAAACCGGGGTACTGACGACTTCCCCTTATGACGCTGATTGTTATTCTGCGTATTGGTGTTAGCCACAAAGTCTAAACCGCCATCTGCCTTGCGCTTACCATTATGACCTTGACCAGCCGGGTTGTGCTGCTGCCCCTTGGCATTGCCGTTCTTCTTCCCCTTCCCAAATTTCTCCTCATCGGACTCAGGGTCCTTGGTGCTATCAGAATCAGCATATTTGATGAGAGCCGCCATGAGCTCCCCCATATCATTGCAATGGCGCTTAAGCCGTCCCAACTTCTGCTTAAGGGGAAGGAACCGGCAATTCTTTTCTAACATTAGGACGGCTGAACCGGCATTGATATTGTCCGACGAATGGATGACGGCCGAGATCCGTCGCACCCCAATTGGTCATTGACTCGCCCTCACCCTGGACACAAGAATCTAGATCAAGAATCGACATAGGCTGCTTGCACGTGTCTTTGAAATTTTGGATAAAGCGCGTCTTCAACTCAGCCCATGACCTAACGGAATTAGGGGGCAGCCCTTTCAGCCAAGTACGTGCCGGCCCATCCAACATCATGGTGAAGTATGTAGCACATGCAGTGTCACTAACATCCAACATCTCCATGGCCATCTCATAGCTCTTAATCTAGGCCTCTGGGGGCTGATCCGCAGTTTAATTAGGCACCTTGCGGGGGCCCTTGAAATCTTTAGGCAAGCGCTCCTTACATAGAGCCGGCACTAAACATGGCACACCAAGGGTTCTAGAAGTCACTCTTGCCTCTACAGACGCCGATGGGTAAACCAAAGATTGTTGTTGAGCCGCCAACTGAGCCGCCTGCTCAGCCTCCCGACGCGCCCTGCCCTGATCCACCAAGGCCTGGACATCATTATCAGCATGCAGCGGGTCACGCCTACGGGGCTGGTATTGGTGCCGTTCACTACTTGAAACTGCTGGCGAGTCAATATGCCTACTATAACTCTGGCTTGGACGAGGGGTTGAATGAATCTGTTCGCGGCTATACGAATAAGCCGCCTGTTGAGCCACCGTTGTCTGAAGAAGCTCTCCAGCCCTCCGTATCTCCATTGCGGCTGGAGACTCGCCTTCAACGGGAAGAGCCGCCAGTAGCGTAGCCGCAGCGATCATATTGTCCAGAGGGTTAGAATAATGACCCGGCGGTGTCGGAACATGCTGAGGCGGAGTCAAATTTAAGCGAGGCGGGTCCACCGCACGTGACTGAACCGGCGCACCGGTCACGGGTGCCTCAACGGCCCGGTTTATCTCGGGCGGCTTACTGGTCCCTGCCCCAGGCGTGTTGAAAAGGTTCCTAGCCTCAAACTCCGTGGGCAGACGGGTCTGGTGCCTCCTCCTCATAACAGCGTTCGAAGCGTTTTGATCCAAGGTGAGCCGGAATGATTCTGCCTGAATCCGTTGTGATTGCGCGTCCAAGGCGGCTCGCTCTGTTGCCATCCTAGCATTCTCAGCAGCAAGCTCTTCCTTGGCCCGGGTTATCTCATCTCGTAGCACTTTGTGCTGTTCTTGAGTCTCCGGGGTTACCTCTGCTCCCATTAAAGTCGCCAAAGCATCCAACAGCTCGGTCAAAACCTGAGCCGGCGGGCGCGCAGAGCCGCTGGCACCAGCCGTCGCCGTAGCCGTGGAGCTGGAGGTCATAGCCGCAGCAGTCATCGAACCAAGCATCAGTTGTGTGCCAGCCATGAAGATTGCGACCCTGTTTGGCGGCTCATGGGGGTCCGGAATACTGTCACCATCGGAACAGCCCCCAAGCCTGCCATCTTGCAATTGATACATCGAATCGGTCTCACCAATCGAGGATTCACCATCAGAGTAAATTACCGTCTCTCCCCTGGACTCAGATCCTTCCTCAAGATCCGTGCCGAGGACGACACCAACAAAGGCGCTCTTCGCGGCGGTTTGAACCTTGGCGGGTCATGCTTGCTGAGACGTCTCGGAGATGTCGGTGCTGGTGTCCGGCTCAGGCTCCGACTCACCGATCTTGCCAATGAAGACATGGATTCCGCTGAAGGGGACCCGGTACCCGTACTCGATTGAGCCGGCCTCGGGGCCCCAGCCTGCGTCATCGATGTAGAGCTTGCTGCGACGACTCTTGGTCATCCGGCCACAGCGTATCCCTTGATCCCTGCGAAGTTGCCCTTCAAGAACTCGATAGCACGGTGCACTGGCCCCACGGTGGGCGCCAACTGTCGTGGACTTAACACGGCAGATGCCCTAGCGAAAGGACTTAGGTGTGGAGCCATCGCAGCTAGGTTAGCTTGAAGGGGTTAAACGGGACAAAGGACATGGAGAATTTACCCAGGTTCGGCCCCTCTCAACGAGGTAAAAGCCTACTCCTGCTTTAGGTTGTATTGCTTGGGTTTCGATTACCAGGGAGCGAATATGCTTGACCTAGTTCTCGATTGATTGTTTTTCTGCCCTAACTCGCCGCCGGGTCACCCCTTTATATACACAGGTTGATGCCCGGCGGCTTACAGAGTCCTGGTCAGCCCATACATTACGTATCCGGCTCGGTAACCAACTAAACTTGCCTTACAATATAAGTTAAACATATGGCGGTTCATACCCATGGGCCTTAAGTCGCCCCCAGGTCCTCGGCCTTCAACAAGCTTGCTCTATGGACCGCCATCTTCACATCTTCCTGGGCTTCCTCATCATGAGCCGCCAGTGGCATGACCCGGCCCCTCCTGGGTGGATCATACCCAATAGTTATATCCCCAACAGTCCCTAAGTAGCCGAAACACCTTAAGAGACGCAACTCACAACACAAACAAAATTGGGTTAAGTTGGGTGGCGGAAGTGTATGGTGGGCAAGCCTATGCGGACGTTATGGGGTGGTTGATGAAGAAGCAACCATCCCTAAGTAGCCGAAACACCTTAGGAGACTCAAATCACAACTCAAACAACCTCAAATGCAATGGGGAACAAAATGGGTTAGGTTACGGATGTCGGTGGTGGAATGCGGATGATGAGGAGAAGGCCCTAGGCAAAGATGCCAAAGTTCCAAAACTTTGATGGAGTCAAATGATGGTGGTAGTATTTTTATGTTATGGGGGATGTCAATAGCTTCAAAACGAGCTAAAGAACGTCAAAATCGGACTCCGGATGAATTAGTTATGATGAAAACGGTTAAACACGGGAGGCTGAATTCCCAAGGGCCGGACATCCGGGGTCGGGCCGGAAATCCGGGACCTGATGTCCAGAACCTTGCGCGAAAATGCGCTCCAGGAGCCGGATGTCCGGGCTACAGGCCGGATGTCTTGGGGGCCAGATGTCCGGGGCCACGGGCTGGATGTCCGGGCTCCAAATCCGAGGATGAACTCGAGGAACTCGATTTTGGGGACGGAAATTAATGATTTCAGGGGCAAAATTGAGAAGATTTCATGGATGAAAAGTGGGAAAACTTGGGGGAAAGATAGATCTACTCGAAACACATCGAATCCATGGATCAAAATCAACAAAACATCATCAAACCAACAAATCACAAAAAAAATTGGGGGCTATTTTTGGTGGGGATTTTTGAATTTAGGACGAAATCACACAAAACAAGGCTAGAAAACAAGGGGTAGGGGCTCCAAATTCGTGATCTATGTGGCTCATGATACCAAGATAATGTAGGTGGAACCCTAGGAGCCAATCTTTCACGAAATGGAGGGGATCCCGCGAAGAACACGAAGAACACGAGGGAAAACGAGAGGAATCACTCAAATCAACGAGAAACGATCACACGTGTGCTAGATCCAAGTAAACATAAAGATCACACGATCCAAAGACAACAAAGGAAACATACAAAGGTAACTAGTTCATCTCCGTGAGGAGGCCTTGAGTCCGCGAGGGATCTTCCCGTGAGGGGTCTTGAATCCAAGCGTGTATCTTCTCCGTAGAGGCCGCGGTCTCTCTCGATGGAGTAGAACCACAAGGATGAGCAAAGCTCTATCTCTAAAATGAGCTAAACCAATGCTAACCTTAACTAGAGGAAGGGGAAGGATTATTTATAGTCTAAGCCACGAAGGGTAAGTGGGAAAGGGGAGAGATGGGCCTCTGGCCCGACTCTGCGCGCAGGTAGGCGCCGGATGTCCGGGCTGGGGGCCGGATGTCCAGGGCTTCGCAAGTCGCCGGATGTCCGGCGCAAAGATGGGCAAAATTCTGGTGAGTTCTGTCGTCGATGCCGAATTTCCGGGGGAAGGGCCGGATGTCCGGGTGGTGGCGAGGCGCCGGATGTCTGGGCACACGGGCCGGATGTCCGGCTGCTGATGCTTCGGGCGTCTTTTGGTGCAGTTGCTGGGCGGCTGCACAGGCGCCGGATGTCCGGCCTCTGGCCTGGATGTCCGGCCGCTGTAGCTTCAACAACTTCGTCTTCTTCCATCGTCGCTTCCATGCTTCCCTAGCGGATGGTGTAGTTGTTCCTTGGCGCTTGCACTCCTCCTCGTCGTCCGTGAAGCTCCGACAATACCTATGCATGCAGACGAGAGGGGTGTCAAGTAGTATACCATCCTCGAAGGGGTCAAGTGAGGACGTGTAAAGGAGATGATTCACCTTTGTGTATGTGAAGTAGATGTCGCACGTGTCACTCGCCGAACGGACTCTTGACATGGTGATGTCCATAAGATGCTCCGCATCACAAGGTTAGCAAAATATGTCCTGAAAAGGTTGCTTGTGAACTAAGAGCCATTGTCAGTAATGATACAGTTGGGGACATCGAAATGGCTCATGAGGCCCTTGATGAACTTGACGGCTGAGCCGGCGGAGATGGTGTGCACGGGCTCCACCTCCGCCCACTTGGTGAACTTGTCGATGGCGACGTAGAGGTAGCGGTATCCGCCGGCTGCCCGTGGGAACAGGCCGAAGATATCCAGTCCCCAGACCACAAAGGGCCATGAGAGCGGGATGGTTTGGAGTCCTTGCATGGGATGGTGAATCTGCTTGGCGTGGAACTGGCAGGCCTCGCAGGATCTCACCAGCTCGGTGGCGTCGTTCAGCGCCGTTGGCCAGTAGAACCCGCTGTGGAATACCTTGCCCACGAGGGTGCGCGACGAGGAGTGGTGCCCGCACTCACCGCTGTGGATTTCGGCTAGTAGCTCGTGCCCCTGCTCCTTGGATATGCACCACAGCGTGACGTCGTGGGGACGCTTTCGGTACAACTCCCCGTCCTACAAGCAATAAGCAGTAGCCTGGCAAGCCACACGCTCTGCATCCTCCTCCTTCTCAGGTAAGGCACCACGGAGAAGGTAGGCCTTATACTCCTCAGCCCAGCAGCCTTCCTGTGGCTCCAATGCCTGGAGTAGGGGGGCTCCCGAGGTCAGGCCACAGGGCGGGGCGCCTGAGGTCGGGGCCAGCGGTGGCTCTTCCCGGAGCAGCGCTGGGCCTGTGATTGGCGGCGCTGCCGATGGCTTGAAGAGTCTCTCCTCGAAGACGCCGGGCTTCTGAGGCTTGCGATGAGATGCCCTCTTGGTGATGTCGTCTTCTTCCTTGTTCGCGCTGCGTGGGACGTGCTACAATTCCAAACCCAGGAAACGCTTTTCAATTTTACGTACCTCCTCCAGGTAAGCTTCCATGTGCTCGTCCTTAGGTTTGTAGTCCTTGTTGGAGAAGTTGACGAGGAGCTGGGAGTCGCCTTTGATGGTGAGGCGCCTGACCCCCAGGGTGGCCGCGGCCCTGAGGCCAGCAATCAGGCCCTCGTACTCCGTGATGTTGTTGGAGACCTTTTCACCATGCTGAAAACAGAGCTGCATGGCGTAGTAGAGCTTGTCCTTTCTCGGTAAGATGAGTACGACTCCAGCCCCCGCGCCCTGCCGTGCGAAGGCACCATCAAAGTACATGACCCAGCCATCGGGCGCCACGTTGCTAGGTGTGAGGGATTGGCCTTCGGCCAGCCCCTGGTCGGGAGCATCCGTCCACTCCGCCACAAAATCAGCGAGGGCCGCGCCCTTGATGACCCTAGTGGTGCTGAACTCCAGCTGGAAGGCTTGTAGCTCGATGTTCCACTCTGCCACCCTTCTAGCGGCGTTGGGGCTACAGAGCACCTTCTCCAGGGGGTACGTGAATACGACCTTGATGGGGTGGCCCTGGAAATAGTGATGTAGTTTCCTGGAGGCGACGAGGAGCGCGAGCAGGAGCTTCTATTGCATGGGGTAGCACGCGCGCGTTGCGTAGCACAGTGCTGACAAAATACACCAGGTGCTCGAGGAGAGGCGAGGAGCCAATGGCACGTTGCTCCTCGTGGGGCGAGTGGGCCCCATGAGCCTCGCCGTCTGGTGAAGTGATGGGAAACTCAGGAGCGCCACCCTGAGGTGGTGAGCACGGCGCGACCTTTCGCGAGGCACCTCGCTTTGCGCCCGCGCCGGCGCGCTCCTCACTGACCGCCACGAGTGCTGCGCTGGCCGAGTGGGGGGTGGCCGCCAAGTAGAGCACGAAGGGCTCAAGAGGGCGAGGCGCCACCATCAAGGGCGGGCTTGTGAGGTACCTCTTGAGGTCTTCAAAAGCAGCCTCGGCCTCGGGAGTCCATTCGAAGGGGCCCTTCCTCTTCATCAGCTTGAAGAAAGGGAGGGCGCGCTCACCAAGCTTGGAGATGAAGCGCCCCAGCGAGGTCATGCACCCCACAAGTTTTTGCATTTCCTTGAGGGTCTGCAGCGGGCGCATCTTTTCAGTTGCCTTGATCTTCTCGGGATTAGCCTCGATCCCTCGGTGCGATACGAGGAAACCCAGCAACTTGCCGGACGAGACCCCCAAAACGCAGTTTTCTGGGTTAAGCCTCAGGTTCACTTGGCGCAGGTTGGCGAAAGTTTCTTCCATGTCCTCGATGAGGGTCCTTGCTACTCATGACTTGACCATGATGTCGTCGATGTATGCCACCACGTTTCGCCCCAGCTGCGACCCCAACGCGATGTGCCTCAACCACTGGAAGGTCGCCCTGACGTTCCGTAGCCCGAAGGGCATGCAGGTGTAGCAATACACACCGCACGGGGAGATGAAGGCTATTTTCTCAACGTCCTCCATCGCCATCTTGATTTGGTGATACCCCGAGAAGGCGTCCAAAAAGCACATCAGATCACACTCGGCAGTGGAGTCCACGATCTGGTCAATGCGCGGGAGCGGGAAGGGGTCCTGAGGGCAGGCCTTGTTGAGGCTCGTGAAGTCGACACACATGCGCTCCTTCCCCCCTTTCTTGGGGACGATCACGGGGTTCGCTAACCAGTCCGGGTGCCGCACCTCCCGAATGACGTCGGCCTCTTGCAACTTGCGAACCTCTTGGATGATGAACACTTGCTTCTCTTGTGCTTGACGCCACGCCTTTTGCTTCACTGGGCGCGCACCGGGGCACACCATTAAGTGGTGCTCTATCACCTCCCTCGGGACACCAACTAGGTCGGATGCCTCCCATGCAAATATGTCTTTGTTGGCCCTCAGGAAGTCAACCAACGCCTCTTCTTGGTCCGGAGGGAGGCCGGCACCTATGGTGAAGGTGGGGCCAGCGCCCCCACTGTCGACAGGCACCTGCTTCATCTCGGCCCGGTCCTGAGAGAACATCTGCTTTTTCTTTGCGGGCGCAGCCTCCAGGGCCTTCGAGGCATCCTTGGCGTCGGGGCGCGAGGCTGCCGCAGCTTTGTTAGCGAGCCTGAGGGTCCGGACCGCGTCCTTTGCGTCCCTGACCACCGTGATGACGCCGCTGCTGCCCGGCATCTTGATGACGTTGTAACCCAGATGAGTCGCTGCCATGAACTTGGCGAGGGCCGAATACCCCAGGATTGTGTTGTACAAGAGGCTGATGCAGGCCATGTTGAAGTCGATGAGCTCGGTGCGGTAGTTGTCGCGCGTGCCAAAGGTAACGGGGAGGCGTATCTGCCCCAGGGCGGTGGTAGAGCCCTTGACCACCCCCGAGAAGGGCTTGGTGGGTGCGAGCTAGTCGTAAGGCACCTGAAGCAGGTCGAAAGCCTCCACGGAGAGGACGTTGAGGCCGGCGCCGCCGTCGATGAGGGTCTTGGTGACCTGGACATTGCTGATGGTGGGTGTGCATAGCATGGGGAGCACACCGGCGCCGACCATGGTTTCGGGCTGATCCCTGGAGTCGAAGGTGATGTCGGTCTCACACGCCTCGCGACCTCGAGAGGCCTCATGCCACTGCCGAGCAGCTCTTGCCTGACGAAAGAGCTGCTTGACGTGGCGACCTGAGGCAGGCGCCTGTGACCCACCGATGATGGACGCGACTGCGCGGGGCGCTGGTGCAGCAAAGCATGTGATGAATCGGCCACGAAGCTCCTCCCAGGAAGACACTGAGGCCTCGGGGAGGCCACGCAGCCGGGAGTGCGGCATCTCCGTGAGGGCCATAGGGAGCCAATTCGCCATGGCCTTGTCGTCGCCACCCGCCGCCTGGATGGCCTGCGCATACAGCCGAAGGAACTCCTTGGGGTCTGTCGCGCCGTCATATCGCGGGGGCAGCGCCGGCCTGAACCTCTCGGGCCACTGCACCCGTTGCAGGCTGGGAGTGAAGGCTAGATGGCCGGTGACGCCCCCGTAGGCGCCCGGCGGCCAGGTTGGTGGGATAGCGCCCGCCATGGGAACCACGAGGCAGGGGCGGAGCGCGGTTGGTGAAGAAGCGAAGCTTCGACACGCCCCTACCTGGCGTGCCAAATGTCAGATTCAGGGCTCCGCAGACCCAAGAAGGTTCGAACTCTGGGGCGTGTGCGAAGATCTCAACCTCTCAAGTCTCAAGCTTGCCACCCTACATCCAAGCCTCGTCGGATTCGCGTGAGCGGGGAAGAAGATGAACACGCCAGTTTACCCAGGTTCGGTCCACCTTGCGGTGTAAAACCCTACTCCTGCTTTGCGGTGGATTGGCCTCACAAGGGGCTGAGGAAGAACAAGTACAGTGGATGACAGCCTCGCGAGGGCTATGGTGGAGAGGGTGGAGAGGATCCGATCCCCTTCTATGGTGGTGGCTAACCTATATTTATAGTGGCCTTGGTCCTCTTCCCTCAAAACTTAGGCGGGAAGGTATCCCACAACAACCAATTTGAAAGGGGGTAAGAAGTACATCTAATCCTGACGAAAGGTGGTCTTCTCCTGCAAAGCTTCTGGTCATGACGCAGCAGTGGGCTCAGCGATGACATCTGTCCTGCCGAGCCCGTGGTCTTGGTCTTGTAGCACCAAAATGGAAAGCTTTAGGGGATTCCTCGGGAACCCACGCCTATCCTTGCTCCCCTAGCACCGAAAGGGAAACTGCCCCCCTCTATGCCCGCTGGCGCCCGCATGGCCTTGGTCATCATGGCTCACCTCATCGCAGCCTCGGGAGGCTGGGCACCTACATAGAAATCTCTGCTCCTCGGGAGGCAACCTGGGGAGGCCGCTCCCTTGGAGGTCTTGGTGTCGTCCACCTCGCGAGGCCGGGGCCCTCGCGAGGGTCTTGTCTTGAAGTCCTTGCCGCTGGGCTGTACCAGGCCATCGAGGGAGCTACGCCCTGGGCCACAGGCTAGCAGGTCTGGTTACCCTGGTTCCCAGAACGGCGACACCAGTATAAATATAGGTTAGTCTCCACCGTAGAGAGAGGACGCATCCGATCCATTCACCGCATGAGCCCTCGGGAGGCAGCTCATCCTTCTACTAGTTCATACTCATCCTCCTCGCGAGGCAATCCACCACAAAGCAGGAGTAGGGTCTTACACCGCAATGTGGCCCAAACCTGGGTAAATCACCGTGTCCATCTCTTCTTCCCTCCCGCTCGAGCACGCCGGAGCCAAGCCGTGAGGCGGTGAGCAGCAAGTCGTAGTCTAGCTGAGTTCTTCACGCACACCCCAGAGTTCAAACCTTGTTTGGGTCTACGGAGCCCCGATTCCGACAGGTATATGTGGTCTTCATGGGAATGAAATGAGCTACCTTGGTCAAGCGATCAACCACTACCCAGATAAAATCATAACCTGAACGAGTCCTGGGTAATCCTATGATAAAATCCATTGCAAGTTTTTCCCATTTCCACTCGGGTATCGGCAGAGATTGAAGTAACCCTACTGGATTCTGATGTTCCGCCTTTACTCGCTGACAAAAATTGCATACTGCTAAGTACTCGGCAATATCCTTGTTCATACCTGTCCACTAGAAACTTTCCTTCAAGTCTAGATACATCTTGGTGTTACCTGGGTGTATCGAGTACGAAGAATCATGGGCCTCCTAAAGTATTAACTTCCTGACCTCTAGGTCATTGGGCACATAGATACGATCCTCAAACCATAAGGTTCCGTGCTCATCCTCACGAAAACCTTTAGCCTTTTCGTTGCTCATCTTTTTCTTTATCTCTGCAATCTCCTTGTCCGTCTTCTGGGCTTCACGGATTCTTTCGGTTAAAGTGGACTGAATATCTAGGGTGGCGACAAATCCTCTCAGTACTATCTCCAATCAGAGATCTCTGAGATCATCGGCTAACTCCTGAGGTAATCCTCCAACTATGAGGGTGTTCACATAGCTATTATGGCTCAAAGCATCTGCTACAACATTTTCTTTCCCTGGGTGATAATGCAATCTCATGTCGTAGTCCTTGATCAACTCTAGCCATCTCCTCTGCCCGAGGTTCAACTCCTTCTACGTGAAAATGTACTTCAAACTCTTATGATCCGTGTAAACATCACAACTTATTCCAATAAGGAAATGTCTCCAAGTCTTGAGTGCGTGCACTACGGCTACTAACTCCAAATCGTGTGTGGCATAATTCATCTCGTGAGGTCGTAGATGTCTGGAGGTATAAGCTACAACTTTTCCTTCCTGCATGAGAACTCCTCCGAGTCCTTGATGAGAGGCGTCACAATATACCTGGTAATCCTTGCGTACATCCGGCGGAATTAGCACTGGTGCTGTAACCAAACGTTTCTTCAGCTCCTGAAAACTGGCTTCACAATCCTCGATCCAAATGTACTTAGTTTCCTTCTTTAATAGCTCAGTCATGGGTTTTGTAATCTTGGAGAAATTGTCAACAAATCTGCGATAATATCCTGCAAGTCCGAGAAAAATGCGGATCTCCTTGACTAAGGTGGGTGACTTCCATTTGGTGACCGACTCAACCTTAGTGGGGTCGACTGCTATTCCTTCTCCTGAAATAACATGTCCGAGGAACCGACTTCCTTCAACCAAAATTCACATTTGCTAAACTTGGCACATAACTGATGTTCTCGGAGTTTCTCCAAAACTAGACGCAAGTTCTCCTTGTGTTCTTCCTTGCACTTGGAGAAAACCAATATGTCATCGATGAACACCACGACAAACTTGTCCAGATATTCCATAAATACCTTGTTCAATATGCTCATAAAATATGCACGGCCATTAGTCAATCTGAATGACATGACGGTATACTCATATAAACCATACCTTGTGGTGAAGGCTGTTTTGGGTATATCTTGTTCATGAATGTTGAACTGATGACACCTTGATCGAAGATCGATCTTGGGGAATACTTTGGCTCCAACCAACTGATCAAACATATCATTAATCATCAGCAGAGGGTACTTGTTCTTGATGGTCACCTCGTTCAACAAATGGTAGTCCACAACCATTCTCAGGGTTCCATCCTTCTTCTCTACAAAAAGAACTGGGGCTCTCCAAGGTGACGAGCTTGGACAAATATATCCCTTCTCTAATAACTCCTTGATCTGCTTCTTGATCTCCTCCAAATCATTCGGGGGCATCTGATAAGGTCTCTTGGATAATGGGGCTGTGCCGGGCAATAACCCAATCAAAAATTCAATGTCTCTGTCCGGTGGCATTCCTGGCAATTCCTCCGGGAATACATCGGGAAAATCATGCACTATTGGCACTTCCTCCTGAACAACTCCCGTGAGAGAATTCACCTGATTCTTCATCGGACTTGATTTGCTTCTGCTCCGGTGTGCTGAGCAAAATTGTCTTGCGGGCACAATCGATGTTTCCTTCAAACTTCGTCCACCAGTCCATACCTAGGATCACGTCCAATCCCTGGGATTCCAATACTAGGAGGTCTATGGGAAAATCATGGTTTCCGATGCTGAGGGTCGAATGACAACCTAAGCCTATCATCATCTCGCCTCCGGGGGAACTGACCTGAAGAGGGCTTCTGAGGGTTCTAGTGGGCAACCCATATTTTTTCACAACTACCCTTGATATAAATGAATGCGTTGCACCAGACTCAAACAATACCAATACCGGATGTGAATTTAATAAAAACTTACCAACCACAGTCTCTGGCTGATCATAGAGGTCCTCCACGTCGATGTGGTTCACCTGGGCACGAGGAAAAGGATTGGGCTTCTTGGTTGCTGAGTTTCCATTGCCGTTTCCATTTCCATTTCCCTGCTTGACCTTCGGACAATCGGTGGCGTAGTGTCCCATCTTCTTGCACTTGAAACATGTGATATGACACATATCCTTCTGAGTTGGTGCGGGAAGGTGCTGGTTGCCATTGCCTCCATTGCCAGACTTGAAGTTGCTGTTGTTGTGCCGATTGTTTCCATTCCCTCAATGATTATGTCCTCCATGGGTGTGATGGGTGTGACCTCCCGAGTATAGGGTGTAGCGGGGCTTCTGCTGAGCTCTCGAGCTGTACTTCCCCTGGCTATACTTCCGCTTGCGGCTATCAATCTGCTGCTGCTTGCCTTCAAGGATGATGGCCTTGTCTACCAGTTCCTGGTAGTTGTTGAAGGTAGCCACCATCAGCTGCATTCCCAGCTCATCATTGAGTCCTTCGAGGAACTTCTCCTACTTCGCGGCATCAGTCGCCACATCATCTGGGGCATAGCGAGCTAACTGGCTGAACTCATCCACGTACTGCCACATAGGATGATTCCCCTGGCGTAAGTTGCGAAACTCATGCTTCTTCAGACTCATGGCTCCAGCTGAGACATGAGCGGTGCGAAAGGCCTGTTGAAACTGATACCATGTGATTGTGGCGATGGGATAGGTGGTGGTGTAGTTCTCCCACCATGAGGCTGCGGGTCCATCAAGCTGATGTGTGGCAAAGTGCACCTTCTCCACATCCATGCATCCAACAGTTACTAGCTCCCTTCCGATCTTGCGGAGCCAATCATCAGCTACAATCAGCTCGGTGCTGCTAGAGAACACTGGCAGATTCAGCCTTAGGAAACGGGTCAGGTTGTCGATAGGGGGTGGTGGTGGTTGATTGTTGTTGCTGTTGTTGCCTTGGTTCTGGATTAGCATCTGCATCAAGGCATTCTGCTGTTGGATCAGCTGGGTGAGCTCCGGCGGGAAAGTGAATCCGGGGTCACGTCTCGGAGGCATCTGGTGTTTTGGATTGGATGAGAAATTAGAACAGAACAAGGGTCTAAAGAGAAAAGAGCACTACTGATACGTCTCCAACGTATCTATAATTTTTTATTGTTCCATGCTATTATATTATCTGTTTTGGATGTTTTATATGCATTAATATGCTATTTTATATTATTTTTGGGACTAACTTATTAACCCAGAGCCCAGTGCCAGTTTCTGTTTTTTCCTTGTTTTTGAGTTTTATAGAAAAGGAATACCAAACGGAGTCCAAACGGAATAAAACATTCACGATGAATTTTCTTGGACCAGAAGACACATGTAGGACTTGGAGATGAAGTCAGAGGAGTCCCGAGGAGGCCACAAGCCTTAGGGGCGCGCCCTAGGGGGGTGCCCTGAGGGCTTGTGGGCCCCTCGAAGCTCCTCCAACCCTAATTCTTGGACTATAAATACACAAATATTCCCAAACGACCAGAAGCGTCCACCAAAATACTTTTCTGCCGCCGCAACCTTCTGTACCCGTGAGATCCCATCTTGGCGACTTTTCCGGCAACCTGCCGGAGGGGGATTCGATCATGGAGGGCTTCTACATCAACTCTATTGCCCTTCCAATGAAGCGTGAGTAGTTTACCACAGACCTACGGGTCCATAGCTAGTAGCTAGATGGCTTCTTCTCTCTCTTTGATCTTCAATACAATGTTCTCCTCGATGTTCTTGGAGATCTATCCGATGTAATATTCTTTTGTGGTGGGTTTGTCGAGATCCGATGAATTGTGGATTTATAATCAGATTATCTATGAATATTATTTGAATCTTCTCTGAATTCTTATATGCATGATTTGATATCTTTGTATTTCTCTTCGAGTTATCGGTTTGGTTTGGCCAACTAGATTGGTTCTTCTTGCAATGGGAGAGGTGCTTAGTTTTGGGTTCAATCTTGTGGTGTCCTCACCCAGTGACAAAGTAGGGGTAGCGAGGCACGTATTGCATTGTTGCCATCAAGGGTAAAAACATGGGGTTTTCATCATATTGCTTGAGTTTATCCCTCTACATCATGTCATCTTACTTAAGGCGTTACTCCGTTTTTTTGAACTTAATACTCTAGATGCATGCTGAATAGTGGTCGATGTGTGGAGTAATAGTAGTAGATGCAGGCAGAAGTCGGTCCACTTGACACAGACGTGATGCCTATATTCATAATCATTGCCTTGGATATCGTCATAACTTTGCGCTTTTTTATCAATTGCTCGACAGTAATTTGTTCACCCACCGTATTATTTTCTTTCAAGCTAGAAGCCTCTAGTGAAACCTATGGCCCCCGGGTCTATTTTCCATCATATATTTTCAGATCTATAAACCAAAAAAACCCAAAAATACCTTGCTGCAATTTATTTGTTTTTTACTTTGTTTTATGTTTTAGAAATCTTTTATATCTATCTCTATCAGATCTCATCCTTGCAAGTGACCGTGAAGGGATTGACAACCCCTTTATCACATTGGGTCCAAGTGTTTAATTGTTTATGCAGGTGCATAGATTGGACACTTGCTTGTACCTCCTACTGGATTGATACCTTGGTTCTCAAACTAAGGGAAATACTTATCTCTACTTTGCTGCATCACCCTTTCGTCTTCAATCCATCGGTAAATTTACTTGAGGCTATATTTTTATTCACCACATGATATATGTTTTGCTTGGAGCGTCTTGTATGATATGAGTCTTTGCTTTTTAGTTTGCCACAATCATCCTTGCTGTACACACCTTTTAAGAGGGACACGCATGAATCGTGAATTTATTAGAATACTCTTTGTGCTTCACTTATAGCTTTTGAGCTAGGCAATTTGCTTTAGTGCTTCACTTATATCTTTTTAGAGCACGATGGTGGTTTTATTTTATAGAAATTGTTGAACTCTCATGCTTCACTTATATTATTTTGAGAGTCTCTAAACAGAATGGTAATTTTCTTAGGATATGAATTTAGTCCTAATATGATAGGCATCCAAGAGGGATATAATAAGAACTTTCATATAAAGAGCATTGAATACTATGAGAAGTTTGATTCCTTGGATTTGTTTTGAGATATAAGGATGGTGATATTAGAATCATGCTAGTGAGGAATTGTGGATTGGTAGATATACTTGTGTTAAAGTTTGTGATTCCCGTAGCATGCACGTATGGGGAACCGTTATGTGATGAAGTCGTTGCATGATTTATTTATTGATTTTCTTCCTTATGATTGGCGGTCGGGGACGAGCGATGGTCTTTTCCTACCAATCTATCCCCCTAGGAGCATGCGTGTAGTACTTTGTTTCGATAGCAAATAGACTTTATCAATAAGTATGTGAGTTCTTTATGACTAATGTTGAGTCCATGGATTATACGCACTCTCACCCTTCCACCATTGCTAGCCTCTCTAGTACCGCCCAACTTTCGTCGGTGCATTAAACCCACCATATACTTTCCTCAAAGCAGCCACCATACCTACCTATTATGTCATTTCTATAGCCATTCCGAGATATATTGCCATGCAACTTCCACTGTTCCGTTTATTATGACACGCTTCATCATTGTCATATTGCTTTGCATGATCATGTAGTCGACATAGTATTTGTGGCAAGGCCACCATTCATATTTTTTATACATGTCTCTCTTGATCATTGCACATCCCGATACACCGCCGGAGGCATTCATATAGAGTCATATTTTGTTCTATAATCGAGTTGTAATTCTTGTGTTGTAAGTAAATAGAAGTGTGATGATCATAATTATTAGAGCATTGTCCCATGTGGGGAAAGGATGATGGAAGCTATGATTCCCTCACAAGTTGGATGAGTCTCCGGAATTACAAAATAATAAACGAGGCCAAAGAAGCCCAAAAAAAAAGAGGCCAAAGAGCCCAAAATAAAAAATGAGACAAAAGAGAGAAGGGGCAATGCTACTATCCTTTTACCACACTTGTGCTTCAAAGTAGCACCATGATTTTCATTATAGAGAGTCTCCTATGTTGTCACTTTCATATACTAGTGGGAATTTTTCATTATAAGAACTTGGCTTGTATATTCCAATGATGGGCTTCCTCAAATTGCCCTAGGTCTTAGTGAGCAAGCAAGTTGGATGCACACCCACTTAGTTTCTTTTTGAGCTTTCATACACTTATAGATCTAGTGCTTCCGTTGCATGGCAATCCCTACTCACTCACATTGATATCTATTGATGGGCATCTCCATAGCCCGTTGATATGCCTAGTTGATGTGAGACTATCTCCTTCTTTTTGTCTTCTCCACAACCACCATATTCTATTCCACCTATAGTGCTATATCCATGGCTCACGCTCATGTATTGCATGAAGGTTGACAAAGTTTGAGAACATCAAAAGTATGAAACAATTGCTTGGCTTGTCATCGGGGTTGTGCATGATTTAATACTTTGTTGATGAAGATGTAGCATAGCTAGACCATATGATTTTGTAGGGATAACTTTCTTTGGCCATGTTATTTTGAGAAGACACGATTGCTTTATTAGTATGCTTGAAGTATTATTGTTTTTATGTCAATATTAAAATTTTGTTTTGAATCTAATGGATCTGAATATTCATGCCACAATAAAGAAAATTACATGGATAAATATGTTAGGTAGCATTCCACATCAAAAATTCTGTTTTTATCATTTACCTACTCGAGGACGAGCAGGAATTAAGCTTGGGGATGCTTGATACGTCTCCAACGTATCTATAATTTTTGATTGTTCCATGCTATTATATTATCTGTTTTGGATGTTTTATATGCATTAATATGCTATTTTATATTATTTTTGGGACTAACTTATTAACCCAGAGCCCAGTGCCAGTTTTTGGTTTTTCTTTGTTTTTGAGTTTTACAGAAAAGGAATACCAAACGGAATAAAACTTTCGCGATGATTTTTCTTGGACCAGAAGACACACGTATGACTTGGAGATGAAGTCAGAGGAGTCCCGAGGAGGCCACAAGCCTCAGGGGTGCGCTCTAGGGGGGCGCCCTGAGGGCTTGTGGGCCCCTCGGAGCTCCTCCAACCCTAATTCTTGGCCTATAAATTAACAAATATTCCCAAACGACCAGAAGCGTCCAACAAAATACTGTTCCACCGCCGCAACCTTCTGTACCCATGAGATCCCATCTTGGGGACTTTTCTGGCATCCTGCCGGAGGGGGATTCGATCACGGAGGGCTGCTACATCAACTCTATTGCCCTTCCAATGAAGCGTGAGTAGTTTACCACAGACCTACGGGTCCATAGCTAGTAGCTAGATGGCTTCTTCTCTCTCTTTGATCTTCAATACCATGTTCTCCTCGATGTTCGTGGAGATCTATCCGATGTAATATTCTTTTGCGGTGTGTTTGTCGAGATCCGATGAATTATGGATTTATGATCAGATTATCTATGAATATTATTTGAATCTTCTCTGAATTCTTATATGCATGATTTGATATCTTTGTATTTCTCTTCGAGTTATCGGTTTGGTTTGTCCAACTAGATTGGTTCTTCTTGCAATGGGAGAGGTGCTTAGTTTTGGGTCCAAGTGACAAAGTAGGGGTAGCAAGGCACGTATTGTATTTTTGCCATCAAGGGTAAAAAGATGGTGTTTTCATCATATTGCTTGAGTTTATCCCTCTACATCATGTCATCTTACTTAAGGCGTTACTCCGTTCTTTTGAACTTAATACTCTAGATGCATGCTGGATAGTGGTCGATGTGTGGAGTAATAGTAGTAGATGCATGCATGAGTCGGTCTACTTGACACGGACGTGATGCCTATATTCATTATCATTGCCTTGGATATCGTCATAACTTTGCGCTTTTCTATCAATTGCTCGACAGTAATTTGTTCACCCACCATATTATTTTCTTTCAAGAGAGAAGCCTCTAGTGAAAACTATGGCCCCCGGGTCTATTTTCCATCATATATTTTCAGATCTATAAACCAAAAAAATCCAAAAAGACCTTGCTGCAATTTATTTGTTTTTACTTTGTTTTATGTTTTAGAAATCTTTTATATCTATCTCTATCAGATCTCATCCTTGCAAGTGACCATGAAGGGATTGACAACCCCTTTATCGCGTTGGGTGCAAGTGTTTGATTGTTTGTGCAGGTGCATAGATTGGAGACTTGCTTGTACCTCCTACTGGATTGATACCTTGGTTCTCAAACTAAGGGAAATACTTATCTCTACTTTGCTGCATCACCCTTTCCTCTTCAAGGGAAAAACCAACGCAAGCTCAAGAACTAGCAAATATAGTTCAAACATAGTTCAATCTTGGATTACAAATCTCACGACTAATCAAAAAAAATAACGGCCCAATCGATCAACGATAAAATAAAAATAACATGGCTGTCATGACTAAATGTTCTCCTCGGATATCCTTGCATCCTCCAGCGGTGCGTCTTCTGGCATGGCATCCTCTGGTGGTGCATCGCCTCTTGTTGCGTCCTTCAGTGGAGCTCTCCTCATAATCCTTATGATTGCTCACAAGGGGTCCATCGTCACCACACAGAAAGAGGTCTTCTCCCAGGTCCATCTTCTCCTCCAATGTGGCAACATAAGTCATCAGGTTCTCGATTCTCTCCAGAAAATTCTTGACTTCCTGTTCATGCTTGTTGAAGTCGTCGCGGGCTTTATCCTCCAGTTCCAATTCACGGAAGATCAACCTCCTAAATACCTTCGAGCTTCTGTGCGTCTGAACCTCTAGATTCCTGACGTGAGTCTCCAGGTCTTGGACATATGAGAGAATGGAGTCGTCATCCACGGTGCACATGATATCTCCATTTCTAGCTCTGCGAGAAATCATGGTGAGGTCTGAAGCGTCGAGCTCGGCCCTGTACTCTTCTCGGAGATGTCCAAGTGCATGATGAATAGCCATGTCTCTCCCGAGGATCCAAGTGGGAGCGGTAATCTTGAAGTCGATGGGCTCTTGGAAACTTCCGAAGTTCTCTGTGGAAGGTGCACCACAATCCTATAGCGAGTGTCTGTCGGAAGTGCATTGGTAGGCTTCCCGATGATGGAGGGCAGAGCAATCTTCAACTTCTTGATGATCTGAACCAGCTTCTTGCCGAAAGGCATCGTCTCATCCGGCTGGCAAAACTCCGGCAGCAGAACTGGGGTGTACTCGACGGCCATCTAGAATGTTGAAATCAGAGGGAAGTCAGAAATGAACAGGGGAGAATTACGAAAAATAATGACATAAAATAAAATACTTTCTTCCTATGGCTTTCCGATCCTAGGGGTTACGTCCTACGGTCAACGTGTGCTCTGAATACCATCTATGTAGCGACCTGAACCGAAAATGGTCAAGTCTCTGTGGATCCGTACCATCCCAAGATCATGCTGGGACACACAATACATTGATGAAAATTTCAAAGTTCAGTCAAACCTGATTTGCTACACGATTCTCATATAGAGTCTTCATTACATCACAATAAATTATCCCGAAGGCCAACTCATGAGAAAAACTAAATGCGGAAGCGTAGACAATAAGCGAGTCCATCCGATTCCATAGGGCAATCACCGAGCGTGGATCATAGCCTCACTCCTGGTTGGAAAACTCCTCTGCAACATAAGAAGTTGCAGCCGTGTAGGTCAACATTATGGAATATGCTGGCAAGTCATAGAGAGGAAACAACACTAAAATACTAACCCTATATGCAATTTGCCTGTGGGGCTCTAAGTTTAAGTTTTTGCGAAAAAGCCATTTTTCCTACAACAAAAAGACTTGCTTGCAATTGCTAGAAAATATTGGTTGTTATTGAGATGGTTCCGCCAACCAGTGCCTCATACCCAAAATCATTATAACCCATCAATTTATTAAGTTTGGTGTTGAGATTTCAGAATAAATCCAATTCCAGAGGCTTAGTTGTCCGTAACCGGGGACACGGCTGATCGATTAGATTTCCACTCTGCAGAGTCTTGTGCACTTTACCCGCAGGAATCATTCCCTCCTTTATGTCCTCGCACTGCCTCGTGTTTGAAGATGGGACGAATGAAACAGGGTCTTCCATAGAGTTCCTCTAGGCCACTGCCGATGCCCATCCATAACCTACCGTTCTTCTACATCTGCTGGCACCGTTCGTTCCAAGTCACTCCTAGGGTCGACCAAGCTAGAGCCCATAATGGCTTGCAGCTACACAGGTAAGCTTCCGGTCAAGGTGTATCCATCCGTCTCTTCGTGGCTGGGTGAAGCTTTTCGCAAGATGTCATGGCGCTTCTCCATGCATCCCTGGGTCAACCACTGGGTGCTCCAGGCTGCCCGTCCATCCGTCCTCCACCCAGTAGTGAATTGAAGTCCGTCTTGAGCATATTGAAGTCATAGGGTTGTCATCACCTTGACTCTCACATCTCCCATATGAATCACTCAACCAACCCCGTCTACGAGCATAGCATAATAATTATAACGTCCCGGGCAATGGTAACATAGGGATTTGGGTTAACCGACCGCATGATACTACTCAAGAACTTGATTCAATTTCACCTACTTGCATGCATGGTGGGGAGGAATACTACTAATGCAATAAAACATAGGTAATAAAATTCATGATCAAAGACTTGCCTTGCTGACGATCTTCAAACGCTAATGACTCATAGTAACAGTCCTCGCACTCCGGGTACTCTATCAAAACAAACAAAGCATAATAAGCATACCATCATACAATATAATAACATAACAGCAAGTAAAAGTAATTATCACACAATCATCAAATCACACAAAAGAAAACCAAAACAAAACCAAGGAAACAATAAACTCAAAGCTAAGTTTTGACTACAAGTAGAACAAGCTATAAAATAGTTTTCTACTACTAAAATTTTCTTTAACAGAACAAAATAAGGTTTTCGCTAAATAACAGAAAGGAAAACAACAAATAAATTTTATGCAAAAAGAATTACTATAAAACCTTTTATGAAACTCCGAATATGCCTCAAACAGTTTTCCTAATAAAACAAAGGAAAACAAGCTACTACAACATTTTTTCTAGAAATAAAATTGCAACTGTTAATCTACAGTATTAATCTGAACATGTTAAAAAACAAAAAGAAAATAATTTAAAGCAATTTAAAATAAAAGAAATCGCAACACAGGTCATAAAAAGCAAAATAATATTGTTTTCATGGTAAACTAATTTTAATTAATTCTAAAATTTACCAAACTAAACCTACTGATAGACAAAGTCATAAGAAAACTGTAGCAAAAAGAATCACTAAATATATATATTAATCCTAGCTCAAGATATTGCAAAATTAGTGGTTTGAACAAAATTCATGTAAATCAATTTTCAAAACTTCAAACATGGACAAAATTGATATCTACAGAAACTTTAGGAAATTTCCAAACTAGAGCAAAAGGAATCAAATTAAAATAGTAAATAACCTAAGAGATATTAAATTTATAAGATGGAAGCTTTTTTCTATTTTTAAACAGAAACGAAAATACTAAAAAAAAACAAAACAGGCGCTATCGGGCCTAGGGGGTGCGATCTGTAGCTATCAAATGCTCGGCCGGACTTTATCTAAAACGTATACGGGCGAATAAATAAACCGATCAGTTAACCCGATTAGAACTAAACCATAAAAACCATAAAATAAACCGATCTAATAAAAAACCTAACGGTTACGCTAATCTAATCTACACCCTTTAAGTAGATCAAACGGCTGAGGGGGCGGGCCACTTACAGAGGGGTTCGATGGCGGCGGGCGGCTCGGGTGACGGCGGTGCGGCAGCTCCGGTCGTCGGGGAAGACGGCGAAGACGTCGGGGCGAGGCGGCGGAGCGAGGCTGAGACGGTGGTGACGTCGAGGTTGCTCGGGGATGACGGAGGTGGTCGGGGCAACAAGGTGCGGAGCCTGGTGCTCTGCAGCTCCGGTGGTCGGTGGACAAGCTCGGGGTCGATGCTGCTGTCGAGAAGGAGGAGCGGGACCTTGTCAAATACACGGGCAACGACGAGGGCAGTGCGTGGATGGAAGGAGGGGTCGAGGGGGTGCTCATCGGCATCGGGCACGGAGGTGAACGGCGGCGACAGTGGCGAGAGCATGGGCTATGGGTGGAGTTAGGGTAGGGTTTGAGGGGGTTCGAGAGAGGAGGGAGTAGGGCTTTTATAGGACAAATACATGGGGGAGGGGGCGGCTTCGGAGCGCATTCACGGGAAGATCGCAGCGGCGGCGGCGTCAGGCGTGCTCTGCTGCGGTTGTCGTGGGCAAGGGTTTAGGGGTTGGTGTGGGTCCCACGGGTCGGTGAGAGAGGGAGATAGAGGGAGACAGCGGGCGACCAAGGGCGAGAGGATTCAGGCCCGGCATTGGTGGAGCAGGCCTGCTCGGCTCGCTGGTGGGCCGCGTTGGGTGACTGGCTGGGGCGGTTGGCCTGGCTGGCGCCTAGGTTTTTTTTAATTTTACAGAGAGAAAAATAAAATAAACAAAGAAAATAAAAAAAGTTACGGTTTAAGAGCAGTTTTGAAAACGGTGCGAGGGCACTGCACGCTCAACGCGAGGGCATTGCACTTTCAGTAGCAAAGGTACTGCAATACAGAGACTAGTGAACTTCGTGTCGGAAAAAACTGTAGGCGGTGTTTTTTCGGTACCTTTTTCACTCTAGTTTTTTAACCATTTATTGGAACGAGGCGTGTAATATACGGTTGAAAAGCTATGGATTAGGAGCAACTTTGTCATGTTGAACACTTTTCGAGATTCCTCGCGGTTTAAGAGCAGTTTTGAAAATGGTGCGGCGCACGACGAGTGGCAGGGAGCGTTTTTTTCTAAACTGCTCGTCGGAATGAAGCAAATGATACACCGTTGGAAAGATATCGTCGAGGCGCATCTTTTTCATATGTATTATTTTTTCTAATTCGTTACGGTTTAAGAGTAGTTTTAAATTTAGTAAATCGCGGAATTGTATTTTCGATTTTTTGCAATTTTTGGTACTGTTTTCGCTCCAGTTTTTCAACCGTTTGTCGAAACGAGGCGTATAATACGCCGTTGGAAATCTACGGACGAGGCGCAACTTTCATACGTTGAAATGTTTATGAGATTCCTTACGGTTTTTAGTTAATTTTGAAAATCATGCGGCTGACGACGAGAGGCAGCGGCCGGTTTTCACGAAATTTTTACAAACCGCTGGTCGGAATGATTCAAATTATACGCCGTTGGAAAGATATCGATGAGGCGCAACTTTTTCATGTAGAACACTCTCTCTGATTCCTTACGGTTTAAGAGCAATTTTGATTTTAACAAAATGCGGACACTCTGTTTTTTCGCGACCCAAAATCGTCGTATGTACTGCATCAGACAGAAAACCGCACTGCTTTCAGACTAAAAACCGCACTTCATCAGACCGACAAGTGCACTGCATGGTTTCTTTTTTGTGGGACGTAAATTTTCCCAAACGAGGTATAGTGCACTTCATGTCGAGCGTTGGTGAACCGCAATACTATGAAAAGTGAACCTCGAGACTACCGTAAACGGGCCGCGACACTACCGAAAGTGAACCGCATGACTTTTTGTTGACCTTTTTCATACTTAATATTTTCTACGAGCGTAGACCGAACGAGTGGATCGTATGGATTGAGTGAGTGAACCGCACTGCATCAAGAAGTGAACCGCATTAATTTTCGTGCCCTCACATTTGGAGTAAGTGAATCACGTTGCAATGTCGACCAAATCAAAAACAACATATCACACGCACTGCTTCAAATAAAAAACCGCACTGCAATGTCGACCAAGTAACTACACGCGGGTTTGACTGTACTGCTTTTGCTATAATGTCTGAACGAGGCATGTGATACATGCGTTGTCTTGAGACCGAGTGAGCTTCCAGAGAGTTCGAAGAGAACTCCCACACATATAAAAAGTGTACTGCAGTTTTTTTGGCCATCATTATTTTTAGTTATCTTCATTTTTCTTTGTGGACTACATGATGGAGCCTAATAAACTGCACAAGCCCTTGGCGAACGGAGTTAACTCACCATGGAGAACTCGTGAACGTCGTCACGCCCGTTAGTGAACTGCAAAAATGAATTGCAAACATGTCATCTCGCCCCCGCAGCATCCTCTAGGTATTTTTGGAACTCACCATTCGGGGGTTCACAGAGAACTGCATCACTGAACTTTTTGAGCTGCATCATTTTTGGTCACAAGAAGTGTACTGCACGCAAACCGACTCATGTACTGCAAAACAGATGGTGTGCACTGCAAGAGGGTGAGAGGGAGAGCTGGACGCCGTGAATCCAGAGCCCATCGTCGCCGTCTTCAAAGGAGGCTGTCGCGGCGTGTGGTTGGGTGGCCGTCGACCCCTCCCTGTAGATCGACCAAGGCACGAGAAGGAGGGCGGATCCGGCCATGGCTCGGCTGATCCGGTGCACGCCCGACGGATCTAGGGATGGATGGAGCACCGACGAGCCCGGAGAGGTAGTTGCGCGCTGTGGGAGGTGGTGGCCCGGCGGATCCTTGCTGGTGCGGTGAGGAGCAGGGGCACGACGGGCGGGAGGCTGGGGCAGTGCCAATCTGCTTGCTGGGCGGGCCGTGGCTCGGGATGGTGGTGGATCCACCCGTGGTGACGCGGATCTGGCCGCGATAAGATGGATGCGGCTGCTGGCGACGTGGGAGGTGAGGTAGAGGGATGTGTCGTGGGAAGCAGCAGCGGGGACACAGAGCTTGGGAGGTGGCGGGGTCAACGGCGCTGGGGGCGTGCTGCCTGCACTCACGCACTGGACTGCACGGCGCTGAGGGGTGTGCTGCAGCCGGCGTGGCGGCCCTCACCGATGAAGTGGCACGCTGACTTGCGCGGATCTCGCCGGAACGTGCGGCGGTGGTGTCGCCGTGGCCTGTAGGGCTCGAATACATCGACGGGAGGGCCGCCTGGCATGGGGAGGCATGGGTGCATCGGGGGATCCGCGCCGCGCGGTAAGCAGTTGGCCGGCCAGGGTCGCGACGCGCGGTGGCAGTTGGCCGGTTTGAGGGCGGCACGGATGTGGTCGAGGTTGGTCGTGGGGTGGTGAGGGAGGAGTGGCAGGGGGTTGGTGGATCGGGCCACGGGGTGGCCGGGAGGAAGGTGGAGGGGATCGGGGAAGGAAGAAGGTGGAGAGGAGAGAGTGCGGTCGTGGAAAGAGGTGGGTGGGGTGGGCCGATGGGAAGAGGTGCGCCTCGGGTGGGTTCAGTGGGCTAGACGGAGTGTTAGCAGAATAAGCGTAGGTGTTAGCAGAATAAGACTCTTAAGGGGTGTTATCATAATAGACCCACCCTATATATATATATATATATATATATATATATATATATATATATATATATATATATATCAAAAAGCTCAGAAAAGTAAACCCTATAAGATGAACTATTTTTTAGAGGCAAAATAAAAACATTTTTTTTGAAAATTTCAAATAAAACCAAATTTGGATTTCAAACTTTTGGCATTGTTTTCATCTGACATTTTTGGAGTGTTATGTTAGCTCCTCATGCTTTTGAACAAAGCATTTCTCAGGGATTTTCAATATAAATTTCAAATGCCTATTTGAGTCCAAATTTAAATAAAACATCAAGTGCCTCTGAATTTTCCAAATGCCACTCAATTCAAACAAAATACGTAGATGCTTAGCTAATAATTGTAAAACATTCCAAATTGGAAATTTCGGATGTTACACACGTGCCTAGATAAAGCTCACCTAACTGCCTGCCCGCTCGACACCTACACAGAGTGACAAGCTGGTAGCTGAGGTGGAGCGGTGGCAAGGCAGTGAGATCTTGCCGGGCTCGGAGCTTGCCGAGTCTTTACTAGCTTGCCGACAGATCCAAGCTTGATCTTCTGTACTTCTGATTGCTGGCTCGGGTGTCTTCTTTACAGTATTGTCCACTAGTCTTGAACTTGTCCTTAGTTGTCCTCCGGCAAGCCTTTCTGTCGGGAATGCTGCCACTCCCTGTGCACAATTCTAGGGTACTAAAGTCCCCAAACTTTACTACACCGACACCAACAAACACACCGCAAAAAAGGATTACATCATATCAATCTCCAAAGGCAACATTGTATTGAAGATCATAACGAAAGAGAGAGAGAGAGAGAGAGAGAGAGAGAGAGAGAGAGAGAGATCTAGCTAATCACTATGGGCCCATAGGTCCTGTGGGGAACTGCTCACACATCATCGTAGCTGCATCAAGGTTGATGTAGAAGCCTTCTGTGATCGGTTCCACCTTCGACAGAGTATCAGCAGAGGCCTCCAGATGAGATCGTGGAAGAACACTGGATTGAGGTGGAATATTTGTTTCGGGTCTCACTCTTGTGGTTTCTGGAATTTAGGGAATTTATGGAGTTGTAATTAGGTCAATCAGAGTTATGAGGGGGCCACAAGCTCAGGTTGCACATGCCCCCCTAGAGGCGCGCCGTGTGAGCTTGTGGACCTCTTATACATCTTGTAGCCACCTCCCGTACCTTCCATGGTCCCTTCTGGTCCAGAAAAAATCACCGTAAAGTTTCATCGTGTTTGGACTTCATTTGGTATTGTTTTTCTGCCAAAACAATAAAATAGGTAAAAACAGAAACTAGCACTAGGCACCGCGCTAGGTTAATAGGTTAGCTCCCAAAAATGATATGAAATTGCATATAAAGCATACAAGGTTGATAATATAATAGCATGAAATAATAAAAAACTATAGATACGTTGGAGATGTATCAGCATCCCCAAGCTTAATTCCTGCTCGTCCTCGAGTAGGTAAATGATAAAAAAAGAATTTTTGATGTTGAATTCTACCTAGCATGTCTTATCGTGTAATCCTTTCATGGTATGAATTTTGAGAAACAATGAAGTAATTGATATCAACATAATAATATCCATGAATACTGGAACATAATCATTACTCTTCAAAATACACGATGCTTAATGAATGTTATCCCAACTCAATGAATTATGTAAGCATGGCATGCCTCTGTCTTCCTAACATAAGTACAAATCATGAGAGCCCCAGTGTCAAACCAAGCAATTGTATCATACTTTTTCTCGCTTCAGCTGTTTCAACTTCACTCAAATACATGAGCGTGAGTCTTGGACTTGGCACTACAGGTGGAATAGAATATTTTGATAGAGGTGTGTAAGGGAAGATAAAAGTGGAGAAAGTCTCGCATCAACTCGATGGATCATTCGGCAATGGAGAGGCCTTTCAATCGACATTGATGCAAGGAGTAGGGATTGCCATGCAACGGACGCACTAAAGCTATAAGTGTACGAAAGCTCACTACTGAAATTAAGTGGGTGTGCATCCAACTTGCTTGCTCATGAAGATCTCAGGCATTTGAGGAAGCCCATCATTATAATATACAAGCCAAGGTCTATAATGTAAAATTTCCAACTTGTATATCGAAGTGACAAATCATGGAAACTCTCTATATGAAGAACATGGTGCTACTTTGAAGCACACGTGTTGTAAGAGGATAGCAGCATTGTCCCTTATCTCTTTTTCTCTTATTTTTTTCATTTTTTTAGAACAACATCATGAACCTCATCCCCAATTTTTGGAGGACTCATCAGTCTCCATCGTTCTTTACCTCACTCGGACAATGCTCTAATACTGATGATCATCACACTTCCTTTTACATACAACTCGATAAAGTGAAACAATATGACTCTATATGAATGCCTTTGACAGTGTACCAGGATGTGTAATGACCTATTGTAACATATATTACAATGATGAATGGTGTCTTTGACACAAGTATCATGTCAGCTCTGTATGATCATGCAAAGCAATATGATGATGAACACACATGTCATGTGGATAGTAACCGTGGAAGTTGCATGGCAATATGTCTCTGAATGTCTACGGAAATGCCATCATAGGTATGTATGTGGGTGTTTTGAGGAAGGATATAATAAGTTTTATGTGTGATAGAGCATATCATATCACGGGGTTTGGATGCACCGGTGAAGTTCTCACAAATTCTATATGTGAAAATTGGCAATGCACGGTACTGGAGAGGCTACCAATATGTGATAGGTGGGAGTGTCGTATTAGTCCTTGAACTCACATTAAACATAAAGAACTCATATACTTATTGTGAACATTTTATTAGCCCTTGAAGCAAATTACTACTTGCATGGCCCTAGGGAGGAGGTTGGTAGGAGTTATCCATTACACGCCCTCAATTCGAACAACGCAAAGGATTTCAACGAGGAATAAAAATGCTCCAACATTCCCGTCATGCCATGATAGACACTTAAATGAGTAATACATAACAAGATTTAATAGAGATATCTTTACTAACCAATGACCATGAACCAATACCCTTTCATATTACTACATCTATATAATTAAATCAAATGTTCCATATTCAGTGATCTACATGAAAGTTTTTATTGTATCACTCTTGTATACCTATCATTCTTGAACTAGTCTCATAACCAGTGCACATTACCCCTTCCTATTAGTAGACTCTCAAAAAGGTTTATTTGAAGCATGAGAGTGCAAAGCATTTCTAGAAAATAAAACCACCATCGTGCTCTGAAGCTATAAGTGAAGCACATGTGCAACTGCCTAACTCAAAAGATATAAGTGAAGCACATAGAGCATTCTAACAAATCATGATGAATGTGTGTCCCTCTCAAAAGGTGTTTCCAAAAAACAATGATTGTGGCAAACTAACAAACAAAATAAAACTATAGCACAAGACGATCCAAGTAAAACTCATATCATGTAATGAATAAAAATATAGCTCCGAGTAACATACTGATGAATTGTGGACGAAAGAGGGGATGCCATCCCGGGGCATCCCCAAGCTTAGACGCTTGAGTCTTCCTTGCATATTACCTTGGGGTGCCTTTGGCATCCCCAAGCTTAGGGTCTTGCCGCTCCTTACTCCTTCATCTATCGTGATCTCACCCAAAAACTAAAAACTTCAGCGCACAAAACTCAATAAAACCTCGTGAGATCCATTAGTATAATCGGTAAACCATAAACTTAGGTACTGTTGTAAACCAATTCATAATTGGTCTTGCATAATACCAACTGTATTCCAACTTCTCCATGACTTATACCCCCCGATATAACCCATAGCATCATTAAAACAAGCACACTATGCAATAAAAAATGGAATATGTCTAAAACTGGACAATCTGTAATGATCTGAAGTAAAACCATACTTCGGTAACTCCCAAAATTCTGAAAAAATAGGACAACGTAAACAATTTTATCTCAATGTGTGTAATTTTTTTTAGAATTTTATCACATTGCAGTAAAAAATGAAAATTCCAGCACTAGGCGCAAAAGTTTCTGTTCTTGCAGAGAATCAATTCAACTATCATTCAAATCATCCCAAAGGCTTTACTTAGTACAAACACTAATTAAAACATAAAAACACAATCATTACAGTAGAAATAATCATGTCATCACACAAAAAAAAACGTAAAAATGTAAAAATAAAGATAACTATTGGGTTGCCTCCCAACAAGCGCTTATTGTTTAATGCCCCTAGCTAGGCATAATGCATAGTTTCAAGTGTTATCATCCTTATCCAACACTCCCTTAAAAATAGTATTTTCATAAGCTTTCCTGAAAAGTTCCCTCTTCTCAACAATGCATTTTATATTTTCATAAGCTTTCCTCATAAGCTTATGCACTGGAACTTTGCCATCCAGTGCATGTAAATAATTCTTGGATAACACTTTTCCCAATAATGTTTCCACTACCCAAGAGAAAATATTTTGTTTTCCAAATAACGTGAGGCCCATCATTTTGCAATTCATTATCAGGAGGATCATTATCAAGGTCATGCAATTTAGGTTCTTCCTCAAAAGTCTTGCTAGGACTATCCTTACTAGCATTTCCAACGATAATAAATTCATACATGATAGCAACTTCAAGAAAGACATCAAAATAAAATATTTTTGTGTTTTTTATTTTTTTAACGAGACTGATAAAAAAAGAAAGTAAAAAGTAGAACAAGTAAATGCTAATGTGTATGAAGGGACCTTGATTTGTTTGTTAATTCTCCCTGGCAACAGCGCCATAAATTCTTCTTGCTACTTATGGAATGCATTGGATTTCCATGAAGAGGAAGGGTGAAGTAATATAGTAGCGAAAAGTATTACCCTCAGTAAAGAACCAAGGTTTATCGAACCTATAGGAGAATTATCCAAACCACCTTTAGCAGTACCTACACACACAAGAGCAAATACTTGCACCCAACACGGGCAAGAGGGTTTTCAATCCCCTTCAATTGCAAGGATCAAATATGATAGTTGGAGATAGATAAATTGCAAAGTAAAATAAATGTAAATAAATCAGCAAGGTATTTAGGGTTTTAGTAATATGATTTAAATAGACATGGGGGCCATAGTTTTCACTAGAGGCATCTCTCTCATAAGCATAATGATATGGTGGGTGAACTAATTACAGTTTGGTAATTGATAGAATAGCACATAGTTGTGGTGTTATTCTAGCATGATCAGTACATAGGCATGATGTATGTGACAAGTAGACCGACATTCATCTGCATCTACTAGAACTACTCCACCCCTCGACTGCTATCCAGCATGCATCTTAAGGTATTAAGTTCATAATAAACAGAGTAATGCTTGGAGCATGATAACATAATGTAGACAAAATAGGATCATCTAATATGATTGAACCCCGTCGTTTTACCCTTAGTAGCAACAATACAAATATGTGCCTCGCTACCGCTTCTTCCATGAGGTGAGGACACCACAAGAGTGAACCTGCTACTATGCACCACTTCCACCGAAGATCTAATCATTAACTTGGCCAAAGATAACTCATAAATTGGAAAGCATTACATGGCTATAACAATCACACATAATAAAGTTCAGAATATAACTTAGTTAATTTCAATGAATAATCTGATCATAAACACACAAGTCATCGGATCCCAACAAACAACAGCACAAAAGGATTACATCATATCGATCTCCGAAGATAACATTGTATTGAAGATCATAACAAAAGAGAGAGAGAGAGAGAGAGAGAGAGAGAGAGAGAGAGAGAGAGAGAGAGAGAGAGAGAGCCATCTCGCTAATCACTATGGACCGATAGGTCATGTGGGGAGCTACTCACACATCATCGAAGGTACAACAAGGTTGATGTAGAAGCCCTCCGTGATCGATTCCCCCTCCAGCAGATTACCAGGGGAGGCCTCCAGATGTGATCCCGGAAAAAGAGAGGCTTGCGTCAGCGGAATAATTGTTTCGGGTCTCGCTCTAGTGGTTTCTGGAATATAGGGAACTCATGGAGCTGGAATTACGTCAATTGGAGTTACGAGGAGACCACAAGCTCAGGTGGCGCATCCTAGTAGGGGCGCGTCGTGTTAGCTTGTGTCCCTCTCGTACATTTTCTCGCCACCTCTCGAAGCTTTCAGGGTCCCTTCTAGTCCAGAAAAAGTCACCGTAAATTTTCATTGTGTTTGGACTTTGTTTGGTATTGTTTTTCTGCGAAACAATAAAATAGGCAAAAACAGAAACTGACACTAGGCACTAGGTTAATAGATTAGTTCCCAAAAATGATAGAAAATTTCATATAAACATTACGAGATTGATAATATAATAGTATGAAACAAACAAAAATTATAGATACGTTGGAGATGTATCACACGGCTCACTACATTTTCTCTTGATGTAGGTTTGGCGCGTTCGGGTCGAGAAGATACGGTCCCTGGCCCCAATTTTTGAAGAGTCTAAAACTCCCGAGCTTGAGTGGCTCCTCACTCAGGTTTCGGCCAAAAGGAGGGAGAAGAAGTTCAAGAAGCAGAAACCCTCCGCCAGGGGCAATATTTCTAACTCCGCGCCGATCAAGGAAAGGAAAACTAGGACAAATAACATGTCCTTTTCGATAAATACCTCGGACACAACCTCGGCCACTCATTAGAGTTCTTTGTCTCAGCCGAACTCCCTCGACCAAAAGGGGAGGAAAAATAGGACAAAGAAATCGTCCTCCTCAGAAAACACCTTGGAGAGTCATCAAAGCTCTTCAAGCGTTATCGGGTGGAGGAGTCAGGACCGAGGAGGCGAGTCAAGCTCGTCAGAGCACTAGAGCCAACTGATGCCCGAGGAAGCTGGAGGTCTGAATCCTTCCCGATAGTATAAGCGCTTAAGGAAAGCGTATGCTGTCCCGGCCTGCCAGGCATCGGTGGAGGTCATCGGTTCATGCTTATCCGAGGATACTTTTCCCCAACGCGGGCGTCTTGGCACCGAGAGGTAACCTTTTTTACTCTAGGAACCACACTCCTCGTGTTGTATTTCATTTTAGAGGTGGTTTTCGCGTTTATCGGTATTGCCGTAGCAGCCAGCCTAGCCAGGGTAATTCTAACACCTCGACTTCTTTGGATGGAGCTAAAACTTAGCCCATCCCTAACCTCGGAATGGACTTGCTACCAAGGTGGATTCGAAAGGTGGAAACATCTTTAAAGAGCTCCTTCATTCCCTAGGAACATAGGGCCCGGCTTGAAAGGACCCTGACCCAATTCCGTTCTGCCGAGGCTGGGATGCTGGATATTTTCTCTGACCTTGCCAAAGGTTTTGAGGTATGTGATTGGCTAAGCTTCTAGCACGAGTTTTCATAACTTGGCCCGAAGCATTAAATTTTTTTGAGGACGATTTTATGCATCGTTCGAGCCTGGCAACTTGGATGCTTTCATAAAATAGCGCATAGGGAGTTTTTTACCCTCTACAGGAATGCAGTAGCCCCGGAGCTTTAAGTTAGCTTTGTGAAAAAATTGTCTTGAGGGTCGAATCAATAACCCCTTAGACTCTGAATAGCATCCAGAGAATCTATATGTGGTAACTTATAATCTGCTCTACTTGTATGCTTTGACACACAGGATTCTGTGTCTTCCTTGGCCTTGAATCTATGAGAACTGGAGGACATAAATTGCCAGCTGATATGGTCCGAGGAGGGCATGAGCATTTATTTTTCAATAAAGGGCGATTTTATTATCTCAAAATGTAGCATCAAGCGGATACAAAGCATTATGAGTAACACACAGCCTCTTTATAACTAGGATGCACACGGCCGAATATGAATGTCTGACAAAAATTGATGAAAAAAATCGATAAATCGACAACAGTAGAGCCCTATAGACCGACACTATGCCTATGTCGATGGAGGTGGTGGATCGATCCGAAGGTTATGTTGCCACCCATGTTGGGAAAAAACCTCCGTAGCCACATGCTCCAATCGCATACACATAGAGAAATATGGGGGTGTCGCTAGGTAACTTAAGATATACAAGACACCGTACTTTGAACTATTGAGAATTGTAGTGCATTAATGCATTTTTATTTCCTATAGCGGCTGGAGAAGTGTTGGCTACGCTTTGTGCCGAGCTGTCGAGGGCGCCTTCTGAGTTGGAACAGCACAGGGCGGAGACCGTACATGGCGCCCGAGACCTCAACAAATCCATAGAAGCTCGACAGACAGCTCAAGCTCGAGATGTCGAGGTTCAATAGCTGTTGAAGAGCGTGATTGTTGAACGCAATGCGCTTGAATCCTTGAAGCAAAAAAATGTTGTTGAGCTGGAACATCTTGTTTTAAAAAGACAAGAGGCCATTACCCTTGCCGATGTTGTGAAGACTGAACTTGGACAAGCTTGGGATATGTTCACCGGTAAGTTGTACGGAGTTTTTCTATTGTTGGTCCTAATGCCCTTCCGAGCTGACGATGTATTCATTATTATTTTATCAGAGGTTTTTCCGGATTTGCAACACAACGTGGGGTACGCCTGCCAGTACTACCTTAATCACAAGGAGTTCTCTGATGAGAAGGCATTTTGAGCGCAATTCCGGGAGGCATCGGGCTCTCTGTGTCTTGGTCATCGGATGAGACAGTTGGCCGAGCTTCGGCGAGCAACCAAATTAGCGCTGGATGGTGTATGCTCTGGGCTTTGGCCGCATACTCCTCTTCCGAACAATTTCTTTGGGCTTGTGCGGCGCCTTCGAAGTCCTACAGTCAGGGCCGAGCTATGAAGTGGTATGCTTGTCTGGAGGGTGCTCGGGAGGCATACGCTGCCGTGCAGACTTGGTGGCCGAGGCTACCAATGGAGCCGATGTCACGAGGCTGTCCGGAGGGGACTACACGAGAAACTTCTGATTACTATGAGCGGTTCATGCCAGTAGCTCGGATATCCTAAGGGAAATGCAACAAACAACTGATCTGTGAAGATCTTTAACTTTTGTATGTGTATTCCGCAGATGTACCGAATTATTGTTTTGAAATGGAATTTAATCATTTCGTGTATAGCCTATATGCTTTTTATTTTGACACTACTGTGGCTTTTCAAAGATGTAGTTGGCCACTCGTCGGCTTTTGCCCCTTCATAGAATATACTTAGGGTGTTTCATTCCTAATTTCATCTTTGAACCAACGTCTCAGTGCCCATGGGCAGTTGTGTTCGAAGAAACAAGGCAATCAGACGATAAGGCTAAAATATACACTTAGCTAGATGAGCTTTTGTAGTGGGGGCAACATAATAACCCCCGGCGTATGTCGAACTCTCAGGATATCGGAGGTCGAACCACCCACACATTACTTGGAAAGGGCTTATAGGTGAACACTAATCAATGGCGGCAAAGGCGGGGCACCCGTCACAGCTATTTTCGAAAATGAGCAGTGGCGGGTAATAAACTCTGCCTGCCACAACTAGGAGCTTAACTGTGGCGGGTGGAATCCGCCGCTCGCCACAGGTACGACCCCCCGGGGGGACTTGTTTCCGTAACTTAGCTGTGACGAGCACCCTCTGGCGCCCGCCACAAGTAGAGGACCAAGCAGTGGCGGGCCGACCTTAGTAGCCGCCACTAGTTAACCTTGCGTGGCGCCCACTTTTGGCAGAACATAACTGTGGCGGGTCGTGCATTGTGCTCGCCAGTGGTGGGTTAAATTGCTTGTGGCGGGCTGTGCGTCTCACCCGCCACTTCAGTTAATTTTTCAAATTTTCAAAGCGGGACTTGACGAAAATTACGTCCGCGCGGTCGGCCGGGAAAGATACCCGGCCATGCCCGCACAATTTCAGAGCTCCCCCACCTAATCCCCCTCCCCCCAATGCCACCGTGATCCGTCGGTCCCCACTGTCGGTGTTCCGGGAACCAGGGTACCCAGACTTGCCTGTCTGCGGCCCACGGCGTGGCACCTTCGACGGTCTGGTACGGCCCATCTACAAGACCACCAAGACAAGACCCTCGCGAGGGGCCAAGCCTCGCGAGGCGGACGACACCAAGACCTCCCGAGGGAGCGACCTTCCCATGCTGCCTCCTGAGGGGCGGAGATTTCTATGCAGGTACCCAACCTCAGGAGGTTGCGATGACGCAAGCCATGACGACCAAGGCCAGGCGGGCGCCAGCGGGCGCAGAGGAGGCCGTTTCCTCTCTGGTGCTAAGGAGGCAAGCGCAGGCGTGGGTTCCCAAAGAGCTCGACAAAGGTTTCTATTTCAGTGCTACAAGACCAAGACCGCCAGGACGGCAGGACGGATGTCATCGTTGAGCCCACTGTTGCGTCACAACCAGAGGCTTTGCAGGTGAAGACCACCTTTCATCAGGATAAGATGTACTACTTGTCCCCTTTCAAATTGGCCACTGTGGAATCCCTTCCTGCCTACGATTTGGGGGAAGAGGACCGAGGCTACTATAAGTATAGGCTAGCCACCACCGTAGACCGAAGGGGATCCATTCCACCCTCACCCATAGACCTCGCGAGGTTGTTCATCCTTTGTACTATCTCATCCTCAGCCCCTCGTCAGGCCAATCCACCACAAAGCAGGAGTAGGGTCTTACACCACAAGGTGGCCCGAACCTGGGTAAAATGCCGTGTTCATCTTCTTCCTTGTTCGTGTGCATCGAGCTAGGCCGTAGGGCGACGAGCTGGTTGGCTGGATGGGTTGAGTCCTTCGCACACGCCCCAGAGTTCTAACCTTTCTTGGGTCTGCGGAGCCCTGAATCCGACATTTGGCGTGCCAGGTAGGGGCGTGTCGAGGTCCTTGCCCCTTCATCAACCACGTTTTGCCCTCGCGCCTTCGCACCCATGGCGGAGGCTCCCCGAGCTTACGCTGAGCGTTGGGCCACTCGCGCCACCCGGGTGACGCCCCTCGGCCGCACTGCTCATTGTCACACCACGGTCCCCGTGGCTGATGATGCTGCTGGCGTCGCTGGCCATTGGCGGCGAGGCTCGCCACCGCCCTCTTCCGCGCGGCGCCGCAATCGTGCCGCGGCGCGGTCCTCCGACCACGCCGCGGTGTTGTCCCTGCGTGTTCGCCGAGGGCTGGTGAACATGCGGGCCGCGCTCCTCGTGGCGCGAGAGCTACTGAGATGCCGGCTAGCGGAAGGCAGCCATGACGCCTTGCTTGGTCAGGTCGCTGAGCTGCTCGATGCCATCTGCGAGGGCGTAGAGCCCTTTCGTATTCTGCCTACGTCACGGATGCCGCCAGGGGTTCGCACCTGCTCCCGCTGCGTCCGCTCGCCCTCCCGGAGGGAGTCCGGAGGGTCTCAGGGTGGTGATCTCGCATGCGACGCCGCCCGCCCGGCTCAAGATGCACTCCCACGGAATATGACCAGGGCGGGCGACCCCTCCAAGAGCCGCAACGAAGGACCACCCCTTGGTCGGCACGACCAGGCACCGAGGATGGTGGACAGCAGACTGGAGGGACTGGAGGCTGGCTTCGGGATGATGACCTCTGGTGCCTCTATGCCGCCATCATTGGGCTCGTTGTACGAACAAAGGGAAGGCCCGCACATGTTCCCCTCGCCGACCTGGACGTCGAGACCGCCGAGGCCACACGGGACCGGAGCCCCTTACGAGCCAACCCAACGCCCCACCGGCGCCTTCGATAGCAACGGCCACCGGTTACAACCAATATCTTTGGAACATGTCACGCTAACCTTGGATCGCAGGTAAATCGCGCCATGACGGCGCACCTCCGGGCGCTGGCCCTGACCCGGGCAGGCAGGGCGCGCCAGGAGGTCGCGCGAGGATGCCCCCCGCGCGCGGCGAGGGAGCCTGGTGCCAGGGTTCCCCCCTCCCTTCCCGGTCACGAGGCGCATGGCGCCACCACCGCGGTGGCGCGTGCCATCCTGAAGTGGGTCCTTGTCCAGGGAAGGCGCCGGTGAGCCCTCCCCCGGTCGAGGGCCCGCGGCCACCTTACCACCGCCCGCGTAGCCCCTTGCCCCTTGGTCCTGTCCTGGTTTCCGGACGCTCCAACGGTGGTCGGGGTATGCGCGGTGCGGGGTACACGCCCAGGGGGCAAGAAGCGTCCCTCAAGTCTCCGCTCGTGACACTCTCCCGTAATAAGGAGTGGGGCTGTACATGCCCCGGAGTCTCCTGAGCGCTGCCCCTGAGCCTCACGGGGGCTCCCACCCACGTCTCAGTGGAAGCCCCATGCTCCGTGCTGGCTGACGACACTGTCCCCCAATGACTATGCCCACGCCCAGTGGAGGACCCATGCTCCGCGCCGGCGGGAAGACTAGAAGACTAGTATAGGTGCCGGACGCGGCTGTTTTTTGCTTTCTCTTGTAGCCGAATCTGCTATTTCTTGGAATGAACTTGCAGCTCTTGCGTTTTTGTCAGAAAAAGGGGGGGGGGTCCTGGTTCTTCCTTCTCCTAGCTGTTTTTCCTTCGCTTTGTTTCCTTTTTTGCGAAAGATGGCGGGCACCCGTGGTTCGCTCCATCGCACCCCGCGAGCGGGTACTGGGCACGGTGCACACGCTTAGGCCGCACAGCGGCGCTAAAGACGCCCTGAGGGCCCAGGCCGCAGCAGTTGTGGCCTTGACCGCGCGCACACCTCTCTGGATCCTCGCGCGGGACTCTCGAGCGAACTGACGGGCGCGCATCGCCCAGGACCCTCGACAGGCGCACCCCTTCCGGACCTGGAACCGGGCACCACGGCCAGGCACGATGATGACGGCCACCCCTACTCAGGGGTCGTGAGTGCGCGAAAAGTAAAAGAGGGACAACAATAGGGAGTGCAAATACCACTCAATACATTGCAGAAAAATTTCTTCCAAAAATACTTTCGCATCCCCACGGGGTCACATTCAAAATTCTGACAGGAAAACAAGGAAATACAAGCCTAGCGAGACGCGCTATCGTCGTCTTCGCTGCCATCGTCGTCATCATCAGCTCCGCCCTCTTCAACCGCAGGTGCGACCACGTCATTGGCAGGGGCGAGTTCCGCGATCAGGTCATCCACGTGATCTTCCACCCAGTTCGCCAGGATGTCTTGGATCACTCCAGGCACGGGGGCTATCGCGGCGTCGAAGTCAAAGTCAGGATCGAAGCGAAGAAGGTGGCTGAAGATGCGCAAGAACACGCGCCCAAGAAGGTCGCGGCTCTTCTCCACGATGAGTTGGCGCGCCCTCGTGGCCCCGCCTTCGAGGCGTGTCACGACATGGGTGAAGAAGCTGACGTAGCCGGCATCGTCTGCTTCGAGTGGGTGGGAGACATTCTCATCACAGATGTTGCTGAGGGCCCGGTTGGCCCTAAGCCCAAGGGCCTCGAACATCAAGGAGCACTCACGCTGCAGCACTCAGCGGTGGCCCACCTCGTCCGAGGCTTTCTCTACGAGGGACGAAAAGCCTTCAACCTGCTAATGGAGGAAAGATAGCTCGGCCTCAGCGGTAGTCCGAGCTGCCTCAGCGGTCTTCTCGGGCTGCTCCGCCGCAGCTAGCTTTTCCTTGAGGGCGTCGGCTTTGCCCTACGGCTCGTCGTGCTACACGCAGAAGCGAGCCTCCTGGAGCTCCAGCTTCCGGTGGTATTCCTCGGCAAAGGTCTTGCGGATCCACGCCACCTCCTCGTCGACCTCTCGCTGGATCCTCGCCTCCCGAGAAGCGAGGGCATCCTCGGCAGCAACTACTTGGCGCTCCATCACTTCCAACCGCTCGCGCTCCAGGCTTAGCTCCACCGCCTCCAGCGCCAGCGTGTCGTCGGGCGTGCGGGGCCTCGCCTCGCCCGTGGGCAGCCCGGTCGTCGGAGCAATGAGCGCGGCCATGCGCGCCCGGACTTGCTGCTCAAGGATGGCGTTGGGATCTCGGAGCTCCTTCTCGCGTGCCTCGGCCGCTTCGCGCCGGCGGTCTGCGGCTCGGGCCTCCTCCAAGGTGCGATCACGAGCCTTCCTCGCCACGGCCAGGGGCCCTCCGCCTCCGCTCGGGCCTACTCGTGCTACACGCGACCGAAGTTGATGGCGACTTGTAGCCAGGGCCATTCACGTGCCAGGCGCAGGCGCTCTGCCTCGAGGCGGGCGTCAACGTCACCAAGCTCCGCCCCGAGGTGCTCCAGCGCGCTCGACGCCTCCTAAAGAAGGTCGTGCCGGACGGCGCTGCGCCCGCGTGCAAGCTCCATCGCCCCGCCTGGATTTTCCTCTGCGCGCCAGCCAGCCCGATAGGCGCGCGAGGCCTCGCCCGCCTCAGGCAGGGGCCCGGGGGCTGGGACTCCTTCGCTCGCTCCTGTGGCCCAAGGTGGGGCCCAATGCAGACTCGCCCCACTGCTTGAAGATGGCGCCATCCCGTAGGCTGCCCGGCTACCGGTGAGGATCAGTGGGGGAGCCCTCGGCACAGCCTCCGTGCCCCAGAAGTCGCTCCGAAAGAAGGACGCCGGGAGTGCAGGCCTGCGGCCCCCCAGGGGCGGCCTTGGCTCATGTTCAAACGTCACCTCGCGCGAAGCAGTCCGGCTCGTGAGGCCTAAGGTCATGACGGGACTGGTGGCCTCCGGAGGCCGCGCTAGGGACATGCTCGCCCCCGCGACGGAAGGGATCCTGAGGGGCAAAAGTCAGAAGAAGACGCAATATGCAAGAGTCAAGGAGGGCAAGGTACTTACTCGTCCATGGCTATCCACTTCCTTCTTTTCAGGGTCCTTGGGACAGGGTTGCAGCGGCTCCCGAGTCCCTTCCTCTTGCGGGACGCCCCAAGATCCAGATGGGGCTCGCTGGGGGCTGGCGTGTAGCCCTTCACGGCGGAGACAACGGCTGCATCCGCGGGCGGTGCTCCTCCCTCGCCGCCGGGCGGCCAGGGGTGGCCACCTCAGGAGCGCGTGGTGGCGCCCGCCCCTCGGCCGCCACCTCAGGAGCGCTAGGCAGTGCCCGCTCCCCCACAACCACCTCGGGAATGCCGTGCATGGGAATCACCAAGAGGGGGTTGTCACGAGACCCCTCGTGGCCCTCGGGGAGCAGCCCCCACTCGTCGAAGCACGGCATCTTCTTGGCGAAGGCTCCCCCCCGCAGGTGATCGTAAAGAGGGAATCCATCTGGAGGGAGCTCGGCAGGCTCTTCGCTGGTCAGGAGGTGGAGCACTTCGCGCAGGGTCTTGGAAGGGAGAGAAGGCCGCTAGAGCCTCATGTCGTCCGCGGGACCGGTAAAGGCCCACATCGGGCGAGAATGGCGCTTGAACTCCCTCACCACCATCACCATCATCACCCCCACCTTCTTCAAATCGGCCAGCCTAGCCATGACTCGGGCGAGTTGCGGGTCGACCAACTTCGCGTGCCCCCACCCGGAGCTCGGTCTCGCGGGGGCGGAGGGGATCGAGAGCAGGGGGCTGTGCACAGTAGCATCTACATACACCCACTGCTTCCAGAATCCCCTCGCGTCCGGGCAAAGCGTGGGGTTGATGCCGAAGCCTGCGGTTGCCGCCACCACCTGTAGCGAGACGCACCCCGAGCGCTGCTCACCGTCGACCAATTGGAGCGAGAAGGAGTGACGGAGCAAGACCACGGATGGGGCAATGCCCACGAAGGCCTCGCACAGGAATGAGAAAGCGGAGAGGAGGATGCTAGATCCGGGATCCAGATGCAGCGCGTGGATTTGGTAGTGCGAGAGCACGGCGTTGAAGAAATTGGAGAACGGAGGCAGCAGGCCGACGAGAAGAGCGTGGAGATGAAGAGGGATCTCGGTGGCCTCCATGTCAGCCAAAGTCCGGGAGGCAGGCCAGATCTTCGTTGCCTTCCACTCGTTGGAATCGGCAGCAATGGCATGTCGGACCTTATCCAGCCCCTCCTGGTTGATCACCGTGGACCAGCCCAACGCTGGTTCCGGCCTCGGCGAGGGCTCCGCAGCCGCAGGGGTCCTGCCCTTCTTCTTCCTGGGGCCCATGGCGGCAAGGGGGATAGGAGCTATTGCGGAATCTGGCGAGGAGGGCACAAGTTCGCAAGGAGAAGGAGAAGTAGAAGGCAAGCGCGCAGCGAGGTAATGATGGATTGGGTGCGTGCACCGGGCAGTTATCAAGTCTGAGCAGTTGCCGAGGCGGCGTGGGAAGCGGAGGCGCCCACGTCCCGTCAAGCGCCAAGCGTCACCCTGGCCCGCAGGCGATTGGGGCCTGCGGTGGTTCGCCCTTGCCCTTTGGCTTCGCCTCGAAGCCAAGTCCGAGTGCGCCTTGGGCCCGGGGCCTACTGTCGGCGTTCTGGGAACCAAGGTACCCAGACTTGCCTTCCTACGGCCCACGGCGTGGCACCTTCGACGGCCTGTTACGGCCCATCTACAAGACCACCAAGACAAGACCCTCGCGAGGGGCCAAGCCTCGCGAGGCGGACAACACCAAGACCTCCAGAGGGAGCGGCCTCCCTAGGCTGCCTCCTTAGGAGCGGAGATTTCTATCTAGGTACCCAACCTCAGGAGGTTGTGATGACGCAAGCCATGACGACCAAGGCCAGGCGGGCGCAGAGGAGGCAATTTCCTCTTTGGTGCTAAGGAGGCAAGCGCAGGCGTGGGTTCCCAAGGAGCCCGGGAAAGGTTTCTATTCCAGTGCTACAAGACCAAGACCACCAGGACGGCAGGATGGATTTCATCGTCGAGCCCACTGCTGCGTCACAACCAGAGGCTTTGCAGGCGAAAACCACCTTTCGTCAGGATAAGATGTACTACTTTTCCCCTTTCAAATTGGCCACTGTGGGATCCCTTCCTGCCTACGATTTGGGGGAAGAGGACAGAGGCCACTATAAGTATAGGCTAGCCATCACCGTAGACTGGAGGGGATCCATTCCACCCTCACCCATAGACCTCGCAAGGTTGTTCATCCTTTGTACTAGCTCATCCTCAGCCCCTCGTGAGGCCAATCCACCACAAAGCAGGAGTATGGTCTTACACCGCAAGGTGGCCCGAACCTGGGTAAACTGCCGTGTTCATCTTCTTCCTTGTTCGTGTGCATCGAGCTAGGCCGTAGGGCGACGAGCTGGTTGGCTGGATGGGTTGAGTCCTACGCACACGCCCCAGAGTTCAAACCTTTCTTGGGTCTGCAGAGCCCTAAATCCAACACCCACAACCACTAGCAACGCGCATTGCCGCACGCTCCGCCACTCCCGGCCCGCATCCCACTTTCCCCCTCCACCCACCTGTGCGCCATCGGCCGCCCCCTTGCTCTTCTTGGCCATCTCTCCATCGACCCCCTCCGTCGGTGCACCTCCGCTCGCACCAACGGACGACTATCGTCGGCCATCTCCACATACCCTTTTGCTGGCGCGTGCGCGCCGCCCGCACAAACAACTGCTCGGCCATCTCTACACAGTGTTGCTCTCGGTTGTTTCTTGAATTCATTGTTTTTGCTATACATGTTCATTGATTTCAGATGGTTTCTATTATTCGTTGCCTGTGCTATATATGTTCGTGTTCACGGGTTGTTCTGCTATGATGGATGAATATGACACAATTGATTGTGATGTATGTCGATGCTCACGCGCAGTTTGATTTACATGGAATAGAAAAGAGTGCCAAAGTTTTGATGAAATGTTGATTCACTTCCATTTCGTCAAATTTCTAGCATTCTATACGTCCAATTTTTAGCAAAGGTCATGCCATTTTTTTTTTGATAAATGGCGTTGTCTTCTTTTACAGCGAATATGAATGAGTGTGAAAGTTTTGACGAAATGTTGATTCACTTCCATTTCGTCGAATTTCTGGCATTCTATACGTCCAATTTTTAGCGAAGGCCATGCCAATTTTTTTTTGATAAATGGAGATGGCCAGTTGGTGAATTTTATTGCGGTTTTGTTATCTTATTTCATAGGGAATAGAAATGAGTGCTAGAGTTTTGACAAAATGTTGATTCACTTCCATTTTTTCAAATTTCTGGCATTTTATGCATCCAATTTTTAGTGAAGGTCATGCCAACTTTTTTTTCATAAATAGCGATGGTCGGTTGGTGAATTTTATTGCGGTTTCGTTGTCTTCTTTCACAAGGAATAGAAATGAGTGCCAAAGTTTTGACGAAATGTTGATTCACTTCCATTTCATCGATTTTATGGCACTTAATATGTCTCTTTTTGAGCACTCATCTTGCCAATTTTTTTAATTATTATTAGTATGTAATTCTTTTTTACTCATTATGGATGCAATCTTCATTTTGCAGATAAAAGATGGTGAGACATACACGGTCTCGGGCTGAGGCTTTGACTCCCCAACAGGAAGAAGATTCAGATGCTATCGAAGAGGAAATGCAAGATGTGAAAGGATATTCCAACACTGCTGCTGAAGAGGAAGAGTTGGATGGTGCTGAAGAGGAAGGAGACCTCAATGGTGCACAAGATGATTTGGAAATTCAGCCGCGAAAGCGTAGGTTACCGAGTAAGGTGCCTACGGCTACTTACATAATAAAAAGGATTAACAAAGAGGGAAGACCCGTTAGTCCGATCAAGAACACAACGAAATGGGGTAATGTCCTATCTGCCATTGCCCGTGAAAACTATGGCATGAACGGAAGATGCTTAAGGGGCCCTAAATGTTAGGTAACGTTGCATGGAAAACAAAAAAAATTCTACGCACACACAAGATCTATCCATGGAGATGCATAGCTACGAGAGGGGAAGAGCATCTACGTACCCTTGTAGATCGCTAAGCGGAAGCGTTTATCACGCGGTTGATGTAGTCGTACTCTTCGTGATCCAATCACGATCCAACCGATCTAGTGCCGAACAGACGGCACCTCCGAGTTTAGCACACGTGCGGCTCGATGACGTCTCCTCCTTCTTGATCCAGCAAGAAGGATAGAAGAAGTAGATGGGATCACAACCAACACGATGGCATGGTGGTGATGGAGCACCGACAACACTTCGCTAAGCATTGCTGGGACGAGGCGGTGGAACTACGGAGTAACGGGAGAGAGAGGGGCACCAAGGGCTTGGTGTATCCTCTTGGGGTGCCCCCTCCCCTCTATATATAGGTGGAGGGGCATGGGAAACAGCCCCTCCAAGCCCTGGGGCGCAGCTAAGGGGGAGAGGACTTGGACTCGAAGTCCAATCCTATTCCTACTAGGACTCCTTCCTTTTTTGCCTTCCCTAGCCACATGGGCTTTTGAGGACTCGGTGCGCCTAGCCCAATAAGGCAAGGGCGCCTCCCCGCAGCCCATGCTAGCCCTTGGTCATGGTGAACCCACTTGTGGACTTCCGAACCCCTACGGAATCCCCCGGAACCTTCCCGGTACAATAACGAAAAAACTGTACTTTTTTCCGGAACCCAAAATCTGACTTCCCATATATAAATCTTTACCTCTCGACCATTCCGAGACTCCTCGTGATGTCCGGGATCTCATCCGGGACTCCGAACAACATTTGGTTACCACTCATCAAATATCCCAATACTACTCTAGCGTCAACGAACGTTAAGCGTGCGACCCTACGGGTTCGGGAATTATGTAGTCATGACCGAGACACCTCTCTGGTCAATAACCAACAGCGGGACCTGGATGCCCATATTGATTCCTACATATTCCACAAAGATCTTTTATCGGTTGAACCTTTATGACAACATACATAATTCCCTTTGTCTGTCGGTATTTTACTTGCCCGAGATTCGATCGTCGGTATCTCTATACCTAGTTCAACCTCGTTACCGGCAAGTCTCTTACTCATTCCGTAATACATCATCTTGCAACTAACTCCTTAGTCACTTTGCTTGCAAGCTTCTTGTGATGTGTATTACCGAGAGGGCCCAGAGATACCTCTCCGATACACGGAGTGACAAATCCCAATCTCGATTCACACCAACTCAACAGACACCTTCGGAGATAACTATAGAGCATCTTTATGATCACCCAATTACGTTGTGACGTTTGATAGCACACAATGTATTCCTCCGGTATCCGGGAGTTGCATGATCTCATGGTCTAAGGAACATGTAATTGACATTAAGAAAGCAGTAGCAATAAACTGAACGATCATATGCTATGCTAACGGTTGGGTCTTGTCCATCACATCATTCTCCTAATGATGTGATCTCGTTATCAAATGACAACTCATGTCTATGGTTAGGAAACCTTAGCCATCTTTGATCAATGATCTAGTCTAGTAGAGGTTCACTAGGGACACGGTATTTGTTTATGTATCCACACATGTATTTAAGTTTCTGGTCAATACAATTCTAGCATGAATAATAAACCTTTATCATGATTAAGGAAATATAATAATAACCATTTTATTATTGCCTCTAGGGCATATTTCCATCACTAAAAACAAGCAATGGTCAAACCTCTTGTTAGGAAATGTGAGAGATATTTTCAAGTTCAACGACCGAGACAGTGCACTTGCAGAAATCCATGCCATGCGTGTGTTCACTAAGGCCTTGAATATTAATAGATACTGTGCAAACAAGGTACTTGACGACGTGTATGATTTAGAGTATATCAAAAAAAATATCCTAGCATTACCGATGAGCAATGAAAGGAGTTCCTTGATTACCGAGACTCATATGCATACAAATAGGACAAAGAGAAATTTGCGCAGCTACGAAGCCAAATGGTAGGGAACCACAATCTAGGCACCCGTGGTTATGAAGGGAAGCAACCAATCTGGGATAAGCATGATGCTATGTTTTCTTCACAAGGTCAACCGACACCCTTCAGTAATATCCTAGATCCGTGTGACAAGAAATATTTCTGACCCCTAGCGGTGCTTCATAAAGAAGCCGGACTCTACTACTTCTAAGACCCTGCAATGGCTACGGCGACCACAAGAGCGGTACGTAATTAGCCTATACAACCACACTTTCCATCATATATATGTTTAGGACCAGTTTCTAAAAGATATTTAGTTTGTTCATGCAGGCAAATTTTACCCAAGACTCGCCAAGCTCTGAAGAGTCGTCGGATGCCCCAAGGTGGTCATCCGACCCAATTATGTATGCCCTCGACAGGAAGAGAGAGACCACACGAGGCCGTAAGCTCGGCACTGGCAGTACTTTCTGGGATGCCTACTACCCCCCCAAGAAAAGGATAACAAATCGGAAAAAGAAAGAAAGGAAAGAGACAAAATAGATCAGTTAGTCACTGAAAGGTTAAAGGAAGTCTTACCTGATTTTCTAGCAGAGGTTCAGAAGCATATTGAGTCAAAAGGGTCAACAAATATGCCAGAAATGGTGGATACGCCACCGGCGCTTCCTCCCACAAAGATCATCAAAAGCCCCTCCGTCATTAATGTCATTTATGGTCATGGTGGGTCACCACATTCGTTGGAGGAAGAAATTCCTTGCACTCTCCTAGCTAGAGTGAGTACTAGTGGCGACTTGTTGGAGGTTGCAAAAGGTAGAGTCTTTACAGGAAATGTCATGCACAACAACAAATTAAATGAGAACATGCAGAAGGTTTCTTTCATTAGGGTGTTCCGAGAATACCACAATTTGATTCTGCCATAGAACATTATTGAAGAGGGTGATGAGCCGCAGCCCCTTTTGGAATGCTTTGCTGGTTACCTCAAGTGGTCTGCAATGCATATCATAATGGAAAAGCCATCACCAAACAGAACACCGTCTCTGACCATCCCCGGCATTGCAGCACCATCACCATCTCCCAACATCCAAGACATTGGACCACCACCTAGACAATCTCCTCTAGGTATTTGCAACCCCGTATTGGCTAAGGATGTGCAGGAAGAGAACATGCTTGAAGAATCACAAAGTCATAATTATTCTGCAGATGAGGAGACACTGTCAGCCCATCCCAAGATGCAACCTTGCAAACAACCAAAGTTTACTCCAACAACACTGAAGAATGTGGTGGCCGAAGAAGTGACGTCATGTCCGCCCATTACCGTCCAACTGGTGAAAAAAAGGAACACACATCTAAAGGCTGCGAAAATGAATACAGAGGAAAAAACTTCTGCCACCACATGCGCAAATGGTAGACCACCAGTAAAGAAGGCACTGAAGAAGTCCTTGGCATATGAACAATGTGCTGACAACCCAAAAGTAACTGTTTATATCCAGGGTCAGAGAATGCTACCAGAAAAAGCGTACGAGCACCTAAGGCTTGAGATGAAGATTCTACATAACAAAATTGTGGAGTCAGAGCTTGCCAATAATAAGCAGGGATCCATTGTTAACCCAACACACTACACTGCAAAGGTGCCAAAGGGATATACTTTTTTTGAAAATTTCAGCGGGGACAAAATATACATAGATTTCAATGAGATCTTCTATATGTTCAGATTCTATAGTATCGAAACCTATCTAATGAGGCTATGGACACTTTTTCAAGCCACTGAGGTAAGAAGCAAGAAAATTTCTGATGTCGTCATAGCCCACCCTTATCTCATGAACGAGGAAAACATAAAAAATGAGGAAGGGAGGCGATGCATGAAGATGTACCTTCTGGATTTCATGCAACAAAACAAGGTTAAAAACTTCCTCCTCATGCCATACCGACCCATGTACGTCCTTCTTTGGCTTATGCTTTTGCTTTTGTGCCTTTCCTCCATATATTTTTTCACGTCTCAAATTTTGTAACTTTGTCATGATCGCGCGGTATGTTTATTCTCTTCTACGTAGAAACCATTAGTTTCTCCTAGTGCTAAGACCGCAAAGGTGCCATTGTTACATGCTGGATTCCACGAAGAGCCCCGGAAAAGACTGGTACCTCCTGAAGGACCTTCTCGATGATTGTCTTTTTGATTGGAATAATACAGGAGGCCACACGGTTGAGAAAAACTAGAAAGGAAGTGGAAAGAAGATGATTGCCTTCAGATGGAACACTCTATCTTGTATGCAAAAACCGCCGACTAGTCTGATATGTGGCTTCTACACCTACATTCACATGGAAGAATTCATACGATCCGCAAAAATGTTAAATCATGATGATAAAATACTCAAATGGGGCCAAGAAGTACAAAATAGTTAGCCCGAAGCTGGCTTAGTGCTCGAAGAACTACAAGTCAAGTTCACGACATAAACAAGGAGGTCCACTTGTTGTCTGGCCTATTCTATAATAACTCCGAAGAAGATGCGTCGAACCAACAAAAGAGCCTTACCTAGTGCATTGCAGCGGGCAAAACTGAAACTGTGACTAAACATATTTGTCGTCATGCACTATGTAGTTGATGACCATGTATTTTGTGTAACTCGTTTATTCTTAATGTACTTCTTGTTCTTTATTTTAATGATTACCACTAGTTTTATTCCTAATTTTCTCGCATTTAATTGAGAACTGTCCCCTATTTGCATCATCTAACGCTGTCGTGGCAGCATAATATATGCTGCAATGGTAGCGATTTTTATTCTAGCTTGGTGCGTCAATCAGTGGCGGGCACTAACAAGGGCCCGCCGCTCAAACCACACAAAGTACTGGCGGGCATGCAGCGTTGCCCGCCATAGGTATGGCTGCCCGCCACTGCTACGAGAGGGACAACACAGGCGGGCATATAGCGCCGCTCGCCACTTCTAGGGCCCTACCAGTGGCGGGCGGGCGCCTGCCAGTGATGACCCCTTAGCAGTGGCAGGAGGTCAGTGGCGGGTAGCCCAAAGAGCCTCGCTCGCCACTGCTGGGCTTTAGGCACCTGCCACTACTAGGCATTCCTGCAGTAGTGACAATTTGGCTTTCTTGAAAGGAAAAAACCCTTCATTTTATATAGACAACCTCTATCGGCCGTCGGTAGTTTAACACTGTCGTTGGCTCCCAACCAGTTTGCGCTTGCTGTGACAGTCAGCGTTCGGCTTTCTCCAACTGAGGTACTTAACTAGTTAAACATAAGTAACAATCGCAGTGATTCTCCCTTTACCTCCTAGCCGAACAAAGCAGGAACGTAAGAGGTAAGCACGGGAGCCGGGCAACCCATCTATTAACCAAAGATACAACTCGAAACCAATGCATATAATGTGCAACACCGAGGACGTAGGGCTGAGGAATTGCTCTAGGGCACCTATCAATTTATGGGGCATCGGCAAAAATGTATAGCCCGCCATGATATTTTATGTTGCCTTTAAGGGTATAAATCTCTTGTATCCCCTATAATTATGCTTTAAATAGAAAGACGTAAAGAGGATTAATTGTGGGCCCTTTCTTTATTAAAATGGATTAAATCCTGCTTCAATTACAGTGCAAGGGTACAAATGATTAGTAAGAAATAGAACACAGCTAACCGAGTGATTGGGGTATGACTTCCTTTAGTACCCTTGGGTGCTCATCCTTTATGTCGTTTAAACGGTGATACCTTTCCGATTCCGATGAAGGTTGTCTCCGCGTACTGAAGGGCTTGTCGGCTTCCTAGTTCGTTTCATATGAACTTTTCTTTGCAGAAGAGTATGATTTCAGTGGAGGTATGTTGGAATGGGCTGTGATAGCCGTATCCATATAGCCCCCCAGGCCAACTACCTTAACTTGCTTAGTAGGGTTCCAACTAGCTCGCAGGGTTCCATGTACACCTGTTAGTTGACCTGAGCCATGCTTTGGTATGACTTGCTCCACCATCTCCCATGGAATCTTTAGTGTGAAGTTATGCCGCCGAGAAAGGAAAACCTCGGTCACGGGGATGGAGCAATGGAGCACGCGTACCTATTTAGGGTTACCGACAGCACGATCCGTGGTAGAGGTTATGCTTCTTGAGCGCTTATCAGGCTGCTTGGCGCCAACCGCGCTCTTGATGCTTCCTTCGCTGCTTGTACTTCGGCTGCGAAAGCCACCATTTGCTCCTCGGTTGTGAGGGAGCGCTCTATGTTCCCATTGATTTCAATGATGCCATTTTTCCCAGGCATCTTGAGATTTCAGTAAGCGTTGTGGGGGATGGCATGGAACCTGGCGAAGGTGGTCATTCTGAGGAGGGCATGGTAACCACTTCGAAAGGGTACGATGTCAAAGATTAACTCTTCTCTTCAAAAATTATCTGGAGTGCCGAAGACTACATCAAGGTGACGCTGCCCGAGCACTATGTCTTAACTCCCGGTATTATTCCTTTAAAGGTGGTGGTAGTGGGCTTGATTCTTTTCGGGTCTATACGCATTTTATTGATGGTGTCCTTGTAATCAAGTTGATACTGCTACCCCCGTCCATGAGGACTCATGTTAGGTGAAAGCCATCTACTATGGGGTCCAGTACTAGGGCCGCAATGCCTCCATGATGGATGCTCGTCGGGTTGTCTCTTCGGTCGAAGGTGATCGGAATTTCCAACCACAGGATGTAAGTTGGTGCTGTTGGCTCGACGGTGTAAATATCTTGAAGCGCGTGTTTGCGTTCCTTCCGTGTGACGTTGGTGTCATAGATCATGTTTACGTCCTTGAACTCGGAAGGGAACTTCTTCTGCTCTCCACTGCTTGACCGGGGCTGGTTACCTTCCACATTAAGTGGTTGGCCCATATCTTCAGTCTCGGCCGCAATATTCCCGGCTTGCTTGATCACCCAGCAATTTCAGTTTGAGTGAGTAGCAGGCTTATTTGAGGTGCCGTGAATGGCACATGGTTGATCTAGTATTTTGTCCAATGTTGTCGAACCATCCTTGTTGCCTTGAAAGGGCTTCCACTTGCTACCACCACATGGCTGCTAAATCCGGCGTTTACTTCCCCCTCCTCGGTGTCACTGCTCTATCCTCTATTTGTGCGTTTGTTATTTTTGTGACGCCACGGTTTTCCGTTCCCGTCGCGTACCTCGAAGGTGCTTGGGTCGCCATTTTGATTACTATGGCAGGCGAGCCAACTGTCTTCTCCTTCACAGAAGTAGGTCATTAACTGCACGAGGACGGCCATTGTGCGAGGCTTTGCTTGCCCGATCTCTCTAGCGAGACATTCACCGCAGATGTTGTGCTTAAAAGCCGTTATGGTTTTAGTGTCTGGGCAGTCCACAGTCTGGTTTTTCTTTGTCAGGAACTGATTCCAGATTTTTTTGCCCGACTCACCTTGCTCCTGTACAACATGACCGAGGTCATCAGCGTCTAGGGGTCGGACATAGGTTCCTTCAAAATTGGCTCTAAAGGCATCCTCCAAATCTTTCCAACTTCTGATCGAGTTCTCAGGCAGACTATTGAGCCAACGATGAGTTGATCCTTTGAGCTTTAGGGGTAAATACTTGATGGCGTGGAGGCCATCGCCTCTGGCCATGTGGATGAGGAAATCCTCTATCATACCATGGAGTCTATGGTTCCATTGTATTGTTCGGTGTTTATGGGTTTAAACGCTTCTGGAAATTGATGTTGCATCACCTCGTCTGTAAAACACATCGGGTGAGCTACTCCTTGGACCCACATTGTGACGTGATGAGTGTTAGGCTTCATCATCGTCCGCTCGTATGTATTATGGTGTGCACTACCTTACTTGTTGGACCAAGCCCGGCGTCCGGCCTGCTCCGTAGGTGGGCGCTCCCTGGATCTGTAGGTGGGCCTTGATGGGGCGATTGGTGGCAATTTCTTCCATAGGTCATATGAGTTCCGAGGTGGCAGTTGGTCCTTAATATAGTGGCGAGGTACCTCGGGGTGGGTTTGGGTATCCCCCCACTGGTTTGTTTCGGTCGTGGGGGCGCTCTTGGGCCTAGTCATGTTCTGGCAGAGGGATTCCAACGACCTCCTCGTCAAACTCTGGGAGGAGACTCTTCTGAGGGTAAAACTGCTTGTCTCCACCAAACTGACCTTTGAGCTCTTGTTCTGCATTCAGGACCTCGGTCCATTTATCCGTCAATTTGTCCTGTTCAGCTTGAAGCTTCTAGGATTTTAGATTCATGCTTCTGGCGGTACTTAGCAGTCGCTGGCAAAAGGCTTCTAATCGAGGATCATCTAGCAGTTCCTCGAGTATATCAAACTCGTCCGGTCCGAGGCTTAAATCTTCCTCGGACTTGGGGTAATAGTCGATGTCCTCTGGGTCGTCATCATCTCCATTGGGTGTGGTGCCATCAATAGGACCGTTGTCAGTGTTATAGCCTGCGTCCTCGTCATCAGTGACTTCTCTAGTGTCGCCATTATCGGTGGCAACCCTGTTGTCAGTGGCCTCGAGGCTAGCAATGCCATTGCGTGTGCTTTTATTGCGGCATCAACTTCATAGGCGTTTGGGTGACTCTTCTCCTTTATATTCCTTTTTATCCTTGGGGTGTCTACCATGTAGACGTCGAAGGTGGAGGTCACTGCCCAATTCCCAGTTTATCCTGAAGTTAGAGGTGATGTGCTATATGACATATCGTCAATTTCCACCTACATGTCAATATTCTCTTTGGAGGCATAGTTCAAAACGTCGGTTATATCTTGGACCGTGGCAACTAAGTGGGAGGTGGGCGGGTCAAAAAATTCCACACCCTTGGATCTAGATCCAATCCTGTCACAGGTTGAGATCAGCTCGTCCGAGATTCTAAGACCTCGGATCTGGCCGAGCATATCATCAAAGGTGAGAAGGTCGGTCTTGTCTGTCTCCTATCAACGGGTGGTGCCAAGTCGGACTTCAGTCGAAGCGCCGAACGTGACTTCCTCGGAGCTTTTGCTGGATAAGCTCAACGTCCGGGCTGATGGGAGAGTGTCTAGGTTCGCACTTCAGGCCAAATCTGTGAAAGTAGCTGCAATGCGAGCCTGCTCCGAGATTGAATCCGGGGCGTAGCCTATGATACTCATGGGCCGATCTGACATCTGGCCTAGTGAAGTAGTCTTGCCACGGCGATCCACGGTGTTCTCCAGGTTATAGAGCCAGATAGCCTGGTTCAGAGGGAAATCCTCTATCTAGCCCAAATGGCAGGTTGCCTCGGTTAGCAGTGCGATGCTCCCAAAGACAAAAAGCTGGCCGGGGACGAGGATGTCCCCATGGCCGGTGTTGTTTTCGATTAGTAGATCCTCCATCGAGCTCAAACGATAACCTGGCGGGACCTGCATGGGCCACCAATGTCACTGCTAAATCCGGCAGATCTCGGGTAGTGGGTCCCAAGCTAGATGATCAGAGCTAGATGGTGACAGGAAGAGTAAGGACAAGATGTTTTACCTAGGTTCGGGCCCTCTTGATAAGGTAAAATCCTACATCCTGCTTCTTATTTGATAATGATGGTGTACAGAGTACATGTTGATCTACCTCGAGATCGTATGAGTATAGACTAAGCTCTAAACCTTGCAAAGGTGAATGTGTATGCCTCTACAGCCTAAACCCCACGACTTATATAGAAATCGAGGGTACCTAGGGTTTACAAATGGGTGGTTACAATCTCTTGACACAACCATGCCAGTTGAAGTACAATTAAAGTGAACGCCAAGTCTTTAGGAGACCATCTTCTTGATCGCGCTATGGGCTAGGGTTGATATGGCCATGTCAACAGTCTTTCATGATTCCACGGCTAGGCCCATTACTGGCGGGTCGACCTGGTAAGTACCCCTAGTTTGGGACACCAACACCTATGTTTCATGCTATGTTTAGATTTATCTTAATTCTTCGCTTGTAGTTGCGGATGCTTGCGAGAGGGGGTAATCATAAGTAGGTTGTTTTCTCAAGTAAAAGCAGCACATTAACTCCAATCCACCCACATGATAACTTATCAAAGCAATGAACACAATTCAATGAATCGTGGCGAAAGTAACTAGATGAAATTCCCGTGTGTCCTTGAGAATGTTTCAATTACTGTAAGAAATACTTCCGGGTTGTCCTTAGGAGTAATAAGTATTGGGCCACCTTGTTGCACCTATCAAACTATCTATCAAAACTATCTTAGAGCACTTGCAGAGAATACCTTGCTGAAAACCAATTATCGATTCCTTCTGCTCCTCGTTGGGTTTGACACTCTTACTTATCGAAAGGACTATTGTTGATCCTGTATAGTTATGGGTCATCAACAGCCTGCGCATATTTGTTGGGAAGTTTTTCCATTGCCATTGTGTTGGTGCAATCTAGTGCCCCTTGCGTGTTTTGTTGATTGTTCGACAAAATGGTGAGGTACTGATGTGTTTGCCAGTGACAGAGAGAGAGGAGGTCCCTATAGTTCTTAGAATTCAATTAAAAGTTGAGTTCAAGTTCAAATTAATTCACATTGATTAAAATTGGTTCATAAATTCATTCACAAAAGGTTTTATTTAATCTAAATTTATAAAATGTCCTATAGGTTCCATTCAAGTTTAGAATAATTCAAATTAATTTGAATTTATTAGGGTTAAACATTAGCATAATTTTAATCCTAACGTTCAATTAGCAAATTATGAAGCAAAAAATACCCAATTTAATTCTATAATTTAAAAGTTATAACCTATTTAAGTTTAATACCTTTTTTGAATTTAAGCCAATTTTGATCTGTAATAAATTTCCAATTTTAAGCTAATCAAATTTGAACTACAGTGAGCTAAGTTGAAACAAGAATCTGTTAGAATTATTCTAGAAAAAGAACTATTTAAATTGGATTTATAAGTTACAAGTTATTCCCTATTTGAGTTTGAATTGGATTGGTTGTATTTTAGTTTCGAACTATTCAAAAGTCAAATTTTATTATTCTAGATAAAGGGTTTATCTCTAAAGTTTAATTTGCAAGGAGTTCCATTGCATTTGGACTTATGAATACAAAGTTATAAGTGTTTGAAGTTACAAGGGTTTTTTGGAAAAATGCAAGGTATTTAATTGATTTAAACGAAATTAGATTGAACGGGGACACAAGGTGCGATTCTATTGGACGATGCCGATTCAATTAAGTGATTAGTGTGCTTCATTGGATTTACTTCGGACAGCTGGGATAGATCGAGGCTCACCGCGGTGGCGCTAGGTCATCGAAAGGGTTGTCAGAAAATGCAGGCACAGCGACGTTGGACACAGGATGGACGATTCCGGTGATGTAGAGGCCTCCGGAGAAGATTGATGGCACGGTTGGATGTGGGGCTGCACAGCGAAGTCGAATACAGCCACGATGGTCGCTAGGGTGGACAGAGGTGAGGACAAGGGCTCGTCAGAGTTGGTGCCGGTGGTTGTTTTTCTTCGGTGAATACAGTGTGCTCATTCCCGTGAGCTCTTAATTGTGTGGATGGGTGAGGTCGACGTGCGTGGGCATGGTGAGCATGATGGACACTGTCTCGGGTTCAGATGAATGCTCACCTCGCCGAAGTGGTCGATGGTGCGGTGGCGAGCTTAGGTTCCCAGGGAACTTGATGCTTCAGGATGCACAGCAGGCATAGAGGATATCCTGGAGATGCGCATGGTGATGGGGTAGATGATGATGGTAATGGTTGGTCGAGAGAGTGACAGCATCGCCGGAATTTGGCCAAAGGTGCTCGAGGCGGAGGCAGAGATTTGGGATTTGGGGTGGAGTCGCCTGGCGGCGATGTGGCTGGATTCTAAAGGAGAAAGACGCGATGTGATGTGACCTTTTCATATGCCTTGGCCACAGGGGCGTGCTTGCACCCTGGGCGTGGCAGACATGGGGGCGTGAGCACGGTCTTGCACTCGGTCGTGGGCACGCATCATGTGAGCTGTGGCTAGAGGTTAGGGACAATGTGGGTTGGTTCCACTCATCATTGACAGAGAGAGAGAGGAAGAGAGATGAGAGAGAGAGAGGGCTTGCTTTCAGCCGTCGGATGGGGATCGTGAGTGTGAGATTATAGCACGGCGTACCGGTTCTCTAGCATAAGGAGGTCATGCACGCGCTGGCTAGCTGGCCAGCTTGTTGCACTGCTCAGTCATGTTGGTCCCGGTGATCTTTTTCTTTTCCTCCTCTTTTCCTTTTATTGTTTCCTTTCTAATTTCTTTTCTGTTTTGAATTTTAATTTATTTCCAAACCAAACTGTCTCTAAATTCCTTTTCAAAAAATTATAACATTTTGGGCATTTAGTTAGGGCCCTTTGGTCATTTCTTTTCTGCCATTTATTTTTAAGCCTTGTTTAAATGTTCTTTTTGGTTTATTTCTAATTCCAACTGGGTTTCTTTTTCTATTGCTTTAATTTGACCTTCTGTTATTTCTTTTAACATCTGATTGTCCGTATTATCTTGGCACTTTATTTTATATCTACTAGACAATTGCTCTTGCATTGCAACGAGAGTATAAACATTCTAGTAGATTAACCCGTGACTGGACATCTATTATTATATCGAGGCACTAAATTCTTAGCAAGTTTTTGTATGCAATCACCATGATTTACGCGCCATTTTATTCATAAACACTTATTTGGTAAGAATTTAATGACTTATCAAACGAAATATGTTTTTATTTTAGTAAGTTAAAAAACATGAGACAATTGATCCTATTTTAGGGAGAATGGATGAAGAAAAATCAGAGATGGGGGGAATCAAAGAGGAGAAGGAAAGATTGGGACATATATAAGGAAGTTTGGATGAAAGAGAGGTGAAATGGGAACCTTACATTCTTTTTAAGTAGTAGAGATATGTTGGCCCTTCGGGTTCCATTCAGATTTGAGTTGTCTTTAGGGTTTTACTATTTAGGGTTTCTGGAATTTTAATTCCAATCTATCAATAGGCTAAGCAGACAAGGTGACAAAATATGTGGCTCCACTTTGTATTTTATATCTATTCCCTAAGTGACGTTTTAGGGTTTTCTGAATAACTCTCAAAATTCTTATGGCAACATTTTCAATAAATTCAAACAACCCCTTTCCTAATTCTAGCTAAAGGCAATCAACGACAAGTATTTCTATGAAAATTTTAATGCCCTGTGAATTTTTCAACATTCCAGATTTGAGAAAAATCTGGGATGTGACACCTTGTAAGAGGATTCTCTCATCAGTTTACATCGGTCAGACATATGACTTTATTTAAAAAGCAGGGCAAAAATCAATTTAAGAATAGCAGAAAAATAGGATGTCCGATAAACCATAATCTATTTCATCGCTATAGACCGACATACATAACCACGACATTGGCTCGCCGAAAACGAACAAGTTGAAAGAGAAACGTGATACTTTTTTTTGCAAATAAACTCTTGCTTTACTCATAATCACAAGTTATAGTATCGTCGTACAAGTTCCAAGACCTCATATGGTCCAGAGCCTAGCCAAACCATACATTGCATTGCAATCTACCAAAACTAGCCAAGGCATGACTAACCTTATTACAAAAATGACGAGTATGAATAATGCAAAAATTTCTCTCCTCCATACTGCAAGCAATCTCGCTAACAATAAAATCATGCTTTGATTTCTCCCTTGTCCATCCTTGATCATCTTGACCGCTTTCAAACAATCACTTTCCACATCAATAGTCCAGTTACTCCACTATAAAGTAAACAAGATTCCTTATTTCAAAGAAAGGAGTTCAACTTCAAACACATCATTGCATGAATGTATATGGCGACATGAACTAAAAATAATGGATCACTCATGGTCTCACAAAACCATACCTATGCCTGCATCATCTCCGAGTACAGATCCATCCATATTTAGCTTCACTCTACCTTCGTCCGGTATGGACCAAGAGCCATCTACATCGAAGCACGCATAGGAGGTGTACTCTTTGAATGCACTATCTCATTTCGTACATGCCATATTCTCCAAAACAACATCATAACTCGGGCTCTTTCTTCTTTGTTCAGTTGTGACAGAAGGTAGAAAAACCAGTCATACCCTACTGGTTTCAAAAGTTCACGCATCGGCAATTCCCACTCCTTTGACATTGCCTTCCATAAAGTCATGACATGGTTGCACTTGCAGAAAACATGAAAAGTGTCCCCATCTTCCATTCCATGGACCGGACACCTCGCAATGTTCTGCAGAATTTTTTAACTTTATTTGACCAATTAGCCAACAAATCAGTAGCTAGTCTACATGCAAAGGACTGCACTTTAGGTGGTTATATGTTTCGTTGGATATTGTTCCCTCCCTCTCTAGTACCATCAAATAAATCACTAACAGATGCATCACTAGAATTGGAGATTTCATCGCTGGCTAGTTTATAGCACTACAAATAGTGAACAAGCCATTCTTCTTAGGTGCCCATGCAACTAAATCTTCTTCCACACGAGGAAACAAGCGTATCTTCTGAATTTCTATCACATCTACTAGTAAAAAGAATTGGTCAATCTTTTCCATGTCCCAGTTACCATGATAATTCAAGAGTTCCGAAAACCACATCAGGCGGCATCTTCCACATGGTGTAATTAAACCTCCAAAAGGCTTTCATGCAATCCATCGACCACGCCAAATACGAATACTCTGGCCTATGCCAATTCTTGAAACTATGCCTCTTTTAGAAGTTCCAGACCATGAAAAATAGCCTGGCATGTTAGTGACGAATTCCCAATGAAAATCATGTCCATTGGGGAAATATTTTGATTTAAATAACCTCGCACAAATACTATAACGATGCTCCAGGATCCACCAAGCTTGCCGTGCCAACAAAGCTTGATTGAAGAGGCGGAAGTTCATGAAACCCAACCCACCTTGATTTTTCGGCCTTATCACTTTTTATGGGGAACGTTGTATGGAAAAAAATCCTATGAAACACCCAAGATATATTCTATGGACATGCTACCAATGAGAGGGGAGTGTGTCTACGTACCCTTGTATAATGAAAGCGTTAACGATCTAGAGATCATGGTTGGTGTCGGTGTACTAAATTAGGGGTCCCTTAGTACCCCAGACTTGTGCACAGGCAGTTACAGCCCTCCGGACGGCAAGGCCTTGCCGGAGGATAACTCGACCCAAGCCTCAAAACTTGGACACCAAGACCATGAAGAAGACCTCCAGGCAGGTGTTCGAGAAGTACTAAGTTAGTACTGAAGATCAAGACTTCAGTTGCCAGCAAGCCTCGCACCGGCAAGCCAAGACCCGACAAGCTCCTTGCCGGAAAGGTTCCTCCTTCTCGCTTCTCAACCACTCCACCTCATCGACCAGCTGATGGCTTGTCAAGATTAGGTGTCGAGCGGGCGAGTGACTTGGGGAGGATCATCAGGATGTGTGTCAGCACGTCGCATGGATATCAACTTTATTGACACCCGTCTAGTGGACGTGTTGAGGAGACAGGCTCGTCCACGTTGATGGCACAGAAGGAGAGACGCCTTTTACCAAAGGATTGCTATCAGTTAACGGCGCATTAAATGCCCTTGTCCTAGTCCGACGGGATTAGGTTGGATAGCATCAAGACGACTATTCATATACATGTAATGATCATGTTGCCACTATGGTGACCCCTTTTCGTCTATAGAAGGAGGCCCATGGTGAGGGAGTCATGGACTAAGGGGACGTCGGGGTGCCGGTCCTTTGAACATGGGCCGGACTGGAGAAGCCGTATAGTGACGAGAGATCTATGAAGCCGTGGTGTGCCCTCCAAGTCAAGAATGCGCAGGATCTCTTTATCCCTTATTGTAATCTATCTCCGGTAACCCTAACCCTACCGGTGTCTATATAAACCGAGGGTTGTAGTCTTTAGGGCTCGAGCTATATTTATCACTTCATCACCTTAGGGTTTAGCTCATGCTAATCTCGAGGTAGATCTACTCTGTAACCATACTATACATCAAATACAATCAAGCATCACGTAGGGTAGTACCTCTTTGAGAGGGCCCGAACCTAGGTAAACATCGTGTTCATCGTCCCTTGTTCCCCATCGACCTTAGATCCACAGCTCGGGACCCCCTACCCCGAGGTCTGCCGGTTTTTACACCGACATTGGTGCTTTCATTGAGAGTTCCGCTGTTGGATGACCCAAAGGATCGATGGCTCAACCGGTCGTTGGAGACCACACCCGCTCCAAGGGCTTCCCCGCCCCTTGTCATCCCCTCGTCTTCGGCGGCATATTGGTGCGCGCCGATCCCACTGGTCGCCTCGACCAGATCGAAGGCTTCGTCCCCGAAGAGGAACTCACTGGTTCGGGGGCATCAACCCTGGGACCAGCAGTCTTACAAGAATCAGGTATCTCTAAGAGTCCGGGTTTGAAGCCTAACTCCGACAGACCGTCCGCAAGATCTCCCGCCGAATCGCCGGAGTGTCCGGCACCCCCGTGTGCCCAGCCGGCAGACCACTTGGTAAGTCTATGTCGGCGTTCTTCGAACCAGGGTACCCAGACTTGCCTGCCTGTGGCCCACGGCATGGCTACCTCGACGGCCTGGTATGGCCCATCTTCAAGACAAGACCCTCGCGAGGGGCCAGGCCTCGCGAGGAGGATGACACCAAGACCTCCCAAGGGAGTGGCCTCCCTAGGCGGCCTCCCGAGGAGCGGAGATTTCTATGCAGGTACACCAGCTCATGATGCTGCGATGACGTGAGCCATGACGACCAAGGCCAGGCGGGCACCAGTGGGCGCAGAGGAGGCAGTTTCCTCTTTGGTGCTAAGGAGGCAAGGACAGGCGTGGGTTCCCGAGGAATCTCCCAAAGGTTTCCATTCCGGTGCTGCAAGACCAAGACCACTGGCCCAGCAAGGAGGAGGTCATCGCCGAGCCCACCACTGCGTCACGACCAAAAGCTTTGCAGGCGAAGACCACCTTTCGCCAGGATTAGATGTACTACTTGTCCCCTTTTAAATTGGCCGTTGTGGGATCCTTTCCCGCCTAAGTTTCGAGGGAAGAGGACCAAGGCAACTATAAATATAGGTTAGCCACCACCATAGAAGGGGTCGACTCATTCTCACCCTCGAGCCCTCGCGAGGTTGTTCATCCTCTGTACTAGTTCATCCTCAGCCCCTCGTGAGGCCAATCCACCACAAAGCAGGAGTAGGGGTTTACACCGCAAGGTGGCCCGAACCTGGGTAAACTGCCGTGTTCATCTTCTTCCTTGCTCACGCGAATTCGGCTAGGCTGGGTTGTGGGGCGACAGGCGCTAGGCTTGAGAGGTTGAGATCTTTGCACACGCCCCAGAGTTCAAACCTTCTTGGGTCTACGGAGCCCTGAATCCGACATTTGGCGCGCCAGGTAGGGGCGTGTCGAAGTCCTTCTCCCACCATTTGCTTCGCCTCCGTTCCGTCGCTCCCATAGACGACGCTCGCTGAGTCCGTGCCGAGCGCCGGGCCGCTCGTCTCGCCAAGACGGCACCCATGGGCAACGGCGTTCGTCGCCGCTCTGCCTCCTCGGTGGCTAACGCTGCCACTGACCCTGCTGCTCGTGAGCAGCAGGATTCGTCGCTGCCACCTTCCGTGCGGCGTGATGGCCGCACCGCAACCCCGTCACCCATTCCAGCCACGACATCATCTTCCCATGCTCGTCGCGGGCCGACAAAAGCGCAGGCTGCACTGCTCATGGCGCATGAGCTCCTGCATTACCGCCCGGCCAATGACCTCTACGACGACTGGCTTGGCCGCATCGCCGAGCTCATCAAAGCCGCCAGTGAGGCCCCTGCACCGTCCCGCTCCCTTTTTCCTCCGCCATCCCAGGCGGGTGACATGGCTCACGGCACGCCTCCTCCTCCTCCTCACCCCGGAGCTGCGCCGCGTCGTCTGGCCCGGCAAGTTCAAGCCGGATCTGCCTCCATGTTACGACGGCACCCCTGACCCCACAGAATTTCTCCAGCTCTACGCGCTGAGCATCGAAGCGACAAACAGTGACGACTAGGTCATGGTGAACTGGTTCCTCATGGCCCTCAAGGACGGCGCGCGCTCTTGGCTCCTAAACCTCCCGCTGGGGTCGATCTCCTCCTGGGATGAGCTTCGCGAGTGTTTCATGGCCAACTTCCAGGGTACTCGCGACCGCGCTCCTGCAGTGGGCGACCTACGGCGCGTGAAGCAGCAGTTGGGCGAGACCTTGCACAAGTACATATAGCGCTTCACGAATATCCGTCTCTGGATCCCGAAGGTGTCTGACGAAGCCATCATCTTGGCATTCTCTGAAGGCGTCCAGGGCGTCAAGATGAAGGAGTAGCTCGCCATTAACAAAGACCTGTGCTCGGCCCTGGAGATGTTCAACCTAGCGAACAGATCTGCAAGGGCCGACGAGGGCCGCCTCTCCCTCCTGGAGCTTCTTGAGGCAGACCCCGAGGACAAGAAGGCCAAGGCTAAGGAGGCAAAGTGCAAGGGTCCCGCCGTACTTGCAGCTGAACCTGAGATGAAGCGTGGTTGTCGGCGTTCTGGGAACCAGGGTACCCAGACTTGCCTGCCTGCGGCCCCTGGCGTGGCTCTATCGATGGCCTGGTACGGCCCAGTTTCAACACCAACAAGACAAGACCCTCGCGAGGGGCCAAGCCTCGCGAGGTAGACAGCGCCAAGACCTCCTGAGGGACCGGCCTTCCCAGGCTGCCTCCTAAGGAGTGGAGATTTCTATGCAGGTACCCAAACCTCACGAGGTTGCGGTGATGCAAGCCATGACGACCAAGGCCAGGCGGGTGCTAGTAGGTGCAGAAGAGCAGGTTTCCTCTTTAGTGCTAAGGAGGCAAGCGCAAGCATGGGTTCCCGAGGAATCAGGCAAAGGTTTCCATTCCAGCGCAACGAGACGAAGACCTCCAGGACGGCAAGACGGATGTCATCGCCGAGCCCACCGCGGCGTCACAACCAGAAGCTTGCCAGGCGAAGACCACCTTTCGTCAGGATAAGATGTACTACTTGTCCCCTTTCAAATTGGCCATTGTGGAATCCCTTCCCGCCTACGCTTTGGGGAAGAGGACCAAGGCCACTATAAGTATAGGTTAGCCACCACCATAGAAGGGATCCCCGATCCTTCCACCCTCACCAGAGCAGACCTCACGAGGTTGTTCATCCCTTGTACTTGTTCATCCTCAGCCCCTCGTGAGGCAAATCCACCACAAAGCAGGAGTAGGGTCTTACACCACAAGGTGGCCCAAACATGGATAAACTGCCGTGTCTATCTCCTTCCTTGATCCATCGAGCTAGGCTGTAGGGCGACGGGTCAGTTGGTTAGATAGGTTGAGTTCTTCGCACACGCCCCAGAGTTCGAACCTTCTTTGGGTCTGCGGAGCCCTGAATCCGACATTTGGCGCTCCAGGTAGGGGCGTGTCGAAGTCCTCCTTCCATCTTTGCGCTGCTCCCGCTCCGTCGCTCCCATGGCGGAGGCTCCCCGAGCTTGCGCTGTGCATTGGGCCACTCGTGCCGCCCAGGCGGCGCCCTCCGGCCGCGGAGCTCATCACCCCATGCTCCCCACGGCCAATGCGGCCGCCAGTGTCGCCAACCGTCGGCGGCACGGGCCGCTCTCGCCCTCTCCCATGCGGCACCGCAATCGTGCCACCGTGCAGTCTTCCGGTTACGCCGTGGTGTCATCCCTGCGCGCTCGTCGGGAGCAGGCGAACTCGCGAGCCGCACTCCTTGTGGCGAGCGAGTTGCTGCGATGCAGGTTAGCAGAAGGCAGCCACGACGCCATGCTCGGCCGGGTCACCGAGCTGCTCGACGCCGCCTGTGAGGGCACGGCACCTTTCTGCATCCTGCCTATGACACGAACGCCACCAGGGGTTCGCGCCTGCCCCCGCTATGTCTGCTCGCCCTTTCGGAGGGAATACGGAGGGTCTCGTAGTGGTGGTCTGGCACACAACGCCGCCTACCTGACCCAAGATGCATTTCCCCGGAGTGCAGCCAGGGTAGGCGGCCCCTCCTAGAGCCGCATCAAAGGACCATCCCCTGGTCGGCACGACCAGGCACCAAGGATGATGGGCAGCAGAGCGGAGGGACCAGGGGCTGGCCTGAGAGCGACGGCCCCTGGTGCCTCTATGCCACCATCGATGGGCTCGTTGTACGGGCAAAGGAGAAGCCCGCGCACATTCCCCTCGTCGACCTAGATGTCAGGATCGCCAAGGCCACACGGGACTTGGGCCTCTAACGAGTCGATCCAATGCCTCGCCGGCACCTTCGACAGCAATGGTCGCCGTCTACAACCAATATCTTTGGAACATGTCGCGCTAACCTTGGATCGCAGGTAGACCGCGCCACGGCGATGCACCTCCGAATGTTGGCCCCGCCCCAGGCAGGCAGGGCACGTCGGGAGGTCGCGCGGGGGAAGCCTAGTGCCAAAGCTCCCCCCCATCGTGAGGCGCAGGGCGCCACCACTACGGTGGCGCGTGCCATCCAGAAGTGGATCCTCAGCCGGGGAAGGCACCGGCGAGCTCTTCCTCGGTCGAGGGCCCGCGGCCACTTGACCACCGCCCGTGTAACCCCTTACCCCTTGGTCCTGTCCTAGTTTCTGGACTCCCCAACGGTGACCAGGGTATGCGCGGGGTGCCACCACTACGATGGCGCGTGCCATCCAGAAGTGGGTCCTCCGCCGTGGAAGGCGCTGGCAAGCTCTTCCCCGGTCGAGGGCCTGCGGCCACCTGACCACCGCCCATGTAGCCCCTTACCCCTTGGTCCTGTCCTGGTTTTCAGACACCCCAACGGTGATTGGGGTATGCGCGGGGTGCCACCACTACGATGGCGCGTGCCATCCAGAAATGGGTCTTCCGCCGGGGAAGGCGCTGGCGAGCTCTTCCCCGGTCGAGGGACTGCAGCCACCAGACCACCGCCCGCATAGCCCCTTACCCCTTGGTCCTGTCCAGGTTTCCGGACGCCCCAACGGTGGTCTGGGTATGCGCGGGGCGGGGTCCCTACCCAGGGGACAAGAAGCACCCCTCAAGTCTCCGCTCGTGACACTCTCACGTAATAATGAGTGGGGCTGTACACGCCCCGGAGTCTCCTGAGCACTGCCCTGAGCCTCATGGGGGCTCCCACCCACGTCCCAGTGGAAGCCCCATGCTCCGCGCTGGCGGACGACACTGCCCCGAATGGCTATGCCCACGCCTAGTGGAAGCCCCATGCTCTGCGCTGGGGGGAAGACTAGAAGATTAGTGTAGGCGCCGGACGCGGCCGTTTTCCTTGTCTTCTCTTGTAGCCAAATCTGATGTTTTTTGGAATAAACTTGCAGCTTTTGCGTGTTATTGGAAAAAGGGGGGTGTGTTCCTGGTTCTTCGTTCTCCTAGCTGTTTTTCCTTCGTTTGGTCTCCGTCTTTGCGGAAGATGGCGGATGCCCGTGGTTCGCTCCACTGCTCCATGCGAGCGAGGGCTGGGCAGGGTGCGCAGCCGGGGCCAATGCCCTGAGGGCCCGGGCCACAGCAGCCGTGGCCTTGCTCGCGCGCGCACCTCTCTGAATCCTCGCAAGGAGCACTCAAGCGAACTAGCGAGCGCGCATTCCCTGACCCCTCCTGGGCCTTGAACCAGGCATCCCGACCAGGCACGACAACGATGTTCACCCCAACTCTGGGGTTGGGAGTGCGCGACAAATAAAAGAAGGACGACCACAGGAAAGTGCAAATACCGCTTCATACATCGCAGGAAAAATTCTTCCAAAAAATGCTTTCGCATCCCCACGCGGTCACGTTCAAAGTCTTGACAGGAAAACAGGGAAATACAGGCCTAGCGAGACGGGCCACCGTCAGCATCACTGTCATCATCATCACCATCAGCTCTGCCTTCTTCGACTGCGAGTCTGGCCACATCGTCGGCAAGGGCGAATTCCGCGATCAGGTCATCCACATGATCGTCCACCCAACTCACCAGGCCGCCTTGGGTTACTCCGAGCACGGGGGCTATTGCGGCGCTGAAGTCGAAGTCGGGATCGTGGCTAAGAAGGTGCCTGAAGACACCCGAGAACGCGCATCCAAGAAGGTCGCGGCTCTTCTCTTCGACGAGCTAGCGCGCCCTCGCGGCCCCGCCTTCGAGGCAGGTCATGACTTGGGTGAAGAAGCAGAGGTAGCCGGCATCATCAGCTTCGTACGGGTGGGGGATGCTCTCATCGCAGATGGTGCTTAAGGCCCAGTTGGCCCTGACCCTGAGGTCCTCGAACATCAAGGAGCGCTCACGCTGCAGCGTTCGGCGGCGGCCCGCCTCGTCTGAGGCTCTCTCCACGAGGGACGTAACGCCTTCAACCTGCTAATGAAGGGAGGACAGCTCGGCCTCAGCGGTGGCCTGGGCTGCCTCAGCGGCCTTCTCGCGCCGCTCCGCCACAGCCAGCTTCGCCTTGAGGGCATCAGCCTTGCCCTGCAGTTTGATGCGCCGCTGCTTGAAGCGAGCCTCCTAGAGCCCTAGCTTCTGGCGATATTCCTCGACGAGGGCTTCGCGAATCCCCGCCACTTTCTGGTCGACCTCTCGCTGGATTCTTGCCTCCCGAGAAGCAAGGGCATCCTCAGCAGAGGCCACTTGGCGCTCCATCACCTCCAGCCGCTCGCGCTCCAGGCTTAGCTCCACTGCCTCCAGCACCAGCTTGTCGTCGGGCGTGCGAGGCTTCACCTCGCTCCTGGGCGGCCCGGTCATCGAAGCGGCGAGTGCAGCCACGCGCGCCCGGAGTCGCTGCTCCAGGATGGAGTTGGAAGCTTGGAGCTCCTTCTCGCGCGCCTCCGCCGCGTCGCGCCGATGGTCCGCAGCTCGAGCTTCCTCTAGGGCGCGATCGCGGGCCTCCCGCGATGCCGCAAGAGACTCCTCTGCCTCCGCGTGGGTGTGCTCGTGCTGCAAACGACCAAGGTTAATGGCGACTTTTAGCTGGTGCCATTCGCGCACCAGGCAAAGGCCCTTCGCCTCGAGGCGCGCATCAATGTCGGCAAGCTCCGTCCCGAGGCGGCCCAGCACGCTCGGCGCCTGTCGAAGAAAGTCATGGCAGACGGCACTGCGCCCATGCGCGAGCTCCAGCGCCCGGTCGGTCCCTTCCTCCGCGCCTCGGTCGGCCTGAGAAGCGCGTGATGATTCATCCATCTCTGGTGGGGGGCTGGGGGCTGGAGCTCCTTCGACCGCCCCCCGAGCCGGGGACGAGGCACGACGCGGGCCGGCCCCGCTGCCTGAAGATGGAGCCATCGTACGGGTCACCCAGCTGCCAGCAAGAACCAACGGAGGAGCCCTTGGCACGGCCCCTGTTCCCCAGAGGCCGCTCCGAAAGATGGAAGCCTGGAAGGTAAGCCTGCAGTCCCCCAGGCGCGGCCTCGGCTCATGTGCAGACACCGCTTCGCGCGCCGCCGCCCATCTCGAGAGGCCTAGGATCACAACTGGGCCGGAGGCCTCCGGAGGTCGCGCTCCACGCGGGCTCACCCCTGCGGCGGAAGGGATCCTGAGGGGCAAAATTCAGAAGAGGACACGATATGCGAAGGTCAAGGAGGACAAAGTACTTACTCATCCACCGCTATCCACTTCCTCTTTTTCATTGTCCGTGGGACGAGGTCGCAGCGGCTCCCGAGCCCCTTCCGCTTGCGGGATACCCCAGGATCCGGAAGGGACGCGCTGCAGGCCGGCGTGTAGCCCCCCACGACAGGGGCGGCAGCGACGTCCGTAGGCGGGGTCCCTTCCCCGCCGCCTGTGGAGCTGGAAGAAGTCGCCTCAGGAGCATATGGTGGCTGCCCCCAGCAATCACCTCAGGAGCACATGGTGGCGCCTGATCTCCAGTGGCCACCTCGGGAGCGCTCGGTGATGCCTGCTCCCTTGCAACCACTTCTGGAGCGCGCACCGCCGGACCCCTGAGCACGGGAATCACCAAGAGGGGGTTGTCGCGAGGCCCCGCATGGCCCTCGGGTAGCAGCCCCCCCTCGTCGAAGCACGGCATCTTCTTGGCGAAGGCCTTCCCGTTCTGGCAGTTGTACAAAGGGCGCCCTTCAAGGGGAAGTGCAGTGGGCTCCCCACCAGTCAAGAGCTGCAGCACCCTGTGCAACGTCTTGAGGGGGAGCAAAGGCACCTGGAGCCTCATGGGGTCATCGGGGCCGGTGAAGGCCCACATCGGGCGAGCATGGCGCTGAAGCGGAGCAATGCGCCGTCGGACGAATTCCTTCACCACCATCACCATCGTCACCCCCGCTTGCCTCAGCTTGGCCAGCCTGGACAAGATGCGTGCCACCCGTGCGTCGGCAAGCTCCGCCGGCACTGATGGAAGAAGGAGCAGGGGGCTGAGCACGGAGGTGTCCACATACACCCACTGCTTCCGGAACCCCCTCGTCTCCGGGTGGAGTGTGAAGTCAATGCCGGAGCCAACAGTCGCCGCCACCGCTTGGAATGACACGCACCCTGAGCGTTACCCGCCGTCGACCAAGTGGAGCGCGAAGAAATGGCGGGCAAGGCCATGGACGGGGCGATGCCCACGAAGGCCTCGCACAAGAAGGCAAAAGCAGAGAGGAGGATGATGGACCTAGGATCCAGATGCAACGCGTGGATCTGGTAATGCGAAAGCACGGCGTTGAAGAAATCAGAGAACGGAGGTAGTAGGCTGGCGAAAAGAGCATGGAGATGAAGGGGGATTTCGATGGCCTCCATGTCAACTAAGGCCCGGGAGGCAGGCCAGACCGTCGTCGCCTTCCACTCATTGGAATCGGCAGCGAGGGCTTGCCGGACCTTGTCCAACCCCTCCTGGTTGATCACCGTGGACCGGCCCAGCACCAGCTCCGGCCCCGGCGAGGGCTCCGCGGCTGCTCGGGCCTTCCCCTTCTTCATCCTGGGAGCCATGGCGGCGGAGTAGATTGGAGCTGTCGTGGAATCTGGTAAGGAAGATGCAAGTTCGCAGGGAGGAAGGGGAGCAGAAGGCAAGCGCGGCGGGCAATGATGGTTGGGCCGCGTGCGTCACGCAGTTGTCAAGCTGCGCAGTTGCTGAGGTGGCGTGAGGAAGTGGAGACGCCCATGTCCCATCAAGCGCCACGCGTCGGCTCGGTCCGCAGGCAATTGGGGCCCGCGGCGCTTCGCCCTTGCCCTTTGGCTTCGCCTCGAAGCCAAGTCCGAGCGCACCTTGGGCCCGGGGGCTACTGTCGGTGTTCTGGGAACCAGGGTACCCAGACTTGCCTGCCTGCGGCCCACGGCGTGGCTCTATCGACGGCCTGGTACGGCCCAGCTTCAACACCAACAAGACAAGACCCTCACGAGGCAGACAGCTCCAAGACCTCCTGAGGGAGCGGCCTCTCCAGGCTGCCTCCTGAGGAGCGGAGATTTCTATGCAGGTACCCAAACCTCACAAGGTTGCGGTGATGCAAGCCATGACGACCAAGGCCAGGCGGGCGCCAACAGGCGCAGAAGAGCAGGTTTCCTCTTTAGTGCTAAGGAGGCAAGTGCAGGCGTGGGTTCCCGCAGGCGTGGGTTCCCTAGGAATCAGGCAAAAGTTTCCATTCCAGTGCAACAAGACCAAGATCGCCAGGATGGCAGGACAGATGTTATTGCCGAGCCCACCGCGGCATCACGACTAGAAGCTTTGCAGGCAAAGACCAACTTTCATCAGGATAAGATGTACTACTTGTCCCCTTTCAAATTGGCCATTGTGGAATCCGTTCCCACCTATGCTTTGGGGAAGAGGACCAAGGCCACTATAAGTATAGGTTAGCCACCACCATAGAAGGGATCCCCGATCCTTCCACCCTCACCAAAGCAGACCTCGCGAGGTTGTTCGTCCCTTGTACTTGTTCATCCTCAGCCCCTCGTGAGGACAATCCACCACAAAGGAGGAGTAGGGTCTTACACCGCAAGGTGGCCCGAACATGGGTAAACTACCGTGTCTATCTCCTTCCTTGATCCATCGGGCTAGGCTGTAGGGCGACGGGTCGGTTGGTTGGATAGGTTGAGTTCCTCGCACACGCCCCAGAGTTCGAACCTTCTTTGGGTCTACGGAGCCCTGAATCTGACAACGGTCGTGACCACGGTGAACCCTCCAGGGGCAACCGCCCGTTCTGCATCTTCCACAATGTTCACAGCCACAACACCAACGACTGCCAAGAGGTCAGGGCCCTCCGCGATGGGCACCTTGGTCGCTGCCCCGAGCGAGGCGATTGGGGCTACGGCCGTGGAGGAGGCCGCGGCGAAGGCCTCTGGGACAACCGTGACCCCCGTCAGGACTGGTGTGACCAGCCTCGTGAGGACCGCTGGTGCGACGAGCCTCGCGATTGGTTCTGGCATGATCAGCCTCGTGAGGCCCATCCTCAGGGCAATGCTGGCCTCCCTCCCCTTCCGCGGCCGCCAAGGAGGAATGACGACAACCAGTAGGACGACGGGGCTATGGGCTTCCAGGAACCTCGTGCTATCGCTTGCATCCTAGGTGGTGCACATGCCCCAGCCTCACAACGAATCTTCAAGCAGTTCGCTCGTGAGGTGAACGCGGCTCTCCCGAGGCTCGAGGCTGCGCGTCCCCTCAAGTGGTCACAGTGCGCCATCACTTTCGACTCCAAGGATCACCTCAAGTGCTCGGCCGCCGGAGGTGCGCTTCCCATGCTCTGCACGCCCACCATCAGCAACGTCCTCGTCACCAATACCCTCATTAACTGTGGCGCAGTGCTCAATGTCCTATCCGTCAAGACGTTTGAGATGCTCCAGCCCTATGATCAGCTTCTTCCGATCAAGCCTTTCTCAGGAGTGACTGATGGCTCCACCATCCCCCCTGGGGCAGATACGCCTCCCTGTCACCTTCAGCAACCGCAACAACTACCACACTGAGCTCATCGACTTCGACGTCGCCCATATCGGCCTCCCATACAACGCCATCCTCGGGTATCCGGCCCTCGCCAAGTTCCTAGCAGCAACCAGGAAGAAGAAGCAGCTCCTCCACAAGAGTCGTCAGGGGCCTGGCGCACCTGCCGACGGTACTTCAGGCCCCGCACCCGCTACTCTGGTGCCCCTTCCTCCAGCATAGGAAGGCGCGCCCGGCGCCTCCCTCAGGACGGGCTTGGGGGCTCCTGTCTGGAGAGCCTCTGACCTGACCAGGGCGACGAGGGAGGTGCTCGGGCACCACCTGGAGGCGTGCTTCGATGCGCGCCCCCGCGAGCAAGGCGCACGGCGTGAGGCGCCAAGTGCGCGAGAGTTCATCATCAAGTCAATCGAGGAGCTTCAGGAAGCAAGGGCCATGCACGGCGACGGTTGCCCCGCACGGCCTCCCAGTGCAGCTGCGACCCCTGACGTGGGCAGCGAGTTGCGCATCTGTGTCAACATACCAGGCCTCAACAGGGCTGCTTCATAGGACCTCTTCTGGCCGTCTCACATCAGCCGGAGCGGGGGCTACCCCTGCAGCTACGTCCGCATGCCATTTGGCCTGCTGAACGTGGCCACCTCGTACCAGCGCTTCACTCAGGGTGCCATGGTGGCTCACGAGGCCAGGCGCCAGGCAGTCCTGTTGGAGGAAGTGTCAGACCCTCGCGAGCTCGGCGGGCCTGAGGAGCCGCCCAACTCGTGAGGAGAAGCTTCTGCGGCACGTTTCTTCAGCTACGCTGACGCTCCCGCGACAATGGTGCCAGGTGACTTTTTGGTTTGTTCAGATTGAGGGCGCCCCCTGGGCTTCCTCATCCTCAGGCTGCTAGGGCCTGGCGCCGCAGCTGTATTGTTTTTGCGCATGTATCAGAACTGGCCTTGCCTTTATGAATTTCCCAAGTATTTCAACTGCATGTCCGGTGCTTCGTCACCATGATGTCGCTGCGCCCTTGCAAACCCGCCCGCGACTGCCTCATGATTAAGGACTGGCACAGCATCTGTGCTCGTGTTCGTCACTGCAGCGTTGTTAAATCCAAGTGACCGAGCTTTGTCCCGCGGGCCAGCTCCCGTGCGCGTCACCTCCCGGGGTCCTTGGTGCCTTGTTCTCGCATGAGGTAATCACGTGTAGGCGAGTAAGGGCGGGCGGCCCGGTTCGTATGACCGCAGTTCGGCGCTTCGCCGTAGCAGGAGCCGTGTGCCGGGTGTTTTTCCGTGGGATCGTTGCATGAGAAGACTTGCCACGGTGTCTCTGCTAGGGTTCGTCCCTGCAACGTCGATAAAACCAATGGCTGAGCTCTGTCTGGCGGGCCGGCCCCATTCATGTCACCTCCTGGGGTCATTGGTGTCTGGCCTTCTCATGCGATAACCTCCGGAGGGGCATTCGGTGTAGGCCCCCCATCGCCCCACAGGTGTCATAAGCGCGCCCCATGCCTCAAAAATCAGGCGCAACCCGCCTTGAGGTAGGGCCTCATGAGTCCCACGCTGGCTCATGAGAGCCCAGATACACCTCTTCCAGTTCTGTCGTGCTAGCGATGCGTACGAACGGGGCTGTACACGCCCCGGAGTCTCCCCCTGAGGGAACTCCCACCCACGCACCAGTGGAAGCTCCATGCTCCATGCTAGCGGACGAGACGGTCGAGGAGCAACTATGCCCACGCACCAGTGGAAGCCCCATGCTCCGCGCTGGCAGACGACACGGCCGAGGAGCGGCTATGCCCACGCTAAAGTGGAAGCACCATGCTCCACGCTGGTGGATAAACAACTGAGGGCGCCATCGTGGCCGCACCAACATCAGGACAGCCTCTCGGCTCTTCGCCCGGTAACACCCCACAGCTTTCCCCTCGGGAGGTACGTGCGAGGGGGTTGGACACGGGGGCTGTGCCCAGGTTAGGCCTAGCACACGCCACCCTACCAGGTCCGGGTACCTGGTCTTCTCGCGCCCCTCCACTACTAGGAAAATGCTTATAAGTAGCGCTGTTTTTTTTGCTACCAGTAGTGCTGGCAGACGCGCTACTGCTACGGTGCTACAACTATTTTTTAGCAGTAGCGCTTGTTTGTCCCAGCGCTACTGGTAACTGAAGATAGCAGTAGCGCTTTTTTGTAACCCGCGTTACTACTATCCTAAGTACTAGTAGCGTGCACTTTTCCCCCACGCTGCTACTAGCTAATTAGGACTAGTAGCATGCACCTTTTCCCCCACGCTACTACTAGCTAATTAGGAATTAAAAAAATAAAAATTAGATGCAATATTCATGGATGGAAATCAGAGACACATCCAGTGCAAAATAAACTAAGGTCACAGAACCATCTCAACTGGAAGAGATCACAAGAATCCATTTAACATTAGACGCACACAACCATCATCAAAACGTGGGTACCTTCCCTAGTGTTCACCACCAACCTAAACAAACCACTTCTCTAGATGTATCTACCAAGGCTCGGAGTTCAGACGCCGGTGGACCCGAATCCTCCCTCCCCCCGGACGGTGGCGTCGAGGTCCTCCACCTCGGCAACCTTCGGCGTCACGATCACCTGGACGATCATCTGTGTGACGTGGCCGCCAGGCTTCACGGCGAAGTCCACCTCCGAGTGGTTGAAGAGCACGAGGCCCACCGGGCCGCGGTAGTCCACGTCGATCACCCCTGCGCCCACGTCGGGAAAGTGAAAACTTGTTAGTACGCGTCAGTGTCCAAATCTAGCTTCAGTACACTCTTAAGATGATAAATTTACTACTGAAGAGCTCAATATATGACAATATGATACACGAAACTGAAGGATAGATATTGACTTTACAAAATGCATTCTAAACCAGCTGACAGGCTATATAAATTCTAGTCCATGCATTATAATGCACATGCTTAGGTTCATGGGCATCTCAAACCAAGATCAATGTTAAGGAACTCATAATGCAATTAAAAAAACTTATCTGCAGATTCATAATTTATGAAACAACAAGCTTTACTTTTCATTATATATGGAGTTAATCTAGCCACAAAAATCCTGGTGAGTTTGCTATTCTACATGGATAACATCACGGAAGTCAACTTCGATAGTTTACATATAGCATCTGTAGTATAAATGAACTGCATGAAGTGAGTTTACATAACAAGTCAAACATGATGTAGTTTGTAGACCACGGAAACTAAATAAAAGCACTTGAAGCAACTTTGTCAATGTGGATACAACCTACAGACAATTTTTCTGGAACTCTGAGGTTGCAACTATAAAGAACAAAAATATTTGCAAGGGCTTAAAATGATCAGTGGATCGCACAAGTACCATCTAGCAACTAATCGTGATGGGCAACAACTGTATTTAGCGTAAGAAATGTTCGAGTTATAAACTACCATGAATCATTTTCCCATCGGGATATCTGGAGACAACTTTGTCCTCAACACCTATTTGCTAATAATGGGAGAAGTGCAGAGAAGCAATTGCAAAAGGACAACTCGCAAGCACCATGGCATGAATAAACTTCTCTTTAGCAGAGAAAGGATCCGAGTGTTTAGGCTTGTTGGTGGTGAAGTATTGTGCTGCCTGTGATCCATTAGTACTACAAGACAACAAAGTTGCAAGTTAATTTCTGAAAGCACTAAAAAAGACTGAAGTTTTGTAAAGAAATTCATATTACCTTGTATTATCAACAGAAGAGCCATTGTTTGATGAAGGTAATGTTTCTTCCCAAACTCTGTTCACAAACTAGAGAATAACCAGAGCATTCTACTAGCTACCTTTATATGCAAGAATATAGATAAAAAGGGTTAAACTTCATATTTGGTCAACCGAATGTAACATGCACAACTAGTGGCAAAAGCTTACCAAATCCGTCCAGTGAAGCAAGAATAACTTCACCAGGCATTAACTTGAAGAACTTCTGGGCAGGTTTGGAGTTGACCACAGTGCTCGTAATAAATCCCGAGACCTTGAGAACACATGAGAGGATTGAGTTTGCTACCCTTTTGGACATTTTAGTGACCCTTCTGGCCCTGCAGAAGACAGAGGAGAAATGCATAAGCCAACTGCATCGAGTAGACTGGAGGGGGCGCATAAAATTGATTACCTTAAATATTTCTATAACATGACAACAAATTAGCAGCCGGAAAGTTAATGAGAATTATCCCAGAACAACGGAGATTAGGATAGACCCATACCGAAAATGGACTGAGAGAGACAATATTGGCGGCGTCCGACTAAATATATATGTGGTCACACTCTGTTTTAACTGAATATATATGTGGAAAAAACTGAAGCTTTACACTCTGTTCCTGTGTGTGAAAATATGCCCTATAGGTGAAAGAACATATCATACTCAGTAAAAATATTTAACCCTTTACACTCTGTTTAAAATGAAAAAAATGAACACCTACTCATATTGAGTGCCAAAACTGAATATATGCCCATACTCAGTGCAGAAACTTAATACATATGCTCGGTCCGGTGCAGAAACTGAATATATATGCTCATTTCAGTGTAGAAAGTGAATATATTCAGTGCAGAAGATGAACACTTGTTGTTTAAAGTGAATATGTATGGCATCTTTGTGTCCAAAGTCTGTGTACTTTACTTTGTTTGAACTGAAGAAACTGATTCAGTGCAAAAACAGAATGTATGGTATGTTCTAGTGCACAAACTGAAGATTGGCTTTTTTTAAGTGCTAAACCTGAATATACGTACATGATATGTTTGTTTGCAAAACCTTAGCCTTAACTCTTTAATGCAACTAATGAGCATCTACTCTCTATATGAGAAAACATTGGTTTTTGCTTCTACTTTCTAATCCATGAATTTGGCGAGGGGGCAAGGAAAAACTAAGATGATTACTGAAGTAGTAATCGACTCCCTGCCTCAACACTCAGAGCACTAATGAAATCACCGCTTCAACACTCGAATTCAGCACAGTAGGTTCCCAAAGTCAAATCTAAAAGACATGCGTGCTGCTGATTCCCCACCAAAAATTTGCAGGATTATGGCAACGCCAATCGACTGGAACAAGAGATATGGCACAAGATTAAGTGCGGCTCGTTAAACATGGCGCACACAGGATGAGAGTGAGAGGGGCAGAAGGGGAGTGGCTTACCCATGGGGATGAAGAAGACGCGGAGGGGAAGCTGGCCTCGAGGAGGAGCGCCACGGCGAGAGTGAGGACGTACGCGGCCATCGTGATGACGGCAGTGGCACGATAGGGCCTCGGCGGTGGAGATGGCGAGGAGCGTTTCCCCTTGGCCGCGGCGGCGGTCGGTGGTGCCGTGGCCGCGGTCGGGTTCGCGCACGGTGCGCGGGGCTTTGGCCTTTCCTGTCGGCGATCGAGAAGCAGGGTGGTCTCTCGTACCTGGGCGTGCTGGTGTGTACTTGCTGCCGGAGGCAGCGGAGGGAGAGTGGAGCCGGGAGGGAGGTGGCAGAGGAACCGGCGGCGGCGTGGGGGTGGGTGGGTGGTGTGGGAGTGAACTGGGAGGGTTGGTGGGGTGGGAATGGATCAGGCCAAGGTGGTCGTGTCGTGGGATTGATCATAGCAATAGCGCGGCCAAAAAAAATGTGCTACTGGTATCTGAGCTACCTATAGCGCTGGGTGCAAAACACGCTACTGCTAAATGGGCCCACTAGTTTACACGCAGAACAAATAGCAGTAGCGCATTTTTCACACCAAGCGCTACAGCTATGTCTTTACCAGTAGCGCTGGGTTGATCACCCACGCTGCTACTATGTCTTAACCTGGGGGTGAGTTGTGGCACACTTACTAGTAGCGCTGCCCAAAAAAACCTACGCTGCTGCTAATTAATACCAACAGCGCGTTTTGTACCATGCGCTACTGGTATTTACCAGTAGCGTGGGGTCCCAAACAGGCGCTACTGGTAAAGTTCTACGTATAAGCATTTTCCTAGTAGTGCTCCCAGGCGAAAGCTGGCGAGGAAAGGTATGGGGGCTCCGGATTAACCTCGACGTTGCCTACGCTTCCTTCATGAGGGCTGCTCGCACGTCAAGGGGGACCTCCTGAGCACCGCGACTCAGGGGCCTCACTAGTCACGTAGCCCCTCACCCATTGGTGTCGTCCTGGCGATCCGGACGCCCCAAAGGTGGTCGAGGTATGCGCGGGGCTGGGCCCTGCCGACGCAGAGCACAAAAGCAAACAAGAAGGAAACCAAGCACGAAAAGGAAATCACAGAGCCCTAACAGTTATTACAAGCACAAGTGTTCCGCAGATTCAAACAAAAGTTTTGTGCCTCCATGAGGCATGACAAATGTTGCAGGAATAAAACTAGGAAGAAGCACCACTCGCCCTAGTCGCCGGAAGCCCATCGTCGACGTCACTGCCACCATCATCATTGCCGCCGCCAACCTCCACTACCAGACCCTCGGGATCGGGGACGCGGAGGAACTTCTCCAGCAGCGCGTCCATGTGACCCTTCACGGCCTCCTCGGCAGCAGCACGGGACTCAGGAGCAATCACATAGATCACCGTGCTGAGGTCGAAGCCAGCGTCCTGAAGGAAGAGTTGGCCAAAGACGCCCATCGCGGCTGCGGAGAAGAGCGAGCGGCACTCCTCCACCAGGATGGAGTCCACCTTGGCGGCAGCACCCTTGAGCGCCTCCGCAAGCTTGGGGAAGAGCCCAGCGAGGCCATCCTAGGGGGTCGCCAGTGGCTCCGCATACCCTCCCCTGTAGATGGAGCACAGTGCATCGCGAGCCTTGATCTCAAGGGAGAGGAAGGCACCGCGTCCCGCAGCTGCCTTCTTCTCAGCAGCAGCAAGGGACTTCTCCCTGGCCTCCAGTTGGGCTGCCGACTCGGAGACGTGTTGGGCGTGGGACGCCTAAGCATCAGCCACCTCCTTCTTCAGCGTGGCTAGGCGGCCGTGCTCCGCGGCTTGGTCGGCGGCCACCTGTTTCAGCTTGGCATAGCAATCGGCGGACTCCGCTTCACGGGCTTTCAGGTCCTCTTCCCATTGCTGAAGCCGTTGGGTGTGCGTGGCTTGCTCTTCCTAGAGGGCTTTAGCTTGGCCTCCGCCTCAACGCGGCGCTCCTCGACGGACGCAGTGTTGGCCATTGCTGCCTCGTGAGCCTCCTTGGCTTCAGCGGGTTTCTTCATGCCTTCCGCGGTGGCAGCCTCGGCCCGGCCCCAGGCCGGCTTGGCATTCGTGTTGGCCTGGAGCCACCCTGAGATAAGCCCAGGCGCTCCCTCACGAGGCACCTGTCCGCATCCTGGAAGTCGGCTCAGAGCTAACCCAGCATGGCGTAGGCTTCGTCCAGGGCGCCTGGCCAGATGAGAGGGACGCAGCCTGCGAGCGCAAGTGCTTGGGAAGGAGGCAGCACCGGCGCGTTGGCTGGCGCCATCACGAGAGAAGAGGAGGCGAGGACGGCTTGGGGCACCGGAGGCTCTGAGCCCCCTCGGCACGGCAAGGGCGGATGGCTCTGTGGCTTGCTGGCGCACGGGAGCCGGCTCCTCCGGAGGCCGCATCACCACGTCCTGGGGGGCCTGCTCTGTCGCGAGGGGACACGAGACAGCCTCTTCCACCCATGCCGGAGTCGTTACGGTTGCGGCGAGAGGTGGCGCCTCTTGAGCCCCGGCTCCCTCCTTCCTCTTCTTCATCACGACGCCCATCCTCGTCATTAGGAGGGGAGCACTGTGGGCATGGTGCCAATCTATGATAAACAGAAGCAAGGTAAGGTACTTACTCGTCGGGAGCGATCCACGTCCTCTTCTTCTCCTTCTTGGCTGGGGCTGGGACACCCCCGCTTTTCCTTGGCGCAGCCTTGGTCGGGCTTGGGGAGTTGGCGGGGTGCTCTTCGGCCAGCCCCAGCATGGCGCTACCACCTGGAAAGGCGGAGGCGTTGCCCTGAGGGGACACGACCTACAGGACCGCGCCCGCTCTGGCGGCCGGAGGGGTGCCCCTCGGAGGGGGTGCCGCCCCGCTCTTCTTCGGGGTCACCTGGCCTGACTTTCGCTGGGCCTGGGGAGTGGCCACGGACCTCATGAGGACCCCGGTGGAGCATGGGGATTCTGCGGCCGGGGGCTCGTCGGCGTCGTCGGCGTCTGCGAAGCCATGGAGGAGCTTGCTCTGTGACGGGGGGGGGGGAGATCTCCGCCACATCGTCCTCGGTCGCCTCTGAGTCCTCCTTGCCCTCTTCGCCGGCACTGTTGCCGGAGGACACCGGCACCGGGGAGTTGGGGTGCTCGGGCGACGCGAGCCCCAGCTCGTTGAAGACGGGCATGGCGGCGACCAACGCCTCCCTGTCAGCACGGCGGTACAGCAGGGCGTAGGCCTCCGGAAGGTCACCCGGCTCACCCTCGAGCAGGGTGTTCATGGCCTTGTCTAGCTCCTCGCCCGTCAAGCTCCCCGAGCGCAGCCTGATGTCGTCCGCCGCACCCTGGAATTCCCACATGGGGTGCATGTGCGGTTGGAGCGGAGCAAGACGCTGTGTCAGGAACTCCTTCACGAGCATGCCCCCCGTCAGCGCCCGGGCATCCATGTCTGAGGTCATCTTCCTCAGGACAGACGCCGCCCGGGGGTCGGAGAACTTCTCGTGGCTCTACCTCTCGAGCCATTCGGGCAGCACAGTCGGCAGCTCCAGCCGCTCGTTGAGGCCCATGGTATCCATGAAGACCCAGCGGCGCCGAAAACTTTCCACCTTCTTCCCGACCCTCATGAGCATGTTGTTCTTGTGGACCACGACAAAGGACACGCGGCCGGAGCATTGGGTCGGATCATGCGGCCGCAGGGAGAAGAAGTGCCGGAAGAGTGGCAAGGAGGGCCTCACGCCCACGAATGCCTCGCAGTAGAAGGCAAAGATGGACAGGAGGAGGATGGAGTTAGGCTGAAAATGCAGGGCCTGGATCTGGTAGTGATTGAGGACGGCGGTGCAGAACTCGGAGAGAGGGGGGACGAGCCCCGCAAAGATGCTATGGAGGAAGAAGGGGTGAACCGTCTGAGCCAGAGTCCGCTGCTTGGCGAAGCCAGCCAGGATCATGGTCTCCTTCCACTCGTTCTTGTCGCTCGCCGTGTACGGGAGCACGAGGGTGAGGTGCCCCTCCTCGGTGATGGAGGACGCGTTGAGTGCTGGCGTATGAGAGGGAGAAGAGCTTGCGGCTTGTGCCGAGGGCTTCGACTTCTTGGGGGCCATCTGCAAGGTCATCGGTGTCGGAGTTGGAGAAGTAAAGGGGGAGGCCGAGCTCGATCGGATCTGGAGAGGTCCTTGGAGGAGGAAAGGGGATCTGAGGCAAGGCGAGGAGGAGTAAAGATGGCCTGGTGGTGCGAGCCAGCCTTTTGTCAGTCCAGACAGTTGCCGAGGTGACGTGGGGAGGCAGAAGGCGCCCGCGTCCCATCAAGCACCACGCGTCAACCTGGCCCACAGGCGATTAGGGCCCACGGCGCTTCACCCTTGGCCCTTGGCTTCGCCTCGAAGCCCACCCGAGTGTGCCTTGGGCCCGGGGGCTGCTGTCGGCGTTCTGGGAACAAGGGTACCCAGACTTGCCTGCCTGTGGCCCATGGCATGGCTCCCTCGACGGCCTGGTATGGCCCATCTCCAAGACAAGACCCTCACGAGGGGCCAGGCCTCGTGAGGAGGACTCTACTAGGGAAATGCTTATTGGTAGGACCTCAGTAGTAGCGCTGGAAAATAGCAACCACTACTGCTAGTTAGCAGTAGCGCTGTTCTAGGGAAGCGCTAGTAGTATCTCTTTAGCAGTAGCGCTGGAAAACAAAAACGCGCTACTACTATGTGGGACCAGACGAGGCCACCGACGGTAGCTGTAGTAGCACCGCTGTCCAAAATCCAGTGCTACTACTATGACTTTAGCAGTAGCGCTTTATATTACAGCACCGCTACTGCTAATGGGCCACACTTAGTAGTAGCGCTTTTCCTAGTCCAGCTCTACTGCTAGTTTTAGTTAACCCCGACGCGGGCGCTCAAATATTCACCAAGTCCTTTTCCCCCTCTCTCCCCCACTCTCTGTCGCTGCCGTCGCCCTGCCCGTCCTCGCCGCCGTCGACCCTGCCCGCCATCGCCCCTGCCCGCCGTCGACCGCCGTCGACCTCGTCGCCGGAGCCCTCCCTCGACCTCACCGTCGCCGCGCGGGCCCCCTCTCCCCTGCCCTCGACCTCGTCACCGCCCCCGCCCTCTCCCCTGCCCTCGACCTCGCCACTGCCGCCATCTCCCCCACCCTTGACCTCGCCGCCGCTCCGTAAGCCTCTCCCTCTCCTCTCCCCTGCCCTCCTCTCTCTCTCTCTCTCTAGATGAACCCTAGGCAATTTTTTTTACCATGGCCCTAGGGCAATTTAGATGAAGTATATGAACCCTAGGGAAATTTAGTTTTTGTAGGTATATAAATTAGCTATGAAAAACAGTAGCAAAAATTTATAAAAAAACAGTAACTAATTAGGGCAGTAGCAAATATAACTAGGGCCAATTTTTTTAGCAAAATAGCAAATTTAGCTAGGGCAAATTTGTTTAGGGCAGTAGCTAATGCAATAGATAATTAGGGTATATAAAATACCTATAAATAAAAAACAGTAGCAAATTAGTAAATTAGTTTAGGGCAAACTAGTAGCAAATTTTTGTAGCAAATTAGTAAATTAGTTTAGTAGCAAATTAGCAAACAGTAGCAAATAGAGAGAGAGAGAGAGAGAGAGAGAGATCATTTAGGAAAAAACAGTAGCAAATTAGTTTAGGAAATTTAGCAAATTTATTTAGGGCGATTTAGTTTAGGGTATATAATATCAATTTAGTTGGTTAGGGCAGTAGCAGAGACAGAGCATTTAGGAATTTTTGTAGGTATACATAATAGCTATAAATAAAAAACAGTAGCAAATGTTTAGTGAGGTCATTTTGCAAAGGTTTTTAGTTTTTGAAAAGACCACTAATTTGCAATGTTTAGTGAGGTCATTTCACTCTATGTACTTGCTTGAATGATATATTTTGCAAATGATATATGTCATTGATGTTATATGATATATGTCACTTTTATAATCACTCTATGTACTGGCCAGACGCTCAGGCCCAGGTGGACAAGTACCCGGGTGCTAGCCATAGAGGGTTCGACAGCAGAGCCGAAGCGGAAAGTAGTTACTTGAGGTGGACGCTCCGGCAAGAGCGGGGCCGGAACCGCCGGTGCCTCAAGTACTACATAGTCGTGGTCTTGCTCATGCTGATCGCTCTTCTCTTCTACATCATGGTTTAGATAGAGATGATGAAACTTGTGTGTGTGTGCCATGACCATGCAGTTGCACTTATTCGAGACATGATATGACTTGTGTATCGCTATTTTTGAGATGTGATGATATTTGTGTTGAATGATGATGATGATGATGATGATGGTATGACGAGACTACTGTATGTGTATGATATGATGAGAATAGTGTATGTTTACTATGATCTGATGAAACTACTGCATAGAGCCTGTATAAATACATCACAAATATGTAGAGGGGGTGTAAATCTGTGAAAGCTGGAATACTAGCAGTAGCGCTGGAAAGCATCTACTAGCAGTGCTGGATTAGCAGCAGCGCTTCATTTGTTCAAGCGCTACAGAGAGTTAGCAGTAGCGCTGGTCAGAGCAGCGCTACTGCTAACCATACTTACCAGTAGCGCTGCCCTGACCAGCGCTACTGCTTCAACTTAGCTGAAGCGCATTAGCAGTAGCGCTGAACCCAGCGCTACTGCTATATATATTTCAAGCGTTACTACTAGGGTTTTCCCTAGTAGTGGACGACACCAAGACCTCCTGAGGGAGCGGCCTCCCCAGGTGGCCTCCCGAGGAGTGGAGATTTCTATGCAAGTACCCCACCTCACGAGGCTGCGATGACATGAGCCATGACGACCAAGGCCAGGCCGGCGCCAGCGGGCGCAGAGGAGGCAGTTTCCTCTTTGGTGCTAAGGAGGCAAGGACAGGCGTGGGTTCCCGAGGAATCTCCCAAAGGTTTCCATTCCGGTGCTACAGGACCAAGACTACAGGCCCGACAAGGAGGAGGTCATCGCTGAGCCCACCACTGCATCACGACCAGAAGCTTTGCGGGCAAAGACCACCTTTTGCCAGGATTAGATGTACTACTTGTCCCCTTCCTCCCTAAGTTTCGAGGGAAGAGCACCAAGGCCATGATAAATATAGGTTAGCCACCGCCATAGAAGCGGTCGACTCATTCTCACCCCCGAGCCCTCGCGAGGTTGTTCATCCTCTGTAGTAGTTCATGCTCAGCCCCTCGTGAGGCCAATCCACCACAAAGCAGGAGTAGGGTTTTACACCGCAAGGTGACCCGAACCTAGGTAAACTGCCGTGTTCATCTTCTTCCTTGCTCATGCGAATTCGGCTAGGCTGGGCTGTGGGAGAGGGGCGCTAGGCTTGAGAGGTTGAGATCTTCGCACACGCCCCAGAGTTCGAACCTTCTTGGGTCTGCGGAGCCCTGAATCCGACAGTCTATTCTGTGTAATGGGAATCTCCGTTATCAGGCCCACGTCCTATGATCGAATCGGTCATAAACCCGACATCCTAGAAATCAACACCCCTCCATTCACTCACCTCGTCGCTACTGTCGAAGAGGCCCAGGAGGGGTCGTAGCCTTACAAGCTAAGAATGGTGTACACTCGAGTCTCCAGTTTGGAGTCAGACACAAGCCCAGAGATACGCCCGGACTTGAGCCCCAATGCTAGATCCGTCCTCGAGCCGATCCAGCCGCGCACTAGTCCGGATCTGAGTCCTACATGATCAAAACCAAACACGACTCAACCACCCATCAAGGATAGTCCGGGTCCGCTGTAGGAGAGAATTCTCGATTTTTTCCCACCCACCCACCACATGGAATACTCCACGGATTCGGGAAACCCAGACATATGGGACCTCATGTATGTCAAACAGCTGCCAAACGAGACAGTCCATCATTATTAGGCTAGATTCCTTCTGGAGAAGAATGGGATGGCGCCTTGTTGTGACAAAAAGATAATTAAAGCCTTCCAGTTCATCTGCAAGGACGAGGGCCTCTTAAATGCCCTCGCGTGTCACCGAATTCAAAGCTTCACTTAACTATCAGACATGGTACACAAGTATTGTGCCATGGAGAACACGTGGAGGGCGCAACAGATGAATATGGGGCCACCGCCCACCGCGCAGCACGGAAGGTCTCGCTCTAAACGGGCATATACAAATCGATCGCCAGAACACGAGCCTGACGAAAAGAAGACTAGGCCTAGATCAGTGCTGGACGAGTTGCTGGATAAACCATGCCCAATACACTCAGTCTTGCTAGATGCAAACCCATGCCACAGACTTCGAGCCTGTTGGGTGGTAAGACAAGTGGCCAAATATGGCAAGCCAATCTTGGGCCTTACACTTCCAGATAAGCAGTCCGCGGCTTCACCACAGGACCATAATGTCCTTACGGTATACAAGACATTCGCCTCAAACAATTAAAGGAAAAAGGCTCTTCGAGAGCTCAGTCAGATATATCAAGTGATGGCCGCACAGCCTTGGGTTGCCGCGCCTATTACCTTCAACGAGAAGGACGAGCCAAGTCCATGCAGCAACCATGCACCGGCCGCACTGGTCCTTGACCCAATTATCGATGGTTTTCGGCTGACTAAAGTACTGATGGATGGAGGCAGCGGCCTCAACCTCATCTACGGGGACACTCTCGACAAGATGCAGCTCAACAGATCTCGCATCGAACGCAGCCACACCACATTCCGAGGAATAATACCCGGTAGGGAGGCACACTGCTCGGGACGCATAACCCTGGACGTCGTGTTCAGCACACCCGATAACTGCAGATTCAAATCCTTGCTATTTCACATTGTGCCCTTTCGCAGCAGATACCACGCCCTCCTAGGACCTGAGACATTCTCAAGATTTCAGGCCATACCGGATTACGGGTACCTGAAACTCAAAATGCGAGGGCCCAATGGGGTAATCTCACTTAAAAGTGACCCAAGCAGAGCCTTACGAGCCAAAAACAAGATGGCATCCCTCGCCCTAGAGGCACTATCCGAAGCCCTCGCGGCCGAAGAGTTGACAGCACTACGCACTATAGTCGACAGGGATGATGTGGTCCTCAGTAATAGACAAAAATCCACATCATTCAAGCTAGCAGATGAAATAGTAAATTTTCAAGTGCACCCAACAGACCCCAATAAAACGACATATATAGGAGCACAACTGGACCCCGCAATTGACGAGGCGTTAAGAACGTTCCTGCATGAAAACTGGGAAATATTCGCCTGGCACCCCTCAGACATGCCGGGAATCCCACGCAGGCTGGCAGAGCATAGCCTAAACATCTTAAAAGGCTTCAAGCCGGTGAAACAAACTCTTCGCCGGTTTTCCAAACCCAAATGGCAGGCCATGGGTGAAGAGCTAGCAAAACTGTTGGAAGCCGTATTCATCCGCGAGATCAAGCATCATGAGTGGTTAGCAAATCTGGTTATGGTACCCAAAAAGGAAAAATCCTGGCGGCTCTGTGTCGATTTTAAAGACCTTAACAAGGCCTGCCCTAAGGACCCTTTTACCCTGCCAAAAATAGACCAGATCATCGATGCCACCGCCGGACATGACTCGCTATGCTTCCTGGACGCATACTTCGGATACCACCAGATCAAGATGAAGGAGTCCGCCCAGGCGACAACCGCATTCATCACTCCTTACGGACCTTTATGCTTCAACACCATGCCGTTCAGACTGAAAAATGTAGGAGCTACATACCAACGCATGATTCAAGCGTGCCTCAAAAACCAAATCGGCAGAATGGTGGAGGCATACATGGATGGCATGGTTGTCAAAACCAAAAACATCGACCAGCTGATAGACGACCTCCGCCAAACCTTCGACAACTTACGAGCCTATGATATACGACTCAACCCAGAAAAATGCTTCATTGTGGTCCCCGCCGGAAAGTTGCTCGGATTCATCGCCTCCCATAGCGGGATTGAGGCCAACCCAGCCACAATTAGTGCGCTATCCCAGCTCGCAATACCAACAGAGCTCAAGCACGTCCAGAAATTGGCCGGATGCGTGGGAGTTTTGAGCAGCTTCATATCTCGCCTCTCACTCTACAGACTGCTTATAAAGACCATGAACTCCCAATGGACAGACGAAGCAACTGCGGTGCTCGAGGAGATTAAAACACTTCTTGCTGGCAACCCCATCCTGGCCGCACCTAGCGTCGGCGAGCCCATGCTACTATACCTTTCAGCCACCAATCAGGTGGTTAGCGTGGTGCTCGTCGTGGAGCGGGAGTCTGAGGGCCACAAGTTCCAAGTCCAGAAGCCGGTCTATTATGTGTCCGAGGTACTTACGCCATGCAAATCACGATACCCCCACTATCAAAAGATAGCCTATATGATTTTATGGCATCCTGAAAGCTACGACACTACTTTCAAGAATGCTCGGTCACAGTGGCGTCAGAGGTCCCCTTGAATGACATAATCAACAACAGGGACGCCACGGGCCGGATCGCCAAATGGGCCATAGAGCTCCTTCCCTTCGAGATATCATACAAACCACACCGAGCTATTAAATCTCAGGTACTGCCCAATTTTATAGCCAAATGGACTAAAGCCAAACTACCCCGAGAATACTGCACATATTTGCACTGGACAATGTATTTCGACGGCTCAAAAATGTTAGCCGGACTGGGGGCTGGGGTCATCCTAATCTCCCCTACATGCGACACTGTTTGGTATGTCCTACAAATAATGTACATGGACTTCAACAACACAGCCGAATACGATGCACTACTACATGGTCTTCGACTGGCCACGACAATAGGGGTACAGTGCCTCGAAGTAAGGGGAGATTCAAACCTAGCTATCTCTCAAGTCAACGGTGATTTCAATGCCAAGGACCCCAAGATGGCGGCATACAGAAATGCGGTTCTCCGGATATCGGCCTGATTCGAGGGCCTAGAATTCCACCATGTCTCTAGGGACAGCAACCAAGCCGCGGACGAACTCGCCCGCTTGGGCGCCAAGCGCGACCCGGTTCCTAAAAACACTTTCCTCGGGCGGCTCTTCAAGCGCTCCATAGCATGGCAGGACGGTGATGCTGGCGCACTAGTCAATAGCCCGCTCACAGTGCCTCCCCGGACAAGGTGCTCGACGACCATATCATTGGCGGCTCCGCACTCGAGGAAACACTTTCCGTCCATGAAATCATGGCCATATTTCCCCCTGGACAGAACCTCTTCTCACCTACCTCACTCGGCAACAGCTCCCGAAGGACCAGACGAAGGCATGACATAGAGTCCGGCATTCCAAAGCATAAAAGGTCCATGAAGGCGAGCTTTACAAAAAAAGCACCACAGGAATCTTGCAAAGGTGCATCTCCGAAGAAGAGGGGCATCAACTCCTGGCAGAAATACATGCGGGCACAAGCGGCCACCACGCGGCAGCCCGGGCCTTGGTTAGCAAGGCTTTCTGAGCAGGATTCTTCTGGTCTACCGCCCGTGAAGATGCCCGGGCTTTCATCCAACGTTGCGTTAGAAGTCAGCTGTTCGCAAATCAAAGCCACATGCCCCCCATAGCCCTTCGGACAATACTGATAACATGGCCTTTCGTGGTCTGGGGTCTCGACATGGTCGGGCCACTCAAACGGGGCACAAAGAAAAAGAAGTACCTATTGGTCATGGTCGACAAATTGACCAAGTGGATTGTGGCAAGGCCCGTCACTTCGGCAGAATCCGGACCTGTCGTTGAGTTCTTATCTGACGTCTTACACCGTTATGGTTTCCCCCACAGCATAATTACCGTTAACGGTACTAACTTCACCGCCCAGGAAGTCAAGGACTGGTGCGGCAAAATGGGCATTAAGCTCGATTACGCTTCAGTGTACCACCCATAGACCAATGGACAGGTCGAACGGGCCAACGGGCTCATTATGAGCGGCATCAAGCCCCGCCTGGTCTGATCATTTGAACAATCAGACTGCCATTGGGTCGAGGAACTCGATTCCATATTATGGGGGTTGAGCACTACTCCTAACCGGTCAATCGGATAGACACCATTTTTTATGGTATACGATGCGGAAGCCGTTCTCCCATGCGATATCATCCACGACGCGCCTCGAGTGTGCATGTACGAAGAAAAGGAAGCCGAGTTGGATCGGCATGATGACTTGGACGCTCTTGAAGGAGAACGGGATATAGCTCGGGCTCGATCCACACTTTATCAGCAGCAAGCACGGCGCTACCAAAACCGCGAAGTCCGGGTGAAGATATACAACATGGGCGACCTCGTCCTCCGGCTCCCCGAAAAACAGAAGCATAAGCTCTGGCCCAAATGGGAGGGTCCGTACGTCATCGACGAAGTACTAGCAGGAGGAGACCTTCGCCGCCCATCCGACGATCGCCTCGAGCCGAACCTGTGGAACGTAGCCCGGCTGCAGCACTTTTACGCCTGAGTTAGACATTGTCACCCGCATACATCCTCACCTCTCTTTGTTCCTTCTTTTTATTTTCCTTAACATGGCAGGTGTTCGGCTGAACCGAACCATACCAAGCCAATACCGTATGCATCATGGAATGTAACACCCAGCTTTGCATGGGGGCTCCCTTAGAGGAGCCGAATAATATAATCAGTATACATCGCATTCGTTTCGTTTGCAGCCTTCTCATATCTTTCAAGCCAACATATGCACTTATTTAACCTAAGATCTTTGCCAAGCTGCATTGCCTGGCTCCTGTGTTTACCCCTACGTTCTCGATTGTTCGGCTAGGGAGTAAAGGGAGCACCTCTGTGATTGTTACGACCGGGTCATCCTGGACCGTACCTCAGACGGGTGAAGCCGAAAGCTAGCGTTCTTACAGAATACAATAAGTCGGCCTAAGGGAAGTGAATATAGCCACGACATCAACGATTTCCGGCAAGTAGAGCAGCTTGCTGAAAAGCAAAAGCAAGAGTATGAGAAGCATGACAAAGAGAAAGACCAAGATGGCGCTAATGGGTCTGGCAACAAGAACCATGGCGGTCGCCGTGCCAAGGGTCAGCAGCAGAAGGAGAAGCCTGCTTGCGGCCGTGAGAAGGAGGGCGAGGATGATGATGATGAGGAATCTGGAGAACAGGAGTTCCAAAAGGCTTGGGAGGCCATGTGCGTTGACGGAGGTGCATCTTTGCACTCTTCTCACCGCCAGCTCAAGTAGTGGGCGCATCAGATCAACGCGGCCGAACCAGTAGTAGAGGCGTAGAAGCTGCTCAAGTGGTCCAACACGCCCATTGTTTTCGACATTGAGGACCACCCTGACCGCACCACTGTGGTCGAGTGTTTGCCGTTTTGGTCTCACCAACAATTTGCAACCTCAAGGTGATGAAAATACTGGTTGGCAGTGGGGCTGACTTAAACCTGATCTCCCCTATGTGATCAGGAGGCTGCAAATCCCCAATGGAGATCTCTGAGGAACCGGAAAATTTCAAGGGATCAATCCGGGGAGGAGCGAGCCCACCGGCAATGTTACCTTGCTGGTTACTTTTGGTACCGAACTGAACTACAGGACATAGATGGTCATTTCTAACATCGTAAAGATGTCGTTGCCCTACAATGGCATTCTTGGTCGTCCGGCCCTGGCGAAGTTTATGGCGGCGTCCCATTATGCCTATAATACTTTGAAATGCCAGGCCCGATGTGCATCATCACCGTCGACTCCGACAAGAAAGACGCAGTCATCTGCGCTAATAAGCTCTACCGGGAGGTAGTGGTAGCATCTGCCGTCAAGGTACCTGCTCCTGCCGGCAAAGCTCCTAGGGGAGGAAATAAGAAGAAGACCGGCAAGACCTCTGGGAAGGACTCCGAGAAGCGCACCTCTTCGGAGTGTAGCGCACTAATTGAGGACATACTGGAGAGCTCTACCGGCAAGAGCAAGAAGACCAAGGCCTCCCATCCTACTACGAAGTGTGCAGAAGTTGCTCTTTGGCCTCCTCATGACCTGAAGGAAGCTGCGCCATAACTTCCAGGCACATCACATCACCGTCGTCACTCACTTTCCACTGAAAGGCATCTTGAGAAATCCAGAAGCCACCGGCAGGATAGTGGAGTGGTCGTTGGATTATAAGTTTAAAAGTACATCAACAATCCAAAGAAGAGCCTTGGTAGAGTTCATTGCAGAATGGACACCAACTCCGGATGAAGAAATACCAGAGACCTCGCACGGCAAGGAAGCGCCCCAAGTTGGATCATGTACTTTAATGGTGCCTTTTCGCTCCAGGGTGCCGATGCTGGAGTGCTGCTTGTTGCACCCACCAAAGGACAACTCAAGTATGTTGTCGGTGCACACAAACAGGGGTGTTTGTTTCCCCCTAACTTGTGCATAGACTAGTACGGCCGCCGGTGGCAGCCGGGTCTCGCCGGGCATCCAAAGCTCTAAACCAAGTTAGCAACTAATCGAAGGGTTCTTGGAAAAGTCTCCCTTCCCGGCCAGATGAGGCCGGCGGGATCAAAGCAATGGTTAAATCGAGGCCAGGCCACCCCAGCAAGGTCTCCAAGGCTGCCAGGGCCAAAGGCGAGGCCTCAAGATGAAGGCTCGACAAGCTCCATGCCGGCAGGTGCCACCAGTTGCCACTGCTCCACCTCATCAAGCCACTAGATCATGTAGACAATGTGGCAGCACACTGGAGGAGTAAACCACCCGTGTTGACACCCGTCCCAGAGGCGTGTCAAGTAAATAAGCGGTGGTTAAGCAAGCGAAGGAAGAATCTTGTCGGGCTTCAAACTCCACATGACACCTAGCAGCGCATTTAATGCGTTTTGTCCTAACAGCCAGAGTTAGGTATGATAGGTCTACATCAGTCTAATCCCCCCCCCCCCCGTAATGACCTTTTTGCCACTGTGGTAACCCCTTGAGCTATAAAAGGAGGGCCAGGGCAACATTAGAGGGGGTCCAAATCCATGACAACCCTCACGCATAGGTATTCGTGTAGCTTCCCTCTTCCCACCTCTTGCCGGGGGAGAGCGCTCCGTGTACTTGTGCTCTACCACTACTAATACACCAAAGGCAGGAGTAGGGTTTTACACCTCCCAGCGGCCCGAACCTGGGTAAAATCATGCGCTCCTTGTTGTCTTTGCTCTTTGCGTCGATCGCCACCCCTCGCTCACCAGCAAAGGGGCTTCTTGCCCCATACATCACCGGCTTCGACGCCGACATCTTTGGCGTGCCAGGTAGGGAGGAGGATCTGCATTGGCATTGCCTACATGAAGTTTAGCATCTTCTTCATCACTGATGGCACCTGGGAAAGAAGGCTCCATGACTATCGAGTTTCCTACATCTCAGTGCCCATTGCCTATGTTACGGGCGGCGCTGGCGGCGCCGCCGCCACGAGCAAAGCAAACGTCATAGGCGGCGCAGTCGACGCAGGCGGCGTGGTCGACGCAGGCGGCGCGGCTGCCGAGCCATCGCGACGGGAGTAAGCGGCGGGGATACTGAAGACAGACGCCTCCCTAAACACTCACATGAAAGCAGTCATCATGGTGCGAGCGACGTGGGTCTTCTACCCCCGCCTCCTCCTCATAACTGCGAACGTAGCTACCTGAGTGGCCCTGCTCGATCGGGCACAGACCACGGTGCCCCTATCATAACGGTGAAAACTGTGGTCGGGGGGAGGCGACCCCAACAGCAAGACATACATGGTCGGCCCAGTTGTCGACAAGCCAGTGCCCAGTGACACGGATATCCACTCGGCAGGGTCAGGTACCCGACAGAATTGCAGGCCGCGGCAAGACCGCTGAATGCTAGTTTGCCCCCGGCAATTACGGGATGCTACCGGGGACGCCATGGCAAGATCCCACCTCGCTTTCCCCTGATGGTATTCCTGACGCGTCAAGATCATTCGTGTGCATTCCATGCACAAGGGAAGAAGATCTTCGCGTGGAAGGTTTCTAGGGGGAAGAAAGGAGGATGGGCCCAGCCATCCGTTTTTGCATGACGGAGATTGCACAAAAAGGAAAAACTAAGTTGAATTTTTTTCAAACTTCCCACTACTTAGTTTACTTTTTTGCGATTCCCTTCGCTCAATCCTGCCGATTGTATAAGAAACCTGCACGCGAAGGAACCCCCCGTGGTCATCCGCGCCCTTGTCTATTTCGAGTCCGCTCAACAGCTCATGTGGCTGCGTTGATAGCACTGAAGGGTAACTTGCTGGTGGCAACACTGCCAGCAGGCTGCTAAGGATTCATCCTCGAAAGCTCTCGCGGCTAGCGGTTAACCCCGGCAAGGCTCCGGCATGCGTAGCGTGCTTGAATTATACAAAGACAAGAAAAAGAGAGAAAGCGAAGGGATAACATAAGTTCATACGACTACTTAAAGGTAATATTACACCACAAAAGTAGCAAAGACCTAACATAAGGTCAAAATGTGTCTTTTTGCTTGACAACACTGCTGTGAATGGAGCATGAAAGTTTAATCTAGGCGGCCTCCTTGGACCCTTGGCACTCAAAGCACCTTGTCGGCGAGGGGGCCGACAACCTTCTCAGTGGCAGAAGTGTCTGTCCCTGCTGGCAGCTTCCTGACGGCGTCGAAGAGATCAACATCGGGGTGGCACTGGGAGAAATTGAGCAGAACCATGAAGATAGCATCCCGGGCAAACTTCCAGGACTCGTTGGCGAAGCAGGCAGATCTTTCATCTTCATACGTCTTCAGCTCGTCAATAACGCCCTCAAAGAAATGTGTCAGCTTAACACTCGGGGCTTCATGCTCATTGACGGAGAAGGTCTAGCGCTTCATGCTCATGGTGGCGATCTGGGAGGAGATGCGCTCAGCTATGTTGACCAGGCTCTTCGACCAGAGTTCATACAGATCAACCTGGTGCTTAAGCTTGAGCTCAGCCTCCTTCTGGAGAGTTCCTGCAGTGTTGGCCTCCTCCGTCAAGACTCTCTCCCGATCCTTGGCTTGCTCAAGATCTTTTTCCAAGGTGGCGAGTTTGGCGTTCAAGTCCTCGATAGTGCTGGTGGTAGCATCCAGATCCTGGCTCTTAGATGTGAGCTATGATTGCAGCCCTTCTAGGGTGGTGGCTGCCTTCTGCACTTCTTCCTTGAGAGCCTCGGTCTCCTTTTTGCCCCCGACAAGGTCTTCCTCTAGCTTTCCCACTTGGATCTAAAGCTCTGCTTTGGCTTTGGAAGCAGCGGAAAGGTTATCAGCGACCTCCTTAAGTTTTGCAGCCGCATCTTGGGTCAACGCATCTATGGCCTTCTTATGGACGTCCTCCAGATCCTTGGAACGCTGCTGAACAAGGGCTTCTAGTTCGTCATCCTTGCCACGGAGGGTGGCCGCGAGAGCCTCTTCTCGGGAAAGGATGGCCTTCTCTCTTGCATTGAGAAGTGCCCTGTGCTCTGTCAGCTGGTTATCCCGGGTGATTTCCTTCCCATTATCGCCGGCCATCTTGTCCGCCTGCCGCATAAGAGATTGGGCTTGCTCCTGATACCACTTGCACAGCTCGTTGCCCTTGTCCTTCAATTGCTGGTCCATAAGGTTGATGGAATTGCGTTCTTCCTGGATATCCTACCACCTTTGGGCATACCTCTCTTGGACATCCTTGAACCCGGCAGCCATTGTCTCCAGGAAGGATAGGTCTTTGGTGCAATCAGTGGGGTCGCCTGCTTCCTTTGCCCTCTGGGCCAGGGGCGATAGTATGCGGCTGATCTCGTCATCAAAGTTCACCCCAGCCAGGACTTGCGGGCTAGGGCCTGCCGGCCCAGGATGAGCAATGATCAGAGCCAAGCTGCTCAAAGAGGGCTGCGTTGCTGTTGCGGGTGGAGGCATCATCAAGTTCGAATCATCAGATTGGATGGGTCCCTTGTCCATGATTGTCATGGTAGGATCAGACATGCTGCAAGGGGAGCTTCTCAGTATTTCCGGGGACCTCTTGGATGTCCCTGGGGGCTTCTTCGCACCCCTCATCAGCGGCAATCCTAATAGCCTTTGCAGCAGCATCATTCCCTATGTTGGCCAGCTCCTCCAAAAGTTCCCTTTCTTCGATCGAGGGAGCCGTGAATGAGATCAAGGGTGGGAAGGAAATGAGAATCGAAGGCTCAAATCAAGAACCAAGAAAGCAAATATTTTTGGAGAAAGGGTTTAGAAGTAAGTGGATTACCTGCTGGGTTCTATTGAGAAAGGACTTCCCTTTCCACGTCAACATTTGTTGCCGGCGCGCTATCGTTGGCTACCTCTTTCACAGAGGTGGCCCCAGCGTGAGCAGATCTTGTGATGGAGGCCCTTGCCGGTGAATCCCCTCCTCGAACGTTGGTCGATGGAGACGTCGAGGGAGTCGCCCCCTCTTGGCGGGTTTCTTCCTGGTGGCCCCCTCCCGTCCCCTTGCCGGGCGACTAAGGGAAGACACTGTTGTCCCCGCCAGCGAACGAGGTTTGTCCCGTGCCCTCGCATTGGGGACTGGGCCGGGGGCTGAGTGCAATGGCATCCGTGGTGCTCCCCGCCAAGCCGGTGCCCTACGCAGTGCCCAACCCCATTGTTGGTCTGGCCTGTTTGGCCCGACGTGCAAGGGTCTCTTCGTCCCTGTCAAGACCAGTAGCACGAGATTAGTTGAGAATCGAACGAAAAACAAGGAATAGTCCAACAGAAGAAGCCAAAGTTTCCCTTACTCTGGATCGTCGAGCATGGCGTCAAGCTTGTACGCCAGAGACGGAGGTGATTCTCTGGCTCTCTTAAGCACTGGCGGGGTCCTGCTTGCTGACGGGCCGGACTCGCCGGTGGACTAGGATCAACTCCCTTAACGACCCGTTATCGGGAAGGCGGCGTTGGAGCCCCGCAGAGGCGAGCTGATTGACGGCACGCTACTTCCTCCTTGTTGCCCTTGGTGGTCGTCTTCTTCACCTTGCGGCCAGCTCACGACGAAGAGGGAACCATCGGCTCCAATCTACTCCTCTTGTGAAGGCGGCGCCTTTGCTCTGGGGCATAAGGGCCCACCTCGAGTCCTCCTTATTCCTCGACACTTTGTCCCCTTGGTGCCCGGCAGCCTCAGCCCCAGCAGACGCGGCCCCAATCGCCTCAAGCCCGACAACCTCATCATCGGCGTGCTCCTCACGCTCCTCGTCTGAAGAATTCCCGTCACCCGGATTCTCATCGTCATCATCATCACCAGTTGCCGCTCCCCCGACAGCCTGAACTCTCTTGGCTTCTTCAAGCCTACTGAGTATGTACGCTTGCTCCTCTTCGGTGGTGCCCTTGCTAAAGTCCGTCTGTGTCCTAGTGGCCTTCTCCTCCAAACGAGAAGTCCATTCCATCTCGTCCTCCAAGGTGGACAACTCCCAGTCTGCCTTGACCCCATTGGCGTTGCAGTCAGGCATCCATTGGAGGAGTTGGCCCATGACGGAGTTGATGTGCAGCAGGACAACTCTCGCCGCCAAGTGGAAGGTGTCGGTCTTGCAAAACAACTGCTTGCACAGCCAGGAGTGACTCATGACCGTCAAGTTGTTGCCGATACCTGGGTAAAGCCGCATCCGGTTGGCGGCATTCTTGTACTCCCAGGCGAATTTGTCCCTCCTCTGCAAAAGCGTGATGCGGCGCCGGAGGAAATCGGCTCCCACGTGCTCAATGGTAAGCCCGGTAGCTTTGAGGTAGGTGATCCTGTTCGGTGCTGGGCGGAGTTTGGCGTCAGTAGCACCCAAGTCGCTCCAGTCCTCGCCGCGCACCACGTTCTCATTCCAAGGCAGGCCGAACGGAGGGGATTCCCTGTCTTGGATCCAGCACTAGTCACATCTCCATTCCTCCCACTTGTCATGCAACTACCCTCCAAGGTACCGCCAGTCCTCTTTCTTCCCCTACAGAATCCAAGATATGTTTCCTGTCGGAATCAGGGCTCTGCAGACTGAAAGAAAGGTTCAAACTCTGGGTGTGCGAGGGGGCCTTGGCTAGGCTACGACTCGCTGCTTGTTGCCTCGCGGCGATGCTCCGACATGCTTGAGTGAGAGGGGAGAATAAAGGACATGATGATTTACCCAAGTTCGGGCCACCTTGTGATGTAAAACCCTACTCCTGCTTTGTGGTGGATTGCCTCACGAGGAGGATGAGTATGAACCAGTACAAGGATGAACTGCCTATCGAGGGCTCAAGGGATGCCAAGGCTTGATCCTTCTCTACGGTGGAGGCTAACCTATATTATACTGGCCCAGTCCTCTTCCCCCAAAGCTTGGCAGGAAGGGATGCCACAATGGCCAATTTTGAAGGGGGACAATAGTACACCCTATCCTGACTAAAGGTGGTCTTCGCCTGCAAAGCTTCTGTCCATGACGCGCCAGTGGGCTCCATGATGGCCTCCATCCTACCGAGCCGGTGTCCTGGTCTTTTGCACCAGAGAGGAAACCTTTGGGGCTGCCTTGGGAACCCACGTGCTAGTCTTGCTCCTTTAGCGCCAAAGAGGAAAGCCTCACTGTCCGCCTGTCGTGGCCCACGTCACCCACGTGCGGCACGAGGCGGGGTGGTGAGCCTAGGAGTATCTGCCCCACGAGGGCCTCGGGAGGCCGCCCCTCACGGAGCCCATGGGCGCTAGACGAAGCTTGCCGCTGCTCACCTCACGAGGCGGGGGCCTCGCAAGGGCTTTGCTCGTGGAGTCTTGGTGCTGGGCCATGCCAGGCCCTTCGACGCCGATGCGCGATGGGCCGCAGGAAGACATGCCTGGGTATCCCTAGTCCCAGAGCCCCGACATTAGCTCCCGGGCCCACGGCGTGCAAGGCCTGATCTGGGAGCGGAGGCGAAGAAGAGAGGGCGAAGAGACACGGGCCCTTACCGCCTGCAGGGCAGGCTCAACATGTGGCGCACGATGGGGCACGGGATACCCCCACTTCCCCACGCCTCCTCGGCAACTGCCCAGGCTGACAAAAAGCCTAGCGCACACCGCGGGGCCAACATTGCGACGAAGGCGAAGGGGCACGGACCGGCCTCTTTTGATTGCTTTAGAAGGGCGAGGGGTCGGACACCTCGGCCCATCTCTATCTTCTCGCCAAATCCTCAAAAAAAATCTCTTTCTTCTCGCCTATCCATCTTCAACCACCACACTGCAGCCATGGCGCCTTTGAGAAGCTTCTTCGCCGCCGAGAAGGGCAAGGTGACGCTGGAGGAACAGGAGCCAACACAGCCCGCAAGAAGGCGGGGCCGCCCTCGCAAGTCCGCCGCTGCGCCCGGGGCACCTCCTCGGGGACGCTGGTGTCCTCCATTGGTGGCCCGCACCGGCCCGGGCAGTAGGGAAAGAACCCGACCCACGACCGAGGAGGGAGAAGTGGCGCAGCCGCCCGGCCACCCCGGGCGGGGGCCCACTCAGTCGACACAGCCCGCGAGTTTGTCGTATGGATGAACACTCCACCCTACCCCTGGATCCAGTTACCGGACACCTTCGCGGAGGAGCTGGCGGCAGATGTGCCCCTGGGGCTGTGGCTGCAGCCGGACGGCTGCTGCAACAAGTCCTCCTGGGTGTCGGCCGAGTTCACCCGTCCGACTACATGTACCTGACCCGGGGGTGGAAGTCGTTCGCCCGCGCCCACGGACTGAAGGAGGGGCACACCCTCCACTTCAAGTTCGACTGGGCCGCGACGCTCTTCATGAAGATCTTCGGGGAGGTCGGCAGACATGTGGCGTGCTGCATGGAGAGAGACAGCTGCAGCAGCGGCCACTCCTCCAGCGGCGACAGCAGCAACGACATTAGTGCCTCCTCCGGTCGAGGCGGAAGCGACAACGACTCCGACGAGCCCCCCTGCCTCCGTGTCGAGATGGAGGAGGACTCCAACTAGGTGCTGGCGATGCCCAAGCCCAGGCCTCGGGAGCAGCGGCCGCTCAGAGGTGGTTTATTTTGTTTTCTTTTATTTCCTGCACCAAAATATCATGGGCCCCCGCGGGTGTGTGTAAGGACTCTGGCGCTTGCGCCTTTATCTCAAATGCTTTTAACTCGTGCTTAAGTTATGGTGACGCTTCTCATTTTGGGCTTGGCCTTTCCTTCACGGTTGCTTAGTGCTCTGCATCGCCGGGACCCAGTCCCCAAGCAAGCCTCAGCCGTCGGTGGTATGCTGGGTCGCGATGCCTCGGGCAAGGCCAGGAGGTGAGGGGCCCTAGGTCCGGTAAGAGCTCCTGAGGCACGATGCTCAAGAGGTCCCCCTTAACGCGCAAGCAGATCTCGAGAAATAAAAGGTTTCTGCCCCGATGAGATTCGTGAAAGTAGTGGCGAAACATTATTAGGATGACTCGCGGGCTCCGTGAGGCGTTCATCTTAGCTTGGGGTGTAGCATCGGGGGATCCACGGCGCAGTGGGAATCCTTGTGACGTGCGAGCGCGCTTCCTTAGAGCCTGGCTTCCTGTTCACCTTTTGCTCTGTGGAAAATTAACACATGTCCCACGAGGGGTGCATCAAAAGTTGACGTCCTCCGTGTTCCAGCCATTGTGGCTCAGTCGAACTATGACCCTCCGTTCCACACTTCCTCGCGAAAGTGCTATACGTCCTCAGGACCCGGCCCTCCAGCGAGGCTTAGCCGCCGCTGGTATGTCAGGTCGCGATGCCTGGGACAAGGCCAGAGGGTGAGGGCTCGAGAGCCAGTAAGAGCTCCTAAGGCGCGATGCTCAAGAGCTCCCCCATTAACGTGTAAGCGGCTCATGCAGAAAAGAGGAGATGTGCTCCGCGAGGTCGTAGGGAAAGGGACCCCGTCCGGCAATGGCACAACATATGAGATGGCTGCACTTAGCTTTTGCGGTTGGTGGAGTGGACCAGATCATCACTCGCCCGAGGCCGGCCCTCCTAAGGTGATGAGGCACTGCTGAAGTGCTGCCGAAAGCCCGGCTCCTGTCATTCTTGCATGCTGACAGATTATAGGGTAGATAGGGCAATGCGCCCTTGACGATTGGCTCGTGATTGTTCCATGAGAAGACCAGACACCAAGGACCTGTGGAGGTGACGTGCGCGTGGCCGGCCCGTGAGCCAGAGCTCGGTTGCTTAGATTTATCACCATTGCAGGCATAGGCCCAAGCACAGATGCCATGCCGGTAGCCCCCTCTCATGGGACGTTCAGGAGGAGAGCTGCTAGAGCATGGGGCCCATGGGGCAATGCCTCCGGGGTGATGTGGTAATGCAGGTAAGGTCAACAATCATAGCGATTCACAAAAGCGTAGCTAGTTCAGATACATAGCCAAAAGGTAGACAACTGTGAGGGCTGGCCCCAAATAGCCTGAGGATAATGCAGCCCAAGGGGCATCCTCAGTTGAACAAACCAAAAGGTCACTTGGCAATGTTGTTGCGGCAGCGTCAAGGAAGCCAATGAAGCGTGCCGCAGAGATTTGCTCCTCACGAGCTGGGCGGCTCCTGAGGCTTGGGAGGATCTCGAGGGGACAGGGGCTCTTGAGGTGCCAGCGCTAAGCGCCTGACCTCGTGAGACGCTAGCACGAGCTGGGTGAACCGCTGTTACGTTGCGCCCGTGTTCAGCAGGTCGAAGGGCATGCCGATATAGTTGCAGGGGTAACCCCCGCTCCTGCCGACGCGTGATGGCCAGAAGAGGTCCTGAGAGGCGGCCCTGTTGAGGCCTGGGATGTTGACGCAGACGCACAGCTCGCCACCCGCGTTAGGAGTGGTAGCTGAGTCGGTGGGGTATACGGGGCGACGCTCACCGCGCATGGCCCGTGCTTCCTCAATCTCACCGATCGCCTTGGTGATGAATTCTCATGCTCCTGGCGCCTCGCACTGTGTTCCTTGCTTGCGGGGGCATGCATCGAAGCATGCTTCCAAGTGGTGCCCGAGCACCTCCCTCGTTGTACGGTCAGGTCAGATGATCTCCAGGTGGAAGCCCCCAAGCCTGTCTAGAGGGAGGCGCCAGGCACGCCTTCCTATGCAGGAGGAAGGCGCGCCCTTGCGGTAGGCGCAGCAACTGAGGCGTCGGCGGCAGGTGCCTTCTTCGCCTCAGGATGACTCTTGGGGAGGAGCTGCTTCTTCTTCGCGGGGACGGCCTCAGGCGGGGCGTCTCCTTCGCCATCGAAGTTCTCGGCCGCTGCGACTCGGTAGGCGTGCTCATGTGAGCAAACCGCATCCTTTTCATCCCAAGCGACGGTGATGATGCCTGTGCACCCTGACATCTTGACGATGTTGTAGCCATGGTGGGTTGCTGCCATGAACTTGGCGAGGGCAGGATACCCTAGGATGGCATTGTACGGGAGGCAGATGTGGGCCACGTCAAAGTCGATGAGCTCGGTGTGGTAGTTGTCACGAGTGGGTGACTAGGAAGCGCACCTACCCCAGGGGAGTGGTGGAGCCGTCGGTTACCCCAGAGAAGGGCCTGGCAGGCATGAGCTGATCATAAGGTACTTGAAGCATCTCGAAGGTCTCCACAGAGAGCATGTTGAGGCCGGTGCCGCCATCGATGAGGGTCTTGGTGACTGAGATGTTGCTGATGGTGGTCGTGCACAACATGGGGAGCATGCCGGTGGTGGCTGAACACCTGAGGTGGTCCTTGGAATCGAAGGTGAGTGCATACTGCGACCACTTGAGGGGGCGCACAGCCTCAAGTCTCGGGAGGACTGCGTTCACCTCACGAGAAAACTACTTGAAGAGGCGGTTTGACACGGGGGCCTGGTAACCCCTAGCACCCTCGTCTGGTTGGTAGTTGTCATTCCTCCTGGGGGTGGCGGCAGCGGTGGAAGGCCTGCGTTGCCCTAAGGACGGACCTCGCGAGGCTGATCACGCCAGGCGCCGTCATGAGGCTGATCGCGCCAGCCCTCCTCGTGAGGCTGGTCACACCGGTCCTGGTGGTTTTTGCTGTTGTCCCAGCGTCCTCCATCGTGGCCTCCTCCGCAGCCGAAGCCACGGTCACTGCACTCGGGGCGGCGTCCCAAGCGCTCATCATGGAGCGCCCTGAGATCCTAACACTCGTCAGTGTTGTGGGTGTGCACATTGTGGAAGATGCAAAATGGTCGACCATCCTTGGCGGGCTCGTCGCGATCACGGCCATGCTTCAGCTCAGGCTCCGCCGCCAGCACAGCGGGGCCCTTGCACTTCACCTCCTTGGCCTTGGCCTTCTTGTCTTTGGGGTCGACGTCGGAGTTGTTGAGGAGGGAGAGGTGGCCTTCCTCCGCCCTCGCGCACTTGTTGGCCAGGTTGAACAGCTCCAGCACCGTGCACAGGTGATCATTCATGGCGAGCTTCTCACTCATCCAGACGTCCGTGACACCTTCGATGAATGCCGACATGATGGCCTTGTCTGATGCCTTAGGGATCTTGGGGCAGACTTGGGTAAAGCGCTGAATGTACTTGCGGAGGGACTCGCCCAGGCGCTGCTTCACGTGCCGCAGGTTGCTGATGGTGAGGGCGTGGTCGCGGGTGCCTTGGAAGTTGGTGATGAACCGCTCACGAAGCTCGTCCCATGAGGAGATTGATCCCTCAGGCAGATTCATGCGCTAGGAACACGCGCCATCCTTGAGGGCCATGGGGAACCAGATCTCCATGTCCTTGTTGTCGCTGTTCGTCACCTCAATGCTCAGCGCGTAGAGCTGGAGTAACTCCGCGGGGTCGGGGATGCCGTCGTAGCGAGGGGGCAGCTCCGGCTTGAACTTGACCGGCCAAACCACCCGACGTAGCTCACGGGTGAAGGCGCGGCAGCCAGCAGCGCTCACTGAGCAGGAGCGGCATGGTCATGGCGCCCATGCGCCATAGCTTCTTGGACGACCCGGTCTTGGACCTGGCGCAACGCAGTGGGGGGCGCGCGTGCATCATCCAGCGGCTGATGCACAATTTGGCAGCTGGCCTCGTCTCGAGCTGGAGCCGGTGCTCCACGAGGCGGAACGTGAGGCCGTGCGTCATGCCGGGGCTCCGTGTTGTCGCCGCGCAGGGGAGGAGGCGGAGGTGCGCCGTCGCCCGCGTGGGATGGTGGAGGATGGAGCGAGTGGGAAGGTGCTGGGGCCTCGCCCACGGCGTTGACGAGCTCAGTGATGCGGCCCAGCCAGGCGTCGTAGCCTTCATTCGCAGGGTGGTAGCGCAGCAGCACACGCCATGAACAGCACTACCTACGCGTTCGCCGGCCCGTGGTGAGCGTGATAGGACGAAACTGTGGCCGGGGTGAGAGAAGGCGTGGTGGTGCGGCCGTCGCGCTGCATGGACGGCGGCAGGGAGGAGTCCTGCTACTCATGAGCATCCGGGTCAGTGGCGGCGTTGGCCGTGGTCGGCGGGGGCAGGCGGCGAATGCCGCGGCCCGCTGGCTCCGTTGGCCGTGGTCGGCGGGGGCAGGCGGCGAATGCCGCGGCCCGCTGGCTCCGTCTGGGCAACACGAGCCGCACGATGCTCAGCATGAACACGACGAGCGTCGGCCATGGGGACGGCGAAGCGGGATCGAAGTGAAGAGAAAGAACCCCGGCATACCCCTACCACGTGCGCCAAATGTCGGAATCACGGCTCCGCGGACCCAAAGAAAGGTTCGAACTCTGGGGTGTGTGCGGGGGACTTGGCTAGGCTACGACTCACTGCTCGTTGCCTCGCGGCGATGCTTCGACGTGCTCGAGCAAGAGGTGAGAAGAAAGGCCACGATGATTTACCTAGGTTCGGGCCACCTTGCGTTGTAAAACCCTACTCCTGCTTTGTGGTGGATTGCCTCTTGAGGAGGATGAGTATGAACCAGTACAAGGATGAACTGCCTCTCATGGGCTCTAGGGATGCCAAGGCTCGATCCTTCTCTACGGTGGAGGCTAAGCTATATTTATACTGGCCCGGTCCTCTTCCCCCAAAGCTAGGAGGGAACGGATGCCACAACGACTAATTTTGAAGTGGGACAGTAGTACACCTATCCTGACTAAAGGTGGTCTTCGCCTGCAAAGCTTCTGTCCATGACGCGCCGTTGGGCTCGACGATGACCTCCATCCTGCCGAGCCGGCGTCCTAGTCATGCGAAAGGATCGAGAAGAGGGGTCTAGAGGGGGGTGATTAGACCCTCAACAAGTAAAAGTGGCAATTTTTAAGTTCTTTAAGTTGAGGTGGAGTTTTAACACAAGTTTTAGCATTCACAATACATTTCAAGCAAGCATGGCAAGAGTATGAGCAGCGGAAAGAGTAAAGCATGCTAATTGCAAGAAAGTAAAGGGATGGGATTGGAGTGTGCAAACGCAATGAAGACACGGAGATTTTTGGCATGGTTCTGATAGGTGGTGCTATCGTACATCCACGTTGATGGAAACTTCATGAAGGGTAACGGTTGCGCTAGTCGACGAAGGGCTCCACCCACGAAGGGTCCACGAAGAAGAAACCTTGTCTATCCCACCATGGCCATCGCCCACGAAGGACTTGCTTCACTCGGGTAGATCTTCATGAAGTAGGCGATCTCCTTGCCCTTACAAACTTCTTGGTTCAACTCCACAATCTTGTCGGAGGCTTCCAAGTGACACCTAACAAATCTAGGAGACACCACTCTCCAAAACGTAATAGATGTTGTGTTGATGATGAACTCCTTGCTCTTGTGCTTCAAATGATAGTCTCCCCAACACTCAACTCTCTCTCACAGATTTGGATATGGTGGAAGGATGATTTGAGTGGAAAGCAACTTGGGAAAGGCTAGAAATCAAGATTCTTGTGGTTGAATTGGAATATCTTGATCTCAACACATGAGTAGGTGGTTCTCTCTCAGAAAATGTAGGCTGGAAGTGTAGGCACGTTCTGATGGCTTTCCCACATATGGAGAAGGGGGTGGAGGGGTATTTATAGCCTCCACACAAAATCCAAACGGTACACACATTTGACCCAACTCGGTCAGACCGAATAGAAGAACTCAGTCAGACCAATTTAGTTCAAATTGTGAACATTAGGAATCTTGGTGGGACCAACTAAAACAACTCGGTGGGACCAATGTGCTAGGGCTAAGGCAAAACCTCATCTCGGTGAAGCCGATTGCTTGAACTCGGTGAGAGCGATTTCAGCAAGGAGCAAATAGAGATTTGGTCAAGCAAACTCGATGGGACCGATTGCACATTTCAGTGAGACCGAAATAATTGCAACAGGCAACAGAGAGTTTCCAGGGCCATCTCGGTGAGACCGAGATCCATATCGGTGTGACCGAGGAGTTAGGGTTTCTAGCAGTGGCTATGTCAAATGAACTCGGTGGCGCCAGATAGATCATTTCGGTGGGTCGAGTTTGACTTTGAGTTTTGGACATATTTGGAAGTGAGAAAGTGGTTGAGGGTTTTTGGAGCAATATCACTAAGCACTTTGAGCAAGTAGACCATTAAGCAACACCTCATCCCCTTTTAATAGTATTGGCTTTCCTATGGACTCAATGTAATCTTGGATCACTAAAATATAAATGAAGAGTCTTGAGCTCTTGCCAATATGTGTCCTTAGCATTTTGTCGGTGCAACAGAACCTGGGTCCGTTACACAGACTGTGCACAGGCCAGAGACAAGATTACAAGACCAAGACCAGACCAAACAAGGAGGATCAATTCCTTTGAAGGATCCAAGTGCAAGTCGAGAAGGCCAAGGAGAGCCAGAGGAACAAGGCATCGCTAAGGGAAGGACCTACCTTGCCGGGTAGGCGAGCCTGGCAGGGTTGGGTTTTGCCCCAGAAGCAAGCTCCCAGATCGGCCTGACAGGCCTGCCGGGGCTGGCGGAGGCAAGCCACTCCACCGCTCCACCTCACAAGCGACGCAAGTCATTGATCAAAGAGGTGTCGAGCTCCAAGGTGACTAAGTGGCTGCTTTTTGCCACATGGCAGCCACTTCCTACTGCAAACACCTCCAAATGACACCCGTCCTGAGACGTGTCAAGCGAGCAGGCGCGAAGCTGGCAAAACAGCCCGGCAGGGCCTGCCGGGCGAGCTGTGATGTGACACTGAGTGGCGCATTTAATGCGCTCTGTCAGCCTGCAGAGTTAGATATGATAGCACTGTTAGCTATCTAATCAGTACGCAAAGATAGATTTGCCACTGTGGTGACCCCTTAATCTATGGAAGGAGGCCCATGGCGACCGTAGAAAGGGTTGGACCCTCGCATATCCATACGCGCGTAGCCACTCTCGCCCCCAAAGCGACCTTGCCGGGTGAGTGTGCTGTGTCCACCACCATTATCCACCATCAATCCACCAAAGCAGGAGTAGGGTTTTACGCCTCACGATGGCCCGAACCTGGGTAAAGACTGCCCGTGTGATCTCTGCCGTGCTGCGGGACGCTTCTCCGCTCTTTGTGCAACGTGCCCATCCCCCCGCAACACCAAAAGGGGCTCATGGCCCCATAGATGGCCGTGGTTTCCCATGACATCTTTGGCGCGCCAGGTAGGGGGATCACTTGCACAAAACCGAGAGCGTACACTGCGCGTCATCTTCATCGACATTTTCGTCGTCGACGGCGTCATCGACTATGGCGCCCAAGAGGAAGCCCGGAGCTGCAAATCACCCGTCCAACTCGAAGGCTCCGCCACCCGCGACCACCGACGTCGCGGGGAGTGAGGGGGCTCACGAGGGTGTGGATGTTGTGGGGGACGAGGTCGGTGCAGGCGGCGCCGTCACCACCTTCCCCACAGCCGAAGCAGGAATGGGAGGTACCGGGGAAGGACAGCATCAGCAACATCCCGATGGCCATGCTCCACGAGGTACGGATGGAGGGATCATTCCGCCTGAACTCCTTCTCCTCTCCAACGGGCACAGTCGCAGTGATGAGGCTCGTTCTGGGTCGAATCACAACCCTCCAGCCGCCCCTGCTGCGGGCGCGACCGCAGGGCACGCGTCACCCCCGGGGCGGGCTGACCCAGCTACTGTGCCTAACGGAGCTGCTGGCCCTCAGGCGCCTTCGCCGCATCATCATGCTGTCCAAACGGCAGTTTCACAGCAGTAAGGGCGCGGCGCGGTCGCCACCGGCAACGTCAGGAGCTGAGCGACACTACGATCTACATCGTCATCACTTATGCCAAGCACTGCCTCAGAGGCCATGGCGCGAGCCCAACTGCTGTTGAGATTTCCACCGGCGGCAGACCAGATGGATGAGTGGCGAGCCACCATCCAAAGTTTGATTGGTTTTGCCGAGGCGGAAGGATCACTTCGGGCCGGACCGCCACGGCCTTCCCAGGCAGCAACGGCGGCTCGTGCGGTTGGTTGCGCGGGAGGGGCCACCCTCACGGTGCAATCCCCACCATGGCAAGCCACCTAGGAGCCGCAAAACCAAGCACCCAATGACGTCTCGATGGCCTCGTCAGACCCTCGAGCGCGTCAAGGCCGACAGCGTGCCCCGGAGGGCAGGCGAGGGGAAGGCGCGCGCATCATCGATGAGCGGCGCCGCGACAACCCCTGCCGGTCCAATGGGTGTGATGGCCCCGACGTCGACGAGCCCGTGCTCGGAGATAGCGGGTGACTGCCTTTCGAGGTTTGGTGCCCTGACTTCACCCGTGAGCTGCGGCAAGTCCGTTGGCCATCCACTCGCACGTTCAAGCCAGAGATACCCGAGAAGTATGATGGGAGGCTAAACCCGGCAAAGTTCTTGAGCATCTACACCATCGTTGTTCAAGCTGCCGGGGGAAGAGATGAGAAGGTGTTCGCCAACTACTTCCCCTTGGCCCTCAAGTCAAATGTGAGGTCTTGGCTGATGCACCTGCCGGAGAACTCCATTTCGACCTGGGCTGACCTGTGCCATGAGTTCATTGGTGCCTTCATGTGCGGCCATCAAGAACCAGGGCGGCCCAGTGACTTGCAGCTTCTCCGGCGGAAAGAGGGAGAAACTCTATGGAAGTACTTGCAGAGATTCAGCCGAGTCCGCAGAAATATCCCAGATATCCACCCAGCTGCCGTGATAGCTGCCTTCCAATCCAACATGCGCAACCGCAGGATACGTTCCAAGATGAACGTTTGGTTGCCCAAGACTGTGAAGGAGCTCTACACTTTGGTGTACAAATGTGCTCGGGTGGAGGAGGGGAGGAAACTTCCTAGAGAGGAAGATTGCATCGACATCGACTCAGAAAATGACGACGAAACCATCAGTAAGAAGAAGAAGAACAAGAAGCACAACAAGAAGCGCAAGGATAAGACAGTGATGGCTGTTGAGGGGTCAGGCACAACTAGTACTGGCAAGAAAGCCAAGGCTGAAGCCCCCGGCAAGGAGGCTACCGCATATGCTGACTGCCGGGAGGCGGCGGCTGCCGAGAAAGCTGGGAAAAGTGATGACGCATACTGTAAGATTCATCGGACCAAGGGCCATGATCTCCAGGAGTGTCATCAGGTTGAGCAGCTCGTCAAGAGGCAGACGGCTGAGTATGAGAAGCGCGATAAGGAAAAAGGTCAGAATGGCACTGGCGGGAAGGGCCGGGGTGGTGAAGCAAATCGCCCCGGCAAGGCTCCTCGGAACCAAGGGAAACCCGCCAAAGGCCGAGAGAAGGAGGATTGCAGTAATGAGAGTGATGGAGGGAATGAGGAGGAAACCAGCAAGTAGGAATTCCAGAAGGCCACTGACGCCCTGTGCATTGACGGGGATGCATCTTTGCACTCCTCTCACCGCCAACTTAAACAGTGGGCACGTGAAGTCAATGCCGTGGAGCCAGCGGCAGATTCTCGGAAGCCGCTCAAGTGGTCACGCACGCCCATCATATTTGATGAAGAGGATCACCCTGACCGCATTACTGCGATAGGGTGCTTGCCGTTGTTGGTCTCTCCAACAATTCGCAACCTCAAGGTCACAAAGATGCTGGTTGACGGCGGGGCCAGGTTGAATCTGATTTCCCAAAAGGTTATCAGCAAACTCCAGATAGCAGAGGAAGAACTTAAGGCCACATGCACGTTTCAAGGAGTCAATCCCGGTAGGAGCCATCCTAAGGGAAAGGTTACGTTGCCAGTGACATTTGGAGGAGAGTTGAACTACAGGATTGAGAAAGTTGTGTTCGATGTGGTTGACCTCCCCCTGCCGTACAACAGGATCCTTGGGCACCTGGCCCTGGCCAAATTCATGGCAGCATCCCACTATGCCTACAACACCTTGAAGATGCCAGGGCCGATGGGCGTCATTTCCATTCCGTCGGACAAGAAAGACGCAATTATTTGCGTGGATAAGATGTACCGGGACGCGGTTGCGGCAGAGGTCGCGGAAGCCACAGTTCCCGCCAAGGAAAAGCATAGCAGAGGCACTGGCAAGGAATCCGGGAAGCGTACCTCTGTGGAATGTGCCGCACCCGTTGATGACATGCCAGGGAGTTCCAATAGCAAGAGATCCAAGGCTGCTCCACCCCAAGTGAAAAAGGTCACGGCAGGGCTGGTTGGAGCTGATGGTACTTTCACTATCAGCGCCACCCTTGATGACAAATAGGAAAGCGCGCTCGTTGCCTTCCTGCGGGCGAATATCAATGTGTTTTACTTGGCAGCCATCTGATATCCCCGGTGTTCCCAGGGAGGTAATCGAGCACCACCTTGTTGTCTGCCCACATGCCCGGCCCGTCAAGCAGAAGGTTCAGAAGCAGGCCTTGGAGCGGCAACAGTTTATTGCCGAGGAAATCAAGAAACTTGAAGCAGCTGGTTTGGTTAGAGAAGTACTGTATCCAACATGGTTAGCAAACCCAGTGGTTGTGTGCAAGGCTAATGGAAAATGGGGGCTCTGCATAGATTTCACGGATCTGAACAAGGCATGCCCAAAGGACCCATTTGCCTTGCCGCGCATTGACCAGATCATGGATTCTACTTCAGGATGTGAGTTGCTCTCTTTTCTGGATGCATACTCTGGATACCATCAGATTTTTATGTCCAAGGAAGATGAAGAAAAGACCTCATTCATCACCCCATGCGGCACATACTGCTTTGTGCGCATGCCTTTCGGGTTGAGGAGTGATGGGTCCACTTTTGCAAGAGCAGTCCAGATTGGCTTTGAACCACAGTTACACAGGAACATTGGAGCCTATATGCATGATATTGTGGTCAAGACCAAGGACCGATCAACCCTCATCCAGGATTTAGAAGAGACATTTGCTAATCTGCGCCAGATCAACTTGAAACTAAATCCGGAGAAGTGCGTGTTTGGCGTTCCCTCTGGAAAGCTACTTGGTTTCTTTGTGTCCCACCATGGGATAGAGGCCAACCCCAATAAGATCAAGGCTATTGAGCAGATACAGGCACCCAAGACAGTTAAGGATGTGAGGCGTTTGACAGGATGCGTTGCCGCGCTTAGCACATTCATCTCCAAGTCTGCCGAGTGCGCCTTGCCGTTCTTCGAGATTTTGAAGAGGGCAGGACCCATGAAGTGGACCCCAGAAGCAGATGCAGCACCGCAGGATTTGAAGGCCTACTTGTCTTCTGTGCCTACTTTCGTCGCACCCAAACCACAAGAGTCGTTGCTGCTATATCTGGCAGCAACTAATCAAGTGGTTAGTGCAGACCTAGTAGCACAGCGGGAAGTAGAAGAAGCAGCCACCTCAGCAAGTGTCCCGCCCGGGGAAGAGGAAGAGAACGGCCCGGCAAGGCCAGATACGGATCAGGACAAAGAAGAGCACGACAGCGGAAACAACCCCAAGGACACGGCAAGGAAGAAGGTGGTGCAGCACCCAGTATACTTCGTCAGCTCCCTGTTGCAGTGGGCTAGATCCAAGTATTCTGCCATGCAAAAATTGATCTTTGGCCTTGTCATGGCCTCAAGGAAACTGCGCCACTACTTCCAAACCCATGAGATCACGGTTGTCACCCGCTTCCCGTTGCAAAGGATACTTCAAAACCCAGAGGCCACCGGCAGGATAATGGAGTGGGCATTGGAGTTATCCAGCTTTGGCCTGAAGTTTGAAAGCACATCAACAATCCAGAGCAGGGCGTTGGCAGAGTTTATTGCAGAATGGACGCCAACCCCTGATGAAGAAGTACAGGAAACAGTTATCCCCGGCAAGGAAGCGCCCCAAGAATGGATCATGTATTTCGATGGTGCCTTCTCCCTACAAGGTGTAGGGGCTGGCGTGCTTCTTGTGGCTACCACTGGAGAGCACATGAGGTACGTCGTCCATATGCACTTTCCCCGGGAGGAGGCGACCAACAATATAGCAGAATATGAAGGCCTTCTTGCCGGGCTCAGGATTGCTACAGAGTTGGGAATCAAGAAGTTGATCATTCGAGGAGACTCACAACTGGTGGTGAGACAAGTCAACAAGGATTACCAAACCCCATTGATGGAGGCATACGTCAAGGAAGTGAGAAGATTGGAGGAGAGCTTTGACGGGTTGCAAACAGAGCACGTACCCCGTGCGGAAAATAGCATAGCTGATCACCTGTCAAAGTGCGTTGCGCAGAAGCTTCCTATGGAACCAGGAACTTTTGTTCTCCATCTTACTCAGGCCTCTGTATCCCCAACAACAATGGCCCGAAAGAGGAGGAAATTGGACTCCGGTAAGCCTCTCCCGGTAGAGCCTTTCGGGGCTCCCGGCAGGGACCCTGCTGGGAACAACTCCCCTTCAATTGCCGGGCTGAACCCTCCTACCGGGCCACTGGTCCCCGCGGTCGAGGGATGCGCCCCCACGAATGAGGAGGTGCTACTAGTCCTCATTGCCGAGCCTTAGGCTCCAACTCGGGCAGGGCACATAGTCCATTTCCTCCAAACTGGGGAACTTCCCGAAGAGCAAGAAGAAGCTGAAAGAGTAGCCCGGAGGGCCAGTATGTATCAGTTTGTTGATGACACACTATACAGAAGAAGCCCCAACGGTGTGAAATTGAAGTGCATTTGCCGGGAATGAGGAAAGGAACTGCTGGCAGAGATACACAAAGGCACATGTGGCTCCCACATTGGATCAAGGGCTTTGGTTGGGAAAGCATTCCGGCAAGGATTCTATTGGCCGACAGCCCTCCAAGATGCGGTTGAGCTCGTTAGCAAGTGTGAAGTCTGTCAGTTCCATTCCAAAAAAAACAATCTGCCTGCCCAAGCACTCCAGACAATCCCTTTGTCATGGCCGTTTTCGGTCTGGGGGCTCGATATCCTCGGCCATTTCCCCCGAGTTGCTGGGGGCTTTGAATTCTTGTTCATTGCAATCGACAAGTTTACAAAGTGGCCAGAAGTAGATGCCGTGAGAAAGGTGACTGCTCAGTCAGCTATGAAGTTTTTGAAAGGATTGGTGTGCCGCTTCGGGGTCCCTGCCCGGATCATCACCGACAATGACACCCATCTCACGAGCCGCGCCTTCATGCAATATGTTCATGCCCTCGGAAGCAAGATCTCATTTGCCTCTGTCGCACATCCTAGAAGCAATGGACAAGTTGAGAGGGCGAACGCTGAAGTGCTTTGAGGACTCAAGACAAGAATGTTTGATAAGCTGCGGAAGCACGGCAGGCAAAGGATCAATGAGCTGCCAGTGGTTCTTTGGTCCCTCAGAACGACACCAAACCGAGCTACCGGGCAGACTCCCTTCTCCCTAGTCTATGGGGCAGAAGCAGTTATCCCCACGGAACTCATTTACGGGTCAACTCGAGTGCTTGACTACGATGAAGTAGCGCAAGAATAGCACATGCGTGACGACGACGTGCTTCTCGAGGAGAACCATCTCCGGGCTGCTACGCGTGCTGCACGCTATCAGCAAGCCCTGCGTCGCTATCATAGCCGCATGGTTCATGCCCGGTGTTTTGAGGAAGGCGACCTTGTCCTTAGGCCCGTTCAGTCCGCCAAGGGTACAAACAAGTTGTCGCCAAAGTGGGAAGGCCCTTACCAGGTAGTACGAGTCACCAGACCTGGCGCAGTCCGTATGGAGACTGGAGATGGCATTCAATTGCAAAAATCATGGAATATTGAGCATCTCCGCAAGTTCTACCTGTAAGGCGCGGCTGTCGGGCCCTGCCCGGTAGCCACCCTTTTGTACAGGCCTTGCCTCAGCTACATGTAACCCCTTGTACAAAGCCAGGCGCAGACCCTTGATGTCTACTACGAAACTTGTTCTTGTAGACTTGTGTTGGGCCTCCAAGCACAGAGTTTTGTAGGACAGTAGCAATTTTCCCTCAAGTGGATGACCTAAGGTTTATCAATCCGTGGGAGGTGTAGGATGAAGATGGTCTCTCTCAAACAACCCTGCAACCAAATAATAAAAAGTCTCTTGTGTCCCCAACACACCCAATACAATGGCAAATTGTATAGGTGCACTAGTTCGGCGAAGAGATGGTGATAAAAGTGTAGTAATGATAGTAGATATTGATTTTTGTAATAGGAACAATAAAAAACAGCAAGGTAGCAATTGATAAAATGGAGCACAAACGGTATTGCAATGCTTGAAAATGAGGCCTAGGGTCCGTACTTTCACTAGTGCAACCTCTCAACAATGCAAATATAATTGGACCATATACCCATCCCTCAAAGTGCGATGAAGAATCACTCCAAAGTTCCTATCTAGTAGAGAACATAAGAATAAATTGTTCGTAGGGTATGAAACCACCTCAAAGATATTCTTTCCGATCGATCTATCCAAGAGTACGTACTAAAATAACACCAAAGCAAATTCAGATTCGTAATGCTCAATCCAACACAAAGAACCTCAAAGAGTGCCCCAAGATTTCTATCGGGGAAACAAAGACAAGAACGTGCATCAACCCCTATGCATAGATTACCCCAATGTCACCTCGGGAATCCGCGAGTTGAGTGCCAAAACATATATCAAGTGAATCAATATAATACTCCATTGTCATTACGGGTATTCGTATGCAAGACATATATCAAGTGCTCTCAAATCCATAAAAGTATTCAATCCGATAAAACGAAATCTCAAAGGGAAAACTCAATTCATCCCAACAAGATAGAGAGGGAGAAAAACCATATAATCCAACTACATTAACAATGCTCCCGATACATCAAAATCGTGCCATCAAGAACACGAGAGAGAGAGATTAAACACATAGCTACTGGTACAAACCCTCAGCCCCGAGGGTGGACTACTGCCCTCCTCATCATGGTGGCCGCCGGGATGATGAAGATGGCCACCGATGATGATCTCCCCCTCCGGCAGCGTGCCGGAACAGGGTCTAGATTGGTTTTGCATGGCTACAGAGCCTCGCGGCGGCGGAAGTTCTGATCTAGGGTTACCCCGAGGCTTTTTGGAATATTTGATGATTTATAGGGCGAAGAGGGGGTGCGGGAGGCCACCGAGGTGGGCACAACCCACCTTGGCGCGCCTGGACCCCCAGACGCGCCCTGGTGGGTTGTGCCCCCCTCGGGACACCCCCCAGGTGCTGCTCTGGCCCATTGGATGTCTTCTGGTCCATAAAAAATCCACAAAAAGTTTCGTGGTGTTTGGACTCCGTTTGTTATTGATTTCCTGCGATGTAAAAAACAAGCAAAAAAACAGCAACTGGCACTGGGCACTAAGTCAATAGGTTAGTCAAAATGATATAAAGTTGCTATAAAATGATTGTAAAACATCCAAGAATGATAATATAAGAGCATGAATACTTCATAAATTATAGATACGTTGGAGATGTATCAGCATCCCCAAGCTTAATTCCTACTCGTCCTCTAGTAGGTAAATAATAAAAGAAATAATTTATGAAGTGTGAATGCTGGCAAAGTGCACAAGTTTGATCAATGACAATTTCAATCACTTTTCCTAGCATCATAACAGCAATTCTTTCTTATAAAACTTCTCATGTTAAAGTAGCAACCAATTCACATGTTAAGGTTCAAACAATGAATTCTCTTGAAACTCAACAACCTATGTTCTCAGTCACCAAGCAATTGCAATTCAACTTATTCAACAAAGTCTAAGTAAGAGCTCCACATACTCAACCATCATATAGTCTTCTATGATTGCTAACACTCACCGCATACACATGAGCAAAACGTTTCAACCGGACACATAGAAAGATAGGGGCTTATAATTTCGCCTCCCAACGTATTCACCTCAAGGGTGATGTCAACAATAATAACTCATGCTACCCATATCCAACTGGATATATGTGCCTAGATCTTTCCTCACCACATGATGCTTGCTAAAAGAGAAAAATAAAAAGGAATAGAGAGAAAAACTTTGACTCTTGCATGAAAGTAAATACATAAAAGTAAAAGGTGGGCCCTTCACAGAGGGAAGCAGAGGTTGCCATGCGCTTTTTGTTTGTATGCTCAACCCCTTAGTGCAAAAGAACGTCACGTTATATTGCCCCTTATGATAGCAACCTTTATTATGTAGTCTGTCGCTTTTATTCTTTGCTATCACAAGTTCGTACAACGCTCAATTTTCTCTTACACTAAATGATCTAACACTTTTAGAAGCAATTTTTATTGCCTTATTGCACCGATGACAACTTACTTGAAGGATCTTACTCAATCCTTAGGTAGGCATGGTGGACTCTTGAAAATAAGATTTGGGTTTAAGGGTTTTTGGATGCACAAGTAGTATCTCTACTTGGTGTGGAATTTTGGCTAGCAAAGATGGGGGGCAAGCACCACATGTCGAAGGATCTATGACAATATAACTTCTATGTGAATATGAACAAACATAAATCATTACGTTGTCTTCCTTGTCCAACATCAACAATTTTGGCATATAATATTTTGATGGGGGGTCACAATCACAAAAGTTTTCCAATATAGTGTATTTGCATGTGAAAGTTCTCTTCCTTCTATTAATCATTCATGAATTGCTTGTATGACCAATATTGTGATTGTCAATCTTCAAAAGATTTCACTTTCTAAACCCAATGTGAAGCTACCACTAGGCATGATATGAACATATAATTTCAAGTTCATTATATTCAATTTATTCAACAATTTACTCATAGGATATAAGTGAAGCACAAGAGTAAATGACAAGCTACTCCAAAAAGATATAAGTGAAGATCAAACGAGTAGTTAAGTAAATGAGTAGCAATTTGAGGACTCTCTCTTATTTAAAAACTTTAAAATCTAAGTATTTTATTAAAACAGCAAGCAAAACAAGACAAAATGACATTCCAAGAATAATACAACTCATGTGAAGAAGCAAAAACTTACGCTCAACCGATACTAACCGATAATTGTTGATGAAGAAAGGTGGGATGCCTACCGGGACATCCCCAAGCTTAGATGCTTGAGACTTCTTGAAATATTATCTTGGGATGCCTTGGGCATCCCCAAGCTTGAGCTCATGTGTCTCCTTAATTCCTTTTATATCACGGTTTCCCTAAATCTTAAAAACTTCATCCACACAAAACTCAACAAGAACTCGTGAGATAAGTTAGTATAAACGAATGCAAAAACCTTATCATTCTCTACTGTTGCAAATCACAAAAATTATTATTCAACATTGCATACTAAATGCCTCTGCATATTTAATACTCCTATCCTCAAATAGAATCATTAAACAAGCAAACATATGCAAACAATGCAAACATAACTGCAATCTGCCAAAACAGTACAGTCTGTAAAGAATGCAAGAATATCAATACTTATTTAACTCCAAAAATTATGAAAATTTACCAAACTGTAGAAAATTTATCAGAGCTTCCTGTTCAAAATTTTTTTGAACATTTTATCACATTCTCACGTTTCTCGAGAATTTTTGCAACATCGATAAACTTTCTGTTTTGAAACAGCAACTCATATATTTGCAAAATAAGCATGATAAAGGCTATCCTTGACATTTTTATTGAAAAGAAAGATGCAAAACATTATTCTAAATAACAGCAAGCAAATACTAACAAGAAAATGACGCTCCAAGCAAAACACATATCATGTGACGAATAAAAATGTTGCTCCAAGTGAGGCTACCGATAATGTTGGAGACGAAAGAGGGGATGCCTTCCGGGGCACCCAAGCTTAGTTGCTTTGATCTTCCTTGAATATTACCTTGGGGTGCATTGGGCATCCCCAAGCTTAGGGTCTTGTCACTCTTTATTCTCCTCATATCGACATCTCACCCAAAACTTGAAAACTTCAATCACACAAAACTTAACGGAACTTCGTGAGATAGGTTAGTATGATAAAGAGCAAACCATTTCACTTTGGTACTGTAAAAGACAAGATTCATAATTGTTTCCACACAATGCCTACTGTATCATATCATTTCCACAATTTATATTGAGCAATATAAGCCATAGAAACTAGAAAACAAGCAAACTATGCATTGAAAACAGAATCTGTCAAAAACAGAACAGTCTGTAATAATCTGTACTCCAACCATACTTCTGCTACTCCAAAAATTCTGAAAAATTAGGAAAACTTAGAGAATTTGTATATATATCAACTGTAAAATTTTCAGAATTTTTCCACGTTCCAGTAAAATATAGTAATTTCTGTACTGGACGCAAAAGTTTCTGTTTTTGCACAGAATCAAGTCAACTATCATCCACACTATCCCAAAGGCTATACTTGGCATTTTATTGAAACAAAAGCTATAAAACATGATCACTACAGTAGCCTAACCATGTGAACACACAAAAACAGTAGGTAAAAGTGTTGGGTTGTCTCCCAACAAGCGCTTTTCTTTAATGTCTTTTAGCTAGGCATGAAGATTTCAATGATGCTCGCGTAAAAGATAAGAATTAAAACACAAAGAGATCATCATGAAGCATATGACTAGCACATTTAAGTCTAACTCACTTCCTATGCATAGGGATTTTGTGAGCAAACAACTTATGGGAACAAGAATCAACTAGCATAGGAAGGCAAAACAAGCAAAACTTCAAGATTTTCAACACAGAGAGGAAACTTGATATTATTGCAATATGTAAAAGCATAAGTTCCCCTCTCATAATAATTTTCAGTAGCATCATGAGTGAATTCAACAATATAGCTATCACATAAAACATTCTTTTCATGATCCACAAGCATAGAAATTTTCTTACTCTCCACATAAGCAAATTTATTCTCATGAATAGTAGTGGGAGCAAACTCAACAAAATAACTATCATGGGATTATTGATTGGCATAATCAAATTGAACATTAAAATTATGATGACAAGTTTCATGGTTATCATTATTCTTTATAGCACACATGTCATCACCATAATCATCATAGATAGCAACTTTGTTGTCATAATCAATTGAAACCTCTTCCAAAATAGTGGATTCATCACTAAATAAAGTCATGACCTCTCCAAATCCACTTTCATAATTATCACAATAAGAATCAACACCCTCCAAAATAGTGGGATCATTAGTACATAGAGTTGACACTCTTCCAAACCCACTTTCATCAATATAATCATCATAAATAGGAGGCATGCTACCATTATAACAAATTTGCACATCAAAACTTGGGGGACTAAAAATATCATCTTCATCAAACATAGCATCCCCAAGCTTATGGCTTTGCATATCATTAGCATCATGGATATTCACGGAACTCATACCAACAACATTGCAATCATGCTCATCATTAAAAGATTTTTTGTCAAACATTTTATAGAATTCTTCTTCTATCAATTGAGCACAATTTTCCTTTCCATTATTTTCACGAAAGACATTATAGAGATGAATAATATGATGCAACCTCAATTCCATTTTTTTGTAATTTTCTTTTATAAGCCAAACTAGTAATAAAACAAGAAACTAAAAGATTCAATTGCAAGATCTAAAGATATACCTTCAAGCACTCACCTCCTCGGCAACGGCGCCAGAAAAGAGCTGGATGTCTACTACGCAACTTGTTCTTGTAGACTTGTGTTGGGCCTCCAAGCGCAGAGTTTTGTAGGACAGTAGCAATTTTCCCTCAAGTGGATGACCTAAGGTTTATCAATCCATGGGATGTGTAGGATGAAGATGGTCTCTCTCAAACAACCCTGCAACCAAATAATAAAAAGTCTCTTGTGTCCCCAACACACCCAATACATTGGCAAATTGTATAGGTGCACTAGTTCAGCGAAGAGATGGTGATAAAAGTGTAGTAATGATAGTAGATATTGATTTTTGTAATAGGAACAAAAAAAACAGGAAGGTAGCAATTGATAAAACGGAGCACAAACGGTATTGCAATGCTTGAAAATGAGGCCTAGGGTCTGTACTTTCACTAGTGCAACCTCTCAACAATGCTAATATAATTGGATCATATACCCATCCCTCAAAGTACGATGAAGAATCACTCCAAAGTTCCTATCTAGCGGAGAACATAAGAATAAATTGTTTGTAGGGTACGAAACCACCTCAAAGCTATTCTTTCCGATCGATCTATCCAAGAGTTCGTACTAAAATAACACCAAAGCAAATTCAGATTTGTAATGCTCAATCCAACACAAAGAACCTCAAAGAGTGCCCCAAGATTTCTATCGGAGAAACAAAGACAAGAATGTTCATCAACCCCTATGCGTAGATTACCCCAATGTCACCTCGAGAATCCGCGAGTTGAGTGCCAAAACATATATCAAGTGAATCAATATAATACACCATTGTCACCATGGGTATTCGTATGCAAGACATATATCAAGTGCTCTCAAATCCATAAAAGTATTTAATCTGATAAAACGAAATCTCAAAGGGAAAACTCAATGCATCACAACAAGATAGAGAGGGAGAAAAACCATATGATCCAACTACATTAACAAAGCTCCCGATACATCAAAAGCATGCCATCAAGAACACGAAAGAGAGAGATTAAACACATAGCTACTGGTACAAACCCTCAGCCCCGAGGGTGGACTACTCCCTCCACATCATGGTGGCCGCCGGGATGATGAAGATGGCCACCGATGATGATCTCCCCCTCCGGCAGGGTGCCGGAACAGGGTCTAGATTGGTTTTGCATGGCTACAGAGCCTTGCGGCGGTGGAACTTCTGATCTAGGGTTACCCCAAGAGTTTTTTGAATATTTGATGATTTATAGGGCGAAGAGGGCGTGCGGGAGGCCACCGAGGTGAGCACAACCCACCTGGGCGCACTTGGACCCCCAGGCACGCCCTGGTGGGTTGTGCCCCCCTCGGGGCACCCCCCAGGTGCTGCTCTGCCAATTGGATGTCTTCTGGTCCATAAAAAATCCACAAAAAGTTTCGCGGTGTTTGGACTCCGTTTGATATTGATTTCTTGCGATGTAAAAAATAAGCAAAAATACAGCAACTGGCACTGGGCACTAAGTCAATAGGTTAGTCCCAAAAAATGATATAAAGTTGCTATAAAATGATTGTAAAACATCAAAGAATGATAATATAAGAGCATGAATACTTCATAAATTATAGATACGTTGGAGACGTATCAACCCTAAGCAACAGAGAAATAAATGAAGCGCTGGGGGCCCCCGACAAGTTGCATGCATGCATAAGCATATCATGAGCATCGCATGATTCATGTAGAGAGGTTGCATGATCATGTAGATAGATTGCATCTGGCATCATCTTCATTTGCATAAACTGCAGGCTCCTGCCGTGGATTTAGTCCTAGGAAGAGGATGCGAAGACAAGCCAGCACTGCGGTCTCCGGCAATCCAAACAGATAAGTTCCATCTCTTATCCATACATGTTTCGTGAGTAGGACTTGTGCATATGAAAACCTCGCCGCCTCGGAAACAAAGGTGCTCCCATCTACTGACACGAACGCTGCTTTGGTCAGGATGGTCGTAGTGGCCTTTGGCTGAAAGGGGTTGGCGGGGGGTTGGTCTCTCCCGATGGGTTCTGCGCCCGGCAGGCTCAGCCTCACGGCAGCAGTCCTATGGGGTACCGGCAAGGTAGCTTACCGGGATCTACTTGTTTACACGAAAGTATGGAGACGTTTCACCTCTACATGGGTACCGTACATGCACAAGTGCCCGGCAAAGTTTATCTTTTTCATTAATATGCTGATCGACAAGTACAAATCTCACGGAACATAAACATGGATACGAGAGATTACATTATTTGAACTAAAATTTGGCAAGTGCCTACAAATTAAAGATTGAAAAAGGATAAGTGCCCCGTGATCTCCTCTTTTCGTTTTCCCTCCACCAGGTATTGCGATGGGAAGAGAAGACGGCCGAAAAAGCACCCAAGCAGGAGCCCACCCCCGATCCCGTCATGGCCTGCCGGGCGTGTCCTGACAAGATCGGGAGTGGTGAGGCTGCGAAGGAGGGGCACAAAGAGCAGCTCGGCGGTGCCTTGGTCACCACCTCCAGGACCAGCAAGAAGCCCCAGCTCGAGCACCGAAGGGATCAACCACCGACGCCCAGCTGGAAGACTGCTGGAGGAGGGGGAAGGCACCAAGGGAACATCCCTCCCCGGCTATCACCCGAAGAGGCTGGTGATGATGGTGCCGGGGAGGGAGGGGAAGAGCGGAAAGACGAGGCAGCAGGTCGCCAATACGAGACGAAGACGTCGGTGCCATCGTACTCCGACCTGACGCCTGCCTCCCGCCTCCCCCGCCTTCCCTCAATTTCTCTCCATCAACACCATTCCAGGAAGATGCCGGGCCCCCAGCCCGGCACCTCACCCGAAGAGACGGCGAGCAGCCGCAGCGGCTAGGAGGCTTGACACGCACCGCTCCCCACCTTGGCAGGCAGGAAGACGTCACCATCCTTAGCAAGAATGCGAGATCCGCCGGAAGAGGCAGTGCTGGGATTACCAAGGACCCCATATACTGCATCCCGGGCAAGCATCAAGAGCCCCGAACACCTCGCCAACAGGGTGGCGACCCCCGGCGACGCGCGGCACCAGACCAGACTCACTCCCCAAGCATCAGCACGAGCATTTGACATCGTCGACAACTCCAAGATAGGGCCCGGGGCCTGGCCCCGGGCTCTTCCTTTCAGCATACCCAGAAGAAGCAGAAGGCGGAGGAGGAGAAGACTCTGGATGAGTGCCTCCACTCCTCCCCCGCTCCTCCTTTTATAGGCGAGCTGGGGGTGGGGGCTGATTCCCCGGCGAGTACCCGCCGTCCTCCTCCACCAATCCAAGAAGATCGGGCCCCTGCCTTGATGCTCTCCTGCATCATGCGCCTCCATTACCTACCCCACTCAATGCATGCGGCATACGTGGCTAAGGATAAGGGCGCGGTGGGAAGAGTGAATTGCAGTTACTCGCCCGTGCGTTAAAGTCATTCACGGGCCATTACAAGAATGGCCCCCACCACAATTGGCGTTGCACGAGACGCGGGAAAACAGGAAACTTACCCAAGCTAAGGTTAATGAAGAAGCAAAGAAGATCTCAAAGGGCGGAGCCGTCCTTACATTTCTTCCTATGCACTGGTTAGGGCCTACCCCGACGACGCCCAGCGGCGCGTTCGTGCCAGGCCAGGGGCTCCTGTCGGTGCAACAGACCTTGGGTCCATTGCACAGACTGTGCACAGGCCAGAGACAAGATTACAAGACCAAGATCAGACCAAACAAGGATGATCAATTCCTTTGAAGGATCCAAGTGCAAGTCGAGAAGGCCAAGGTGAGCCAGAGGAACAATGCATCGCTAAGGGAAGGACCTACCTTGTCGGGCAGGCGAGCCTGGCAGGGTTGGGTTTTGCCCCGGAAGCAAGCTCCCAGATAGGCCCGGCAGGCCTGCCGGGGCTAGCGGAGGCAAGCCACTCCACCGCTCTACCTCACAAGCGACGCAAGTCATTAATCAAAGCAGTGTCGAGCTCCAAGGTGACTAAGTGGCTGCTTTTTGCCACATGGCAGCCACTTCCTATAGCAAACACCTCCAAATGACACCCGTCCTGAGACGTGTCAAGCGAGCAGGCGCAAAGCTGGCAAAACTGCCCTGCAGGGCCTGCCGAGCGAGCTGTGATGTGACACTGAGCGGCGCATTTAATGCGCTCTGTCAGCCTGCAGAGTTAGATATGATAGCACTGTTAGCTATCTAATCAGTATGCAAAGACAAATTTGCCACTATGGTGACCCCTTAATCTATAAAAGGAGGCCCATGGCGACCGTAGAAAGGGTTGGACCCTCGCATATCCATACGCGCGTAGCCACTCTCGCCCCCAGAGCGACCTTGCCGGGCGAGTGTGCCGCGTCCACCACCATTATCCACCATCAATCCACCAAAGCAGGAGTAGGGTTTTATGCCTCACGGCGGCCCGAACCTGGGTAAAGACTGCCCGTGTGATCTCTGCCATGCTACGGGATGCTTCTCCGCTCTTTGTGCAACGTGCCCATCCCCCCGCCGAACCAAAAGGGGCTCATGGCCCCATAGGTGGCCGTGGTTTCCCACGACACATTTTGAAGGGGTTCCACATCCTCTTGTCTTGGCATGCCATTGTAGAACCTGTCTGAAATACACTAGGTAGACGTATTAGTCCAACAAGAGATATGGTGACATTAATTACCAAAATCACCCAGGGAGCACTTGTGCTTTCAATCTCCCCCTTTTTGGCAATTGATGACAACATACATCAAAGCTTTAGATTAAAGATATACATGGTAATAAGTAAAGCTTTGGAGAGACATGTAACATGCATAGGCTCCTCCTACATGTATGTAATCACGTGAAGTTGGAATATGGGAACATGTGAATCCATAAGCATGAGAGAGCAAGCAATGAGTTACATGCATCTTGGCTATATGCATCAGAGCAAATGATGTGTATAGAAAGTGTACTTCCATGTTCATGAATCCTTCTTGCAAACAATATGTACATCAACAAGAGATCATCATGCACATGAGTGTGATGCATATACTTACCTTGTGGTCTTTGGCTGGCTTTAGAAGGAGTGGAATTGAGAAAACAGGGTTAGATAACACAAGAACACTCTAGGTAAAGCAATTTTAGGAAACCACAAGAGTACCAAGACTGGGATGACATGTAATGTGTGAGTACTAGGTACTCCATTTAGATACTGACATGTCCCCAAAGATTTTAAAGATATGCAATGAATCCCAAAGGTTTTATTCCCCTAGATATGGACTCTTTCTCCCCATGAATCTAATATTGGATAATGGGAGAAGGTAGGGTGAGAGAAATCAAAGCAAGAAAGGGTAATATTAACCACAATCAGAGCAACAAAAAATATTCAATAGCAATAACTAAGAGCAAACATATTGACATGTTTTTCCCCTCTAAAAGACATGTGACTTCTCTCCTCTTTGTTTTACTAGCATCTGGAAGAGCTTAGATGTGCTCATATGATAAGCTTTGATGTGCTCTCTCTCCCCCTTTGACATCAATTTCCAAGAAGGGCACTTTTGGAGCATGAGTCAAGTAGGTGTGGTCCTTGAGAATCACTACAAAGTAGTAAGTAATTAATGATGCTTGTAGAGAAAAGGATCATTGAGTGGAGCTGAAGAAGACAGGCAGTAAAAATGGCAAAACATTTTCTCAGAGTTGAAATCCGTGACGCCGATTGTTTTTTGTCGGTGACGCCGAGTGGACAGAGTCACTGAAGGTCCTGATCGGTGTGACCGAGTTAGTCCATGTCGGTTGTACCAATGAACTATTCACAAGGAGACCTTGCGCTTCGGTCAGACTGATAGGTTTTGATTGGAGGGACCGAGTTCAACACAGAGTAATTTTTTTGTCAATTCAGCTCACTTGGCAAAAGAAATCTCACAAGGATTTGCAAGTAATTAACTGAAAGATTTGCACTGAATTAGACACAGAATAAAAACAGAAAAGAAATCTAGATGAAGTTACAATAGCAAGAACACAAAGTAAATGAGCAATGAAATACTAGAGAACTTCATCTAGAGGGGGGTCGGCGACAAAGTCACCTATGTTAGAGTATATTGACTGAGGAGTCAAGTGATAACACTTGATCATAGGTCATACTCATCGTTTAAGCTCAAAATGTGGTTACCATTTTTCGTTTAAGCATTTTGATGTATGCACATCTTGTTGAGTTTCTTTGACTCATGACTTGGAGCAAAGCTTCTCTAAGATGGAATATCATACCTTGGGTTGTGGTGTTGATGTTGATCATGTAGTCGAACTTGTGTTGGATGCTCAAGGTTGATGTAGTCCATCAAGAGTTGGGAGCACCGCTTAGGGTTTGAGTTCATCTTCCTACATGAATTACACTTGCAAGGAAAAGCACTTGTGTATCCAAAATGACAATCATGAATCTTGATACCAAAAGAAATTTGATATATTGAAATTGTCAAAGGATATGTTGAGTGAGTTCATGCTTCCTTGTATTCAACATTCATATGGTAGGGACTTGGTGATGTAGAGATTGCTCAAAATGTGAGTGACTTGCAATCTCATAGATTTGGGTTCATCCAAGTACATACAAGGATTAGATAACATGCAAGGGTAGAAGTATAGATCCAAGACATATGATCATCATCATAAGATAAATATCAAGGATTAGTCACAAAAGGCTCATGCCTTGCATGTATCCAAATGGAGTTTCTACTCCAAGTTTGAGGCATCAATGATGTTCAATTCACCTCTCAAATGTCAAAATACTTTCTCATCAAGCGGTTTGGTGAATATATCCGCCAATTGCTTATCGATACAAACATGCTTAAGATTGATGTCTCCTTTAGCAACATGATCTCGAATGAAATGATGACGAACTTCAATATGCTTAGTTCGAGAATGTTGCACGGGATTGTGAGCAATCTTAACAGCACTTTCATTGTCACAAAGCAATGGAACATTTTTTACATATATATCCCATAATCCTTAAGGGTTTGGGTCATCCAAAGTAATTGAGCACAACATGATCCGGCGGCAATGTATTCCGCTTCGGCGGTGGATAAGGATACCGAGTTTTGTTTCTTGGAGGACCAAGACACAAGGGATCTACCAAGAAATTGACAAGTACCCGAAGTGGACTTTCTATCAACCTTGTCACCAGCATAGTCCGAATAGGAGTAGCCAACAAGATCAAAAGAGGACCTCTTAGGATACCAAAGGCCAAAGTTTGGTGTATGAATTAAGTATCTCACTATCCTTATCATAGCCTTAAGATGACATTCATTAGGGGCCGCTTGATATCGTGCACACATGGATACACTTAGCATAATATCGGGATGGGAGGCACATAGATATAACAATGAACCAATCATAGAGCGGTAAACCTTTTGGTCAACCGGTTTGCCATCCTTAGTCAAGTCAAGATGTCCACTAGTAGGCATGGGTGTTTTCATACCTTTGCTTTCTTGCATGTTGAACTTTTTGAAAAGGTCCTTGGTATACTTTGTTTGAGAAACAAAGGTACCTTCCTTAGTTTGCTTGATTTGCAAACCAAGAAAGAATTCGAGTTCACTCATCATAGACATCTCAAACTTCTCTGACATTAGCCTTCCAAACTTTTCACTAAAATGAGGGTTAGTCGAACCAAATATGATATCATCCACATAAATTTGGCACACAAATAATTCACCATTAACCCTTTTAGTAAAAAGTGTAGATTCAATCTTCCCTATTTCAAAGCCTTTTTCAATAAGGAACTTGGTCAAGGATTTATACCATGCTCTAGGAGCTTGTTTAAGACCATAAAGAGCTTTGTGAAGTTTGTAGACATGATTAGGTTTCTTAGGATTAACAAAGCCGGGATGTTGTTTAACATAAACTTCCTCCTCAATTTCACCATTTAGAAAAGCACTTTTAATGTCCATTTGGTATAAAGTGATATCATGGTGATTGGCATAAGCAGGTAAGATGCGTATGGACTCAAGTCTAGCAACGGGGGCATAAGTCTCACCATAGTCCATACCTTCGACTTGAGTGTAGCCTTGAGCGACGAGACATGCCTTGTTGCATACAACTTATCCATCCTCATCTTGCTTATTCCAAAACACCCATTTGGTTCCAATGACATTGTGGTTGTCGTCCGGCTTTTCAACCAATGTCCACACTTGATTCCTCTCAAAGTTGTGTAGCTCTTCATGCATAGCGTTCACCCAATCCAGATCCTCAAGAGCTTCTTCAACCTTCATAGGTTCAATACTAGAAATGAATGAGTAATGTTCACAAAAGTTAGCCAAACGAGTTTTAGAGCGAGTAATTCTCCCGGTTTGAATATCATCAAAGATTTGTTCGAGGGGCTGATCTCTTGTGACTCTTGCTCTAACTCGTGAGAGCTTTTGTTTGGGTTGGGGTGGAACATCCTCTTCATTGTCTTCTTCTTCTTCGTCTTGTCCTTCATCATTGTTGTTGGCATTGTCGTTCTCTTATGGAGGTGGAGAGGGAGGTCGATGTGGTTCATCTTTTTGTACTTCCTCATTTCCTTCGTATTGATGTGTTCCACTTGTGGATGCCTCCAAGTCAACTTGTGGTTCACCTTGGTGTGAAGTTGAGGCTTCCACTCGAACGGACGAGGTACTCTCCTTTACCTCCGTTGGCTGAATCTTGCCAGTGGACAAATCTTGAATTGCTTTCGAAGGATCTTTGTCTCCTACATTAATTGGCAATTGCTTTACTTGCGAGCTGTTAGATTCATCAAACTTCACATCTACCGTCTCTTCAACCTTTCGGGTGAAATTGTTGTAGACACGGTAAGTGTGAGAGTTTGAGCCATAACTGAGTAGGAAACCTTCATGAGATTTAGGGGCAAATTTTGAGCGACGATGCTTATCAGGAATGTAACATTTTGAGCCAAACACTGGAAAGTATCCAACTTGGGGATTGTTACCGGTGAGAAGCTCGTATGCCGTCTTGCTGAGAAGCTTGTGAAGATATAGTCGATTCGTAGCATGAGAAGCTGTCCCAACCGCTTCCGCCCAAAAGTGTCTTAGCATGTTGTACTTATCAAGCATCGTTCTCGCCATCTCAATAAGTGTCTGGTTCTTCCTCTCAACAACTCCATTTTGTTGAGGTGTGTACGTAGCCGAGAACTCATGTGAAATCCCTTCTTCGTCAAGAAAGGTATCCACATTGGCGTTCTTGAACTCTGTTCCATTGTCACTTCGAACCTTCTTGATCTTCACTTTGAATTGGTTTTGGGCCTTCCTAGCAAAGTTCTTGAAGATCTTTTGGACCTGCGATTTATCATCAAGAAAGAACACCCACGTAAATCTTGAAAAGTCGTCAACAATGACCAAACCGAACGAGTTACCACCGAGACTCTTGTAGGCGTTGGGACCAAAAAGATCCATATGAAGTAGCTCAAGTGGTCTTCTCGTGGTCATGATGTTCTTCACGGGATGAATTCCTCCAACTTGTTTTCCTGCTTGACAAGCACTGCCAAGTCTATCCTTGTCAAATATAACATCTTTAACACCAAGGATATGATCACCTTTAATAAGCTTATCAAGATTTTGCATACCCACATGACCTAACCTTCTATGCCATAACCAACCTTTAGAAGATTTAGCAATTAAGCAAGTACGAGGTTGAGCTCTCTTAGTGAAATCAACAATATATAGATCACCTCTACAAATACTGGCAAAGACCATATTATGATTATCTCTTCGACACACTTGGCAATCTATTTCAGTAAATAGAACGTTGAAACCGAAGTCAGCTAGTCTAGATATGGAAAGGAGATTATAACCAAGAGATTCAACGAGCATGACATTTTGGATAGAGCTATCATGGGAGATGGCCACCTTACCAAGGCCAAATACCTTACCCTTTGAGTTATCACCAAAGTGACATACTTTCGGGGACCGTCATTTTGAGCAAGCTCACGAAACATGTCCTTGTCTCCGGTCATATGATCCGTACATCCACTATCAAGAACCCATTCCTTTCCTCTAGCCATGTAACCATGAAGGTTAGCCATAAGACCAAAGTGTCTCATCGACTCATCAAGATCAAAGTCCCTATCATCATCCTCATCATAATATCCATGCTCAACATCATCATGTGAATGATCATCACCTAGAGAGAGTGATTCATTAGATGTATGACCATGACAATGTGCATGTTTATGAATTATAATGACTAGTGAAATGATGCTACTAATGACTCCAACATCTCCTTTGGCACACATAAGGTCACGAAGCTCAAATAGACAATCATCAAATTTAGGATCACTAGGATTCATTTTATGAAAAGCGATGGACTTTTGAAGAATCTCATCTAGATTTTTCAAGAAATAGTTTGGAAAACACTCCTCAAGATATTTCCATATAGTATAAGCACATTCAAATGTAGGCAAGCATACAAGCAAATTCCTAGGCAATCCTCTCATGATAAGATCAATAGTTCTAAGATTGTGGGTCATGTCAAGATATTTATTGGGGGTAGGATGCAAGGGATCAATGGGGGGCATGTAAGGGCTAGTAATATACTTGTTCAAATTATATTCATTGAAAATCTCAAGCATCTCATTCTTCCAAGAGCTATAGAACTCTCCGTCAAGCATAGGCACTCTACATCTAATACTCCCAATCGTAGACTCATCCATTTTCCTCCAATGGTGATTAAACCAAAGCAACGGAGACCAACGATCTGATACCAATTGAAAGGATCGAGAAGAGGGGTATAGAGGGGGGTGATTAGACCCTCAACAAGTAAAAGTGGCAATTTTTAAGTTCTTCAAGTTGAGGTGGAGTTTTAACACAAGTTTAAGCATTCACAATACATTTCAAGAAAGCATGGCAAGAGTATGAGCAGTGGAAAGAGTAAAGCATGCTAATTGCAAGAAAGTAAAGGGATGGGATTGGAGTGTGCAAACGCAATGAAGACATGGAGAGTTTTGGCATGGTTCTGATAGGTGGTCCTATCGTACATCCACGTTGATGGAGACTTCAACCCACGAAGGGTAACGGTTGCGCGAGTCCACGGAGGGCTCCACCCACAAAGGGTCCACGAAGAAGAAACCTTGTCTATCCCACCATGGCCATCGCCCACGAAGGACTTTCCTCACTCGGGTAGATCTTCATGAAGTAGGCGATCTCCTTGCCCTTACAAACTTCTTGGTTCAACTCCACAATCTTGTCGGAGGCTCCCAAGCGACACCTAACCAATCTAGGAGACACCACTCTCCAAAAGGTAATAGATGTTGTGTTGATGATGAAATCCTTGCTCTTGTGCTTCAAATGATAGTTTCCCCAACACTCAACTCTCTCTCACAGATTTGGATATGGTGGAAGGATGATTTGAGTGGAAAGCAACTTGGGAAAGGCTAGAAATCAAGATTCTTGTGGTTGAATTGGAATGTCTTGATCTCAACACATGAGTAGGTGGTTCTCTCTCAGAAAATGTAGGCTGGAAGTGTAGGCACGTTCTGATGGCTTTCTCATATATGGAGAAGGGGGTGGAGGGGTATATATAGCCTCCACACAAAATCCAACCGTTACACACATTTAACCCAACTCGGTCAGACCGAATAGAAGAACTCGGTGAGACCGATTTAGTTCAAAATGTGAACGTTAGGAATCTCGGTTGGACCGACTGAAACAACTCGGTGGGACCGATGTGCTAGGGCTAGGGCAAAACCTCATCTCGATGAAGATGATTGCTTGAACTCGGTGAGACCGATTTCAGCAAAGAGCAAACAGAGAGTTGGTCAAGAAAACTTGGTGGGACCGATTGCACATTTTGGTGAGACCAAAATAATTGCAACAGGCAACAGAGAATTTGTAGGGCCATCTCGGTGAGACCGAGATCCATATCGGTGTGACCGAGGAGTTAGGGTTTCTGGCAGTGGCTATGTCAAATGAACTCGGTGGCACCGGATAGATCATTTCAGTGGGGCCGAGTTTGACTTTGAGTTTTGGACATATTTGGAAGTGAGAAAGTGGTTTAGGGTTTTGGAGCAATATCACTAAGCACTTTGAGCAAGTAGACCATTAAGCAACACCTCATCCCCTTTTAATTGTATTGGCTTTCCTATGGACTCAATGTAATCTTGGATCACTAAAATATAAATGAAGAGTCTTGAGCTTTTGCCAATATGTGTCCTTAGCATTTTGAATGGGTTCCACATCATCTTGTCCTTGCCATGACATTGTTGAACCTATCTGAAATACACTAGGTAGATGTATTTGTCCAACAAGAGATATGTTGACATTAATTACCAAAATCACCCAGGGAGAACTTGTGCTTTCATCATGTTGCACCAAAGAGGCACCCTTTGGGGCTGCCTTGGGAACCCGCATGCTGGCCTTGCTCCTTTAGCGCCAAAGAGGAAAGCCTCGCTGTCTGGGCCTGCTGGCACGGGTCCTGGCAATGCCTATTATGGCCCATGTCACCCACGTGCAGCGTGAGGTGGGGTGGTGAGCCTAGGAGTATCCGCTCCGCGAGGGGCCTCGGGATGCAACCTCGGGAGGCTGCCCTCACGGAGCCCTTGGGGCGCCAAACGAAGCTTGCCGCCGCTCGCCTCACGAGGCGGGGGCCTCGTGAGGGCTTTGCTCATGGAGTCCTGGAGTTGGGCTGCATCGGGCCCTTCGACGCTAACGCGCGATGGGTCGCAGGCCGATGGTCCTGGGTACCCCCAGTCCCAAAGCCCTGACATTTCTCGAAAGGGATTTGTCTTCAATGCGGGGGATGTAGAAATGACGGAACAAGTCCACATCGGGGACAACCCCGACAAAATCATCGCATAGATGAGCAAAAACCGCCATGCATGTCATCGCGTTGGGTGTGAAATCCAACAGGCGGAATCCATAAGCGTACATCATGGCGCTGAAGAAATCAAAAAATGGGGAAGAAAGGTCGTAATAGAAATATGCGCAGAAGAAGGGGTACAAATCTACTGGGCGCTTGGGCCCTTCTGGGACAGGCGCAGGTGCCCCATGGCCGCCTTTGGTCTCTCTACCCCACATGAATGCATATGTCGCGATCAATGTGTTGGCGTCCAGGTCTGACGACAAGAAGACAACATTCTCCCATCGTCGCTTGACCTGCTCGTCCGCCTCCTTCTCCTCCGCTCCTGGGTCGGCAGGCTTGGCCGCCTATTTCCCCTTTACAACACCCTTCTTGCGCCCCATTCTGAGATTCGAGGGGAGGAAGAGGATCTGTTGAGGTCTGGGGATGGATGGTGGCGGCGGGGGTGGTTTCTGTCGCAAGGAAGAAGATGAAGCGAGGGGAAACGGGTGTGAATGAGCAGCACCCCTTCGCGTTACCTTTTTATTGGGACTACGCGAGGGGTCTGGCTCTTTGTTGTTTCTCCTGATAAAAAAGAGCCCTCCCAGGCGCACTACCAAATAATTGTTGCAAGCCCACATTCCCCACAACCCGCATTAATTGTGTCGGATGGATGTGTGATTGACAGGTCATCATGGTCAAAACTGCGTAGACAGCGGTTCTTCGCCGCATGTTTGTGCACTGTTTGGGCCTAACCCAATGATGCCCCTCGGCACGTATGGCTCAGGCCTGGGGGCTCCTGTCGGTGTACAATAATAGGGTTGTTTGTTTCCCCCTGACTTGTGCACAGACCAGTACGGCCGCCGGGGGCTGCCGGGTATCGCCGGGCATCCAAAGCTCCAAACCAAGTCAGCAACTAATCCAAGGGTTCTCGAAATAGTCTCCCTTGCCGGCCAAGCAAGGCCAGCGGGATCAAAGCAATGGTTAAATCGAGGCCAAGACACCCCGACAAGGTCTCCAAGGCCGCCAGGGCCAAAGGCGTGGCCTCAAGATGAAGGCCCGACAAGCTCCATGCCGACAAGCACCACCAGTTGCTACCGCTCCACCTCATCAAGCCACCAGTTACTAATCAGTGCGGTGTCGAGCCCTCAGGCAGCTAGGTAATTCTTGTCGAGCACGTGGCAGCACACTGGAGGAGTAAACCACCCGTGTTGACACCTGTCCCAAAGGCGTGTCAAGTAGATAAGCGATGGTTAAGCAACCGAAGGAAGAACAATGTCGGGCTTCAACCTCCACACGACACCTAGCAGCGCATTTAATGTGTTTTGTCCTAACTGCCAGAGTTACGTATGATAGCTCTACATTAGTCTAATCCCCCCATAATGACCTTTTTGCCACTGTGGTAACTCCTTGAGCTATAAAAGGAGGGCTAGGGCAACATTAGAGGGGGTTCGGATCCTTGACAACCCTCACGCATAGGTATTCGTGTAGCTGCCCTCTTCCCAACTCTTGTCGGGGGAGAGTGCTCCGTGTACTTGTGCCCTACCACCACTAATACACCGAAAGCAGGAGTAGGGTCTTACGTCTCTGGGCAGCCCGAACCTGGGTAAAATTGTGCGCTCCTCGTTGTCTTTGCTCTTTGCATCGACCGCCACCCCTCGCCGAACCAGCAAAGGGGCTTCTTTCCCCATATATCGCTGTCTTCGGTGCCGACATATGTGGTTCAAATGAAGTTTCCCTGGGAACAGGCCACCAACAACACTGCTGAGTACGAAGGATTGTTTCCCAGACTCCGCATCGCAATCGACCTTGGTATCAGAAAGTTGATCATCAGAGGCGACTCGCATTTGGTGGTGAAACAAGTGAACAAGGATTACCAGAGCCCGTTAATGGAAGCATATGTGGATGAACTGAGGAAGTTGGAAGCGCACTTTGACGGTCTACAGGCAGAGCATCTTCCTCGTGCTGAGAACAATATTGCTGACAACCTGTCGAAGATTGCCGCCAAGAAATTACCTCCAGAACCAGGTACATTTGCGCCCCTTCTGAATCAACCCTAAGTCACACCATCGATGAGGGCAAACAAGAGAAGGAAGTTGAATTCTGGTGAGTACTTTCTGGCAGAGCTTCCAACAGCCACCGGGAAGAAGCTTGATGAAAATAACCCAACGCTTGTAGGTGAGCAGCAGGCTCCGGCGCTGCCCCGGGTCCTTGCCATTGAGACAAGTGCTCCCGTGGCGGAAGAGATGCCTTTAGTCCTTGTCGTCGAGCCACAGGCTCCCGCATGGGCACAATAGATAGTCCATTTCTTATAGACAGTTCAACTTCTCGATGAACAAAGAAGCTGAGAAAGTAGCACGCCAGTCAAGTATGTATCAGTTTGTTGATAGCATTTTGTACACACAGAGGCCGAATGGGGTGAAATTGAAGTGCATCTATTGGGAAGATGGACAAAAGCTGGCAGTGGAGATATAGAAGGGGTGTGTGGCTCCCATATCAAGTCCCACGCACTTGTCGGCAAGGTCTTCTGTCAAGGTTTCTATTGGCCGATGGCTCTTTAAGACATAGTGGATGTGGTAACAAGGTGCAAAGCGTGCCAGTTCCATGCCAAGAACATTCATTAGCCAACTCAAGCTCTTCAGCCAATTCCTCTCTCCGGGCCTTTCTTGGTCTGGGGGCTCAATATCCTCGACCCCTTTCCCCGTGCCATCGGGTGCTTTGAGTACTTGTACGTGGTGATCAACAACTTCACAAAGTGGCCTGAGGTACAGGCAGTGAGAAAGGTAACAGCATAGTCAGCCACCAAGTTCTTCAAAGGACTAGTTTGTCATTTTAGTTTGCCCAGTCGGGTGATCACCTGCAATGGCACGCAGTTTAAGAGTCGCGCCTTCATGCAATGCTGTCAATACCTTTGTAGCAAAATTCATTTTGCATCAGTTGCTCACCGAAGAAGCAATGACCAGGTCCAGTGGGCAAACACAGAAGTGTTGCGAGGACTCAAGACAAGAACATTTGATAGGTTGCACAAGTGTGGAAGGGGTTGGATTAACGAGTTGCCGGCGGTTCTTTGGTCACTCAGGACGCCACTAAGTCGAGCCAGCGATGTGACACCCTTCTACCTGGTCTATGGTGCAGAAGTGGCGCTCCCCATAGAACTCACATATGGGTCACCTCGAGTGCAAGTTTTTGACGAAGCTAGGTGAGTGCAAATGCGGCATGACGATGCCATGCTCCTCGAGGAAGATCATCTCTGGGTTGTTGTGTGTGTTGCATGTTACAAGCAAGGTTTGCGCCGCTACCATAGCCACAAAGTGCACGCCCACAGCTTTGAGGAAGGTGACCCTGTTCTTCGTCGGATTCAGTCCGCGAAGCAAACAAACAACTTGACACCAAAGTGGGAAGGCCCTTACAGGGTAGCACGAGTCACCAGACCCGGCGCAGTCTATCTTGAGACTGAAGATGGCACTCAGGTGCGTAACTCATGGAATATTGAGCATCTTCACAAGTTCTAGCCGTGAGGTGTGGTTGCCGGGCATCCCGGCAACCCTTTTTATACAAGTTTGTTGGCAAGACATGTAATCCTTTGTACAAAGCCAAGCGTAGACCCTGTGCATAGTAAAATAAAGATAAGTGTTTTCACAGTTCTTTGTCAAATATATATGTGTGTATATATATATATATATATATATATATATATATATATATATATATATATATGTTTGTACATGTTGTATGCAGGGTTGTGTTAGATGTTGCCTTGCATGAAATGCTTAAGAAACTGTCAAGGTTTCCAGCCTCCTCTTTTCTCTTCTTTATTTTTCTCAAAAGGACATAAGGGTTCCTCACGTGCAAATTTCCCGAGGTGGGGAGTGACGGTACAGATACCACTAGTGACATTGAAGTTATCATCCACGACAAGAAGTACAACAAAGAAAGAGCTAAGTTGAAAATCTTTGAAACAAACTCTTTGTTGTAGTTGCATTTCTTCCTTGAACGATTCTGGCCTTTGTATGAGAAAGTATGAGAAACCTGCACGCTAAGGAACCTTGTCATGACTAGCCGTGCTCTTACTTTGTTTCGAGTTCGCTCGGCAACTTATGTAGCTGTGCTGAGACCGTCAAGTTTGACCTTGTCGGCGGCGGCACTTCCGGGAGGCTGCTAAGGACCTGTTCCTCAAGCGCTCACGGCAAGAGTGCACGCACTGGCAAGTTTTCAGCAAGCGTAGGGTACGAAAATCATGCAAAGACATAATAAGAGAAGGAAGATAGCACACATCCATTCATCAGATAGCAAGTTATATTACATCATAAGCCAAATGCAGTCCTCACTTAAGATGATCTTGTCTGTTACATGAGCTGCACTTGCAGCCAAATGATACAAGCAAAGGGCTAGTCCTTGTGCTGGCCCTCAGTCCTGGGGATCTCAGCAACCTTGTCAGCGAGAGGCACGACAAGCTCCTTGGCGGCCTTGGTATCCACTCCCTTCGGCAACCTTTTGAAAGCCTTGGAGATGTCGAGGCCAGGGTTCCCACACACGAGCTTGACAAAGAACCTTGAAGAGGACGTCGCAGCAGAATTTGCGGGATTCATGGGCGACACTAGTGGATCTCTCCACATGGTGCATCTCCAGCGCGTTGATGAGATTCTTGAAGAAGAGTGCCAGCCTGGCACTTGGGGCCTCATGCTTGTCATCCATGAAGATGTAGTTGTCCAGCTACATGATGGTCAGCTGCGAGCTAAGGCGTTCTGGTATGTCGACAAGGCCAGTGCTCCAGAGCTCCGTGTTGTCCCTTAACTCATTGATGGACTTCTCAGTGCTGGCGAGTGAAGCCTTCTCGTTGTTCCAGTTCTCCCGCAAGCTCTTCTCTCTAGATTTCCTCTCTTCCAGGCATTGTTCCAGAGTTTTGAGCTTCAGGTCCAAGTCTGCAATGGAATTCTTGGCAGTGGAGAGCTCATTGTTCTTGGCGGAGATGGAACTCTGTAGTTCGGCCAAGGTGTAAGCTACCTTCTCTGCGTGAGCTTTGTTGCCAACTAGAGTTTCCTCAAGTTCCTTGACCCTGGCGTCCAACTCTGCGTTGGCGGCCTCGGCAACCTTTGTAGCCTTGATGGGTTCCTCAATCTTGCAAGCGTGGTCTAGTGCTTGAGCCTCCAGGGATTTCTTATGCTCTTACTCTAGCCCCTGGGTCTGCAGCGTGAGCAGAGTCTCGGTCTCTTCATCATTGCCACGCAGTTGAGCGACAAGTGACTTCTCTCTGGCGGCAAGGCCCCTTTCCTTGGTGTCAAGCTATGCTTGTCAGTTGGATAACTTGCCGTCTAGGGCTGCTGCCTCCTTAGTAGCGGCGAGCTTCTTCTCTTCACCCTGGATGCTCTCGAGCTTCTCTTTGTACCATTTGCGGGTTTCTTCAACCCCCTCGTCCTGCTTCCATTCAGCCAACTCCATGTCTTGCCGATCCACTTGGATCTTATCCCAGCGGGCGCTGTACTCTTTTGCACATCTTGGAAACCGGCAGCCATGGCTTTTAGGAAGGCAAGATCGGTAGCACTGTCATCGGAGGTGCCTCTTTCAGTGGAGCCGTGGGACAAGGGGATGAAAATCCCAGCAAATGCGTCCTCAGGGGTAGTATTCCCTTCATCAGATGAGCCGGGGGTTTCAGAGTGGTGCAGTTGAAGAGAAGGCATCGATGGAATTGCTGTGAGCTGCTACTCCGGCAAGATCGGGTGATCGATGGTGCTTGGGTCCCCATGGCCAGCATCTCTTACCTCGACGTCAGCACTGGCAGAGGCAGATGCGCTACTAGGAGCCTTGTCGGCTTTCTCAGCGGCCTTCCTGGCCTCTTCGGCTTCTGATGCTGCAGCCTCTGCAACAGAAATCCTAGTAGTTTTTTTTGACCGTGAACACTAGGAAAGGCTCCTACTGTGTAGCTATATTAAAAAACAGACATAAGCTGTACAGATTACATTTTACAAGGGAGGAGAGGGGGGCCTACCCCTTTGGGGCAGAGGGGGGTGAACTAAAGCTAATGAACTAGCTTAGGGAGTTTACAAAAGCAAGCACTAGAGGCCTATGTGCCTCTTTAACTCTGTGCTGAAGAAGTTCAAAATCTTTAGGGAATCTACGAAGCCACGACTGTAGTGTGGGGTCCACTGCTCTGAAGTGTTTGTTGTTTCTTTCTTTCCAGAGACTCCAAGCAGCAACAAGGAATTTTTCCATTAGCATCGTCATGGTTTGGTTGGCCTTCTTGTCTTGGATGGAATGGAAGTGATCGGAGAATGGCTCCCAGTCCAGGTCTAGTCAAGCCCAACACTGTCGGCTGAATGAGCAGGTAAATATCATATGATCAACCATTTCTTCGATGTTGAGTCCACACAGGAGGCAGTCATGGTCATCCCCAATGTTATAGTGTCTTGTTTTGAGCATGTTGCGCGTGTTGAGCCTGTCACTAAAGAGGAGCCAACCAAAGACCTTAATTTTCATGGTACATTTGGATTTCCATAGCCATGAGAAGACTGGGTGCGTTTGGACCTCCCGAAAGTAGAAGCTATAGTAATCCGTTGACTTGAAGATCGTTTTGCCCCAAACATAGTGCCACACATCTGAAGTGGCCGTCAAGGGTTGGAATTGTGTGGTCGTAGCTTGTATGTCACGTATCTCTGCATGAGCCTGTGGGGATAGGGGAAGATGGAAGGCCTCTCCAATTGACGTGATGCACAAGAAATCTTTGACAGATACATCTTGAAGGGTTGTAAAGGAAAAAGATCGAGGGTGGGAGTTCATAAGGGGTTCATGGGACCATAAATCCTTCCAGAAGAGCGCGGTGGTGCCACAGACGATGTTGATCCTCGAAATCCCTCTGAACATTGGGGTGAGCTTGAGAATGTCACACCACCAGAATGAACCTATCGGGTCAGTTGCATGCGGGACTTTGTCATTATAATATGATTTCCAAGTGAGTTGCACCCATGGGATGTCCACTTTGTTATAGAACTTGTGCAGAAACTTCATGAGGAAAGCTTCATTTTGGATACGTAGGTTTAAGACCCCGAGCCCTCCCTTGTTCTTGGGCCTACAGACCATGTCGCATGCCGCCAAAGAATTGCACTTCTCCCATTGATCCGTCTTCTTGATCCATAAATAGCGTCATCTGATTTTGCCTAGCATCTCAATGAGCTTGGGGGGAGTTTGAGGGTGCACATAGCATAGATCAGGAGGGAGGTGACTATTGAGTTAAGCAAGGTGAGCTTCCCAGCGTAGGACATGAGAGATAGCGTGGAGGTTAAGTTGCGTTCCCCAGAACTGACCAGAGGCATGAGCTCTTGAATTGTAGGGCAGGAGGTGCCCAAGGGAAGGCCAAGGTACGTAAATGGGAGTGTTCCAACCGAGCATTCAAAAATAGCCGCCATGCTAGCTGTGAGCTCCTCATCCACGTTGATGGGTATAAGCGTTGATTTGTGGAAGTTAATCTTGAGTCCAATGGATTGCGCATAGTCCACTAGAATTCCCTTGATGACTGTGGCTTGTTGTGTACATGCGGGCATGAGTAAGAGTGTGTCGTCCGCATATTGGATAATTGGATAGTCCATATCACCAGTGCTGGGGAAGGGCAGCTGTATCAATCCTTTCCGATAAGCATCATTTATGGCAGACTATAACAGATCAATTGCGAGCACAAAGATCAGCGGGGATAAGGGATCCCCTTGACGGACACATCTACGGCAATGAAATTGTCGGCCTGGAACCCCATTTAAGAGTATTGAAGATCGTCCTTAGGAGAAAATGCAATTGATCCAAGAAAGCCATTTGTCATTAAACCCCATGTGTTTCATAATGTTGATCATTGGTTCATGCTCGATGGTATCAAATGCTTTGGCAAAATCTAGCTTTAGAAGGACAATTTTCCTTTTAGAAGCTTGACACTGGTGGATGTATTGGAACGACCAAGCGAGGCAGTCCTGGATCGATCTTCCCTTGATGAACCCATATTGGTTTCGGTGAACGATCTTTAGGATTACTTTTTGCAACCTATTGGCAAGGAGTTTGGTGATGAGCTTGAGGCAACGGTTAAGAAGAGTGATTGGCCTGTAATCATTGACCGTTGTCGGAGATCTATTTTTTGGTATGAGGGTGATGAGACCATCATTAATGCTTTGTAAGTTAAGTTTGCCTTCATAGAATTGATCACACAACATGTAGAAGTCAGTTTTGATGATGGGCCAGTAGGCTTTGAGGAAGAGTGCACTAAAACCGTCAGGGCCAGGTGCTCGGTCCGCGGGCATTTCTTGTATGACTTTGTTGATTTCCTCAGTGGTGAAGGGCGTGGTAAGGATCGAGGTTCACATTGGGGCGGATCAAATTTGGCAGGTCAAACTTCATGGTAGTAGGAGTGGAAGTGCCCAATCTCTCTGTGTATGCCTGAAATAGGAGAGCCTCCTTGCCCGTATGATCATCCAAAAAAGTCCATCTGTGGTTTGAAGGTTGGTGATATTATTTTTTTGATACCTCTCAGTGGCAACAGCTTGAAAAAAAATTTGTGTTTTCATCCCCGAACTTGACCCAACGTATGGTGCAGCATTTTTTCCAATATTGCTTTTGATAGTCTAGCAATCTCAAAAGATGTTTCTTCAAGATCTTACGGAAGTTGCTCTCGGGGGTTGTCAACGGCCTGAGGTTTTCTAGCTCATCAATGTGTGCCAAAGCTTGGTTAGAGTTCTCAATTGCGATGGTTAGTCGCGAGATGGTTTTACTCCAAGCTTTTAGCGCCTGCCGCTGGGCCTTGAATTTTTTGCATAGTATTGTGGCAGCATTAGTGGCTCGGACGGGCTTATTCCAAGTGTTCCTGACTAGATCCTTCAATCCTGGGTGGAGTAACCAATAAGATTCGAAACGAGAGAGCTTTGCCCGAGGTATTTTTCTTTCAATGCTAACCACGCAGGGGGTATGATCAGAGACCGGTTTGCATAAAGGTTTAACGAGGGTATTGGGGTACGTGTGTGTCCAGTTGAGTGAGCTGAGAAACCAGTCGAGCTGCTCGAGGAGGGGAACTTGTTGCATGTTACTCCAAGTGTAGGCCCTGCCCTTGATTGGCAGTTCAATAAGATTGTGGTTTCTGATGATATCATTGAAAGTGGCCATGTCATTAAGATCACCCCCTGGCTTGTTACGGTTTTCTGGGCCTCGAATGTAGTTGAAATCTCCTAGTAGGAGGCAATCCTCATTAGGTTGTATGTCAAGATCATAAAGCCAGTTGGTGTAGTTGTCACATTCAAGGCCAGTACAAGGGCCATATATGTTGAAAAGAGTCCAAGATTGGGCCGAGAGGGTGCCGGTAAAGCGGACAGCTAGCACAAATTCTTCGCACAGGATTACATCACCAGTGAAAATGGAGTTGTTCCATACAGTGAGAATGCCACCCAAGGCCCCCATCGAGGGAACAAAAGCGAACTTATCAAATCTTTTAGGACAGCAGTTCTTAATAAAAGCAAGGTCGATAAACAGTTTTTTTGCTTCCTGAAGGCAAACTATAGAGCAACCACTATTAGAAATAGCATTCGAGAGAGCTAAAAGTTTTTTATCCGAATTGAGACCACGAACGTTCGAGCACAAGACGTTCCTAGTAGTTTCATCGACTGCTCTCTTTGTGATCTCTTGAATGTCTACGATGGGCTCCTCCTCCTACAATGGAGTTGAGCCTGTAAGATGGGAGAGAAAGAGAAAGGAGTGGAAGGAGTTTAAGATTCAAATCAATTTCAAGGAGACAAAAAAGAAGAAGAGAAAAAACAACAAGGATAAAAGGGCAGTCGACAAAGGTTTACCTTGATGGGCTTTTGGAGGAGACCTTGATTCTTCTCTTGCAATGTCAATTGTCGTCAGCCGGTCCTCGGCAGCGTTGGTTGCTGGTGGGTCCTCAATGCGGGCAATTTCTTCTTGGCACCCCTCTGGAGGAGGGGTGGACCTTGTCGGCGAGCTGCTTGGTGGAGGAGCAGAGGTTGAGAGCGTCACTAAGGGCTCCACTCCTTGGTGCTCTCCCTCCGAAGGATCGCTCCCCGCCTCCTTGTCGGTTTCCATGATGTCAGTTTCATAGGTGGAGCCTGCCAGTAGGAGTTGGGGGATGGAGCCGGCAACATTTGAAGGAGTTGGCTCTTCTTCAATGTCTGTTGTTGCCTCACTCTCTTCGGCAAGCCTGGCCTTCTTCTGGTGCCTCCCCGCCAATGGCACCACATCCCTACAAGGCAAAGCCATCCAAGATGGTCAGAATTAACAATGGATGTTAGACATATGACGATGAGAAGATGGAGTGCTTACTCCTCTTTCTCACCGGGCTCGCTAAGGACGGACAATTCATAGAGCACTGCCGCCTCGGCTCTGGTCATGGTAAGCGGCGGTGGAGGGCTCTTGACCTGCTTGGTCCTTGAAGAAGCTGGGGGCTATGAAGCACCCACCTCTTCAACAGTTGACAAAATCAATTACTAGGATGTCGAGACATGGGGAGGTCACCGCCGAGAAGGTTGCGGTCGGGAATCCTTGTTGGCCGCCTTGGTCCCGACAAGCTCTGTGCTTGGCGGATTAGGGCATGCTATTTTGGTATTGCCGGGCATCTTTGCGATGGCAGCTTTGGTGCAGGTAGGAGGAATATACTTATCTTCCTCCCCTCCTCCTACTCGTCATCGTCCCCTTCTATCTCTCCAACGGGCTCCACCTTATCATCCTCGTGTTCCTCGGCAGGATCATCGTCATATGTGATCTCGTCGGTGTTCTCTTCAGCGTCTTCTTCAATAGGCCACTCTTCGGCATCATCCTCAACAGGATCACTTGCACCCTCTTCGGTGTGCTCTACATTGTGTTGCAGCACAAGCGCTCCCTTGCGGGCGGCTTTGGCTTTCTTCCGAAGAGGGGGTGCCTTTTTGGCCTCTTTGCCTCTTGCCTTGAGGAATTTGGCTTTGTCATTCCTATTGGGGTGCACCATGTCATCCTCCACCCTGACGGCCACCTCCTTTAGGCCGGCAAACCATGTCATCCTCCATCCCTGGTGGGCACTATCCATTGCACCAGGACACCTTGGGTGTCGCTGACATTTTTGCTAGGATGTCACTCTCGGCGGAGTTGTTGCAAAGCGGAACCACCTTCTCCGATAGGTGGAATTCGTAGCCTCTGTTAAAGAGCTGGTAGATGAGAAAATAGTGCTCCATCACCGACAGGTTTTTGTCGGCCCGAGTATGCAGGCATGTTGGATCGGTGGAGTTCTAGTACTCCCATGCTTTCTGGTCTCCTCTGTGCTGATGCGGGTCAATTCGACGACAGGTGAAATCTGCCCCCACCATCTCTATGGTCAGGCCAGCAGCCTTGAGACAGTGGATCGTGTACAATGCCATCCCCAGTTTGGCGTCGTTGGGCCGACATTGCTCCAAGTATTCCCCTTCTCGATTCTCTGGGTCCAGAGGCGACAGAAGGAAGGAATTTCATCTTGCTGGTATTGCTTGATCCAGCACCAATCTGCCCTCCACTCGTTCCACTTGGTGTGTAGTTTTCCATCAACATAGTGCTCCTTCATCCACATCTTGGAATCCAAGTAACACTGCTGGAGGGAGCATCATTCTTGATCCATGGGATGAAGAAATGCTGGAACAGGGCAAGATTGGGTGACACCCCCAAAAAGTTTTCACACAGGTGGGCGTAAATGGACATGCCAGTGATGGCATTGGGGGCAAAATCCAGCATGTGGAATCCGTATGACTGCATGACATCTACAAAGAAATCTGAGAAGGGCGGGTAGAGCCCGCCATAGAAATACCCAACAAAGAAGTAGAATTGGTTGCTCGTTGGTTCCGCAGACCCTGGGAGAACTTCCATGGTTGGGTGGTTGTCGGTCTTGCTTGACCAGACATATGAGTATTTCTTGGTCAGATCATCGGCCTTCAGCATCGGCGAAAAGACGATGTTCTCCCACTGGGGTTTTTATCCCTCTCAAGCTTCTTCTTCTCCGCCTCAGGGTCCACTTCCTGCTTCACTCTCTTTGGGGCCATGGCGAGTGCGGGGCTGGGGATTGGGGAATGGCGCAGTGGAGCAACAGCGAAAGGAGCAAGCTTGTTCTGTTCTGCACAAGGAAGAAGATGATGGAGGCGGATGCTAGATTGGAAGCGAAAGGGGTTTAATGAGAGCCTCTCTCGTGGTTTCATTTTTATGGGGAAGGAGCGGAGGCTGGCTATTTTCCGTCCTACGTGGCTGCGCATTTTAGGCGCACTACCCCTGGCAGCCATTTTGTTCCACCTCTTCCATGTTCTGCATTTAATGTGCGTCGCGGGGGCATGGTAAAATAGAAGATTACTACAATTATTCTCCGCCACGCGTGCATGTGCACTATTTGGGACTAGCCCAATGATGCCTCACATGCGTGTATGGCCTAGACCCCAAGGCTCCTGTCGATGTACTAAATTGGGGGTCCGTTAGTACCCCAGACTTGTGAACAGGCAGTTGCAGCCCTTCGGACGGCAAGGCCTTACTGGAGGATAACTCGACCCAAGCCTCAATACTTGGGCACCAAGACCACGAAGAAGACCTCCAGGCAGGTGATCGAGAAGTACTAAGTTAGTACTGAAGATCAAGACTTCAGTCACTGGCAAGCCTCGCATCGGCAAGCTAAGACCCGGCAAGCTTCCCCCTTCTTTGATCTCGATCGCTCCACCTCATCGACCAGCAGATGGCTTGTCAAGATTAGGTGTCGAGTGGGCGTGCGACTTGGGGAGGATCATCAAGACGCATGTCAACACGTCACATGCAGATCAACTTTATTGACTCCCTTCTAGTGGACGTGTCGAGGAGATATGCTCATCCACGTCGACGGCACAGAAGGAGAGACGCATTTTGCCAAAGGAATGCTATCAGTTCATGGAACATTAAATGCCCTTGTCCTAGTCCGACAGGATTGTTGGGATATACGGTAGGGTGTGTCGACTGCAAATTAAAAATTCCTACATGCAAAACAACTAGGAACATGGCACGGGAATGGATCACAGATCATTACCACTAGCAGTGCAGTGGAAGTAGAGTTGGGGTAGCGCATCACCGGAGTCGTTCCCTCCTCGTCGATCTCCCACGTAGTCGATCGGTTCCCACGTATAGGTTCACCGGAGCGGCACAAGCGCACCACCTCTAACGGTATCCGCGCGTGCAGGAGGAACACCGTGCGGCAGACTGCTAGGTCTGACCACATAGTTGGCGGCGAGTGGAGGTGGCTACTTGCAACACATGCAAAGCCCTAGTGACGGCGCCAAAGCGATAAACCAATGAGTGTGCCGCACCTCCACTATATATAGGCGTCCGTCGCAGGCTCAACACTTGGGCCTCGCACGGACCCTAAAGCCCAAAATCTGTTCGGCCCGGATCCGAGTCCGAGTAGGACCACATCTGACTCGTGGAGTCCGATCCAGCCTCACAGGTTCCTTCCCTTAAGCGCGCGACCCCTTAGGTTCAAGTCGGCTTGGTCGCAGGTCAGATCACCTCCAACCTGCTCGGTTGGTAGCGGCCTCTAGCAAGGTATGCCAACCACCAAGTAGACAATGAAGCCGGTTGGCGAACCTATACAACATGTCACTCTTTTGTTCTGTTTGCCACACAATATATGTTGTCAGGCTCAAGGCAAGTCTGTCATCCTTGTGCTAGCATGACCTCTTTGTCATTCTAGTGATGCCGACCACTAACTAGATTATCTCATAATCCCTGTTGCAGGGCCATGCTTATCTTTGTCGGACCACACGAGGGGCCCAGAGTATATCTCTCCTGATCGGAGGAGCAAATCCCATCTTGCTCGACCATGTCTCGCAGCATGGGTCTGGACAAGCCCGAAACCTACCTTTGTAACTACCCAGTCACGGAGTAGCATTTGGTCGGCCCAAAGTAGGTCTGTCACCATCCTGAGCACATGCGCCAGCTCAGGTTTTAGGACATAGAATGTATGTTGTACTAGAGACTCACAGATGACATATCGCTGCGTCTCATAGTTGTGTCTGTCTGACTCGGACCTTATCTCAACTCGGATCCGACTATGTCGAATCTGACCAGATCCTTCCGAGTCCATATTATCCAGTTAGCATCCAATGCTCCATGGCTAGTGAGACCAAGCCGTCGACCATGTTATATGCTAGTCTAGTCGGCTGCGCGTCCACACAACTCTTTCAACTAGGGACCTTTTAGGACAGTCATCATACAATGCATAGTCCCTTAAACAAGTCATGTACTTGCTGATACACATCATTGATAATGTCCAAGGACTATCTATATTCATAAACACATAGGAAATATCATCATACATGATTGCCTCTATGGCATATCTCCAACAGTCTCCCACTTGCACTAGAGTCAATAAAATAAACATGGTATGCCCATAGCTCTAACGTGCCCCTCATGCTTGGGTTGTGGAAGCGGCTTAGTCAACGGATCCGCAACATTTGCATCTGTGTGAATTTTGCATAACTCTACATCACCACTCTTTACGATATTTCATATCAGGTGATATTTCCGATCTATGTGTCTGGTCTTATGGTGATTCCTCGGCTCCTTGGCTTGTGCGCTGGCACCAGAATTATCACAATAAAGGTCCAACGATTTTACCAAGGCTGGGAAAATACCAAGATCATCCAGAAAGTTCCGGATCCAAACACCCTCCTTTGTAGCTTCACAAGCCGCAATGTATTCGGCTTATGTGGTAGAATCAGCCACCGTATCTTGCTTGGAACTCGTCCAGCTCACTGCTCCTCCGTTCATGACGTACACGAATCCAGACTGTGATTGGCAATCTTCTCTATCGGTTTGGAAACTAGCATCGGCGTAACCCTTTATGATGAGCTCTTCCTCACCTCCATAAACTAGAAACATTTCCTTAGTCATTTCAGGTACTTCAGAATATTGTTCACCGCTGCCTAGTGACTCCCACCGGGGTTAGCCTGGTATCTGCTTGTTAGGCTTATTGTAAAAGCAATGATACGTCTCCAATGTATCTATAATTTTTTATTGCTCCATGCTATTATATTATCCTTTTTGGATGTTTTATATGCATTAATATGCTATTTTATATGATTTTTGGGACTAACCTATTAACCTAGAGCCCAGTGCCAGTTTCTATTTTTTCCTTGTTTTAGAGTTTTGCAGAAAAGGAATACCAAACGGAGTCCAAACGGAATAAAACTTTCGCGATGATTTTTCTTGGACCAGAAGACACCCAAGAGACTTGGAGTGCAAGTCGGAAGAGCCGCGAGGCGGCCACAAGGGTGGAGGGCGCGCCCAGGGGGGTAGGGCGCGCCCCCCGACCTTGTGGGCCCCTCGTATCCCCTCTGATCTAGATCTTTCGCCTACACATACTATTATACCCCAAAAACATCCAGGGGAGCAACAAAACCACTTTTCCACCACTGCAACCTTCTGTACCCGTGAGGTCCCATCTTGGGGCATTTTTTGGCATCCTGCCGGAGGGGGATTCGATCATGGAGGTCTTCTACATCAACACCATTGCCTCTCCGATGAAGCGTGAGTAGTTTACTTCACACATACGGGTCCATAGCTAGTAGCTAGATGGCTTCTTCTCTCTCTATGATTCTCAATACAAAGTTCTCCTCGATGTTCTTGGAGATCTATTCGATGTAATACTCTTTTGCGGTGTGTTTGCCGAGATCCGATGAATTGTGGATTTATGATCAGCTTATCTATGAATATTATTTGAATCTTCTCTGAATTCTTATATGCATGATTTGATATCTTTGCAAGTCTCTTCGAACTATCGATTTGGTTTGGCCAACTAGATTGGTTTTTCTTGCAATGGGAGAAGTGCTTAGCTTTGGGTTCAATCTTGCGGTGTCCTTTCCTAGTGACAGTAGGGGCAGCAAGGCACGTATTGTATTGTTGCCATCGAGGATAAAAAGATGGGGTTTTCATCATATTGCTTGAGTTTATCCCGCTACATCATGTCATCTTACTTAATGCATTACTCTGTTCTTATGAACTTAATACTCTAGATGCAGGCAGGAGTCGGTCGATGTGTGGAGTAATAGTAGTAAATGCATAATCGTTTCGGTGTACTTGACACGGACGTGATGCCTATATTCATGATCATTGCCTTAGATATCGTCATTACTTTGCGCTTTTCTATCAATTGCTTGGCAGTAATTTGTTTACCCACCGTAATAATTTCTATCTTGAGAGAAGCCTCTAGTGAAACCTATGGCCCCCGGGTCTATTTTCCATCATATAAGTTTTCGATCTACAATTTCCGTTTCCTATTTCTTTTACTTTGCAATCTTTACTTTCCGTTCCATAAACCAAAAATACCAAAAATATTACTTTACCGTTTATCCATCTATATCAGATCTCACTTTGCAAATAACCATGAAGGGATTGACAACCCCTTTATCGCGTTGGGTGCAAGTTGGTGTTTGTTTGTGCAAGTATTCGGTGGCTTGCGTGTTGTCTACTACTGGATTGATACCTTGGTTCTCAAAAGCTGAGGGAAATACTTACTCTACTTTGCTGCATCACCCTTTCCTCTTCAAGGGAAAAACCAACGCAAGCTCAAGAAGTAGCAGGAAGAATTTCTGGCGCCGTTGCCGGGGAGATCTACGCCAAGCCAAGACATACCAAGTACCCATCATAAACTCTCATCCCTCGTATTACATTATTCGCCATTTGCCTCTCGTTTTCCTCTCCCCCACTTCTAAAACGATTTTCGAAAGGATTTGCCTTTTTATTCGCCCTTCTTCCATTCGATCTTTTGTTTGCTTGTGTTACCATGTGCCTTCTTTTTACTTGCATCTTCGCTTGCTAAAAGTTTATGGATCCTCACCACTTGCTAATCTTTTTAAGAGATCCAATTATGATGAACCTATTGCTAGTGAGTTGAGTGCACTAGATTATCTTTATGAGGTTTTGCTTGAAATTCGTGAATCTGAAAATTGTGATGAAGTGTTGAAAGAAGAAAATTATAAAGTGATTCATGATAGTTGCTTGAATAAAAAGCATGATTGCAATGGTTTTACTATAAATTCTATTGATGTCAATTGTGCTAATAATATGCAAAACCCTAAGCTTGGGGATGCTAGTTTTGCTAGATCCACTACTTGTTGCAATGATCATGATTGGGGTGATTTTTCTTATGGTCTTGAAAATTTATTTAAGCCTCATGATGAATATGTTTGCAATAATATTGAAAGTGGGTTTGAAAGAGTGTCAACTCTAGGTAATAATGATCCCACTATGGAGTATGATCAATCTTATGAAATTTTTGATAAAAGTGGGCTTGGAGAGGTCATGACTTTATTTTATGATAATCCCACTATTTTGGAAGAGTGTTAACTTTGCATGCATGTGGATCATGTAGAGAATATTTTATGTGATAGCTATATTGTTGAATTTGAATATGATCCCACATGTAATTATTATGAGAGAGGAAAATATGGTCATAGAAATTTTTATGTTGCTAAATTACCTATCTTCATGTTGAGATTGTCTATGTTTTATTCTCCTTCCTTGCATATGCTAGGTTTTTCTTGTCTTGATAATTTGTTTGCTTATAAAATGCCCATGCATAGGAAGTATGTTAGATTTAAACTCGTTTTTCACATGTTTTATGATGCTCTCTTTGTGCTTCAATTCTTCTCTTTTATGTGAGCATCATTGAAATTATCAATGCCTAGCTAAAAAGGCTTTAAAGAAAAGCACTTGTTGGGAGACAACCCAATATTTTTCCTTGCTGTTTTGTTTTGAATAATTCATCTAGCCTCTGGTTAGATGTGGTTTTATGTTTTAATTAGTGTTTGTGCCAAGTAAGACCTTTTGGGATGACTTACGGTGATAGTTGATTTGATCCTGCTGAAAAATAGAAACTTTTGCGTATAGTCCCAGAATTGTTTAAATTGACTGGAGCGTGAAATAACTCTGAATTTTTTACACAAGATTTATATACGAATTACCTATGTTGTCCTAATTTTTCAGAATTTATGGAGTTACATAAGTATTAGAACAATTCTGATCTTCGCAGACTGTTCTGTTTTTGACAGATTCTGTTTTTTATGTGTTGTTTGCTTATTTTGATGAATCTATGGCTAGTATCGGGGGGGTATGAACTATGAAAAAGTTGTAATACAGTATATATTACACCAATATAAATAAAGAATGAGTTTACAACAGTAACAAAAGTGGTGATTTATTTTCTTATACTAACGGAGCTTATGAGAATTTCTGTTGAGTTTTGTGTTGTGAAGTTTTCAAGTTTTGGGTAAGGATTTGATGGACTATGGAATAAGGAGTGGCAAGAGCCTATGCTTGGGGATTCCCAAGGCACCCCAAGGTAATATTCAAGGATGTCAAAAAGCCTAAGCTCCCGGGGCATCCCCTCTTTCGTCTTCGTCTATCAGTAACTTTACTTGAGGCTATATTTTTATTCACCACATGATATGTGTTTTGCTTGGAGCCTCTTGTATCATTTGAGTATTTGCTTTTTAGTTTGCCACAATCATCCTTGCTGTACACACCTTTTGAGAGAGACACGCACGAATCATGATTTATTAGAATGCTCTATGTGCTTCACTTATATCTTTTGAGCTAGGCAAATTTGCTCTAGTGCTTCACTTATATCTTTTTAGAGCGCGGCGGTGATTTTATTTTATAGAAATTGATGAACTCTCGCACTTCACTTATATTATTTTGAGAGTCATTCTAAACAGCATGGTAATTTGCTTTGGTTATAAAACTAGTCCTAATATGATAGGCATCCAAGAGGGATATAATAAAAACTTTCATATATAGTGCATTGAATACTATGAGAAGTTTGATTCCTTATGATTGTTTTGAGATATGAAGATAGTGATATTAGAGTCATGCTAGTGAATAGTTGTGAATTTGAGAAATACTTGTCTTAAAGTTTGTGAGTCCCGTAGCATTCACGTATAGTGAACCGTTATGTGATGAAGTCGGAGCATGATTTATTTTTTGATTGTCTTCCTTATGAGTGGCGGTCGGGGACGAGCGATGGTCTTTTCCTACCAATCTATCCCCCTAGGAGCATGCGCGTAGTACTTTGTTTCGATGACTAATATATTTTTGCAAAAAGTATATGAGTTCTTTATGACTAATGTTGAGTCCATGGACTATACGCATTCTCACCTCTCCGCCATTGCTAGCCTCTCTTGTACCGCGCAACTTTCGCCGGTGCCATAAACCCACCACATATCCTTCCTCAAAACAGCCACCATACCTACCTATTATGGCATTTCCATAGCCATTTCGAGATATATTGCCATGCAACTTTCCACCATTCCGTTATTATGACACGCTTCATCATTGTCATATTGCTTTGCATGATCATGTAATTGACATCGTATTTGTGGCAAAGCCACCGTTCACCATATTTTTATACTTGTCACTCTTGATTCATTGCACATCCCGGTACATCGCCGGAGGCATTCATATAGAGTCATATCTTGTTCTAGCATCGAGTTGTAAATTTTGAGTTGTAAGTAAATAAAAGTGTGATGGTCTTCATTATTAGAGCATTGTCCCATGTGAGGAAAGGATAATGGAGACTATGATTCCCCCACAAGTCGGGATGAGACTCCGGACGAAAAAAAAGAAGAGGCCAAAAAAATGAAAGAAGGCCCAGAAAAATGAGAGAAAAGAGAGAAGGGACAATGTTACTATCCTCTTTGCCACACTTGTGCTTCAAAGTAGCACCATGATCTTCATGATAGAGAGTCTCCTATGATATCACTTTCATATACTAGTGGGAAATTTTCATTATAGAACTTGGCTTGTATATTCCAATGATGGGCTTCCTCAAAACGCCCTAGGTCTTCGTGAGCAAGCAAGTTGGATGCACACCCACTTAGTTTTCTTTTTGAGCTTTCATGAACTTATAGCTCTAGTGCATCTGTTGCATGGCAATCCCTACTCACTCACATTGATATCTATTAATGGGCATCTCCATAGCCCGTTGATACACCTAGTTGATGTGAGACTATCTCCCCTTTTTTGTCTTCTCCACAACCACCGTCTATTCCACCTATAGTGCTATGTCCATGGCTCACGCTCATGTATTGCGTGAAAGTTGAAAAAGTTTGAGAACGTCAAAAGTATGAAACAATTGCTTGGCTTGTCATCGGGGTTGTGCATGATTTAAATATTTTGTGTGATGAAGATGGAGCATAGCCAGACCATATGATTTTGAAGGGATAAGCTTTCTTTGGCCATGTTATTTTGAGAAGACATAATTATTTTGTTAGTATGCTTGAAGTATTATTGTTTTTATGTCAATATTAAAATTTTGTTTTGAATCTTACGGATCTGAACATTCATGCCACAATAAAGATAATTACACGGATAAATATGTTAGGTAGCATTCCACATCAAAAATTCTGTTTTTATCATTTACCTACTCAAGGACGAGCAGGAATTAAGCTTGGGGATGCTTGATACATCTCCAAAGTATCTATAATTTTTTATTGTTCCATGCTATTATATTATCTGTTTTGGATATTTTATATGCATTAATATGCTATTTTATATGATTTTTGGGACTAACCTAGAGCCCAGTGCCAGTTTCTGTTTTTTCCTTGTTTTAGAGTTTTGCAGAAAAGGAATACCAAACGGAGTCCAAACGGAATAAAACTTTCGCGATGATTTTTCTTGGACCAGAAGACACCCAGGAGACTTGGAGTGCAAGTCGGAAGAGCCGCGAGGCGGCCACAAGGTTGGATGGCGCGCCCAGGGGGGTAGGGCGCGCCCCCCGACCTTGTGGGCCCCTCGCAGCCCCTCTGACCTAGATCTTTCGCCTATATATACTCTTATACCCCAAAAACATCCAGGGGAGCAACAAAACCACTTTTCCACCGCCGCAACCTTCTGTACCCGTGAGATCCCATCTTTGGGCCTTTTCCGGCATCCTGCCAGAGTGGGATTCGATCATGGAGGGCTTCTACATCAACACCATTGCCTCTCCGATGAAGCGTGAGTAGTTTACTTCAGACCTACGGGTCCATAGCTAGTAGCTAGATGGCTTCTTCTCTCTCTTTGATTCTCAATACAAATTTCTCCATGATGTTCTTGGAGATCTATTCGATGTAATACTCTTTTGCGGTGTATTTGCCGAGATCCGATGAATTGTGGATTTATGATCAGCTTATCTATGAATATTATTTGAATCTTCTCTGAATTCTTATATGCATGATTTGATATCTTTGCAAGTCTCTTTGAACTATCGATTTGGTTTGGCCAACTAGATTGGTTTTTCTTGCAATGGGAGAAGTGCTTAGCTTTGGGTTCAACCTTGCGGTGTCCTTTCCCAGTGACAGTAGGGGTAGCAAGGCACATATTGTATTGTTTCCATCGAGGATAAAAAGATGGGGTTTTCATCATATTGCTTGAGTTTATCCCGCTACATCATGTCATCTTACTTAATGCATTAATCTATTCCTATGAACTTAATACTCTAGATGCAGGCACGAGTCGGTCGATGTGTGGAGTAATAGTAGTAGATGCAGAATCATTTCGGTCTACTTGACATGGACGTGATGCCTATATTCATGATCATTGCCTTAGATATCGTCATAACTTTTCTATTTTCTATCAATTGCTTGGCAGTAATTTGTTTACCCACCGTAATAATTTCTATCTTGAGAGAAGCCTCTAGTGAAACCTATGGCCCCCGGGTCTATTTTCCATCATATAAGTTTCCGATCTACAATTTCCGTTTCCTATTTCTTTTACTTTGCAATCTTTACTTTTCGTTCCATAAACCAAAAATACCAAAAATATTACTTTGCCATTTATCCATCTATATCAGATCTCACTTTGCAAATAACCGTGAAGGGATTGACAACCCCTTTATCGCATTGGGTGCAAGTTGCTGTTTGTTTGTGCAGGTATTCGGTGGCTTGCGCATTATCTCCTACTGGATTGATACCTTGGTTCTCAAAAGCTGAGGGAAATACTTACTCTACTTTGCTGCATCACCCTTTCCTCTTCAAGGGAAAAACCAATGCAAGCTCAAGAAGTAGCAAGCAACATCAGGCCTTGTACATATCATGGCATACATGATGGATCCGATTGCCGAAACATACGGAGTCCTACTCATCCTACTTCGCTCATCAGATGTCGAAGGACTCTGAGTCTTGCTTAGCCTTATACCATGTGAGAGTGGCAAGAACCCTTTCTTCGCCTCACTCATGTTGAACTGCTTCAACACTTTATCTATGTACGTGCTCTGGCCTAAGCCGAGCAGCCTCCTCGATCTATCTCTATACATCTTAATGCCCAATATGTAAACTGCTTCACCGAGGTCCTTCATCGAAAATTTGCCATTCAATGATTCCTTGACCGAGTTGAGCATCGAAACATTGTTTCCGATCAACAATATGTCATCCACATACAAGATCAAAAACACAATCAAGCTCCCACTTAACTGCTTGTATAAAGAAGCGTCCTCTTCACCTTTGATGAAACCGAGACCAGTTACGACCTCATCAAAACGAATGTTCCAACTCTGAGATGCTTGCCTCAACTCATAAATGGATCTCTGGAGCTTGCATACCTTACTAGCGCTAGTCGGATTGACAAAACCCTCGGGCTGTATCATATACACGTCCTCGGTTAAATTTCTGTGAAGGAAAGCCGTTTTGACATCCATCTGCCATATCTCGTAATCGAAATATGCAGATATAGCTAGTACGATCCTTACCGACTTCGGCATTGCTACCGGCGAGTATGTCTTGTCGTAGTCAATTCCTTGAACTTATCCATAACCTTTAGCGATAAGCCAAGCTTTGTGGGTCTGAACATTTCCATCCACATCGGTTTTCTTCTTAAAGACCCATTTGCAACCAATGGCTGTTACGCCAGGTGGCGGATCAACCAAGTCCCAGACTTGATTTTCATCCATGGACTTTAACTCGGATCTCATGGCCTCTAGCCATGCCTCGGAATCTGGGCTCACCATCGCTTCCTCATACGTAGCTGCCTCGTCGCTCTCTAGGAACAAAACATCATGCACTCTACGCAATCTTTCCCACCTCCATGGTTCCGGTGCCGCTTCCACTACGGGTTCCCTGAACGACTCTGGTATGATCTCATCACCAGCCAAGTCGTCCCCGAGTGGTCCCTGAATTTGTTCGAGTCGGACCGTCCTCCCACTGGCCTCCCTACTGAGAAACTCTTTCTCAAGGCAAACCCCGTTCCGAGCAACAAACAATTTGTTCTCTTCATGGTTGTAGAAGCTATATCCCAAGGTTTCCTTTGGATATTCCACGAATATGCACTTATCCGACTTGGGTGTAAGCTTGTCTGACATAAGTCGCTTGAAAAATGCTTCGCAACCCCAAATCTTTAGAAAAGATAAACTAGGACTCTTCCCGGTCCACATCTCATGTGGTGTCTTGCCTACGAATTTTGATGGTGCCCTATTAAGTGTGAAAGCTGCAGTTTCTAGAGCGTATCCCTAGAATGACAAGGGTAAATCCGATTTGCTCATCATAGATCGAACCATGTCTAACAAGGTACGATTCCTCCGTTCCAACACGACGTTTCTCTGTGGCGTACCCGGAGGTGTGAGCTGAGGTACTATACCTCGGCTTTTTAGATGATCATCAAACTCCTAGCTCATGTACTCACCTCCATGATCAGATTGTAGTAGCTTTATAGTCTTGTCGAGCTGATTCTCAACCTCATTTTGAAACTCTTTGAACTTTTCAAAAGTTTCTGACTTGTGCCTCATCAAATAGATATATCCATATCTATTCAAGTCGTCGGTAAAAGTCACAAAGTACTGACAGCCACCTTTGGCAGTTGTGCTCATTGGACCACACACATCACTGTGTATAAGTTCCAATAGCTCGGATGCCCTCTAGCAACTCTTTGGAAAAGGAGACTTAGTCATCTTGCTGAGCAAGCATGATTCACATGTCTCGAACGACCCAAAGTTGGACGATGTTAGGAGTCCATCATCATGGAGCTTCTTCATGTGTTTCAGACTAATGTGTCCAAGTCGGCAATGCCAGAAGTATGTTGGATTTATCTCATTAGGCTTATGCCTCTTGACATCCATGTTATAGAGCGGTTCCGTTTCTAGATTAATTATAAAAATCCCATCAACAATGGGTTCATAGCCGTGGAACATACCATTCAAATAAAACGAACAACCATTGTCCTTTAAATTGAATTCATAACCCTAACTCATCAAGCATGAGGCAAAAATAATATTCTGACTAAGTGCAGGAATGTAATAAAAATTATTCAATTCCAAAATAAATCCAGAAGGAAGCTAGAGTTGCATCGTGCCGACCTCCAACGCAGCAACTCTTGCTTTGTTGCCGGCCCTGATGTCAATCTCCCCTTGTGCCAATGCCTAGTTCTTACCAGCCCCTGCATCGAGTTGCAAATGTGAACAACCAATCCGGTATCAAATACCCAAGAGCTACTAGGTATGTTAGCAAGGTAAATGTCTATAACATATGCAACAAGTGTACCTTTGCCTGAAGAAGCATTTCCAGCATTCTTGCCATGCTCTGCAAGCCACTTGCAACCGTTCCTCTTCCAGTGACCGGTCTCCTTGCAATGATAGCAAATAGTCTTTGAGTCCGGTCCCGACTTTGGCTCAGCGGCGGAGGTTACCGTCTCCGTGCCCTTTGCCTTAGCCTTTTTCTTGGACCAACTCTTCTTGAACTTAGCCGATTTCTGCACCATCAACACTTGATGCGTGCCTTTCTTAATATCCTGCTCTGCCACCTTGAGCATCCCATGCAATTCAATGAGCTTCTTATCCATGCCATGCATATGATAGTTCAAGATGAACATCCCATAGCTGGGCGGAAGAGAACCCAGAACTTCATCCTGACTCTTCGACCGTGAGCTTGCCGGCCTGTTTTATTACCCAACAGTTACGGTCGGTGTGGTTGGCGGGCTTGTCAGGGGTGCCATGTGTCCGTGCAACAAACCCCTAGGTGTGTTGCCCGGACTGTACACAGACTCAAGAGCAAGGTTACAACATTCAAGACAAGGCCAAGCAGAAGAGATGGCTCTTTGAGATATCCAAGGGTGGATCAAGAAGACCAAGACCAACCAAATAAGCAAGATATCACTAAGGAAAAACCTCCCTTGCCGGGTAGGGGAGCCTGGCGGGGTCGAGGTTACCCCAAGACAAGCCTCAAGACTCCCCTAGCAGGCTTGCCGGGGATGCCAAGGGCGGATTACCCCGCCAAAGCTCCACCACTCCACCTCACAGCAACGCAAGTCACCCATCGGTGCGATGTCGAGCCCCCAAGTGACTAAGTGGCTATTACTTGGTACGTGGCAAGCCATTTCTGAGGAAGATCATCCCTAAGTGACACCCGTCCAGGCGACGTGTCACGCGGGCAGGCGAAAAGGTGGCTGAATGGCACAACAAGGCTTGCCGGGCTACGCCACGATGTGACACTAAGCGGCGCATTTAATGCATCCTGTCCTGTCTGCAGAGTTTGGTATGATAGCACTATGGCTATCTAATCAGTGCATAATGATTGTTTTGCCATTGTGCTGACCCTTTGACCTATAAAAGGAGCGTTGTGGCTACCTTAGAAAGGATTCGGACCCTTGTACGCTCGTACACGCGTAGCTGCTCTCGCCCCGAGGCGACCTTGCCGGGCTAGAGCGATGCGTCTCCACCACGGTCCTTTCATCAATCCACAATGCAGGAGTAGGGTTTTACGCCTCGCGGCAGCCCGAACATGGGTAAAACTGCCAGTGTCATCGTTGCCATGCTGCTCTATGCTTTCCGCTCTTTGTGCAATGCGCTCTTCCACCTTGCCGAACAATGCGCTCTTCCACCTTGCCGAACCACAAGGGGCCGATGGCCCCATAGGTGGCCGTGTGATACCATGACATCTTTGGCACGCCAGGTAGGGGGTAAGGCGCTTGCGCGAACCCGAGAGTGTAAGCAGCGCACCGTCTTCATCATCGTTTTCTTCATCATCCATGGCGCCCAAAAAGAAATCCGGTGCTTCAGCTCACCCGTCTACCTCGAAGGCTCCCTCGCATGCGGCCACTAATACCGTGGGGGCTGCGGGGGAACATGGGAACACCGACGCCGTGGGGAACGTGACTGGCGCAGGCGGCGCCATCACCGTTCCCCCTGCGGCCCAAGCAGGAGCAGGAGGCACCGGAGGAGGGCGACACCAACAACAACCCGGCGGCCATGCTCCACAAGGTGCGGGTGTGGAGAATGCACCGTCTCCGCCTCCCCACCTTGCTGAGGGACACAGCCGCAGTGGTGGTGCTCGCCCTGATGCGGATCATAATCACTTAGCTGCCCTCGCCGCGGGTGCGGCTACAGGGCCCGCGCCACCCCCAGGGTAAGCTAGCCGAGACGATGCGCCAAATGGGGTCGTCAACCCCCAAGCGCATCCGCATCGTCGTCACGCCGCCCTGGCGATTGGCTCGCAGCGGCGAGAACATGGTGCCGCCACTACAGGCACAATCAGAAGTCGGGCGACATCGCTAACCGCATCGTCGTCCATGCCAAGCACCGCTTCGGAGGCCATGGCGCGGGCCCAGCTCTTGTTTAGATTTCAGCTAGCGGCCAATCAAATGGATGAGTGGAGGGCCACTATCCAGAGCTTGATTGGTTTCGCTGAGGCGGGAGGATCACAGCAGGAAGGCCCGCCACGGCCTCGACCAACGGCGGCAATGGCCCAAGCCGCTGGCCGCACCAAGGGAGCCGTTCCGACGGTGCAGTCCCCTCCACGACAGCCAACGCAGGGGCCGCAGCCAGGGCCACGCGACCAAGAACCCGACAAAGTATCAATGGCTTCGTCTCATCCTCAGGCATGTCGAGACCAGCAACGGGTCCTGGAAGACAGGCGGAGGGAAGACGCGTGCGTCACCATCGAGCGACGCCGCGACACCTGCCGCCAGTCTGATAGGTGCAATGGCCCCGACATCGACGAACCCATGCCCGGTGGGGGCGGGTACCTGCCTTTCGAGGTTGGGTGCCCTGCCTTCACTCTTGAGCTGCGGCAAGTCCGTTGGCCATCTGCCCATACGTTCAAACCAGAGATACCAGAAAAGTACGATGGAAGATTGAATCCGGCAGAGTTCTTGAGCATGTACACCATCGTTGTTCAAGCTGCCGGAGCAAGGGATGAGAAGGTGTTCGCCAACTAATTCCCTTTGGCACTCAAGCCAAACGTGAGGTCGTGGCTAATGCACTTGCCAGAGAACTCCATCTTGACCTGGGCTGATCTGTGCCATGAGTTTATTGGCGCCTTCACGGGCGGCCATCAAGAACCAGGGCGGCCCAGCAACTTGCAGCTCCTCCCACAGAAGGAAGAAGAGAGTTTGTGGAAGTATATGTAGAGGTTCAGCCGGGTGCATAGGAACATTCCAGACATCCATCCAGCAGCTGTGATAGCCGCGTTCCAGTCCAACATGCGCAACCGCAGGATACGTTCCAAAATGAACGTTCGGTTTCCCAAGACTGTGAATAAGCTATACACTCTGGCGGACAAGTGTGCCTGAACAGAGGAGGGGAGGCAACTCCCCGGTGAAGAAGTGGCATCGACATTAACATAGAGGACGACGACGACGCCACCAATCAGAAGAAGAAGAAGAAACGCAACAAGAAGCACAAGGATAAAGCAGTGATGGCTGTTGAAGGAGCGAGCGCTCCTAGTCCCGGCAAGAAGGCCAAGACCGAGGCTCCCAGCAAGGAAGTTGCCGTGTGCGCTGACTGCTGGGAAGCCGTGGCTGCCGAGAAGGCTGGGAAGGCTGACGGGCCATACTGCAAGATCCATCGAACTAAGAGACATGATCTTCAAGAGTGTCATCAAGTTGAACAGCTCGTCAAGAAGCAGAAAGCTGAGTACGAGAAGCGTGACAAAGAGAGAGACAAAGATGGTGCTGGCGCGAAAGGCCGAGGTAGTAGAGGAGGTCGCCCCTGCAAGGCCCCTCAGTATCAAGGGAAACTGGCCAGAGGCCATGAGAAGAAGGGATGCAATGATGAGAGTGATGAAGGAGATGAAGAGGAAACCAGCGAGCAGGAGTTCCAGAAGGCCACTAACGCCCTGTGCATTGACGGAGGTGCATCCTAGAACTCCTCTCACCGCCAGCTCAAACAGTGGGCACATGAGGTCAATGCCGTGAAGCCAGCGGCAGATTCTCGGAAGCCGCTCAAGTGGTCACACGCGCCCATCATCTTTGATGAAGAGGATCACCCTGACCGCACCACTGCGGTAGGATGTTTGCCATTGTTGGTTACACCAACGATTCGCAACCTCAAAGTCACAAAGATGTTGGTTGACAGTGGGGCCAGGTTGAATATGATATCTCCCATGGTTATCAGCAAGCTCCAGATAGCAGATGAAGAGCTCAAGGTTACCGGTACTTTCCAAGGCATCAACCCCGGCAGGAGTCATCCTAAGGGGAAGATCACACTGCCGGTAACGTTCGGGGGGGAGCTGAACTATCGGACCGAGAAGATCGTGTTTGATGTGGTCGACCTCCCCCTGCCATACATTGGAATCCTTGGCCGCCCTGCCCTGGCAAAATTCATGGCGGCATCCCACTATGCCAACAACACTCTGAAGATGCCAGGACCAATGGGTGTCATTTCCATTCCATCAGACAAGAAGGACGCAGTCATATGCATGGATAAGATGTACCGGAAAGCAGTCACTGCAGAGGCCGCGGAAGTTACCGCTCCCACCAAGGAAAGCAAGAAAGGGAAGAAAGCTAGCAAGGACGCCAGCAAAGAATCCGGGAAGCGCGCCTCTTCGGATTGTGCTGTGCCTGTTGATGATTTACTGGAGAGCTCCAATAGCAAGAGATCAAAAGTTGCTGCGCCTGCTGTGAAGAAGGTCCCGACAGGGTTGGTTGGTGCTGATGGTACATTCACTATCAGCTCCAACCTTGATGAAAAATAGGAAAGCGTGCTCGTTGCCTTCCTGCGGGTGAATGTCGATGTGTTTGCTTGGCAACCATCTGACATCCCCGGTGTTCCCAGGGAGGTAATCGAGCACCACCTTGCTGTCTGCCCACATGCCCGACCCGTTAAATAGAAGGTCCGAAAGCAAGCTTTGGAGCAGCAGCAGTTTATTACCGAGGAGATCAAGAAACTCGAAGCTGCTGGTTTGGTCAGAGGAGTATTGCATCCAACTTGGTTGGCGAATCCAGTGGTGGTGCGCAAGGCGAATGGGAAATGGAGGCTTTGCATAGATTTCACAGATCTAAATTAAGCATGCCCGAAGGACCCATTCCCCTTGCCGCGCATCGATCAGATTGTGGATTCCACCTCTGGATGTGACCTACTTTCCTTCTTGGATGCCTACTCCGGGTACCACCAGATTTTCATGTCCGAGAAAGACGAAGAGAAGACCGCGTTTATAACCCCATGCGGCACGTACTGCTTTGTACGTATGCCCTTTGGATTAAAAAGTGCTGGATCCACTTTCGCAAGGGCAGTACAGATTGGCTTTGAGTCTCAACTGCACAGGAATATTGAAGCCTACATGGACGATATAGTGGTCAAAACCAAGGACAAATCAACTCTCATTCAGGACTTGGAAGAGACCTTTGCAAATCTACGCAAGATCAACTTGAAGCTGAACCCAGAGAAGTGTGTGTTTGGCATTCCTTCTGGCAAGCTGCTTGGCTTCTTTGTGTCCCGCCGGGGGATAGAGGCCAACCCCGGCAAGGTCAGAGGCAGATTAGAACAAGGAGGAGCGGGGTAATGGAGACAGCTCCAAGGTCGCGGCAAGGAAGAAAGTGGTGCAGCAGCCAATATACTTCATCAGCTCCCTGTTGCAGGGGGCTAGGTCCAGGTACTCTGGCATGCAAAAGATGATTTTTGGCCTCATCATGGACTCAAGGAAACTGCGCCACTACTTCCAAGCCCATGAGATCACGGTTGTCACCCGCTTCCCCTTGCAACGCATATTGAGGAACCCTGAGGCCATTGGCAGGATAGTGGAATGGGCTTTGGAGTTATCCAGCTTTGGTTTGAAGTTCGAGAGCACGTAAACGATTCAGAGCAGAGCACTGGCGGAGTTTATTGCAGAATGGACGCCTACACCTGACGAAGACGTGTTGGAGACAGTAATCCCCGGCAAGGAAGCGCCCCAGGAGTGGATCATGTACTTTGATGGTGCCTTCTCCCTATAAGGTGCAGGAACTGGCGTGCTTCTTGTTGCTCCCTCTGGGGAGCACCTTAAGTACGTGGTTCAAATGCATTTCCCCCAGGAGAAGGCTACCAACAATACAACAGAATATGAAGGAGTCCTTGCCGGGCTCAGGATCGCAATAGAACTGGGAATCAAGAAGTTGATCATTCGTGGAGATTCGCAACTTGTGGTGAGGCAAGTGAACAAGGATTATCAAAGCCCATTGATGGAGTCATACATCGAGGAAGTGAGAAAGTTGGAGGAGCGCTTTGATGGATTGCAAACAGAGCATATACCGCATTAGGAAAACAACATTGCTGATCATCTGTCAAAGTGTGCTGCGCAAAAACTCCCTGTGGAACCAGGGGCTTTTGTTCTCCATATGACTCAACCCTCCGTATCCCCGGCAACAATGGCGAGGAAGAGGAGGAAACTGGACTTTGGCAGGCCTCTCCCGGCAGAGCCCTCTGGGGTCCCTGGCAGAGAGGTTGGCAGGAACAACTCCATTTCGCCCGGTGAGCAGCACCCTCCTGCTGAACCACCTGTTCCTGTGGTCAAGGCATGCACTCCCATGAACGAGGAAGTGTCGCTAGTCCTTGTTGCCGAGCCTCAGGCTCCAACGTGGGCGCGGCACATAGTCCATTTCCTCCAAACAGGAGAACTTCCCGAAGAGCAAGAAGAAGCTGAAAGAGTAGCCCAGAGGGCCAGTATGTATCAGTTCATTGACGACACGCTATACAGAAGAAGGCCCAATGGAGTGAAATTGAAGTGCATTTGCCTGGAAGAAGGAAAGGAACTGTTGGCAGAGATACACAAGGGTATATGTGGCTCCCACATTGGATCGAGGGCCCTAGTTGGAAAAGCCTTCCGGCAAGATTTTTACTGGCCCACGGCCCTCCGAGATGCAATTGAGCTAGTCACCAAATGTGAAGCCTGTCAGTTCCACTCCAAGAATATCCATCAGCCTGCTCAAGCTCTCCAGATGATCCCTTTGTCATGGCTCTTCTCAGTCTGGGGGCTCGACATCTTGGGCCCCTTCCCCCGTGCTACCGGGGGCTTTGAGTTCTTGTTCGTCTGTATCGACAAGTTCACAAAGTGGCCAGAGGTGGAGCCGGTGAGGAAGGTGACCGTACAGTCAGCTATCAATTTCTTGAAAGGATTGGTGTGCCGTTTCGGAGTGCCCGCCAGGATCATCACTAACAATGGCACCCAATTCACAAGCCGCGCCTTCATGCAATACGTTCACGCTCTCGGAAGCAAAGTCTCATTTGCCTCTATTGCCCATCCCAGAAGCAATGAACAAGCTAAGAGGGCAAACGCTGAAGTGCTGTGAGGACTCAAGACAAGAACATTTGATAGGTTGCAGAAGTGCGGCAGGCGATGGATCGATGAGCTGCCGGTGGTTCTTTGGTCCCTGCGTACGAAACCAAATCGAGCTACCGGGCAGATTCCCTTGTCCCTAGTCTATGGGGTAGAAGCAGTTATCCCCACGGAACTCATATACGGATCACCTTGAGTGCTTGCCTACGATGAAGTAGCGCAGGAACAACACCTGCGTGACGATGCTGTGCTACTTGAGGAGAACCGTCTCCGGGCTGCTACGCGTGCTGCACGCTACCAGCAAGCCCTGCGTTGCTATCACAGCCGCAGGGTTCATGTCGGAGCCTTGAGGAAGGCAACCTTGTCCTTAGGCGTGTTCAGTCCACCAAGGGAGTAAACAAGTTGACGCCGAAGTGTGAAGTCCCTTACTGGGTAGTACGAGTCGGGCCCTGCCCGACAGCCACCCTTTTGTACAAGCCTTGCCGATGTTGCATGTAACCCTTTGTACAAAGCCAGGCGCCGACCCTGAGCAACAGATGAATAAACAAAGCACTGGGGGGTCCCCGACAAGATTGCATGCATGCATAAGCATATCATGAGCATAGCATGATCATGTAGATGAGGTCGCATGTAGCACTGTTTTCATCTGCACTAAGTTGCAGGGTTCTTGCCGTGGACTTGATCCCGAAGAGAAGAAATGAAGACAAGCCTACACAGCGATCCCCGGCAAGCCAAACGGATAAGTTTCTTCTTATCCATACATGTTCTGTAAGGTAAAAACTTGTGCATATGAAAACCTCGTTATCTTTGAAACATAGGTGCTCCCATTCTTTGTCTCGAACGTTGCTTCGGACAAGGTGGTCGCAGTTGCCTTTGATGGAGAGGGATTGACAAGGGGCCGGTCCCTTTTTATAGTTTTATGCTCGGCAGGCCTTGCCCCACGGCAGCAAACTAAGGGTACAGGCAGGATAGTTTGCCTGGGGAAACTTGTTTACTTGAACGTATAGAGGCACCTCACCTCTGCATGGACATGATACATGCACAAGTACCCGGCAAGGCTTGTCTTTTTCATCAATATGCTGATAAGCAAGTACAGATCTTACAGAGCACAAACATGGATAAAGAAGTTTACATAATTTAGACAAAACTTTGGCAAGTGTCCACATGTTTTAGACTGAAAAAAAGATAAGTGCCCATAATCCCTTTCTTGTCCCTCTCCTCCTAGGGACTACAGTGGGAGGTGGAGAGGGCAAAAGGAGTGTCTGAGCGGAAGCCTAGCCCGATCCCGTTAGGGCTTGCTGGGCGCAGCCTGACAAGATCGGGAGTGGCGAGGCTGCGAAGGAGAGGGGCGGAGGGAGCAGCTCGGCCGTGCCCTGGTCACCACCTCCAGGTCCAGCAAGAAGCCCCAGCACAAGCACCGGCGGGGAGAACCACTAGAGCTTAGCTGGAAAACTGCTGGAGGAGGCGAAGGCAACAAGAGAGCGCCCCCCTCCCTGGCAACCGTCCTAAAAAGTCCGGAGATGATGGTGCCGGGAAGGGAGGGGAAGAGCAGAAAGATGAGGCAGCGGGCCGGCAATACGAGACGAAGGCATCGGTGCCATCATACTCTGACCTGATGGCCTGCCACCCGCCTTCTCCGTCTTCCCTCGTTCCTTCTTCATCACCACCACCCCAGGAGGACGACGGCCCCTCGGGCCGACATCTCCCCCGCAGAGAATAATAGAAACTGGATCAGAAAAAGAAGGAATAGATTTTTTGAAAAAGATTGGAAAAAAGTAAGTGGAATTATATTCAAAATAAAAGAAAGGGGCTTTTCGTAAGAAAACGTGGATGAATACTTGCTGCTTTCTAGATTTTTGATCGGATTTTTTGGCGGCATGGCCAAGCGGTAAGGTAGTGGACTGCAAATCCTTTATCCCCAGTTCAAATCTGGGTGCCGCCTGATCAATAAAATACTTAGGTTTTTTTTATAGTGCTGATCAAATTCGATAAATTTTTACTTCGCATAAGTTCGGGCAATTTTTACTTCAATTTTTCTATAAAATTGTTTCCGATTCACCAAACCAATTCGTGCGAGGAGCATCGCTCCCCACCTTGGAGGGCAGGAAGGTGCCGCCGTCTTCAACGATCGCCCCGACTCCGTCGGAAGGAGCAGTGCTCGGATTACCAAAGATCCCGAGCGTTGCACCCCAGGCAGGCGCCGAAATCCCCAGGAGCCTCATCATCAAGTTGGTGAACCTCGGCGTCTTGTGGCTAGGGCAAGCACTCTCCACCAAGTTGCCGGCTCATGTGGGAGAGGCAGGCGCCTCACCGTCTCGGACGAGCGTAACGCCTCCCACACTTTGGACAGTTCGGCACCCACACCCCCGACCGCTGCATCTCCTGCGCCCCTGGACCAGACTCACTCCCCCAGCATCAATACGAGCGTTCAGCATCATCAACCCCAAGCTAGAGCCCGGGGCCCGGCCCCGGCCTCTCCCCCTCAACACAACAAAGAAGAAGTAAAGAAATAAAGAAAGAGAGGTGCGTGGATGGACACCTCTGCTTCATCCTTGCCCCCTCTTTTATAGGCAAGCTGGGGCTGGGGGCTGATCCTTCGCCCCCACCCCAGAGCGGTTTCTTTTTTATCTGACCCGTCCAAGCTACCGCCGACAAACGGATCTGATCGCCGTCCCCTTACACCAACCAAGGAAGGCCGAGCTCCTGCCCTGGCTCTCTCTCCTGCACCACGCACCTCCATCACCTACCCCACTCAATGCATGCAGCAAATGTGGCAGAGGATAAGGACGTGGTGGGAAGAGTGAATTGGCAGTTACTCCCCCGTGCATTAAAGTAATTCACGGGCCATTACAAAAGGTGGCCCCACTACAATTGGCATCACGTGACGCAGGGGAAAACCGAAAACTGACTCAAGCACAGGTTAATGGAGAATCAAAGAAGATCTCAAAGGACGAGCTATCACAACCCGCTCGCCTGTGTACTAGACAGGGCCTACCCCGACAACGCTCGGCAGCGCGTTCAGGCCAGACCCGGGGGCTCCTGCTGGTGCAACAAACCACTAGGTGTGTTACCCGGACTGTACACAGGCTCAAGAGCAAGGTTACGACATTCAAGACAAGGCCAAGCAGAAGAGATGGCTCTTTGAGAAATCAAAGGGGGGATCAAGAGGACCAAGACCAACCAAATAAGCATGATATCACTAAGGAAAAACCTCCCTTGCCGGGTAGGCGAGCCTGGCGGGGTCGAGGTTACCCCAAGACAAGCCTCAAGACTCCCCCGGCAGGCTTGCCGGGGACGCCAAGGGCGGATTACCCCGCCAAAGCTCCACCGCTCCACCTCACAGCAACGCAAGTCACCCATCGGTGCGGTGTCGAGCCCCCAAGTGACTAAGTGGCTGTTACTTGGTACGGAAGATCATCCCTAAATGACACCCGTCCAAGCAACATGTCATGCGGGCAGGCGAAAAGGTGGCTGAATGGCACGACAAGGCTTGCCGGGCTACGCCATGATGTGACACTAAGCGGCGCATTTAATGCATCCTGTCCTGTCTGCAGGGTTAGGTATGATAGCACTGTGGCTATCTAATCAGTGCATAATGACTATTTTGCCATTGTGGTGACCTCTTGACCTATAAAAGGAGGGTCGTGGCTACCTTAGAAAGGATTCAGACCCTTTTACACTCGTACGTGCGTAGCTGCGCTCGCCCCGAGGTGACCTTGCCGGGCTAGAGCGCTGCATCTCCACCACGGTCCTTTCATCAATCCACCAAAGCAGGAGTAGGGTTTTACGCCTCATGGTGGCCCGAACCTGGGTAAAACTACCCATGTCATCGTTGCCGTGCTGCTCTATGCTTTGCGCTCTTTGTGCAATGCGCTCTTCCCCCTTGCCGAACCACAAGGGGCCGATGGCCCCATAGGTGGCCGTGTGATACCACGACACCGTGGATCTGGCAGGGCCTGTCGAGGATTGTGTCTAAGTTGGTGGGTCCATCCTGGTTGCCTTTAGAGGGCTTTTTTGCCTCTCCTGGTTTGGGGTTGCGGAATCCGGCATTCACTGCCGTGTCTTTGGCTTCACCGCCGTTGTGGCGATGCTTATTCTTGTTGCGCCATGGTTTCCCGTTTCCTTCCCCGGCTTCCGAGGTGCCGGGGTCTTCTGGGTTGGTGCTTTTATGGGCCAACCAACTATCTTCTCCCGCGCAAGAGCGGCTCATCAAGGAGGTAAGTGCTGACATCATTTTGGCTTATCCTGACCGAGTTGGCGCGCTAGCCATTCGTCCCGGATACTGTGCCAAAATGCAGCTATAGCTTATGTGTGTGGATAGTCGACGATCTGGTTCTTCATGGTCAAAAACTGATTCCAAAATTGCCGGGCTGACTCTCCGGGCTGTTGGACCACGTGGCTCAGGTCATCGGCATCCGAAGGCCGAACATAGGTGCCTCGAAAGTTAGCTCAAAAAGCATCCTCGAGCTCTTCCGAACTCCCTATGGAGTTTTCGGGGAGGCTGTTCAGCCAATGCCTGGCTGGTCCCTTGAGTTTTAATGGCAAGTATTTTTTGGCATGGAGGTTGTCCCCTCGAGCCATATGAATGTGGAGAAGAAAGTCTTTGATCCACACGACCGGGTCTGTAGTCCCGTCGTATTGTTCGATGTTTATAGGTTTAAACCCTTCGGGGAACTGATGCCGCATCACTTCATTTGTGAAGCACATCGGGTGTGTGGCGCCCCTAACCCGGGCTACATCGCACCGTAGATCGGCGACCGTATCAGTCCGGTGCTGCTCCCGAATTCTATCGTTTCGGTTACACCATGCTTGGTATCCGTCCCGTCTATCAGGAGGGCATGCTCTAGATCGGTAAATGGACCTTGTCTGACCTGTTCTACCATCAAGGTCACGTCGTAAGTCATATTCGTATTCCGGCTCCTTCCCTCTCCGGTGAGGGGGAGTAGGTTGGCATTCAGCCTTTCCAGCCAGCCTATCCCGACCTCGAGGGGGGCGGTCTGGCTAATCTGCCTAAGTATATCTTGGAGTTGCGGGCTCAAGGGCCTCATAATCAAATTGCGGCAACAGTTTCTGCTTTGGATAGCTTTTGGTTTGCCGCTCATAGCCATACCCCTCCTCAGCTGCTAAGACCTTTGTCCATCTGTCGTTGAGGGTGTCTTGTTTGGCTTTTATTTTTTGCTGCTTCTTCTTCAGGCTTCGTGCGGTGGCGATAAGTTGTCGTTTAGACCGCTCTTGGTCCAGTGGATCCTCGGGGACTATGAAATCCTCATGTCCAAGGCTAACCTCCTCCTCGAAGAGGGGGAGGTAGTTACTATCCTCGGAGTCATTAAGGTCCTCAGGATCAAACTATTCCTCATGCTGCTCCGAATTGTCTGGCTGTTGTTCGGAGGCTGCGGGGTCGCCGAGGTCCTCCATGTTGTCCGGGGTGTCGTCCTCCTCGGTGCCCATGTTGCTTTCTCTACCCCGACACCCTCTGGAGCATTGGCGTTGCCTCCGGCGTTTGGGTGGCTCTTCGCCAGGCTTGTTGATGTCTCTCCTGGGGGTGTCATCCCCATTACTGGCGTCGCTGCCGTTGTTCTTGGGGGTGTCCACCATGTAAACATCATAGGTGGAGGCGGCCCTCCATCGGCCGGTGACGAAAGGGGTAGTGTCAGCGTGTGCCATGGCGTCGCTATCTTTGTCCATGTCGTCGGCCTCCTCAGAGGCATAGAGCATGTCGGTTAAGTCCTCGACAGTGGCTACTAAGTGGGTGGTGGGTGGGGCATAAAATTCCCCGTACTTTGCCTTGAGGCCCCGTTGAGCGTAGGCCGAGGATGGGTCATCCAAGATAGTCATCATCTGGATCCGATCAAGCGCCTTGCTTAACAGGGCAAGGCGGGCCAGATTGGCATATGAGGTTTCTTCGGAGCTGACCTCCGTCGTAATAGTGAGGCGAGGGGCGAGCTCGGCCAGGGCTGACTCCTGGTCTTCAAATACCGAATTCACACCAAGGCTCAAAGCCGGATTTCGGTTAGGAAGGTAAGTCTGGCCGAGGGAGACTCCCGGTCTTCGGACGGCGACCCAGTTTTGAGGCTCGAAGCCAGATCCACGGTGAGAAGAGCTAGTCCAGCTGAGGGTGACTCCCGGTCTTCGGATATGGTGGTTGCATGCGGGCTCAAAGCCAGTCGCGACGTAGGGGTCGATCCAGAGATCGGATCGGGGAGCGGCTCCAAAGTTGATGCTTCGGAGTCCGTGGGCACCTCTGATGAGGTTGAGAAGCCCATAAAGATCAGATCGCCCCGAGTGTCAGCAACGTAGTCTAGGTTACCGAAGTTGATCTGGTGCTCGAGGGCGAAACTATTGACCTCGTCAAGATGACCGGTCGGGTTGGCATGCAGAATGATGCCGCCAAACACGAAAAGCTGGCCGGGGACGAAGATGTCCCTGGTTTTAATGCCATCTCCGATGATCAGGCGAGCCATCGATCCTTCAGCGATCCAACAACAGAACTCTCAATGAAAGCACAAATGTCGATGTCAAAATTGGCGGATCTCGGGTCGGTGGTCCCGAGCTATGGATCTTGGATCAATGGGGAGCATGGGACGAAGGACACAATGTTTACCTAGGTTCGGGCACCTTATAAGAGGTAAAACCCTATGTCCTGCTCGATTATATTGAAGTGTATAGGATGGTTACAGAGTCGATCTACCACGAGATCAGATGAACTAAACCCTAGGCTTGTAGGATGATGGTTGTTGTTCTAGCCTCTACGGACTAAACCCTCTGGTTTATATAGGCACCAAGGGTACTAGGGTTACACATGGTCGGTTACAATAAGGGAAATAAGCATGCCGAATCTTCTATCAAGACTAGGAGGACACACCAAGACTCCAAGGGTTTCCTGTCCAGACACGGAGTCGCCTTGTAGCTTGGTCTCGTAGTAGTCATACAACGGCCCACCTATCAGGCCCATAAGAAGTAGACCGGCAGCCCGAGTACCACCTAGTCAAGGACTCCCTTAGTCAGGAAGCATGCTGTCAAGCGGCAAGAGTTCATCGCCGAAGAAATCCAAAAACTAGATGCATCAGGCTTGGTCAGAGGAGTGCTACACCCAACTTGGTTAGCAAACCCAATGGTTGTTCGCAAGGCGAATGGGAAGTGGTGGCTTTGTATTGACTTCACTATCATAAACAAAGCATGCTCAAAGGACCCCTTGCCTTTGCTGCGGATTGTTCAGACTGTGGACTCCACTGTCGGCTGCGACCAACTCTCCTTTCTTGATGCCTACTCTGGTTATCATTAGATCTTCATGGCCAAGGAGGATGAGGAGAAGACGGCATTCAGTACTCCATGTGGTATGTACTGTTTTGTACGCATGCCTCGGATTAAAGAGTACTGGAGCAACATTTGCAAGGGCTGTGCAAGTTGGTTTTGGCTCTCAGCTATACAGAAATATGGAAGCCTATATGGATGATATAGTGGTCAAAACTAGGCACAAGGATTCCTTGATCCAAGATTTAGAAGAGATATTTGCAAACTTTCGCAAGATCAACTTGAAGGTCAACCCTGAGAAGTGCGTATTCGTTGTTCCATCCGGCAAGCTTCTCGGGTTCTTTGTATCTCAACATAGAGTTGAAGCCAACCCTGACAAGATCAAGGCAATTGAGAATTTGGAGGCACCAAAGCATGTCAAGGACATAAGGCATCTTGCTAGTTGTGTAGTAGCTCTAAGCAGGTTCATCTCCAAGTCACTAAGCGCCTTGCTGTTTTTCAAATCTTGAAAAACGAAGGTCAAATGCAATGGACCTGAAGCAGGTGTTGCGCTCCAAAACTTGAAGGAATACCTCTCCTCTCTGCAAGTACTAGTTGCGCCAATACCACGAGAGCCGTTGCTGCTGTACCTAGTGGCAACCAATCAAGTGGTCAGCGCTGCACTAGTGGTCGAAAGGGAAGCAGAAGACAAAGGGATAGCAACCACAGAGCCTCAAGCTGACAAGCCAGAATCTTTTCCGGCAAGGTCAGATGCCGACAACCCAAGTTTAGTGCAGGCCAATCAGACAGAGCAGCAAGTTGTGAAGAAGAAGATGGTGCGGTGCCCAGTCTACTTTGTCAGTTTCCTTCTTCAGGGGGCTAGGTCAAGGTACCCTAGTGTGCAGAAGTTGCTCTTTGGCCTCCTCATGACCTCAAGGAATCTACACCATTACTTCCAACCACATCACATCACCATCGTCACTCGCTTTCCGCTGCAGCGCATCTTGAGAAATCCAGAAGCCACTGGCAGGATAGTGGAGTGGGCATTGGAGCTGTCGAGCTTTGATTTGAAGTTTGAAAGTACATCAACAATTCAAAGCAGAGACTTGGCAGATTTCATTGCAGAACGGACACCAACTCCAGACGAAGAAATACCAGAGACCTCGCTTCCCGGCAAGGAAGCGCCCCAAGACTGGATCATGTACTTTGTTGGTGCTTTCTCGATCCAGGGCGTCGGTACCAGAGTTCTGCTTGTCGCACCGATCGGAGAGCATCTCAAGTATGTGGTTCAGATGAAGTTTTCCTGAGAGCAGTCCACCAACAATACTACTGAGTACAAAGGGTTGCTTGCCGAATTCCGCATTGCATCGGCCTTGGTATCAGAAAAGTTGATCCTCAGAGGCGACTCATAGTTAGTGGTGAAACAAGTGAACAAGGATTACCAGAGCCTATTAATGGAAGCATATGTGGATGAAGTGAGGAAGTTGGAAGAGCACTTTGACGGTCTGCAGGCAGAGCATGTTCCTCGTGCTGAGAACAGCATTGCTGACGATCTGTCGGAACTTGCTGCCAAGGAATTACCTGTGGAACCAGGTACATTTGTAGTCCTTCTGAATCAATCCTTACTTACACCATCAACAAGGCCAAACAAGAGAAGAAAGTTGTGTTCTGGTGAGTACTTTCTGGTAGAGCTTCCAACAGCCGCCATGAAGGAGCTTGCCGGAAACAACCCGATGCTCGCCAGTCAGCAGGAGGCTCCCGTAGTATCCCAGGCCCTTGCCGTTGAGACAAGTGCTCCTGCAGCAGAAGAGATGCCTTTAGTTCTTGTCGTCGAGCCATAGGTTCCGGCATGGGTACAACAGATAGTCCATTACCTACAAACAGGTCAACTTCCCGATGAACAAGAAGAAGCTGAAAAAGTAGCCTGCCAATCAAGTATGTATCAGTTTGTTGATAGCATTCTATATAGAAAGAGGCCAAATGGGGTGAAATTGAAGTGCATCTTGTGGAAAGATGGACAAAAGTTGGTCATAGGGATACATGAAGGGGTCTATGGCTCCCATATCAGGTCCCGCGTGCTTGTCGACACGGTCTTCCGTCAAGGTTTCTATTTGCCTACGACCCTTCAAGACGGAGGGGATGTGGTAACAAGGTGCGAAGCATGCCAGTTCCCTGCCAAGAACATTCATCGGCCAGCTCAAGCTCTTCAGACAATTCCTCTCTCCTAGCCCTTCTCGGTCTAGGGGATCGACATCCTCCGCCCCTTTCCTCGTGCCATTAGGGGTTTTGAGTTCTTGTACGTAGGAATCGACAAGTTCACAAAGTGTCCTAACGTTGAGCCAGTGAGGAAAGTAACAACACAGTGAGCTGCCAAATTCTTCAAAGGACTAGTTTGCCGTTTTGGTGTGCCTAGCTGGGTGATCACCGATAATGGCATGCAGTTCACGAGTCACACCTTCATTCAATGTTGTCAAGACCTTGGTAACAAAATCTGTTTTACGTTATATTCTCACTCGAGAAGCAATAACCAGGTCGAGAGGGAAAACGCAGAAGTACTGCGAGGATTCAAGACAAGAATATTTGATAGGCTGCACAACTGTGGAAGAGGCTGGATTAACGAGTTGCCGGTAGTTCTTTGGTCACTCAGGATGGCACCAAGACGAGCCACCGGCGAGACACCCTTCTCCCTTGTCTATCATGCAGAAGCGATGCTCCCCACAGAACTCACATATAGGTGACCTCAAGCGTAGGCTTTTGACCAAGCTAAGCAAGAGCAAATGCGGCATGACGATGTCGTGCTCCTCAAGGAAGATTATCTCCGGGCTGTGCTACTTGTGAGCTGTGTTGGGATTTCCTCAAAGAGGAGAGTATGATGCAGTAGAGTAGAGATAAGTATTTCCCTCAGTTATGAAACCAAGGTTATCAATCCAGTAGGTGAACCAAGCAACACAATGTAAACATCACCTACACACAAACAACAAATACTTGCAACCCAATGCGTAGAGGGGTTGTCAATCCCTCAATGGTTATGAGCAAGATTAAATTGTATAGATTTCGATTGATAGATCCCTCAATGGATAGCATCAAGATCACTATTCACATACGTGTAATGACCATGCTGCCATGGTGGTGACCCCTTTTCGTATATAAAAGGAGGCCCATGGCTACCTTGGCATGGGTCAACACCCTGCTCATGTTTACACAGTAGTTGCACCTTGCTCACATTTTTCCGGCAAGCTACACTTATAACTTGACCCCCAAATCAAACCACCCAAAGACAGGAGTATGGTTTTACGCCTCCACGGTGGCCCGAACCTGAGAAATCCTCGCTTGTGAACTGTTGGATTTTCTCTCTGTGCTCGTTGATCACCCAAACCGAACTGCAAAGAGATCCTCGCTGGTCCCATAGATCATGGTACCTCGACAATCTATTGTCTTACTTTATGGCTCCTTTGATTCAATGGAATTTTATAGGATTTCTGGAGCATTGAAATCATTAGGATTTTTTTCTATGCTGGTCCTTTGATTCATAGGATTGGATCCCATAGGAATTTTTCTGATGGAATCTTTTGTACTACATTTCATAGGAAATCTAACATCCACTCGAATCTCTTTTTACAATTTGTTTGTTTTTGTTGTGGCATCAAACACTCATTGCTAATCCTATAGGATTCAAGTTTTTATGCCACTCCCACTCTATACTTTTCCTACACCTATGTTTTCAAAATCCTACAAATCAAAGAGGCCCTTAATGTCGTGGCATTAATTATTTGTTGTAGTTCTGAAATAGATATATTAAGCTAGAATGTGATGGTTTATACAATTCAATAGTAAGAATCATTGTTGAATTCCAAGATGAATACCAAGGCTATAGTAGTTCACAATATACTGAAACTCACATAATCCAACTCGAATCAAAATTGAAATGCATTTCATAATTATTAATTAGTTGGAAGCAACGAAACCAACCATAACTCCACATGATCCAGTCCAAAACGATATTTGAACAAATCGCAATGTGTGAATTCCTGCATGTGTGAATGAAGCGCACAGAGAGAGTGTGTGAAGATGGAGAATATGGAGCAATGGCGGGAGAGAGATATGTGTGCACAACACACAAGATATACACCCTATGGAAGGGAGAGAAGGAGGGCGGGAAAGATTGTATATATGTGGGCGGGAGAGTAGGACAGAAACCTCACAAGAGAGAGAGAGGGAGGGAGGGAGGGAGGGAGAGAGAGAGGAAGTGTGCGAGAGAGGGACATATGTATGTAGGGAGGAAGAAGTTAGGTGTGTGAGATTGATGGAGACATGTATATATACGGAGTGAGATGCGTGTGCGATCGAGATTTTGTACATGTGGAAGGAGAAGAGACAAAAGGTTTGATGAGAGAGCTAAAAAAAACATGGACGAGAGGGGGGAGTTTGTGTGTGTGCTTATGGCCTTGTGGATTGATGGATTGATATTTTTGGCGGGGGGGGGGGGGGGAGCAAAGAGTCAGTCACCCGCTTTTACGTCATTGCACTTCCAAATGGCCCAGCATTCTCTAGTGCGATCTGGTCGGCGTCTTCATTCTTCCCGATGCCCTCCTTGAAGATCAAGGTGGTGTGCATGTCGGGATGTAGAGAAGCACAAGAGAGAGTGGCTACTATATAAAGTTGGATGGGGATGGATAGTGTGCGGGGGGGGGGGGGGCAGTGAGTGTGAAATATTGAGAGAAATCAAACCTAGGCTAATGGTGCGAGATGAATACATCGTGGGCGTTAGTGTTTAAGCAATATAGAGAGATCATCTACAGGATACAAGTGAGGACTATGGGGAGTGTGTTTGTGAGGTAGAGAGACATAGAGAGAGATAAATGTGTGTGCATGCTATAGGGTGTATGTGACGGAGAGATACATGCTAAATAGGGTTTTCAGGAAGATATTTTGTGTGAGAGAGAGAAAGAGAGAGAGAGATGTAGGGGCCTTGAGGCGCATAGGGGCTGGTTGAGGGTGTCAAAATGCATGCGTTGATGCATGTGTTACATGCGAGTGTGTGAGGGAGGGTCGAATCGAGATAGATGGTTGTTGTGTTACGGATGCTCCTCTCTCTCACACAGAGAAACACAAATACAAATACAAGACCGTTCATGCATACACAATATATATCTCGGCATCTCTCTATGTCTCACTCATACACGATCATTTACACATTCACACATCTCTATCACACGCACACCATATCCACATTGCCCTTCCGCCACAACACACATATAGAGACATACACACGTTCTCTCTCCGTCACACACACAGAATCTCTCTCAAAACATATTATTAGGGTGCACCCAAAACGTCCAAACCCAAACATGCATGAACTGAAGCTAAATTCAAATATAGGAAAATATTGCAGCATGAAGAATTTTCTAGCAAAAACATGTAGCGTGATATTCAGGGATTGTTTTCACACACACGCGGAAGGTTAGGTTTAAATGTACTACGAACGTGACACCGTGACGCACCGTTCGATTGACCGCGCGGCCGCGGTGCATGCGCTTGCAGAGGATTCAGTATCGATGCTATGCTTATTAATGTCGTATAAGCGCTGCCTCTGTCTAATGTTTACGTGTACTAGTACGGTGTTCTTTTTATTTTGACCAACTCTATATAAAACAAAAGTAAGCTGCATTACGCGCACTCATCAATATGCCACCACCGCCATTGCACATGCCGGTGCCCGCCTATTCCGGCCAACCATTCCACGGCCATCACCGCCGTGTCCCTGCCATCCATGTGCCATGATGTCGCGGGCTCGCCCGCTCACATCGGCTAAAATCCCTCTGGGCGATGCCACTGCACTACCAAGCACACGAGCAGCTGGAGCCGCGTCTATGACTGCTGCGTATGAAGATGAGGAAGACGAGTGCATGCTCCAGCATGCTGGCGAGGAGGAGGAGTTAGCGGGTCATTGTGGTCTCCGCCCGCGAAGAGGAGGCCCGCATGGTGGCTGTCACGGCGAAAGCCGATCGCTCTCGCGATGACTGTGAGGTTGACTAGTACTACGCCGAGGCCGCAAACCGGGTGCGGACATGGAATCTACCTTTGAGACCTTGAACGCCACATGGATCCTCCAATCTAAAGAAACAATTTGGGCCAGTCAAATCTTGTGAGCCGACGGATGCAACACGGACGGCCAGAAGGGATTCTTCAACCTCCAAAAATGATGCACTGTTCATCCTCTCTCTCAATCACCGAGCCACCATAGGCCTAAACGCCTGCTGCCACCGCCCCGCCTCCCTTCAATGGCCGCCCATAGCCGTGCTGCCCCCTCACCATCCATCTAACCCCAGGCACGATCCATTTTTTCGATGAACTGCATCTCACGCCCATCATTCATAAGATAGATAATGGGCACCCTGCCACCCTAATATAGATAGTGGGGTAGCCTCTCTGTCGTCTTCTTGCTTCCTTCCAGCGAACTTCTTCTTTCACAAATCAACTGAACCAAATTGCTATAGCTATTGTGGGAATTGTAGATACTAGTACTACTTATTAAGTACAGTAGGAACATGAAGAAATGAGTAGTAGTACCAACTAAAAGATTAACTATAAGAAATACTAGTACATACTAAAGAATTCAAGTAACGATAAAGAACATAACATAGTTCTGCTAGGGGCTCATCACAACACACCCATGAAATTAAACTAAGCACCCTGAAATGAAACTAAGCAACTAATCTAGTTGACACTACATTAGAACCAGCATGAGCAACGACACTGCCATCTTACTCGGAGTCCTTGTCCACATCCTCGACTTCATACTTGTCCCTCTTCCTATTCGCTGATACTTCTTTGCTTGAACCGCACACTAGTCTCTAGCTCTTCATCGAACCCTTGTAGATATTCAAACAAAGGTATGCATCCATTGCTCTGTACTGGATGTGGTCTTTATCTATTTCAATCCACTCCCATGCACGATGAAACGTGTAGTGTGGTTTTGTCAGTTTAGCGTACGAAGGATCAATCATGGCTCCTTCCAGGGTCGGCATCAAAGGCTGAGAGGAGGGCACCAACCTTTTCTTCTGGAGGTCGAAGGGCTGGCCTACAACGAGGCCTATCCGATGCAAGATATCCTTGTCGTTCATAAAGTCTACAGTAATGAACTTGATTCCTGGGTCCTTGAGGAAGCTTCAAAATTCTGGCACGTAACACCAGCATGGCAAATGTGGTATACGAAGCATAAGTTATGCATGCAAACCAAGATCACGGTGGGCTTATTCTTCTCTTCCTCCTTTAGAAGCTTCTCTTTTTTAGGACTGTGGTATACCCAACATCTAGCCCAGCAACCCACTCATCCGACTGATGGAACATGCGGCTGAAGTAACCCAGGCATTCTACCACCGTCGTGGAAGGACGGGTGTAGATGACGTCGAACTCATCGCCGGTGATGGTTTTAACCTTGAATTCACCGCCGATCAGGGTGATTTTGGAGGCCATGGATTTATGAGGAGGTTTAGGAGAAGTGGAACTACTGTAATGTGAAAGGACGGGACAACTAGGAGCGAACTATTTTATGGATAAATGATGAGGACGAGTAGGAGCGAACTGCTAGCGGTTTTCCAATTGTAAAAATACTAAGTAGGGCATGCGAACAACGTGGGCTAGTGGCTTGCCTGGTGGATAAACAGTTGCATGTCCCCAAAGAGTTCTCTAGTAAAATGGGGACCCAGTAGATGTCATGTCTACTAGACTCACTTCGTACGCCTGATAGTATAGCATCTGCGTGTTCGCACGCCATGCTGGCACATGCATGCAACTTTCACTTAACTCCATCAAGTGTCACGCCTCCCACAACTGTGGCCTGGCTTGCACGGTCGCAGCCTTTGAGACTTCAGACGGCTATAAATGAGCAATTTTTTTGGCTACTTCACATGCATGATACTAGTTCTTTTGTTCAGGTGCGTTATGATGTTGCCATGTCATATATAGTCATCACAACAAGGTTAGCTATAAGAATACTACTACCTCCATTCTGGTTTAAGGGTCTCAATTCAAAAATCTCACCAAACAAGATAGAGGTGGTGGAATAGTTTTTGTAGTTTGCAAAAGTGCTCAATTAATGCTCTTGTTCTTCACAAAAAATTGTGTTTACCAATGCATTAATTGCAATGCATGCATGCATGAACACTAAATGACCAAGGATTTTTACATGCATTGGTCAATTTTCTCTTAATCCTTGCATGCAATAATTTAGTGCACCATGAAATCTGAAGATGTGATGGGGAACAATGAAATTGATAGCTATAAAACAAAAAAAACTATAATTTTGAGATAAGCCCTGTAAACCGGAATGGAGGGAGTATTTTTTTACCTTCTCGCTATCTCTTTCTTCGTACTACCAAGGAATACGCATGACATCCCTAGTTCCACCATTTTTCCATTTCTTTCTACCCACATAGGCAAAAGTGCCATGTAAGCGGGCTATAAGCTCATTATTGTACTCCCTCCGTATCTGTGAATAAGTCATCATACAAAAACCAAATAATCCCAAAACACTTAGGCGCAGTGCATTAACTCCCACCTTGTTTCTTGTTTCGTGACATGAATCTTTACCTACTAATAAAGCATACATTGTTTCCGTCGGGTTCACCATCATCTTCCTTTTTTTATGGTTATTCTTGAATTTTAAAAAAATTGTACAAGTCAAGATTCGAACACAGAACCATCGCCATGAGGCGAACATGTGCTAGCCACCTCACCGATCAGCTGTTTTTGTATACCAATCAGTTGTTTGTGTATTATATAGAGAGAGAGCAAATATATACGGGACCCTAGGATGGAGACCAAACGTCAAAAAGAAACTAACCAGCCTACCCGTATTTTGATTTTTTGCTTATCAAACTCAGGGCCCAGGCCCATCGCGGTCGTGCCCTAAAATTGTGGGAAAATATATGTTAGAGAGGAGAATCGAGCACATGACCTCTCATTTCTAATTCAACTAAGTTAACCAAGCGACCTAGCAAAGTGGTCGAGATTAGACTAGATGCCTACCTAAATGCTACTAAGGGTTGCTTGCATGCCCTTTTTTTAATCAAATCGATGGGCCTATTTAAGCATCAAGTAAGGCATTTATGGGCTGCAAGCCACATGAGAAAAACATAATCTCCAGTCCAATAGGCTGCAAAGCATCCATATTTCCTGTGAAATAATCCCACCTTGCTCCTTTAAGATGATTCCCACCCATTTATATTGGTTAGCAACTTGGTTGTAATATCAACAAGACAACAAGAAAAAGGGAAGGTGACAATGAACAAGAGGGTGATTAAACTTTTGATGAAAGAAAGGATGAATTTGGGACGTGGTGCACCCTGCAAAGAGGGGCATGTGGGCTAAAAGAATTAACTTACCAGGAAGGCCTAAATTATTCAGAGAATCCGCAGGAGTGGGGAAGCGAGCCGGCCATCATGGATGCCTATGGTCACAGAGAGCGGGGGCGGCGGCACCGAGATCCGCATGTCGATGAACTGCCGCTGCCACCATCTCCACCTACAGCTGTGGAAAACCATGACTTTGGTATTGCCGCTGGAGTTGGAGGGGCTCGGAGAGGAGGAGGATAGGATGAACCATGGATGACAGGTGTTTTGGTGTAACGAAGCACGGGTTATCGTGCTACCACATGCATGCCATTTTTTTTTTGTTGCAACGCACGGACATATGTCCTAGTAAAGTAAACAACCAATAAGGGATGTGGGGCGTGTATGTTTTTAATGACTTGAGACTACCTAGCCTGGCATGCAGTGGTCAGTTCATTGCATACAATGATATTAATTAGCAAATCTGGTGTCAACACCTTGGTCGTGGTGCACAACGTAAGATTACTTATGCACTGGTATAGATGGAGTACAGAAAATCGTAAAGTGTTAAGGAGGGAGTAATAATTGAACTGCGCCTCATTTAACTCAACCGCGTCATGCGCCCACCTCTCTCTAGATTCATTTTTCTTGTTCACCCTACCAGGAAACCTGTTCGCCTCCAAATCTTTTGCTCTCCATGTGTGAAAACAATCTGCATGCCTGACTCTCCTTCTCCCTCCTGCAGTCCCACCACTCCCCTCCCATGTGAAAACATACAGCATGCATGACTCACCTTCACCCCCACGCTCGTCCAATCTGTTGTGACCAGCAATATCGCCACCCCTCCCCTCCCCCGTAATTTACTCAAACAAAAATATGCCCACTAGCAAGTACGTTGATCACGCAACATATCTTACGTAGGTGTGGCATTGCTCGCTATAAATAATACGCCTCCCACGGCATTCCGAAGAACGCTCACATTCATCACCTTTATCTCCTCGCCCTCCCACTCAATTACGGATGTGTCGAGCACCATGGCATTGCCCCTTCCTAGCCCTAGGTGCCCCTCGCTGCCCCGCGCGGAGGGTCACGCGTCGTTGTTCCATTCCTCGCTCCCATGAGTCGAGGAGGACACGTCGGTGTTTCGCTCCTCACTGCCACCAGTCGAGGATGACGCGTCGGTGTTCCGCTCCTCACCGCGACGCATCAAGGTGGATGCATCGATGCTCCCAGTCTTGCCACCACGCGCATCAGAGGAGGCGTCGGCTCCCTACTACGAGGAGGATGTCGCACCGCCCCCCTCGAGCCCCCCATCTTGGAGGAGCTTTGGAAATAAATAAAGGTGGCCTTCTGGGAGGCTTTGCCTCCGGTGGAGCGCACGGAAAGAGAGGCGGAGAAGAAGGCCAAGGAAGAGAAGCACGCTGCGAGGGAGGCTGCCTGGCAGGCCTATGTCGCCTTCGAGAGAGCCAGGCAATTGGCTCTTTGTCAGAAGGCTCGTTCAAGGGCCATGTGGGTGGCAAAAAATACAGTTGCCAAAGCCCCGAGTGCAGTTGGGTCCAAGCACCTCATCTACGCTTGGCGGTACGTGGACCGGGTGCACGCTTCCAGCAAGGAGGAGTACCTGTTGGCGTCGGATAACCAGACCGATGAGATCACGCTCGACAAGCCGCTAATCAGCACCTCACGAGTTGCGAGGCCAAGGAAGAGGCATTTTGTTACCGCTCTGGGAAACGGCTGCGCAGCAGGGCACTCGTGACGCGCCACAAGCGCTCCTGCGAGCGTTGTGGCTTTTGTTAGGAATAATTTAGTGTCATAAGGTGATCCCATTAGTAGGTACGAGTACTAGTAGTTTTGGAACGGAAATGATAAATCCCGAATGTTCCAGAATTATTAGCATCCTTAATTAAGTATGTAAAACGAAAAGTTTGGAAACCTTTTGTATCCGTACGCATTTGTAAGTACGTGCATATAGCACAAACTTCACTATATATCGCATTACACGTCTCTCTCTATATTAATACTATCTATGCTTGTAGACTGTACTACTACTAGTATGTATACACCCATGCAAATGCACATTTTAACATTACGATGCGGTTTTGGTAAAAGTTTTAACTTGACGTCCTGCGGATCAGCCATTTGATCTATGCCCTATGCACCGGGGAGGGAGTAGTTGCCTTTGGAGGCACACTGTATGTACTAGCATGTACTCCTATGAGTGACTCCTACTACTACCCTCCGTTCCATCACTACAAAAAAACACATGCCTGACATTATGGCCCAAACGAAAAAATTTGTCATGGTTTGACACTTCTATGACGATAAATGGGACAAAAACATGTATCATCATAGATGTGGTGGGCTCCTACTTGTATGACTAAAAATCATGATAGAAAATTGACTTTTCACCCTGGGCGGGCTGGGGAGGCACCTGCATGACATTCTTTGGGCTGTCCATGACATAAAAAATCGTGGTAGAAGTGAGGGCGAGGAAATTTTCGCGGAGTTCCCGGCCGAGCGATGCAGTGTGGTTTGCGCGTTTCTCTCTCGTACCCATGCGTGGTGTGAGCCGTGTCACTATAACTGAACCCGAGTCAGATGCGTTCGCTTACTGAACCCGAGCGGTCGCACTGCTATGTACTAAAGCCGATCGATTGACCCCTTCGCTGCTAACTGAACTCGACCGACTCCTTCACTGCTAACTGAACCCGACCGACTACTTCGCTGCTCACTGAACCCGATCGATCGCTCCTACTGCTTACTGAACCCAATCGAACCCCCGCGCGACATGTAGCTAGCCGATTGGGTTGCCTCTGGATGAACACTGCCCGTTGCTGCCACGCGCGTGATACGTAGAACGAGTCGAGACATGGTGAGTCTAGCCGGTTCGTTGGCTGTGGATGAACAGTTCTAGGTGGGGGTTGGATGAACAGGACCCCGACCGTGTATAGGCAGTTGCCGCTAGATGAACAGGACCCCGTGGTAGTAGGCGGTTGCCGCTGGATGAATAGGACCCCGAGGAGGCCACCAAGCTCCCCAGCCGGTTGAGGGTGGATGAACTGGACCCCGTGGAGGCTGGTTGAATAGTAGCCAATGGAGGCTGCATGAACAATAGCCCGTGGATGAACAGTGTCTGGTGGAGGCTGGAGGAAGCCGATGATGGATGAACAGTGCACGTGGAGGCTGGAGGAAATCGATGGTGGATGAACAGTAGCTCGTGGAGTCCCGTTTTGTGGTACGCCATACCCCTTCGATGAACAGGACCCTTCAACCATAGGCGGTTGGAGAGAATTCCGTTTCCTCCGATTTGCAGTATGCCACACCCCTCCCGATGAACAGGACCTTGTTTTCACTATAGGCAGTTGGAGAGAAGTTTGTTTCCTCCGTTTTGTTGTACGCCAGACCCCTCACGATGAACATGATCCCGTTTCGACCATAGTCGGTCGACAGAAGGTCGTTTGCTCCATTCTGCGATACGCCAGACCTCATTTCGGCTTTTCCATCCAAGCCGGTTGGCTCCCGATGAATAGGACATATTCCCACCCAGTCGGTTGCCTCCCGATGAACATGACATTGTTTCCTCTATTTCAACCCAGCCTGTTGGCTACCGATGAACAGGACGCTGTCGGTGTACGCATTCAAGACCCCGCTCATATGTATGTACGTACATATCTTGTAGTGTGGTTGTACGTATGTTTACACTATATAGACGGGACTACGTGACATGCTACGTCAGGGGTTCTACTACGACACGTGCCGCTCCTTACCCGGCCATGGTTCATCACTGCAGAGAGACCGATCAACCGCTATGTACGTACACGTTCGCAACCAGACAGATAACACTACATACGCTTCAACCTGGTGGTTCCCAGCTGTCAGAGGGTAAGGAGGCACTTCCTTCCATGCGAAGATGTAGGTAGTGGGTCCCAGCTGTCAGGGAAGAAACATTTTTTTGTGCAAAATACAACGGCCCTTCCGATGGGTCCCCGCTGTTAGGGAGATCATTATTTTGTGCGTAATAAGGAGGCAGTTCCTTGCGTGCGGCCTAGACCAAGCTGTTAGTCTGTACACGTACAATCCTCTTCCGATGGATGTCATTCGTTGACCATGTTGACCACACCGCGCCGAGAGCACCAAGGCGGTGGACAATGGCAAGGCGTAGGAAGGGAACTACACGGAGCCAGGGAAGACTCGGCAGTTGTTTCCCACACGGAGGGGAGTACAAGGGTTTACTGGTTCGTGTGTCGTTGCCGGAGAATAACAGGAGGTGTGGGTGAGTAGAGTGATGGCAAGGCCAGTGATGGGAGTAGGGTGGGGCGGTGAGGTCTGCGCGGCAGCATAGTCGGCCACAGGAGGGAGGAGCAGGCGGTACGGCCGGCACTGGTTTGGGCGGCCGGAGCAAGAAGACCAGACGTTGAAGAAGCAGTACGACCGATGGATTAAAATCCTACGGTCACTGCAACTAGAATCATTTATAATGACTAAGTTGACAAAGCCCTGTGTCCTCGTCAACTTAGTAGGCCCACAAGTTAGCCTCCAAATCTGGTGGGACCCAGCTAGCAGGGGGAGGAATCGTTTTTTTGCACGTAATAAGGAGGCACTTCCTTGCGTGCGAAGATATAGCTGGTGGGTCCTAGCTGTCAGTGGGGGGAACATTTTTTTTTTCAAAACATATAGAGGCCCGTCCGGTGGGTCCCCGCTATGAGGTGGAGGAATCAATATGTTGCGCGTAATAAGGAGGCACTTCCTTGCGTGCGGTCATGGACCCAGCTGTCACCCTCTCCATGTACAGTCCTCTTTCGACGGATGTCATTCATTGACCATGTTGACCATACCGCGCCGAGAGCATCAAGGCGGTGGACGACGGCGAGGCCTGGGAAGAGAACGACCTGGAGCCGAGGAAGACTCAACAATTGTTTCCCATGCGGAGGGGAGTACGAGGGTTTACAGGTTCAGCTGCAGTGTGAGGCTGCCGTCGCCGGACAATAACAAGACGTGTGGGTGAGTAGAGGGATGTCTAGGCCAGCGATGCGAGTAGGGTGGGGCAGTGAGACCTGCCCCGCAGCACAGCCGGCCACGAGAGGTGGGAGTAGGTGGTTCCGCCGGTGCTGGTTTCGATGGCTGGAGCAGGAAGATCAGAGATTGAAGAAGCACGACTGTTGTTGGATTGACATCTAAGGGTCTCATGCTGGTAGAGTTGATTGTTGACTAAGTTTCTTTTTTTTGAAACCTTGTGTACGCATCAATTTAGTAGGCCCACAAGTCAGCCTCCAAATCTGTGGCAGACAACATACTGCCCATTTGCTATTTTTTTAATAATTTGCATCCCATTTTGTAATTCCTACTGAATTTATTACAACCCATTTTCTGCCCAGGACCACGGTCAAAAAGTTCCACCTAATTTTGCATATTTCGGTGGAGTCCGGACTATTTTAATCAAGAAATTTTGAGTCACAAACAAACAAATGAGAAAACTATTAGCTTAAAATCTAATGATATTTAAAATCTAAAAATTGCAAGAAAAAACCGAAATTTGAAAATAATTGCCAGATTGCTTTTTTGAAGGGGTAATTGCCAGTTTGCTATTTTTTTATACTTACAGCCCATTTGTTAATACTTATTACAGCCCATTTCATATTACTTATTAGAGCCCATTTTTTGGGCAAGCTGAATGGATCCATCCTTCTCTTGAAAGATTTGCAGCCAAGCAATTTGCAAAAAAAAATTGATTTGCAGCCCAGCACGGCTAGACCGAGTAATGTTAAAATAAACCTGGTCTGGGAAGTTTATTATGATGGTTGGTAATTTGCACGTGAGTAGCGACGGGAGCATAAACATTCTAGTACATTGAGACATCATTGCATGTCTATGATTACATTGTTCTATAAAATCTTAACACGTTTTGTAATCATTTTTGAACATAATTAGCTTCATTAACCTGCCAACTTATAATGATAAACATTTATTTTGTAAGAACTTATTGATTTGCCAAATAAAATATTGTTTTATTTTCGTAAGCTTATAAGACATGGGACAAATGAGTTGGTTTTAGGGAAAACCAGTGGTAAAAAAATCAGCGCTCGGAGGAAAAAACAACAACAGAAAATAAGGAAGTAAAGGTGAAAACGGAATTTTACGTATTTTCAATACAATAATATATGTATATGAACTAATAAAACTATAGGTAGAGATCAGAAAATGGGAGTAGGACATGGCATATTCAGAGGAAAGTAGAACTGGGTTGTGCGTTTTCTTCAGTAAAAAAACTGGCGTGCAGATGTTCTAAGAGAAAATATAACTAGGGCTACCGGCCCAGAGGCCAGCTGATACCTGCTAGATGTTTGTGCCCCATTGTCATCATGGGCTGGCCTATTAAAAACAAAACCTAGCCTGGGCAGTCTACAACCCAGTTGATAGTTGCTCGACCTCAGAAAACAATATACCTACTGGATCCCAGTTGTCAGTCTATACTTGTAGAATTATCTCATTTATTGACTACGTTGAAAATTTCATGGGTTTCACCATCTCAAACATCAGTATTATTATTCCATCGTGATACATGCACTTGCTTGTGTACGGCCATGGACCTGCTGGTTCTCTATGCTTAGGCTCTATATAAACAGTCGTCGTGTGGTTCCAAGGATGAATTTCATGCAAATCAGATGATTTTCAATGAAAACGGAAGAAATTCATTGCATTTTACATATTTCTTTTTATTATGGAACATTTTACATATTTCAACTAATAATAACCGACTAGGCCTTTTTTTAGTCCATGGGAGGCGCTACACGCGATTGAGGTCCCGACACTTAACTGTTCTTGAAGGCCCAAATCCATCGCTCCTCTCTTTTAACAACTTGCCGCTAGGCTTGGCATGCCATAGCCCAGTCTCGATGTGCTACGTCAAACTATCAACCTGTGAAACCTGATGGATCCCCTGCATACTCAAAGATGTTAAAATTTTGGCGAACTGGGAATTCAAACTGCAGGTGCTTATGCTACCCATAAAAAAATATTCAGGTGCCTAAAAATTTGTTTCACAACAAATGATTCATCTTTATATCTACGTCGACCCTCGACATGATGGTTGGAAGCAAATGCCAAGTTCATACCGAAAGATCCTTAAGAACAATACCAACTTGCAGACGACCAGGTAGAACAAGTACCAATACCAAATTAACTTATAATCTTTTTAGTCCTGGCCCTAGTGTACGTCTGGTAGAAAATCTTGCAGACGACCAGCTCCCGCTCCTTCTCTTGCTCCAGGTCCCCGAGGTGGTACTGGTGCATCACCTAGTTGGTCCTCTGCTGGTCGAAGTTCTTGTTGGTATGCAGCACCAAAACCTTTTTGCTGCCTATCTGCCGGCCATTGACCATCACCAGCATGTTATTACCGGTCTTGTGCCACATTGCGTGCATGCCACACTCTGACTGTATCTTGCAACGCGTCCGCGTGCCCCTTCTGAATGCCCTAGAGTTGCGCTGAGAGAAATGCTTGCTTAGGCCACTCAGTATGATACCTACAGTATTGGCGAATACAAGTTTTAGGGTAGTTGGTATTTTTATAACATCTTTGGCATGTTGCAATCACTTGCTTCACTTTTTATTTACTGTCAAATTGTAAATTGCTTCACTAAGTCTGCGTCTAAAAACAAAAATAGAGGTATAAACAAAGGAATATATTTTGTGTAAGTAGACGGCTGATCGGTGTCTCACCTGGAAGTTTCTTGGGATGGGTGTAGCATATGCCGTGCTCGCTGTCGATGGTCGGTATGAACAAATCGATTAGAGGGTGAGATCTCGCACTGTCATCACTCACTTTAGCCTCAAGGTTCCTAATCCGTGTGATCAAACTTGACGCCAGCCAGCAGCACCGGCCAATCCTTCTTGGACTTCCATCGGTTAATTCCAATTAAATGGTACTCCATGTAAGATCAATCAACTGTTTAAGTAAATGATGAAAGATTTCGACAGATAAGTGCTACTCCACATCTAAAGTCCACAACACGCGAACAAACTGGGGTCTCGGCTTCATTACTTCATGCATACTCTAAAGACTTGAAGACCCCCATAAAGATCGAAAGCATAATATAGGGCGATGGGATGAATACTCATAGGAGCGGCCTTGCTGGTTCTTTCCTTCATGCGGCTAGCTTGAAGACCATCCTTGTTGAGATCAATTTTTTCAGCGTTTTCCTTTTGACTACTTGCAATGAAGTATAGTATCTCCAGTAGCTCATCGCTCATCGTACCAACTAGATCGAAATAAGGCGGCGGCTGGGAGGCGGGGAGACTGGGAGAGAATGGGAGAGTGAGTTTGCAGAGAATGGGAGAGTGCTGTTCTACTACCAGAGGGGTGAGGCTATAGGTGAGGCTCACTTTGGTGAACCGAACACGCCGCCGAGACTCTTATGTCACCTCACACGCAGCATGTTGTCACGTCTATTCAATTTGAGGACATGATGAATAATTTGACTGACGTATACTAGTACTACTAGTCGTAGTACTACTAGTCATAATACTACTAGTCGCACAAGTACTACTTACTACTATGAGAAGTGCAATATACGGTATAGATGACTACTAGTACTACAAATTTAGAAATGGAGTACATTCATCCAATCTCCAGGTTCCTTCCTGATGAGGAAATCAATACTACCGCTACACCCAGAATCCTTGAACCTACATATACTAGACCAATTACTAGAGCTCACACATGCCAATTAAATTACCAGGTACTTTCCTTTCTTGGTAACTATTCTAATGTTCATGACAATAAGATGCTGCCTAAATTGGATACATTAGTTTTGCTTACAAATGAAGGGCCTAGCTTGGACAAGAAGGATGAACATTGGAGCAAGATTAAGAATGGAGATAATGCCATGTGCAAGGGGAACAAGAACATAGTTTCAAGTGATGATTTCAGGACTTTGAAGCCACCATAATGAGTGCATGAAGGCTTGGATGAAATATACAAGATTTCACTTCATAAATTTCATCCAGAGGCTATTATAGGTGCTGCATCACCCTATTATTGGGCCAGGCCCATGTAATTTCAAAATAATTCACTATAGGATATTTTTAGAGTCCGTATGTGTGGGGAAATAGAGTTAGGGTTGGTTCTGGACCCCTCCTCCAAGAGGTTACGAAATTGCCCCCTATTCCTCCATATATACAACCCTTAGGGCGTCGTTTAGACTTTGAATTTTGTTTAGACTAAAAGTTTGCCATAGCTGCAACTTCGCATACTTCGTTTTTGTTCTATGACCAGACAAAGATGTCACAGAACCCCACCTTGATTATAAAGCTTTCCTCTTATATTCGCAATATCCAGATTGCAATTTTAGTTTCTTGCTTGTTCTTCGTTTGCATGCAGGAAACAGACCCTCGTGGTCAGGTTGATCATGCTCCGGCGTGGTCAATAACCTCTCAGAGTTGGTTCAGCGATTGCGAAGGCGCGACGTCGGCGCACGTTCATAGTCACATCGTCAAAGTCTACTCCACCAAAAATGAGCAACCATCTCATCGAAAGATGGGACACCTTTGCCTCTATCACTTCCATATTGCTTTAAATAATATTAGAGGGGCATTGCTAAAGGCTTAGTGTTAAGGGCATTATGCAAGAGTGATTAGAGGGAGCTTAAAAACAGGTGCCTACAAAATTACAAGGCTGTGCCACGGACTATATAGGCTATATGAGTAATACAAAATATAATTCCCATTGGACAACACTTTCACCAACAAGTACGCACTTGAAGCCTAATTGATATATATATATGGCTTCTGCACAGCATCTCCACCATCATTATAGGTACATGCTATGCAGGTGAGTTAGGATGCACTTGATCCCAGAAAAGGTATCTATCCTTCAAACTAACTACAGTACATAATATCCAACAAAAAAGGGTCATGCTACAGCAGCAGGATACATGGCTCAGTCTAGATATCAGTATGAACCAAGTTGTGCATATTTTCTGTTGGCATGAACCACATCACTGCATGTCGGGTCCAGTATTTCCTTCTCTGTTATCGCTTTCCAAATCACGCCATTCTACGTGTCATGATCAATTCGAACTTCCTAACTTCCATGCCACACACAGAAGAAAAATAGTTCTAGTTAAAAAAAACTAAGTCTGAAAAATTCCGACTAGGCAGTTTTTAGACCATTTGTAGACTTCTTCAAAAAAAATATTGCGGAGCAAAAAAAATGGGCAAAAAAGTGAAAAACAAGAGAAGAAATTATTCAGAGTGTGCTTCTGCCTTGTTTACATGCAGCACCATGATTTTTTTAGTGTTCTAGGCTCGTGTCTCTAGCACGGTCTAGCCTAGGACCAGCACAGTACCGTCGTTGAGCGTTTATTCAACTTAGCATCTCTGAATTGATTATTACTGACCCTTTTTGCTACGATATTATAAGCCTTCCCAGCTCCACATACATCTATGTTATGTGTTTGACACCACCTGGCAATCCCTCTATCCAAGCTTTGAGGAGTTTTGACTACAACGGTAGCCGATCACCGCCTGCTGCTCGGTAAGAACTGGTAAGAACTTGTGATTAGCTTGACGGATTTGTGACTTTCCACCACATCCTCTTAGTAGTCCGTAGGACATATTGTTGCATGTTTCTATTGCTGCTAACCATGACATGATCACAAGAGCAAAATCTGGACTGGCAGAACATGACAAAGAAGGAACTACATGATAAATTTCAACAAATGTTGGTTGAACAGGTGCAAGATGTGATGGCCAGCTTTGGAAAGGCACTGGAGAGGATTGATGACATTGAGAAGACAATTGACACCAAGTTGGACGCCAAGTTCGATGAGGTGCTCGTGTCTACCACAACCACCTGCCGCCTCTGTTGCACCGTTACAACAACATCAACAACCACCTCCACGTCGCGATCTAGCAGGACGAGCGAAGCATGTTCCTCTTGAGCCAGGCCAAACTTCTGGTGCCACCGTTGCTACTGCTGTTGATGCTTCTGTAGCTCCTACTGCTACTGCAGAGGAGGATGACGATTATGAGTGCGATTACGAGGATGAGGTTGATCAAAATTAGAACTATGTGCAACCAGCAGCACCACCACCACTAGGTCATCCACATGCAAATAATCATAACGGTAGGACTACCCTACCACCTCAGGTACGAGATCATGACCATCTTCCTAAACTAAAATTGAATATTCCACCATTGAAGGGTAGATATGTTCCTGATATATATATCTTACTTGGGAGTTAGAAACTGAACAACATTTTACATGTTTACAATATCCCGAGGAGAGATGTGTTGCTGTTGTTGTTTGTGCTTTCACTAGTTTTGCTTGTGGGTGATGGTCTGAACATTGTCGATTATATCATGATGATGTTCCAGCTACTTGGGCTGCTTTGAAAAATACTATGCGTACTCATTGGGTTCCACCAGATTATCAACGTGAATTACTTCAAAATTGCAGCTTTTAAGACAAGGAAAAAAATTATGTAGAAGAATATTATTAGGAATTACAAACTGGCATGATTAGATGTGGTATTGTTGAGGATAAGGAGGCTATGCTTGCATGTTTCATTCGTGGGTTAAATAGATTGATTCAGACAATCTTAAAGTATAAGGAATATAACAATATCACTCGTTTATTCCATCTTGCTTGCAAAGATGAACGTGAAGTGCAGGATCGACAGGCATTGGCGCAAACTAATTTTTCTGCAGGTCGATCAACATCATGTACACCATGTGTATCCTCTACTTCCACATGTTCTACTGCACTCGCACCTCCGTCAGCTGCCATATCCAGCTGTGATACAAGAAAGCAGGCACAACCAGCACTATCTGTCAAGAGCACACCTTCCGGGCCTGCACAGAGCTCTTCTTCATCTATGGAACCAACAGGGCAAACACATGAAACTATTTGTCCTTGTTGCAAGGGTGGAGGTCATTATGCGAGAGAATGCCCATCTAAGCATGTGATGATTGCTACTGAGGATGGTGGGTATGAGTCCGCTAGTGACTATGACGAGGAGACTTTGTCTCTTATTACATGTGAAGAACACAGTGGAGATGATTCTGAACAAGAGACACAATACATGGCTGATGAAGACGCTGACAGGTATGAAACTTTAGTTTCTCAATGTGTTGAGTGTGTAGGTCACACAAGTTGAGAAAAATCAGAGGCACAATTTGTTCCATACAAAGGGAGTTGTGAAGGAACGTTCTATTCGTGTCATCATTGATAGACGGAGCTGCAACAACTTGTCTAGCATGGAGATGGTGGAGAAGTTGTCTCTCACCACAGGACCACATCCGCATCCTTACTACATCGAATGGTTCAACAACAATGGCAAGGTTAAGATAACACGTAATGTTCGTGTGCATTTTAGTATAGCTACATATGATGATTATGTTGATTGTGATGTGGTACCCATGCAACCATATTCCTTATTAATTGGTAGACCATGGAAATTTGATAAAAATTATGTACACCATGGTAGAAACAATCAGTGTACTCTTATTCATAAGGTTAAACATATTACTTTACTTCCTATGTCTCCTGATTCCATTTTGAAAGATGATATTCATAGAGCTAGTAAAGAAAAACAGGAGCAAAATAAGAGTGAAAATCAGATTGTGGCAAAAGAATTTGAGCAACAAATGAAGCCTAATAACAAACCATCATCTCATGTTGTCTCTAAAATTAAATTGGAAAGTGGATGTTTTCTTACCACCAAATCTGATATTGATGATCTAGATTTCAGAAAATTTGTTTGCTATGCTTTTGTGTGCAAAGAGGCATTATTTTCATTCGAGGACATGCCACCCTCTTTGCCTCCTACTGCCACTAACATTTTGCAAGAGTTCGCTGACATCTTTCGACAAGACGTGCCATTAGGATTACCACCTATTCGAGGGATTGAGCATCAGATTGACTTAATTCTCGGTGCTTCGCTGCCAAATCGTGCCCCATACTGCACCAATCCAGAGGAGACGAAGGAGATTATGCGTCAAGTATAGGAGCTGCTCGACAAAGGTTATATACACGAATCTCTTAGTCCTTGTGTTGTTCCTATTATACTAGTGCCAAAAAAGGATGGTACAACACATATGGCTGTTGATTGTAGAGGTATTAATAATATTACTATTTGTTATCGTCATCCTATTCCTAGGCTAGATGATATGTTTGATGAACTGAGTGGCTCTACAATTTTCTCCAAAGTTGATTTGCATAGTGGATACCATCAAATTCGTATGAAATTGGGAGATGAATGGAAAGCAGGATTTAAAACTAAGTTTGGATTATATGAGTGGTTAGTTATGCCTTTTGGGTTAACTAATGCACCTAGTACTTTCATGAGATTAATGAATGGAGTTTTATGTTCTTTCAATGGACGATTTGTGGTAGTTTACTTTGATGATATACTGATTTATAGAAGATCTTTGGAGGAACATTTGGAACATTTACATTTTATTTTTATAGCTCTCCGTAATGCATGTTTGTTTGGTAACCTTGGGAAGTGCACCTTTTGCAACGACCGAGTATCTTTTCTTGGCTATGTTGTTACTCCGTAGGGAATTGAAGTTGATAAAGCCAAGATTGAAGCTATTGAGAGTTGGCCACATCCCAAAACGGTTACATAAGTGAGAAGTTTTCTTGGCCTCGTTGGTTTCTATACTCGTTTTGTGAGGGCTTTCAGCACCATTGTTGCACCTCTCAATGAGCTTACAAAGAAGGATGTGCCTTTTGTTTGGGGCACCGCACATGAAGAAGCCTTCAGAGTATTGAAAGATAAGTTGACACATGCATGCTCCTTTACTCCAACTTCCTGATTTTAATAAGACTTTTGAGCTTGAATGTGATGCTAGTGGAATTGGATTAGGAGGTGTGTTATTACAAGTTGGTAACCTGTAGCATACTTTTCTGAAAAATTGAGTGGGTCTAGTCTGAACTATTCTACTTATGACAAGGAATCATATGCTCTTGTTCGGACTTTAGAAACATGGCAACATTATTTATGGCCCAAAGAATTTATTATACATTTTCATCATGAATCTTTGAAACATATTAAAAGTCAAGCAAAACTGAACTGTAGACATGCTAAATGTGTTGAATTCATTGAGACTTTCCCTTATGTCATTAAACATAAGAAGGGTAAAGAAAATGTCATTGTTGATGCATTGTCTCGTCGCTATACTATGCTTTCATAACTTGACTTTAAAATATTTGGTTTGGAGATCATAAAGGATCAATATGTGCATGATGTTGATTTTAAAGATGTAATGTAGAATAGTAAAGAAGGAAGAACATGGAACAAGTTCATCCTTAATGATGGATTTGTGTTCCGTGCTAACAAGCTATGCATTCCAGCTAGCTCTGTTTGTCTTTTGTTGTTGCAGGAGGCGCATGGAGGAGGATTAATGGGACACTTTGGCATGAAGAAGACGGAGGACATACTTGCTACACATTTCTTTTGGCCAAAGATGAGAGGATGTTGAGCGTTTTGTTGCTCGCTGCACTACATGTCAAACAGCTAAGTCACGACTCAATCCTCATGGTTTATATATACCTTTGCCTGTACCTAGTGTTCCTTGGGAGGATATATCTATGGATTTTGTTTTAGGTTTACCTCAAACAAAGAAGGGTAGGGATAGCATATTTGTAGTCGTGGATAGATTTGTTCTTTCATGAAATTATTCGCTTGCATGGTGTGCCAAATACTATTGTTTGAGATTGTGATACTAAGTTTCTTAGGCATTTTTTGATATGTTTCTGGGTTAAGTTGGGGACTAAACTGCTTTTTAGTACTACATGTTCCCCCAAACTGATGGACAAATTGAAGTAGTCAATAGCACATTGTCTACTATGCTTAGGGTTGTTTTGAAGAATAACCTTAAAATGTGGGTAGAATGCTTGCCTCATATTGAATTTGATTAAAATCGTTCGCTGCATTCTACTACTAAGATGTGCCCTTTTGAGATTGTGTATGGTTTCCTTCCTCGTGCACCCATTGATTTGTTGCCTCTTCCATCTTTGGAGAAGGTTAATTTTGATGCTAAACAACATGCTGAATTGATCTTAAAAATGCATGAGTTAACTAAGGAAAATATTGAGTGCATGAATGCTAAATATAAACTTGCTGGAGATAAGGGTAGAAACGTGTTGTCTTTGCACCTAGAGATCTTGTTTGGTTACATTTGCGTAAGGATAGGTTTCCTGATTTGCACAAGTCAAATCTAATGCCACATGCTGATGGTCCTTTTAAGGTGTTAGCGAAAATAAATGATAATGCATATAAAGTAGAGCTGCCTGCAGATTTTGGGGTTAGTCCCACTTTTAACATTGCAAATTTGAACCCTTACTTGGGTGAGGAAGATGAGCTTGCATCAAGGACGACTTCAATTCAAGAAAGGGAGGATGATGAGGACATCAATACTACAGTTACACCCATCATCCTTGCACCGACATATACTGGACCAAATACTAGAGCTCATGCATGCCAATTAAATTATCAGGTACTTTCGTTTCTTGGTAACGATTCTAATGTTCATGAGAATATGATGCTGCCTAAATTGGATACATTTGTTTTCCTTACAAATGAAGGTCCTAGCTTGGACAAGAAGGATGAACATTGGAAGAAGATCAAGCATGGAGATGATGCCATGCGCAAGCGGAACAAGAATGGAGTTTCAAGTGATGATTTCAGGACTGGCTTGGATGAAATATAAAAGATGCCACTTCATAATTTCGTGTAGAGGCTATTATAGGTGCTGCGTCACCTAATTATTGGGCCAGGCCCATGTAATTTTGAAATACTTCAGTATAGGCTATTTTTAGAGTCTGTATGTGTGGGGAAACAGAGTTAGGGTTGGTTTCAGACCCCTCCTCAAAGGGTTCGTGAAATTCCCCCATACTCCTCCATATATATAACCCTGAGGGTGTCGTTTTGACTTTGGGTTTTTGTTTAGATTAAAAGTTCGCCATAGCTGCAACTTCGCGTACTTCACTTCTGTTCTACGACCAGACAAAGACATCACAAAACCTCACCTTGATTAATAAAGCTTTCCTCTTATATTCACAATATCCAGATTGCAATTTAAGTTTCTTGCTTTTTCTTTTTTTGCGTGCAGGAAACAGACCCTCGTGGTCAGGTTGATTATGCTCTGGCGTGGTGAATAACCTCTCGGTGTTGGTTTAGCGATTGCTAAGGCACGACATCCACGCACGTTCGTATTCGGATCGTCAAAGTCTACTCCACCAAAACAGATAGCCACCATCTTATCGAAAGATGGGACACCTTTGTCTCTATCACTTCCATATTGTTTTAAATCATATTAGAGGGGCATTGCTAAAGGCTTAGTTTTAAGGGCATTATGCAAGAGTGTTTAGAAGGAGCTTAAAAACAGGTGCCTACAAAGTTACAAGGCTGTGCGGGAGACTATATAGGCTACATGAGTACTACAAAATATAATTCCCATTGGACAACACTTTCACCAAAAAGTACGCACTTGAAGCCTAATTGATATATATATATGGCTGTGCACAACATCTCCATCATCATTATCAGTACATGCTACGCAGGTGAGTTAGGATGCACTTGATCCCAGAAAGGTATCTATCCTTCAAACTAACTACAATACATAATATTCAACAAAAGAGGGTCATGCTACAGCAGCAGGATACATGGCTCATTCTAGATATCACTATGAATCAAGTTGTGGATATTTGTTGTTGCCATGAACCACATCGCCGTCTAGAACCCATGGTACGATGTGTAAACACAATTCCCCCTGGCGAATGGAAGTTGCATAGCATGGTAAACATCGCCGGTGATATGATTGATGATTGGTTGGATGATCGAATAATTAAGACCGAGGAACAAGGAGTGGTTGCCAAGGCTATAAACCCACCTCCAGTTGAATACGCCTGGCCCAACGGAGCTGGGATCTTTCTCGAACACGAAGGAGCCATAGCCATCACAGTTGCGAACGCTCGACGCATTGTACTGCATGTGGTTTGATGAAATGGTTTGGTCACTTTGGTACGTGTGAATGAGCATCAAATGCCCACCGTCAGTTGTACGAGCGATAAACCACCACCCATTGACTTGTATATTTCTAGGTTCTGGAATTATAAAGGCCAGGGCATTTGCGTCTGCTGTAACAAATCAAATTGGAGACCAAAAGGAGAAACATATACAATCAAGTTCAGAGTATGTGTGGAATTAAGATTATTATAACAGTGACACAAATCATAGCGAGAGAATTGCAATGTCGTGGTCATAATCATACCCCAATTAAAAAAAATAGGCCAATGGCTTTCATATTCTAGCAATATGTCATGGTTCAAACATCATGTAAAAATGAGAGGCAAACAGCCCAAGGCCTACTCATATTCTACCATAGCAGTTACTACAGTTCTCATATCAACTCTTACAATAACATGCGTGGTTATGAAAATCTTGGAAATGAGAGTAGCATATAGCAATCATAAGGTTATACTCATAATATCTATTCTAACAATCATTATATGCCAATTGTTCTCATATCAACTCTAACAATAACATGTGTGGTCATAAAAATCTAGGAAATGAGAGGAACATATAGCAATGATGTGGTTATAGTCATACTATCTATTCTAAATTTCTAAGAATCAACAGGCAGTCGCATTCATTAGGTAAAGATGAGATGAGATAGAACAATTACATGACAGTAGATTCCACCAGTATATGCAGCCAATCAGTGCGTCGACCGCGTAAACGATGCCATCGTGCACTATAGCATCAGACAGAAATGGAGGGTAAACAGGATTGATGATGAGCCATAACCATGTATGGAGACCGGATTCCAGATAGGCTAATCCCCCGTCGAACAAGGCAATGAGCTTCTAATCCATGTAGTCTTCTGATGGTGTGGGCACTTCGCAGATTACAACCTTCAGTAAATGGAGGTCGTATCAAAAGCTCGATGTGTCTCATGCGTAGTAGGTAGGAGTGTCCAGCGGGCCGCGAGGCTCGATGCCAGCTGTATCCAATGATGGAAGGGTGATCTCTCGCTGGGTGTAGATATCCATGAGAAGCCACGGACTACCGGGTTGGTGGAGGAGGACGATCCTGTTTGCCTTCATGCCCACCCAGTAGTGGCCGTGCATGAAGGACATGTGGGCTGGTGGTGGTAGCATGTCCAGGGGCATGATGACAACCTCCGTAGGATCATCATGTTGGTGTCTCATTCACCTGCAAGGATCGGGCATCAGCAAGCAGGTTGTCTTCAAAAGGGCCGGGCGGCTGCAGAGGAGTACACGGTACATAGACACCGAGCATGCGGCCAGACGCATGGTGCTGAGCAAGTCCATACGATTACAGATCTGCTCCAAGAGAACATTGGGGAGGGAATTCCAATCGTGACTCTGCATGGCAGTCGGTTCTACCATAGGGTTTTTTAGGGCGCTGAGTGATTGGGGTTTTCAGTGCCTGCGAGCGAGCGGGGAAGTGGATGCGGGAGGGCGAGCGAAGAAGATGGCGTGTTTGGCCGAGCAGTGAGCAGGGGAATATGGTACACGCGAGCTACCGAGGAAGATGGCACGGGTGGGCGAGCAGTGAGCGGGGGGAAATGATGTGCGGCCGACGAAGGGGAAGGGAGGAGGAAGAAGAGGGAAAGATGGGCAAGAAGGTGCAATAAATCTCAATTATACGATTACTACTACTAGGATATACCGTCCTTCGGAGTGTAAATAGTTAAGCCGATGACATGTGGGTCTACCTCAAGAGGGCCCATATGTCAGTTAATGGAAGAGAGGGGTGCGTACGCGTATTTGCCGAAGCATGCTCCACTGCCGAACGTGATGGTAGTACAGGGTAAGGCTGATTTAGTAACAGCAACACGCTGGCTCGGCTTATTAATTAAGTGTCCCATCTGCTGAAGCGTGTATTGTCACTTCACTGTGAGGACTACTTGAATAGTACTCTCTGACCGAGATGGGGAATAATGGATCGCCAAGACTTCCTATATATCTATCTATCTATCTATCTATCTATCTATCTATCTATGCCTCTACTCTCATCATGTCCAATAACAAGAACCATTGGCCAAGGCACCCGACGCCAATTATATAGGAGTACTACTAGTACTACCTACTCCCTCCTTCTAGTTTATATACAGGTCCATAAAAATATGATCAGCCAAGGTAGTAGTAGATGATGAGTGCCCGAAGAATATTTTCCAAAAGTACTCAATAATGGGCTCGTTTTCCTCAAGAAATTGTGTTTGTGAACGTATTAGTTGCAATGCATGCGTGCATGCGTAAACAACAAAAGACCAGAACTTGTACATGCATTGGTGAGTTTTTTCTTAATGCTTGAAAAATGAACAAGTCAATGAGAGGGAGTAGAAGCTTCATGCATGCAACACTCACACGTACACATGCATGCACACAACACTCACGCATCCATGCGGCACACATCACAAGACTCAACACGCACGCTCACGCTCAAGTACTCAACCTACACGTGCATGCACACACATACACAGCCATGGTGGTTCGCGTGCAAGGGTTGGCCTCATGTCGCGCCTGCGTAAAGTTTTGTTCAACTTATTTCCTTGCTCTGCCAACTGACAGGTGGGACCCAGAACCACATGCCAATTTAACCAGTCAACAAAGTGCCACGTCACTACTGTAGGATGCTGCTAACGCGATACTACAATCAGAGACCCTTCGACGAAACTATGTGCAATGCATTAATCGCAAACGGTGATGTAAAAAAATCATAAAAAAAGATGCAAAACGTTTGCGATGGTGGATACATAAAACACGGTTCATATTCTAATTCCGTGTGCGATGCGTGACATATAGTTAATCCATAAGAACTGCTTGCGATGAGACAGAACAACAGAAACGGGCAACTATATCATTGTGTGTGCGATACACGGCATATAGTTTTCTTGGATGAACTATTTTCTACTAGGGAATGCAGCAGAAATGGTCAGCCAGATCAGGGTGTGTGCGATATACGGCATACGGTTCACTCGGACGAACTATTTTCGATTAAGAACACAATAGAAATGGTTCAGTTTAACAAGATATGTGTGATATGCGGCATACAGTTCACATACATGAACTGTTTGCTATGAGCCAAAAGAACACAAACGATTCGTGTAAACAAGATGTGTGTGATACACGGTAGTAGTAGATGATGAGTGCCCGAAGAATATTTTCCAAAAGTACTCAATAATGGGCTCGTTTTCCTCAAGAAATTGTGTTTGTGAACGTATTAGTTGCAATGCATGCGTGCATGCGTAAACAACAAAAGACTAGAACTTGTACATGCATTGCTAAAGTCCTTGCCAGCGACGATGACATTTTTGCTAGCCTCATTAAGCAGTAGGAGCTGGTCGACGGCTTGATGAAGCTGCTCGAGATCAGCGATGCCTCGGTTGAGAAGGCGACCGGCCTCGCCGAGTAACTCATGGGTGACAATGCGGAGCTCCTCAAGGCGCTCGCCGAGAAGGAGGAGGAGGCCACCGGCTGGAAGATGCTGCATGAGCAGAGCAGTGCCTCAGGGATGACGCTTAGAGCGGTCGTCGAGGAACTGATGGGTGACTTAAGGAAGCTCCGGATCGAGCGCGAGCAGGAGGTGGAGGAATCCGTGGCTGCTGTGAAGCAAAGTCGTGAGGAATTTAAGAAGGAGCTGGAGGATGTCATCGCCCGGCGATCCATCGAGGAGTGGAGACAGTAGCGACCCCGATCATTGTCTGCGATTTCCTTCTTCTCTTGCCCCCGTGTCTTCCGGGCTTTGCCGCATGTGGCATTTTAAATTATCCGGAATATGTAAGACAATTATCCGTGCCATTATAAATTTGTCGTCGTATTATCCGTTGCCATTTTATTTGTCGTCGTATTATCCGTTCCCCTATGTGTCATTTTAAATTATCCGGAATATGAGTTGAAAACACGAACAAAGCAAATGCTAACATTGAGCGGGGCCATGGGATCACAAGCAAACACCCTCCGTCCAGGTGCTTTAATTAACCACGTGTTGAGCAGCTGCTCGGCCGCCATTAATGGAGAAGTTGTGAGCGAGGCGGGCGGCTAGTGGATGGAGGTGAAAGAGCTTGCTTCCCGGTGAGCATGGGCGGCCTTGCTGCTCGCATGTGTCCCGTCGAGCCTGCGAGGTGGACAGGATGCATGCGTCCCGTCGAACTTGCGCGGCGGACTGCTCGCACGCGTCCCGTCGAGCCTGCACGGTGGACTTCTTGCGCTCATCCTGTTTAATCAAACAGCTGCACGCACGCCACCGAGTATGGTTAAATTTAGGCACAAAATACAAAGATGACCAATGATGAGGACGGTGGTAGTACTATCCCATAAGAAAAGAGGGATGCGTGGCTGCACTTAAATGGTTACGGGAACACATGGTTCATATAATACAACCGTTTGCGATATTAACGTGTCAGATATTTGTTTCAAAAGGACTTCGTTGGCTATTAATGTGTGCGCCCTGTGTCAAACTGGATGATTTATTTACCACGGCATATATGTGCCATGTCATGAAACCATGCCAAGTTTCATGTTTTTTGGGTGAGTTTTTTATTTACTGGGATTCAAAAACTGAGATTCTCAATGTTTCAGGACGATGAGACGCTTGTAAATCATTCCAATTCCTTCAATGAGACCTAAACATGCACCCAATAACACATGTACAATTTTCCACCCATTTTGCTTCACTGGAGCATGTGCTTGTAGTTTAAATTTGAATTATGGACTACATTAAATGCCTAGAAAAGTCAATTAATATATAAAATGGCCAAACGAACCCTGAATAGTTTCAAATTTCAGCACGACACTCCTGTTATTCTATGTTGCCTGTAGAAAACAAAATACAAGGCGAGAGGAGGTAGTGATTATCGTTTCGCCCACAAGAGGGGCATGTTTCCCTACCGAAACCACGAGGGTTGCGAGAAGCTTCGGTTTGTAAGAGGCTTGTAATATTGATTGGCCCAAATTGGACAATTTTGTTACCACGACATATATGGGCCACGTCATGACACCATGCGAAGTTTCATGATTTTCTGGTGAGTTTTGGATTTACGAAGATTTAAAAACCAAGATACGCAATGTTTGAGGCCGAGCCAGGACACTGAGAAAGTTGAATTCATTCCCATTCCTTCCATGGGACCTACACATGCACCCCAAGGACACATGTACGATTTTTCTAGCCATTTTGGTGCACTGGAGCATGTATTTGTAGTTCGGATTTGAATTATGGACATTAAATGCCTAGAAAACTCAATTAATGAATAAAAAAGGGTCAAACGAACCCTAAATAATTTCAAACTTCAGCGTGAATCTCCCGTTGTTCCATGTTGCATGTAGAAGAAAATACAAGGCTAGAAGAGGGAGTGATTATCGTTTCGCCCAAAAGGGTACACGTTTCCCTATCGAAACCACGAGGGTTCTTGCGAGAGGCTTCGGATTGTAAGAGGTTTGTAATAAAGCTTGGTACAAATTGGACAATGTTTTTACCATGACATATATGTGCCATGACGTGACACCATGCCAACTTTCATGATTTTCTGGTGAGTTTTGGATTTACGGGGATTTAAAAACCGAGAATCCAAATGTTTGACGATGAGCCAGGATGCCGGTACGGTTGTAATTCATTCCCATTCCTTGCAGTGGACCTAAACAAGCACCCAAGGACACATGTATGATTTTTCTACCCATTTTGGTGAACTGGAGCATGTATCTGTAGTTCAGATTTGAAATATTGACATTAAATGCCTAGGAAACTCAATTAATGTATAAAAAGGCCAAACGAACCCTGAATAATTTTAAATTTCAGCACGGATATCCTGTCGTTCCATGTTGCCTGTAGAAAAAAATACAAGGTGAAAAGAGGTAGTGATTATGGTTTCGCCCACAAGGGGGACACGTTTCCCTATCGGAACCACGAGGCTTCTTGAGAGAAGCTCCGGTTTGTAAGAGGCTTGTAATAAAACATGCCCCAAAATGGACAATTTTTTTCCTCGACATATATGTGCCATGTCATGACACCATGCCAAGTTTCACGATTTTTGGGTGAGTTTTTGATTTACAGGGATTTAAAAACTGAGATTCTCAATGTTCGAGTCCGAGCCAGACGCCGAGACAATTGTAATTCATTCTCATTCTTTGCACAGGACCTAAACATGCATCCAAGGACACATGTATGATTTTTGTATCCATTTTGGTGCACTAATTTGAATTATGCACATTAAATTAATGCTTATAAAACTTAATTATGATGTATAAAAAAGGCCAAACAAACCCTGAATATTTAAAACAGTTCTGGTCAACCGTCTGTCACCCGTGGGTAAGCACTGTGCGCATGCGTCGTGCTAGCTCATGCTTCCTTCTCTACTAAGTTTTCCATATTAATGTTGTTATATATCCAAACACGCTACTGTTTCCCGCCACTCCTCGCATCGGTTTCCCACCTTTTCTCCCATTGGTTTCCTGCTACCAGTGTCAGTGCTCATAGAAGGCTAGGCGGCGACACACCGGCCATGTAAATATTGCACACGGTTTCTAAAAGCACAAATGTGTGTGATAGTAGGGAGTAGGTCCCATAGGGTGACCAGCGTGAAACGCCTTAAAGGCAAGGAGGCAATTCTTATCAGCAAGGGGCGGCTTGCCATCCGCTAACCTAGTCGAATAGAATGCAGAAGTTAAGTGTGCTTGGGCTAGAGTAGTCTAAGGATGGGTGACCCGGTGGGAAGTTGCATATCTCAAGCTTCATTTAAATGCGATGATACGGTCATTATAGACATTTATCATGTAAATGTCTCTATCATGACCTGTCATGATGATTATATAAATGTTGGGATCCTTGTTTTGCTAATTTGTAGAATATGTTTTTATTGGTAATGTTACTGATGTAGTTGGTGCCCCATCAAACTTGTGCTTTCGGGATTTGAACAAATCACACACCAGACTCATATATTTTTTCGGGACGCATGCAGTGTATAGGGGGCTGGGTGTTCTGATCGAGCACGTCTCCCTTGTGCGGTTTATAGATGCCGCACATATCTGTGGGCTCCTTGAGGTATATATATATATATCATCCTTGATCGATAACAAGGGGGCCCCACACAATCTATCTGTTTGACCCAACATACAAGAAGGGTTTGACCATGATGGTTTCCTATTGCTATGTGTGCCATGTTAGACCAAATAAAGTTTGAGCGCATGCGTCGGACGACACCCCCCCCCCCCCCGCCTCGAAGTTGGGGAACCGACATCGTACATACTGAACCTGGCTTGGGGTCGGATACGGTGTTCGGTTTGTAATGTAGTTGGTGCCCATCGAAGTTGTGCATTGGGGATTTGAACACATCACACACCACCCATACATATTTTCGGGCCGCATGCAGTGTATAGGGGGTCTTCTGATCGACCACGTCTCCCATGTGCGGTTTTTTGTGACGACACACATATCTGTGGTCTCCCCGAGTGTATATATATCATCCCTTTGACCGATAATGAGCGGTATGTGTTGGCCATGAAAGGATTCCTCCTAGTTCATGTTAGGGCCGGTTACCATCACATGTCGTTCAACCAAAGTTCGAGCTCATGCGTTGTCAAGATTCCCTCCCACACGCTCGGATTGGTGGGTTCGACCGACACCGTACCCTGCGTATCTCGTCCTTAATTACCTAGCTTTCATGGTTGTTGTCTGTATCAAGAGGCAGGCGCCACATCTAAATTGTACATTATTCGATATTGAAAACACACATCAAACCTTCCAACGTACATCTTTTTGGGCCACATGCAGGCGGTGCTGGTTTTGTGGTCCCTCTCTTGCGATTTTTGATGATGGTTCAATCTATTGGCCCAAGTGGTTTATATATATATATTCTATCCATTTTTATCGACAACAACAGTTGTCGTTTGACCAAGCGATAGATTCACTGGTCCGTCTTATGGTAGGTCATGGCGACATGCATGTATGACCAAAGTATCATTACGTGCATCCGCCCCGCTGACACGAAGTGGGATGTGGGTCAAGCACCCTAGCTAGGTAGCTACGACATTATGTAATTATAGATATATCCAAGGGTGCTTTCGGCTTTGCGAGGTAGCTGCCACCAAAGTTGTGCATTGTGTATTTAAAGTTTTAAACATCATACCCTATATTCCTACATATATTTGGCCACTTCCAGGTGGTTCTTGACTTCTGGCCCCTCTTATCGATCTTCGACGACGCGCCCAACCGTGGGCCCACATGGTCAAAGTTGTGCGTTGGAATTTTAAACATCGCAGACCACCCTTTTCACTCATCTATATTTGAGCCACATTCTGGTTTGGTTATCTTCTGACCCTCTCTGACGTTGTTTTGCTGCAAAGACTCTGATGACGCTCAAAGGACACAGGTGTACTGGCTTAACCATGTGCGATGCAAGTGCACTGTGAAATTACCACAACTGCGCAAGCGCGATCAAGGGTGTAGGTAGTGATTAACCGTGTGCGATGCTAGTGGGCTGTGAAATCACCACAACTGCGCAAGCGGTTTAACCGTGTGCGATGCAAGTGCACTATGAATCACCACAACTGTGCAAGTGCGAGCAAAGGTGGAGGTACTAGCTTAACTTTGTGCGATGCTAGTGCGCTGTAAAATCACCACCTGCGTAAGCTAAAGGCGGGTAGTTTTATTTAGATTGAATTCCACGTCAAATCTAAAAACAAACTACCCACCTTGAGCGTTGCAAAAATTGGCGGTTCCGCCGCTTTTCCTTATTATCATACACGCATATTCTTATTGGACCGTGTGCGATCTTGGGTACTCCCGCCCCGCTTCAATTCCTTTACCCAATTTTAGTAGCCATCATAGTACTTCAACCATCGCCCCCACTCCTCCAGCACCGACCTTATAGTAAAATTGCAGTAGCCGAGGCATTTGAACCGTCGCCCTCCCTCGTCCCCCACCATCTCCACCCACCATTAGTAAAAATTTCAGTAGCCGCGGCGTATCCTCAAACACCACCCCCCTCCACAGTCCCCCACCCGCCCCTCCCCCCTCGAACCCTAGCTCGCCGCCGTCGCCGCCAACCCCTGCTGGTCTGCCCGTTCCTCCTAGCTTAGATGATAAAGTTTAGGTTACCCAGCGATTCCCATACCGTCGCCCCACTCCCCTGAGTTTTTAGATGAGGCCTGTTGTGTCCCTCCCCGCCAGATCCACATCCCCTACTCCAGAATGTCGCAGCCTAAGCCTGACCACGTATCCCGGGGAGCCCGACGAGTGTTCGGCCAAGAAGAGGTTTATCATGGCCTCACCGACGGACGTTGGCGAGGTGGCTGCCATTCACCCCCAACCTTTCGATGCCGGAGCAACACCTCGCTGCGGAAGCCGGCGAAGACGTTGACTACATTTCCACGCCGAAGGCTTCATGTTAGCGGGCTAGCGTATTACTGTATCTCGGGAAATCTGGCTACAACATCAAGCTCGTCGACAGCGACGGCTTCACGCGGGCCATGTCACAGGTTAAGTGGTCCATCCCCAACCCCTCTGGTTCAACCGCCGTCGATCTCTTCTACGGCCCTGCCACTGATCTCCTCCGCCACGCAGTCAAGGATTTGCGATCCTTATACGCCATCGAGCCCATTTTGTCATTTCTGAAGGACACATTCTACGGCGGCGGCTTGGGATCCTCAATTGCCAAGTCAGATCTTATCGACCACGACCACGAGTGGGGCACCATAAAGGTTCTTCCAAGGTGAAACAACCCATCTGTGACATCAGAGAACGCACCATGGGTCTGTGCTCTTCCAACTGGAAGGATCCCATCCATGACATGTGAGGCAACATCCTATCAGCAAATCTTACCTTTTCTAGCTTGCCAACCCGTACCCTTTGTTGTAGTAGCTTTTGCCATGTGGTGTTTTAACCGTGCTGTGTTTAATTATTTCAGTTATGCAAAAATGTAATGTTCAATAGGGCTATGTGATGTTTAAGTATGAATTGTCCACTTCAGTTTCACGAATGGCTATATTTGGTTGTTTATAGTGAGTAGATGCCTCGTTTATCTGTATTTGGTTGTTAGGTTGGTTGCAGTGAGCATTTCTCCAGTTATCAAGCAGATGCCTTGTTTATCTGTATTTGGTTGTCAGGTTGGTTGAAGTGAGCATTTGCCCAGTTATCAAGCAGATGCCTTGTTTATCTGTATTTGGTTGTTAGGTTGGTTGTAGTGAGCATTTGTCCAGTTATCAAGCAGATACCTTGTTTATCTGTATTTGGTTGTTAGGTTGGTTGCAGTGAGCATTTTTCTAATTTTCAAGCAGATGCCTTGTTTATCTCTATTTGGTTGTTAGGTTGGTTGCAGTGAGCATTTGTCCAGTTTTCAAGTAGATGCCTTGTTTATCTGTATTTGCTTGTTAGGTTGGTTGCAGTGAGCATTTGTCCAGTTTTCTAGCATATGCCCTGTTTATCTGTATTTGCTTGTTAGGATGGTTACAGTGAGACTCTGCCTAGATTTCAATGGCTATATTTGGTTCTTATACTGATCATTTATGCCTTGTTTATTTCAGTCATTCACAATTTGATGTTCATTTTGTGCAAGTCGGAACTGTGCCGCTCGATTTCATCAATACCAGTTTGAACGACTATATTTGGTTCCGGTTATGCCTGGTGTAGTTAACACATGCCCTTTATTTTAGTTTTACACATTTATCCAGTGTGATGTTTAAGCATGACCTACGTTCTATTCATTTTCAAAAATACCAGTTTGAATTGCAATATTTGATGGCTGTTAAGCCTGTTGTACGTAACATTCCCTTCCATATTATATCTACTTTAACAGCATACTGAAACCAACACATTCAAGCTATCATTTGGAGATGATGTTGTTTACCTTTGCTATATTTGTTTGATGTTAAGGTTGTTGTGCTTATCATGCCTTTCCACTACTTATGCAGGACAACAATGGGAGTATCCAGCATTTTCCACCGAGGTTAGCTTCATCCCTCAGCTTGTACTCCCCCCGTCGTTCCATAATGTAGTGCATATAGATCCAGGCCTGGACACTTGTTAGCTTCTAATATTGACTTGTTGCTTGTAGGTACATATGCCCTTGTCAAAGATCCACACATCGACCCTTTTTTGCGTATGGGACAATGAGATCATCAAGTGAGGAAACTGGTAAGGATTATCAGCAAAAAGATACGAACGGTGGCAAGCAAATAATTTGGTGACGATCTATCCAATACAGCAGTGAGCTGTAGGATGGTAACCACAAGCTCTGCAGCCTTCTGTTTTTACTGCCCATAATGAGTTGTTAGACAACAATGTCTGAATCTTTTTCGTTCGCAGTGGTTCCCGAAGCAGTTTACTCAAGATTACCTCGCAAAGTACATGATTGGTGGACACGCAATGAAGGTTAAAGTATTTCATCTAGACTACAATGAGCATCGAGAAGTCCTAATGAAGACAGTGAAGGATGGACGGGCAACCATCACAAGGGGTTGGCCTAGAGTCATGCGCGCATTACGCATGGAGGAGGGCACAATATGGGCATTCCGCTTCACCTTCTCTAGCAACCAGAATGTCTTTCTCCTCTCTCTTTACTATCTTTAGTACAACTGTGGTTCATCATTCTTTACTTGGTGCTTCTGTAGTTCTTCAGTATATGTACCTGTGCATCAAATTATGCATTCGTGGTTGAACCCATATTTGTAATAAACATGGTTCGATATGAAATAAGTGATTGCCTACTTTCAAATTCAAAATCTGCAATTTTTAAATTAGGGATTAAATTAGGGATAAATTAGGGATTACACTGCACACGGTTTGCGAACGCCAAACATCTGCGATAGACGTGGAGATCAGACACGTTTCTCGGATCCACTATGTGTGCGATCAATCTCTACTGCACACACGATCAGCCAAGAAAAAAAATGTGTGCGATTAATAACAGCATCGCACGCAGTTCCTTCTTATTAAATGTTTGCGAAAGTCACCTTATCACACACGCTTGGCAATTATGGACTGTTTATGATGTTGTGCGCATCGCAAACGTTTGGTCATAGAAGAACACATGCGATAGGTCTTCATCCGATGCGGGTATGATGGATGAATCGTGTGGGATGTATTCAAGCTTCGCATACAGTTTTATAGGGATAACTATATGCGCTCTTACATCAAATCGCATACAGTCGAGGAAAAGTAAATGTGTGTGATTGTCTGCTTATCGTACATGTTCTATAATGGTGAACTGTTTGTGATGGGTCGTGCATCGTAAACGTAGCACCACAGAGTACCGACTGCGATGGCAATGTGAGCACAAACGAGTTGCAAGGATGAAGTGTTTGGGATATTCGAGATATCATAAACAGTTTTATAGGGACAACTGTATGCATCAAGGCTCCCTATCCCCGATGGTTTCTGAGTCATGTGGGAAGGACCCCCCTATCGCACACACTCACTTGGCGATGGTTTAAAGCACCGTTGCGGAAAGGGGTTAAAAACCGTTTGTCTAGCACGTCGCTGTACCAGTGCACAGACTATTTCTCCGGTCAGCAGGGTGCAATACGGTGCTCTATAGTGAGCTAGTAACCATATAATCATGGCAAAATTATATAGTGACTGTAATGAGCTTAGTATGAAGTCCAGTGACCATATTGTTACAAATATGTTGACCACCAGTGTATTTATCTCATTTCAAATTAAGCCATATTAACCGGAAAGGACATAGTATGGACTACTACTACTTTGATGTCTACCGTCAACTCGTTGAATGAGGAGAAGCTTGCTTACTACACCCTCTCCCTCGCCCACGCGTGCGGTGGCTCACATGACTACGAGAATCTTGCTTACTACGAACGCCTACGGCCTACGCCTTTTCCCTCCCCACGCACGCGATGGCTTGCAGGACGAGGAGAGGGTTTTGACTACATCGCCCTCTCCCTCGCCCTCATGGTGGACATGCATCAGTTCATTCGGTGTCAGATTGCCAGAAGCATATTGTACTGTAGTATCATCATTGTTGGACCTCCCAAAGAGGCTAAGAGCCAAGCACAAGGTTTATAGGAGTACGAATTGTTGGACCTCCCGAAGAGGCGAAGAGCCAAGCACAAGGTTTATAGGAGTAAGAGTTGTCATCCGAGTAGTACTACTACAGTGAACAACCGCTACTGTATGATGCCGCCAGGTCACCTATCGCCAAAGTTGTGCCACCTTCTTTTCTCACAAAGCATGTCGGAGCCCGTGCAATAGCCGCACAAGTTGCACGTACACATAACACATTTACTAGTAAGTTATAAAGGACAAATGCCAACATGCCATACAAGTTCATCTCCACTTCATGTGATAAATTTGTGCACGACTACTCTACATATATTTACAGCAGTACCATTCACAATTTACCATACTGCACTTACACATTATAGATGGGCTCCATTTCCTCCTCCAGGTTTCAGTCCCAGGTGTTCTTCATAGAGGCACGATCCATAGCGGTAGGCAACGGGAATCATTGTCGTAGCTTTCTAGTCCTGTTCCACACGATGGGGACTCATCCAAGCTGAAGTGGCCTAAATCAGGGATAGTGTGTCCCAGCATGTCATTCATCCGGGGGTGAGCACTGAAGACACAACCATGCTTCATGAACGCCAGGCCTTCAGTGTCGGGCATGGAAGCTAGCATATGTTTCTTAATGGGGTAGTTGTCCCCAATGAAAAGCGAGTACTCTCCAACAGTGTTTCTCAGCTCCCACAAAGCATCACGGGGGTCGAACTCGGTGCCGTTCATCTGGTACACACGGCATCTCAGATCTGCACACATGCTGACGTACATGGTTAAGGTCCATGCATGATAATGTTGTGCTCAAATATGGCGCTCAATAATATTGTACAGCAAGTAGTATAGAGGAAGTACAATAACCGGCTTGGTAAAAAGTACAATAACCGGGCGGATGATCACATTGCACAAAGTGCAGAGGCAGCAGGGTAGCACGGTGAGGAGGAACCTTTTTTACCCAGGTTTGGGCTACTGAGCAGCATAATACCCTAATCCTGCTTTGGTGGATTGATTTGTAGGAGCACGAAGACATGGAGCGCTCAAGCCCGGCAAGGGTGCCTCGAGGAGAGCAGCTACACGCGTACAAGTGCTAGAGGATCAAAAGATCGAATCCCTTGCTAGGTTTCCTCGGGTCTCCTTTTATAGCTTAAGGGGTGACCATGGTGGCAAAACAATCATTATACGAGGATTAGATAGCTAACAGTGCTATCATACCTAACGCTGGCAGTTAGGACAAAATGCCATAAATGTTATCATAGTAGTCCTGTGGACAGGTAGCCCCGGCAAGGTTCCTGCACCGCTTGCCTAACTACCTCTTATTTGCATGACACGCCTCTGGGACGGGTGTCATTAAAGGTAATATCTTCTCTAGCAGGCTGCCATGTGCATGACAGGATCCACCTAGCCGCTCAAGAGCTTGACACCGCGCTGATAATGACTGGTGTTTGATGAGGTGGAGCGGTGGTGTCTTGGCGGGGGTCTGCCGGCACGGAGCCTACCGGGTCCTTGTCTTGGGGTCTTGATTTGGCCTTGGCAGCACCGGAAACCCTATCGGGGTGGCCTGGCCTCGATCCTAGGTGCAGTCTTGACCCCACCGGCCCTGTTTGCCCGGTAAGGGAGGCCTTTCTGGAAACCTTTTGCTGGTTTGGTCTTCTTAATGTGCTCCTTTATCTCACGAAGAGCGGCTTCTCTGGCTTATTTTGTGTTTAGCATTGGTACTTGATGTATGATCTCCAACACGCATGTGCATAACTCAGGGCGGCAAACACACATGTTTGCTGCACCGACAGGAGCCCCCGAGCCTGGTCCACACGTGCTGCCGGGCATCGTTGGGGTAGGCCCAACAAATGTACAGGCGCTCATGTTGAACCTGCCGAGATATACGTTGTGTCTTTGAGATCTTCTTTGCTTCTTCATTAATCTGGATCTGGGTCAGCCCCTAGGCCCCTCATGATATCTTCGGCGCTCAGACAATGTGCGTCGTTTATGTCAAAAACCAGGGGCACCCGTGCGTGAGTAGGGGTAACTGCCATTTTACCTTTAGTTCACCCACTACGCCTGCCGTTTCCGCCACACGCTCCGCATGCATTGCGCGGGGTTGGTGATGGATGCGCAGGGCACGGGAACGTGCGCCTTGGCAGATTACATGGCGCCTCGGATTGGAGTAGTGGGGCAGTCGATGAATCAGGACGCCATCCAGGGACGCAGAGGGCTGGATTGGGGGAGTGGGGCGGTTGGCCCAGAGTAGTGGAGAGCCTGCCCCCCCCCCCCCCCTCACTCCCGCTATAAAAGGAGGCGTGCGAGGGTGGCGATGCTCATCTACCATCTTCTCCTTCTCCCACCTTGTTTCTGTCCCCACCATGGAGAGAGGAAGGGGGCGAGCTCGTGCTTCGACCATAGCGACGAGAGCTTCACCTCGACATCCTGTTCCTGCCTCAACTGCAGCTGCAGAGGCTGGTTCCGGCGCACGGGGCGGACCTGCGGGGCGCGGTCGGGGTCGATGTAGCGCCCGCGGTCGAGGCGGACATGGCGGTGCATTCGTCATCTCTCCTCCAACTGCTCCACCCCCGACAGAAGGCCATGTGGGGGATACGGCGCTAGAATTCATCGTCAAGCTACGCGATCCTCCCCGCAATTGCCTGTGGCTTCCTCGTCCTTTTGCAAGGGTGATGGAGGTTGACCAGGCGCTCGGGCTACCGTTGCGAATGAGTGGCTGCTGCAACGGTGCCATGTGGGTGAACGTCGAGTTCCCCGCGCCTCGCGTCATGCTTCTCAGGCGCGGGTGGAGAACCTTCACCCTCGCCCACACCCTTGCGGCGGGGAATGTCCTCCACTTCAAGTTGGTGGAGTTTGATATGCTCTCCATCAAGGTCTTCGGGCGCTCAGGCGCTCACCTTGGGTGCCGTGTGGAAAGCTCAAGAGACGACGAAAGCTCCTCCTCGAGCCACAGCGACGAGGAGGACATGGACAGTGAAGACGGTGATGGTGAGCCCCCGATCGTCAAGGGCAAAGACGACAACTCAGACTCCGGCTGAACGCCGGCTGCACCATCACCATCAGCTAGGCGCCAGCAGCACCATCTTCTGTAGCTGGACCCCGGTAGAGCAATTTTTCGGGGGTGTTTGGCCTGGACGTCACCGCCACCTCCAGTTGGACTCCGGCAAGCTCGTGGACTCCAGCTTCATCTTCCCTGCCGGTGTCCCTGCCGAGTGGCATCCCTTTGGTGCTGGCGGGGGTGACCAGGGCATCGCCTAGCCGCTCTCTCCGTCCCCGGCCTCATCTTCCTTACCGGGGGGCGCTCTCCCGATCTTGTAAGGCTGCGTCCCTCTGGTCCTGACGGGGTCAGACTGGGCTTCTGCCTAGGTGAGGGACTAAGGGGTCCTCGGGGCGATGACCCATTGTATATGGGTTGGACTGGTGGAGCCGTGTAGTGACAGGAGAACTATGAAGCTGTGGTGTGCCCTCCAAGTCAAGAAGGCGCAGGATCTCTTTAAACCCTTATTGTAATCTATCTTCAGTAACCCTAACCCTATCGGTGTCTATATAATCCGAGGGTTTTTAGTCTTAGGGCTAGGAGCTACATTCATCACCTCATCACCTTACGGTTTAGCTCATACGGATCTCGAGGTAGATCTACTCTATAAACCACATCATACATTCAATACAATCAAGCAGGACGTAGGGTATTGCCTCTTCAAGAGGGCCTGAACCTGGGTAAACACTATGTTCGTCTTCCCTTGTTCCCATCAATCCTAGATCCACAGCTCGGGACCCCCTACCCCGAGGTCTGCCCGTTTTGACACCGACATTGGTGCTTTCATTCAGAGTTCCACTGTGGGGTCACCAAAAGGATCGATGCCTCGCCTGACCATAGGAGAAGGCATCGGATCCGGGGACTTCTTCGTCCCCGGGCAACTCTTCGCATTTGGCTGCATCGTGCTGCACGCCAACCCAACTGGTCGTCTGAGTCAGATCGACGCCTTCGCCCCAGGACACCGAATTTGATTCGGTGGTCTGGAATATGTTGCGGACACACGGGGCGATCTGGTTTTCCCCAGATTCACTTCCCCCTCCCGCACATTCGACACGCCCGCTCTGGAATCCCTTTCTGATCCGATCTGCGGATCGGCCTCAACAGCTTCGAGCCAGGAGAGCTCCGTTTTGAATGGGAGCCAGACTCCGCCTCCGTCAGGACACATCATGACTGCGGAAGACCTATCCTCGACCTCCGAGGTAGAATCGGGAGGCAGAGGCCAAGAGTCAATCTCGGCCGAACCTTCCTTTCACAATGCTCGCCTGACCTTGAGCCCTTACAACAAAGAGGTAGCCAACGGCCAGGGGTCACCCCAGCCCAAAGTAGCTCGATCTCTAACCCCAACGGGGAAACCACAAGCAAGGACTAAAGCCCGTCCCTGACCTCCAGTGATGGCCTAGACCCCTTCAAGGATCCGGCTCCGCATACCGATCTCAGCACGCCCAGCGGAAACCAAGGACCGGCCAGGGCATTGATCACCCCCCACTCCATTACGCTGGAATCTGGCCCAGAACCCTCGAGTTCGGCGACCCTCGCAATGATAAACGAGGCGCTGGACCGAATTCAGAATATGACCATCCAGGAGGACCTGCCCTCCGCCTTCAACAATCAACCCTTCGAGGCGTACCATAGGGAATTTTGCGTCCCACCCACCACCCACTTGGTAGCCACTATCGATGACTTAACCGATATGCTACACTATAATTCGGAGAATGCCAAATACATGGACGAGGAGGACGGAGCCACGGCCAATGCCAATGTTACCCCCCCCCCCCGGTCACCGGCCGCTGGTCAGCCACATCCACCTACGACATTTACATGGTGGACACCCCCAAGGACGGCGACAGCACTCCTAATCAGGACCGAGGCAAGCCCAGAGATGAGTCGCCCAAACACCGAAAACAGTGCCATCGATCAAAGCCACGTCGAAGCCATACGAGCAACATGGACTCGACGGAGAACGGCATCGTAAATAATACGAATGACCTCGCCGGAGACGCAGCCTTCGAACATCATCAGGATGACCCCGTGGGGCAGGAGGACCCGCTCAATTCAGAAAACCCCGATGACTCCGAGGATAGCAACTACCTCCCACTCTCTAAAGAGGAGGCCAGTCTTGGGGAGGACGATTTCATCGTCCCCAAAGACCCTCTAGAGCAGGAATGGTTCAAGCGGAGGCTTTTAGCCACCGCTTGTAGACTAAAGAAAAAAAAGCACAAAATCAAAGCCGAACAGGACAACATCAACGACCGATGGACTAAAGTCCTAGCTGCCAAAGAGGGGTATGGCCGCGAACAGCCAACCAGGAGTTATCCCAAGCGAAGGCCATAGAGCCAACATGCCCGACATATACAAACGCCGAACAGCCGGACCGCCCCCTAGAGGTCGGGACAGGGAAGCTGACGAGGCCGAACACCCTGCCGCCCCACCTCGCTGTCACGGGAAGGATCAAGTGCGGCCCACTTACGAGTACGACCTCAGCCATGACCTAGAAGCTCGAGGAAGCCGTACCAGGTCCATCTATGGACCCAGAGAAGACCCGCCCACTTACCGGGAAGGATACTACGATCGGCTAAACCGAATTGATAGAATCCGGGAGCAGCAGCAGATTCGGAGGGCCGAAGACCTCTGACGCGATGTAGCCCGAGTTCAGGGCGCCGCACACCCCTTGTGCTTCACAGAGAGGGTAATGCAACACCAATTCCCGGAAGGCTTCAAGCCTGTGAACATCGAATCATATGACAGAACCACAGATCCAGCCGTATGGATAGAGGATTTCCTCCTCCACATCCACATGGCGCGAGGAGATGACCTCCAAGCCATTAAATATCTGCCACTAAAGCTTAAAGGTCCAGCTCGACACTGGTTTAATAGCCTTCCCGAAGACTCTATAAGCTGCTGGGAAGAGCTTGAGGATGCTTTTCGAGCAAACTTTCAGGGCACCTATGTCTGGCCTCCAGATGCCGATGACCTAAATCGCATCACACAACAACCCGGAGAATCTGCCCGACAATTTTGGAACCGATTCCTGACCAAGAAAAACCAGATCATCAACTGTCCGGATGCCGAAGCCTTGGCTGCCTTCAAGCATAGTGTCAAGGACGAATGGCTCGTACGGCAGCTCGGCGAGGACAAACCAAGAACTATGGCAGCCATTACTTCCCTCATGACCCGCTTTTGCGCGGGTGAAGATAGTTGGCTTGCTCGCAAGAACACCAACCAAGACATAGCCGGTACCTCCGAGGTTCGGGATGGAAATGGAAAGCCCCGACGCAGCAAGCATAAACTTCGCCACAATGACGGCGAGGGCGAGGATACGGCTGTAAATGCCGGATTCCAAAACAATAAGTCCGGGCCCAGAAAGAAAGCCCCTAAGGGCAACAATGATGGCCCATCCAGACTAGACACAATTCTGGACAGGCCTTGTCAGATCCAGCGCACATCAGAGAAGCCCACCAACCACTCCAACCGAAATTGTTGGGTGATCAAATAGGCTGGCAAACTCACAGCCGAAGACTCAGGCAAAAGCCCACGAAGCGAGGATGATGATGAGCCCCGCAGGCCGAATAGTGGAGGCCAGAAACCGTTCCCTTCCGAGGTCAAGATGGTAAACACGATTTACGCAACCCATATACCGAAGAAGGAGAGGAAGCGAGCACTATGAGACGTATACTCCATCGAGCCTGTAGCGCCGAAGTTCAATCCATGGTCAGCTTGCCCGCTCATGTTCGATCGCAGGGACCATCCCACCAGCATACGCCATGGAGGGTCCGCAGCCCTAGTGCTAGACCCCATCATCGATGGATTCCACCTCACTAGAGTCCTAATGGAAAGAGGTAGCAGCCTCAATCTGATATACAAAGATACAGTGAGGAAAATGGGGATCGATCCATCAAGGATAAAACCCAGCAACACCACCTTTAAGGGGGTCATTCCGGGAGTGGAGGCCCGCTGCACGAGCACTGTGACACTTGAAATAGTGTTCAGATCTCCGGATAACTTCCGAAGCGAGGACTTGATCTTCGATATTGCACCTTTTCGCAGTGGCTATCATGCCCTCCTCGGCCGAACAACGTTCGCCAAATTCAATGCCGTTCCGCATTACGCATACCTCAAGTTGAAGATGCCTGATCCCTCGGGCGTCATAACTATCAATGGCAACACAGAATGCTCACTTCAAACCGAAGAGCACACTGCAGCCCTAGCGGCCGAAGACCACACCAGCCCATAAAGGCCCAGATGCCTACCCGTCGTAAGGGCCGGCGACAATAGTAAATGGGTTCGAACCCGCTCCCTGTCATGGGGACCCGCATGCGTTGCCGCAAATAGGGATATGCGCCCCACGGTACACCCACATTCTTCATGCTCCACGTGCCTCGTCAGCACAACTTCGCACTCAAAATACCATGGGCAGCCGTGAGGCATATATTAATAAAATCGAAGTGCATGTTCGGTTAAACCGAACTTCGGAATTACTTCGTCTTTGGAAGACCCGGGGACCAATTCCGGATACCCCCAAGCATAAAGCTTCATCGGCAGGGTCCTCACCCATCAAGGTCTCATCGAAGGTCCCAACCCCCACCTATCAGAAGCAAAGGCGCGGACGTGCAGCAGGGCACAGTGAAGGCTTCAACTCACGCATCAAGGCCCTGTGTCAACCTTTACTCCGTAAACTTTCTTTTTCTTTCACAAGTACTGCCTTCACAGTTTGAATTGCACGGATAGACATCCCGAGCTTACGAGAAATAATAAAAATACCCTTTATGGTGTTCGGATATCCGCATCCTGCGACTTGTCTATTCCCTTTCCGATTCTCTCCTAGCTCTTCGAACAGCCCGGCATGAAAATATATTAACTAGTCCAGAGTTCGATTTATATATCAGCTCAATATCTTCAATTTCGGCACTGCTTTTCGCTAGGTGTTCGGTGTCTCGAATATTGCACTATATGCATCTGTTCTGAACTATATCTTCAGTCAATAGTTGGGTTGCCCGGCTCCTGTGCTTGCCTCTTATGTTCTGCATGTTCGGCTAAGAGGGCAAAGGGAGAACCCCTGCGATTGTACTTTTGGTTTGCCTGGTCAACTACCTCAGGAGGAAAAAGCCAAAAACTGACCATCATAGTAAGCGCGAACTGTTCCATGATCCAATGATGAGGTTTGAGTCTAAAAATCATTGGCGATTTCGCCATGTCACACGAAGCATTCGTCTTAACACAAACCATGTGATCGGAAAGGGCAGGTTTTGATCCCCAAGTACATCACAATACACCGAGGGCTAGTCCCTAGTCCCCACCATCAAGCTCCTACGGCTAAGTGAGAGCAATAAAACCGAATAGCCCGATTGCCTGGTTTCGCTCCCGCACTACCGCCTCCGGGCACCAAGACGTTGGCTAAGGGTAACAATGCGGAGACGAAACACCCCTCGTGATATTCAGTTGGGGGCTGAAGCCAATGAATGGTAGCTTTCAGAATAAACATACGGCCACACAGGAGTCAAAATTAAATCATGATAATATAAAACAAGTCAGGCAGATACATAATAAAGCATAAGGTCCACTTGGTACACACTTAATAGAATCACTCGAGCATTACATCTTTCGAACACTGGCCCTCTATCGCCCGCGCACCGGTCATCACCTGCGTGAAATACTGCTCGGGGCGGCGATGCTCCTTCCCCTTGGGCGGTGGACCAGTGGCCATCTCCATTGGATTAATCCTCGGCCAATGCACCATGGTCTTCGCGAATGCAAGCCTCACCCCCTCAAGGCATGCTGACTGCTTGACGGCGACAATCCGGAGCGGTGCCTCCCACAACTTCTGCACAAGGCCGAAGTAGGTGTCCGGAAGGGGCTCGGCAGGCCACAAACTGACACAGAGGTCCTTCACGGCCAGCTCAGACATCCAATACATCTCCATCAAGCTGCTTCATTTGATCGCTTAGAAGGGGATGGCGCTCGGAGTCCGAAAACTGTGACCAGAAGAGCCGTTGGGTGGAGTCCTCTTCAAGAGTGGCGTAGTGCTTCACCGCGGCCGCCACATTCTTTGAAAGCTCGGTGAAGACGCCTGTGGAGCGCTAGACCTGCGTCAGCAGGGCGAACTTGTTGCCTCCGAACACACTCTATAGTAAGTATTTCTTACCATTTGCAATTTGCGCGGGTTGGCGGAGCTCCTCCCGGACACCTCACGCATCAGTCCTCGCCTCCTGGAGGTCCTTCTCCGCATTGGATAGCCGGGAGGATTCCTCCTCCTGCCCCTTCTCAAGGGCCTCCAACTTCTCGGCGGCATCCTGCAGCTCCACTTGGACTTCGGCCACTCGAGCCTCGTGCTGCTCAGCAGCAAGCTTGGCCTTCTCAAGCTCGGCCACCGCCTTCTCAGCGGCCGTCTTCTTCACGGCCGCCTCAGCCTTGGCTTTCTTTAGGGCCTCCTTCAAGCCCTCAACCTCGGCGGCAGCAGCTGCAGGATCATCAAGATAAAGGATTAGCATATAGTCCGGATCGTCAATATCCGGTGTCAAGCAAAGTACACATCTTTTCACAGGGCTTACCTTGCGCCTCGTCAAGCCGTTTGTTGACAAGGTCAAGCTTTTTATTGGAAAGCTTGAGCTTCCGATCCATCTCCTCTAGTGCCGCGGCATTAGCAGCCACGGCCACGAAAGATGCCTGCATTAGCAAAAGAAATGTCAACATCATTAATCGGCCTACCGAATTTGATCCTCTGTAGTTTTTCTTCGAAGTCCTTCCAGAGTCTCGGGGGCTGTTATGTATGGCCTACCCAAACTATCAATTACAACCGCATTATGAGGAAAGAGCATTAGTTGACTTACCTCAAAGCCTGTTAGAAGGCCTTGGACAATGTCGTTCAGTCCAGATTGGACGGACCGAACACCCTGCATAACCGCACTCATAAGAGTGCGGTGCCCGTCAATGATGGCGGAGTTGTCCACTAGCTCCTCCAGCATGTCTGGCCAGCCAGCCACCGCCCGTGTAGAGGTGTTCGGCGCTGGCATAGGCCCCTCGAACCCCTCCCCGCTAGGAGGAGCCTGGGACGTCGAAGGCCTTGGGGGCTCGAGAGCGGTCGACGGATGGGGTCCGGATGGTCCGGACTCCTTTCCCGCGTTAGCCAGGAGGGACGCTCCCTCCTAGTCTTCGGTGACTGAGGTGTTAACCTCAGCCATTACCGCGTCGGCCTCCCCCTCTGTGTTCGGAGGAGGAGGAGTCCTTCGGGACCGCACTTCCTCAACATCTTCGGGGACTGGGGGAGGCGCGGCGTGCGCCATAGACCCACTGTCCGCTAGTTCGGCGGGCGGAGACGTCCCCGCTGAAGTCTGCTCGGTGTGGCGTTCGTGTGGGGTGCTGCAATTCAGAAGGGCTAACCTTCAACTAAAATGAATTACTAAAAATAGAATATCTAAAAGTACCAACGCCTTGCCTGCTGGCAGAGGGTTTGACCCTGGGTCCCTTCTGCGGGATCTCCTCGGACGCCTCAAACTCCTTGTCGGAGTCCGAGCTGTTGGGCAAGATCAACTTAGGCCGACATCGTCTCTTTGGGGCCGGAGAAGGTTGGACCTCCACGACGTCCGCGAACGGCGCCCTCTTTTTGGTGTGCGGGGAGGCTCTCTCCCCCTCATCCTCATCCTCGTCCCCATCTAGTACGGATAAGGCCGCAGCGTCTCCGAACCGAATGCCCGGACGAACCCTGCGGTGGAGGCCCTCCCTGGCCTCCGGTACTTCTTTCTTGCCCTTCTTGACGGGCGCCTTATAAGGCAGTACGACCAGCAGCTTTTCCAACTGCTCTGATCTGGGCTCTTCCTATAGTGGCGCCGGGCCGCTGATCTTTTCGGCCTTGGCAAGGCTGCCCTCCAAAATCCGCATAACAAGGTCAGACCGAACCAAACACGGTATGAATATCCGGACACTCCTCACAGAAGAATGTCGCTCACCTCCTTTGGGGGATTCGCGACGTCGAGGCCGATGTCCTTCCCCTCGACCGGCCACTCCTTCTGAGTCGTGCCGTAGAGGTGTCGCGCGGTGGCCGGATCCTCTGGCTCATGCTCCCACATAGGCTTGGCCCTCTCCTAGCAAGGGAGGAGCCGGCGGTGGAGCATGATCTAGACCGCGTCGACCAGCTTCACGTCGGTCTCTAGTATGCTGTCAATGCGTTTCTGCAACGCCTTCATGTGAGTGACACACCCCCAGTCCGGGCTCTTAGTTGTCCATGAGGCCAATCAGGTAGGGAGTCCGGACCTGAATGCGGAGGCCGCTCCCCATGCGGCCTCCCTTGGCTCGGTGATGTAGAACCACTCCTTTTGCCACATCCGGACGGTGTCGACAAAGTGGCCGTCCGACCACTAGACCCGCATCAGTTTACTAATCATGGCCCGTCCACAGTCCGCATGCTCGCCGCCAACCACCTTGGGCTTGACGTTGAACACCTTCAGCCATAAACCGAAGTGCGGCTGAACTCAAAGGAGCGCTTCATAGAAGACGATGAAGGTCGAGATGTGGAGGAGGGAATTGGGGGCTAGATCGTGAAAATCTAGCCCGTAAAAGAACATCAACTCCTTACAAAGGGGTGTAGAGGAAATCCGAGCCCCCTAAGAAAATGGGGGAGGAACACGACCCTTTCGCCCGGCTTGGGCATGGGGATGATCTGGCCCTCTTCGGGGGCCCGATGGGCGACGTTGGCCGACAAATAGTCGGCCTCCTTCAGCTTCAAGATGTCCCCCTCGGTGAAGCTGGAGGCCTCCCACTTCCCATTGGCTTCGGATCCAGCCATGGTCGAAGGAGGCAAAGAGGGATTCGCTATGGAAGCAGAGGAAAGGGGCGTTGGAGCTCTGAGGATCTATGTGAGTGGGAGGTGGAAGAAGGCGTGGGTTGCTGACTGTGATAGATCTCCCTTTATAGACTATTGACAGGCCTGGGATTTCCTTTTTCCACGCCATTGGCTTCTCCACTTCCCGATAGGCCCGTGATGTTATGTGTGGGGAGGGGAATTGAAATAATTAACCATATCCCCCGAAAAGCGGGACACGATCTCCACCTCGAGGGGACGTGCCAGATGTGGCGTTGGCCTCGAGCTGCGTTTTGAGAAATAGTAACTGCTCGGTGTTATGGCCGGAAGCGACTCTTCGTTGGAGGAGAAAAATTTGTTAGATGAAGACACCATTTACACTTGAAATATATTTGTTTACTATTACCTTCGGTGTTAAGTAAAACTGCCATTTCAGATGCAGGACATCACTTGGTTCCAAACATGGGTAAAACATATTGAAGAACTCGCCTCGCAAGCCAAATACTGGTCGGGTGAGCTTATGCTGGATACAAGCCTTGGCGTTGGAGGCAAGTTCGGTGGCTACTGAGGGAGTCATGGACTAAGCGGTCCTCAGGGCGACGGCCCATTGTACATGGGCCGGACTGGTGGAGCCGTGTTGTGACAGGAGATCTATGAAGCCGTGGTGTGCCCTCCAAGTCAAGAAGGCGCAGGATCTCTTTAAACCCTTATTGTAATCTATCTTCGGTAACCCTAACCCTATCGATGTCTATATAAATCGAGGGTTTTTAGTCTTAGGACTAGAGCTACATTCATCACCTCATCGCCTTAGGGTTTATCTCATATGGATCTCGAGGTAGATCTACTCTGTAAACCACATCATACATTCAATACAATCAAGCAGGACGTAGGGTATTACCTCTTCGAGAGGGCCTGAACCTGGGTAAACACTTTGTTCGTCATCCCTTGTTCCCCATCGATCCTAGATCCACAGCTCAGGACCCCTACCCCGAGGTCCGCCGGTTTTGACACCGACACTAGGCGCTCCTTTTGCCCTCCTTTCTTCTCAATTTAAACCTTAGGAGGAGGGGGACAAGAAAGGCATTACGGAGCACTTATCTTTTTAAGTTAAAAAATGTAGGCATTCACCATGTTTGAATCAAATTTATGTAATCCCTCATCCATGTTGGTACTTGTATGATCTGTACTTGTTTGTCTTACGCAATTTTGAAAGAGAACTTGCCAGATGCTTATACATGTTTTTGGATGTTTTGAAGGACTAGCCTTCAGCACTATTTTGCAACTAGAGTTCCTGGCAAAGCTTCTCGCCGGCTTTTAATGCAGCTACTACCAAGCCTCATTAAGTGAGCTCAAAATGGGTTGGGAGTGCGAATAGAAGTCGGTCCCTTACCGGTCTTTCCAAACGAGCTACAACTCATCATGTCGAGTAGTCTCGAGTCAAGGACAGGAGCGCGAATGATAGATGTGGCAAGGTTCCCTCGCCTGCAATTTCTTCATACGTGGACACAACATGGAATGACGGGAAGTTACAGATGAGACAAACTTATCTTTCTTTGTTGTACTCCTTATCATTTTAGGTAAGGGGGATTGTCGGGGATCAAACGTACGGGCCTGCTTCCACCTTCCTCCCGGAGAAGTTTCTCGCGAGGGGTCCTTCTATCATTGTCAGTAAAAGGAAGAAGGTAGCATGGGGCCCTTTATGGTATATTAGTCATCTTAACTAAAACTAGTGTAATCACATTAAGATCATACTTAAGCAAACAGGAAATCATGCATGCAATTTTTTGTGAAAACACTTGGTTTTATTCAGCTATACACAGGGTCTGCGCCTGGATTTGTACAAAGGGTTACAAGCCTTGGAGACTATGCTTGTACAAAACAGGTTACCGGGGCAGGGCCCGACAACCGCGCCTGATGGGTAGAACTTGCGAAGATGCTCAATATTCCGTGAGTTTTGCATTGGGATGCCATCCTCGGTCTCCGGACGGACTGCTCCATGTCTGGTGACTCGCGCTACCCGGTAAGGGCCTTCCCACTATGGCATCAACTTGTTTGCACCCTTGGTGGACTGAACATGCCTAAGGACAAGGTCTCCTTCCTCAAGGCTCCGGGTGTGAACCCTGCGGCTATGATAGCGGCGCAAGGCTTACTGGTAGCATGCAACACGCACAGCTGCCCGGAGACGATCTTCCTCGAGGAGCACGGCATCTTCATGCCTCAGCTGCTCTTGCTCTAACTCATCGTAGGTAAGTACTTGAGGTGACCCGTATGTGTGGGGAGCACTGCTTCTGCACCATATATTAGGGAGAAGGGATTCTAGCCAGTAGCTCGATTTGGTGTCGTTCTGATTGACAAAAGAACCACTGGCAGCTCACCAAGCCAGCGTCTGCTGCATTTCTGCAGTTGGTCAAAGTCCTTGTCTTGAGCCCGCGCAGCACTTCAGCATTCATCCTTTCAGCCTATCTGTTGCTCCTCGAGTGAGCAACGGAGGTGAAAGAGATCTTGCTTCCAAGGCTCTGGATGTACTGCATGAAGGTGAGACTCGTGAACTGGGTGCCGTTGTCAATGATCACCCTGTTAAGCACTCCAAAACGAAACACCAATCCTTTCAAGAACTTGACAGCTGACTACATCGTCACCTTCCTCACTGGCTCTACCTCGGGCCACTTTGTAAACTTGTCGATTGCAACGTACAAGAATTCAAAGTCTTCGGTAGCACGGGGAAAGGGGCCCAAGATGTCGAGCCCCCAGACCATGAAAGGCTAGGAAAAAGGGATTGTTTGAAGTGCCTGAGCTGGTTGATGGATGTTCTTGGAATGGAACTGGCATGCTTCACACTTAGTGACGAGCTCAGTTGCATCTCAGAGAGCAGTGGGCCAATAGAATCCTTGCCGGAAAGCCTTCCCGACAAGTGGTCTTGACCCTAGGTGAGAGCCACACACCCCTCCGTGTATCTTTGCCAATAGTGCCAATCCATCTTCCTGGCTAATACATTTCAACTTGACACCGTTCGGCCTCTTTCTGTATAGAGTGTTGTCCACAAACTGATACATACTTGATTGGAGGGCCACTTTTTCAGATTCTTCTGAGTCATCGTGAAGTTCTCCTGTTTGCAGGAATTGGACTATCTGATGTGCCCATGTCTGAGCCTGTCGCTCGATGACAAGGACTAAAGGTATTTCCCTGCCGTGGGAGCGCTATCCTCAACAGCTAGAACTTGGGGTTCCGCGGGAGGATGCAGCTCACCAACTAACATAAGGTTCCCCCCGACAGCTTTTTCTCCGGTGGCTTCGGGGAGCTCTGCCGGGAAATGCCTGCCAGAGCTTAGTTTTCTTCTCTTTCTAGCCAGTGCTGATAAGGAGACTGATGGTTGAGTCAAATGGAGGACAAAAGTCCTTGGTTCCACAGGGAGCTTTTGAGCAGCGCACTTGGATAGGTGATCTGCAACGCTGTTCTCCGCACGGGGTACGTGTTCCGTTTGAAGCCCTTCAAAGTGTTCTTCCAACTTCCTCACTTCTTCCACATATGCCTCCATCAGCGGGCTCTAGTAGTCCTTATTTACTTGTTTCACAACGAGCTGAGAATCAGCACAGATGACTAGCTTCTTTATCCCCAACTCTATTGCAATCCTGAAGCCGGCAAGGAGCCCCTCGTATTCTGCCGTGTTATTGGTAGCATCCTCCCTGGGGAGGTGCATCTGGATGACGTACTTGAGGTGCTTTTCGGTGGGTGCGACAAGCAGCACTCCAGCCCCGGCGCCTTGCAGCATAAAAAGCACCATCAAAGTACATAACCCACTCCTTGGGGGCCTCTTTGCCGGGGAGGGCTGTTTCTGGCACCTCTTCATCGGGCATTGGCATCCACTCTACAATGAATTCTTCTAGTGCTCTGCTTTGGATAGATGTTGTGCTTTCAAACTTCAAAGCGAAACTTGATAGTTCCAGTGCCCACTCTACTATCCTGCCGGTGGCCTCTGGATTCCTCAGAATGCGCTACAGTGGGAAGCGAGTGACGACTGTGATCTCGTGAGCTTGGAAGTAATGGTGCAGTTTCCTCGAGGCCATGAGGAGGCCGAAGATGAGCTTTTGCACTCTAGAGTACCTTGATCTAGCCCCCTACAGGAGGGAGCTGACAAAGTAAACTGGTCGTTGCACCATTTTCTTCTTTGCTAACATCTTCTAATTTTTAGCATCTATTTTTGTTCCTCTTCCCCCGTCAATGCCAGGTCCTGCCGGGGATGATTTTGGCTCCCCACTAGGCGACCCTACTTCCTCGGCTTCCATGCTGCCAACTTCCCTCTGTGCCACCAACGCAGCACTAACCACTTGATTCATTGCTGCTAAGTACAGCAACAGTGACTCTTGTTGTTTAGGCACGACCAAAGTTGGTGCAGAGGAAAGGTAGGTTTTCAAGTCCCGCAGCGCGGCCTCTACTTCCAGGGTCCATTTCATTGGGCCTGCCTTCTTCAAGATTTTGAAGAATGGCAAGGCGCACTCAGCGGATTTCAAAATGAACCTGCTTAGTGTAGCGACGCAGCCAGCCAGACGCCTCACATCCTGGATAGTTTTTTGTGCTTGGATCTGATCTATTGCCTTCATCTTGTCGGGGTTGGCTTCTATCCCTCGATGAGACACAAAAAATCCGAGGAACTTGCTGGACGGAATGCCAAACAGGCAATTCTCGAGGTTGAGCTTCAAGTTGATCTTATGCAGATTTGCAAAGGTTCCTTCCAGATCCTTAATAAGTGTGGACTTGTCTTTGGTCTTGACCACTATATGATCCATATAAGCTTCTATGTTCCGGTGTAGCTGGGGTTCAAAACCAATCTGCACATCCCTTGCAAACGTAGAACCAGCGCTTTTTAGCCCGAAAGGCATGCGTACAAAGCAGTACATGCTAGATGGGGTTATAAACGCCGTTTTCTCTTCATCTTCTTTGGCCATGAAGAACTAGTGGTAGCCGGAGTATGCATCAAGGAAAGAGAGCAAATCAGATCCTGAAGTGGAATCGACAATCTGATCAATACACGGCAAGGGGAAGTGATCCTTTGGACATGCTTTGTTCAAGTCAGTTAAGTCAACGCAAAGTCTCCACTTGCAATTTGCCTTGTGCACCACTATTGGATTTGCTAACCATGTCAGATGCAACACTCCTCTGACCAAACCCGTTGCTTCGAGCTTCTTGATTTCCACGCCAATAAACTACTGCCGTTCCAAGGCTTGCTTCCTGACCCTCTGCTTGACGGGAAGAGCATGAGGACAGACAACAAGGTTGTGCTGGATTACCTCCCTGGGAACACTGGGGATGTCAGATGGTTGCCATGCAAACACATCGAAATTCGCCCGCAGGAAGGCAACAAGTGCGCTTTCCTATTTGCCATCAAGGATGGCACTAACGGTGAAGGTACCATCAGTGTCGTCCTGCCTTGCCAGAACTTTCTTCGTTGCAGGGGGAGCGGCCTTGGATTTCTTGCTAGCTAAACTCTCCGGCAAGTCACTGCCGGGCGCAGCGCACTCCAAAGAGTCATGCTTCCCGGGGATCTTGTCAGTGTCCTTGCTAGTTTTGTACCCTTCTTTCCTTCCTTGGCAGGAGCCGGGGCCTCGATGGCCTCCGCTGGCACCGCATCTCTGTACATCTTCTCGATCCATATGACTGCATCCTTCTTGTCCGACGGAATGTAGATGACCCCCATTGGCCCCGGCATCTTCAGGGTGTTATATGTGTAATGGGACGCCGCCATGAATTTGGCCAAAGATGGACAGCCAAGGATCCCGTTGAATGGCAAGGAAAGCTTGAAAACATCAAAACACAACTTTCTCGGTCCTATAGTTCAGTTCCCCGCCAAACGTCATCGGCAACGTGATCTTTCCCTTAGGTTGGCTTCTTCGTTGGTTGATCCCTTGGAATGTGCCATGCCTCTTGAGGTCCTCCTCAAGAATTTGGAGTTTCTTAATCACGTTAGGGGAAATCAAATTCAATCCTACACCATCGTCAACCAGTATCTTTGTTACCTTGAGGTTGCAGATTGTTGGTGAAACCAACAACGGCAAGCACCCGACCACAGTGGTGCGATAAGGGTGGTCCTCAACATCAAAGATGATGGGTGTGTGAGACCATTTGAGTGGTTCCCGAGCGCTTGCTACCGGCTCTGTCGCATTAACCTCACGCGCCCACTATTTAAGCTGGCAATGAGAGAAGTCCAAAGATGCGCCCCCGTCAATGCACATTGCTTTGGTAGCTTTTTGAAATTCCTGCTCGCTGGACTCACCATCGTCCTCCTCTTCACTGTCATCTTCACCTTCTTTTTTCTCATGGCCCCTGGCAGGCTTCTCCTTCTGGTAATTTGCCTTGCCGCGGCGACCACCACGGCCACTACGGTGATTCCCGCCAGCGCCATCCTAGCCTTTCTCCTTATTATGCTTCTCATATTCAGCCTTCTGCTTTTGAATGAGCCGCTCAACTTGTCTGCATTCTTGGAGATCGTGGCCCTTAGTATGGTGGATCTTGCAGTACGGCCCGTCGGATTTGCTAGTTCTCTCAGCCGCCGCGGCTGCTCGGCAAGCAGCACACATAGCAGCTTCCTTGCCGGGCATCTCGGTCTTTGCCTTCTTGCTAGTGCTAGGATCGTTGGAGCTCTCAACTGCCATAATTGCTTTCCATTTACGCTTCTTGTTGTGCCTTCGATTTTTCTTCCTCGGAGCGGTGGCATTGCCGTCGTCCTCTGAATCGACTTCGACACCAACTTCCTCCCCTGGGAGCCTTCGCCCTTCCTCAGCACGAGCACACTTATCCGCCAACGTATAGAGTTCGTTGATGGTCTTTGGTAACCGAACATTCATCTTAGCACGCATCCTCCGATTGCGCACATTCATGTGGCATGCGGTAATCAGAGCTGCCCCATGTATCTTTGGAATATTGCAGTGTACTCGACTGAATCTTTACAAATACTTACGCAGACTCTCTCCTTCCTTCTATAAGAGGGCCTGTAGGTCGCTGGGCTGTCCAGGCTCTTGATGGCCGCCTATAAAGGCGCCAATGAACTCATTGCATAGGTCTTCCCATGAAGAAATGGAATCCTCAGGCAGGTGTATCAACCAAGACATTACATTGGGCTTGAGCGCCAACGGAAAGTAGTTGGCGAGCACCTTTTCATCCCTTCCCCCAGCAGCTTGAACGGCGATTGCATAGATGCCCAAGAACTCTGCCGGGTTTAGCTTTCCTTCGTATTTTTCTGGTAAGTCAGGCTTGAAGGTACAAGATGATGGCCAGCGGACTTGCCGCAGCTCGCGAGTGAAGGCGGGGCAACCTACCTCATAGGGCAAGTACCCACCAACACTAGGTGGGGGCTCGTCAACGTCTGGGCCATTATGCCTATCTGACTGGCGGTGCGCCTCATGACGCCGCTCGATGGTGACACGGGTGTCTTCCTTCTTCCTGTCCTTCAACACACGACGCTTATCTTGCGGGGTCTATGGGTCAGAAAAAGCCATTGACAACTCGTCAGGCTCATCGACATGCTGGGCTTGCTGGGCCCACCGTGGCTGCCCCTGGGAAGGTTGCCGCAGAGGGAACTGCACCATGGGTGTAGTCCTCTCGACGTGACCACCAGTGTGGGCTGCCGGCATCGCCTACGGGTGTCGTGAGGGCTCTGTAGGCTGCAATTTGTTGGCTTCAGCAAACCCAAAGAGGCTTTGTGTCAGGGTACACAGACAGGGGTGTATGTTTCCAACTGACTTGTGCCCGGACAGGCAGATCTCCGGTGCGACAGCAACAGAGCAAAATGCACCAAGCATTCAAGACAAGGCCAAGCAGAAGAGATGGCTCTTTGGGAAATCAAAGGGTGGATCGAGAAGACCAAGACCAACCAAATAAGCAAGATATCACTAAGGAAAAACCTCCCTTGCCAGGCAGGTGAGCCTGGCGGGGTCGATGTTACCCCAAGACAAGCCTCAAGACTCCCCGGCAGGCTTGCCGAGTACGCCAAGGGCGGATTACCCCGCCAAAGCTCCACCGCTCCACCTCACAGCAATGCAAGTCACCCATCGGTGCGGTGTCGAGCCCCCAAGTGACTAAGTGTCTGTTACTTGGTACGTGGCAGGCCATTTCTGAGGAAGATCATCCCTAAATGACACCCGTCTAGGCGACATGTCGCGCGGGCAGGCGAAAAGGTGGATGAATGGCACGACAAGGCTTGCCAGGCTACGCCACGATGTGACACTAAGCGGCGCATTTAATGCACCTTGTCCTGTCTACAGAGTTAGGTATGATAGCACTGTGGCTACCTAATCAGTGCATAATGACTGTTTTGCCATTGTGGTGACCCCTTGACCTATAAAAGGAGGGTCGTGGCTACCTTAGAAAGGATTCGGACCCTTGTACACTCGTACGCGAGTAGCTGCTCTCGCCCCGAGGCGACCTTGCCGGGCTAGAGCGCTGCGTCTCCACCACGGTCCTTCCATCAATCCAACAAAGCAGGAGTAGGGTTTTACGCCTCCCGGCGGCCCTAACCTGGGTAAAATTGCCCGTGTCATTGTTGCCATGCTGCTCTGTGCTTTCCGTTCTTTGTGCAATGCGCTCTTCCCCCTTGCCGAACCACAAGGGGCCGATGGCCCCATAGGTGGCCATGTGAAACCATGACACTTTGGATGGTGGCTCTCCACTCATCCCTCTTGTCCGCCGCTGGAGGAAAGTTCAGCAGCAACTGAGCCCATGCCATTGCTTCTGCCACCGTACCTGGTATGGTGTGGGAAGCAGAGTGCGACGTCGCTCGACTCCTAGTCGAGCTAGAAGGACCGTCATTGTGCTCCTGCCGCCTCGGACCGATCACAAGGGCGGTCTGGCATGACTGAGGCTGTACTTGGCGGCCAGGCTCCTGATCAGCTGGGCCTTTGCCGTGCGGGCGCGGTCACTGTGGGTCAACGGTACCACTTGGGGTCTTGTTGCGCTCGCCCTGTGTGGGACGAAGCGCATGCCTCGACGTCGCCCCCTGGCCGGCGCGGCCAGAAGCTCTTGGCTTGCGCCGGAGAGGGCGTCGCCACTGCGGTAGTTGTGCTCACTAGGGTGGTGGGGAGGCGGAAGCTGGGCGTCCCCTCAGCCCACACTGGCGTGGCCATGCTCGCCAGAAGGTTGAGGGAGCTGGGCAGCTCCAGCGGCCCTAGCCCCTGTTCCAACTATGGTGGGTGTGACGGCCGCACCGCCTGCGGTGGTCGCGCCGCTCACGGTGCCCGCCCTGCCTGTCATGGCTGCGGCGCCCGTGGCGCCCGCAGCCACAGGCGAAGGGGCCTTCGAAGCAGAAGGGTGTACCACCGCACCGCTCTTCTTCTTGGGAGCCATTGGTGGTGTAGAAGATGATGAAGATCGACGCACTAGCTACTGCTTCAGGTTCACGCAAGCGAAATCCCCCTTCCTGGTGCACCAAAGATGTCGTGGTGGAGCACGATCACCTATGGGGCAGGCAACCCCTTTGTGGTTCGGCGGGGGAATGTTCACTTTGCACAAAGAGCAGTGGCAGCAGGGCAACGCGGTGAGGAGGACTCGTTTTTACCCAGGTTCGGGCTGCTAAGCAATGTAATACCCTACTCCTGCTTTGGTGGATTGATCTGTAGGAACATGAAGACACGGAGCGGTCAAGCCCGGCAAGGGTGCCTCGGGGAGAGCAGCTATGTGCGTACAAGTGCTAGAGGATCAAACGATCGAATCCCTTACTAGGTTGCCTCGGGCCTCCTTTTATAGCTTTAGGGGCGACCACAGTGGCAAACCAGTCATTATACAAGGATTAGATAGCTAACAGTGCTATCATACCTAACTCCGGCAGTTAGGACAAAATGCCATAAATGCTATAATAGGTGTCGTGTGGAGAGGTAACCCCGACAAGGTTCCTCCACCGCTTGCCTAACTACCTCTTATTTGCATGACACGCCTCTGGGACGTGTTTCATTAAAGGTAATCTCTTCTCTAGCAGGCTGCCACATGCACGACAGGATCCACCTAGCCGCTCGAGAACTTGACACCCCACTGATAGTGACTGGTGTTTGATGAGGTGGAGCGGTGGCGTCCTGGCGGGGGTCTGCCGGCATAGGGCCTGCCGAGCCCTTGTCTTGGGGTCTTGATTTGGCCTTGGCAGCACAGGAAACCCTGCCGGGTGACCTGACCTCGGTCCTAGGCGTAGTCTTGACCCCGCCGGCCCTGTTTGCCCGGCAAGGGAGGCCTTTCTAGAAACCTTCTGGCTGGTTTGGTCTTCTTAATGTGCTTCTTTATCTCACGAAGAGCAGCTTCTCTGGCTTATTTTGTGTTAAGCATTGGTACTTGATGTATGATCTGCAACACGCCTGTGCTTAAGTCAAGGCGGCAAACACACATGTTTGCTGCACCGACATATATTTACAATATACACTACATGATCAAACTCCATGACTGGCCTGCTCATCAGACAAAATCCGACTACCTCTCAACGTCGGTAACTCTAGCGGACTCAACGTGCAACCACGGCCACGTTGCGGTGGATTATTCAATTGATTGTCCCATTGAATAACCTTCTCCTCGAGGACTCATGGAAGACCAACAATCATGGCCTTCCCCAAGCATGTTTATGCACTGTCTTAAAATAGTTGGTGCAGGAAGCACCGAGTCTTGCGGCGGTGAGGAAGTCGCAGCAGCTTTTGATTTCTCCTAGAGGATCATCATCCAAGGTCTCCCAGCCCTGACGAGGAGGAGAGCCGCCTGGCGAATACGTGGCAGCAGCGACGAACTACCTTAGTCCCTTCGAGGAGAGGGTAACTGGCGAGGAGAAGATAAGAGTGTAACCGCAGGGACTCGTCCCTCCTTTAAGGAAGTTATGCAGGCATACATTAGTGGTAGTGCGATGGTGCGGTTATTATTTACTAGTACTGTAGTAGTAGTACTTTCTCTACTTCTATAGTGCACCAGTTTTGAAGTCTTGAATCTCAAGGCCAAGGAGCTACAGTTGCAAGTGGAGGGTACTACTATTCTCTAGAACCATCGATGTACTATCAATGCAGGGAAAGTACATCTGCGTACTCTCCCTGCTCTTTTCAAGCGCGTAGCTGGCCTACTCACTTGCTCCTCTCACGCACACACTAGCAGCTTGTTTATCAGCGATAATTACTGCAGTGGCAGAACATTTGAGTGCTTTGATACCGCGAGACTAGGATTTTTCGTTTCCATTTGTGGAGGTGTAATGGATCTTGTTGAACTTTGTTTGTTGGTCCTTCCTTCTTTATTAATGAGATGAGGCAAAGCTTTTGCTCCATTTCAAAAAAAAATTGGCGTCAAGAGGATTTTTTTTATAGACTTTAGAGTCGATAAAGGAGTGAAGTCCATGTGTGCAACGCCACAAGCTACAAACTAGTACTTTACGTCCCAAGCCATATTGCAAAATGCCCAATCAGCGCCAGGCTTTTCCGGCTCATCGGGCTTAATTGGGAGGGCTAGTTTAAAAATGGCAGCTGAGGAAGCAGCAAGCGAGGGGCGGCTAGGGCGAGCACGCAGGCGAGAAATGCTGCTGTGATATATAGGAGTACTATACGTAAGTAGTACATACTACTACTCTAGTACGCAAGCCACGAGATGATGGCGTGTGCAAAATATACGGGAGCAAAAACCCATGCACGTGGCTGGTATATCCGGTGCACCCAGATTGTGGTGCGACATGTGAGTCGGACTTCAAAGTCAAATTACCAATGTACAAAGAAACTTTTCTTAATAGAAACTCGAAGTAATTCAACATGTAACCGTATATTTCAACCATGCCACAAGAAAAAAAAATATTTGAATTGAAGCATGAGAAACAAAAAGAATGCGATTACCATTGATTTTGTTAATGGACAAAATTTAAGCCCGGTCTAAAATGAGCCATATTCACAATGTAATTTGACATGTTTTGTTTCTAGAGTTCTAGTCAATATTCTAAAATGTTTTATGTGCGTGTACAATTATCTTTAGTTTTTTTGAAAAGTTTGCTCCAGTAGGCGGAGTACACTCTCACGCAGGCGGTAGGATTAACAGAGTTTTTTTTTCGAGCAGGACGACGCAATATTGGCTCGCAGCGAGGATAATAAAATATTTTAAAAAAAGGCCGCCATGCGTTGTTGCGATTCCGCGACCACTAGTAGTACAACGCAACGTAGAATCGCGATTTGTTGCTAGTACATTATTCCTTATACATATTGGAGTATTTAACAAAAAAAACTACCACTTTCCACAAGCCCTACCAAGAAAACACTACTCTACAAAAAATAGAAAAAACTTACCAAAATTTTCTTAACCCGTCGCAATAAACTACCAAGTGCCAATTAGGCACGTTTAAACCAATGTGGCACATTAAGACTACGCCGTCTATTTGACCGACAAGTTAGGCGTTATGACTTGTGGGACCAACATGTCAGTATGGAAAAAAATCCTTGAGTCACCTACTAACTTTGGCCCGTCCACCTAGTCATCCTCGGCCATGGGAGGCAGCCACCACCGCCAGCAGAAGGCAAGGTAAAAAGCATCGGCGGCGCGGAGCCCATCTTGCCGCAGCCCGGACGCCAGCTCCACGCAGCGCTCGCGGCCGGTAGCTAGCCAAACTAGCACACACCCTGCTGGATGCATCCAGCTACTTGTGTGCAAGGTTTGCTAGCTAGGTTGGCACAGCGGTGTAGCGGCTTGCTCGTGCGTGCCGCGCTAAGGCCAGCCATCTGGCTTGAGCGAAGGCCAGCGTGGCACCTTGCTCGCGCGTGAGCCGGACTCGGGCCAGCCTGCCAACCCGTGCGGAGGCCAGCGTAGCATCCGGCCCGTTCGACGTAGCGGCGACCAGCTCGCCCATCACCGGTGCCACCGACGAACACTCATACGAATTGTTTCAAGTAATGTTTAGGAAAAATAAATGATTGGAGGAGGAAGAAGAGGATATATGCTCATATGTGGGTCCCACCTGTCATAACAGTTAACACAATGGTCAAATAGACGGTGTTGACTTATGGTGCCTCGTCAGCACGGACGTTTGGGCCAACCTGTCATAGACGGGTTTAAACGAGCCTAATCGGCAATTGGTAGTACTTTTTGGCGCGGATTAAGAAATTTTGGGTATTTTTTTGTACGGTAGTTTCTTGCTAGGGCTGGTTGATAGTGGTAGTTTTTTGTTAAATACTCTACATATTGTAAGTAGGAGTGAAAGTTAAGCTTTGGAAGCCAATAAGCACGGCTAGTTACATGGTACCTATGTGTACGTAATTCAAACTAAATATCGACCATGAGTGACTAATATCTTGATGGAACATCCAAAACTATGGAAATACAAGCGTATTATTGATACTTGTTTCCATAAACTTGGATCTTCGTTCTATTCAACGGCTGAGCATGTGGGGCCTTAGCAAGATGACTTCCTGAGTGTGTAAAACAAGGTTTTCCCATCTCTGATAAGTAGGGGGTGACGGCAGCGTGCCTTCGGCTCGCTCTAGTGCTCGTAGTCATACTAGGTGGTCTACAGACGTGTAGATGTATTCTTTTTCACATCTCGTGTCCGTCGTACTACCACGACTGTTGATGAATAGATGGTAAGATTTTCGCAAGAAAACCTTGGTTGAGCATGTGTGCGAGAGAGAGATACTGTGTGTGTGTGTGATATGGAGAGACTGAGGGAGAGATAAGAGATTCTTTGTGTGTTTGTGTGTGTGGAGGATAGAGAAAGACATGTGCATGGGGCTTTGTGTTGTGTAATGTGGATACGGATAGACATAATCAGAGAGTGAGTGTGTGAGATACACATGCGGACATAGGGAGAGAGGTGTGAATTAGAGAGACGGAGAATTTTGGTGTGCATGTGAGTTAGAGAGAGAGAGAGGGATATATATACCTGGAGCTGGAGAGAATATACAAGGGTGTGTGTCTTAAAAGAAGGATGCAGATAGATGGGGTGGTGTGTGTCTGTGTTTGTTTGTGTGCGTGCGTGTGTGTGTGTGAGAGAGAGAGTGTGTGTGTGTGTGGAGAAGAGAGACCACTTATGATGTAAACCTAGTAGGGAAGGGGGAATGATAGGACACGTGTGTCCAAGAGAAAGAAAGGCATGTCTAGTAGCGGGATAGCATGGGTGCGGGCGGGATCGAGCGGGCTATTTGGAAGAGACATCGAGTGTGTGTGAGAGAGGGGTGCGAGAGAGAGAGAGAGAGGGATCGAGAGAGAGAGAGAGAGAGAGAGAGAGAGAAAGAGAGAGAGAGACAGAGAGAGAGAGAGAGAGAGAGAGAGAGAAAGAGAGAGAGAGGGAGGGAGAGAGAGGGGGGTCGTTTGTGTGTGGAAGTGGCCTACAGATAGGGAGGCAAGGTTGATAATGTTCCAAAGTGGCCTATGTAGGGAGACGCAAGGAAAGCAAGTCATTTTTTGTGTGAGAGAGACTTCATGAGAGATCTAAAATAGATGGTGGAGAGAACAACATGCGAGTTTGAGATCGATGATACGCTAGGGAGCTATGGAGAGACTCATGACATATATGTCTATAGGGAAGGAGGGTCGGCTCTACATGTGGGCGAGATAGAAAGAGGAGAGAGGTGCACAAGGAGACAGTGGCTGTTTGTGTGTAGTGGGGGTGGTGAGTGATGTGTGTATCAATATGTGTGTGTGTGTGTCACAGGAGAAAGAGAGAGAATGGTGGATAGTGTGCGAGAACCACATAACTAGGGAGATAGACGTTCGGGCAGTGTTTTGTGTGTATGGGAAAGATACACGGCTATATAGTGTGTGTGCTTGGGAAAGAGATATGCCGGGAGACCAAGAGATTGGGGGGAGAGATGTGTGCATGTCCAAGAGACAAAAGTGATAGACACATATATTGGGGTCCAGACTTAGAAGATAGAGAGGGGTTAATGTATTCCCGTGTTTGTGTCCAGGGAGAGAGAAATGCTTGTGTGGGGGGGGGGACAGGGGCCGGGGTGGTGAGCTTCAGATAAAGAGTGAGGTGTGTATGTCTGAGCGACATAAACATAATTGAGATAGTATATGGTCAAGAGTGCGTTCACTCATGCTTCATCAATTTGTCTCATAGTTTGGACTATGAGATAGCGATACTTTTGAACATCTGTGCTATAATTTGAAGTACCAGAATTACAAATCTAAGATTGGAAATTTTGAATTCGACTCCATTATTAGATTTTGTAATTCATTTAAACGGGGGTACATTTTTAAACCGGGATTTCGTGATTTCAAATTCATATATCAAACCTAGAGATATACACAAACGGTCGTGTTCAAACCTTATAATCATCCACTTTATTCATACACATACACATTTGTAGGGGCGTACCCAAGTTGAGCTACCCGGGTGCACAGGACACTGGGTGCAAGATGCTTTCTTTGTATATTTCATGCAAAATATAGTGTGTGACACCCGATCTTTAGATCAAAAATATGAGTGATCATATGCTAGGACACATGGTCATTTTCTCTCTAGGTCCGCCCCTGATTTGTTTTTGTCATCATATTTAGGATAAACACATTCAAAATTTCATTTGAATTGGAGCATCTGATGGTATTTGCTTCCACTAGCTCAATGATCCATATTTGAATTGAATGGACAATCTAAGTTTCGAGTTGGAGACATTGATTTTCGAAACTTGCACTTTTTTTGTGTGCACAACAAATAAATACCAGGCCATTATATCATAGTCGGCCGTACAACAATAGAACACTTAATTTCAGCCGCCAAAAGCTTTCAAACTTCCCGCTCACATCGAAATATCTCTCTCCTGAAAGTTTAGCCCAGTGATATTCCTCTTTTACCCCTGCCAGGTCAACGAAAAAGGGCTGCTTTGGTAACTCCATTGTTTTCCCCTCCTTGCCCCCAATATTCTTCCCTAGAACCCCTCCCCTTCCCCTCCCCTCCCCGCCCACCCCCAACCCTCCGAAGTCGCTAAATCTAGTCCTCCGCTGCAGCGGTGGACCTCACACCCCGCCGGATCTACCTTCCGCACCTTGGAACCCCCAACTGCCAACTCACCACTACACCGGAGCCACTTTAGTGACTGGCTTGTCCACTGCTCCAGATCTCCTTGACCGCCATCATGGTCAACCGCACCGGATCTGCTTCATCGGTGCCCTCGTCCACCATAGTGTAGGCCCTTCACCGACTCCCTCGTCCGCCACATTGTTGGCCGTTCATACAAGCCCTCGTCCGCCGCAACAGATCTACCTCACCGAAAGCACTGTACACGATGCCGGATGTGCTTTGCCGACGTCTTCGTCCACTTCATCCGAGCGGCTCCACAGAAGCCATATTCAACTCCACCGGCCATGCTTTACTGACGCCGCCACCTCATCAGGTTACTTCGATTTGTACTCCTTTGGTTTTTCTCTTCTTTATTGTCCAACAGTTCACTTACCATAGATCAGTTTTCTTGGATGTCGGCAGGTGCCGCAACAGAAGCACCGAAGCCATTTTAGCAACGACAACAGTAGGCCCAAACTCAACTGGAACACAAACACCATCGACGATACTTAGCTTTCACATGTGACAATGATGCCCATACGCTACCGAGAATCAGGTGCTATTCTCCAACGGCTGGTGGCCATGTTCACTTTCTTAGCATAAGCACCGCACCTTCGAGTTTCTTCAGGGAATCATTCAATTTTTCATGAGAGGCGTTATTCTGCTTGCACCTGTATGTCCATAAGTGTGGCAGTGAATAGGTTACATGTGCTAAATTACAAATCAGTGCCCATGTAGTGACAATGCTTTTGTTTTGTCCTAAGTATTACTGTACTTCCTAGATATCAATGCCTACTATTTTACTTCTTGCATGCTATATTTATGATAATAGTGTTGTTCTAATGCCACCTCTTGGTTACAATTATTGTATTCGACTGCTTCTATGTTCTCTATGCTTAATTACACATCAACAAACTAGCTTGTGGTTCCACCGCTCAGAGCCTCTGTTCATTACTTTTTTGTGCCTTCTTGATCTTCCCAAGTTGCATGACTAATTTGATGCTTCTATTCATTGTGGAGCTGCCAACCCCACCAAGCAAAATGCTTTTTCTTTTCGGGCTCACTCCTCGAACAAGCATAAAAATAGAGTGAAGCACAAATATTGTCGTGTAAGCACACACCCTTCTTTCATTACTTTAGATGAACCATTGGTGATCAATTTGAACCAGTGCATGTGATTAAAATTATTTTTACCTAAGTAGAGGGGGAAGAATAAACTACAATGACAAGATTCGCAACCACGGGATGCTGATGACATCTTCAAAGAACATTCCAATAGCAGTGAGGCTTCACAGCAACATATTGTAAGCCAATGTGTTTTAGTACATGTGAAATTTCATGCGTGTGGGCTGCTTTCTTGGCTTGTGCCCTCAACCTATAAACCTAAAGAATTACAAATAGTTCGGTTGCCTACTTTGCTGTATTGCTTGATTCGAATGCTTGTTTGTTACTTGTTAGGCTATACCTGAGTTGGCCAATGTGTCAGTAGTGCCTGCCGTACTACCATAAAGAAATGCATGCCTAATTCATTTGACTCCTTAACTTTTCCTATGAAATTCATCACAAGACCGTCTTCGTAGTTTATATGAGGCCACGGTTTTTAAGTGCTTTCTCAGATTATTTCAACTGCTTATATGCCTGGGAAACTTAAATATAGCGGTGGTACACTGCCTTTCATCTTACCATTTAAATTTGTTTTCGACTGATGCAACTTCAAACCATTTAAATATAGCTTGCCATGCTCGGCAATAATTCGTATGCCTTTTACCATGTAAGCTTACTGCCTAGATCATGCGAGAATTATCTCCTACTTATGTCCAGCGGAAACCTTTTAGGATGCAGTTCAAACTAGGACACAATGTACACCCCCAGGATCTATTTGTAGAAGCAGTGCACCATCCATGTTAACAGATGGTAGCAGTTCAGAGGTAACACCGTTGGAGAGCACAGATATTATAGTTCTTGAGGCTCTACATAGAGGCAGAAAGAGACGGTGTGGCTACCATGAATGAGGAAATCCAGACACCATGGATTGGCGCACGGGGTCGGCCTCGATTCCACGAGCCGTTGGTGGCGCGGGAGGGAGCCGAATTGGCGGAGCGGGGCGGTCGCTCCCCCTGAGTATGGAGCCAGCCCCCGGCCACGTTTTCCTTATAAAAGGGGATGCGGGCGGGGGTGCAGGCTCATATCCATTCCCTTCTTCTTTCTTCTAGTGTCGTTTCTTCATCATGGTGAGGGGAAGATGACGCAATGGCATCCCAGTAGTGGCGACGAGGGCTTCTTCTCGACAGTGCCTCCCTCCTCCCGCCGTAGTGCCTAGGAGGAGAGGGACAAGAAAGGGATTACGGGACACTTATCTTTTTTCAGTCTAAAATATGTAGGCACTTGCCGAACTTTAGTCTAAATTATGCAAACTTCTTTATCCATGTTTGTGCTCTGTAAGATCTATACTTGCTTATCAGCATATTAATGAAAAAGACAAGCCTTGCCGGGTACTTGTGCATGTATCATGTCCATGCAGAGGTGAGGTGCCTCTATACATTCAAGTAAACAAGTTTCCCCACCAAACTATCCTGCCGGTACCCTTAGTTTGCTGTCATGGGGCGAGGCCTGCCGGGCATAAAACTATAAACAGGGACCGGCCCTCGTCGAACCCTCTCCATCAAAGGCAACTGCGACCGCCTTGCTCGAAGTAACGTTCGGGACAAAGGATGGGAGCACCTATGTTTCGAAGGTAGCGAAGTTTTCATATACACAAGTTTTTACCTTACAGAATAGGTACGGATATGAAGAAACTTATCTGTTTGGCTTGCCGGGGATCACTATGTAGGCTTGCCATCATTTCTTCTCTTCGAGATCAAGTCCACGGCAAGAACCCTGCAACTTAGTGCAGATGAAAATAGTGCTACATGCGACCTCATCTACATCATCATGCTATGCTCATGATATGCTTATGCATGCATGAAATATTGTCGGGGGCCCCCTAGCGCTTCATTTATTCATCTGTTGCTCAGGGTCTGCGCCTGGCTTTGTAAGAAGGGTTACATGCAACATCGGCAAGGCTTGTACAAAAGGGTGGCTGCCGGGCAGGGCCCGACAGCCGCGCCTCATGAGTAGAACTTACGGAGATGCTCAATGTTCCATGAGTTTTGCAACTGAATGCCATCTCCAGTCTCCATACAGACTGCGCCGGGTCTAGTGACTCGTACTACCCAATAAGGACCTTCCCACCTCGGCGTCAACTTGTTTACACCCTTGGCGGACTGAACACGCCTAAGGACAAGGTTGCCTTCCTCAATGCTCCGGGCATGAACCCTGCGGCTGTGATAGCGACACAGGGCTTGCTGGTAGCGTGCAGCACGCGTAGCAGCCCGGAGACGGTTCTCCTCAAGTAGCACAACATCATCACGCCGGTGTTGTTCCTGCGCTACTTCATCGTAGGCGAGCACTCGAGGTGATCTGTATATGAGTTCCGTGGGGATAACTTCTTCTGACCCATAGACTAGGGAGAAGGGAGTCTGCCCGGTAGCTCGATTTGGTGCTGTACGGAGGGACCAAAGAACCACCGACAGCTCGTCGATCCATCGCTTGCTGCACTTCTGCAGCCTATCAAATGTTCTTGTCTTGAGTCCTCGCAGCACTTCAGCGATTGCCCTCTCAGCTTGTCCATTTCTTCTGGGATGGGCAACAGAGGCAAATGAGACTTTGCTTCCGAGGGCATGAACGTATTGCATGAAGCCGCGGCTTGTGAGTCGGGTGCCATTTTCAGTGATGATCCTGGCGGGTACTCTGAAATGGCACACCAATCCTTTCAAGAACTTGATAGTTGATTGTGCGGTCACCTTCCTCACGGGCTCCACCTCTGGCCACTTTTCGAACTTGTTGATAGCGACGAACAAGAACTCAAAGCTCCTGGTAGCATGGGGGAAGGGGCCCATGATGTCGAGCCCCCAGACTGAGAAGGGCCATGACAAAGGGATCGTCTGGAGAGCTTGAGCAGGCTGATGGATATTCTTGGAGTGGAACTCGCAGGCTTCACATTTGGTGACTAGCTCAATTGCATCTTGGAGGGCCGTGGGCCAGTAAAAACCTTGCCGGAAGGCTTTTCCAACCAGGGCCCTCCATCCAATGTGGGAGCCTCATATACCCTTGTGTATCTCTGCCAATAGTTCCTTTCCTTCTTCCCTGCAAATGCACTTCAATTTCACGCGGGCCTTCTTCTTTATAGTGTGTCGTCAATGAACTGATACATACTGGCCCTCCAGGCTACTCTTTCAGCTTCTTCTTGCTCTTCGGGAAGTTCTCTTGTTTGGAGGAAATGGACTATGTGTCGCGCCCATGTTGGAGCCTGAGGCTCGGCAACAAGGACTAGCGGCACCTCCTCGTTCACGGGAGCGCATGCCTTGACCACAGGAACAGGTGGTTCAGTGGGAGGGTGCTGCTCACCGGGCGAAACGGAGTTGTTCCCGCCAACCTCTCTACCGGGGACCCCAGAGGGCTTTGCCGGGAGAGGCCTGCCGGAGTCTAGTTTCCTCCTTTGTTCGGGCACACTTGTCTGCCAGAGTGTATAGCTCATTCACAGTCTTGGGAAACCGAATGTTCATTTTGGAACGTATCCTACGGTTGCGCATGTTTGACTGAACGTAGTTATGACAACTGCTGGATGGATGTCTGGAATGTTCGTGTGCACCCGGCTGAACCTCTGCATATACTTCCTCAAACTCTGTCCTTCCTTCTGTGGGAGGAGCTGCAAGTCGCTGGGCCGCCCTGGTTCTTGATGGCCGCCCGTGAAGGCGCCAATAAACTCATGGCCCAGATCAGCCCAGGCCGAGATGGAGTTCTCTGGCAAGTGCATCAGCCACGAGCTCACGTTTGGCTTGAGTGCCAAAGGGAAGTAGTTGGCGAATACCCTCTCGTCCTTTCCTCCGGCAGCTTCAACAGCGATGGTGTAGATGCTTAAGAACTCTGTCGGGTTCAATCTTCCATCGTAATTTTCTGGTATCTCTGGTTTGAACGTACGGGTAGATGGCCAACAAACTTGCTGCAGCTCATGAGTGAAGGCGGGGCACCCAACCTTGAAAGGCAGGTACCCGCCCCCACCAGGCATGGGTTCATCGACGTTGGGGCCATTGCGCCTATCAGACTGGCGGCAGGTGTCGCGGCGTCGCTCGATGGTGATGCACGCGTCTTCCCTCCGCCTGTCTTCCAGGACCCGTTGTTGGTCTCGACGTGTCTGAGGATCAGATGAAGCCATTGATACGTCATCGAGTTCTTGGTCACATTGCCCTGGTTGCGGCCCCTGCGTTGGCTGTCATGGTGGGGACTGCACCGTCGGAACGGCTCCCTCGGTGCGGCCAGCGGCTTGGGGCGGTGCCGCCATTGGTGGAGGTTGTGGCGGGCCTACCTGCTGTGATCCTCCCGCCTCAGCGAAACCAATCAAGCTCTGGATAGTGGCCCTCCACTCATCCATTTGATTGGCCGTTGGCAGAAATCTCAACAAGAGCTAGGCCCGCGCCATGGCCTCCGAAGCGGTGCTTGGCATGGATGACGATGCGATTCTCGACATCACCCAACTTCTGATGGTGCCTGTAGTGGCGGTGCCATGTTCTCGTCGCCGCGAGCCAGTCACCAGGGCGGCGTGATGATGAGGCGGATGCGCTTGGGGGTTGACGACCCCATTTGGCGCATCGTCTCGGCTAGCTTGCCCTGGGGGTGGCGCGGGCCCTGTAGCCTCACCTGCGGCGGCGGCAGCTAAGTGATTACAATCTGCACCAGGGCGAGCGCCACCGCTGCGGCTATGTCCCTCAGCAATGTGGGGAGGCGGAGACGGAGGGTTCTCCCCACCCGCACCTTGCGGAGCATGGCCGCCGGGTTGTAGTTGGTGTCGCCCTCCTTCGGTGCCTCCTGCTCCTGCTTCAGCCACAGGCGGAATGGTGATGGCGCCACCTGCGCCGGTCATGTTCCCCGCGGCGTCGGCATTCCCATGTTCCCCCGTAGCCCCCACGGCATTAGTGGCCGCATGCGAGGGGGTCTTCGAGGTGGACGGGTGAGCTGAAGCACAAGATTTTTTCTTGGGCATCATGGATGATGAGGCCGTTGATGAAGAAAATGATGATGAAGATGACGCGCTGCTCACACCTTTGGGTTGGCGCAAACGCTGCCCTCCTACCTGGCGCACCAAAGATGTTGTGGTATCACATGGCCACCTATGGGGCCATCGGCCCCTTGTGGTTCGTCAAGGGGGAAGAGCGCATTGCACAAAGAGCAGAAAGCACAGAGCAGCACGACAACAATGACATGGGCAGTTTTCCCAGGTTCGGGCCGCCGCTAGGCATAAAACCCTACTCATGCTTTGGTGGATTGATGGAAGGACCGTGGTGGAGACGCAGCACTCTAGCCGGGCAAGGTCGCCTCGGGGCGAGAGCAGCTACGCACGTACGAGTGTACAAGGATCTGAATCCTTTCTAAGGTAGCCACGGCCCACCTTTATAGGTGAAGGGGTCACCACAATGGCAAAATAGTCATTCATCCAATGATTATATAGCCACAGTGCTATCATACCTAACTCTGCGGACAGGACAGGGCGCATTAAATGCACCGCTTAGTGTCACATTGCGGCGTAGCTCGGCAAGCCCTGCCGTGCCATTCAGCCATGTTTTTGCCTGTCCGCACGACACGTCACCTGGACGGGTGTCATTTAGGGATGATCTTCCTTAGAAATGGCGTGCCACATGCCAAATACCAGCCACTTAGTCACTTGGGGGCTCGACACCCGCACCGATGGGTGACTTGCGTTGCTGTGAGGTGGAGCGGTCGAGCTTTGGCGGGGTAATCCACCCTTGGCGTCCCTGACAAGCCTGCCGGGGGAGTCTTGAGGCTTGTCTTGGGGTAACCTCGACCACACCAGGCTCGCCTGCCTGGCAAGGGAGGTTTTTCCTTAGTGATATCTTGCTTATTTGGTTGGTCTTGGTCTTCTTGATCCGCCCTTTGATTTCTCAAAGAGCCATCTCTTCTGCTTGGCCTTGTCTTGAATGTCGTAACCTTGCTCTTGAGCCTATGTACAGTCCGGGCAACACACCTGGGGGGTTTGTTGCACCGACACTATTGGTATATAACCCGGATCTGGAACAATACGTCAAGAATCTTCAGATGGACCTTCTGGAAGCTTTGTTTGACAATGAAGCACTAATAGAAGAGGTCGATACCTTGAGGCTGAAGGTAACCAAGCTAGAGGAGGAGAATCTCGAAATCCTGAAGATACGTCAGGAAGTGAAGGGCAGCAAGACCATGGCTCATGCCAAAGATGTTGAGATTCACAAGCTCAAGGACCAACTCCAGGAAATACAAGGACGTCACAAGAAACTCCGAGTCAACGGGGATAATCTATCAGAAGAACTTGAAGAGATCAAGTCCACACAGAAAAAGCTGAGTGGAGACAAGGATCAAGTTCTGGAAGCTAGCTTAGTAGTGGCCCCACCATGAGAGAATAAAGTGAATGTTTTGCGATTTAAGTATCTGACCATACCAACTTACTATAGTATTGATTGAATAAATGAATGCTTGGTTGTTATTATTCGTTTTGTGTTTATTTAGTGGTTGGATAGATACAATATTAGTAGGTTTGTATTTATTTCACCTTGAGAGACCTAAGTCACGGAAGAATAATAGGAGGCCTTCATATGGGACAAGCATTAGTAATTGGAAGCTCCCGAGCATTGAAGACCTGAAGAATTGAAGACTTCAAAACGAAACCATAGTGAACCATCCCATTACAAATGGTAGAAACTCTGAGCTAGGAATTTTTGTTGATTGTTTGTGTTGGTACTTTTTTTCTCTTATCTCACCCCAAAACCCTTGGACCCAATAGATGATAAATGAAGATGAACTTGTATTCTCTAGAGCGATGACTCAGCCGGAGGCAGAGCTATGGATTCAAAACATGGAGGGTCACTTTGGGAAAAATTTGATTGCAAGGAAGTATGAGATTCAATATGCTCTTCAGTACTTTACAAAAAGTGTTGCAATATGGTGGAAAATGCATGAAGCCATACAAGGAGGTAATGGGATAAAAACTTGGGAAGAATTCAGGGAAACTCTTTTAAGATCCCATCTCATCCAGAAACCTTATGATAGAGCGATGAAGAAACCTTGTGCATGCAAGATTTGCGGAGAAATAGGACACACCCAACAAGAACACAAGGATGGATGCCCACATTGTGAGGAAAATGACACAGGTGAAGAATGCCCCACTTGGTGGGTTACATGTTTGTTATGTGAAGGAACTGACCACTACCCAGCTCACTGTCACATTTACCCCATGGTGCAACAAACTGTCCAGAAGCAGAAGGAAGGAATGGAAGAAGCCCTCCGAGAAGGTATGGAAGTACCAGCAGTGGACACAAATGGAGGAAAGCCAATCAAAGCTTGCAGCAAGTCGTGCTATGCAAGCGGAGAAGAAGGATACATATCTCATTATTGCACGAAGAAGGGAATTGGGTATCTTGGTGAGTTCCCGACAATAGAAGTGGAGTATGACCCACAAGAAATAGAGGATCTGATTAGTATGAAGAACTCCACAAAGAGGAAACAAAGACCTCCGCAGAACAACCCAATTTCTACCGAGAAAGACCTGAGTCATATCACATGCTTCAAATGCAAGAATTCAGGGCACTACTTCCATGAATGTCCAGAAAAGAAGCTAAAAAACCAAGGAGCCTACGTAATCACAAAGAAGCCCCAAGACATGTCGGAAGTTATTTGTTTTTGCTGCAAAGAAGCAGGACATTTTTCTAGGGAATGTTCAGATCAGAAGAAAGCTGAAGCAGAGTAGTTGAGAGTTTGATATTGGTAATAAGTGTAGTAGGAAGCAATTCTATTTTCATGAGCATGATGAGTGGAGTCATGTAATGTGGGGACCCCGACTTATACAGTCAAAGCCACCGAATGCACGTGCATAGCGATCCCAAGGATCAATGCTCACCGTACACAATGATGTCTACTACGCAACCTTCTTCTTGTAGACTCGTGTTGGGCCTCCAAGCGCAGAGTTTTGTAGGACAGTAGCAATTTTCCCTCAAGTGGATGACCTAAGGTTTATCAATCCGTGGGAGGCGTAGGATGAAGATGGTCTCTTTCGAACAACCCAGCAACCAAATAACAAAGAGTCTCTTGTGTCCCCAACACACCCAATACAATGGTAAATTGTATAGGTGCACTAGTTTGGCGAAGAGATGGTGATACAAGTGTAATATGGATAGTAGATATAGGTTTTTGTAATCTGAAAATATAAAAAACAGCAAGGTAACTAGTAGTAAAAGTGAGCAAAAATGGCATTGCAATGCTTGGAAACAAGGCCTAGGGTTCATACTTTCACTAGTGCAAATTCTCTCAACAATGATAACATAATTGGATCATATAACAATCCCTCAACGTGAAACAAAGAATCACTCCAAAGTTTCTATCGGAGAATGTAGGATGAAAACGTGCATCAACCCCTATGCATAGATTACCCCAATGTCACCTCGGGAATCTGCGAGTTGAGTACCAAAACATACATCAAGTGAATCAATAGAACATCTCATTGTCACCACAGATATCCCATCGCAAGACATATATCAAGTGTTTTCAAATCCAATACTCAATCCAACATAACGAAACCTCAAAGAGCAAGACTCAATTCATCACAAGAAGGTAGAGGGGAAAGAACACCATATGATCCAACTATAATAACAAAGCTCGCGATACATCAAGATCGTGCCAAATCAAGAACACGAGAGAGAGATCAAACACATAGCTATTGGTACATACCCTCAGCCCCGAGGGTGAACTACTCCATCCTTGTCATGGAGACCACCGGGATGATGAAGATGGCCACCAGTGATGGTTTCCCCCTCCGGCAGGGTGCCAGAACGGGCTCCCGATTGGTTTTTCGTGGCTACAGAGGCTTACGGCGGCGGAACTTCCGATCTAGGTTTCTTTTCGGAGGTTTCTATATTTACAGGAATTTTTGGCATCGAAAACAAGTCAGGGGTGTTCCGAGGAGCCCACAAGCCAGGGGGGCGCGCCATGGGCGGGGGGCGCCCCCTAGGCTTATGGTGGCCTCGGGACTCTTGTGGTCCAACTCTGATGCTCCGTGGGTCTCTTCTGGTCCATAAAAAATCACTGTAAATTTTCAGCTCATTTGGACTCCATTTGATATTCATTTTTTGTAGAACTCAAAAACAAAGAAAAAACAGAAACTGGCACTGGCACTGGGCTCTAGGTTAATAGGTTAGTCGCAAAAATAATATAAAATAGCATATTAATGCATATAAAACATCCAAAACAGATAATATAATAGCATGGAACAATAAAAAATTATAGATACGTTGGAGACGTATCAAGCATCCCCAAGCTGAATTCTTGCTCGTCCTCGAGTAGGTAAATTATAAAAACAGAATTTTTGATGTGGAATGCTACCTAACATATTTATCCATGTAATTTTCTTTATTGTGGCATGAATATTCAGATACATAAGATTCAAAACAAAAGTTTAATATTGACATAAAAACAATAATACTTCAAGCATATTAATAAAGGAATCATGTCTTCTCAAAATAGCATGGCCAAAGAAAGTTATCCCTACAAAATCATATAGTCTGGCTATGCTCCATCTTCATCACAGAAAGTATTAAATTGTGCACAACCCCGATAACAAGCCAAGCAATTATTTCATACTTTTAATGTTCTCAAGCCTTTTCGACTTCCATGCAATACATAAGCGTGAGCCATGGATATAGCACTATAAGTGGAATAGAATATGGTGGTTGTGGACGAGACAAAAAAAGAAGAAGTCTCACATCAACTAGGCAAATTAATGGGCTAAGGAGATGCCCGTCAATTGATATCGATGCAAGTGAGTAGGGATTGCCATGCAACGGATGCACTAGAGCTATAAGTGTATGAAAGCTCGAAAAGAAACTAAGTGGGTGTGCATCCAACTCGCTTGCTCACAAAGACCTATGGCAATTTGAGGAAGCCCATCATTGGAATATACAAGCCAAGTTCTATAATGAAAAATTTCCACTAGTATATGAAAGTGACAAAATAGGAGACTCTCTATCATGAAGATCATGGTGCTACTTTGAAGCACAAGTGTGGTAAAAAGGATAGTAGCATTGCCCCTTCTCTCTTTTTCAATCAATTTTTTTTATTTTGGGCTCTTTGGCCTTTTTTTTGTTTGGGCTCTTTGGGCTCTTTTTTTAATTTTTCGTCCGGATCCTCATCCCAATTGTGAGGGAATCATAGTCTCCATCATCCTTTCCTCACATGGACAATGCTCTAATAATGATGATCATCACAATTTTATTTACTTACAACTCAATACTAGAACAAAATATGACTCTATATGAATGCCTCCGGCGGTGTACCGGGATGTGCAATGATTCAGAGTGACATGTATAAAAAAATATGAATGGTGGCCTTGCCACAAATACTATGCCAACTACATGATCATGCAAAGCAATATGACAATGATGGTGCGTGTCATAATAAACAGAATGGTGGAAGTTGCATGGCAATATATCTCGGAATGGCTATGGAAATTTTATAATAGGTAGGTATGGTGGCTGTTTTGAGGAAGGGTATATGGTGGGTTTAATGCACCGGCGAAAGTTGCGCGGTTCTGGTGGAAGGGTAAGAGTGCGTATAATCCATGGACTCAACATTAGTCATAAAGAACTCACATACTTATTGCAAAAGTCTATTAGCTGTCAAAACAAAGTACTACACACATGCTCCTAGGGGGATAGATTGGTAGGAAAAGACCATCGCTCGTCCCCGACCGCCACTCATAAGGAAGTCAATCAAAAAATAAATCATGCTCCGACTTCATCACATAACGGTTCACCATACGTGCATGCTATGGGAATCAAAAACTTTTAACACAAGTATTTCTACCAATCCACAATTACTCACTAGCATGACTCTAATATCACCATCTTTATATCTCAAAACAAATGCAAGGAATCAAACTTCTCATAGTATTCAGTGCTCTTTATATGAAAGTTTTTATTATATCCCTCTTGGATGCCCATAATATTAGGACTAAATTCATAACCTAGGCAAATTACCATGCTGTTTAAGACTCTCAAAATAATATAAGTGAAGCATGAGAGTTCAACAATTTCTGCAAAAACCACTGTCGTGCTCTAAAAAGATATAAGTGAAGTACAAAGAGTATTCTAGTAAATTCATGATTCATGCGTGTCCCTCTCGAAAGGTGTGTAGAGCAAGGATGATTGTGGCAAACTAAAAAGGAAGGACTCATATCATACAAGACACTCCAAGCAAAACACATATCATGTGGTGAATAAAAATATAGCCTCAAGTAAATTTACCGATGGATTGAAGACAAAAGATGGGATGCCATCCGGGGCATCCCCAAGCTTAGATGCTTGGTCATACTTGAATATTACCTTGGGGTGCCTTGGGAATCCCCAAGCTTAGGCTCTTGCCGCTCCTTATTCCGGAGTCCATCAAAACTTTACTCAAAACTTGAAAACTTCACAACACAAAACTCAACAGAAAACTCGTAAGCTCCGTTAGTATAATAAAGCAAATCACCACTTAGGTACTGTTGTGAACTCATTCTAAATTTATATTGGTGTTATATATACTATATTCCAACTTCTCCATGGTTCATACCCTCCAATACTACCCATAGATTCATGAAAATAAGCAAACAACAGAATGAAAACAGAATCTGTCAAAAACAGAACAGTCTGTGAAGATCTGAATTGAAATCATACTTCTGTTACATCAAATTTTTGAAACATTAGGAAAACATAGACAATTTGTATATCAATCCGCTGTAAAAAATTCAGAGTTTTTCCACGTTCCAGTGAATTTTAACAATTCTGTTACTGGACGCAAAAGTTTCTGTTTTTGCACAGAATCAAATCAACTATCATCCACACTATCACAAAGGCTTTACTTGGCACTTTATTGAAACAAATCTATAAAACATGATTAATACAGTAGCTTAATCATGTTAACACACAAAAACAGTAGGTAATAGTGTTGGGTTGTCTCCTAACAAGCGCTTTTCTTTAATGCATTTTTAGCTAGGCATGATGATATCAATGATGCTCACATAAAAGATAAGAATTGAAACATAATGGGAGCATCATGAAGAATATAACTAGCACATTTAAGTCTAACCCACTTCCTATGCATAGGGATTTTGTGAGCAAACAATTTGTGGGAACAAGAATCAACTACCATAGGAAGGCAAAACAAGCAAAACTTCAAGATTTTCAACACATAGAGAGGAAACTTGATATTATTGCAATACCTACAAGCATATATTCCTCCCTCATAATAATTTTCAATAGCATCATGAATGAATTCAACAATGTAGCTATCACACAAAGCATTATTTTCATGATCCACAAGCATAGAAATTTTACTACTCTCCACATAAGCAAAATTGTTTTCATTCGGAATAGTGGGAGTATCATAAGAAACTTGAATACTATAAATTGTTTCCACATTAAAAGAGTAATGTTCAGAAAAAGGGTAATCATAATTATGACAAGTTTTATAAATATAATCATCACTACTTTTTATAACATAAGTGTCATCACAATAATCATCATAAGTAGCAACTTTGTTCTCATCATAATCAATTAAAACCTCTTCCAAGATAGTGGAATCATTACTAAATAAAGTCATGACCTCTCCAAATCCACTTTTATCATTATAATAAGATTCAACACCCTCCAAAATAGTGGGATAATTATTATCTAAAGTTGACACTCTTCCAAACCCACTTTCATAAATATTGCAATCGTCATAAATAGTAGGCATGCTATCATCATAATAAATTTGCACATCAAAACTTGGGGGACTGAAAATATCATCTTCATAAAACATAGGATCCCCAAGCTTGGGACAAACATTAATTGCAGCAAATAAATTCTCAAACATGTTATTCTCATCAAATAGCATCCCCAAGCTTGTGGCTTTGCATATCATAAGCATAATCACTCTCATCATTAATAGCATGAATAGCACCAATAGTATAACAATTATTATCATCACAACTTTCTAAGTTGGTGCCAAAAAGATTTTGAATATTATAAGAAGTATCATTATTTTCCCAATCACAACCATCACAATGAGTAATAGGCATAACAAAATTAGTCCCAATAGTTTCTTCGGACATTGTACCATAAGACAAAGAATCACTATCATCATCAAGTATATCATCTTCCACATTTATTTTTGATTCACTCTCATGAGGCATAACAGTAATAGGAGCAACATCATTTGGGAGGGATACCTTTTTACCTTTGCTTCTCCGTCTTTTCTTTTTCTTCTCCATGTCATGTGTGGGTTTAATCAACTTTTTGGAGCTCCTTATTGATGAGATTCATTGCATAGGGAGCTCATTCTCGTAACCTGTTTCATCACGAGGGACAATAGGAGGGAAAGTGGAGAGCTTTACCCTTTCATTAATATTTCTTTTATATTCTATTAGTTTTCACATCTTTCTATAGTCGGCAATATAAGCATTCTCATTGCAATTTACCACACAAAACATATAGATATTTTTAAGAGTAGTTTCAGCATGGTCGGTGAATATGAATGCTTCAAACCAACTATTTTTATGTGACAATTCTTCACACCCCAAAAATAAACAAATTTCATTATAAAGTTCAAGGGTGATCAAGTTATTGCTATATTTCGCTACGATTCGGTCATGAAAAAGTGTGCATTGGAAATTAAGATGACCAACTCTATTGCATAGTTCACAAGTAATGCGATGAAGAGAGCATAATTTTGTAGCAAATTTATCTATCACGTTAAGCCACCGCAATGGCCCAGACGTCTACGAACCCATGCCCAGTGAGGGTGGCTACCTACCGAAAGCACAAGTGCTCCCTGGGTGATTTTGGTAATTAATGTCAACATATCTCTTGTTGGACTAATATTTTCATCTAGTATATTTCAGATGAGTTCAACAGTGGAGTGGCAGGACAGGAGGATGTGGAACCCCTTCAAGATGCTAAGGACACATATTGGCAAAAGCCCAAGACTCTTCATTTTCATTTTAGTGGTCGAAGATCACATTGAGTCCATAGGAAAAGACAATACTATTAAAAGGGGATGAGGTGTTGCTTAATGGCTTGCTTGCTCAAAGTGCTTAGTGATATGCTCCAAAGCCCTCAACCACTTTCTCATTCCAAATATGTCCTAAACCTAAAGTCAAACTCGGCCCCACCGATTTGATTCATCCGGCGCCATCGAGTTCACTTGACATAGCCACTGCCAGAAACCCTAATCAGTTCGGTCTCACTGATGGGATCTCGGTCTCACCGAGATGGCCCTGCAAACTCTCTGTTACCTATTGCAGTTACTTCGGTCTCACCGAGATACGCAGTCGGTACCACCGAGTTTGCTTAACCAAGTCTCTGTTTGCTTATTGCTGAAATTGGTCTCACCGAGTTCATGCAATCGGTCTCACCGAGATGAGGTTTTGCCCTAACCCTAGCGCATCGGTCTCACCGAGTTGACCTTGTCGGTCCCACCGAAAAGCCTAACGTTCACATTTTGAACCAGGTCGGTCTCACCGAGTTTCACTATTCGGTCCCACCGAGTTTGGTAAATTGTGTGTAACGGTTAGATTTTGTGTGGAGGCTATAAATACCCCTCCACCCCCTTCTCCATTTGTGAGAAAGCCATCAGAACATGCCTACACTTCCACTACTCATTTTCTGAGAGAGAATCACCTACTCATGTGTTGAGACCAAGACATTCCAATACAACCACAAGAATCTTGATCTCTAGCCTTCCCCAAGTTGCTTTCCTCTCAAATCATCTTTCCACCATATCCAAATCTGTGAGAGAGAGTTGAGTGTTGGGGAGACTATCATTTGAAGCACAAGAGCAAGGAGTTCAGCATCAACACACCATCTATTACCTTTTGGAGGGTGGTGTCTCCTAGATTGGTTAGGTGTCACTTGGGAGCCTCCGTCAAGATTGTGGAGTTGAACCAAGGAGTTTGTAAGGGCAAGGAGATCGCCTACTTTGTGAAGATCTACCCAAGTGAGGCAAGTCCTTCGTGGGCGATGGCCATGGTGGGATAGACAAGGTTGCTTCTTCGTGGACCCTTCGTGGGTGGAGCCCTCCATGGACTCGCGCAACCGTTACCCTTCGTGGGTTGAAGTCTCCATCAACGTGGATGTACGATAGCACCACCTATCGGAACCACGCCAAAAATCTCCGTGTCTCCTATTGCGTTTGCACACTCCAATCCCATCCCTTTACTTTCTTGCAACTTGCATGCTTTACTTTCCGCTGCTCATATACTCTTGCCATGCTTGCTTGAAATGTATTGTGAATGTTTAAACTTGTGCTAAAACTCCACCTTAACTTGAAGAAATTAAAAACTGCTACTTTTCTTTGTTGAGGGTCTAATCACCCCCCTCTAGACACCTCTTCTCGATCCATTCACCTACCTTTCGAGGTTGGGTGCCCTGCCTTCACTCGTGAGCTGCGGCAAGTCCGTTGGCCATCTTCCCGCGTTTTGAAGCCAGAGATACCAGAGAAGTATGATGGAAGGTTGAACCCGGCAAAGTTCTTGAGCATCTACACCATCGTTGTTCAAGCTGCCGGAGGGAGAGATGAGAAGGTGTTCGCCAATTACTTCCCTTTTGCGCTTAAGACAAATGTGAGGTCATGGCTGATGCACCTTCCGGAGAATTCCATCTCATCATGGGCTGACCTGTGCCATGAGTTCGTTGGCGCCTTCACGGGAGGCCATCAAGAACCAGGACGGCCCAGCGATCTGCAGCTCCATCCACAAAAAGAAGGGGAGAGCTTCCGGAAGTACATGCAGAGATTTAGCCGGGTGCACAGAAACATTCCAGACCTCCACCCGGCAGCTGTGATTGCCGTGTTCCAGTCCAATGTGCGCAACAGGAGGATACGTTCCAAGATGAATATTCAGTTGCCCAAGACTGTGAATGAGCTGTACACTTTGGCGGATAAGTGTGCTAGAACAGAGGAAGGGAGGCGACTCCCAGGAGAAGAGGACAGCGTCAAAGTCGACTAAGAAGATGACGATGATGCCATCGACCCAAAGAGGAAGAACAAGAAACGCAATAAGAAGCGCAAGGAAAAGGCAGTATTGGCTGTCGAGGGCTCTGACACTCCTAGTACCGGCAAGAAGGCCAAGACCGAAGTCCTCGACAAAGAAGTAGCCACCTGCACTGATTGTCGGGAGGCTGCGGCGGCCCAAAAGGCTGTGAAGGCTGACGAGCCATACTGCAAGATCCACCGGACCAAGGGCCATGATCTCCAAGAGTGTCACCAAGTTGAGCAACTTGTCAAAAAGCAGAGAGCTGTGTACGAGAAGCGTGACAAGGAAAGAGACCAAGAAGGTGCTGGCGGGAAGGGCCGAGGCGGCAGAGGAGGCCGCCGCGGCAAGGATCCCCAGCATCCAGAGAGGCCCGCAGGGGGCCGTAAGAAGAAAGAAGGCGAAGACGAAAGTGATGAAGGTGATGAAGAGGAAAACAGTGAGCAAGAGTTCCAGAAAGCCACTGAGGCCCTATGCGTTGACGGAGGCGCATCTTTGCACTGCTCTCACCGCCAGCTTAAACAGTGGGTGCGTGAGGTCAATGTCGTAGAGCCAGTAGTGGACTCCCGGAAACCGCTCAAATGGTCCCGCACACCCATCATTTTCGACGAAGAGGATCACCCTGACCGCACCACTGCGGTAGGGTGCTTGCCATTGTTGGTTTCACCAACAATCCGCAACCTCAAGGTCACGAAGATGTTGGTTGACGGCGGGGCTGGGTTGAATCTGATTTCCCCCAAGGTACTCAGCAAGCCTCAAATAACAGATGAAGAGCTCAAGATTACTGGCACTTTCCAAGGGATCAACCCTGGCAGGAGTCATCCTAAGGGAAAGATCACAGTGCCGGTGACGTTTGGAGGAGAATTGAACTACCGGATCGAGAAGGTTGTGTTTGATGTGGTTGATCTCCCCCTACCGTACAATGGAATCCTTGGTCGTCCAGCCTTGGCAAAATTCATGGCGGCATCTCACTATGCCTACAACACACTGAAGATGCCAGGACCGATGGGCGTCATTTCCATTCCGTCAGACAAGAAGGACGCAATCATATGCGTGGATAAGATGTACCGAGACGCAGTCGCCGCTGAGGCCGCGAAAGCTGCAGCTCCCACCAAGTAAAGTAAGAAAGCGAAGAAAGCTAGCAAGGATACCGGCAAGGAATCCGGGAAGCGCACCTCTTCGGAGTGTGCTGCACCCGTTGATGACTTGCCGGAGAGCTCCACTAGCAAGAAGCCCAAAATTGCCTCACCTGCGGTGAAGAAGTTCCCGGCAGGGCTGGATGGCGTTGGTGGTACATTCACCATCAGCTCCACCCTTGATGACAAATAGGAAAGCGTGCTCATTGCCTTCCTATGGGCGAATGTAGATGTGTTTGCCTTGCAACCATCTGACATCCCCAGTGTTCCCAGGGAGCTAATCGAGCATCACCTAGCTGTCTGCCCTCATGCTCGGCCCGTCAAGCAAAAAGTCAGGAAGCAAGCTTTGGAACGGCAACAGTTCATTGCCGAGGAGATCAAGAAACTTGAAGCAGCTGGTTTGGTTAGAGGAGTATTGCACCCAACATGGTTGGCAAACCCAGTGGTGCTGCGCAAGGCGAACGAGAAATGGAGGCTTTGCATAGACTTCACGGATCTGAATAAGGCATGCCCGAAGGACCCATTCCCCTTGCCGCACATTGACCAGATCATAGATTCCACTTCCGGGTGTGATCTGCTTTCCTTCTTGGATGCATACTCTAGGTACCATCAGATCTTCATGTCCAAGGAGGACGAGGAGAAGACCACGTTCATAACCCCGTGTGGCACGTACTGCTTTGTGCGGATGCCTTTCTGGTTGAAGAGCGCTGGATCCACTTTTGCAAGGGAAGTGCAAATTGGTTTTGAGCCTTAATTGCACAGGAATATTGAAGCTTACATGGATGACATAGTAGTCAAGACCAAGGACAAATCAACTCTCATCCAGGACTTGGAAGAGACCTTTGCAAATCTGCGCAAAATCAACTTGAAGTTAAACCCTGAGAAGTGTGTGTTTGGCATTCCCTCCGGCAAGCTACTTGGTTTCTTTGTATCCCATCGGGGGATAGAGGCCAACCCCGACAAGATCGAGGCGATCGAGCAGATTCAAGCACCCAAGATAGTTAAAGCTGTGAGGCGCCTGATCGGATGTGTTGCCGCATTGAGTAGGTTCATTTCCAAGTCTGCCGAGCGCGCCATGCCGTTCTTCAAAATTCTGAAAAGAAGGCAGGGCCAAATGAAGTGGACCTCGGAGGCAGAAGTAGCGCTGCAAGACTTGAAGACCTATCTTTCCTCTGCTTCCACCTTGGTCGCTCCTAAACCACAAGAGCCATTGCTGCTGTACCTAGCGGCAACCAATCAAGTGGTTAGTGCAGCGTTGGTGGCACAGCGGGAAGTGGATGAAGGAGTAGCCGCAGCTACTCTCTCCTCCGGAGAGGAAAGTGAACCTATCCCGGCAAGGTCCGGTGCGGATCAAGAGAAAGAAGAGTAGGATAATGGAGACCGCGACAAAGAAGAAGGTGGTGCAGTGGCCAGTGTAGTTTGTCAGCTCCCTATTGCAGGGGGCTAGATCAAGGTACTCTGGTGTTCAAAAGTTGATCTTTGGCCTCATCATGGCTTCAAGGAAACTGCGCCACTACTTCCAAGCCCACGAGATCACAGTTGTCACCCGCTTCCCTTTGCAATGCATACTGAGGAACCCGAAGGCCACTGGCAGAATAGTAGAATGGGCTTTGGAATTTTCGAGCTTTGGTCTGAAGTATGAGAGTACGTCAACCATCCAGAGTAGAGCATTGGCAGAGTTCATCGCGGAATGGACACCAACCCCAGACGAAGAAACACCAGAAACAACTATTCTCGGCATGGAGCCCCCCCAAGAGTGGAACATGTACTTTGATGGCGCCTTCTCACTGCAAAGTGCAGGGGCTGGCGTGCTCCTTGTCGCACCCACTGGAGAACAACTCAAGTACGTGGTCCAAATGCATTTTCCCCAGGAAAAGCTACCAACAACACTGGAGAGTATGAAGGGCTCCTTGCCGGGCTCAGGATCGCAACAGCATTGGGAATTAGGAAGTTGATCATCCATGGAGACTCGTAGCTTATGGTGAGGCAAGTGAACAAGGATTACCAGATTCCATTGATGGAGGCATACGTTGAAGAGGTGAGGAAGTTGGAGGAGCGTTTTGATGGACTGCAAACAGAGCACGTACCACGTGCGGAAAACAGCATCACTGATCATCTGTCAAAAAGTGCTGCACAAAAGCTTCCTGTGGAACCAAGGACTTTTGTTCTCCACCTGACTCAACCCTCTGTATCCCCGACAACAATGGGCAGAAAGAGGAGGAAACTAGACTCCGGCAAGCCTCTCCCGGCAGAGCTTCCCGAAGCCCCCAGCAGAGAGGTTGGCGGGAACAACTCCAGTTCGCCTGGTGAGCAACACCCTCCCGCCGAACCACCAGTTCTTGCGGTTGAGATATGCGCACCCACGAACGAGGAGGTGCCGTTGATCCTTGTTGTTGAGCCCCAGGCTCCAACTTGGGCATGTCACATAGTCCATTACCTCCAAACAGGAGAACTTTCCGAAGAGCAAGAAGAAGCTGAAAGAGTAGCCCAGAGGGCCATCATGTATCAGTTTGTCGACAACACACTATACATAAGGAGGCCCAACAGTGTGAAATTGAAGTGCATTTACCGGGAAGAGGGGAGGGAACTGTTGGCAGAAATACACAAAGGCATGTGCGGCTCCCATATTGGATCAAGGGCCTTGGTCGGAAAAGCTTTCCGACAAGGTTTCTACAGGCCCACGGTCCTCCAAGTTGCAATCGAGCTAGTCACCAGATGTGAAGCCTCCCAGTTCCACTCCAATAATACCCATCAACCTGCTCAAGCTCTCCAGACGATCCCTTTGTCATGGCCATTTTTGGTTTGGGGGCTTGACATCTTGGGCCCCTTCCCCCGTGCTACCGGGGGCTTTGAATTCTTGTATGTCGCAATCGACAAGTTTACAAAGTGGCCGGAGGTGGAGCCTGTGAGAAAGGTGACCGCACAATCAGCTATCAAGTTCTTGAGGGGATTGGTGTGCCGCTTCGGAGTACCCGCCAGAGTCATCACTGACAATGGCACCCAATTCACAAGCCGCGCCTTCATGCAATAGGTTCAAACCCTCGGAAGCAAAGTTTCATTCGCCTCTATTGCTCATCCCAGAAGCAATGGACAAGCTGAGAGGATGAATGCTGAAGTGTTGCGAGGACTCAAGACAAGAACTTTTGACAAGCTACATAAGTGCGGCAGACGTTGGATCGCCGAGCTGCCGGTGGTTCTTTGGTCCCTCCGTACGACACCAAATCGAGCTACCAGCCAGACTCCCTTCTCCCTAGTCTATGGGGCAGAAGTAGTGATCCCCACGAAACTCATATATGGGTCACCTCGAGTATTTGCCTACAATGAAGTAGAGCAAGAGCAGCACCGGCATGATGATGCCGTGCTCCTTGAGGAGAACCATCTCCGGGCTGCTACGCGTGCTGCACACTACCAGCAAGCCTTGTGTCGCTATCACAGCCACAGGGTTCATGCCCGGAGCCTTGAGGAAGGCGACCTTGTCCTTAGGCGTGTTCACTCTGCCAAGGGTGCAAACAAGTTGACGCCAAAGTGGGAAGGCCCTTAACGGGTAGTACGAGTCACCAGACCCGACACTGTCCGTCTGGAGACCGAAGATGGCATTCAGTTGCAAAAGTCATGGAACATTGAGCATCTTCGTAAGTTCTACCTGTAAGGCGCGGCTGTCGGGCCCTGCCCGGCAGCCACCCTTTTATACAAGCCTTGCCAATGCGCATGTAACCCTTTGTACAAAGCCAGGCGCAGACCCTGAGCACAGACAATAAAACGAAGCGCTGGGGGGCCCCCAAAAACTTGCATGCATGCATAGCATAACATGAACATGCCATGATCATGTAGATGAGATCATATGTTGCTTCGTTTTCCCCTGCACTAACTGCAGGACTCTTGCCGCGGACTCGGTCCCAAGAAGAAGGAACAGAAACAAGCTTACATATTGATCCCCGACAAGCCAAACAGATAAGTTCCCTTTTATCCATACATGTCTCTGTAAGAAGGAAACTTGTGCATAGAAAAACCTCATCACCTTTGAAGCACTTTTGCTCCCATCCTTTGACTTGAACGTTGCTTCGGTCAAGATAGTTGTAGTGGCTCTTGGCGGTGAAGGTTCGACGAGGGTCTGGTCCCCTTCCATAGTTTTGAGCCCGGCAGGCCAAGCCCCGCGACAACAAACGGAAGGCACCGGCAAGATAACTTGCCGGAGAAAACTAGTTTACTTAAAAGTATAGAGGCACTCCTCCTCTACATGGATATAGTACATGCACAAGTACCCGGCAAGACCGTCTTTTTTCATTAATATGCGGATAAACGAGTACAAGGTGTTGACATCAGATTTTGGCACGACATAAAAGGTAAATAAGATGACCTCGAGTGAAAGAGTTTTCAGCATGAAAAGTTTCACATCGCCGAGTGGAACAACTTTGATATTTCGGTTATTGTCATCTGACCTTATCTTAGGGACCGAAATTATACTCCGAGTGGCAAAATTTAGTGTTCCGAGTGCTTTTTGGCTGATTAAGCCTTCGAGACGACCTCGGATGAAGGAGCGCTCAGCATGGATTGTCTTCGTCTCGTCGAGGCAATCGATTTTCATACATAAATCATCTCAATCCGAGTTTGTATGCAAATGTTAGAGGCAATACACTGCAGACAGACCCTGAACAAAAATATGGCTCGAGGTACCAGACGCATGTCTGATGGGTCACGCGAGCCATTCGGCCATCAAGACTTCCTTGAATCGAAAAACCTTCAACACGAAAAAGTTTCGTCTCATCGAGCTGACTGATTTTCATATATAAATCATTTTAATCCGAGGTCGTATGCGACTTGGAGAGGCAAATCAAGGTCAGGCTGTGTTTTCAGTTGGGAAATCCGAGTGAAAAGCTTACCATCCGAGTGAAATCTTACCGATCGAGTAAAAGGTTGCCGTCCGAGTGAAATTTAGTCATCCGAGTGAAAAGCTTACCATCAGAATGGAAACTTGCTGATCGAGTGAGAGATTGCCGTCCGAGTGAAAATATAGTCATCCGAGTGAAAGATTGTCTTCCGAGTGAAGAAGTCTAGTCGGGCGATCCGAGTGAAAGACTCTAACATCTGAGTGGGGAGATTCGAATCAGAGTGCACCTACCAGAAGCTGAAGATGTGACCGAAAGATTATCTAGATTGCCTCAGATGAGAAAGTATTCAACACGGAATTTGTTTGTAACGTCGAAGCGGTCAACTTTGCTTTTGGACTTATCATCATATAATATAGTATATGGCCTGCAAAGTCACTACAAGATTCGGACAGTATAGTCAGTTGCAAGACCGAGTCCGACTGGAAGGTAAAGATGACCTCGTAAAGTATTCAAGATGGCCTTTTTTGGAGAAGTGATCAACATGAGAGTTATTCGTCTCGTTGAGGTGCACGAATTTAATACTTGGGCTGTCTTGATCAGAGGTCATATGCAAACTCGGCGGCGCGCGCAAGGAGGTAGACAGAAGTTTGAGCCAAATTCAGACTGAATATGAGTGGGAATAGAACTAGGACTCTAGGACGTGAATTGATGTAATTTCTCATGTAAGGAAAGCCTAGATGAATCCTTTTCTTGTACGGGAAGTCCAGCCGCCTCATATATATGTAGGGGGTGACGGCCGATTGAACAACACACAATCGAACAAATCAATATACTACTTTTTCATCTACATTTTATCTCTCCACCGTTTTTCTCTCTCGTTCTTTGCTATTCCTCAAGTTTGAGAGCTGCGAATCCCGAGGCTCTAGGGGCGAGCGAATCGACCTAGGGCATCCCATAGCCACCGCACTCCCTGACGGGGTCCCTCCCGGGCGTGCGGGGTTTCGGGTCTAAAAAGCGCCCGCTGACTGTCATGCGTATCGCGCTGTCGGTCGGGTCTCCTTCGACGTGAGCTGCTGAGCATCACCCCCGGCATCAAGGGTACATGTGACGTGTTCGTGTGTCAACACACTTTTTGGCGACTCCGCTTGGGACTGAAGATCAATTGTCATCATCCACCATGTCCAATCTTCCCAAGCCATCTGAGGTAGACGCCGATAACATCATTAAGCCCAGTCTTGATGAGATATCGGCCGATCATCGCCAAATCTATGAGGAGTACAAGAAGGCACATGAAGAGAAGGATTTGCAGGAGTTCCTTGCAAAATTCCAGAAGGATCGCCAAGGCAACATCACTCCGATTGAAGAAATCAAGTTCCCTCCTCTTCAAGCCGAGCAGGTTAAAACCACTGTGAGTACTACCTTTTCTCCTGAGCAGTGGGCTGAGATTGAGAGTCGTATTGCTGATGGTAACAATCTGGTCTATCAAACTTTCATAGAAAATAGTAATGCTCAGAAGAATATATCTCAATCATCTAGTGGTAATGGTGGTGTAGCTGCTAGTGTCCAAAACCCTAATCTGTCTTTACCTATTTCATCGGCGCCTCCCATGCCGATGACTTATTATCCTACCCAAACAAATAAGATTGTGGCTGCACCCATTAATCATATTATGAGCATGCCAGGTTCGGTGGCAACGCCGAACCAAACCCTACCTAGATGTACAACCCCTCGGCCACTATCGAACTATGGTTCGGCATACATGCCACAGTTCCTACCTACAGTTATTAGTCCTACTCCTCCTATGCCACTGCAACAAGCTTCATCGTCTACTACAGACAATGCCCTAGCTAATTTTAGAGAGGAGATGGCTAAGATGCTTCGAGAGAATTTTGGAGTTGAGTTACCTCTGAATCGGATTTTCCAAAAACCGTATCCCGAGTACTTTGATGCCATCCAGTGCCCTCCAGGATATAAAATTCCAGATTTTGTTCAGTTCAATGGAGAAGGCACGAAAACCACATGGGAGCATGTTAGTCAATATTTAGCACAATTGGGTGAGGCAGGCTCGCTAAATGAATTGAAAGTGCATTTGTTTCCTTTATCATTAACTGGTACCGCATTTTCATGGTTTTCTTCTTTACCACATGGTTCCATTAGGGTTTGGTCGCAGCTAGAGCAGAAATTTCATGATCACTTTTATAGCGGTGACAATGAACTCAAGTTGTCACATCTAACATCGGTTAAACAGAAGCATGATGAATCGGTCTCCGATTACGTCAAGAGATTCAGAGAAACAAAAAACCGGTGTTACAGTTTGGTGATAACCGAGAGAGACTTGGCAGACCTCGTGTTTACAGGTTTGAGAACTCGCATTAGAGAAAAGCTAGAAGGCTATGAGTTCTTAAATATCAACCAAGACTTACAAAGGGCTTTGGCTTAGGAAAGCCGAAGCAAAGATCTCAAAGAAGTGCATAGATATAAAGCCGACCGTCCAAAGGTGAATATGGTTGAATATGGTAGTGATCACTCGGACGATGAGGGTGATATTTATGCTACTGAATTTGTTTGGCCATCTAAGGCCAAACCCTTTACTTGCAATGATTTGAAACTAATTCATAAGAATCGTGATGAAGAGATGAAGTGTACTTTTAACATTGCTAAGTGTGATAAAATATTTGATGCCTTGCTACAGGCTAAGATTATTAGGATATCTCATACTCTACCGTTGTTTGAAGAGCTGAAACGGCGTGCCTATTGCAAATATCATAATTCTTTTTCTCATGCTACTAACGATTGCAATGTTTTTTGACGACAGATACAATCGGCCATTAATGACAGACGATTGAATTTTGTTGAGATGCAAGTTCATAAACAGCCCTTCCCAATGAACACCATGGGCTTGGAGGGGAAAAGATGCTCATTCGGCTGGAGGTAGCCAAATCTGCTAATAAAGCTAATGTCCTTGTTGGTGAGCCCAGGAAAGACAAGGAGGGTGACAAGGTCTTGGGGAGACAGGTTGTGTTTGATAAGCAACCCGATGGCAAGGAGGTGATCAAAATCAGCATCAAGAATCCTGCACTCGGGGGGCAAGCACGAGTGCAACAAGACACTCGAGTTAAATTTGTTAAGCCCAAGAGTCCTGAAATTGGCAAGTGGAAGATAAACGAAGCTAAAGTGCAGCGCAAATGAATCAAGCCATCTTTTGACATGTTGTTGTCCAAGTACGCCAACCAGTCGGCCAGTTCTAGCTCTAACCGGCCGTCTCATCTGAAGCGACCAAGGTCACCATCAGCTGATATGTTCAGTTGGTATGTAAAACCGACCGGACCAATGGCGCCATTTCCAGAAGAACAACGACAATCTATTTGGGATCGACTTGATTACTCACATAAGGGTCGACTGAACATTGGTGATTATCAGTCGGCTGGTCAAAATATGCGACCAAGTAGAAATTATCCAAGTGTGAGAATGCACCCAGGTGGAAGCCATCTGAGTGAAAAAATGTGGCTGGGTAGATTCCATCCGAGTGAATTCCATCAGAGTGAGTTCCATCCGAGTGACATCCATCCGAGTAGATTCCATTCGAGTAAAAAGGTGCGCCCGAGTGGAAATTTCATGCATCGGGGAAGTCAGAAAGAATGGCGTGTTAAGTCGCCAAATGCTGCAATGGTCGAGTCAAGCAAAGGCAAGGAAAAAATCGATGCCGACTCACTCATATTGGGCATCGAAACATTCACCATACATCAGCCGATTGTGCATAGCAATCCGACTGAGCCAATACTTGCTATCGTGCCAAAGCACTCGGTTAATGACCATGAAGCAAGCACCAGCCAAGTGAAGCTGATAGACCCTAAATACACTCAGCCAAAGTAGTGTCCTCCAGGGCTAACAAAAACACAGAAGAGGAAACTGCAGAGGTTAAGGAGTCAAGAGATGGCAGAGCTAGAGGCCGAGAAGCAAAGGGACAAGTTATTCAATGACACTCGGCCCATGGTACCTACAAAACAAGTGTGGAGGCCTAAACAAATACAAGATCTTGTGGCTTCTACACCTATAACAGCAGCACCAACACCACCAAAAGAGGATGATGCAATCATTGCATCATCTATGTTACCTATTGCTTCCTCTTCACTCGGACAGATTTCAGAATCGGTGGATACACTAGGGGAAGAGAATGATATGTTGGACTACGAGTCTACACCAATTCATGAAGGTATGGATATCAATATGGTGTATTACTTACCCGCTGAATTTCGCGCTGTAGATGAAGAAGGGGAAGTGGCTCAGCTGGATTTTGGCCCTAAAAATGCAATATTCGAGAAGACAAAAGAACCAGTAACGCATCTGAAACCATTGTATCTCAGATGACATATTAATGGGTCACCGCTCACTCGGATGCTTGTTGATGGTGGTGCTGTGGTAAATCTTATGCCCTATTCGGTCTTCAAGAAACTGGGTTTGCCCGATGAATTATTGATCAAGACCAATATGGTGCTTAATGGATTTGAAGGCAAAGAGAAACTGAAGCCAAAGGTGTGATGTATGTGAAGCTTACAGTCGGAAGAAAAACTTTGGCTACTGCATTCTTTGTTGCTGAGGTGCAATCTACAACGCCATACTAGGCCGTGATTGGGTTCATGCAAACCAGTGCGTGCCATCCACTATGCACCAGTTTTTGATCCAGTATGTTGATGATGAAGTGGAAGTCATTCATGCGGATAACTCAGCCTGTGTTGCTTTGGCCGATGCATCGGTGGATTGGCAACATCCCAATGCTACTTGCTTGACGGGGCGGGACTTGTCAGAGTTTGATTTTCTTAGCGCGACCAAGAATGGTTTCATGCCTGTCTCTTTAAAGCCGACTGAGAGCAATCAGCTCCAAGGTATGATATGTTTAAATGGATTCTAATTCCGAGTGGTTACGAAAACGTCTTGTAAAATATCGGTCCAGTGAGAATGATATGTATGAGTCTACAGAGGAGTTTGATGACATGGATAAACTTGGACAAGGTTTTACATCGGTCGATCCATTAGAAGAAATAGATATTGGAGATGGTTCAGTCACTCGGCCGACGTTTGTAAACAACAATTTGAAAGACGATTGTAAAGCTAAGTTAATCGAGCTATTGAAAGAATATGTTTGTTGCTTTGCATGGGAATATCATGAGATGTCAGGTTTAAGGTGAGATCTAGTAGAACATCGGTTACCTATAAAGGCCGGTTTTAGACCTTACAAACAATCGGCCAGGAAATTTAATCCAAAAACATATGACCAGATCAAGGAAGAGATCGGTCGTTTGCTTAAAGCTATTTTTATTAGACCTTGCAGGTATGCCGAGTGGATTTCTAACATTGTCCCAGTGGAGAAGAAAGGATCCGGCAAGTTGAGGGTGTGCATTGATTTCAGAGATTTGAATAGGGCTACACCCAAAGATGAGTATCCTATGCCAATAGCCGATATGCTTATTAATGATGCCTCTGGACATAAGGTTATTAGCTTTCTTGATGGTAATGCCGGGTATAACAAAAATTTTATGGCTGAAGAGGACATATCCAAAACGTCTTTTCGATGCCCTGGTTTCCTTGGTTTATTTGAGTGGACAGTGATGACATTCGGGTTAAAAAATGTTGGAGCCACATATCAAAGGGCTATGAATTTGATTTTTCATAATTTACTCGGCATCATACTTGAAGTCTATATTGATTATATTGTTGTCAAATCGGACGCTTTTGAATCTCACTTGGCCGATTTGCGTTTAGGTTTTGAAAGAATGAAAAAATATGGACTCAAGATGAATCCTTTGAAGTGTGCATTCGGCATGTCGGCTAGCAAGATTTTGGGTTTCATTATTCATGAAGATGGCATAGAGATTGATCCCAAAAAGATAGAGGCCATACAGAAAGTGGAGGGTCCAACATGCAAGAGAGACATGCAAAAATTCCTTGGCATGGTCAATTATTTGAGGAGGTTCATAGCTAATCTGTCAGGGAAAGTTGATGCATTTACTCCTATCCTTCGGTTAAAGAATGATGTTGATTTTACTTGGGGAGCAAAATAGCAAGAAGCATTTGATATGATCCAGAATTATTTGTGCACTCCTCCGGTGATGAAAGCACCCAAGCATAGGGATCTCTTTAAGCTTTACATTGCAGCAGAGGAAGGTGTTATTGGTGCTGTTTTGACTCAAGCAACCGAAGGAAAAGAGCATGCTACTACATATTTGAGCAGACGCTTATTGGACGCCGAGACAAGGTATACATTCATTAAAAAACTATGTCTATGCTTGTATTATGCTTGCACAAAATTGAGACATTATCTAGTGTCGAGTGCTTGCATAGTAGCTTGTCAAACCGATGTCATTAAATACATTTTGCATAGGCCAATTCTTAGTGGTAGAATTGGCAAGTAGGCTTATGCTTTGATTGAATATGATTTGGCTTATGAATCTCTAAAATCCATGAAAGGCCAAATCGTTGCTAATTTTATTGTTGAGCATCGGATTAATGACAAGCATGATGTTGATATAAACCTTGTTTCATTAGTACCTTGGAGATTATATTTTGATGGTTCAGTTTGTAGCAATGGCCAAGGTGTTGGTATTGTTTATATATCTCATCATGGTTCTGTTTTTGAAGCCTCATGCCGCTTAGAATATTTTTGCACAAACAATCAAGCCGAATACGAAGCATTATTATTCAGCCTAGAGATGTTACTTGCTATAGGTGTTAAACATATTGAGGCTTATGGTGATTCGTTATTAGTGGTGCAACAAATATCCAAGGTCTTTTAGTGTTTGGAGGAATCACTTAATGTTTATCTTGATAAATGTCTAGATATAATCTCAACTTTGAACCATTTTAGCATTGCTCATATATCTAGGCATGACAATGGGAGAGCAAATGAGTTGGCACAACAAGCATCCGGCTATCATGTTGATCATGGCATGTTTCATATTTCTCAAAAGCCGATGTCTTGTTTTGCCAATATAGGAGAGGCTAGACCAGAGCTCACTGCTCCGGCCACTAATGAGAAATCTAGTGCAGGAGGAAATCCCGACTGGAGGAAGCCCATTGTTGATTACTTGCGCAGTCTGAGTGAACGGGTGGACAGGGCTGTTCGGCATATGGCTTTTAAATACACGATGAGGGATGATGACCTTCATCACCGAACAATTGATGATGTTCTTTTAAAGTGCTTGGATGAGTACCAAGCAAGAGTTGCTATGGGAGAGGTACATGAAGGCATTTGTGGCACTCACCAGTCGGCTCCCAAGATGAAGTGGTTATTGCGATGTGCTGGGTTTTATTGGCCGACTATGATTAATGATTGCTTCAGATATTATAAAGGGTGTGAAGCCTGTCAAAAATTTGGTGATATTCAATTGGCTCCAGCTGCTATGTTACATCCTATTATCAAGCCATGGCCTTTGAGAGGATGGCGTTTAGACTGAATATTTATCTCAAAGGGGCATCGGTTCGTATTGGTGGCAACTGATTATTTCACTAAATGGTCTGAAGCAGTACCTCTCAAGAACATGATGCATACGGAGGTAATTCAATTCATAACTAAGTACATTATTCATAGATTTGGCATTCCTCAAACATTAACTAAAGATCAAGGTTCATCTTTCATGTCACACCAAGTCAGAGAATTTGCCGAGTCTTATAACATAAAGTTGCTCAATTCCTCTCTGTATTATGCCCAAGCTAATGGGCAAGCTGAGTCTAGCAATAAAATTTTAATCAAGCTCATCAAGAAGAAGATTGAGGATAATCCGAGGAGGTGGCATGCGTTGTTATCTAAAGCTTTGTGGGCACATAGAATCTCAAGGCATGGTGCTACAAAGGTGACTCCATATGAACTGGTGTATGGTCAAGAGGCTGTCTTGTCAGTGGAAGTAAATTTGAATGCTTTGAGAATAGCCAAACAAAATGATTTATCGGCAATGGACTTTTATAAGTTGATGATGGAGAATATTGATGAAGTTGCCGATAAACGTTTGGCTGCTTTGAAGGCCATAGAGAGAGACAAGTTGAGGGTGGCAAGAGCTTACAATAAGAAAGTTAAGTTGAAGAATTTTCAAGTTGGCGATCTCGTTTGGAAAGTGATTCTGCCGATTGGTTCAAGAGATAGAAAATTCGGGAGTGGTCTCCGAGTTGGGAAGGTCCTTTTCAGATTACAAGAGTAGTTCCCGAAAACTCTTATTTGGTGGAATCCGTACAAGGAACATTGTTACCTAGAGTTCTCAATGGCAAGTACTTGAAGAAATACCACCCGAGTGTGTGGCAAGAAGCCTAAGTAGGCAATGGCCGATATACAATTATCGCCCTTAGCACAAACATAGCCGATACATATTTATCGCCCTGAGAGATATAAATGGCCGACGGAGTGTTGACATCGTCCTTAGAACAAACACCGTGCATATTATTTTTCGGCATGCAAGCTTTGCCGAAAAACAGGGGGCATGTGTTGACATCAGATTTTGGCACGACATAAAAGGCAAATAAGATTACCTCGAGTGACAGAGTTTTCAGCATGAAAAGTTTTACGTCACCGAGTGGAACAACTTTGATGTTTCGGTTATCGTCATCCGACCTTATCTTAGGGACCGAAATTATACTCCGAGTGGCAAAATTTAGTGTTCCGAGTGCTTTTCGGCTGATTAAGCCTTCGAGACGACCTCGGATGAAGGAGAGCTCAAAAAGGATTGTCTTCGTATCATCGAGGCAATCAATTTTCATATATAAATCATCTCAATCCGAGTTTGTATGCAAAAGTTAGAGGCAATACACTGTAGACTGACCCTGAACAGAAATATGGCTCGAGGTACCAAACGCATGTCTGATGGGTCGTGCGAGCCATTCGGCAATCAAGCCATCCTTGAATCAAAAAACCTTCAACATGAAAAAGTTTCGTCTCGTCAAGCCGAGTGATTTTCATAAATAAATCGTTTTAATCCGAGGTCGTATGCGACTTGGAGAAGCAAAGCAAGGTGAGGCTGTGTTTTCAGTCGGGAAATCCGAGTGAAAAGCTCACCATCCGAGTGAAAGCTTACAGATCGAGTAAAAGGTTGCCGTCCGAGTGAAAATATAGTCATCCGAGTGAAAAGCATACCATCGGAGTGAAAACTTGCTGATCGGGTGAGAGATTGCCGTCCGAGTGAAAATATAGTCATCCGAGTGAAAAGCTTACCATCGGAATGGAAACTTGCTGATCGAGTGAGAGATTGCCGTCTAGGTGAAAATATAGTCATCCGAGTGAAAGATTGTCTTCCGAGTGAAGAAGTCTAGTCGGGCAATCCGAGTGAAAGACTCTAACATCCGAGTGGGGAGATTCGAATCCGAGTGCTCCGACCAGAAGCTGAAGATGTGCCCGAAAGGTTATCTAGATTGCCTCGGATGAGAAAGTGTTCAGCACGGAATTCGTTTGTAACATCGAAGCGGTCAACTTTGCTTTTGGACTTATCATCATCTTTTATAGTATATGGCCTACAAAGTCACTACAAGATTCAGACAGTACAGTCAGCTGCAAGACCGAGTCCTACTTGAAGATAAAGATGACCTCGTAAAGTATTCAAGATGACCTTTTTTGGAGAAGTGATCAACACGAGAGTTATTCATCTCGTCGAGGCGCACGAATTTCATATTTGGGCCATATTGAGTGGGAATAGAACTAGGACTCTAGGACGTGAATTGATGTAATTTTTCATGTAAGGAAAGCCTAGATGAATCCTTTTCTTGTACGGGAAATCCAGCCACCTCATATATATGTAAGGGGTGACGGCCGATTGAACAACACACAATCGAACAAATCAATATACTACTTTTTCATCTATGTTTTATCTCTCCACCATTTTTCAATCTCGTTCTTCGCTGTTCCTCAAGTTTGAGAGCTGCGAATCCCGAGGCTCTAGGGACGAGCGAATCGACCTAGCGCAGCCCATAGCCACCGCACTCCCTGACGGGGTCCCTCCCGGGTGTGCAGGGTTTCGGGTGTAAAAAGCGCCCGCCGACTATCCTGCGTATGGCGCTGTCGGTCAGGTCTCCTTCGAAGTGAGCTGCGGTGCATCACCCCCGGCGTAGAGGGTACACGTGATGTGTTCGTGTGTCAACACAAGGCTTACAGAGTAAAAACATGGATAGAAGAGATTACATATTTGAAACTAAAGTTTGGCAAATGCCTACATGTTTTAGATTGAAAAAAGATAAGTGCCCTGTAATCCCTTTCTTGTCCCTCTCCTCCTAGGAACTACAGTGGGAGGTGAAGAGGGCAAAAGAAGTGCCTAGGCAGAAGCCCAGCCTGACCCCATCTAGACCTGCAGGACGCAGTCTGACAAGATTGAGAGGGCGCGGACGAAGGTGATGGGTGAGGAGAGCAGCTAGGCGATGCCCTGGTCACCGCCACCGGGGCCAGCAGGATACAGCAGGGTGGACAAAGCCGGAGTCCACGGGGAAGCCTGCCGGGGTCCAGCTGGAAGACTGCTGGAGGAGCCGGAGACACCATCCACACCCAACGCTCCGGCAAATCGCCTTTCTGGGGAGGAGATGCAGGTGCAGATGGTGGTTCCGCCGGCCTCCCGCTGACGGTGACGGTGCGACCAGCGTTCAGCCGGAGTCGGAGCCGTCGTCCTCCCCATCGGCTCTGTCGTCATCGCCGTCACTGTCCTCCTCGTCACTATCGCTCAAGGAGGAGCTTTCATCGTCGGTCGAGCTCTCCGCGTAGCACCCTAAGCGAGCACCCGAATGCCCGAAGACCTTGACAGAGAGTAGGGCAGCTTCCATTAACTTGAAATGGAGAACGTGCCCGGCCGCCAAGCTGTGGGTACGGGCGAAGGTCTTCCAGCCACGCCGGAGAAGCATGACATGAGGAGCGGGGAACTCCACGTCTGCCCGCATGCTGCCATTGCAGCAGCCCCTCATGTGCAGTCTCAGCCCCGGCGGCTGCTCGACCTCCATCACCCTTGCGAATGGGGTGGGAAGCCGAAGACAATAAACTCCAGTGACTGGTTCCCAACGTGGCCTTCATTCGGGTCCTACACGGCCGGAGGAGGTGTGATCAGAATGCTGCCCCGCCCTCTTCGACCCCGAGCGCCACGATGACCATGGCCACGTCCTCTCTCGCCTCCTCTCACGGCGGGCTCCGCCCCGCATCTCCAACAGGAGGAGGGAGGCGCTGTCGAGCAGAAGCCCTCATCGCCACCACTGGGGTGCCAATACTTCCTCTCCCCCTCACCATGGTGGAGATATGATGTCAGACGGAAGGAAGAAGAGATGGGTGTAAGCCAGCACCTCGCCCACGTTCCCTTTTATAGGCGAACGGGACCAGGGGCTGGCTCCTCACCCAGGAGGTAACCGCCCCGATACACCAATCCGAATCCTCTGCATCACTAACGGCACCCAGAATCAAGACCAGCCTCCCTCGCCTATCCATGGCGCCTGGCTTTTTGCCTTGGCACTCATTCCCGTGCCCTCCGCGTCCGCCACCAACCCTGCGCAATGCATGCAGCGTACGTGGTAGGAACGGAGGGGGCAGGGGAGTTAGTGGAATGGCAGTTACCGCCCCGTGAACGTGGGACGTGGGCGACCCACGGGTCATGGCATAAATCTCCCCCACGACGTCTTGCACGACACACGGAAAAACCAGAAACTGACTCAAGCACATGTTAATGAAGAAGCAAGGAAAATATCAAGAAAAAGAGAATATCAGCGCAAGACCCCTGCCTGTGTACCTGATAGGGCCTACCCCAATGATGCTCGGCAGCACTTTTCGGCCAGGCCCGTGGGCTTCTGTCGGTGCAACAAACCTTCACGTATGTTGCCTGGACCGTACACAGGCTCAAATGGCAGAAATACAAGCAGCACCAAGCACTCAAGACAGAACCAAGCCAGAGAAAGAGAGAGAGCTCTTTGAGGAATCAAAGGGCAGATCAAGAAGACCAAGATATCACCAAGGGAAAGCCTCCCTTGCCGGCCGGGCGAGCCTGGTCAGGTCGAGGCCACTCCGAAGACAAGTTCCAAGACTTCCCCGGCAAGGATTGCCGGGGCCACTGGCGGCCTACATCCCCGCCAAAGCTCCACCGCTCCACCGCATCGCAACGCAAGTCACCCATCGGTGCGGTGTCGAGCACCCAGATAACTAAGTGGCTGTCATTTGGCACGTGCCAGCCATTTAGGAGGAAGATCACCTCTATATGACACCCGTACAGAGGCATGTCAAGCAGACAGATGGAAGATGACTAGAGCGGTGCGGCAGGCCTGCCGGGCCGCATCTACAGTGCGACACATGGCAGTGCATTTAATGCGCTTTGTCCTAACTGCCAGAGTTAGGTATTATAGCACTGTTAGCTATCTAATCGCTGGATAATGACCATTTTTCCATTGTGGTAACCCCTTAGCCTATAAAAGGAGGACCGTGGCAACCTTAGAAAGGATTCAGACCCTCGTGTACTCATACGCGCGTAGCTGCTCTCCCCGAGGCGGCCTTGCTGGGCTCGAGCGCCGCGCGTTCTTCACGGTCTCCCCATCAATCCACCAAAGTAGGAGTAGGGTTTTACGCTTCTCAGCGGCCCGAACCTGGGTAAAAATCACCAGTGTCACCACCGCCGTGCTGTCCCACGGCCTCCGCTCTTCGTGCAACGCTTCCTCCCCCTGCCGAACCACAAAGGGGCTGATGGCCTCATAGGTGGCCGTGTTCTACCACGACAGTCTTCAAAGTCTTCAAGTCCTCCCTCAACTTCTTCTCCAGCAACTTCGTCAAATATGGGATCTAATCGTCGCAATAAATAATGGAGAAATAAGGCAATAGCAAAAATAGAAAAATAAAAGTGCACACAAAAATGTTAACACATTTTTATTAAATACTAGGGTGAATGTCAGGAATGCCAATATTTTTGGTTCTGGAGTTGGATCTTCAGAAACAAAGATTTGGATTTTTGAAAGTGATTATATATATTTAAATTTGAATTTAAATTTGAACAATACAGAAATGTGTGATGGAAAATTATGAAAGTTACACCTTTAAATAAGTGAGGCTTTTAGAAGAAATTTGGAAGTGGAATTATTTTATTTGGGGAAATATCCAATTATGTAGGGTTTTTGGAAGTTTCTGCAAAAAGAAAAAAGGAAAAAGGCTACTGTTGTCCTGGACCGAAATAGACGAGCCGAGCCAGCCCAGAGGCAAACTGGCCTGGGCGAATCGGTGCACGCGCGCGCCAGGTTTAAACCTGACGGGCGAGGCCTAGTTGCCAGCGAAGAGAGGGGGAGGTGCGGAAGACAGGTGGGCCATAGACGCGGCGCCCGCATTGGCGGAGAGGGGCGGTGCTCTGGCACGAGTAGCAGGAGAGAGAGGAGGGCGCGAGAGCAAGTGGGCGGCCTGCTGGTATGCTGCGGACGCCGAGGCGCGTCGACAGGCGCGCGGGGGAGGTCTGAGATGGTCGGGGGACGCGGCGTCAACGGTCGGGTGCCCAGCCAGGCGCTACAGAGCATGACTTCGGCTGGCATCCATGACTTTCCTGAGTCCTCGTGTGTCCACTTGTGTTTGGAGGCTACAGGAGGTATGGGCCAAAGCTAGGGAGAGCCTTGAATGCTCTGGAAAGCTGAGGGGGGAGAGGGAAAGTTGTGTGAGAGAGAAAAGTCACTTTCTAGAGAATAAAAATGGGGCTTCACCACCCCTTCATCATGGCTCCTTGGGCAGGGAGACATGCAGGAGGTCGAGGAGGACTAAGAGAGGCTATGGTAAAAAAATTAGCTCAAGGAGATAAGTGGAAGGAGCCAAAATAGGGATTTTGAAATCCTTCCAGAAGGTGTTTGATTTTAGGTAGGGCTAGTTGCACTCATCTCGTACTTGTGCCACTGGACAGGGTTGATGGCCATGATCATGTGACACTGTGGTCAATTTTCAGCTCATTTGGAGAAACTTGCCAATGTAACTTTTTCAAACCCTATAAATGGGCTGAAACTATTTTGGCTAGATTTGATCATGTTAACTTGTTCTCCTTGATGTACCACTTGGCCTAGGTGAAATATTAGGCCATTTGAACATGTGTACCAAGTTTGAACACATTTGGACATGTTTGGCAGTGCAAAGTTGATCCAACTTGGAAATGAACAGGAGAGGTTTTGAGAGGGTTTTGTGGGGTTATCTTGTTCTCCATGTCATGAGACTCCGCAAAATCATCCAATAGGTCAATTTTGATAATGTAGAATTTTGTTGGAATTGATGGAGAAACTTTCCTTTGTAAATATTTCAAAAGCTTGAAATATCCAGAAAGGGTTTTTGAGGGGTTTGACCAATATTTTGGTCATGACCATCTGTTGAAACTCATATATATGGAAAATATATGTCCACGAAGTTTCCCTAAATTTTCTCAAATATTTTTGAAACATTAAAATAATTTTAACCTATTAAAGACAATTTATGGCATTAAGAAAAATCCTTTAAATAAAATAGAAAAATAACTTTTAAAATACTACTTTTGTGGTTTTAGGGAGCTTATGGCTAATACTATTCAAATATAATTTTTGAAAGATTTTTCCCAGCCCAAATTAAGTACTTGTAGTTCAAGCCTTAACTCAGGGGTTTTTGGAAAACCTAATTTAGAAAATACTTTTTGGCCAAATTATTTTTGCAAGAAAATACTATTCTATCCTATACACATGGCATGATCAAGGGGCAAAGTTTTAGATTAAGAAGAGGAAGTATAGGAGTTAGAGCTATTATGTGACTTTCATGAGCACTTGAAATCAGCAAACAAAAATTCAAATCAACAACAAAGCCAAATCAATACAAAAGTTTTTGATGGATAAATTTTTTGTTCTTTATTAATTCAAATGACATGGTACAAAACACAGGGTGTGGAAAACCTAGCCTCCTTACAAGAATCTTGTCCCGAGATTCCTAAACTAGGCTTTAAAGAGATATGGGAATTCGGATCTCAGGTAGTCTTCACTTTCCCATGTTGCTTCTGCATCTATGTGGTTGCTCCACTGAACCTTGAAGTACTTGATAGTGTGGCTTCACGTACATCGCTCTGCTTCATCCAAGATGCACATGGGTCTCTCGCGGTAGGTTAGATCAGGCTAGAGGTCAATGTCCTGGTGATTGATGTCCTTGTAGAGATTGAGCATTTGAGGAACTTGGAGACACTTCTGGAGTTGTGATACGTGGAATACGTTGTGCACGTCAGACAACTCAGGTGGTAACTCTAGCTGATAAGCGACTTCTCCTCGTCTTCTAGTGATCTTGAAGGGGCCAATGAATCTTGGTGGGAGCTTCCCTTTGATGTGGAAACGTTTGGTCCCTTTGAGAGGAGTGACTTGCAGGTACACATGGTCTCTGATAGTGAAATTTACTTCCCTACGACGGGTGTCAGCGTAACTCTTCTGTCTCAACTTGGCGGTCTTCTGTCGTTCTCTAATTAGCTAATCTTGCTCTTCGGCTTCGCGGAGAATATAAGGTCCAAAGACTAGCGCTTCTCCGGTCTCCGACTAATTGAGGGGTGTGCGGCACTTGCGTCCATACAACACCTCAAATGGTGCCACTTGGAGGCTTGACTGATAATTGTTGTTATAGGAGAATTCGGCAAAAGGGAGGCAATCTTCCCACTTAGCTCCATATGCTAGGACACAAGCTCGGAGCATGTCTTTGAGTATCTAATTTACTTGCTCTGTCTGACCTTCGGGTTATGGGTGGAAAGTCGTACTGAATGACAACTTGGTTCCCATGGCTTCTTGGAATTTCTTCGAGAACCTTGAGGTAAATTGGGTTCCTCGATGTGACACAATCTCCTTAGGAATTCTGGGAAGGCTTACCATTCTGGTGATGTAGAGAGTGGCCAGCTGGTTGTCGTCATAGGTAGTCTTAACAGGAATGAAATGGGCCACCTTGGTCAAATGGTCGACTATGACCCAAATGGAGTCATGGCCTTTGCTTGACCTTGGTAATCCAGTGATGAAACCAATTCTGACTTTATCCCATTTCCACTCGGGTACCTTGAGTGGTTGATGTCGGATTCAGGGCTCCGCAGACCCAAAGAAGGTTCGAACTCTGGGGCATGTGCGAAGAAGTCAACCTATCCAACCAACCAACCCATCGCCCTACAGCCTAGCTCGATGGATCAAGGAAGGAGATGGACACGGAAGTTTACCCAGGTTAAGGGCCACCTTGCGGTGTAAGACCCTACTCGTGATTTGTGGTGGATTTGACTCACGAGGGGCTGGGGATGAACTAGTAGAAGGGAAGAACAACTTTGAGAGGTCTGCTCTGGGGTGAGGGTGAGTCATCTTTCGGTTCGGTCCCTCTCTATGGTGGTGGCTAGCTTATACTTATAGCGGCCTCGGTCCTCTTCCTCCAAAATGAAGGCGGGAAGGGATCCCACAATGGCCAATTTGAAAGGGGACAAGTAGTACATCTTATCCTGACGAAAGGTGGTGTTCGCCTACAAAGCTTCTGGTCGTGACGCCGTGGTGGGCTTGGCGATGACATCCGTCCTGCCGTCCTGGCGGTCTTGGTCTCGTTGCACTGGAATGGAAACCTTTGCCTGATTCCTCGGGAACCCATGCCTGTGCTTGCCTCCTTAGCACGAAAGAGGAAACCTGCTCTTCTGCGCCTGCTGGCGCCCGCCTGGCCTTGGTCATCATGGCTTGCATCACCGCAACCTCGTGAGGTTGGATACCTGCATAGAAATCTGCGCTCCTCAGGAGGCAGCCTGGTGAGGCCGCTCCCTCAGGAGGTCTTGGTGCTGTCTGCCTCGCGAGGCTTGGCCCCTCGCGAGGACCTTGTCTTGTTGGTGTTGAAACTGGGCCATACCAGGCCTTCGACGGAGCCACGCCGTGGGCCGCAGGCAGGCAAGTCTGGGTACCCTGGTTCCCAGAACGTCGATAGTAGCCCCCGGGCCCAAGGCGCACTCGGACTCGGCTTCGAGGCGAAGCCAAATGGCAAGGACGAAGCGCCACGGGCCCCAATTGCCTGCGGACCAAGCCGACGCGTGATGCTTGATGGGGCGTGGGTGTCTCCACTTTCCCACGCTGCCTCCGCAACCACACGACTTGACAACTGCCTGGTGCATGCAGATCAGCCATCATTGCTCGAAATGTGAGGGGCCGGCAGTTAGCCTTCTTCCGGCTATATATGGAAGAGGGGGCGGAGCCCCCAGCTCGTTTTAATCTTCTTGCTTCTTGCTTCTCCTTCTCCTTCGTTCCGCCACCTTGCCAGAGCATTCATGGCGCCAGTGTGGAGATTTTCTGCCGCGGAGAAGGGAAAGGCCCACAAGGAAGGGCCAGGCTAGCTGCCACCCAAGAGGGGCCGTGGCCGCCCCCGTAAGTATGCCGCGACGGCAGCGGTGGCTCCCTAAGGGCGTGGGCGCACTCCCTCGAAGGCTGGCGCCGCCTCCGGCAGTCGCGGGGGTGCTCCCTCCCATGGCAGAAGTTGCCGTGGCGACGGGGGGAGGCATCTGCCAGCCGCTCGGCCACCGCGTCCGCGATCCCACTCGGCCGATGCATCCTTGGAGTTCGTGGTGTGGGCAGAGAGGCCCGCAGGCGTCTGGTTCCAGCTCCTGCGCTTCTTTGCGGGCGTGCCGCCGTCCGGGGGACTTGGCGGCCTCTGGCTGCAGGCTGATGGTTGCTGCAGCAGGGCCTCGTGGGTCGAGGTCAAGGTCACCCCTCCGGCAACATGTTCCTGAACCACGGGTGGTAGCCGTTTGCCCGCGCGTGCGGCCTGCAAGGAAGGTGCACCCTCCACTTCAGGTATGACGGCGCTGCGACCCTCTTCCTCAGGGTCTTCGGGGAAGATGGCCAGCCCCTGGGGTGCTGCCCAGAGAGCGATAGTGACGACGATGTCGGCGTCCACCCCTCCGACAGTGATGGCCAGAGGGGCGGCGCCATCTCCGGTGATGAGCTTGCCCTTGGCGACGACCGCGATGCATCCAGCGGCGTCGGCTCGTCCTCTGAGGAGAGCATGAGCGACGGTGACTATGATGAGCCACCACGCCGCCAAGCTCGGACCAGGGGGAGATGAGCCGCCTCGCCGCCGCGCCCTGGTGAAGCAGGAGGAGGACTCCAACTGAGCGCGGGTGTTGCTAGAGTCGGGTACCGAGAGCTGCTGTAGTCGCGCGGCTGCTTTTGCTTCTTTCTTTCTCCTGCATTAGAAAAGTGGAAAGCCCTGTCAGGGTGTGTAATGGACCACAGCACTTGCGCCATTATGTTATCGTATTTATATCATGTCCTGATATCCGTGTTGCCGCTGATTGTGATTGGGATGACTTAGCTTGGCGTGCTTGCGGTAGACTCGTGCGCCGTGAGGGCGAGCTTCTCTGGAGCTTGGACTTCCTCACGCCCTTCGCTCCGGAGGGGTTCTCCAGAGGTTTCCTTTTTGAGGATTCAAAAGTCCTTAGGCCTCGGGAGGCGCCCTGTGGCTGCGGCGGTAAGGGACCTCCGGAGATGACATACCTCACGTGAGCCCCCGAGCATGGGCCGGTCGCCACTGGCACGCCGCGTCGCGATGCCCGGAGGCATGGACTCAGTAGGGCATGCGTGCCCGTTGGCTCATTTACGAGCATCGCGCGAGGATTAAGACGCCAAAGGCCAGGACACCAAGGCTTTGGCGAGGTGTGTTCGCGGGCGGGCCCAAGTGCACACACCGTGCCCAGCCCCCATGCACGCGACGCGCGGGGAAGAACAACGGGCAACTGTCACTCTTCCCAGGGCGAGACCTGAAAGAACGCTGCGAGGAGAAAAACTTCCCAACCCTTTCAAATAAAGATGCGAGAACCTCAAATTTCATTCCAAGAAGTTGCAAACCAGCTACAGAAAGCAAGCAAAAGAACAGCCGTGTCCGGCACCTACACTAGTCTTCTGGTCTTCCCACCAGCACAAAGCATGGGGCTTCCACTAGGATGTGGGTGGGAGCCCCCGTGAGGCCCAAGGGTGGCGCTCAGGAGACTCCGGGGCATGTACAGCCCCACTCATTATTACGTGAGAGTGTCATGGGCAGAGACTTGAAAGGCGCATGGCCTTGGTCACAGATAGAACTTCCTGAGGTGCTGGATGTTCCAGGCATTCTGGATGGGGACCCCGTCCTACGTCTCCAGGCGCGCGGTGCAAGGCCTGGAGACACGGGCGATCCTGAACGGGCCCTCCCACATGGGCGAGAGCTTGCGGAGCCCCTCCCTGGAGATCACCCGTCTCAGGACGAGGTCACCCACCTCGAGGGTCTTGGAGCGGACGCTACGACAGTGATACCGCCGCAGCGCCTGCTGGTACCTTGCGGCACGTAGCGAGGCTTGGCGGCGGCGCTCCTCTCCGAGGACGAGATCCATCCCCCGCGAGGCGTCCTAACGTGCCTCGTCGAATGCCAAGACCCGTGGGGAGCGATGTTTGACCTCATGAGGGAGGACCGCCTCAGCCCCGTAGACGAGGAAGAACGGGGTCTCGCCCGTGGGCTTGGTTGCGGTGGTGCGGATGGACCACATCACGGATGGGAGCTCATCAAGCCAACCCCTGCCATAGGCCTCGAGTTTCTTCTTGAAGCTCCTCACCTTGAGGCCTCTCATGGCCTCCGCGTTAGCGTGCTCGGCTTTGCCATTACTCCGTGGGTGCGCCACCGAAGCGTAGCATATCTGCGTTCCAAGGTTAGCACAATATGTTTTGAAGAGGTTGCTCGTGAACTGAGAGCCATTGTCAGTGATGATACGGTTGGGGACCCCGAAGCGGCTCACGAGGCCCTTGATGAACTTGATAGCTGAGCCAGCTGGTATGGTGCGCACGGGCTCCACCTCCGCCCACTCGGTGAACTTGTCGATGGCGACATAGAGGTAGCGGTAGCCCCCAGCTGCTCGAGGGAACGGTCCCAGGATATCCAGCCCCCATACCGCGAATGACCATGAGAGCGGGATGGTCTGGAGGCCCTGAGCGGGCTGGTGGATCTGTTTGGCGTGGAATTGTCATGCCTCACAGGATCTCACCAGCTCAGTGGCATCGTTGAGCACCGTAGGACAGTAGAACCCGCTGCAAAATGCCTTGCCCACGTGGGTGCGCGACGAAGAGTGATGCCCGCAATCCCCGCTATGGATGTCAGCCAGCAGCTCGCACCCCTGCTCCTTGGAGATGCACCACAGAGAGGCGTCGTTTGGGTGTCTTCGGTAGAGCTCGCCATCCTGGACGCAGTAGGCGGTGGCCTGGCGGGCCACGCGTTCGGCGTCTTCCTCCTTCTCTGGCAAGTTGCCCCGGAGCAAGTACGTCTTGAACTCCTCGGTCCAGCACCCCTCCTGAGGTTCAAGCGCGAGGAGCAAGCGAGCTTCGGAGGTCTGACCGCAGGCTGGGGCGCCCGAGGTGGGTGCCCTGGGCGGTTCTTCCCGGAGTAGCGCCAGGCCTGCGATGGGGGGGGAGCCGCCAATGGCTTGAAGAGCCGCTCTTCGAAGACGCCAGGCTTCTGGGATGGCGCCGGGACGCCCTCTTGGCGATGTCATCTGCCTCCTTGTTCGTGTCGTGTGGTACTTGCTGCAATTCCAAGCCTAAGAATTGCTTTTCAATTTTGCGTACCTCCTCTAGATATGCCTCCATGTGCTCATCTTTTGGCTTGTACTCCTTGTTGGAGAAGCTGACGAGGAGCTGAGAGTCACCCTTGATGGCAAGCCGCCTGATCCCTAGAGCAGCCGCGACCTTGAGGCCGGCGATCAGGCCCTCGTATTCCATGATGTTGTTGCAGACCTTCTCTCCATGCTGGAAGCAGAGCTGCACGGCGTAGTAGAGCTTGTCCTGAGTAGGTGAGATAAGCACGGCTCCAGCCCCCGCGCCCTGTCACGTGAACGCACCATCAAAGTACATGACACAGCCATCCGGCGCCTCGTCCCCGGGCATGAGAGAATGGTCCTCGCCCTCCCCTCGGTCTGGGGCGTCAGTCCATTCCGCCACAAAGTCAGCGAGGGTCGTGCCCTTGATGACCCTAGTGGTGTTGAACTCCAGCTGGAAAGCCTGCAGCTCGATGTTCCATTCAGCAACCTTGCCTGCAGCGTTAGGGCTCCGGAGCACCTTCTCCAGGGGGTATGCGGAGACGACCTTGATGGGGTGGCCTTGGAAGTAGTGGCACAGCTTCCTGGAGGCAACGAGGACCGCGAGCAGGAGCTTCTGCGGCATGGGGTAGCATGCACGTGCGTCGCACAACACCGTGCTGATGAAGTACACAGGGTGCTCGACAAGGGAAGAGGTGTCGAGGGCGTCCTGCTCTGCTTGAGGCATGGGGACCTCAGGAGCCTCGCCTTCTGTCAGGGTGACCGATGCCTCAGGAGTGCCGTCCTGAGGTGGCGATGGTGTGGCTGAAGATGGGGTGCTGCACCGTGCGTCTGCGCCCGCGCGCTCTTCCCAGACCGCCATGAGTGCCGCGCTAGCCTCGTGCGGCGTGGCGGCCAGGTAAAGCACCAGGGGCTCAAGAGGTCAACGCGCCACCATCACCGGAGGGCTGCTGAGATACCTCTTGAGGTCTTGAAAGGCTTCCTCAGCCTCCGGAATCCATTCGAATGGGCCCTTCTTCTTCATCAACTTGAAAAACGGGAGAGCACGCTCACCGAGCTTAGAGATGAAATGCCCCAGCGAGGTCACGCAGCCCGCCAGCTTCTGCATTTCCTTGAGAGTCTGCGGTGGGCTCATTCTTTCTATCACCTTGATCTTCTCTGGGCTAGCCTCGATTCCTCTGTGTGACACCAAGAAACCCAGCAGCTTACCGGACGGAATGCCAAACACGCACTTCTCCGGATTGAGCTGTAAGTTTACTTTGCGTAAGTTGGCAAACGTTTCCTCTAGGGCTTCGACGAGGGTTCTTGCCTCCCGCGACTTGACCACTATGTCGTCGACGTACGCCTCGGCATTCCTCCCGAGCTGCTTGCCCAGGGCGATGTGCATCAATCGCTGGAAGGTCGCGCAGGTGTTACGCAACCCGAACGGCATGCAGGTGTAGCAGTACACCCCGCACGGGGATAGGAAGGCTGTCTTCTCGATGTCTTGCACCGCCATCTTGGTCTGTTGGCAGCCTGAGAAGGCATCTAGGAATCACAGCAGGTCGCACTCGGCGGTGGAGTCCACGATCTGGTCGATGCGCGGAAGAGGGAAAGGGTCTTGAGAGAAAGCTTTGTTGAGGCTCGTGAAGTCTACACACATGCGCTCCTTCCCTCCCTTCTTGGGGATGATGACCGGGTTGGCCAGCCAATCTGGGTGCTGCACTTCTCGGATGACGTTGGCTTCTTGCAGCTTGTGGACCTCCTGGACGATGAACGATTGCTTCTCCGGGGCTTGTTGCCGTGCCTTTTGTTTCACCGGGCGCGCGCCGGGGCACACCATCAAGTGGTGCTCAATCACGTCCCGCGGGACGCCAACCAGGTCCGTCGCCTCCCATGCAAAAACATCCTTGTTCGCACGAAGGAAGCCGACCAGCGCTTCTTCCTGGTCTGGTGGGAGGCCGGCGCCTATGGTGAATGTGAGGCTTGAGCCCTCATCGTCGACTCGCACCTGCTTCGTCTCAGCCCGGTCCTGAGAGAACAGCTGCTTATTCTTCGCGGGTGCGGCCTCTGGGATCTCCGGAGCGCCCTCCGTATCCGGTCGCGCAGCCGCCATGGCTTTGAAAGCGAGCTTGAGGGCCAGGAGGGCATCCTTGGTGTCTCCCACCACAGTAAGGATATTGCTGCTCCCTGGCATTTTGATGACTTTGTAGCCGGGGTGCGTCGCCGCCATGAACTTGGCGAGGGCCGGGTACCCGAGGATGGCATTGTATGAGAGGCCGATGCGGGCGACGTCGAAGTCGATAAGCTCGGTGCGGTAGTTGAAGCGCGTGCCGAACGTGACGGGGAGGCGGATCTGCCCCAGGGGGATGACGGAGCCGTCGAGCACCCTTGAAAAGTGCCTGGTGGGGGCGAGCCGGTCGTAAGACACCTGGAGCCGGTCTAAGGCTTCCACGGAGAGGATGTTGAGGCCAGCGCCGCTGTCGATGAAGGTACTGGTGATGGTGGGCGTGCACAGCAAGGGAAGCACGCCTGTGCCGACCGTAGTCTTGGGGTGATCCCTGGAGTCGAAGGTAATGTCGGTCTCAGGCGCCAGCCGGCCCGAAGGAGCCCCCTGCCGTGGTTGGGCGGCCCCCATCTGCCGGAAGAACTGCTTGACATGGCGTCCTGAGGCCGGCGCCTGCGACCCACCAAGGATGGCCACAACGGCATGGGGCGCCGGTGCCGCGAAGCGCGCGATGAACTAATTGTGTAGCTCCCCCCAGGAGGCCACCGACAACTCTGGCAGGCCAAGCATCCAGGAGCACGGCACGCCCATGAGAGCCATGGGAAGCCAATTCGCCATGACCTTCTCGTCGCCACCTGCCACCTCGATGCTTAGCTCATACAGGTGAAGGAAATCTGCGGAGTTCTCCGTGTCGTCGTACCGTGGGGGCAGCGTCAGCCTAAAGTTCGGCGGCCATCGCGCCTGCTGTAGGGCGGGGGAAAAGGCCCGGTGGCCCGTGATAGCTCTGAGTGCGGACAATGGCTTAGCGGTTGGAGCGACGCCCACCATGGGAGGCGCCCAGTGTGAGCAGTACACGGCTGATGAGAGGGGTAGAGCTCTGACACGCCCCTACCCGGCGCGCCAAATGTTGGATTCAGGGCTCCGCAGACCCAAAGAATGTTCGAACTCTGGGGCGTGTGTGAAGAACTCAACCTATCCAACCTACCAACCAGTCATGCTACAGCCTACCTCGATGGATCAAGGAAGGAGATGGACATGGCAGTTTACCCAGGTTCGGGCCACCTTGCGGTGTAAGACCCTACTCCTGCTTTGTGGTGGATTTACCTCACGAGGGGCTGGGGATGAACTAGTACAAGGGAAGAACAACCTCGCGAGGTCTGCTCTGGGGTGAGGGTGAGTCATCCTTTGGTTCAGTCCCTCTCTACGGTGGTGGCTAGCTTATACTTATAGCGGCCTCGGTCCTCTTCCTCCAAAACGAAGGCGGGAAGGGATCCCACAGTGGCCAATTTGAAAGGGGAGAAGTAGTACATCTTATCCTGACGAAAGGTGGTCTTCGCCTGGAAAGCTTCTGGTCGTGATGCCACGGTGGGCTCCGCGATGACATCCGTCCTGTCGTCCTGGCGGTCTTGGTCTTGTTGCACTGGAATGGAAACCTTTGCCTGATTCCTTGCGAACCCACGCCTGCGCTTGCCTCCTTAGCACCAAAGAGGAAACCTGCTCTTCTGCGCCTGCTGGCGCCTGCCTGGCCTTGGTCGTCATGGCTTATGTCACCGCAACCTCGTGAGGTTGGATACCTGCATAGAAATCTCCGCTCCTCAGGAGGTAGCCTGGGAAGGCCGCTCCCTCAGGAGGTCTTGGCGATGTCTGCCACGCGAGGCTTGGCCCCTCGCAAGGGCCTTGTCTTGTTGGTGTTGAAACTGGGCCGTACCAGGCCTTCGATGGAGCCATGCCGTGGGCCGCAGGCAAGCAAGTCTGGGTACCCTGGTTCCCAGAACACCGACAGTTGAATCAATCCAGCAGGTCGGTGATATTCATCCTTGACCCTTTGGCATACATCACACTTGGCAACGTAGGTGGCAATCTCCCTCTTCATCTTGTGCCACCAGAATCTTTCCTTCAGGTCTTGATACATCTTGGTTCCTCCAGGGTGCATGGAATATGGAGTATCATGGGCCTCTTGCAGGATGAAATCCTTCACATCGTTCTTGTTCGGTACACAAATCCGATTCTTGAACCATACAACTCCTTGTTCGTCTTCAGAGAATCCTGGGGCCTTGCCTTGATTCATCTTCCTCTTGATGCCCTCGACGCTTTCATGTCCTTTCTGTGCCTCCTTGACTTCATCCATCAGGGTAGGGTTGACTTCCAGGTTGGCTAGGTATCCATACGCAACCAACTCCAAGTCAAATTGTTCCAGTTCCTCAAACAACGCTAGTTGCCTTGATCATGGCAGTCATGGAGCAAGCCTTTCTGCTTAAGGCGTCTGCTACCGTGTTAGCCTTCCCAGGGTGGTATTAAACACTGAGGTCATAATCCTTGATCAGTTCTAGCTATCTTCTTTGCCTCATGTTCAATTCTTTTTGGGTGAAAATATACTTCAGGCTCTTCTGATCTGTGTATATCTCACACCGCTTCCCTAGGAGGTAGTGTCGCCATGTCTTTAGGGCATGGGCCACTGGTGCTAACTTGAGGTCATGAGTACCATAGTTCTCTTCGTGAGGCTGTAGCTGCCTCGAAAGGTAGGCTACGACTCTGCCTTCTTGCATCAGAACGCTTCCCAGTCCGGTTCGGGAGGCATCACAGTATATCACAAACTCCTTGTGAATATCAGGTGTTGCCAGAACTGGGGCAGGGGTCAATCTCTTCTTAAGTTCTTGGAAGCTCTCTTCACACTTAGGCGTCCATTCAAACTCCTTGTCTTTCTTCAAGGGCTGAGTCATTGGTCGGGAAATACTGGAGAGTCCTTCCATGAATTTGTGGTAGTATTCCGCAAGTCCGAGGAAAGTCCTAACCTCCTTGACGGTGGTTGGGGATTGCCACTGGGTCACAGCTTCAATCTTGCAAGGATCTACCGACAACCATTCTTCAGTCAAGACATGACCCAAGAACCCAACCTTGCATAGCCAAAACTCACACTTGCTGAATTTGGCGTACAACTAGTGCTCTCCAAGCTTGTCCAAGACCATCCTCAAATGTTTCTCATGCTCTTCTTCCATCTTCGAGTAGACAAGGATGTCATCAATAAAGATGACAACAAACTTGTTCAGATACTCCATGAAGACTTTGTTCATGAGGTACATGTAGTAGGTTGTGGCATTGGTTAACCCAAATGAGATAACCATGTATACTCATACATGCCATATCGGGTTACAAATGCTATCTTCGGAATATCTTGGGCTTGGTCTTCAACTGATAGTATCCAGACCTAAGATCGATCTTGGAATACACCTTGGCTCCATTGAGCTAATGAAATGGGTCTTCAATCTTGTGAAGTGGATACTTGTTCTTGATTGTGACTTCAATAAGGGAGCGATAGTCAACACACAGTCGGATGGTACTGTCCATCTTTTCCACAAACAGACCAGGTGATCCCCAAGGTGAGGCAGTAGGGAGGATAAATCCTTTCCTCCACTGCTTGTCCAGTTGCTTCTTCAATTCAGCTAACTCCTCTGATCACATCCTATAAGGCTTCTTATAGATGGGTCCTGCTCGGGGCATGAGCTCAATAATGAACTCAATGTCACGGTCAGGAGGCGTTCCCGGTAATTCATCAGGAAAGACATCGGGGTACTCACATACTACTGGCACTTGCTCCAATTCAACTTCTGACAGATAGTTGACTTGGTTGGCTTGAGCAGAGGAGGGGTTGGAAGTGAACTTAACTTCGATTCCTTTGTCATAGGTCAGGGTGTTAGTCTAGTTGGCATAGTCTAGCGAGCCTTGGTACTTGATGAGCCAATCCATTCGTAAGATGACATCCAACCTCGCGATCTTAAGAAGATAGGGTTTGCTAGGAACCCTACTCCGTTAATGATGATGCCAACCCTTATACACCCTACATTGGTCCTCATCTCTGTTCCAGGGGTTAGTAGTCTCGACGATGGTTGGAGGTGCATGCTTCTTGAATCCCGCCAGGGTGGAATTTTTGTTGCCATTTCTTACCTATTGTGGGTTGTTGGCAACAGCTTGAGCAATCATCTGGAGCACTGCAGTGTTGGCTTGGGGTTTCTCTCGGAAGGCATGTGGAAGTTGGGCCATGTTCAGGTTCTCCGAGGGGAGGTGGTGGTGGAGCTTGTCCGTGGGTCTGATTCTGGTTGGCTTCCCCTTGGGCAGAGCCTCCAGTTTTTAGTTGGCTAGCGGTGCTAGTGCGGGTTTCAACCAACGTCTGGTTGGAGCGGTCAAAGGTTCATGAGTGGGATAGATGAGAGGGAAAGCAATATGGATAGGGTGCCTAGTAAGGGGGTTGGTATGACATGAGTTGTTTAAGCAAAGGCCGAAAGGGCCGAACACATTTATTTAAAAACCAAATGGGTGATGTAGTGGTTCACAAGTTCCCAGAGGGAAAGTGCTACTTTCATCAAAATGCAAAAACAAACACAACCAAAGCATGGTTTCATCTAAACCATTTCAAGGACTCGACTTCGCATAGGGGATACACGACCTATCCTACCTTAGTGTTTACAGACTGGCATATCCTAGTCTCGAACGGTGCCTATGTGATGGAATGCTCGATCGCGTATTCTGGCTCTTCTGGGTCTTCCTCCTCGTCATCTTCTATCTGAGCTTCTTTGTCACTTGAGGGAGTGGGGGGTTTGAGGAGCTCAACACGGCATTGCTTTGCCGGTGGTGTGGTAAAGAGCTTACGGTAATCCCTTACCGTCAATCGGTGTTGCTGTCTTGACGGCGGGAACTAGTGTTGCCCTCCGGGGTCACTTGAAGAACCAGCTTGTCGGAGAGTCATTTGCCTTCATGACTACTTCCACATGGTAATCCGTCTTGGTTTCGTTGATCCAATGCTCATGGTAGGTGAAAGTGGGGCTCGGTGAAACTGGCACTTCTAGGGGCTATCCTAGAGAAGCATGAGAAATCCGGTGGTTAGGAGGTCTTCGGTTTTAGCAGCCATTTATAAAGATTTTGAAGGGGAGAGTTTCATAAGGGAAAACAATCTTCAGTGCAGTGGGTTTGAAAAAAAACTCAGAAAAGGAGAGAAGTATATATACTTTTGAAAAGTAATGATAGTTTTGAAAATAGTTTTATCCTAACTAACAACCATGCTAACTAAGCCTTCCAACAATCAGGATGGCTCTGATACCAGATCTGTGGGGACCCCGACTTATACAGTCGAAGCCACCGAATGCACATGCACAGTGATCCCAAGGATCAATGCTGACCATACACAATAGACTGAATATCAAGAGTTTACATCCATTACATAGCGTCTTACACAAATAGGACCATTATGGTCAAGTCTTACATAGATAGAACCTCTGGGGCTAAACAGCAAATAAAACAAAGCAGCGGAAATCTTCAATGATAACTTGGACCCATGCCATTTGCCTTAACCCTACAGGCATTCTGACTGGGAAGGCGTCCTAGTTCGAACTTTTGTCACCAAAGAACTCTTCTTCATATTCCTGCTCTTCCAGGCCCAGCCAATTAAATAACTAGGAACGAGCCAGTGGGTACGTTTGAATGTACTCGCAAGCAACCCATGAATGATAACAAACAAATATGCATGGTTTCACTTCTAAGTTGGCACTTATGGGAATGCTAGTTTCCCTCATGCAAGTATGATCAATACCTTTTTAGGGGTCATGCATGTGTCTCCAACATGCAGCAAGAGGTTACAGATATCAATATAAAGAGACAGAGTTATCCACAACTCCATTTCAAGCTCATCGTGACCTTCCTCATGATTTACAACAACAATGTTGCCAATCCGTGTTGTTTTTTAGAAACATATGGACATAGTCTAAGCAGGACCACCCCACTATCCTTGACCATGGACACGGCTATTCGAATAGTTTGACACTCTGTAGAGGTTGCACACTTTACCCACAAGATCTAGGGAACTCCCGTGTCAGTCACGACCCATGGTACCTCAAGTACCCGGTGTGAGCACCCTATCACTACCTTTCCCTAGACGCAACAAACACTACCTTTCCCTAGACGCAACAAACACGGAGTCCACTCGATTGGTACCATCCCCCGTGCCACAATCATTCTCACATTTTTTACTTTGTGTGCGGAGCCTCGCTCCCATATTCATCACATAACTCATGCACGGGGAAACCAATGGTGTGTTCGGTGCCCTGTAAAAACATTCATGGCTGCCTATCACTACTAGGGAAAAGGCTAGTAGTAGCGCGGAGTTTTGCCTTATTAGTAGTGCGGGCCCCGGCGCTACTGCTAAGGCGCTACAGCTAAACTTTACCAGTAGCGTGGGTTTACCCGTGCTACTGCTAACATACAGAGTAATAGTGAGCTTGATGGACCGTGCGCTACTGCTATAGCAGCAGCGCCTCTTCTAGGAGTGCGCTGCTGCTAAAAGCACGCTGCTACTACGTGCATACCTGCGCTACTGCTAAATTTTCCTATATATTTTTTTCTGCAGCATATTGGTGTTGTATTTGTATAGGTTTTATACAGTAGTCTCATCATATGATTTTAGGATCATGATAAATTTATATATATCGGTTGGTGAAAGAGACGTGGATTAGATCCAAGTGGAGGCAACATGGTGCAGATCCAAAGTACTACTAATCCAAACTTGAACACTTTAGTTTGGATTAGTAGTACTTTCGATCTGTATGCCTCCACTTGAATCTAATCAACGTTTATTTCACCCATTGATATATATATATATATATATATATATATATATATATATATATATATATATCATGCTCATAACGATATAACAACTCAGCATCATCATCATAATAATAACTCATCATCGTTATTATAATAACAAGTAATATTCATCATCATCATAGTCATCTAACAACTTCTACTCGTTATCATAATAACAAGTCATACTCATCATCATCATAGTCATCTAACCAACCCTAGTTAATTGTTCTTAGCACATGATCATGAGTACTAGCTAGGACCTGCTACCCTCTCTAAGGTAAAATAGCATAAAACAACATAGCCCCTGACTCTCAATTATGGAGAATGGAGATTATCCTATCTCCAATTTGTGGGCTTCGCACAATGTTGCTTCCAAGTAGCTCCCTATGATTATTCATAACTTTTTTCCATTCTTTGATTTTGAGGTCTTCATCTGTTCGAGAAATCTTGTATGAACAACGCTGACCCGGAGGCAGACTTGGCCGTAAGCTAACAACATCAATGTGACCTTTCGTATGCATCAAATAAGGCACACAATCCTTCAGGATTTTCTGTTGAAGAGCATAATAGTAATGTAGTTAGCAATGTAGTTTAGCTTTAGAAGAATGTATGCAAAAGATACACCGGTGTCATAATAATAAAAAAACCTTACCATGCCATTTACATGGATGTTGCCGTAGTTCAACACATGGATAGTGGCACATATTGACCATAATGTGGTGGAGTTTCATAATTCTTATTGAAAGTCTCAACATCAATAATAAAGGAGACAAGATGATCTTTCTCCTCGTAAGTTAGTTCAGAGCCAACAGTGTAGTAGGTTTTGTCTACAACTTTCCGAACATTTTTTGAAGAATGGAAATAAGCTGTCAATGGAAATATATAAGCTGTCAACTATTTTCATAAAAACAATAAAAATTACTTAATAAAAATATTTGAGAAACTCACATAGAGGTAGAAGTGGAAGCGTATCAACATCAACCCAAATTTTGATATTAGCTTCGTCGATATTATCTTCATCGACATTATCTTCGTCGATGTCATCTTCAGGATCACCCAGATCGAAGGTGACATGCATACCCTCTTGAAAACCATACGCATTGTATAGCTTTACGTGAAAAGCCTAACCATGGTGGGTTGTGAGGTTAACTCTCTTTATCTCCATATTCTCATGATCTTCAAAATCCAGCTTCTCCAAGACATAACGTCTTGCATGGCAGGGGATGCACTAGTCGAATTGTAGAAAATGGAAATTACACGTTGAAGAAGCAGAAGTCATGCTTAATTACGAAAAAGACATGTCATCATTGTGTACCGTATAAACATCGAAGGTCTTGTTGAGCTTAATACTCAAGTGTCGACTGTCTTGCAGGTGAGGCCTGTCGCACAGACCCCGGTCGTCGCCGAGTAGTCGCACTCGGGGATCCTAGCATCATCAGACATTTCCTATGTTCATAATTCAAAGATTAAACTTCTCAAATTCAATATATGTACTACAAAAACAAAATTAGATCATTATTATTCATGACAGGTTGACTATCGGTCTGTCAAGTCTTTTCTTGAAAACTCTCAGCTCATGTGGTGTACATGGCGGGCACTCCCTCTCTGATATATTTGACCATCGGTGATGGTCGCTCCTCCCTTCATCCCCGAGTGCATTACACCAAAATGTCTAGCACACGAGAACAAAGGAGAAGCGACCCCCACGACAATGGTCACGATTCTTCCTCTCTGACATTTTGCGACCGTCGGTGATGGAAGCTCCTACATTCATTTGAAAGTGCATTACACCAAAATGTCTAGCACCTTCGAATGAAGAAGAAGCTCCCCTCACGACAATAGTCAGGATTCTTCTTCCTCTCTCATATATGGTGGACACTCCCTTACTGATTTTTTGACCGTCGGTGATGGTCACTACTCCTCCTTCCACTAGTGCATAACAAAGGTCTAGCACAAGGAGAAGAAGGAGAAGCAACCCCCACGACAATAGTCAGCATTCTTCTTCTTTCATATATGGTGGACACTCTCCCTCACTATTTTTTTACTGTCATGTATGGAGCTCTGACAGACTTAAAGTCAAACCAAAATGTCGTTTAATTCTCTTTCCGACAAATCCAAGGCACTCGATATTTCCTACATTCTAGCACAAGCAATGCTAAATTTCACGGAAAAATCTGGCATGACCTTTGCTAAAAAGGACATATCGAGCGCCTGAAATTTGCGGGAACGGAAATTAATCAACACTCCAGCAAAACATAGGCCACTCGGAGGTGTTCTCTACATTTATAATGAAACATAAGTGCATATAATAGGGAGTAGCCTCACGGATACTTTCTAAAAAAAACTAGCTTCATCACATTGTCACACCTACTCATCTACTACTTACTACATCTATCAAAACATCAACATCATCATCGACATCAACGACATGGGGATTTGGCTGGACCCAACTCGAGGTCGGACGGGGTTGGTGACGGGGACAACGGCGGGGATGATGCAGGGGCTCCTTGATTTCTGCAAAAACAAAATATAAACAAAAAAATTATTATCCTGATTTTAGGACTTAGTGAAAACCTATAAGCTATCAACTAAACATTATTATGCTGATTCAAAAGACCTACATTTACTAAAAATTTGTAAAACTAGTTTTTTTACTAAAAATTTGTTTGACCAAATATACCTTAGTTCTAACCCTAACAGCTATCCATCCATCTATCTATCCAAAGCATAACTAAAAAAACCTAGTTTAATCCATCTGTCTATCCATCTATCTATCCAAGCATTTAAAAAAACCTAATTTCATCCACCCATTTATGCAATGCAGGAGGGAGGGACGGGGGGATGGAGGTTGAGGGTCCGAGGGAGATGTTGGGAGGGAGGGAGGATGGACAGGGTCGGAGGGAGGGAGGCAGGGATGGAGGAGGGAGGGAGGGAGGGATGGAGGAGGGAGGACGGCCGGAGGGAGGGAGGGAGACATACCTGGGGGCGATGGCGGCAGCAGTGGGCGGCAAATGCGGTGGGCGACGACAGCAGTGGCGGGTGGCAACGTAGGGGCGGCAGCGGCCGACAACGATGGGGATGGATGGAGAGTGGAGAGGGAGAGTGAGGGTCGCGCGTAGTGAAGATAAGTTAGACTTACCAGTAGCGCGTGATAGGAAAAGGCGCTACTGCTAAACTCTGTAGCAGTAGCGCCGTACTGTCGACCGGCGCTACTGCTAATCGGGGCCCACCTGCTGGCCCGTGCACACGTAGCAGTAGCGGTGGGCCAAGGATACATGCTACTACTATTCTCTTAGCAGTAGCGCATTATCTCGAACGACGCTACTACTATACCTAGCCTGTCGGCAACGATGTGGCCATAATAATCATAGCGTGTTTTTGTGGAGCCACGCTACTGCTATGTAGATAGCAGTAGCGCCCTTGGTAACCACGCGCTACTGTTAATTATCAGTAGCGCCTCTTTATAACCAGCGCGACTGGTAAGCCTCCATGTATAAGTTTTTCCCCAGTAGTGTATCCAAGCGCGACCCCGTCCCAAGAGTGACCACGCCACTCCCGTCACTTGTAATGCAGGCTCCATGCTAGCGAGGACTAGGTAATTAATAATGCCCTTTCCCATATAAGGGTATTTTGGCTGCGCATGTTCGGTTGGACGGTCGACAAATCTTAAATCTAATCCATTTCTGGAAACAATACATTCAACTTGCCTAGGTACACTACTCCTCCATCAATTAGTGACCTAGCTCATCATCATCTCCCAAGGGCATTAGTGGCACCCATTGGGGTTTTTGGAAAGATTTTTCTCAAGGTGGTATTCACGAAATTTATGCAAGTTCATGCATCAACGACTATGGTTCACCATCGTATCTCTAAGCACAAAATAGAGCTACGAATCATGCAAGTGTCAACGGATCGTGCATCAGTACAACATGCATAGCAAACTCATCATCACTATCATCATCATCATCATCATCATGCATACGAAATTTATTCGATGAACAAAAGAGGGGTGCATCATGGTCAAAGGCCATCTTGCCTTGGTTGGCTTGGACTTCAAAGTCTTCAAGTCCTCTCTCAACTTCTTCTCCAGCAACTTCGTCAAATAGGGGATCTAATCATCGCAATAAATAACAGAGACATAAGGCAATAGCAAAAACAGAAAAATAAAAGTGCCCATAAAAATGTTAACTCATTTTTATTAAATACTAGGGTGAATGTCAGGAATGCCAATATTTTTGGTTCTGGAGTTGGAGCTTCAGAAACAAAGATTTGGATTTTTGAAGTGGTTATATATGTTCAAATTTGACCAGTACAGAAATGTGTGATGGAAAATTATGAAAGTTACACTATTAAATAGGTGAGGCTTTTAGAAGAAATTTGGAAGTGGAATTATTTTATTTGGGCAAATATTCAATTATGTAGGATTTTTGGAAGTTTCTGCAAAAAGGAAAAAGGAAAAAGGCTACTGTTGCCATGGGCCAAAATGGACGAGCTGAGCCGGCCCAGAGGCAAACTGGCTTGGGCGAACCGGTGTGCGCACGCACGCCAGGTTTAAACCTGATGGGTGGGGCCCGTCTGCCAGCGACAAAGAGGGGGAGAGAGGGTGAGGTGTGGATGACAGGCTCTGCGGGCCATAGACGTGGCGCCCGGATTGGCCGAGAGGGGCGGTGCTCTGGCGCGAGCCACAGAAGAGAGAGGAGGGTGCGGGAGCAAGTGGGCGGCCTGCTGGTGTGTTGCGGATATCGAGGCGCATAGACTGGCACGCGGTGGAGGCCCGAGGTGGTCGGGGACGCGGCGTCAACGGTCGGGTGCCCTGCCCGGCGCTCCACAGTGCGACTTCGGATGGCATCCGCGGCTTTCCCGCGTCATCACGTGTCCACTTGTGGCTGGCGGCTACAGGAGGTATGGGCAAAATCTGGGGAGAGCCTTGGATGCTCTAGAAAGCTGAGGGTATATAGGGGAAGCTGTGTGAGAGAGAAAAGTCACTGTCCAGAGAAGAAACATGGGGCTTCACCCCGCCCCCTTCATCATGGCTCCTTGGGCAGGGAGACATGCAGGAGGTCGAGGAGGACTAGGAGAGGCTGTGGTAAAAAAATTACCTCAAGGAGATAAGTGGAAGGAGCCAAAACAGGGATTTTGAAATCCATCTAGAAGGTGTTTCATGTTGGGTAGGGCTAGTTGCACTCATCTCTTGCTTGTGCCACTTGATAGGGTTGATGGCCATGATCATGTGACACTGTGGTCCAATTTCAGCTCATTTGTCGAAACTTGCCAATGTAACATTTTCAAACCCTAGAAATGGGCAGAAACTGTTTTGGCTAGATTTGATCATGTTAACTTGTTCTCCTTGATGCACCACTTGGCCTATCTGAATTATTAGGCCATTTGAGCATGTGTACCAAGTTTGAACACATTTGGACATGTTTGGCAGTGCAAAGTTGATCTAACATGGAAATGAACAAGAGAGGCTTTGAGAGGCTTTATGGAGAAACTTTCCTTCGTAAATATTTCAAAAGCTTGAAATATCCAGAAAGAATTTTTGATTGGTTTACCAATATTTTGGTCATGACCATGTGTTGAAACTCATATATATGGAAAATATATGCCCATTGAGCTTCCCTGAATTTTCTCAAATATTTTTGAAACATTAAAACAATTTTAACCTATTAAAGGCCATTTCTAGCCTTAAGAAATAGCCTTTAAATAAAATAGAAAAATAACTTCTAAATACAACTTTTATGGTTTTAGGGAGTCCTATGGCTAATAGGATTCAAATATAATTTTTGAAAGATTTTCTCAGTCCAAATTAACTACTTGTAGTTCTAGCCTTAACTCAGGGGTTTTTGGAAAACCTAATTTAGAAAATACTTTTTGGCCAAATTATTTTTGCAAGAAAATACTATTCTGTCCTATACACATGGCATGATCAAGGGGCAAAGTTTTATATCAAGAAGAGGTAGTATAGGAGTTAGAGCTATTATTTGATTTTCATGGGGACTTGAAATCAGCAAACAAAAATTCAAATCAACAACAAAGCCAAATCAGTGCAAAAGTTTTTTATGGATCAAATTTTTATGCTTTATTAATTCAAATGACATGGTACAAAACACAAGGTGTGACATGTAATGGGTGAGTATGAGGTTGTAATAAATTCATGAATCAATAAAGTAAATGTGTCATGATTTCATATGTTGAATTGTATGAGTTGTTACTCTATGAACAAAGATCTTGACCATTTTCGAGGATATGAGAAATATGGTCTATGGATGAATTTGTGCATCTCATTCTAAGGGTGGTAGTACCCTGTGTGAACATTTGACAAATGGAATGGAAAAATAAATTCCACGGGGTGGAGTTGGACAAAATAAGTTGGATTTTTGTGTTGATATGATGGTTCCCTCAAGAGTATGAAGGAATGAAGTACTAATGGATTAAAGGGGGTGTAATGTTGAAATATGGATCTATAGTAACTAGCAGGATGAGTTAAAGTTGTACAGGTGTTGAAGTGAGCCCAAGATCCATAGGCCTAGGAATTAATAAGGATCAAGCACTACCTTGATGAAGGAAGAAAATTTGGAAGAAGCAGTGAATTTCTTAGCAAACATTTCTTAGGAGGATACAAAGACCCTAGAGTTATGAAGAATGATAGAAGTTTTGTTCAGCTTGCAAAAACAATGGAATTACCCAAACCCATTTCGAGGACAAGAGAAACTTCTGCAATGCTTGTGAGGATGCCCAAGTGTAAGAATACATGATTCACCGTCTGTGTATGAAGCAATGATTCAAGTACGGGATGGATTGGCCCCCATACTTGAGACTTCTATCATGAACTATCATATGTTGATGGAAACTCAGAGAGCCTTAAAACCATAGAAGAGTGCCAACATGACAAGCCAAAAACCTTAGAATGGTAGGACGATGGAGTAAGGCAACCTTTGCCAATCCTAGGAATATATGGTGAGATTTAACCCAGACTCACTTCCGGTAGGAGGAAGCATTAATTGTTGACCGCCATGAGATTTCGGTAGTTTTTTAAAATTGGTGATAGACCCATCAGCTAAGAAGACCCAGTCTCGGGAGAACATTACCATAATGAAAGGACACACGAATTTGAGGAAAAAGTTATTCCTCTACCGGAAGAGCCATGAACTAGAAGTTATCCTCAAGCTCTGAGAAGATCGATATTGCCAACCCAAAGGATGGAGTACATGAGTTTTGTTGGAAATGTAACCATGCTTTTAAGGTGGTAGAACCCCGGACCTTTGTGACGATCATGGCATTTTCAAGAAGACCCCCCAAACCTAACCATTCTTTCTAGCCTCTTTGAATCTTGAGGACGAGATTCATTTTAAGGGTGGTAGTTTGTAACATCCCAAAATTCTAAATTTTGGATTGTTATATTAAATAAATATCTTTGGTTGTATGTTGTGTGATTGATTATGTGAAATTGAGTGAAATTTGAAACTTTTTTTGAAAGTAGAATGAGAGGGAATGAAATGACTTTCTCAAACTTCCACTTTTCATTTTGATCTCCATGAACTCAAATTCATTTCCAATGCAAAACCCTAGAGTGAAGAGAACATGACTTCTTCCATTTGAAATGAAAAGGGTTGTTGAAAAGATTTGAATTCCATCTTAAAATATTTCAATTTTGGAAACTTTATGCAACTCAATGATTTTGATGAGAGAAGATAAAATGATTTCTTCAGATTATATGAAATATGACTTGGAAGTTTAAAAGAATCAAATTGAAAGTCCCTTTAAAGGTATTTTGAAACCACTTCCAATTTGGAGTTATTTGAATTACCAAATTTCAAATTCTCTTAAAGTTATTCAAAAATGAGAGAAGCAATATGACACTTCAAAATTCAGAGGCATTTGAAATATATTTGGCCAAGGAAAAATTGAAAAGATTTAAAAGTGGTTTGAAATTCCAAACCATTTAGGAGTTATTTGATTTTATTCAAATTATTTTTCTCCAAAAATAAAATATATGGAAATTTGGGAAAATGATTCCCTTCAACAGAAAAATGGGAGAAAAATAAATTTGAAATCATTTTGGTATTTTAAAAATAATTTTATTCGAATTTTAAATGCAATAATAGCACTTTTTTCATTATTTGAATTTGTTTGAATTTTATTTGAACTTGAAAAATAGTTCATGTTTTAGGATTACTTTTTTTGAGCATTTTGATATATTATATGTCAATATAATATTTTTATTTTTGTTTTTGTTTTTGTTTTCCCTTTTTGCTATCTGTTCAAAAAAAGAACTTCCAGCCAGGCCAGGCGGCAGCCAACCGGCCCAGCTAGCCTGCGTCGCACCCGAAAGCGCTACGCGTCGGTCGCCCGCACCACCTCCCTCGCTCCCGCGCTCACTAACAGGTGGGTCTCGCCTCCTTTCTTCTTTCTCCCCACGCAACGCTCCGCAAGAGCGTGCCCGACAGGTCACCGGATCTAGGATTCGTCGGGATCATGATCCCGAGGCCGACCCCATCCCTGAGATGCTGTCCTATAAAACACCCTTTTCCCCTCCCTGGAAACCCCCTAAAATGCCTCGCCAAGATCACCATTATCGCCCGCCGTCGCGGTTTGGATCTCACCAGAGCCGAAACTTTCCACCATTGAATTTGACGCCTGTGAGCAAACTCGAGATCACTCGTTCTGTCCTTTGGTTCCCCTCTCCACCGCGCATCGTTTTGACATACTTTTGCCCCCTCCTATTAATTGTAGCTGCGAGCCCGACCTCATCCGTTCTCGCCGAAGCGTGTGGAGCGTCAAAGCTTTTTTGAGCTCGCCCTGCTCATTTCATACGTCCTCGGAGGCCGCAGACGCCACCACCAGAACCCCCTCTCTCTTCCGCGTCTGCGGGACACCTCTGGCGACACCGCATACGACCAGAGAACCTCCACCGCCGACGCCCGAGTCGCCTCGCTGTCGAGCCTGACCAGCCACCGCGGTAAGCCGTCAGCGCATCCCTCCTCCGTTCGATCTATTTTGACGGCCTAGATTAGATCTAAGGAAGGGTTATGTTTTTTATAGATCGGTTAATTTATTTGGTTTAGATCGGACCAACCGGCGATTTTCTTTTTGTTTAGTCGTGGCTCACTGTTTACTTTAATTTTTGGTCATTCGTTCGTTTAGCTACACGATGGACGCCCCCATAGCCGTCCGATCGATATCTAACCATCCCGGTTAGATCAGTTTTTCTTTAATTTTGTCTACCATGCGGTTTTGCTAGCATCCGTTCGTCCACCCCTATGCTCTACAGCAAATAGCCTACAGCCACCCACGTTCTGGCAAATGGCCACTGGCCGATCTGAAGTTTTGTCCTTATTTTAGTGTCTGTTTTAAAACAGAAATAGTTTCAATCTTAGGTTGCTTATATCTTTTAGGTTTTTAATCCAAATTGAGGGATTTTTTTGCTTTGGATTAAGAATTTCATCTAGTTTCTGTAGATAAAAAGCTTGGTCATGTTTGAAAGTTTTCAATTTGAGTTTGCATGAATTTGATTCAAACCTTGTTTTGTGAATATCTTGAGTTTAAAAATAGCTATTTAGTTCATTCTTTTTGCAAGTGATCACTTGATCTTCTGTCTAAACAGTAGGCTTTTGCAAATTAGTTTTTGTTTACTTTAAATTAGGGTTTTAGGCGAAGCAGTACTGTTTTACATAGTTTAGTGTTATTTTCTTTTCCCTTAGTATTTAATTGTTTTAACTAAAACCTTTATGTTTTTTTTACAAATGTAGTTTTGTTTCTGTTAGATAAAAGTAAACAATTTTATTTTATTTAAAATTTTTATTTTCTTTAGTTTTGTAGTAAAACTCTCATAGGTCATAATTGAGTTTTATAAAAGCTGTTTAATTGTTTCTTTTTACTACTAAAAGTTTATGAAAATACTTTCTGTTAAATTAGTTGTTTTACCTTTTCTTTTCTGTTAATTTATTAGTTTAGTATATTCTTTGTTGTTAAGTTTCACTTAGAACAAAAGTACTTTTGTAGTTAAGTCAACAAGTTCTCCTAGTAGGTTCTTTATAGTTTTCACTATTAGTTTTCTTTGAAGTTTTTTCTTTGGACTTTTGTTTGGTTTTTCTCATTGATTCTGTTTATTGATTTTATTTGATGAACAGTTAATTTTGAGTGCTAGAATTGCTTGCTAAAATGTTTGCTTATATGATTGCCATGTCTGTTTAATATAGATTTTCAACGGAGTGACGAATAGTTCTACCAAGTCTTTTTCTGAGAACGTTATAATCTTCATCAACTTACTAGGGAAGTTCACTTTGACCATCTGTTTCTACCAAGTTTTTTTTGCATGTAGTATCACCCTTCCAGCACTTCCTCTAGTAGTGATATTGAATCTTGTAGTTGAGTAGCATGCATGAGGTAGGAACCCATCTCCCTGTTACCAAGCCCAGGATGTTCTTTAGTTTTAATGCTACGTAAAGTAGACGGGGTTTGGTATGAGTGCTCGGAACTGGTGTGAGAAGGAGGACCAGACGTGAATGACGACAACTTCATGGTGGCATCTTGAAGGCTGTCGTGGGGATCACAATCACCTATGGGGCCATAGCCCCCTTTGTGGTTCAGCAAGGGGGAGATTACATTGCACAAAGAGCAGAAGCCATGGAACAACACGATAGTGGTGACACTAGTGGTTTTTACCCAGGTTTGGGCCGCTAGGTAGCGTAAAACCCTACTCCTGCTTTGGTGGATTGAGTGGAAGAACACAACGAGCACCCAGCACTCAAGCCCGGCAAGGGTGCCTCGAGGAAAGCGGCTACGCGCGTGCAAGTGTGTGAGGGTCCGAATCCTTTTTTAGGTCGCCTTGGACCTCCTTTTATAGCTTAAGGGGTAACCACAATGGCAAAACTGTCTTTATCTACTTATTAGATAGCCAACAGTGCTATCATACCTAACTCTGGCAGTTAGAACAAAGTGCATTAAATGCACTGCTAGGTGTCATGCTGAGGGCGAAGCCCGGCAGGCCTGCCGAGCCGCTTAATCATCTCTTGCTTATCATCTTGACACGCCTCTGGACGGGTGTCACTTGGATAAATCTTGTCTTCCAACGGCCCGCCACGTGCTTAGCAGAGGCGACTAAACCACTTCGGGGCTCGACACCGCACTGATAAGTGACTTGCGTTGCTGTGCGGTGGTGTCTTGGAGGGAATCCCGCCTCTGGCAGACCCGACAAGCTTGTCAGGGAAGTCTTGGACTTGTCCCTGGGGCAGCCTCGTCCCGGCCAGGCTCTCCTTCCCGGCAAGGGAGGCTTTCCCAAAGTGATACTGTTCCGTCGTCCTAATTCTTGGTCTTTTTTATCCGCTCTTTGATCTCACTAAGAGTTGCTTCTCTGGCTTGTGTGTTGATGCTGAACAAATGATGCCAGTGCACGTGTGTGTAAGACCGGGCAACAAATGTAAATGTTTGTTGCACCGACAGGAACCCCAGGCCTGACCCACACGTGCCGCTGAGCATCATTGGGGTAGGCCCCAAACAATCACACAGGCGAGCACTTGGGCCATGTCACTATGGGTTTTAAGTCTCTCGTGGCGTTCTCCTTGCATCTTCATTAACCTATGATTGAGTCAGTCACCGTTTTTCCCGCGAGTCATGCGGAACGAGTGGAAGTACCCACGCAGTGACTCATGGGCTGCCCACGTTCACGAGGAGGTAACTGCCATTTTACTTACCAACTATGCCTACCGTTTCCGCCATGTACGCTGCATGCATTGTGCAGGGTTGGTGGGGGACGCAAAGGGCGCGGGAATGAGTGCCATGGCAGAAAGCCATGTGCCATGGATAGGCACAGGCGGGCGGTCGTTGATTATGGACGCCGTCAGTAGTGCAGGGAGGTAGGATTGGCGGAGTAGGGCGGCTCCCCCTAGTGGTGAGGAGCCAGCCCCCGGCCATGTTTCCCTATAAAAAGGGGACGTGGGCGAGGGGCTAACCCACACACATCTCCTCCCTTCTTGTCTGATATCCTTCTTCCACCATGGTGAGGGGAAGAGGATGTGCTTGACCCCCAATGGTGGCGACGAGGGTTTCTTCTCGACAGCGCCTCCCTCCCCCTGCTGGGGATTCAGGAGCAGAGTCCAGCATGCAAGGTGGTGCCGCTGGACGTGGGCGTGGCCGTCGTGGCGCCCGGGGCCGAGGAGGCCGCGGTGGGGCCCTGATAGCCACTCCTCCAGCTGCACCTGTCCTGGATGAAGGCCACGTTGGGGAGCAGCCATTGGAGTTCATTGTCAAGCTGTGCGGGCCTCCGCGCAGCGGTCTTCGTCTTCCAACTCCTTTCGCAAGGGTCATGGAGGAAGAACCAGCCGCCCAGATTGAGGCTGCACATGAGGGGCTACTGTAATGGCAGAATGTGGGCGAACGTAGAGTTCCCTGCACCTCATGTCATGCTTCTCCGGCGTGGTTGGAAAACCTTCGCTCGTGCCCACAGCTTGGCGGCGGGGCACGTTGTCCATTTCAAGCTAATGGAGGCTAATCTGCTCTCCATCAAGGTCTTCGGGCGCTCGGGTGCTCGCTTAGGGTGCTGCGCGGAAAGCTCGATCGACGATGAAAGCTCCTCCTCGAGCAACAGCGACGAAGAGGATAGTGTCGGTGAAGACGACGGCTGCGAGCGGGAGGACAGCGGCTCGAGCTCCAGCTAAGCGTGGGCCGCACCATCACCGTCAGGAGGGCGGCGGCAGCACCATCATCTGCACCTGGGTCTTCTTCCCCCGGCAGAGCGATTTGCCGGGGTGTTGGGTGTGGATGCCTCCGCCTCCTCCAGCAGTCTTCCAGCTGGGTCCTCGGCAGGCTTCCTCGTGGGCTCCGGCTTCGTCCGCCCTGTCGGTGCTCCTCCTGCCGCGTCTTGCTGGTCCTGGTGGCGGTGACCAGGGCATCGCCTAGCCGCTCTCTTTGTCCGTCGTCTTCACCCCCGCCCCTCTTGATCTTGTCAGACTGCGTACCGCGGGCCCTGACGGGGTCAAGCTGGGCTTCTGCCCAGGCACTCCTTTTTCCCTCTTTGCCTTCCACTGTAGCCCCTAGGAGGAGAGGGACAAGAAAGGGATTACGGGGCACTTATCTTTTTTTAATCTAAAATATGTAGGCATTTGCCAATCTTTAATCTAAAATATGTAGTCCTCTACCCATGTTTGTACTATGTATGATCTGTACTCGTTTATAAACGTATTAATGAAAAACAAAGCTTACCGAGTACTTTTGTGCATGTGTAGTGTTCATGCTGAGGAATGAATCCTCAATACTTTCAAGTAAACAATGTTCCCCGGCAGCACATCTTGCCAGTTCCTTCCCCTGCTACTACTACGCCTTTAGTCCAGGGTAGGAGCGAGGATAGGAGCAGACCCCTCATCGACTCTTCTCAACTGTTACTACAACCAACCTTTTATCGAAGGAACTTCGAACCAAGAAAGATGGGAGCACAGGGGATACGGGCGACTAGGTTTCCTCATGCTCAAGTTTTTCATACAGAGGTACATGATGGATAATGGAGTGAACTTCGATGTGCCTGTCGTTCTTCTTCTTATCCCCGCCAGCAATAGTTTGTCAGGGATCGACGCGCTGGCTCGCTCTTTACTTTTCCTTTCGGGAGGTTCGCCCGTGGTGGGAGCTGTGAACCAAAGAAGCACAAGGGAGAACCCGGCAGTACACGATATCTTTGTAAAGCATTAGTCAGCTCATGCTAAGCATTGTTATAATCCTAACAAAAATATATGCTCAAACTAGACATGCATGCAAGTTTTTAGGGCGCCAGCACTTCGTTTTATTATCTTTGCATAGGGTCTGCGCCTGGCTTTGTACAAAGGGTTACATGCACATCGGCAAGGCTTGTACAAAAGGTGGCTGCCGGGGCTGAGCCCGGCAGCCGCGCCTTATGGGTAGAACTTGCGAAGATGCTCAATATTCCATGAGTTTTGCACTTTAATGCCATCTTCGGTCTCCAGATGGACTGTGCCAGGTCTGGTGACTTGTACTACCGGGTAAGGGCCTTCCCACTTTGGCGTCAACTTGTTGGAACCCTTGGCGGACTGAACACGCCTAAGGACAAGGTGGCCTTCCTCAAGGCTCCGGGCATGAATCCTACGGCTATGATAGCGGCGCAAGGCTTGCTTGTAGTGTGCAGCACGCACAGTGGCCAGGAGACGATCTTCCTCAAGGAGCACGGCATCGTCAGGCTGGTGCTGCTCTTGTTCTACTTCATCATAGGCAAATACTCGAGGTGACCCGTATGTGAGTTCCGTGGGGAGCACTGCTTCTGCCCCATAGACTAGGGAGAAGGGAGTCTGTCTGGTGGCTCGATTCGGTGTCGTACGGAGGGACCAAAGAACCACCGGCAGCTCGTCGATCCAGCGCCTGCCGCATTTCTTCAAATAATCAAAAGTTCTTGTCTTGAGCCCGCGCAGCACTTCAGCATTCATCATTTCAGCTTGACCGTTGCTCCGGGGATGAGCAACAGAAGCAAAAGAGACCTTGCTCCAAAGGTTTTGGACATATTGCATGAAGGCGCGGCTCGTTAATTGGGTGTCGTTGTCAGTGATCACTTTGGCGGGTACCCCGAAACGGCACACCAATCCTTTCAAGAACTTGATAGCTGATTGCGCGGTCACCTTCCTCACTGGCTCCACTTTCGGCCACTTTGTAAACTTGTCGATTGCAACGTACAATAATTCAAAGCCCCCGGTAGCATGGGGAAAGGGGCCCAAGATGTCGAGCCCCTAGACCGAAAATGGCCAAGATAAAGGGATCGTCTCGAGAGCTTGAGCTGGCTGATGGATGTTCTTGGAGTGGAACTGGCAAGCTTCACATCTAGTGACTAGCTCAACTGCATCTTGGAGGGCTTTGGGCCAGTAGAAACATTCCGGAAAGCTTTCCCAACCAAGGCCCTTGATCCAATATGGGAGCCACACAGGCCCTAGTGAATCTCTGCTAGCAGTTCCAGCCCCTCTTCCCGGCAAATGCACTTCAATTTCACACCATTTGGTCTCCTCCTGTACAAAGTGTCATCGATGAACTGGTACATACTGGACCGTCGGGCTACTCTTTCAGCTTCTTCTTGCTCTTCGGGAAGTTCTCCCGTTTGAAGGTAGTGGACTATGTGTTGCGCCCAAGTTGGAGCTCAAGGCTCAACAACTAGAACCAACGGCACCTCCTCACTCATGGGAGTGCTTACCTCAACCGCAAGAACTTGTGGTTCCGCGGAAGAGTGCATCTCACCAAGCAAAGTGGAGTCGTTCCCGGCAGCCTCTCTACCGGTGGCCTTGGAAGACCATGCAGGGAGAAACTTGCCGGAGTCCAACTTCCTCCTTTTTCCAGCCATCATCAATGGAGATACTGAAGGCTGAGTCAGGTGAAGGACAAAAGTCCCTGGTTCCACAGGGAGCTTTTGTGCTGCTGTGACGCCCGGATAATCAAGCTACAGTAATTCCCTGCTAATGATGCCATGTCATCACGGTTATTGTTGTCGATATCGCGATGGTTCAAAACCGATTAAAATTCAAATTTAAAATATAGGCAAACATCAAAAGTTTTCAAACATTAAAACTAAAATGTTTGAGAGGTGACAAATAATGCATAGGTAATTATGGTGGAGAATCCACATATTTATAAAATATTTAAATGCACTAAAATGTTTTAAACAGTAGCAAAAACCATTATTGAAATGCCTTTGGTATTTTGTAAAATGCTAAACTATTTTATTTCGGGGTAAAAACTTTTTTATGGCTGTGGGTTATTTGGACACATTATTATAGGAGCTATTGTCATATTTTACAAACCTAAAATAAATTAAAGGTTAAAAGAAAATAGAAAAGGGCAAATAAATAAAAACTAAAACTAAGAAAGAAAGAAAAGATCCCCACTAGACCAACTGGCCCAGCTGGCCAGCCGGCCCAGCTGGCCCAGCCGGCCCACCCTATCCCCCATATCGCCACCCCACACTCCCCGTGACCTAACTTTAGGATCGAAAGTAGGTCTAGAGGGGGGGTGATTAGACTACTTGACCAACTAAAAATCTAGCCTTTTTCCAATTTTAAGTTTTGGCAGATTTTAGCAACTTAGCACAAGTCAAGCAATCAACCTACAAATGCAATTCTAAGAGTGTAGCAGCGGAAAGTAAAACATTGCATATGAAGGAAAAGGGAAGGGTTTGGAGAAGGTAAACGCAATGTAGACACGAAGATTTTTGGCGTGGTTTTGATAGGTGGTGCTATCGTACATCCACGTTGATGGAGACTTCAACCCACGAAGGGTAACGGTTGTGCGAGTCCACGGAGGGCTCCACCCACGAAGGGTCCACGAAGAAGCAACCTTGTCTATCCCACCATGGTCATCGCCCATGAAGGACTTGCCTCACTCGGGTAGATCTTCATGAAGTAGGCGATCTCCTTGCCCTTATAAACTCCTTGGTTCAACTCCACAATCTTGTCGGAGGCTCCCAAGTGACACCTAACCAATCTAGGAGACACCACTCTCCAAAAGGTAATAAATGGTGTGTTGATGATGAACTCCTTGCTCTTGTGCTTCAAATGATACTCTCCCCAACACTCAACTCTCTCTCACGGATTTGGATATGGTGGAAAGATGATTTGAGTGGAAAGCAACTTGGGGAAGGCTAGAGATCAAGATTCTTGTGGTTAGATTGGAATGTCTTGGTCTCAACACATGAGTAGGTGTTTCTCTTTCAGAAAATGAGTAGTGGAAGTGTAGGTCTGTTCTGATGGCTCTCTCTTGAATAGAGAAGGTGGTGGAGGGGTATATATAGCCTCCACACAAAATCTAACCGTTACACACATTTGACTCAACTCGGTCAGACCGAATGGAAGAACTCGGTGAGACCGATTCAATTCAAAATGTGAATGTTAGGATTCTCGGTGGGACCGATATACTCAACTCGGTGGGACCGATGTGCTAGGGTTAGGGCAAAACCTCATCTCGGTGTGACCGATTGCATGAACTCGGTGAGACCGATTTCAGCAATGAGCAAACAGAAAATTGGTCAGGCAAACTCGGTGGGACCGATCGCTCCTTTCGGTAAGACCGAAACGTTACGAAAGGGAAACAGAGAGTTTGCATTGCGAACTCGGTGGGACCGATCGCTCATTTCGGTGAGACCGAAACGTTACGAACGGAAATAGAGAGTTTGCAATCCCATCTCGGTGAGACCGAAATCCCTATCGGTGAGACCGAACTGATTAGGGTTTCTGGTAGAGGCTATGTAAAAGGAACTCGGTGACGCCGGATAGATCAAATCGGTGGGGCCAAGTTTGACTTTAGGTTTAGGACATATATGGATTTGAGAAAGTGGTTGAGGGCTTTGGAGCATATCACTAAGCACTTTGAGCAAGTAGACCATTAAGCAACACCTCATCCCCTTTTAATAGTATTGGCTTTTCCTACGGACTCAATGTGATCTTGGATCACTAAAATAGAAATGTGGAGTCTTGAGCTTTTGCCAATATTTGTCCTTAGCATTTTGAGGGGTCCACATCTCTAGTCCATGTGCCATGCCAATCATTGAACTTTCTGAAATATTTAACTTGAAAGGATATTAGTTCAATGAGCTATATGTTGTTATGAATTACCAAAACCACCCGGGGATTGGTTGCACTTTAAATCTCCCCCTTTTTGGTAATTGATGACAACATATAGATCAAAGCTTCGACAAATGATAATATGAATGAAATATATCGTCGCTTTGAGAAGTATGTGATAAGCAAGAGCTCCCCCTAAATTTGTGCATTATTTAAAGTTTGCTTTTGAATGCAAATGCACAATCGATTAGGATCATGGGTTACTCTTCCATGTGACATACATCTTGGTGGAGCACTTAAAATGATAGAATGTAAAGCACATGCACTCATCACCAAGGGAAACATGATTGATCATACAGAAGTATTATAGATAATGTAGCAACCAAACAAACAAATATCAAGTAGCAAGAGAGGCAAACACAAGCAAAACACTCTCTCTCTCGAAGCCTAAGATCTATACACTTTCTCCCCCTTTGGCAACAAGTTACCAAAAAGCTCGAAAATGCATAGTGCTATTTGGCACTCTAGGCACGGTCTCCGGGAGCTCCTGAAGTGGTCTTTGGGCTGGTGGCTCCGGTGTGCATAGATGGCGTTGAGAGGAGTCCATCTGCAAAGGCTTCTGCTGATGTCTGACGAGCTGGAGGAGTTGCAGCTGAAGGTGCAACAGTGGTAGTTGCTGCAGGTGCTGAAGCTGTAGCTCTGGAATCTGTGACAACTGGCTCTGCTGCAGACCTCTGTGCTCTTGGCACTCTGTGAATGCATTTGTGGTAACTCTTCCTCTCCTATCCTCTGCCTCTTCTTGAAGTTCCTCAACTGTGGTTTGGATCTCTATGACCTCCTCATCAACCTCAAAGTCCTCATCTTCAGAATCTGAGGTTCTCTTCTTCCTTTGCCTAGTTGCAGCCTTAGGCAAGTTGCTTGGGGTGCTTCTGCTACCCTCATCATAATTGCTATTGGAGGGACTAGTGCCCTCACTGAGATTTGCTTGCTCCTCTGACCTGTTATGGCTGTCACTGTTGTCTGACATGGCTGACACTGACCCTGTGAATAGATAGGTATAGGCAAAGTAGATGAGCATCACAAAGTACAGCTATTTTGGCAAAAAGTTTGACTCAAAAACTTGATTTTAGTTTTCTACAGAAAGCATTTCGGAGTTACCGATATGACTAACTTGGTGACACCGAAGCAGCTTTGGAGTCTAAACAGGCAGTTTCGGTCAGACCGAGATGCAGTTCGGTGACTCCGAGATGCTATGGTTTCACAGAGAAAGTAAACTCGGTCACACCAATTCGTACACTTCGGTCAGACCGAGTAGTACATGTGCAATGGCCTGGGCCAAATCGGTGAGACCGAATACTTCAAATCGGTCGGTCCGAGATGAGTTCGGCGGAAACCTAACCCTAAGTTTTTGTATCAAAACTAATCTAGAGGAAGTTTTGGTTGGATAGGATGATCTCAATCATGGCTAGAAGCATGGCATTATCCTTTGTGCAAGAGTCGGAGTTAAGGAATACACAAAGGGATCGAGTCTGTACCCTAACTTGGCAGCGGACTCGCTACGGCGACAACGGCGGTGAAGAATCCCGTTGACGGCAGCGGAGACCAGCAGCAGGAGGGCGCTGGCAACGACGGCGATGATCCGGAGACCAAGGGGGCGGCAGAGCTGGGCAGGCGCGGTTGGGAGTTTGAAGAAATTTCCAAACTTCAACCCGCGGATATATATACCCAGTCACTGTCGGTGTGACCGAGTGGAACGACTCGGTGGCACCAAGATGCAGAATCGCAAGCGGTTACTGCAACTCGGTGTGACCGAACTGTTCTAATCGGTTGCACCAAGGTGAAAACCTAGATCAACCCAATGATTTCGGTGAGACCGAGATGGATGAATCGGTCAGACCGAAAGCCATTAAGAGGTTTGGAAGTTTAAGCCCTTGACGGATCAGTGGCTCCGAGTGCTCCTCACCCGGAGGGTCCGAATTCGACTTGATCAAACTTTGTGATGTAGCATGAATAGAGTTTGAGACGAGAAAAGCATAGATAGCTAGAGGGATTTCTTAGGCATTCTTGTCCATCCATTTGGCAAAAAGAAAAACCAATCAATCAAAACAACAAATGGATATCCTCGAATGGAGAAAATTATGCAACCAACATGCTCACACAATAAGATAGCAATGAAATATGTGGCAAAGCATGCACAAACACTCTAGCATCTATCAAGCAATTGGCGATGACTAGGTCATCTATATATGAGTATATTGACTTAGGAGTCAAATGAGAACATTTGATCATAGGTCATACTCATCGTTTAAGCACAAGTGGGGTTACCACTTTTACATAAAGCATTGTTGTGTTCACACCATTAGAGTTGCTTTAGCTCAATTCTTAGAGTAAAGCTCCCCCTAGATGTGATATCCCCCCTAAGAGGGATGAACTAACCTTGGGTTTTGTCAATGATGACTTCATGTAGATGTTGAAGATGTGGATGCTCAATGTTGATGTAGATCATTTGTAGCAATCCATTGGAGTGAGTTGCACTTTCAATATCTACATGGTTTAGTCCCACAAGGAACACACAAGGATATCCATAGACATAGAGTGAAATACACATATGATGTTGTCCATGAAAGCATTAGGTTACCTTGTCCCTTGTCTTACCAACAAGAGGGTTTGTGACTCCTTGAACTAGTGCAAGATATGGAAGTTGATTGCACTTGTCCTTGCCAAAATGAATATGAGTGAAGTATGTTGGCGGAGTCACCCTCAAGAACTCTCTAGTTCTTCTTATTTGGGACCCACATCAACTTGATGGGGATCCTTGGAGTTGTAGTCGTACTTGATGAAGTGGAACTTGATGTAGTCTTGGGAACCCACTTGACCAAGGCCTTTGGAGCTTCTTCAAATGAATCAATCTCTTCTTGAAGCTTGTCCTTGCCTTTTAGCTTGTGGTCTTGTGGTGGAAGATCATCTTGAGCTTGTGTTCCATCAAAAGAAGTGGGGTCATACTTCTCTTGTTGAGGAACAAACTTCGTCTTGGGGTATTGATCTTCTTCCCACTCAACTCCATTGACATTGAACTTGCGTTCAAAACCAACACCTTGATTCTTCCGGTGCCTTCCTTGCTTGCGTACAATCTCCTCAAATTGCTTACTTCTGGCAAGGCTCTTGTAAACACCTTTCTCTATAATTCCCTTCAATAAGCTGTTTTCTTGCTCAAGTGTAACTTGGCTAAGAGAATCATTAGTGGAATCAAGAGAACTACTAGAAGCAACAATATTGGATTTAGCATGATTATTGTTACTACTAGAAGAAGAATCTTTCTTGTTCTTGTTGCTAGATTTTACTTGTGGCATGTAAGTAGACAAGAGTAAACACTTGGCAATGTAAGAAGAACTTTTCTTACGAAGATCATCATTGATTGCTTTTAAGAACCCATGCTCTTGCTCTAGATTGAGCTTTTCAAAGCGTAGCTTCTCATGAGTCTTTAAAAGCTCTCGATGATCCTCTAAGGTAGTTTCATGAGCTAACTTAAGAGTGTTTAATTCTTTAGTTAGACGCTCAATCTCCTTCTTATCATTGTCATTCATTTCATCTTGATTAGCATGATTAATAGCAATTTCATCATAGTTTTCATCACTAGAGTTGTCAACAAGTAAATCATCATCACCTAGCAAATCATCTTCATCACTATTGAAATCAACATACTCGGGGTGTGATACCTTGGGGCCTTTAGCCATGAAGCATCTTCCAATCCCTTCATTTGGTGAGTCAAATATGTCGTAGGAGTTGGATGACACAAGTGCAAGACCGGCAACACCTTCATCTTGACTATGTTCGGAGTCGGAGTGATAACTTCTCTCGGAGTAGTGTTCGGAGTCGGAAGCGGATACCCATTCACCAACATGAGCTTGATGTCTTTGTCTTGTGTAGCTCTTTGATGACTTGTCCTTCCTTTCCGAATCCTTGCTTCTGCGAGAGGGTCTTCGTTCATAACGATCATCTCTACTCCTTCTCTCTCTTGGAGGTGATTCCTCTCTTTTACTTCTCCTTTTAGGTGAGTCTTCTCTTCTTTTGTAGGGAGCTGTACACTCATTGGAGTAGTGTCCGGGTCTTCCACAATTGTAGCAATTTCGTTCACGACTAGAAGATCTCTTGTCATAGTAGGACCTCGACTTGGAACTTCTCTCTTTGCTTCTACTCTTGTAGAACTTGTTGAAGTTCTTCACCATTAGGCTCAATTATTCATTGAAGGCTTGTTTCTCACTTGATGTTGTGGGAGCATCACATGAAGCTTTGTAAGCACCACTAGACTTGTTGTGAAGCTCTTCCTTATCCTTAAGTGACATCTCATGAGCAACAATTCTACCAATGACTTCCGTGGGCTTGAGATCTTTGTAATTGGGCATCATTTGGACCAAAGTGCACACGATATCATATTTTCCATCCAAGGCTCTTAGGATCTTCTTGATGATGAATCTGTCGGTCATCTCTTCACTTCCTAAGCCAGCAATCTCATTTGTGATGAGAGCAAGCCTAAAATACATTTCAGCGACTCCTTCACCATCCTTCATTCTGAACTGGTCAAGTTGACTTTGAAGCACATCCAATTTGGATTCCTTGATGGACTCGGTACCTTCGTGCATATCAACCAAAGTATCCCAAATTTCCTTTGCATTCTTAAGATGGCTGATTTTGTTGAATTCTTCGGGGCACAATCCGTTGAAGAGGATATTGCAAGCTTGAGCGTTGTATTGCAACATCTTCAATTCTTCCGCGGTTGCTTCATGATTTGGTTCTCTTCCATCTTCGAAGAATTCACCTTGCAAATCAATACACACAATAGCCCAAACGGCGGGGTTATGTCCAAAAATATGCATTTTCATCTTATGCTTCCAACTAGCAAAATTAGTACCATTAAAGTAAGGACCTCTAGGGTGGTAATTTCCCTCGCTAGACGCCATACTCTCCTAGGTTGTGAAACCAAGGCTATGATCACCAGCTATGGAAATCAAGGCAATTGGAGACCAAAGCTCTGATACCACTTGTAGGATCGAAAGTAGGTCTAGAGGGGGGTGATTAGACTACTTGACCAAATAAAAATCTAGCCTTTTCCCAATTTTAAGTCTTGGCAGATTTTAGCAACTTAGCACAAGTCAAGCAATCAACCTACACATGCAATTCTAAGAGTGTAGCAGCGGAAAGTAAAACATTGCATATGAAGGTAAAGGGAAGGGTTTGGAGAAGGCAAACGCAATGTAGACATGAAGATTTTTGGCGTGGTTCCGATAGGTGGTGCTATCGTACATCAACGTTGATGGAGACTTCAACCCACGAAGGGTAACGGTTGCACGAGTCCACGGAGGGCTCCACCCACGAAGGGTCTACGAAGAAGCAACCTTGTCTAGCCCACCATGGCCATTGCCTACGAAGGACTTGCCTCACTCGGGTAGATCTTCACGAAATAGGCGATCTCCTTGCCCTTACAAACTCCTTGGTTCAACTCCACAATCTTATCGGAGGCTCCCAAGTGACACCTAACCAATCTACGAGACACCACTCTCCAAAAGGTAATAAATGGTGTGTTGATGATGAACTCCTTGCTCTTGTGCTTCAAATGATAGTCTCCCCAACACTCAACTCTCTCTCACGGATTTGGATATGGTGGAAAGATGATTTGAGTGGAAAGCAACTTGGGGAAGGCTAGAGATCAATATTCTTGTGGTTGGATTGGAATGTCTTGGTCTCAACATATGAGTAGGTGGTTCTCTCTTAGAAAATGAGTAGTGGAAGTGTAGGTACGTTCTGATGGCTCTCTCTTGAATAGAGAAGCGGGTGGAGGGGTATATATAGCCTCCACACAAAATCTAACCGTTACACACATTTGACTCAACTCGGTCAGACCGAATGGAAGAACTCGGTGAGACCGATTCAATTCAAAATGTGAACGTTAGGATTCTCGGTGGGACCGATATACTCAACTCGGTGGGACCGATGTGCTAGGGTTAGGGCAAAACCTTATCTCGGTGTGACCGATTACATGAACTCGGTGAGACCGATTTCAGCAATGAGCAAACAGAGAATTGGTCAGGCAAACTCGGTGGGACCGATCGCTCCTTTCGGTAAGACCGAAATGTTACGGAAGGGAAACAGAGAGTTTGCATTGTGAACTCGGTGGGACCGATCGCTCATTTCGGTGAGACCGAAACGTTACGAAGGGAAACAGAGAGTTTGCAATCCCATCTTGGTGAGACCGAAATCCCTATCGGTGAGACCGAACTGATTAGGGTTTCTGGCAGTGTCTATGTCAAAGGAACTCGGTGGCGCCGGATAGATCAAATCGGTGGGGCCGAGTTTGACTTTAGGTTTAGGACATATATGGATTTGAGAAAGTGGTTGAGGGCTTTGGAGCATATCACTAAGCACTTTGAGCAAGTAGACCATTAAGCAACACCTCATCCCCTTTTAATAGTATTGGCTTTTCCTATGGACTCAATGTGATCTTGGATCACTAAAATAGAAATGTAGAGTCTTGAGCTTTTGCCAATATTTGTCCTTAGCATTTTGAGGGTCCATATCTCAAGTCCATGTATCATGCCAATCATTGAACTTTCTGAAATATTTAACTTGAAAGGATATTAGTTCAATGAGTTATATGTTGTTATGAATTACCAAAACCACCCGGGGATTAGTTGCACTTTCACTAACTGGTCACCTCCACTCCCCCCATTCGTTCCCCCCTCCCCCACGTTCAACCCCTCCTCCCTCTGCCCCGCCAATTGGATCGGGGGGATCGACCCGACGCCGCCGCCGGAACCATGTCGCCACCTCGCCGGAGCCCCTCCTCCTCGACCACGTCCTCCTCGACCGCTCCCCCGACGGGCTCCACCGAGCCTCACGGGCGAACACCGGCAACGGGGGTGAGAACCTCGTTTTCCCCTTCCCCCTCTCCCCGCTGCGTTCGCCGGACGTCACCGTCGCACCCCGCTCCTCTGCTACTGCTCGCCTCCCCCTCTTGCCGAGGCCCCGCTCCGGCCGACCACCGCGTCCCGCTCGCGCCACACGCGCTCCTCGCCGTGCCGTCGCTGCCTCGCCGCGGTTCCGCCCCCCAGACATGCTGCTGCCTCGACTCTGCCATCGCCGCGCCTCGCCCCGCCAAGCTCGCCCACGGCCAGTGCGCATCCAAGCGCTCACGCGCCGCGCCCCGCATCACCACCCTACCTCGCCGCTCACGCCCGCCCCCTGTAGCCGTCGCGCGCTGCCTGTTGGCCTCCCGCGCTCGGCCCGCACTCACCGCGCCACTCGGGACTGCGCCCGCGGCCACCCCCCCCCCCCGACGGCCACCGCGACCATCCTGCCCCTGCTCTCGCTCCTGTGCGCCTCACCGTGCGACCACCATGCTCCGTCGCCGCCGCTGCTTCCTCGTCGTTGTGGCCTCCTACCGATGGCCGACCCGCGTCGGCGCCGCTCGCCGTCGACCGCCCGCAGCTCCCCCGCCCGCGCCGTCCACTGCACCGCTCGGGGCCGCGGCTGGACTGGGCGGGTGCCTAGCCAGGCTATGCCCGTAACCGCTGGCGCCCGCGCCCGTTAGGCCACCCCCTGGCCTATGACCTATGGGCCCCACCCCCTGGAGATAAGAACGAAGACATATAAAATAATAATAATAATTAAAATTATTAATTAATTAATTAAATCAATTAATTAACCTAATTAATCATGTTAACTACCTAATTAGTCTAACTAAACCTGTTAGTTAGCTAGGCAGACAATGACAAATGGGCCCCATCTGTCAGTTTGACTGGTCAATGATCACAATTGACCGCTGACGTCATGCTGTTGTAGTAAACATATTTATGATTTAAATTAATTCTGTTAATTTCAAAAATGAATTAAAACTTCAAAAATTAATGTAAAATAATCCGTAACTCGGATGAAAATACTTTGTACATGAAAGTTGCTCAGAAAAACATGATGATTTTGAATACACTCTCCGTTCATCTATCACGTGCCCCTAGCATAGCGAACATGCAACCGTCCCCCTCCAGTTCGTCTGTCCAAAAATGCCAAACACCGAGAATACTTTCCCGAATGCTTTCCCCCTTTGCCAGTAGCACCTAGTACCATGTTAGGGCACGCCTAGCACCGCTTATTGTCATGTCATGCATCGTCATGCATCTATTTGCATTGTATTCATTGTTTCTTCCCCCTCTTCTCTCCGGTAGACTTCGAGATTGATGCCACTGCTGCTCAGATCGACTACGGTGTTGACGACCCCTCCTTCTCAGCAGAGCTTCCAGGCAAGCATACCCCCTTGATCATACCGATATCGCCTACTCTTTCCCTCTACTGCTTGCATTAGAGTAGTGTTACTACTTATCGGTTTGATCCTATACTGCTGCGTAGCCTGTCCTTGTTGATACCTTACCTGCTATCATAAATGCTTAGTATAGGATGCTAGTTTATCATCAGTGGCCCTACATTCTTGTCCGTCTGCCATGCTATACTATCAGGCCGTGATCACTCGGGAGGTGATCACGGGTATATACATACTACACTATTATACATGATACATGATGTGACTAAAGTTGGGTCGGTTCGTAGAGTATCCGCGAGCGATTCATAGATTGGGGGCTGAAAGGACATGTTTCTCGACGGCCCTCTGAGTGGATCTTTATGGCGGAGCGACATGGCAGGTTGTGACCACCTAGGAGACAGGTGGGCCTGGTCCCTGGTCAGTGTCCGCGGTTGTTTCATAATAACATGCTTAATGAGATTGGGTATTTGATCTGAGCTGGTCTTTTGGCCTATACGCACTAACCAACTACGCGGGGACAATTATGGGCACTCGGCGTCATAGTATCAGCCAAAGCTCTTCAGACGTCAGTGACTGAGCGGCGCGCGCCGGGTTGGACTGGAACGCCTGCCCTTGTATAAGGGGGGCTAGGTCTGCTCACCGGCCGACCTCGCAACATGCAGGAGTGCAAAGGGTGGTGGGCCCAAGACCCCTGCGCGCTTAGGATGTAGACCGGCGTGCTGGCCTCTCTGTTGAGCCTAGGTAGGGCTGCGACGTGTTGATCTTCCGAGGCCGGGTATGACCTTGGAAAGTGTGCTCGGCTAGAGGGATCGAGCGTGTTGGGCAATGTGATGCACCCCTGCAGGGAAGATTTATGTATTCGAATAGCCGTGTCCACGGTAACAGGACGACTTGGAGTTGTATTCCGACCTCATGACAACTAGAATCGGATAGTTAATAAAATACACCCAGATAAGTTCCAGAGACAACCCGGTGATCGCTCTCTCACAGGGTGATGAGGAGAGGATCGTCAGGTAGGTTTATGCTATACATTGTTACTTGGTTAACTTACTAGCTACTCTCTTCTATATGCTTCAAGATGGAGGCTGCCAGAAGTGTAGTCTTTGATAGGACTAGCTATCCCCCTCTTATTCTGGCATTCTACAGTTCAGTCCACAGATACTACCCATTTCATTGATACCGATGCATATGTAGTGTAGATCCTTGCTTGCGAGTACTTTGGATGAGTACTCACGGTTGCTTTGCTACTTCTTTTTCCCCTTTTCCCGGTTATTGCGATCATATGATGGAGTCCAGGAGCCAGAGGATCCCGAGGATGTTTCTATGTGGAGTTCGGCTTCGAGGAGTAGTTAGGAGGTCCCAGGCAGGAGGCCTTGCCTTTTCGATCGTTGCTACTTTTGTGCTAGCCTTCTTAAGGCAAACTTGTTTAACTTATGTCTGTACTCAGATATTATTGCTTCCGTTGACTCTTGTGTATTCGAGCTTATGTATCGAGGCCTCGAGGCCCCTGGCTTGTAATATAAAGCTTGTACTATTTTAATTTGTGTCTAGAGTTGTGTTGTGATATCTTTTCGTGAGTCCCTGATCTTGATCGTACACATTTGCGTGTATAATTAGGGTACGATTGAATCGGGGGCGTCACAGCTGCACACTTTGATAAATAATCAGCAATGTTGTTTTCTGCACGTGCCACGTGCTCTGTTTGCAATCCATCAAAGTGTTCCTCCAACTTTCTCACTTCCTCAACGTACGCCTCCATCAATGGACTCTGGTTATCCTTGTTAACCTGCCTCACCACAAGCTGCGAATCTCCACGAATGCTCAATTTCTTGATTCCCAACTCTACTGCAATTTTGAGCCCGGCAACGAGCCCCTCATACTCGGCAGTGTTGTTGGTAGCTTTCTCTCGAGAAAAGTGCATTTGGACCACATATTTGAGGTGCTCTCCAGTGGGTGCAACAAAAAGCACGCCAGCTCCTGCGCCTTGTAACGAGAAGGCACCATCAAAATACATGATCCACTCCTGAGGCGCCTAATTGCCTGGGATAACTGTCTCTGATATCTCTTCATCTGGAGTGGGCGTCCATTCTGCAATGAATTCTGCCAGTGCTCTGCTCTAAATGGTTGATAGCTCTAGTGCCCATTCAACTGTCCTTCCGGTAGCTTCAGGGTTCCTCAGTATGTGCTGGAGTGGGAAACCAGTGACAACTGTGATCTCGTGGGCTTGGAAGTAGTGACGCAGCTTCCTCGAGGCCATGATCAGGCCGAAGATTAGCTTTTGTACTCTAGAGTATCTTGACCTAGCCCCCTGTAACAGGGAGCTGACAAAGTACACTGGCCGCTACACCACTTTCTTCTTTGCCGCAACTTCAGAACTGATCTTGCCAGCTTGCTCTTCCTCACCTTGATCTGTGCCCAATCTTGCCACAACCGGTTCAGTTTATTTTCTAGAGAGGACAGTAGTTGCAGCTGCTCCTTTGTCTACTTCCCGCTGTGGCACCAGTGTTGCACTAACCACTTGATAAGTTGCCGCTAAGTATAGTAGCAACGGTTCTTGTGGCTTAGGAGTGACCAGGGTGGGGCAGAGGAAAGATAGGCTTTCAAGTCCCGCAACGCTGCTTCTGCCTCCGGGGTCCACTTCATTGGCCCTGCCTTCTTCAAGATCTTGAAGAACGGCAGGGCACGCTCGGCAGACATGGAAATGAACCTACTCAGCGTGGCAACACATCCAGTTAAATGCCTCACATCCTTGAATGTCTTGGGTGCTTGTATCTGCTTGATTGCTCTGATCTTGTTGGTGTTGGCCGTTATTCCTCGGTGAGACACAAAGAAGCCAAGTAGCTTGCTGGAGGGAACGCCGAACATGCATTTCTCGGGGTTTAACTTCAGGTTCCTCTTGTGCAGGTTTGCAAAGGTCTCTTCCAAATCTTGAATGAGCGTTGATCTATCCTTGGTCTTGACCACTATATCATCCAGGTAAGCTTCTACATTCCTGCGTAGCTGAGGCTCGAACCCAATTTGTATTGCCCTTGCAAAAGTGGATCCAGCCCTCTTTAACTCGAAGGGTATTCATACAAAGCAGTATGTGCCACATGGGGTTATGAACGCGGTCTTCTCCTCGTTTTCCTTGGACATGAATATCTGATGGTATCCGGAGTATGCATCCAAAAAGGAAAGCAGATCACACCCGGAAGTGGAATCCACAATCTAATCAATGCGCGGAAAGGGAAAAGGGTCCTTCGGGCATGCCTTGTTCAGATCTATGAAGTCTATGCAAAGTCTCATTTCCCATTCGCCTTGCGCACCACCACTGGGTTTGCTAACCATGTTGGATGCAAAACTCCCATGACCAAACCAGCTGCTTCAAGTTTCTTGATCTTCTCGGCAATAAAATGTTGCTACTCCAAAGCTTGCTTTCTGACCTTCTACTTGACGGGCGGAGCATGAGGGCAGAGAGCAAGGTGGTGCTTGATTACCTCCCTCGGAACGCCGGGGATGTCAGATGGTTGCCAAGCAAACACATCGACATTCGCCCGCAGGAAGGAAACAAGCGCGCTTTCCTATTTGTCATCAAGGCTGGCGCTGATGGTGAATGTACCACCAGCGCCATCCTGCCTTGCCGGGACTTTCTTCACAGCAGGCAAAGCGATCTTGGGCCTCTTACTAGTGGAACTTTCCGGCAAGTCATCAACAGGTGCAGCACACTCCGGAGAGGCGCGCTTCCCGGATTCCTTGCTGGCGTCTCTGCTAGCCTTCTTTCCTATCTTTGTTTCCTTGACAGGAGCTACAGCTTCAGCGGCCTCAGCAGCTACCGCGTCCCGATACATCTCATCCACGCTTATGATTGCGTTGTTCTTATCTGACGGGATAGAGATGACGCCCATTGGCCCTGGCATGTTCAAGGTATTGTAAGCATAGTGTGTCGGATTTTGGGTTCCGCAAACCCTTGAGAGGTTCGAACTCTGGGGTGCGTGCGAAGAACTCGTCCTCCCCAGTCTGCCTACTCGCTAATCTCACAGCCTAGCTCGATGAACTATAAGCAAAAGAGGCACAGCAGTTTACCCAGGTTCGGGCCACCTTGCGGTGTAAAACCCTACTCCTGCTTTGTGGTGGATTGGCCTCGGGGGGCTGAGGATGAACCAGTACAGTGGCGAACAGCCTCAGGAGGAGAGGTGTTCTTGAGCTCAAGTGAGCTGGTGGAGTGAGGGTGATCTGAATGATCCATCCCCTGAACTTCGTCCCTCTCTACGGTGGTGGCTAAGTCCTATTTATAGGGGCCTTGGTCCTCTTCCCAAATGAAAGGCGGGAAGGGATCCCACAACAGCCAAATTCGAAGGGAGACAACTAGTACATGCTATCCTGACAAAAGTAGTCTTCGCCTGCAAAAGCCTCTGGTTGTGACGCCGTGGTGGGCTCGGTGATGACCTCCATCCTGCCGACCTGGCAGTATTGGTCTTGTTGCACGGGAATGGAAACCTTTGGCTGATTCCTCGGGACTCCGCGCCTGCGCATGCCTCTTTAGCACCAAAGTGGAAACTGGTACACTGCGCCCGCTGGCGCCCGCCTGGCCTTGGTCATCATGGCTCACGTCATCCGGACCTCATGAGGTGAGGCTTGCATAGAGATCTCCGCTCCTCGGGAGCCAGCCTGAGGAGGCTGCTCCTCGTGGAGGTCTTGGTGTCGTCCGCCTCGCGAGGCTTGGCCCCTCGCGAGGGTCTTGAGTTGTTGTCGCTGAAGCTGGGCCGTACCAGGCCGTTGATGGAGCCACGCCATGGGCCGCAGGCAGGCAAGTCTGGGTACCCTGGTTCCCAGAACGCCGACAGTAGCCCCCGGGCCCAAGGCGCGCTCGCACTTGGCTTCGAGGCGAAGCCAAGGGGCAAGTGCGGAGCGCCGCGGGCCCCCACCGCCTGCGGGCCTGGTCGACGCGTGGCGCTTGATGGGACGTGGACGCCTCCACTTCCCCGCGTGGCCTCGATAACCGCCAGACTTGACGGCTGCCTGTTATACGCACAGTTTCGCCATTGCCGCCCACCGTGCTCACCCTTGACTGCCCCTCCTTTCTTTCAACTCACAGCTCTTCTCCTAGATCCAGTGTCGCGCCAATCATCCCTTGACGCCATGGCCCCAAGGTCAAAGAAGAAGAGCAAGGCCTGCGCTCCTGCCGAATCCCGGCTGGGCCTGGAGCCTGCTCTCGATGTCGACGGTGGTCAATCAGGAGGGGTTGGATAAGGTCCGGTCGGCCCTTGCCACCGATTTCAATGAGTGGAAGGCGACAACGGTCTGGCCTGCTTCTCGAGCTTTGATTGACATGGAGGCCACCGAGATCCCCATCCATCTTCACGCTCTCTCGGCCGGCTTGGTCCCCCCCTTCTCCGATTTCTTCAATGCCATACTCTCGCATTACCAGATCCAAGTGCTACATCTGGACCCTCAGTCCATCATCCTCCTTGCTGTCTTCGCCTTCCTGTGTGAAGCCATGGTGGTCATTGCCCCGGCTGTCGCCTTGTTCCGCCATTTCTTCTCGCTCCAGATGGTCGATGACCGCGAGTGCTCGGGGTGTGTGGCCTTCCAGGTCGTGGCGGTGACAGCTGGATCAGGCATCGACTTCACACTCCACCCGGACACAAGGGGGTTCTGGAAGCAATGGGTGTTCGTGGATGTCGGCGTGTGCAACCCCTTGCTTCTGCTCCCGCAAGCGCCGGCGGTGCCCAGCTCCGGCTGGGGGCATGTGAAGCTCACCGACGGTCAGCTATCCCATGTTTGGTCCAAGTTGACCAGGTTGAAGAAGGTCGGGGTGACGGCGCCGATGGTGGTGAGGGAGTTCGTTCGGTGGCGCATTGCCTCGCTCAAACGCCATTCTCGCCCAATGTGGGCCTTCACCGGCAGCAAGGACCGCATGAGGCTCCAGGTGCCTTCGCTTCCTTCCAAGACGCTGCGCATGATGCTTGAGCTCCTGACGGGCAACCCGGCGCCGGCCGCGCTTCCTGAGGAGGGCTGCCTCTTGTACCAATGCTCAAACAAGGAGGACTTCGTGAGGCAGATGCCCCCCTTTGATGAGTGGGGCTGTGCCCGAAGGGCCTTGAAGAGCCCCGTGAGAATCCCATCTTGGTGGCTCCCTTGCTCATCGACCCTGCGGCGCGCACCCCGGATGTGGATGCAGGAGGGCGAGCGCCACCGGGTACTGCCGAGGCGACTGCTGGGGAGCGGGTGTCGCCAGGTGCTCTCAAGGTGTTGGCTCCCGAGGTTCTGGTGAGCGCTACTGAGGAGGTCACCGGAGAGCTGGTGCGACCCGACGCTCCTGAGGATGCTACCCCTGCAGCTTGGGCGAGCGGTCCTAAGGTAGCGGTTGGTAGGCAGGCACGGCCTGGTGCCCCTGAGGCCACCGCCCCAGAAGCCCTGCCGGGCCCCTCGGCTGCTGATAGTTGCGCCCCGAATCTCGGCCAGCTTCGCTTGAACTTTGAAGTGCTCCGCAAGAGGAAGGGGCCTCCGAGCTGCAGTGGTGATGCCTACCGGCCGCTGAAGCAGAGGAATTACATAGCTGTAGATGAGTAAGTACCTTATCTTCGTGATTTCCCACGATTCGCGTTCTTTCCTGACAATGGCCCCTCAGGATCCCTTCGGCTAAGGCGACTAAACCTCTTGAAAAGCGACCTCCAGAAGTCCTTGGCCCGCCCTCGACTCCGAGCCCCCCGCACCAGACCCCTGCGCGAAGTACGGGGCTGGTCCGAGAGGTGGATGCGCCGCTGAGGGGCCGTGAGCCTGTGCTTCCAGCATCCTTCCTTCGCGGTCTTGCTTGGGGCGCAGGAGGCGTGCCGAGGGCTCCTCCATTGGTCATCACCGGCGGCTGGGCGATCTCGGCGTCGGCTTCATCTTCGAGCAGCAAGACCGCTCCGCCCAGCACCTTCGCCGAGGCCGGGAGAGCGGCTGGGAAGGCACCGGCCTCCAGCCCCCCGCCAGAGGCAGGCGAGCCGCTCCAAGCCCCTCCGACAACCCCCGGCGTGAAGGATGGGCTTGGCCGTGCGTTGGAGCTTGCGCGCGGGCACGGCGTCGTCCGTCATGAGCTCTTCTGGGAGGCGATGGGTGCGCTGAGCCGGCTCGGAGAAGAGCTTGCCGACGTCGACGCCCGCCTCGAGACGGAGGACCTTCGCTTGGCGCACGAGTGGCACCAGTTGAAGGTTGCCATCAACCTCGGGCATCTTCAGCATGAGCACTCCAGCGCGAGCGCCGCGGCGTCCCTTGCAACTTCTCGCGAGGCTTGCGCCCGTGCCCTGGAGGAGGCCAGAGCCGCCGACCACCGTCGTGAGGTGGCCGAGGAGCGGGAGCGGAAGCTCCAAGCTTCGAATGCCACCCTTGAGCAGCAGATCGAAGCACGCAGGGCTGCCCTGGCAGCATCACCAAGCGAGGCCCCTTCCGATGAGAAAGAGGTCCAGGAACGCGAGGAGATGCTGGCGCTGGAGGTCTTGGAGCACTGCCTGGAGCTTGAGCGGTTGGAGGTGAGGGAGCGCCAGGTAGCCATGGCTGAGGATGCCATCGCCGCACGGGAGGCCCAGATCCGGGAGGAGGTTGACCAGAGGGTGAAAAAGGCCCGCGCGGCTCTCGCCGATGAGTACCGCCTGAAGTTGGAGCTCCTGAAGGCCAAGGTCGAGGGCAGGACCGTTGCCCTCAGGACAAAGCTGGACGAGGCGGAGCAGCGCGAGAGGGCCGCCAAGGAAGCTCAGGCCTCTGCTCAAGCTGACCTGGCCTCCACCCGCGCTGAGCTGTCCTCACTCCAGCAGCAAGTCGAGGCCATCACGTCCCTTGTGGAGATGACCGCGAACGAAGAAAACCGCCACCGGACAATGCAGCATGAGCGCTCCTCGATGCTCCAGGACCTCATGGTGAGGGACAACCAGGCTTTGGGCATGATCTACGAGGAGAGCATCGCACACCCGCACGAGGACGACGAAGCCAGCCACCTCCACTTCTTCACCCTGATCATGACCCGCCTGGAGGACTGGGCGGCGAGGGCTCGCGAGCTTGTTGCAGAGAGAAGCCGGGGCCTCCTGGGGCGCGCGTTCTCACGCGTCTTTAGTCACCTCCAGAACCTTGATCCCCATTTTGATTTCGACGCTGCAATAGCCCCCGTGCCCCGGGTCATCCAGGGCAATCTAGCGGAATGGGTTGACGTCCATGTTGACGACCTGGTCACAGAGTTTGCTCCTAAGGACGACGTGGCCGTGATCGCGGCCGAAGAAGGCGATGCAGATGACGATGATGAAGACGATGCCAGTGACAGCGCAGGTGGCACGGATGAAGGTGGCGAGGACGGCGCTGAAGGCAACGCCTCTAGCTATGCCTGCCTTTCCCTTTGCCTTAATCTGCATGGAAAAAACGTTCAGGCACAGCCCTGCGGGGCGTAAAAGCATTTTTGAAGGGGGGGCCCCTTATGATGTATGAAATGATGATATGCCTTTTGAAAATAGGTTCTGGAATATGCCATCGCGAGCCCGCGGGCTCCCGAGCGGGGTAGTTGTTGCAACTTATCTTGGCTCCGTAGGTCTTGAGCGAGTCCTAAGGTCGCGGACGCGCCTTCCTCCTGAGGCGAGCCTGCCGAGGCTCATGAGGTTTTAATTCTCCCGGGGAGCCTGCTGGCCCGCCCAAGAGGGCCTCGCGAGGAGCCGCTTGCCGGATCACGGCAAGGTGTGCGCGCGATGATCCTGCGGTGATCGCGCTTCAGCCCCCTTGGGGGGCCTTGGCATCTCTGGAGCCAGCCCGGGCGTGCTTGGACGTGCGCATACCACGCCCAGCCCCCGCTTGCGTGGCGCTCGCAGGGAGGGGTAGCAGGTGTGAGCCTCACTCTTAAAACATGAAGCCAGAAAGCAAGAAATCGCAACGAGACGAGAAAAATTCCCCCCATTTTTCTTTTAGTAAACACACGAAATTCCAAATCTCATTCCAAAAGGCGGCAAGATGAGTTACAGAAAGAAAGGCGGAATCAAATGGCTGCGTCCGGAACCTAGCTAGTCTTCTTGTCTTCTCACCAGCGCGGAGCATGGTGCTTCCACTTGGACGTGGGTGGGAGCCCCCGTGAGGCCCGAGGGCGGCACTCAGGAGACTCCGGCACATGTACAGCCCCACTCATTATTACGTGAGAGTGTCACGAGCAGAGACCTTCACAGGCGCGGGGCCTTGCTTCACATTGCCTGACGAGTGCCCCGCCCTGCGCCTCCCCCGACCACCGTTGGGGTGTCCGGAAACCAGGACGAGACCAAGGGGCAAGAGGGACGCTAGCGGTGCCCTTGGCGACCGCAGGACCTCCGCCGAGGGGAAGAGCTCGCCGGCGCCTTCCCCGGCAGAGGACCTACCTCCGTGCAGTGCCTTCCTCCACGTCGCCTAAGGAGGGCCCCGCCCTACGCCTCCCCTAACCACCGTTGGGGCATCCAGAAACTAGGACGAGACCAAGGGGCAAGGGGGACGCTAGTGGTGCCCTCGGCGACCGCAGGCCCTCCGCCGGGGGGAAGGGCTCGCCAGCGCCTTCCCCGGCGGAGGACCTACCTCCGTGTAGCGCCTTGCTCCATGCAGTACGGGGGAGGCCCTGGCCCCGGGCTCCCCCCACGCAGCCCCCAGTGTGCTTTGCCCGCCAGCAGCGGGGCCATCGCCCTAGGGTCCCTGGCCACTGCTGTGGTTAGGTTCACCTGCGGTCCATGGTTAGCGTAATCGTGCTCCTGAGATATTGGCTGTACCCAGTGGCTGTTGTCGTTGAAGGTGTCGGTGAAGTTTCGGGGTGGCTCGCAGAGAGCCTCGGCTTCATGTGCCCCCGTTGCCCAGCCTGATGAGGGGAACCCGCCGGGGCTTTCTCTTGACGCGTACTGTAGATCCATCATGGGGGGTACGTAGGCATCTGGGACTGCCGCGCCAGGGTCGTTGTCTGGGTGCCCCGCGTTGTTGGCCACCAGGCTCGGTGCCAGGCTCTGATGGCCATAGGGTGGTGCCCCGGTGCGGCCCCAGGAGGGACCGCCCGAGCTCGCCTCGCCCGGGGGTAGCGTGGTCGGGAAAGGACGATCAGCGCTGCGGGCCGGGTTGGTGCCGCTAGGTCCCTCAGGTGCTCCAGGGAGGGGCGCGCGGGCGCGGCGGGGGCCCACGCGCGCCCCTGTCACAGCCTGCGACGTAGGCAGGGTGTAGAAAGGCGCTGCGCCCCTACAGGCGGCATCAAGCAGCTCGGCGACCCGCTCCAGCAGGGCATCGCGGCCGCCTTCTGCCAACCGGCACCGTATAAACTCACGTGCCACGATGAGCGCGCCTTGCATGTTCACCTACTCCCAGCGAGAGTGTAGCGCCGTCGCCGCGGCGTAGCTCGAAGATTGCGTGGTGGCGCGGTTGTGGCGTGGCGTGAGGGCAGGCGATGACGGCCCCTGCCGCCCGCGATCGATAGCACCGGGCGGCGAGCGTGCTGCGAGGAGTGCGGAGTGGAGATCCTCTTGGGCTGACGGCACTGCTCGGGCAGGCCGAACAACCCAGTGCTCAACATGCACCCTCGGGGCATCGGCCATGAGAACTGCTGGGTGGTGGCGAATCTGCTGGCAGAAGAGAGTCTCCGACGCACCCCTACCTGGCGCGCCTAATGTCGGATTTCGGGTTCCGCAAACCCTTGAGAGGTTCGAACTCTGGGGTGCGTGCGAAGAACTCGTCCTCCCCAGTCTGCCTACTTCCTAATCTCACAGCCTAGCTCGACGAACTGTAAGGAAAAGAGACATAGCAGTTTACCCAGGTTCGGGCCACCTTGCGGTGTAAAACCCTACTCCTGCTTTGTGGTAGATTGGCCTCGTGGGGCTGAGGATGAACCAGTACAGTGGCGAATAGCCTCAGGAGGAGAGGTGTTCTTGAGCTCGAGTGAGCTGGTGGAGTGAGGGTGATCTGAATGATCCGTCCCCTGAACTTCGTCCCTCTCTAGGATGGTGGCTAAGCCCTATTTATAGCGGCCTTGGTCCTCTTCCCAAATGAAAGGCGGGAAGGGATCCCACAATGCCCAAATTCGAAGGAAGACAACTAGTACATGCTATCCTGACAAAAGTAGTCTTCGCCTGCAAAAGCCTCTGGTTATGATGCCATGGTGGGCTCGGTGATGACCTCCATCCTGCCATCCTGGCGGTATTGGTCTTGTTGCACAGGAATGGAAACCTTTGGCTGATTCCTCGGAACTCCGCGCCTGCGCTTGCCTCTTTAGCACCAAAGAGGAAACTGGTACACTGCACCCGCTGGCGCCCACCTGGCCTTGGTCGTCATGGCTCACGTCATCCGGACTTCATGAGGTGAGGCTTGCATAGAGATCTCCGCTCCTCGGGAGCCAGCCTGAGGAGGCCTCTCCTCGTGGAGGTCTTGGTATCATCCGCGTCGCGAGGCTTGGCCCCTCGCTAGGGTCTTGAGTTGTTGTCACTGAAGCTGGGCCGTACCAGACCGTTGATGGAGCCACGCTGTGGGCCGTAGGCAGGCAAGTCTAGGTACCCTGTTTCCCAGAACGCCGACATAGTGGGATGCTGCCAGGGACTTTGCCAAAGCTGGGTGGCCATGGATCCCACTGTAAGGCAGAGGAAGATCGACAACATTAAACACAACCCTTTCATTCCGGTAATGCAGTTCTCCGCTTAATGTTACCTCTAGTGTAATTTTCCCCTTAGGACGACTCCTGCTGGGGTTGATTCCTTGGAACGTGCCAGTGACCTTGAGTTATTCATCTGATATTTGTAACTTGCTGACTACCTTGGGAGAGATCAGATTCAGCCCAGCCCCGCAAGAGGAAGGGGCCTCCGAGCTGCAGTGGTGACGCCTACCGGCCGCTGAAGTAGAGGAAGTACATAGCTGTAGATGAGTAAGTACCTTATCTTCATGATTTCCCGCGATTCGCATTCTTTCCTGACAATGGCCCCTCAGGATCCCTTCGGCTAAGGCGACGAAACCTCTTGAGAAGCGACCTCCAGAAGTCCTTGGCCCACCCTCGACTCCGAGCCCCCCGCACTAGACCCCCGCGCGAAGTACGGGGCTGGTCCGAGAGGCGGATGCGCCGCTGAGGGGCCGTGAGCCTATGCCTCTAGCATCCTTCCTTCGCGGTCTTGCTTGGGGCGTAGGAGGCGTGCCGAGGACTCCTCCATTGGTCATCACCAACGGCTGGGCGATCTCGGCGTCGGCTTCATCTTCGAGCAGCAAGACCGCTCTGCCCAGCACCTTCGCTGAGGCCGGGAGAGCGGCCGGGAAGGCACCGGCCTCCAGCCCCCCGCCAGAGGCAGGTGAGCCGCTCCAAGCCCCTCCGACAACCCCCGGCATGAAGGATGGGCTTGGCCGCGCGTTGGAGCTTGCACCGGGCGCGGCGTCATCCATCATGAGCTCTTCCGGGAGGCAATGGGCGCGCTGAGCCGGCTCGGAGAAGAGCTTGCCAACATCGACGCCCGCCTCAAGACGGAGGACCTTCGCTTGGCGCACGAGTGGCACCAGTTGAAGGTTGCCATCAACCTCGAGCATCTTCAGCATGAGCACGCCAGCGCGAGCGCCGGGGCGTCCCTTGCAACTTCTCGCGAGGCTTGCGCCCTTGCCCTGGAGGAGGCCAGAGCCGCCGACCGCCATCGTGAGGTGGCTGAGGAGCGGGAGCGGAAGCTCCAAGCTTCGAACGCCGCCCTTGAGCAGCAGATCGAAGCAAGCAAGGTTGCCCTGGCAGCATCACCAAGCGAGGCCCCTTCCGATGAGAAAGAGGTCCAGGAACACGAGGAGACGCTAGTGCTGGAGGTCTTGGAGCACAGCCTGCAGCTTGAGCAGTTGGAGGTGAGGGAGCGCCAGGTAGCCACAGCTGAGGATGCCGTCGCCACACGGGAGGCCCAGATCCAGGAGGAGGTTGACCAGAGGTTGAAAAAGGCCCGCCCGGCTCTCACCGACGAGTACCGCCTGAAGTTGGAGCTCCTAAAGGTGAGGTCGAGGGCAGGACCGTTGCCCTCAGGACAAAGCTGGACTAGGCGGAGCAGTGCGAGAGGGCCGCCAAGGAAGCTCAGGCCTCTGCTCAAGCTGACCTGGCCTCCACCCACGCCGAGCTGTCCTCACTCCAGCAGCAAGTCGAGGCTGTCACGTCCCTTGTGGAGAAGACTGCGAACGAAGAAAACTGCCGCCGGACGATGCAGTGTGAGCGCTCCTCGATGCTCCAGGACCTCAGGGTGAGGGCCAACCAGGCTTTTTGCATGATCTGCAAGGAGAGCATCGCACACCCGCACGAGGACGACGAAGCCAGCCACCTCCGCTTCTTCACCCTGATCGTGACCCGCCTGGAGGACCGGGCGGCGAGGGCTCGCGAGCTCGTTGCAGAGAGAAGCCGCGGCCTCCTGGGGCGCGCGTTGTCACGCGTCTTTAGTCATCTCCAGAACCTTGATCCCCATTTTAATTTCGACGCCGCAATAGCCCCCATGCCCCGGGTCATCCAGGGCAATCTGGCGGAATGGGTGGACGTCCATGTTGACGACCTGGTCGCAGAGTTTGCTCCTAAGGACGACGCAGCAGTGATCATGGCTGAAGAAGGCGATGCGGATGACGATGATGAAGATGATGCCGGTCACAGCGCAGGTGGCACAGATGAAGGTGGCAAGGACGGCGTTGAAGGCAGTGCCTCTGGCTAGGCCTGCCTTTCCCTTTGCCTTAATCTGCATGCAAAAAACCTTTGGGCACAGCCCTGCGGGGCGTAAAAGCATTTTTGAAGGGGGGCCCCTTATGATGTATGAAATGATGATATGCCTTTTGAAAATAGGTTTTGGAATATGCCGTCGTGAGCCCGCGGGCTCCCGAGCGGGGTAGTTGTTGCAACTTATCTTGGCTCCGTAGGTCTTGAGCGAGTCCTGAGGTCGCGGACGTGCCTTCCTCCTGAGGCGATCTTGCCGAGGCTCGCGAGGTTTTAAGTCTCCCGGGGAGCCTGCTGGCCCGCCCAAGAGGGCCTCGCGAGGAGCCGCTTGCCGGATCATGGCAAGGTGTGCGCGCGACGATCTTGCGGTGATCGCGCTCCATCCCCCTTGGGGGGCCTTGGCATCTCTGGAGCCAGCCCGGGCGTGCTTGGACGCACGCATACCACGCCCAGCCCCCAATCACGTGGCGCTCGCGGGGAGGGGTAGCAGGCGCGAGCCTCACTCTTAAAACACAAAGCCAAAAAGCAAGAAATCGCCACGAGACGAGAAAAATTCCCCCCGTTTTTCTTTTAGTAAACACACGAAATTCCAAATCTCATTCCAAAAGGCGGCAAGAAGAGTTACAGAAAGAAAGGCGGAATCAAATGGCCGCGTCCGGCACCTAGCTAGTCTTCTTGTCTTCTCACCAGTGCGGAGCATGGTGCTTCCACTTGGACGTGGGTGGGAGCCCCCGTGAGGCCCAAGGGCGGTACTCAGGAGAATCCGGGGCGTGTACAGCCCCACTCATTATTACGTGAGAGTGTCACGAGTGGAGACCTTCACAGGCGCGGGGACTTGCTTCACGTCGCCTGACGAGGGCCCCACCCTGCGCCTCCCCCGACCACCGTTGGGGCGTCCGGAAACCAGGACGAGACTAAGGGGCAAGGGGGACGCTAGCGGTGCCCTCGGCGACCGCAGGCCCTCCGCCGGTGGGAAGGGCTCACCGGCGCCTTCCCCGGCGGAGGACCTACCTCCGTGCAGCGCCTTGCTCCACATCGCCTGACGAGGGCCCCGCCCTGTGCCTCCCCCGACCACCGTTGGGGCGTCCGGAAACCAGGATGAGACCAAGGGGCAAGGGGGACGCTAGCAGTGCCCTCGGCGACCGCAGGCCCTCCGCTGGGGGGAAGGGCTCGCCGGCGCCTTCCCCGGCGGAGGACCTACATCCGTGCAGCGCCTTGCTCCATGCGGTGCGGGGGAGGCCCTGGCCTCGGGCACCCCCCGCGCGGCCCCCAGTGTGCTTCGCCCGCCGGCAGCGGGGCCATCGCCCTGGGGTCCCTGTCCACTGTTGTGGCTTGGTTCACCTGCGGTCCATGGTTAGCGTAATCGTGCTCCTGAGATATTGGCTGTACCCAGTGGATGTTGTTGTTGAAGGTGTCGGTGAAGTTCCGGGGCGGCTCGCGGAGAGCCTCGGATTCATGTGCCCCCGATGCCCAGCCTGATGAGGGGAACCCGCCGAGGCATTCTCTTGACGCGTATTGTAGATCCATCATGGGGGGTACGTAGGCATCTGGGACTGCCGTGCCAGGGTCGTTGTCTGGGTGCCCCGCGTTGTTGGCCACCAGGCTCGGTGCCAGGCTCTGATGGCCGCAGGGTGGCGCCCCGGTGCGGCCCCAGGAGGGACCGCCCGAGCTTGCCTCGCCCGGGGGTAGCGTGGTTAGGAAAGGACGATCCGCGCTGCGGGCTGGGTTGGCGCCGCTAGGTCCCTCAGGTGCTCCAGGGAGGGGCGCGCGGGCGCGGCGGGGCCCCCCGTGCGCCCTTGTCATAGCTTGCGACATAGGCAGGGTGCAGAAAGGCGCCGCGCCCCTACAGGCGGCGTCAAGCAGCTCGGCGACCCGCTCCAGCAGGGCATCACGGCCGCCTTCCGCCAACCGGCACCGTAGCAGCTCCCGTGCCATGATGAGCGCGCCTCGAATGTTTGCCTTCTCCCGGCGAGAGTGTGGCGCCGTCGCCGCTGCGTAGCTCGAAGATCGCGTGGTGGCACGGTTACGGCGTGGCGCGAGGGCAGGCGATGACGGCCCCCACCGCCCGCGACTGATAGCACCGCGCGGCGAGTGGGCTGCGAGGAGCGTGGAGTGGAGATCCTCTTGGGCTGACGGCACTGCTCGGGCAGGCCGAACAACCCAGTGCTCAACATGCACCCTCAGGGCGTCGGCCATGAGAACTGCTTTCTGGTGGCGAATCTGCTAGCAGAAGAGAGTCTTCGACGCACCCCTACCTGGCGCGCCAAATGTCAGATTTCGGGTTCCGCAAACCCTTGAGAGGTTCGAACTCTGGGGTGCGTGTGAAGAACTCATCCTCCCCAGTCTGCCTACTCGCTAATCTCACAGCCTAGCTCGACGAACTGTAAGGAAAAGAGACACGGTAGTTTACCCAGGTTCGGGCCACCTTGCGGTGTAAAACCCTACTCCTGCTTTGTGGTGGATTGGCCTCGGGGGGCTGAGGATGAACCAGAACAGTGGTGAATAGCCTCAGGAGGAGAGGTGTTCTTGAGCTCGAGTGAGTTGGTGGAGTGAGGGTGATCTGAATGATCCGTCCCCTGAACTTTGTCCCTCTCTACGGTGGTGGCTAAGTCCTGTTTATAGCGGCCTTGGTCCTCTTCCCAAATGAAAGGCGGGAAGGGATCCCACAACGGCCAAATTCGAAGGGAGACAACTAGTACATGCTATCCTAACAAAAGTAGTCTTAGCCTGCAAAAGCCTCTGGTTGTGACGCCGTGGTGGGATCGGTGATGACCTCCATCCTGCCATCCTGGCGGTATTGGTCTTGTTGCACGGGAATGGAAGCCTTTGGCTGATTCCTCAGGACTCCGCGCCTACGCTTGCCTCTTTAGCACCAAAGAGGAAACTGGTACACTGCGCCCGCTGCCGCCCACCTGGCCTTGGTCGTCATGGCTCACGTCATCCAGACCTCACGAGGTGAGGCTTGCATAGAGATCTCCGCTCCTCGGGAGCCAGCCTGAGGAGGCCGCTCCTCGTGGAGGTCTTGGTGTCGTCCGCCTCGCGAGGCTTGGCCCCTCGCGAGGGTCTTGAGTTGTTGTCACTGAAGATGGGCCGTACCAAGCCGTTGATGGAGCCACGCCGTGGGCCGTAGGCAGGCAAGTCTGGGTACCCTGTTTCCCAGAACACCGACATAGTGGGATGCTGCCAGGAACGTTGCCAAAGCTGGGGGACCAAGGATCCCATTGTAAGGCAGAGGAAGATCGACAACATCAAACACAACCCTTTCAGTCTGGTAATTCAGTTCTCCGCTAAACGTTACCTCTAGTGTAATCTTCCCCTTAGGACGACTCCTGCTGGGGTTGATTCCTTGGAACATGCCAGTGACCTTGAGTTATTCATCTGATATTTGTAACTTGCTGACTACCTTGGGAGAGATCAGATTTAGCCCAGCCCCGCCGTCAACTAGCATCTTTGTGACTTTGAGGTTGTGGATTGTTGGTGAGACCAACTATGGCAAACACCCTACCGCAGTAGTACGTTCGGGGTGATCCTCTTCATCAAAGATGATAGGCGTGTGGGACCATTTGAGTGGCTTCCGGGAATCCGTAGCTGGCTCCACGGCATTGACCTCTCGCATGAACTGTTTGAGTTGGCGGTGAGAGGAGTGCAAGGATGCACCTCCGTCAATGCACAGGGCTTTAGTTGCTTTCTGGAATTCTTGCTCACTGGTTTCTTCTTCATCTCCTTCATCACTCTCATCATCACCGTCCTTCTTCTCACGACCTCTGGCAGGCTTCTCTTTTTGCTGAGGGGTCTTGCCGTGGCGGCCTCCTTTGCCGCCCTGGCCCTTCCCACCAACACCTTCTTGGTCTCTCTCTCTGTCACACTTTTCATACTCCGCCTTCTACCTCTTAACAAGTTGCTTGACTTGATGGCATTCTTGGAGATCATGACCTTTAGTGCGGTGGGTTTTGCAGTACGGCCCATCGGACTTCCCAGCTTTCTCTACTACCGCAGCCTCCCGGCAATCAGCACACGCGGCAGCTTCCTTGCCGGGGGCTTCGGTTTTGGCCTTCTTGCCGGTGCTGAGATCGCCAGAACCCTCAACGGCCAATGCTGACTACTCCTTGTGTTTCTTGTTGTGCCTCCGGCCCTTCTTCTTCGGGCCAGTGGCCTCGTCATCGTTGTCCGAATCAACCTCTACTCCTTCCTCCTCTCCAGGAAGTCGCCTTCCTTCTTCAGCTCAAGCGCATTTGTCTGCCAAGGTGTATAACTCATTGACAGTCTTGGGCAGTCGGACGTTCATCTTAGAACGTATCCTTCTGTTGCACATGTTTGAATGGAACGCGGCAATCATAGCTGCCGGGTGTATCTCTGGAATGTTGCCATGCACTCGACTGAATCTCTTCATATACTTTCGCAAGCTTTCACCTCCTTCTGCGGAAGAACTTGCAGGTCACTAGGGCATCCTGGCTCTTGATGGCCGCCCGTGAACATGCCAACAAACTCATTGCATAGGTCAACCCATGATGAGATGGTGTTCTCCGGCAGGTGCATCAGCCACGACCTCACATTTGACTTGAGCGCCAAAGGGAAGTAGTTGGCAAACACTTTCTCATCCCTACCCCTGGTGGCTTGAACGGCAATAGTGTAGATGCTCAAGAACTCTGCCAGGTTCAGCTTTCCATCATATTTTTCTCGCCATTCTGGCTTGAAAACGCGGGCAGATGGCCAACGGACTTCCGCAGCTAGCGAGTGAAGGCAGGGCACCCGACTTCGAAAGGTAAGTACCCACTCTCACTGGGCGCGGGTTCGTCGACGTCTGGGCCATTGCGTCTGTTAGATTGATGGCGGGTCTCCCGGTGCCGCTCTATAGTGACGCGTCCATCTTCCCTCCGCCGATCTTCTAGGACCTGCCACTGATCGCGACGGGCTCATGGATCGGATGAGGCCACCAAAGCTTCGTCGGGTTCGTGGTCACGTTTCTTTGGTTGATGCCTCTTGGTTTGCTATCGCGAAGGGGACTGCACCGTCAGTGCGGCCCCCTCAACACGGCAAGCAGCTCGAGCTGTTGTCATCGCTTGCGAGCGCCGCGATGGCTCCTCCCACCGTGATCCTCCAGCTTCAGCAAAGCAAATCAAGCTCTGGATGGTGGCCCTCCACTCATCCATCTGATCGGCCACCGGTGGAAATCTTAGTAGGAGTTGGGCCCGTGCCATGGCTTCTGTAGCTATGCTTGGCATAGCTGACGAGGCAGATCGCGACATTGCTCGACTCCTGGTAGTACCAGCAGGGGCATCGGCTGCCAAGGTGGTCTGATGAAGAGTGGGCTGCGCTTGGGGATTGGTGACCCCGTTCGGTGCTTCGGCGTGCTCACCTTGTTCTGGGCGAGGTGCATGTCCAGTGGCCGCGCCCCGTAACAGGCATGGCTAGAGGGTCACGACTCGCACCAGAGCGGGTGTCGTCACCGCGGGGTGGTGGAGACTGAACGCCCCCTCCATCCGCAGCTTGCGGGTCATGCCCGCCTAGATTTTGTTGATGTTGTCCTCCTCCGGTGCCTCCCGCTCCAGCTTCGTCCACGGGGGACACAACGACAGCGCCGCCTGTGCCGGTTGCACCTCCCATGGCACTCACCTCACCCAACACCGCTGCAGTGCTAGCGGCATCCGCGGCCGCGTGAGAGGGGGCCTTCGAAGTGGAAGGGTGCACCGTTGCACCAGACTTCTTCTTAGGCGCCATGCACGAGGATGATGATGATGATCGACGATGGAGTGCGACGCGCTGTTCACAACTTCAGGTTCGCACAGGCGATCCGCCCTACCTGGCGCGCCAAAGATATCGTGGGGATCATGATCACCTATGGGGCCATGGCCCCCTTTGTGGTTCGTCAAGGGGGAGATCATGTTGCACAAAGAGCAGAAGCCAAGGAACAACACGACTGTGGTGACACTAGTGGTTTTTACCCAGGTTCGGGCCGCTAGGTAGCCTAAAACCCTACTCCTCCTTTGGTGGATTGAGTGGAAGAACACAACGAGCATGCAGCACTCATCCCGGCAAGGGTGCCTCGGGGAGAGCAGCTACGCGCGTACAAGTGTGTGAGGGTCTGAATCCTTTGTTAGGTCACCTTGGTCCTCCTTTTATAGCTTAAGGGGTAACCACAATGGCAAAACAGTCTTTATCTACCGATTAGATAGCCAACTGTGCTATCAGACCTAACTCTGGTAGTTAGGACAAAGTGCATTAAATGCACTGCTAGGTGTCATGCTGAGGGCGAAGCCCGGCAGGCCTGCCGAGCCGCTTAATCATCTCTTGCTTATCATCTTGACAAGCCTCTGGACGGGTGTCACTTGGATAAATCTTGTCTTCCAACGGGCCGCCATGTTCTTAGCAGGGGCCACTTGATCACTTGGGGGCTCGACACCGCAATGATAAGTGACTTGCGTCGCTGTGCGGTGGAGCGGTGGTGTCTTGGCGAGGGATCCCGCCTCTGGCGGACCCGGCAAGCTTGCCGGGGAAGTCTTGGACTTGTCCCTGGGGCGGCCTCGTCCCAGCCAGGCTCTCCTGCCTGGCAAGGGAGGCTTTCCCAAAGTGATACTCTTCTGTCGTGCTGATTCTTGGTCTTCTTTATCCGCTCTTTGATCTCACTAAGAGCTGTCTCTCTGGTTTGGGTGTTGATGCTGAACAAACGATGCCAGTGCACCTGTGTGTAAGTCCGGGCAACAAATGTAAATGTTTGTTGCACCGACAAAGGCCTACATCTTCAAGACCTCAAGACTTCAAGACTCAAGAAAAGATTTCAATACACACTACTGGGTGGAATGGATGAACGATGCCCTTGAGTACCTAGTGGTTAGCCTAGGTTTAGCTGGAGAAGCGCCAGTCAATCACACGGAAAGCTCCACCCAGACTCAAAGAGACGGAAGAATACTTCATGCCCGGAAGCTTACTTGTGCAACCACAAGTCACTATGGGCTCTGGCTTGATTTACCTTAGTTGTGACTCTGGCTGGGATGGTGCTTGTAGATGTAGAACTACTGTAGGATTGGATGAGCTTCGGATAGTGGTCAGGGGAACTCTTCGGAAGACCATGTTTTGTTCGTCCGGTTCCCAAACACCCTGCAGTGTGAGGACATAAAATGAGGGAACGATTCTAATGGGTAAAGTGCACAAACACTCTGCAGAGTTAAAATCTAATTTATTAGCCATGTCCCCGGTTACGGACAATTTGAGCCTCTAGACTTGGATCTATCTTGGAAATCTCAACATCGGACTGATAATTAATTGTGGGCAACTTATAATTGTTCTAGGTTATGAGACATCGGTTGGTGGAACCATGTCATGATAGAAAGCCCCATAGTAAACACTCCTGTTATTTCTTTGATGTGGGGAAAATAAAACCAGCTTTTATGCGAACAAAACTCAGACACAGAGCCACAAAGCCATATTTCATATAAAATAGTTTTATCATCTGTTTTTCCTATTGTGATTTTGCTGGTACATTCAATGTACTGACCTACACGGCTGCAACGTCTTATGTTGCAGATACTTCTACGACGAGTTAGAGATATGACTTAGGCTTAAGGCCCACACTCAACTTGCCGATGGCGTTGATGGGACTCCACACCCCTTTGTTTGTTTCCGCTGAGACTTATGAGGTATATATCAGTTTTACGTTATTTATACATGTGATTGTACTTTGATATATACAGTGATTTACTGTGTGTGCCAGCATACTGATCCAAGGATGGCAGAGATACACAGAGGCTTGACCGCTTGAGGTCGGGTCGCTATAGAGATGGTATCAGATCACATGTTAACTATAGGACGTGACCCTAGAAAATGGCTTAGCAATATCAAGACCCCGATAGGAACGAATTTTATTTTATAATGCTCTCGTAACTCTTGAATTCTTTTACTAAACCTTCCTTATTTCAAATTATAGATGGAGAGCTACATTCTGAACAAATGAGAACACTACGAGCGTGTTCTTGGAGGCCCATTCCTTGTGGAGCTAGTCAGACTGTTGAAGCTGCCGATACCTAAGATCAAGGCAACTAAGAGGAAGTCTGGATCATGGGGAGTCAAGACTCAAGTTTTTGGATGCAAAGAAGACCCCAAGACTGGAGACATCAGCTTTGGAACATTAAATCATGACAGTGATATGGGCATAAACACTGTTTTCCATGATGCTATTGCACGCTTATGCTATCAGCATTGTGCTGCACTTAACCAACACTACTTTGGAAAGGTTGGGTGGCAGAAGGTTTATGGACCCACCATTGCCCTAACGAATGATCAGAAGATGAAGTTCTCCCCGCTGTTGGTGTATAACCAGGATCTGGAACAATACCTGAAGAATCTTAAGATGGACCTTCTGGAAGCCTTGTTTCACAATGAAGCACTTTGAGAAGAGGTCGAGACTCAGAGGTTGGAGGTAACCAAGCTGGAGGAGGAGAATCTCTAAATCTCGAAGATACGTCAGGAACTGAAGGGCAGCAGGACCATGGCTCATGCCAAGGATGTTGAGATTCAGAAGCTCAAAGACCAACTCCAGGAAATACAAGGACATCACAAGAAACTCCGAGTCAACAGGGATATGTAGCAGAAGAACTTGAAGAGATCAAGTCCACATAGAAGAAGCTCAGTGGAGACAAGGATCAAGTTCTGGATAAGTTAGCTAAGTAGTAGCCCCACCATGAGAGAATAAAGTGAACATTTTGTGATTTAAGTATCTGACCATACACCTTATGTGGGTGGTGATACTATAGTATTGATTGAATAAATGAATGCTTGGTTGTTATTATCCCTTTTATGTTTATTGAGTGGTTGGATAGATACAATATTTGTAGGTTTGTATTTATTTCACCTTGAGAGACGTAAGTCATGAAAGAATAACAGGAGGCCTTCGTATGGGAGAAGCCTCACTAATTGGAAGCTCCCGAGCATTGAAGACATGAAGAACTGAAGACTTCATAATGAAACCACAGTGAACCAGCCCATTACAAACGGTAGAAACTCTGAGATAGGAATTTTTGTTGATTGTTTGTGTGGGTACTTTTTTTATCTTGTCTCACCCTAAAACCATTGGACCCAATAGATGATGAATAAAGATGAACTCGTATTTTCTGGACAGATGACTCAGACGGAGGTAGAGCTATGGATTCAAAACATGGAGGATCACTTCGAGAAAAATTTATTGCAAGGAAGCATGAGGTTCAATACGCTCTTCAGTACTTTACAAAAAGTGCTGCAACATGGTAAAACGCATCAAGCCATACAAGGAAGTAATGGAGCAAAAAATTGGGAAGAATTCAAGGAGACTCTGTTAAGATCTCGTATCATCCGGAAAACTTATGATAGTGAGATGAAGAAACCTTGTGCATGCAAGATTTGCAGAGAAATAGGACACATTCAAGAACAACACAAGGATGGATGCCCACATTTTGAGGAAAATCACCTAGGTTGTCGTGGGGTTAACACGGCAGATGCCCTAGTGAAAGGACTTAGGTGCAAGGTCATCGCTATGATGATTAGCTTGAAGGGGTTGGGCGGGACAAAAGACACAGATTTACCCTTGGTTCGGCCCCTCACGGTGGAGGTAAAAGCCTACTGCTGCTCTCGTTGATTATTGATTGAGTATCGATTACACGGGAGTGGATTTGCTTGACCTAGCTATCGATTGATTGTAACTTAAGTTTACTTTCTGCAGGGACTCGCCGTTATATACACAGGTCGAGGCCTTGAGGTTACAAGAGTCCGGGCAGGCTTATACTTCGTAACCGACGCCGGCTCTAAATCACATTGCCTTCTTTGGCAAGTCGCCATTGGGTGGCTTACACCTCCGAGTCACGCACCGTTTTCTGGTCTTGGTTTCTTGGGCCTTTAACCGGCCCACCTCATAAGCGGCCTCCTGGCTCCGTGTCTTGGTTTCTTGGGCCTGTCTAAGGCTTCCTTGTTGAGTCGCCAACAGCCTAACCCGGCCCTATTAGGGCTGGTCTCACTGTGGGGTTATATCCCCAACAATAGGCCCCAGATTGATTTGAACTTGTTCATGTCAATCTTCAATACGTCTGGTTGGCGAGTCTTCTTTGGCCCTTCTAAATATTTTAACCTTGAACAGATCTTCATAACCCACCATATAAAAGGATGATGTCATCTTCATAAATTCAGAAAAAATCTTCATGATGTCACAGCGGATCTTTTGCATTAATCGCCCATTTCGAAAATCGAGGCGCCCTTTTTGTTATAGTAGTTATGACGCCTCCTCGATCTTCGCACATGCCTATTACTGTTCCATTATTTTCCCTTATAAATAGGCATGGGGGCCTGCCTTTTTCAATTTCCACCCCGTCACCTCCACTTATTCTTCTTCCTTGCGACACCCATCGCGAGTGGAAGTCTGCCACCTTCGACGAACCGCACCGGCCTTCTTCAGTCGACGCCGCAGCACCGCCCGGTCGCCATCAGGATCCAGCGGCGTGCCTCTGCCTTTCTCCACTGCAAACAGGTACTTTTTCTCTCCCTTTTCAGATCTATATTAGGTTGATCGAGTTCGTAGAGTTTGTCGGAGTTCAGTCCAGTTCATCACATCCTTTGAGCGGAAGCTGTTTTCAATCTGAAATTATTAGAGAAATATTGTGGTAGCAAGTTTCGCACCATCTTGAATCTGGACAACTTGTATGTTCTTCTAGTATCAACTGATATCCTGCTAGCTCTTCCGCTCCTGCTTGCTAGGGTTAGTAATTCTTTTGCATTTTTACACCACCCGTAGATCCACAAATATATCTGTACACTGTGAAACTTGTTTTTCCCATACTTAGCAGAATTCAGCAATCTTGGATCTTTAGATAGTTGACGCGCCCTTCACCTTTCGGGCGGCTTATAAATGTACTTGTAACCCGCCACACTGAATGTGCCAGTGGTCCATTTCAAGAACTAGGCGGGATCTCAATTGAGAGACACCGAGACGGCTGCTTTCCTGCTACTGTTTTATTGAGCCACCCCAGGGGATGGGTTAAAACCTGTTGTTATTGCAAAAACACCGCCCCAGCAAATAAAAATTCTCTGCCGGGTTATCGGGTTGATCGTCTTCCAATCGACTTTGACCCACCAAGCAAACTCCTTCCAACTGAACACACTGAAGCCCCCCATTCTACCCCAAGGTAAAAGCTTTGCTAGCCAATGAGTTGACAGGGGTCGATTAGCCCGCTGCTGGGTTTCATGGAGGATTCTTCCATTAAGTCGCTGGCCCAATTTAATGTGTGAGTACTCTGGCGAGTTAGATGACCCTCAATGTTATGGGTCTGACAATTTTACTGCTGAAGAAGTCTTTCAAGCCGTGAACTCTTTGCTTGGGGAGTCACAAGAGAATTGCAACAAAATTGGTCTGCCACCATTCTTCAAGCTCAACCCGCCCCCAGCTGTAAGTACTATTATATGTCCGAGTTAAAAATACATTTGATTCTGTTCTGCAGCTCACTTATCAATCTCCTTTTTTTATATAGCCCGACTCAGCCTTTTGGAAAAGGAAGATAAAATCTGTTGCACCCAAAAAGAAGAGTGGCCCGAAACCAAAGAAAACCCAGCCAGCTGTTATATCTAAGCCGGCCGCTGCAAGCAAGTCAGTGGAAATTGATGACCAATGTGAGGTAGAACTTGACTCTCTTGGCCGTCTCTTTAATGTCTTAGCTGACACTTCTTACTCACAGGATGAGGGTGCATTAAGCTGGGCCGTCAATCCAGTGGTAATTTCTATCTCTTCTGTCTCACACTCACTACCTCCAAAGGGAATCAGGCGGGTCATCCGGAAAGTCCATTTTCTCACCCAAATGCTTATTTAGACCCCAACTTTGTTTTGAAGAAGGCACAATATGATGCGAGACGCCAAACACGGAGTGGCGGCTCAGGTGACTTAATGGCTGGGTTAAGTCATAAACCCTCTGCCCGGAAACGGCCTACTGAGGTGCCTCTCAGTCCAACCTCTTCCTTACCCAAAGCTGGTCTTACAAGACATCCTCTTAACCCTTCTGTCTCCAATTATCAGGAGTCACCTCCGTCTTCAGGTGCCTCATCTCAAACGCAGCTCCTTGCCTTCATTGTGAAACGAGGGTAAGCCTTTGCTTTTACTTATAGCCCTACAACTTTTTGCTATCAAACATTTCTTAATACTCAATGTGATCACAGGGCCAAAGCCAATGAGAAGAAAAGAAAAGTTGGCGACTCTTCCAAGGCCCCTCAAATTCTGAATGAGAAGAACGGGTACTGGTAACTCCAGAAATCAATCCTGAATAGCCGAAGGAACCTCTAAACAAACAAGATGACCCGCCTCCATAGACTGAAGCAACAGTTTCAGAGGCTATGGATGTTGATGCAAACCCGGCGGGTAAACCTGACCCACCAAGTCCTAAACCTTCTTCTCCTGTCCAACCGATTAATAAGAACACTGCTGATGATAACGTTGATGATATTGCTATTACTGGGTCAGCTTCAAAGGTGCCCGAAATCTCCAGAGTGCTAACTAAGCACTCAGCTAAGGAAGAAACACCCTTGTTGGAGAAGGGTAAAGCCAAACTGGACCTGGAGAGCTATACAACCTTCAGTTCAAGCGAGTTGCACGCGGGCTATTTAAGCCGCCTTCATACAAGCCACGATATGGAGGCCGGCTTAGTGAATTTGATGAAGCAGAAGTATGAGGTATAAATGCATTTAACCCCTCTTTACCTTGCATATATATGTTCATATAGCCCCCAAGTCTTAAGTATAGGAATAATATTGAGTATGCTTGAGACTTGTGAAAATTTTCAAAGTGTAACCCCCAAGGGCCGGCTTATCTTTCAAAGATGAGTTGGGTCTTCTAAAATGATAAACTTGAAAAATCACTTGTAGTCCCCAAGGGCCGGCTTATCTTTGAAAGATAAGCCAGGTCTTCTGCATTGCCGAGTTTAAAAAACTTCATCGCACATTAGCCCCCAAGTGCCAAGGATATTGCTTGCAATGTGCTTGGGACTTAAATAACCTTGTTGAAAATGAACTCAACCACCTTAGCACTTACTTGAACATGATTACTGTTTGTAACCCTTGGCAGGAAGCTGTAAGTTTGGGCGAGTCAAAGATCACCGATTTAAAGAAAAGCTTGGATACGCAACAAAGTGAACATGCCAAGGCTGAATTAAGCCTGAAATTATCCTTGGAAAATATTGAGAAGATCAAGGCCAATTTTTAAGGAGAAAGAGCCGCCCGGAAAACTGAGAAAACCATGCTTTTAAAAAGAGCGGAAGTTGCTGAAGCCCAACTTAAACCTTTGATTGAAGAGTTGTCCGGCTTAAAACAGCATATTTCCCAAATGGCAGCTGCCATCTTTGGTAAGTTTAACTTGTGTTCAACTGAAGCAACTTAGAGACTACTTAAAGTGCTTTTAACTATCCTGGTGGCTCAAAATAACTGATTTCTAACCCGCCTAACTTGTTCCTTGATTGTATGACAGGTACCAGGAGTGCCAACCTTTGTCAAAATATATTGTTGAAGCTTAAAGTTGTCTACTCTTTAACAGAGAAGCTATATGTTGGAAGCCTGCGAAAACTTGTGGCCGTATCAAACGGCAAGAAGCCTCCACCACTCATCAAGACTGTGCTGCATCATCTATCAACGGTGCCAGGGCAGACTGAGGAACTGAAATTGTCAGCCGCCCGCTCAGGAGCTATTACTGCTCTAAGCCTGGCAAAAGCTTGGCAATCAGAGCTGGATCCAACGGAGATGGCTGGCGGGTGTCCAGAATTTAACGATGATGGATCTGTCTTTGAAGAAGCTAACTTTGCCAGGTGTGTCAGAGAGATGAGGCCTTTAGCATGTCAACTTGTGCACGAGCTGGATTCGACCAAGTATCAGGCGGCTTACAACAGTAATAATGCTCGTATCAAGCCGCCGTCGCATGAACTTGTGGATTTAACTCCTCAAAGGGGTAAGCAAGTTTTTGCCCCTGACATTGACCCTTCTCTTATCCTTAATGATGAAGCAACCTTTGAAGCATTAACTGCCATCGACTGGACATCGATCAATCTCCAGATTGCAACCGACGAAGAGCCGGCACATGATGAGCCGAAAACCTAAAGTGCAAGGCACCGTGAAGACATTAACCCGGCTGGTCCTAACCCAGAAGGCTCAGAGGCCGGCTCAAAGGAGGGAGTCAACTCCTGAAAAACTTTGGTTGAAAAACTGTCAGGCTCAGCTGTAGCCTTGTAATAAGTTAGTTAAAAATAGTTATCTACCCTGTCATGCCTTCATTCATGTTCTTATCAAATTGTGCTTGAGCTGCTAAACCTCTTTATATGCTTAATGAAGCTATTGATGCATGTTTTCCTTGTCAATATCTCTATCTTGACACATAATCCATAAAAGATTCAGCAAGTCTGGTACTGGCGATTTATAGTCAAAATCCAGGGCGAGTTAAGAACTGAATGACTTCTAGTCAGATCCCATCGTTTAAAAGAGTACGCTGGCGGCTTATAGCCACAATAAGCTCAACGCGGAGCTATATAATCTTTAGATGGACCTTATGGAAGCCTTGTTTGACAATGAAGCACTATGAGAAGAGGTCGAGACTCAGAGGTTGGAGGTAACCAAGCTGGAGGAGGAGAATCTTGAAATCTCAAAGATAGGTCAGAAACTGAAGGGCAGCAGGACCATGGCTCATGCCAAGGATGTTGAGATTCAGAAGCTCAAAGACCAACTCCAGGAAATACAAGGACGTCACAAGAAACTCCGAGTCAATAGGGATATGTAGCAGAAGAACTTGAAGAGATCAAGTCCACACAGAAGAAGCTCAGTGGAGACAAGGATCAAGTTCTGGATAAGTTAGCTAAGTAGTAGCCCCACCATGAGAGAATAAAGTGAACGTTTTGTGATTTAAGTATCTGACCATACACCTTATGTGGGTGGTGATACTATAGTATTGATTGAATAAATGAATGCTTGGTTGTTATTATCCCTTTTATGTTTATTGAGTGGTTGGATAGATACAATATTGTAGGTTTGTATTTATTTCACCTTGAGAGACGTAAGTCATGTAAGAATAACAGGAGGCCTTCGTATGGGAGAAGCCTCAGTAATTGGAAGCTCCCGAGCATTGAAGACATGAAGAACTGAAGACTTCATAACGAAACCACAGTGAACCAGCCCATTACAAACGGTAGAAACTCTGAGATAGGAATTTTTGTTGATTGTTTGTGTGGGTACTTTTTTTATCTTGTCTCACCCTAAAACCCTTGGACCCAATATATGATGAATGAAGATGAACTCGTATTTTCTGGACAGATGACTCAGACGGAGGCAGAGCTATGGATTCAAAACATGGAGGATCACTTCGGGAAAAAATTATTGCAAGGAAGCATGAGGTTCAATACGCTCTTCAGTACTTTACAAAAAGTGTTGCAACATGGTGAAAACGCATCAAGCCATACAAGGAAGTAATGGGGCAAAAACTTGGGAAGAATTCAAGGAGACTCTGTTAAGATCCCGTATCATCCGGAAAACTTATGATAGTGAGATGAAGAAACCTTGTGCATGCAAGATTTGCAGAGAAATAGGACACATTCAAGAACAACACAAGGATGGATGCCCACATTTTGAGGAAAATCACCCAGGTTGTCGTGGGGTTAACACGGCAGATGCCCTAGTGAAAGGACTTAGGTGCGAGGTCATCGCTACGATGATTAGCTTGAAGGGGTTGAGCGGGACAAAAGACACAGATTTACCCTTGGTTCGGCCCCTCACGGTGGAGGTAAAAGCCTACTGCTGCTCTCGTTGATTATTGATTGAGTGTCGATTACAAGGGAGTGGATTCGCTTGACCTAGCTATCGATTGATTGTAACTTAAGTTTACTTTCTGCAGGGACTCGCCGTTATATACACAGGTCGAGGCCTTGAGGTTACAAGAGTCCGGGCAGGCTTATACTTCGTAACCGACGCCGGCTCTAAATCACATTGCCTTCTTTGGCAAGTCGCCATTGGGTGGCTTACACCTCCGAGTCACGCACCGTTTTTTGGTCTTGGTTTCTTGGGCCTTTAACCGGCCTACCTCGTAAGCGGCCTCCTGGCTCCGTGTCTTGGTTTCTTGGGCCTATCTAAGGCATCCTTGTTGAGTCGCCAACAGCCTAACCCGGCCCTGTTAGGGCTGGTCTCACCGTGGGGTTATATCCCCAACATTAGGCCCCAGATTGATTTGAACTTGTTCATGTCAATCTTCAATACCTCTGGTTGGCGAGTCTTCTTTGGCCCTTCTAAATATTTTAACCTTGAACAGATCTTCATAACCCACCATATAAAAGGATGATGTCATCTTCATAAATTCAGAAAAAATATTCATGATGTCACAGCGGATTTTTCGCATTAATCGCCCATTTCGAAAATCGAGGCGCCCTTTTTGTTATAGTAGTTATGACGCCTCCTCGATCTTCGCACATGCCTATTACTGTTTAATTATTTTCCCTTATAAATAGGCATGGGGGCCTGCCTTTTTCACTTTCCACCCCGTCGCCTCCACTTATTCTTCTTCCTTGCAACACCCATCGCGAGTGGAAGTCCGCCACCTTCGACGAACCGCACCGGCCTTCTTCAGTCGACGCCGCAGCACCGCCCGGTCGCCATCAGGATCCAGCGGCGTGCCTCTGCCTTTCTCCACTGCAAACAGGTACTTTTTCTCTCCCTTTTCAGATCTATATTAGGTTGATCGAGTTCGTAGAGTTTGTCTGAGTTCAGTCCAGTTCATCACATCCTTTGAGCGGAAGCTGTTTTCAATCTGAAATTATTAGAGAAATATTGCGGTAGCAAGTTTCGCACCATCTTAAATCTGGACAACTTGTATGTTCTTCTAGTATCAACTGATATCCTGCTAGCTCTTCCGCTCCTGCTTGCTAGGGTTAGTAATTCTTTTGCATTTTTACACCACCCGTAGATCCACAAATATATCTGTACACTGTGAAACTTGTTTTTCCCATACTTAGCAGAATTCAGCAATCTTGGATCTTTAGATAGTTGACGCGCCCTTCACCTTTCGGGCGGCTTATAAATGTACTTGTAACCCGCTAAAAACTCCAGAAATTGCTTCTTTTGATTAACCCGCCATTAACTTTGGGCGACTTATCCTTACACCGTTCATTCCTGTATTGTTGATGAATCAATACCCCTTTTTAAATAACTCGCCTTCCTATTATTCTTTAGGCGGCTTAACATGGCAAAAACCACTCTTTGCAATTGGGGTCCTTCTCTGGTCACCGAACAGATACTCAAAGATTATGTAGATCAAGGTCTGTTAGCAGCTCAGGAAGAAATTGGTTGGCAGCTCAGCCAAGGGGAAAATGTCCCTAACCCAGACGAGGGAGAAGTGATAGTTTTCTCTAACCATATTCTTAGGGGCTTCACACCGCCCGGGTCAAAGTTCTTTCGAGATGTTTTGCACTACTTCAACCTCCATCCTCAAGACATAAGCCCAAACTCAATAACAAACCTTTGCCACTTCCAAATATTTTGTGAAGTCTATTTGCTAGCAGAACCCACCGTCGCTCTCTTCAAGGAGTTCTTCTATTTAAATCGCCACACTGAATGTGCCAGTGGTCCATTTCAAGAACTAGGCGGGATCTCAATTGAGAGACGCCGAGACGGCTGCTTTCCTGCTGCTGTTTTATTGAGCCACCCCAGGGGATGGGTTAAAACCTGTTGTTATTGCAAAAACACCGCCCCAGCAAATAAAAATCCTCTGCCGGGTTATCGGGTTGATCGTCTTCCAATCGACTTTGACTCACCAAGCAAACTCCTTCCAACTGAACACACTGAAGCCCCCATTCTACCCCAAGGTAAAAGCTTTGATAGCCAATGAGTTGACAGGGGTCGATTAGCCCGCTGATGGGTTTCATGGAGGATTCTTCCGTTAAGTCGCTGGCCCAATTTAATGTGCGAGTACTCTGGCGAGTCAGATGACCCTCAACGTTATGGGTTTGACAATTTTACTGTTGAAGAAGTCTTTCAAGCCGTGAACTCTTTGCTTGGGGAGTCACAAGAGAATTGCAACAAAATTGGTCTGCCACCATTCTTCAAGCTCAACCCGCCCCCAGCTGTAAGAACTACTATATGTCCGAGTTAAAAATACATTTGATTCTGTTCTGCAGCTCACTTATCAATCTCCTTTTATTATATAGCCCGACTCAGTCTTTTGGAAAAGGAAGATAAAATCCGTTGCACCCAAAAAGAAGAGTGGCCCGAAACCAAAGAAAACCCAGCCAGCTGTTATATCTAAGCCGGCCGCTGCAAGCAAGTCAGTGGAAATTGATGACCAATGTGAGGTAGAACTTGACTCTCTTGGTCGTCTCTTTAATGTCTTAGCTGACACTTCTTACTCACAGGATGAGGGTGCATTAAGCTGGGCCGTCAATCCAGTGGTAATTTCTATCTCTTCTGTCTCACATTCACCACCTCCAAAGGGAATCAGGCGGGTCATCCGGAAAGTCCATTTTCTCACCCAAATGCTTATTTAGACCCCAACTTTGTTTTGAAGAAGGCACAATATGATGCGAGATGCCAAACACGGAGTGGCGGCTCAGGTGACTTAATGGCTGGGTTAAGTCATAAACCCTCTGCCCTGAAACGGCCTACTATGGTGCCTCTCAGTCCAACCTCTTCCTTACCCAAAGCTGGTCTTATAAGACATCCTCTTAACCCTTCTGTCTCCAATTATCAGGAGTCGCCTCCGTCTTCAAGTGCCTCATCTCAAACGCAGCTCCCTGCCTTCATTGTGAAACGAGGGTAAGCCTTTGCTTTTACTTATAGCCCTACAACTTTTTGCTATCAAACATTTCTTAATACTCAATGTGATCACAGGGCCAAAGCCAATGAGAAGAAAAGAAAAGTTGGTGACTCTTCCAAGGCCCCTCAAATTCTGAATTCGAAGAACGGGTACTGGTAACTCCATAAATCAATCCTGAATAGCCGAAGGAACCTCTAAACAAACAAGATGACCCGTCTCCATAGACTGAAGCAACAGATTCAGAGGCTACGGATGTTGATGCAAACCCAGCGGGTAACCCTGACCCGCCAAGTCCTAAACCTTCTTCTCCTGTCCAACCGATTAATAAGAACCCTGCTGATGATAACGTTGATGATATTGCTATTACTGGGTCAGCTTTTGAGGTGCCCGAAATCTCCAGAGTGCTAACTAAGCACTTAGCTAAGGAAGAAACACCCTTGTTGGAGAAGGGTAAAGCCAAACTGGATCTAGAGAGCTATACAACCTTCAGCACAAGCGAGTTGCACGTTGGCTATTTAAGCCGCCTTCATACAAGCCACGATATGGAGGCCGGCTTAGTGAATTTGATGAAGCAGAAGTATGAGGTATAAATGCATTTAACCCCTCTTTACCTTGCATATATATGTTCATATAGCCCCCAAGTCTTAAGTATAGGAATAATATTGAGTATGCTTGAGACTTGTGAAAATTTTCAATGTGTAACCCCCAAGGTCCGGCTTATCTTTCAAAGATGAGTTGGGTCTTCTAAAATGATAAACTTGAAAAATCACTTGTAGTCCCCAAGGGCGGGCTTATCTTTGAAAGATAAGCCAGGTCTTCTGCATCGCCGAGTTTAAAAAACTTCATCGCACATTAGCCCCCAAGTGCCAAGGATATTGCTTGCAATGTGCTTGGGATTTAAATAACCTTGTTGAATATGAACTCAACCACCTTAGCACTTACTTGAACACGATTACTGTTTGTAACCCTTGGCAGGAAGCTGTAAGTTTGGGCGAGTCAAAGATCGCCGATTTAAAGAAAAGCTTGGAGACGCAACAAAGTGAACATGCCAAGGCTGAATTAAGCCTGAAATTATCCTTGGAAAATATTGAGAAGATCAAGGCCAATTTTGATGGAGAAAGAGCCGCCCGGAAAACTGAGAAAACCATGCTTCTAAAAAGAGCAGAAGATGCTGAAGCCCAACTTAAACCTTTGATTGAAGAGTTGTCCGGCTTAAAACAGCATATTTCCCAAATGGCAGCTGCCATCTTTGGTAAGTTTAACTTGTGTTCAACTGAAGCAACTTAGAGACTACTTAAAGTGCTTTTAACTGTCCTGGTGGCTCAAAATAACTGACTTATAACCCGCCTAACTTGTTCCTTGATTGTATGACAGGTACCAGGAGTGCCAACCTTTGTCAAAATATACTGTTGAAGCTTAAAGCTGTCTACTCTTTAACAGAGAAGCTATATGCTGGAAGCCTGCGAACACTTGTGGCCGTATCAAATGGCAAGAAGCCTCCACCACTCATCAAGACTGTGCTGGATCATCTATCAACGGTGCTAGGGCAGACTGAGGAACTGAAATTGTCAGCCGCCCGCTTAGGAGCTATTACTGCTCTAAGCCTGGCAAAAGCTTGGCAATCAGAGCAGGATCCAACGGAGATGGCTGGCGGGTGTCCAGAATTTAAAGATGATGGATCTATCTTTGAAGAAGCTAACTTTGCCAGGTGTGTCAGAGAGATGAGGCCTTTAGCATGTCAACTTGCGCACGAGCTGGATTTGACCAAGTATCAGGCGGCTTACAACAGTAATAATGCTCGTATCAAGCCGCCGTCGCATGAAATTGTGGATTTAACTCCTCAAAGGGGTAAGCAAGTTTTTGTCCCTGACATTGACCCTTCTCTTATCCTTAATGATGAAGCAACCTTTGAAGCATTAACTGCCATCAACTGGACGTCGGTCAATCTCCAGATTGCAACCGACGAAGAGCCGGCACGTGATGAGCCGGAAACCTCAAGTGCAAGGCACCGTGAAGACATTAACCCGGCTGGTCCTAACCCGGAAGGCTCAGAGACTGGCTCAAAGGAGGGAGTCAACTCCTGAAAAACTTTGGTTGAAAAACTGTCGGGCTCAGCTGTAGCCTTGTAATAAGTTAGTTAAAAATAGTTATCTACCCTGTCATGCCTTCATTCATGTTCTTATCAACTTGTGCTTGAGCAGCCAAACCTCTTTATATGCTTAATGAAGCTATTGATGCATGTTTTGCTTGTCAATATCTCTATCTTGACACATAATCCGTAAAAGATTCAGCAAGTCTGGTAATGGCGATTTATAGTCAAAATCCAGGGCGAGTTAAGAACCGAATGACTTCTGGTCAGATCCCATCGTTTAAAAGAGTACGCTGGCGGCTTATAGCCACAATAAGCTCAACGCGGAGCAATATAACCTTCAGATGGACCTTCTGGAAGCCTTGTTTGACAATGAAGCACTATGAGAAGAGGTCGAGACTCAGAGGTTGGAGGTAACCAAGCTGGATGAGGAGAATCTTGAAATCTCGAAGATACGTCAGAAACTGAAGGGCAGCAGGACCATGGCTCATGCCAAGGATGTTGAGATTCAGAAGCTCAAAGACCAACTCCAGGAAATACAAGGACGTCACAAGAAACTCCAAGTCAACAGGGATATGTAGCAGAAGAACTTGAAGAGATCAAGTCCACACAGAAGAAGCTCAGTGTTGACAAGGATCAAGTTCTGGATAAGTTAGCTAAGTAGTAGCCCCACCATGAGAGAATAAAGTGAACGTTTTGTGATTTAAGTATCTGACCATACACCTTATGTGGGTGGTGATACTATAGTATTGATTGAATAAATGAATGCTTGGTTGTTATTATCCCTTTTATGTTTATTGAGTGGTTGGATAGATACAATATTTGTAGGTTTGTATTTATTTCACCTTGAGAGACGCAAGTCATGAAAGAATAACAGGAGGCCTTCGTATGGGAGAAGCCTCAGTAATTGGAAGCTCCCGAGCATTGAAGACATGAAGAACTGAAGACTTCATAACGAAACCATAGTGAACCAGCCCATTACAAATGGTAGAAACTCTGAGATAGGAATTTTTGTTGATTGTTTTTGTGGGTACTTTTTTTATCTTGTCTCACCCTAAAACCCTTGGACCCAATAGATGATGAATGAAGATGAACTCGTATTTTCTGGACAGATGACTCAGACGGAGGCAGAGCTATGGATTCAAAACATGGAGGATCACTTCGGGAAAAATTTATTGTAAGGAAGCATGAGGTTCAATACGCTCTTCAGTACTTTACAAAAAGTGCTGCAACATGGTAAAACGCATCAAGCCATACAAGGAAGTAATGGAGCAAAAACTTGGGAAGAATTCAAGGAGACTCTATTAAGATCCCGTATCATCCGGAAAACTTATGATAGTGAGATGAAGAAACCTTGTGCATGTAAGATTTGCAGAGAAATAGGACACATTCAAGAACAACAAGAGGATGGATGCCCACATTTTGAGGAAAATCACCCAGGTTGTCGTGGGGTTAACACGGCAGATGCCCTAGTTTAAGGACTTAGGTGCAAGGTCATCGCTATGATGATTAGCTTGAAGGGGTTGAGCGGGACAAAAGACACAGATTTTCCCTTGGTTTGGCCCCTCACGGTGGAGGTAAAAGCCTACTGCTGCTCTCGTTGATTATTGATTGAGTATCGATTACAAGGGAGTGGATTCGCTTGACCTTGCTATCGATTGATTGTAACTTAAGTTTACTTTCTGCAGGGACTCGCCGTTATATACACGGGTCGAGGCCTTGAGGTTACAAGAGTCCGGGCAGGCTTATACTTCGTAACCGACGCCGGCTCTAAATCACATTGCCTTCTTTGGCAAGTCGCCATTGGGTGGCTTACACCTCCGAGTCACGCACCGTTTTCTGGTCTTGGTTTCTTGGGCCTTTAACCGGCCCACCTCGTAAGCGGCCTCCTGGCTCCGTGTCTTGGTTTCTTGGGCCTGTCTAAGGCTTCCTTGTTGAGTCGCCAACAGCCTAACCCGGCCCTGTTAGGGCTGGTCTCACCGTGGGGTTATATCCCCAACATTAGGCCCCAGATTGATTTGAACTTGTTCATGTCAATCTTCAATACCTCTGGTTGGCGAGTCTTCTTTGGCCCTTCTAAATATTTTAACCTTGAATAGATCTTCATAACCCACCATATAAAAGGATGATGTCATCTTCATAAATTCAGAAAAAATCTTCATGATGTCACAGCGGATCTTTCGCATTAATCGCCCATTTCGAAAATCGAGGCGCCCTTTTTGTTATAGTAGTTATGACGCCTCCTCGATCTTCACACATGCCTATTATTGTTCCATTATTTTCCCTTATAAATAGGCATGGGGGCCTGCCTTTTTCACTTTCCACCCCGTCGCCTCCACTTATTCTTCTCCCTTGCGACAGCCATCGCGAGTGGAAGTCCGCCACCTTCGACGAACCGCACCGGCCTTCTTCAGTCGACGCCGCAGCACCGCCCGGTTGCCATCAGGATCCAGCGGCGTGCCTCTACCTTTCTCCACTGCAAACAGGTAATCTATATTAGGTTGATCGAGTTCGTAGAGTTCGTCAGAGTTCAGTCCAGTTCATCACATCCTTTGAGCGGAAGCTGTTTTCAATCTGAAATTATTAGAGAAATATTGCGGTAGCAAGTTTCGCACCATCTTGAATCTGGACAACTTGTATGTTCTTCTAGTATCAACTGATATCCTGCTAGCTCTTCCGCTCCTGCTTGCTAGGGTTAGTAATTCTTTTGCATTTTTACACCACCCGTAGATCCACAAATATATATGTACACTGTGAAACTTGTTTTTCCCATACTTAGCAGAATTCAGCAATCTTGGATCTTTAGATAGTTGACCCGCCCTTCACCTTTCGGGCGGCTTATAAATGTACTTGTAACCCGCTAAAAACTCCAGAAATTGCTTCTTTTGATTAACCCGCCATTAACTTTGGGCAACTTATCCTTACACAGTTCATTCCTATATTGTTGATGAATCAATACCCCTTTTTAAATAACTCGCCTTCCTATTATTCTTTAGGCCGCTTAACATGGCAAAATCTACTCTTTGCAATTGGGGTCCTTCTCTGGTCACCGAACAGATACTCAAAGATTATGTAGATCAAGGTCTGTTAGCGGCTCAGGAAGAAATTGGTTGGCAGCTCAGCCAAGGGGAAAATGTCCCTAACCCAGACGAGGGAGAAGTGATAGTTTTCACTAACCATATTCTTAGGGGCTTCACACCGCCCGGGTCAAAGTTCTTTCGAGATGTTTTGCACTACTTCAACCTCCATCCTCAAGACATAAGCCCAAACTCAATAACAAACCTTTGCCACTTCCAAATATTTTGTGAAGTCTATTTGCAAGCAGAACCCACCGTCGCTCTCTTCAAGGAGTTCTTCTATTTAAATCGCCACACTGAATGTGCCAGTGGTCCATTTCAAGAACTAGGCGGGATCTCAATTGAGAGACGCCGAGACGGCTGCTTTCCTGCTGCTGTTTTATTGAGCCACCCCAGGGGATGGGTTAAAACCTATTGTTATTGCAAAAACACCGCCCCAGCAAATAAAAATCCTCTGCCGGGTTATCAGGTTGATCGTCTTCCAATCGACTTTGACCCACCAAGCAAACTCCTTCCAACTGAACACACTGAAGCCCCCCATTCTACCCCAAGGTAAAAGCTTTGATAGCCAATGAGTTGACAGGGGTCGATTAGCCCGCTGCTGGGTTTCATGGAGGATTCTTCCGTAAAGTCGCTGGCCCAATTTAATGTGCGAGTACTCTGGCGAGTCAGATGACCCTCAACGTTATGGGTCTGACAATTTTACTGCTGAAGAAGTCTTTCAAGCCGTGAACTCTTTGCTTGGGGAGTCACAAGAGAATTGCAACAAAATTGGTCTGCCACCATTCTTCAAGCTCAACCCGCCCCCAGCTGTAAGTACTATTATATGTCCGAGTTAAAAATACATTCGATTCTGTTCTGCAGCTCACTTATCAATCTCCTTTTATTATATAGCCCGACTCAGCCTTTTGGAAAAGGAAGATAAAATCTGTTGCACCGAAAAAGAAGAGTGGCCCGAAACCAAAGAAAACCCAGCCAGCTGTTATATCTAAGCCGGCCGCTGCAAGCAAGTCAGTGGAAATTGATGACCAATCTGAGGTAGAACTTGACTCTCTTGGCCGTCTCTTTAATGTCTTAGCTGACACTTCTTACTCACAGGATGAGGGTGCATTAAGCTGGGCCGTCAATCCAGTGGTAATTTTTATCTCTTCTGGCTCACACTCACCACCTCCAAAGGGAATCAAGCGGGTCATCCGGAAAGTCCATTTTCTCACCCAAATTCTTATTTAGACCCCAACTTTGTTTTGAAGAAGGCACAATATGATGCGAGACGCCAAACATGGAGTGGCGGCTCAGGTGACCTAATGGCTAGGTTAAGTCATGAACCCTCTGCCCGGAAATGGCCTACTGAGGTGCCTCTCAGTCCAACCTCTTCCTTACCCAAAGCTGGTCTTACAAGACATCCTCTTAACCCTTCTGTCTCCAATTATCAGGAGTCGCCTCCGTCTTCAGGTGCCTCATCTCAAACGCAGCTCCCTGCCTTCATTGTGAAACGAGGGTAAGCCTTTGCTTTTACTTATAGCCCTACAACTTTTTGCTATCAAACATTTCTTAATACTCAATGTGATCACAGGGCAAAAGCCAATGAGAAGAAAAGAAAAGTTGGCGACTCTTCCAAGGCCCCTCAAATTCTAAATCAGAAGAACGGGTACTGGTAACTCCAGAAATCAATCCTGAACAGCCGAAGGAACCTCTAAACAAACAAGATGACCCACCTCCATAGACTGAAGCAATAGTTTCAGAGGCTATGGATGTTGATGCCAACCCGGCGGGTAACCCTGACCCGCCAAGTCCTAAACTTTCTTCTCCTGCCCAACCGATTAATAAGAACCCTGCTGATGATAACGTTGATGATATTGCTATTACTGGGTCAGCTTTTAAGGTGCCCGAAATCTCCAGAGTGCTAACTAAGCACTCAGCTAAGGAAGAAACACCCTTGTTGGAGAAGGGTAAAGCCAAACTGGATCTGGAGAGCTATACAACCTTCAGCGCAAGCGAGTTGCACGCGGGCTATTTAAGCCGCCTTCATACAAGCCACGATATGGAGGCCGGCTTAGTGAATTTGATGAAGCAGAAGAATGAGGTATAAATGCATTTAACCCCTCTTTACCTTGCATATATATGTTCATATAGCCCCCAAGTCTTAAGTATAGTAATAATATTGAGTATGCTTGAGACTTGTGAAAAATTTCAATGTGTAACCCCCAAGGACCGGCTTATCTTTCAAAGATGAGCTGGGTCTTCTAAAATGATAAACTTGAAAAATCACTTGTAGTCCCCAAGGGCCGGCTTATCTTTGAAAGATAAGCCAGGTCTTCTGCATCGCCGAGTTTAAAAAACTTCATCGCACATTAGCCCCCAAGTGCCAAGGATATTGCTTGCAATGTGCTTGGGACTTAAATAACCTTGTTGAATATGAACTCAACCACCTTAGCACTTACTTGAACACAATTACTGTTTGTAACCCTTGGCAGGAAGCTGTAAGTTTGGGCGAGTCAAAGATCGCCGATTTAAAGAAAATCTTGGAGACGCAACAAAGTGAACATGCCAAGGCTGAATTAAGCCTGAAATTACCCTTGGAAAATATTGAGAAGATCAATGCCAATTTTGATGGAGAAAGAGCCGCCCGGAAAACTGAGAAAACCACGCTTCTAAAAAGAGCGGAAGATGCTGAAGCCCAACTTAAACCTTTGATTGAAGAGTTGTCCGGCTTAAAACATCATATTTCCCAAATGGCAGCCACCATCTTTGGTAAGTTTAACTTGTGTTCAACTGAAGCAACTTAGAGATTACTTACTGTGCTTTTAACTGTCCTGGTGGCTCAAAATAACTGATTTCTAACCCGCCAAACTTGTTCCTTGATTGTATGACAGGTACCAGGAGTGCCAACCTTGGTCAAAATATGCTGTTGAAGCTTAAACTGTCTACTCTTTAACACAGAAGCTATATGTTGGAAGCCTGCGAACACTTGTGGCCGTATCAAACGGAAAGAAGCCTCCACCACTCATCAAGACTGTGCTGGATCATCTATCAATGGTGCCAGGGCAGACTGAGGAACTGAAATTGTCAACCGCCCGCTCAGGAGCTATTACTGCTCTAAGCCTGGCAAAAGCTTGGCAATCAGAGCTGGATCCAACAGAGATGGCTGGCGGGTGTCCAGAATTTAACGATGATGGATCTGTCTTTGAAGAAGCTAACTTTGCCAGGTGTGTTAGAGAGATGAGGCCTTTAGCATGTCAACTTGCGCACGAGCTGGATTTGACCAAGTATCAGGCGGCTTACAACAGTAATAATGCTCGTATCAAGCCGCCGTCGCATGAAATTGTGGATTTAACTCCTCAAAGGGGTAAGCAAGTTTTTACCCCTGACATTGATCCTTCTCTTATCCTTAATGATGAAGCAACCTTTAAAGCATTAACTGGCATCGACTGGACGTCGGTCAATCTCCAGATTGCAACCAACGAAGTGTCGGCACGTGATGAGCCGGAAACCTCAAGTGCAAGGCATCGTGAAGACATTAACCCAGCTGGTCCTAACCCGGAAGGCTCGAAGGCCGGCTCAAAGGAGGGAGTCAACTCCTGAAAAACTTTGGTTGAAAAACTGTCGGGCTCAGCTGTAGCCTTGTAATAAGTTAGTTAAAAATAGTTATCTACCCTGTCATGCCTTCATTCATGTTCTTATCAACTTGTGCTTGAGCAGCCAAACCTCTTTATATGCTTAATGAAGCTATTGATGCATGTTTTGCTTGTCAATATCTCTATCTTGACACATAATCCGTAAAAGATTCAGCAAGTCTGGTACTGGCGATTTATAGTCAAAATCCAGGGCGAGTTAAGAACCGAATGACTTCTGGTCAGATCCCATCGTTTAAAAGAGTACGCTGGCGGCTTATAGCCACAACAAGCTCAACGCGGAGCAATATAACCCAGATCTGTATGACCCGAAAACTCCTTATCTCCACATAAAAAGTTTTTACAAAACAGAAATAGAAAATATAAACATGTGTATCTCAAATATGTGTTAAGCCGGCTTGAAAGGCACTACCAAAAAAGATTGGTTTTGAAAAACTCAATTTTTTGCTTCAAAGAAGCTTGGCGTGATCGCCTTTCGTCCTATAAGCTGGCTCTCATGTGACATAAATCCGTTGTTTTAACCTTAACTAGTTCAGGATCTTCCGAGAAGATTGACTGTTAAGAGTACAATGGGCCACATAGCGGAGTAGCAACAGCAGACATGTGAGTTTATCCTAGCTCTCTGTAAGTCGGCTCTCATGTGAAAAAAGCCGCCATTTTAACCTTGACAAGTTCAAGGTCATATAAAGATTAACTGTCAAGAGTACGGCGGGTCACCTGGCGGAGTAGCAAGTTGCAAACAGGCAGGTTTAACCCATATATGGCATATAAAGCCGGTCAAGAGGGTATGAAAGCTAAACTCAGTGAGTTGGAAGCCCCCAAGTGACCTTATGATCAACCAATAAAGACTCATGCACAGAATATGAGATGAAACGACAGAGGCCCCGTAATTTGGGGATGACCGCTTTATTATGTTGATCATAAATAGATATGTACAGTAATGAAAGTATATACAATGATGGGAGCCAGTGGCTCGAGTGTAGTAAGGCCGAAGATGAGCAATGTTCCAGGGCCTACGGGTCTCCTCCTCAGATGTGCGTGAATCCTTGTTCTCACGTATGTCAATGAGATAATATGACCCGTTGTTGAGGTTTTTACTGACCACAAAAGGCCCTTCCCAAGGAGGTGAAAGCTTATGCATCCCTGTCTGATCTTGAATCAAACGAAGCACTAAGTCACCCTCTTGAAAAGTCCAGCTTCGAACCCTGCGGCTGTAATAGTGACGTAGGTCTTGCTGATAGATTGCTGAACAAGCCGCCACAAGATCACGCTCTTCCTCAAGAGCGTCCAAAGCGTTATGACACATTGTTTCATTGTCAGCCTCCACATAAGCCGCCACTCTGGGCGAGTCATGGCGAATATCGCTTGGGAGAACTGCTTCAGCACCATAGACCATGAAGAAGGGTGTATAACCTGTTGATCTATTGGGGGTGGTCCTGATGCTCCAAAGAACGGAAGGAAGCTCTTCACCCAACAACCTGGTGTTCTCTTTAAAGGAACCATGAGCTGGGGCTTTCTTCCTCTCAAGATCTCCTGGTTAGCACGTTCTGCCTAACCATTGGACTGAGGATGTGCAACAGATGAAACATCAAGCCTGATGTGCTCTCTTTGACAAAATTCTTTCATTGCACCTTTAGACAAATTCGTCCCATTATCAGTGATGATACTATGAGGATAACCAAAGAGAAAAATCAGCTTCTTGACAAACTGAATTGCAGTAGCCGCCTCCCAATTACTGACCTGCTCTGCCTCAACCCACTTAGTGAACTTGTCAACCGCCACCAGAAGGTGGGTTTTCTTGTCCTTAGAATTGAAAGGTCCAACCATATCAAGCCCCCAGACCGCAAACAGCCAAGTAATTGGGATCATCCACAATTCCTGAGCTAGCACATGATCTTGCCTTGCGAATTTCTGACACCCATCACACTTCCTAACAATATCCTCTGCGTCTGCATGAACTGTCAACCAGAAAGATCCATGATGAAATGCCTTAGCCACCAGCGATCATGAGCCGGCATGATGACCACAGTCGCCTGCATGTATCTCTTGCAAAATCTCGCGGCCCTCTTCAGGAGAGACATAACATTGAAAAACACTAGTCACACTGCATTGATGTAACTCGCCATTGACAATAGTCATAGACTTAGAACGCCGTGTGATCTGCTGCGCAAAATTTTCGTCCTTGGGTAACTCGCCACGAGTGAGATAAGCCAGATAACGCAGCGTCCAGTCAGGAATAGCATGAAGAGCCGCCACCAACTGTCCTTCAGGTTCAGGAATAGCAAGATCTTCCTCAGATGGTAACTTAACCGAAGGATTGTGTAACACATCGAGGATCACATTGGGGGGGGACCGGCTTACGTTGAGACCCAAGCCAGGATAGTACATCAGCCGCCTCGTTTTTCCGTCGATCAATATGATCCACCTAATAACCCTTAAAGTGACCAGCAATATTATCAACCGCCTGACAATAAGCCGCCATGAGCGGGTCTTTAGAGTCCCACTTGCACGAAACTTGCTGAGCCACGAGGTCTGAGTCGCATAGACATCTGACCCGGCTTAAATTCATCTCCTTAGCCATACGAAGCCCATGGAGCAAAGCTTCATACTCAGCTGCATTGTTAGTACAAGGAAACATTAACCTTAAAACATAACAGAATTTATCACCTCGTGGGGAAGTCAAAATAACTCCAGCCCCCGAGCCTTCCAATTGTCTAGACCCATCAAAGTGGATTATCCAGTATGTGTTGTCAGGCTTCTCCTTAGGTGTTTGCAATTTGGTCCAATCATTTATGAAGTCCACCAAAGCTTGAGACTTGATGGCTGTTCTTGGCATATATTTCAGATTATGAGGTCCGAGCTCGGTTGCCCACTTAGCAACCCGGCCAGTGGCTTCTCTGTATTGAATAATATCCCCTAAAAGAGCAGAGCTAACCATAGTAATAGGATGCCCAAGGAAATAGTGTTTCAACTTGTGACTCACCATGAACACCCCAAACACCAGCTTCTGCCAATGCGGATATCTTTGCTTGGACTCAGTCAAGACCTCACTCACATAGTAAGCCGACCGTTGGACTGGGTACTCTTTACCTGCCTCCTTGCGCTCCACAACAACTGCTACGCTGACAGCCTTATTATTATCCGCCACGTACAGGAGGAAAGGCTCTTTGTCTATAGGAGCAGCCAAGATGGGCGGCTCAGCCAACTGCTTTTTGAGTGCCTCAAACGTCTCATTAGCGGAACCACTCCAAACAAAATGATCTGTCTTCTTCATCGTCTGATACAAAGGGATTGCTTGCTCTCCCAGGCGACTTATAAACTGGCTTAAAGCTGCAATACGACCCGCCAAATGCTGAACGTCATTGACACACGCCGTCTTAGAAAGTGAAGTGATGGCCTTTATTTTCTCCGGGTTAGCCTCTATGCCTCGCTCTGAAACCAGAAACCCTAGCAATTTACCTGCGGGCACACCAAAGACACACTTGGCCGGGTTAAGCATCATTTTGTAGACCTGGAGGTTGTCAATAGTTTCCTTTAAATCAGCAAGTAGAGTATCTTTCTTCCTTGACTTGACCACAATATCATCCACGTAAGCGTGAACATTACGCCCAATCTGACCATGAAAACAATTCTGAACACAACGCTGATAAGTCGTCTGAGCACTCTTGAGTCCAAAAGGCATAGAAACATAGCAGAAAGCCCCAAAAGGTGTGATAAAGGACGTCTTCTCTTGGTCTTTGACTGCCATCTTGATATGATGATAACTAGAATAAGCATCCAGGAAGCATAAGCTCTCACAACCTGTCGTTGCATCAATAATTTGGTCGATACGGGGGAGAGCAAATGGATCAGTTGGATAAGCCTTATTGAGATCTGTGTAATCAACATATACGCCATGTGTCATTTTTCTTAAGTACCAGCACAGGGTTAGCCAACCACTCAGGGTGAAAAACTTCCACGATAAACCCAGCCGCAAAGAGTCGGGCTACCTCTTCTCCAATAGCCTTACGTCACTCTTCATCAAAATGATGAAGGAACTATTTGACCGGCTTAAATTTGGGATCCACATTAAGGTTGTGCTCAGCGAATTCTCTCGGTACACCCGACATGTCAGAAGGTTTCCATGCAAAGATGTCCCGATTCTCACGGATGAACTTGATGAGTGAGCTTTCCTATTTGGGATCCATATTAGCCCCCACAGTGAACTGCTGAGATGAGTCGCCAGGGACAAAATCCACCAGCTTGGTATCGTTAGCTGACTTGAACTTCAACAAAGGGTCCTGTTCAGTAGTAGGCTTTTTTAGAGGGATCATATCAGCAGGGTCAACATTGTCCTCATAAAACTTGAGCTCCTCAGTAGCACAAGCTAACTCTGCATAAGCTGCATCTCCTTCCTCACACTCCAGGGTGACTTTCCGATCACCATGTATCGTAACTGCCCCGTTTGGCCCTGGCATCTTCAGCTGCAAGTAAATATAACAAGGGTGAGCCATAAACCGAGCATAAGCCGGCCGTCCAAATAGAGCATGATAAGGATTCTTAATCTTGACCACCTCAAACCACAACGTCTCTGTTCTGTAATTATACTCATCACCAAAAGCCACCTCTAGTCATATCTTTCAAATAGGGTAAGCCGACTTACAAGGCACCACGCCATGGAAAACAGTGGAGGACGGCTTGAGATTTTTGTCTGTCAGATTCATTCGGCGAAAAGTATCATAATACAGGATATTGATGCTGCTACCACCGTCCATAAGTACCTTGGTGAACTTATAGCCACCTACCTGAGGGGCCACCACAAGGGCTAAGTGGCCCGGGTTATCAACCCGTGGCGGGTGATCCGCCCTGCTCCACGATATCGTGTGTTCAGATCATCTCAAATATTGTGGAACAACCAGCTCTATTGCATGAACCGCCCGCTTATGAACCTTCTGGTCTCGCTTGCAAAGACTTGTAGTGAAAACGTGGTACTGACCCCCATTGAGCTACTTTGGATTACTCTGATACCCTTACTGATTATTTTGCTGTTGGTAACCCTGACCAGACTGCTGATTCTGACCACCATGGTTACCTTGACCCTGATAACCAGAATTTGAGCCGCCACTACCAAAGCCGGACCCCTGAGAACCGGATCCTGACCCGCCAGGCGGCCCATTGTCGTTACCATGATGCTGGTTAAGGCTGTGATTTCTAAACTCCCTCATTATGTAACAATCCTTCCATGCATGGGTAGACGGCTTGTTGGGAAAACTATGCTATGGGCAAGGGTCATTAAGCATTGCCTCAAGATTGAAAGGCTTTGCTCCGCCAAAAGGTGGCTTACCATTACCAATGCGGCACTGGTTTTTATACCCAGCATTGGTGTTAGCCACTAGATCTGACCCGCCATCGGGGTGCCTCCGCTTACCACCATTACCCTGGTTGTTGCCATTGTTTCCTGCAATATTCTACTGCTGACCCTTACCGTTGCCATTCTTCTTGCCTTTGTTGGATTTATCATCATCAGAACCAGGGTCCTTCATGTTATCAGAGTCTGCATATTTAGTGAGAGCTGCCAAGAGTTTCCCCATGTCCTGGCAAGTGCGCTTGAGCGCCCAAGCTTCTGCTTAAGGGGGACGAAGTGACAGTTCTTCTCTAAAATCAGAACCGCCTGACCCGCCGCAATACTATCAGACGAGTGAATAATAGCAGAGACCTACTGGACCCAATGATGAGCCGACTCATCCTCACGCTGCACGTAGTGATCCAGATCAACAATCGTCAGAGGCTGCTTGCATGTCCCTTGAATTTTTTTGATGAAACGCGCCTTCAACTCCGCCCACGAACTGATAGAATTAGCAGGTAAGCCTTTTAACCACATACGAGCCAGCCCTTCCAACATCAAAGTAAAGTATTTGGCACAGACAGCATCATTGACATCCAACATCTCCATGGCTAACTCATAACTCTCCATCCAAGCCTCAGGAGGGAGATCAGCTGTATAATTGGGCACCTTGCTGATACGTCTCCAACGTATCTATAATTTTTATTTGTTCCATGCTATTATATTATCATTGTTGGATGTTTTACAATCATTTTATAGCAACTTTATATCATTTTTTGGGACTAACCTATTGACATAGTGCCAGTGCCAATTGCTGTTTTTTTGCTTGTTTTTTACTTCGCAGAATATCAGTACCAAACAGAGTCCAAACGCAGCGAAACTTTTTGGAGAATTTTTATGGACCAGAAGACACAACTTGGGCCAAAGAAGTACCAGAGGGGTGTCCCGAGGGGGGCATAACCCACCTGGGCGGGCCTAGGGGCCATGGCGTGCCATGGTGGGTTATGCCCACCTCGGTGGCCTCCCGCACCGCCTCTTCGCCCTATAAATTCCCAAATATTCCAGAACCCCCAAAAATAACCCTAGATCAGAAGTTCCGCCGCCGCAAGCCTCTGTAGCCACGAAAAACCAATCTAGACCCTGTTCCGGCACCCTGCCGGAGGGGGAAATCATCACCGGTGGCCATCTTCATCATCTCGGCGGCCACCATGATGAGGAGGGAGTAGTCCACCCTCGAGGCTGAGAGTCTGTACTAGTAGCTATGTGTTTAATCTCTCTCTCTCTCGTGTTCTTGAGATGTCATGATCTTGATGTATCGTGGGCTTTGTTAATATAGTTAGATCATATGGTGTTTTCCCCTCTCTATCTTGTTGCGATGAATTGAGTTTTCCCGTTGAGATTTCGTTTTATCGGATTGAATACTTTTATGGATTTGAGAGCACTTGATGTATGTCTTGCTATGAATACCCGTGGTGACAATGGGGTATCATATTGATTCACTTGATATGTGTTTTGGCACTCAACTCGCGGATTCCCGATGTGACATTAGGGTAATCGATGCATAGGGGTTGATGCATGTTCTCGTCTTTGTTTCTTCGATAGAAATCTTGGGGCACTGTTTGAGGTTCTTTGTGTTGGATTGAGTATTATGAATCTGAAATAGTTCGATGCATATCATATAATCAACGCATGGATACTCACGGTGACATTGGAGTATCTAGGTGACATTAGAGTTGGTTGATGTGTATCATTTGGTGTTATTTTAGTAAGAACTCTTGGTTAGATCGATCGGAAAGAATAGCTTGGTGTTATTTTAGTACGAACTCTAGGATAGATTGATCGGAAAGAATAGCTTTGAGGTGGTTTCGTACCCTACAAACAATTTCTTCTTATGTTCTCCACTAGATAAGAACTTTGGAGTGATTCTTCATCACACATTGAGGGATGGTTATATGATCCAATTATATTAGCATTGTTGAGAGATTGCACTAGCGTAAGTACGGACCCTAGGCTTGATTTTCAAGCATTGCAATACCGTTTGTGCTCCATTTTATCAATTGCTACCTTTCTATTTTTTATTGTTCCTATTACAAAAATCAATATCTACTATCATTACTACACTTGTATCACCATCTCTTTGCTGAACTAGTGCACCTATAAATTTACCATTGTATTTGGTGTGTTGGGGACACAAGAGACTTTTTATTATTTGGTTGCAGGGTTGTTTGAGAGAGACCATCTTCATCCTACGCCTCCCACGGATTGATAAACCTTAGGTCATTCACTTGAGGGAAATTTGCTACTGTCCTACAAAACTCTGCGCTTGGAGGCCCAACACGAGTCTACAAGAACAAGTTGTGTAGTAGACCTCACTTACGAGGGCCATTAAAATCTTTGGGCAGACGCTCGTTACGCAAAGCCGGTACTAAACACGGCACTCCAACAGACCTGGAGATTGCACCGGCTCCAACGAAGCTGAAGGGGTCACCGAAGGCTACTGATAAGCCCCTTGGTGAGCCGCCTGGACATCAGCCCTCGGGTTAAGGGGTGGGTTATTATTGCGGGGCGGGTTACGTCGGCGCTCACTGCTAGAAATTACAGGCGACTCAATACGCCGACTATAACTACGGCTTGGGAGGGGAGTTGAATGCACCCGATCACGACTGTATGAGTAAGCCGCTTGATGTGCAGTGGCCGTCTGTAAGAGCTCAACTGCATTCCGAGTTTCAACTGCGGACGGTGACTCACCAGTGATTGGAATCGCCGCCAGCCGGGTTGCTTCCGCTAACATGTTATCCACCGGGTTAGAAAAGTGCCCGGGTGGAGTCAGGGCACGTTGAGGCGGTGTCTGATTGGGGGGCGGGTTAGGCGCCCGCTCCTCCCTCTGAGCCGGCTCAGGCTGGCCTGGTTGAGCCGCCGACCGATTCCCTAGCATATCAGTGTTTAATTGAGGATTCACCCGTGCATCTGGAGTGCTTGGACCTGCCCCAGGAGTGTCAAACAAACGCCTTGGGTCATATATTGATGGTAGGCGACCCTGGTACCTTCTCTGGAATACTGCATTCGATGTGTTCTGATCCAAACTTCAGCGCCAAGCGTCTGCCTTGACACGCCCTGCCTCTGCGTCAATCTGAGCCTTCAGCGCAGCTGTTTGGTTGTTTTCAGCCATGATATCCTCTTGGGCCTTGGTTATCTCCTCACGAATCTTTGCAACCTCTGTGTTGTGCTCTGCCTGATTTGCCGCAGTGACCTCTGTTGCCAATAAAGCTGTCAAGGTACCCATGAGATCCAGTAGTACTTGAGTCGGCGGCCTACCTGACCCGGATCCACCAACCCTTGCCACGGCTGGGTCAGAGGCTGTTGTAGCCGCTGTTGAAGAATTGAGAGCCGACCCTGTGCCGGCCATGAAGATAGCAGCCCTGCATGATGGCTCATAAGGGTCCGGAATACTGTTGCCATCGAAATAGCCCCCAAGCCCGCCGTCTTGAAGCTAATAGATTGACTCTGTCTCCCCAGTTGAGGACTCATCACCTGAGTAGATGAGAGTCTCTCCCCCAGATGCAGAATCTTCTGAAAGTTCCATCCCTTGCGTGAAGCCCATGAAAGCCTGCCTCCGCCCGGCTTGGACCCGGGCGGGTTGCGTGCGCTGAGCCAACTCGACGATGTCGATGCATATGTCCGGCTCAGGCTCTGATCCGCCAATTTTGCCGATGAAGACGTGGATTGCGCCGAAGGGGACCCGGTACCCATTCTCGATTGAGTCGGCCTCGGGGCCCCAGCCAGCGTCGTCGATGTAGAGCTTGCCGCGGCGACTCTTGGTCATCCTACCAACAGTGTATCCCTTGATCCCTGGGAAAGAGCCCTTCAAGAACTGGAAACCACCGTGCACTGGCCCATAGTGGGCGCCAACTGTCATGGGGTTAACACGACAGATGCCCTAGTGAAAGGACTTAGGTGCGAGGTCATCGCTATGATGATTAGCTTGAAGGGGTTGAACGGGATGAAAGACACAGATTTACCCAGCTTCGGCCCCTCACGGTGGAGGTAAAAGTCTACTCCTCCTCTCGTTAATTATTGCTTGAGTATCGATTACAAGGGAGCGGATTCGCTTGACCTAGCAATCGATTGATTGTAACTTAAGTTTACCTGCCACAGGGACTCGCCTTTATATACACAGGTCGAGGCCCTGACCTTACAAGAGTCTGGGCCGGCTTATACTTCATAACCGATGCCGGCTCTAAATCACCTTGCCTTCTTGGGCAAGTCACCATTGGGCGGCTAAGACCTCCGAGTCACGCACCATCTTCTGGTCTTGGTTTCTTAGGCCTTCAACCGACCCACCTCGTAAGCCGCCTCCTGGCTCCGTGTCTTGGTTTCTTGGGCCTGTCTAAGGCTTCCTTGTTGAGTCGCCAATAGCCTAACCCGGCCCTGTTAGGGCGGGTCTCACCGTGGGGTTATATCCCCAACACAGGTGAAGAATGCCCCCCACTTGGCAGGTTACATGTTTCTTATGTGAAGGAACTAACCACTACCCATCTCAGTGTCACATTTACCCCATGGTGCAACAAACTTTCCAGAAGTAGAAGGAAGGAATGAAAGAAGCCCTCCGAGAAGGTATGGAAGTACCAGTGGTGGACACAAAGGGAGGAAAGCCAATAAACGCTTGCACCAAGTCATCCTATGCATGCGGAGAAGGACACATATCTTCAAATTGCACAAAGAAGGGAACAGGGTATCTTGGTGAGTTCCCAATAACAGAAGTGGAGTATGACCCACAGGAAATAGAGGAACTGATTAGTATGAAGAAGTCCACGAAGTGGAAATAAAGAACTCCCCATAACAACCCAATTTCTACCGAGAAAGACCTGAGTCATATCACATGTTTCAAGTGCAAGAATTCAGGGCACTACTTCCATGAATGTCGAGAAAAGAAGCTAAAAATCCAAGGAGCCTACATAATCACAAAGAAGCCCCAAGACATGTCGTAATTCATTTGTTTTTGTTGTAAGGAAGCACGACATTTTGCTAGGGAATGTTCAGATCAAAAGAAAGCTGGAGCTGAGTAGTTGAGATTTTGATATTGGTAATAAGTGTAGTAGGAAGCAATTCTATTTTCATGAGCACGATGAGTGGAGTCATGTAATGTGTGACTTGATGACCCACAAGTATAGGGGATCTATCATAGTCCTTTCGATAAGTAAGAGTGTCGAACCCAACAAGGAGCAGAAGGAAATGACAAGCGGTTTTCAGTAAGGTATTTTCTGCAAGCACTGAAATTATCGGTAACAGATAGTTTTGTGAGAAGATAATTCCTAACGGGTAACAAGTGTAACAAAGGTGCAGCAAGGTGGCCCAATCCTTTTTGTATCAAAGGACAAGCCTGGACAAACTCTTATATAAAGCAAAGCGCTCCCGAGGACACATGGGAATCGTTGTCAAGTTAGTTTTCATCATGCTCATATGATTCGCGTTCGTTACTTTGACAATTTGATATGTGGGTGGACCGGTGCTTGGGTGCTGTCCTTACTTGGACAAGCATCCCACTTATGGTTAACACCTCTCGCAAGCATCCGCAACTACGAAAGAAGAATTAAGATAAATCTAACCATAGCATGAAACATGTGGATCCAAATCAGCCCCTTACTAAGCAACACATAAACTAGGGTTTAAGCTTCTGTCACTCTAGCAACCCATCATCTACTTATTACTTCCCAATGCCTTCCCCTAGGCCCAAATTGTCAGTGCAACAAACCCTAGGTCTGTTGCCCTAACTGTGCACAGGCACGAGAACAAGATTACAACACCAAGGCCGTGTCAACATACAAGAGACCAAGATCTTCGAAGAACCAGCGGGCAGATTAAGAAGGCCAAGACCAAGACAGAGAAGCGAGACACCACCAGGAGAAAAGCATCCCTTGCCGGGCAGGCGGACCTAGCAGGGACAAGGGCTCCCCCGGAAGGGAGCATTCAAGATGTCCCGGCAGGGCCTGCCGGGACTCACGAGGGCAAAGACACCTCACCAAGCCATCTCACCACGACCCACGTCGTTGATCAATGCGGTGTCAAGCCGCAAGGTGACTAAGTGGCAGCCATTCACCACATGGCGGCCTCTTTCTACAGGAAATACCTACAGATGACACCCGTCCTGCGGCGTGTCAAGCAAGCAGGCATGAAGCTGGCAAGACGAGCCCGGCAAGGCTTGCCGGGTGAACAACGATGTGACGTTGAGCGGTGCATTTAATGCACTCTGTCAGCCTGCGGAATTAGGTATGATAGCACTGTTTGCTATCTTATCAGTGCATAATGACTGTTTTGCCTCTGTGGTGACCCCCTAACCTATAAAAGGAGGCCCATGGCAACCGAAGCAAGGGTTGGAAAGTTGAACACCCCCACGCTCGTACGCGCGTAGTCACTGCCTCCCCAGGGCGAGCCTGCAGGGCAAGTGTACTACGCTCCACCACCACTTTTCCACCATCAATCCACCAAAGCAGGAGTAGGGTTTTATGCCTCGCGGCGGGCCGGACCTGGGTAAAATTGCCTGTGTGATCTCTGCCGTGCTGCCCCACGTTCTTCTGCTCCTTGTGCGACGCGACATCCCCCCTGCCGAACTAGCAAGGGGCCCCTTGGCCCCATAGGTGGCCGTGGTTTCCCGCGACATCTTTGGCGCGCCAGGTAGGGGGATCGCTTGTGTGAACCTAAAAGCGTGTGCAGCGCGTCATCTTCATCACCATCTTCGCCTTCGACGTCGCCGTCGGCAATGGCGCCCAAGAAGAAGCCCGGTGCTACTGCTCACCCATCCACCTCGAAGGCGCCGCCGCCCGCAGCCACCAATGCTGCGGGGGACACGGAGGTGCACGAGATTGTGGACGCCGCTGGGGCTGTGGTCGGGGCAGGCGGCACCGTCACCACTTCCCCTGCGGTCGAAGCAGGAGCAGGAGACGCCGGAGGAGAGCAACATCAGCAACACCCCGATGGCCATGCTCCGCGAGGTATGGGTGAAGGGGCTACTCCATCCACACTCCTTCCCCTCGCCGACGGGCACAGCCGTAGCGATGGCGCTCGGTCCAGGGCAAATCGCCGCCCTCCGGCCGCCCCCACCACAGGGGTAGCCGCAGCGCGTGTACCTCCCCGGGATGAGTCGACCAGGCTGCTACGCCTAGCGGAGCTGCTGACCCTCAAGCGCCATCACCGCGCCACCATGCCATCCAGGTGGCCGCCCCGCAACAGCGGGGGCGTGATACGGTCGCTGCTGGCCCCGTCAGGAGCCGAGCGACGGCGTGATCTGCGTCATCATCGCCCATACCAAGTACTGCTATAAAGGCCATGGCGCGGGCTCAACTGCTGCTGAGGTTTCCGCCAGCGGCCAAGCAGATGGATGAATGGCGTGCCACCATCCAGAGCCTGCTCGGCTTCGCCGAGGCTGGGGGCTCGCAGCGAGCTGGCCCGCCACGGCCTCCCCAAGCAACGACAATGGCCTGTGCTGCTGGTCGTACGGAAGGGGCCACCCCCACGGTACAATCCCCGCCACGGCAGCCAGCGCGGACGCAGCGGAATCAAGAGCCTGATGGCGTCTCGACGGCCTCTTCTGACCCTCGAGCACGTCTAGGCCGGCAGCGTGCCCCGGAGGACCGGCGGAGGGGAGAAGCACGCGTTGTCATGGAGCAACGCCGTGATGCCCACCGCCGGGCCAATGGGTGCGACGGTCCCGACGTCGACGAGCCTGCACTCGATACCGGCAGGTACCTACCTTTTGAGGTTGGGTGCCCTGCCTTTACTCATGAGTTGCGGCAAGTCCGTTGGCTGTCCGTCCGCACGTTCAAGCCAGAGATACCCGAGAAGTACGATGGGAGGCTGAACCTGGCAGAGTTTCTAAGCATCTACACCATCGGTGTTCAAGCTGCCGGGGGAAGAGATGAGAAGGTATTCGCCAACTACTTCCCTTTGGCTCTCAAGTCCAATGTGAGGTCTTGGCTGATGCACCTACAAGAGAACTCCATTTCATTATGGGCTGATTTGTGCCATGAGTTCATTGGCGCCTTCACTGCCGCCCATCAAGAACCAGGTCGGCCCAGCGATCTGCAGCTTCTTCAGCAGAAAGAAGGAGAGACTCTCTGGAAGTATTTGTAGAGATTTAACAGAGTCCACAGAAACATCCCAAATATCCATCCAGCAGCTGTGATAGCTGCCTTCCAGTCAAATGTGCACAACCGAAAGATTCATTCCAAGATGAATGTACGGTTGCCCAAGACTATGAAGGAACTTTACACCTTGGTGGATAAGTGTGCTCGGATGAAGGAGGGAAGAAAACTACTCGGAGAGGAGGATTGCATTAATGTTGATTCAGAGGATGATGATGAGTCCACCAGTCAGAAGAAGAGCAAGAAGCGCAAGGATAAGACGGTAATGTCTGTTGAAGGGTCAAGTATCCCTAGTACCGGCAAGAAGGTTAAGGCCGAAACCCCTGACAAGGAAGCTGCCGTGTGCTCTGACTACCGGGAGGCCGCGACCGCCGAAAAGGCTGGGAAAGGTGATGGGCCGTACTGCAAGATCCATCGGACTAAGGGCCACGACCTTCAAGAGTGTTATCAGGTTGAACAGCTTGTCAAGAGACAGAAAGCAGAATATGAGAAGCGTGACAAGGAAAAGGGACAGAATGTTGGTGGCGGTAAGGGTCATGGCGGTGAAGTAAATCGCCCCGGCAGACCTCTTCGGAACAAAGGGAAACCCGCCAGTGATAGAGAGAAGGAAGCCTGCGGTGATGAGAGTGATGAAGGGGATGAAGAGGAAACCAGTGAGCAGGAGTTCTAGAAGGCCACTAACGCCCTATGCATTGACGGGGGTGCGTCCCTACACGCCTCTCACCGCCAACTCAAGCGGTGGGCGCGTGAGGTTAATGCCGTGGAACCAGCGCCAGGGGCCCAGAAACCACTCAAATGGTCACGCACGCCCATCATTTTTGACGAAGAGGATCATCCTGACCGCACCACCGCGGTAGGATGTTTGCCGTTGTTGGTCTCTCCAACAATCCGCAACCTCAAGGTCACGAAGATGTTGGTGGATGGCGGGGCCGGGTTGAATCTGATTTCCCCAAAGGTTATCAGCAAGCTTCAGATAGCAGAGGATGTGTTAAAAGTCACCGGCATGTTTCAAGGAGTTAATCACGGCAGGAGTCATCCTAAGGGAAAGATCACGTTGCCTGTGACGTTTGGGGAGAGCTGAACTACCGGACTGAAAAGATTGTGTTTGATGTGGTTGACCTCCCCTTGCCGTACAATGGAATCCTTGGGCGCCCAGCCCTGGCTAAGTTCATGGCGGCATCCCACTATGCATACAATGTCTTGAAGATGCCAGGGCCAGTTGGGGTCATTTCCATCCCATCGGATGAGAAAGACGCAATCATTTGTGTGGACAAGATGTACCGGGACGCAGTTGCGGCAGAGGCAGCGGCAGTTCCCGCCAAGGAGAACAGAGGGAAGAAGAAGGATAGTAAGGGCTCCGGCAAGGAATTCGGGAAGCACGCCTCTTCGGAGTGCGCTGCGCCTGTTGATGACTTGCCGGAGAGTTCCAACAGCAAGAGATCCAAGGTTGCTGCTCCACAAGTGAAGAAGGTCCCGGCAGGGCTGGCTGGCGTTGATGGTACTTTCACCATCAGCGCCACCCTCGATGACAAATAGGAAAGCGCGCTTGTTGCCTTCCTGTGGGCGAATATCAATGTGTTTGCCTGGCAACCATCTGATATCCCCGGTGTTCCCAGGGAGGTAATCGAGCACCACCTTGCTGTCTGCCCACATGCCCGACCTGTCAAGCAGAAAGTCCGAAAGCAGGCCTTGGAGAGGTAGCAGTTCATTACAGAGGAGATCAAGAAACTTGAGGCAGCTGGTTTGGTCAGAGGAGTGATGCATCTAACGTGGTTACCAAATCCAGTGGTTGTCCGGAAGGCCAATGGGAAATGGAGACTTTGCATAGACTTCACAGATCTCAACAAGGCTTGCCCGAAAGACCCATTTCCCTTGCCGCACATCGACCAGATCATGGACTCCACTTCAGGCTGCAAGTTGCTCTCCTTTTTGGATGCATATTCTGGGTATCATCAAATCTTCATGTCCAAGGAAGACGAAGAGAAGACCTCGTTCATCACCCCGTGCGGTACGTACTGTTTTATCCGCATGCCTTTCGGATTAAAGAGTGCCGGGTCTACTTTTGCAAGGGCAGTCCAGATTGGTTTTGGGCCACAGCTGCACAGAAACATTGAGGCTTATATGGATGATATTGTGGTCAAAACCAAGGACAGATCAACCCTTATCCAGGATTTGGAGGAGACATTTGCCAATTTGCGCAAGATCAACTTGAAGCTCAACCCGGAGAAGTGTGTATTTGGTGTTCCCTCCGGCAAGCTGCTCGGGTACTTTGTATCCCATCGGGGGATCGAAGCCAACCCCAATAAGATCCAAGCACCAAAGACGGTCAAAGATGTAAGGTGTCTGACAGGGTGCGTTGCCGCGCTAAGCAGATTCATTTCCAAGTCTGCCGAGCGTGCCTTGCCGTTCTTCAAAATCTTGAAGAAGGCAGGGCCCATGAAGTGGACTCCAGAAGCAGATGCGGCTTTGCAAGAGTTGAAGGCCTACCTATCTTCTGTGCCCACCTTGGTTGCTCCCAAACCGCAAGAGCCATTGCTGTTATACTTGGCAGCAACCAAACAAGTGGTTAGTACAGCCTTGGTGGCGCAGCGGGAAGTGGATGAAACAGAGAGTGAGCAAAGACCGACAGAGTCAGATAGGGATCAGGACAGAGGTAAGCACGGCAGCGAAGACAACCCCAAGGACACGGCAAGGAAGAAAGTGGTGCAGCGCCCAGTGTACTTCGTCAGTTCCCTGCTGCAGGGGGCTAGATCGAGGTACTCTGGCGTGCAAAAGTTGATCTTTGGCCTCATCACGGCCTCAAGGAAACTGCGCCACTACTTCCAAGCCCATGAGATCATGGTTGTAACTCGCTTCCCTTTGCAAAGGATACTCCGGAACCCTGAGGCTACTGGCAGAATAGTGGAGTGGGCTTTGGAGTTATCCAGTTTTGGTTTGAAGTTTGAGAGCACATCAACAATCCAGAGCAGGGCATTGGCAGAGTTTATTGCAGGATGGATGCCAACCCCTGATGAGGAAGTGCCAGAAATAGTTATCCCCGGCAAGGAGGCGCCCCAAGAATGGATTATGTATTTTGATGGTGCTTTTTCCCTACAAGGTGCAGGGGCTGGCGTGCTTCTCGTCGCTCCCTCCAGGGAACACTTGAAGTACGTCGTCCAGATGCATTTTGCCCGGGAAGAGGCAACCAACAATACAGCAGAGTATGAAGGGCTCCTTGCCGGGCTCAGGATTGCCGCAGAATTGGGAATCAAGAAGCTGATCATTCAAGGAGACTCACAGCTTGTGGTGAGACAAGTCAACAAGGATTACCAAAGTCCATTGATGGAGGCATACGTTGAGGAAGTGAGAAGATTGGAGGAGCGCTTTGACGAGTTGCAAACAGAGCACATACCTCGTGCGGAAAACAGCATAGCTGATCACCTATCAAAGTGTGCTGCACAAAAGCTTCCTATGGAACCAGGAACTTTTGTTCTCCATCTTACTCAGCCCTCCGTATCCCCAGCAACAATGGCACGGAAAAGGAGAAAGCTGGACTCCGGTAAGCCTCTCCCGGTAGAGCTATCCGCTCCTGGCAGGGACCCTGCCGGAGACAACTCCTCACAACCTGCCGGACCGCACCCTCCAGTCGGACCCATGGTCCCTGCGAACGAGGAATGTGCCCCCGCAGTTGAGGAGGTGCCGCTAGTCCTTGTTGCCGAGCCCCAGGGTCCAACTTGGGCAAGGCACATAGTCCACTTTCTCCAAACCGGAGAACTCCCCAATGACCAAGATGAGGCTGTAAGAGTAGCCCGGAGGGCCAGTATGTACCAGTTTGTCGATGACACTCTGTACAGAAGGAGGCCCAACGGTGTGAAATTGAAGTGCATCTGCCAGGAAGAAGGGAAGGAACTGCTGGCTGAAATACACAAAGGCATGTGCGGCTCCCACATTGGATCAAGGGCGCTGGTTGGGAAAGCATTCCGGCAAGGATTCTATTGGCCCACAGCAATCCAAGATGCGGTTGAGCTAGTCACCAAATGTGAAGCCTGTTAGTTCCATTCCAAGAAAATCCACCTGCCTACCCAAGCTCTTCAGACAATCCCTTTATCATGGCCATTTTCAGTCTGGGGGCTCGATATCCTTGGCCCTTTCCCCCGAGTGATCGGGGGCTTTGAATTCTTGTTCGTTGCTATCGACAAGTTTACAAAGTGGCCGGAAGTTGCTGCCGTGAGAAAGGTGACTGCTAAATCAGCTATCAAGTTCTTGAAAGATTTGGTGTGTCGTTTTGGAATCCCGGCAAGGATCATTACCGACAACGGCACCCAATTCATGAGCCGCGCCTTCATGCAATATGTTCATGCCCTCGGAAGCAAAATCTTGTTTGCTTCTGTCGCACATCCCAGAAGCAATGGGCAAGCTGAGAGGGCGAACGCTGAAGTGCTGCGGGGACTCGAAACAAGAACCTTTGATACGCTGCAAAAGCACGGCAGGCGGTGGATCGATGAGCTACCGGTAGTTCTATGGTCCCTCAGAACGACACCAAATCGAGCTACCGGGCAGACTCCTTTTTCCCTGGTCTATGGGGCAGAAGCAGTTATCCCCACGGAACTCATTTACGGGTCACCTCGAGTGCTTGCCTACGACGAAGTAGCGCAAGTTCAGCACCGGCGTGACGACACTGTGCTACTCGAGGAGAACCGTCTCCGGGCTGCTACGCGTGCTGCACGCTATCAGCAAGCCCTGCGTTGCTATCATAGCCGCAGGGTTCATGCCCGGTGTTTTGAGGAAGGCGACCTTGTCCTTAGGCGCGTTCAGTCTGCCAAGGGTACAAACAAGTTGACGCCGAAGTGGGAAGGCCCTTACCGGGTAGTACAAGTCACCAGACCTAGCGCAGTCTGTCTGGAGACCGGAGATGGCATTCAATTGCAAAACTCACGGAATATTGAGCATCTCCGCAAGTTCTACCCGTAAGGCGCGGCTGTCGGGCTCTGCCCGGCAGCCACCCTTTTGTACAGGCCTTGCCTCAGTTGCATGTAACCCCTTGTACAAAGCCAGGCGATGACCCTGAGCACCAGAGAAATAAACGAAGCGCTGGGGGGCCCCCGACCAAGTTGCATGCATGCATAAGCATTTCATGAGCACTTGCATATGCATATAGATAGGATCGCATCCATTTGCATATGCATATAGATAGGATCGCATCCTGCATCATTCTCATCTGCATAAAGCTACAGGTTCCTGCCGAGAACTCGGTTTATGCAAGAAGATGAGGAGATGAACCAACGCTGCGATCCCCGGCGAACCAAACAGATAAGTTCTACCTCTTGTCCATAAGTGTTCTGTAAGCTAAAACTTGTGCATAAGAAAACCCCGCCACTCATCAAAACTTAGGTGCTCCCATCCCTGGCTCGAACGTTGCTTCGACCTGGATGGTCGTAGTGGCCTTTGATGAAAAGAAGTTGGCGGGGGGCTGGTCCCTCTATTTCTTGCTGGTAGGCTCAGTTCCCCGGCAACGAAGGAAGGGTACCGGCAGGATAGCCTGTCGGGGAAAACTCGTTTATTTAAAATAAAGAGGCATTTCACCTCTGTGTGGACATATACATGCACGAGTTCCCGGCAAGGTTCATCTTTTTCATTAATATGCTGGTCATACAAGTACAAACCTTACAGAACACAGACATGGACTCGAGAGATTACATTATTTGAACTAAAATTTGGCAAATGCCTACGAGTTTAAGATTGAAAAAAGATAAGTGCCCCATGATGCCCTTTCTTGTCCCTCTCCTCCTAGGCACAGCAGTTGAAGGCGAGAAGGGCCAAAGGAGTGCCTGAGCAGAAGCCCGGGCCGTTCCCATCGGGCTCCAGGAGAGGTAGCCTGACGGGGACAGGGGAGCACCGGGGAACGCATCGATGGAGAGCACGACGGAGGCAACCCGCTAACCACCACCACCAAGGCCAGCAGGACATGGCAGGGCTAACGGAGCTGCAGCCCGAGAGGAAGCCTGCCGGGGCCCAGCTGGAAGGCTGCTGGAGGAAGCCGGGCGGCATCACCCACACCCCTGCATCCAACTCCCCGGCAAATCACCTTGCCGGGAAGTAGAGGCAGATGCAGATGATGGTGCCGCCGCCTGATGAAGATGGTGCGGGCGATGATCAGCCGAAGCCAGAGTCGTCGCCCTCCCGCGCACTGCCGTCGTCATCGCCGTCACTGTCCTCCTCGTCACTTTCGCTCGAAGAGGAGCTTTCGTCGTCGGTCGAGCTCTCCGCGCAGCACCCTAAGCGAGCTCCTGAGCGCCCGAAGATCTTGACGGACAGCAGGCCGCTCTCCATTAATTTGAACTGGAGAACGTGCCCTTTCGAGAAACCATGGGCACGAGCAAAGGTCTTCCAACCACGGCGGAGGTACATCACATGAGGAGCAGGGAAGTCGACATCAACCCACATGCCACCGTTCCCACCGCCCCTCATGTGCAACCTCAGAGCTCGTGGCTGTTCGAGCTCCATTTCCCGTGCGAATGTCATAGGGAGGCGAAGATGGCCGCATGGGGGTTTGTACAGCCTGATGATGAACTCTCGAGGCTGATCCGCGACATGGCCGTCCATTGGAGGGAGGACCGCTGGCGGGGGCGCGGCTAAGGCATCGCCCCGTCCCCCTCTTCCTCGAGCACCGCGGCGACCTCGGCCTCGCCCCCTCCCTCCTCCTCTCGTGGTGGGCTCCTCTATCATGGGATCAGGAGGAGGAGGGATGCGCTGTCGAGTAGAAGCCCTCGTCGCCGCCGCTGGAGTGCCGCCGCGCCCTCGTCCTCTCACCATGGCGAGTGGGGGAAGATTGCATGAAGGGAGTAGAGGTGTGAGTGAAAATGCACTGCTCTTCCCCCCTTTTTGTAGAAGGACGGAGCGGGGGGCTAGCCTTTTGCACGGGAAACGGCCGCCCCGTTCCCCCAATGCGGCCTCCCTGCACCTTCTGTGGCGCAAAGAATCAAGGCCGACCCTCTGCCCCAACCATCGATGCCTGGTTCTCGACCGAGGCACTCGTCCCCGCGCTCTCCGCATCCACCACCTACCACGACCAATGCATGCGGAACACGTGGCAGGTGCATGCGAGGCGGGGAGCAAGTGGGATGGCAGTTTCCGCCCCGTGATCGTGGGGCGTGGGCAATCAACGGGCCACAATCCAGGTTTTCCGCAGCATTACGCTGACGAGCGGGAAAACAGGAAACTAGCCCAGAGTCAAGATTAATGAAGAAGCAAAGAAGACTCCAAGAGATCAGCCTCTTCAGCGCCCCTGCCTGTGCACTTATTAGGACCTACCCCAATGACGCCTGGCAGTGCGATCGGGGCAGGCCCGGGGGCTTCTGTCGGTGCAACAAACCCTGGATCTGTTGCCCTGACTGTGCACAGGCACGAGAACAAGATTACAACACCAAGGCCGTGTCAAGATACAAGAGACCAAGATCTTCGAAGAACCAGCGGGCAGATTAAAGAAGGCCAAGACCAAGACAGAGAAGCGACACACCACCAGGAGAAAAGCCTCCCTTGCCGGGCAGGTGGACCTGGCAGGGACAAGGGCTCCCCCGGAAGGGAGCACTCAAGACGTCCCAGCAGGGCCTGCCGGGACTCACGAGGGCAAAGACACCTCACCAAGCCATCTCACCACAACCCACATCGTTGATCAATGCGGTGTCAACCCGCAAGGTGACTAAGTGGCAGCCATTCGCCACATGGCGGCCTCTTTCTATAGGAAATACCTACATATGACACCCGTCCTGCAGTGTGTCAAGCAAGCAGGCATGAAGCTAGCTAGACGAGCCCGGCAAGGCTTGCCGGGCGAGCAACGATGTGACGTTGAGCGGTGCATTTAATGCACTCTGTCAGCCTGCAGAATTACGTATGATAGCACAGTTTGCTATCTTATCAGTGCATAATAACTGTTTTGCCACTGTGGTGACCCCTTAACCTATAAAAGGAGGCCCATGGCAACTGAAGCAAGGGTTGGAAAGTTGAACACCCCCACGCTCGTACGCACGTAGTCACTGCCTCCCCAGGGTGAGCCTGCCGGGCAAGTGTACTACGCTCCACCACCACTTTTCCACCATCAATCCACCAAAGCAGGAGTAGGGTTTTACGCCTCGCGGCGGCCCGAACCTAGGTAAAATTGCATGTGTGATCTCTGCCGTGCTGCCCCACGTTCTTCTGCTCTTTGTGCGACGTGACATCCCCCCTGCCGAACCAGCAAGGGGCCCCTTGGCCCCGTAGGTGGTCGTGGTTTCCCGCGACACAAATCATGGTGAAGTGTCATGTAGTTGACATTCACATAACACCACTAGAGGAAAGACAACATACATCTCATCAAAATATCGAACGAATACCAAATTCACATGATTATTTATAACAAGACTTCTCCCATGTCCTCAGGAACAAACGTAACTACTCACAAAGCATATTCATGTTCACAATCAGAGGGGTAATAAATATCATTAAGGATCTGAACATATGATCTTCCACCAAATAAACCAACTAGCATCAACTATAAGGAGTAATCAACACTACTAGCAACCCACAGGTACCAAACTGAGGTTTTGAGACAAAGATTGAATACAAGGGATGAACTAGGGTTTGAGAGGAGATGGTGCTGGTGAAGATGTTGATGGAGATTGACCCCCTCTCAATGACAGGGTTATTGGTGATGACGATGACGATGGCTTCGATTTCCCCCTCCCGGAGGGAAGTTTCCCCGGCAGAACAGCTCCGTCGGAGCCCTAGATTGCTTCTGCCCAGGTTCTGCCTCGAGACGGCGGCGCTTCGTCCCGAAAGCTTCCTTATGATTTTTTTCCAGGTAAAAACCCTTCATATAGCAGAAGATGGACACCGGAGACCTGCCAGGGGACCCACAAGCCGTAGGGGCGCGCCCAGGGGGTAGGGCGCACCCCCCAGGCTTGTGGCCACCTGGTGGGTCCCCCTCTGGTATTTATTTGCCCAATATTTTTTTATATATTACAAAATAATTCTTCGTAAATTTCCAGGACTTTTGGAGTTATGCAGAATACGTCTCTCAGATTTGCTCCTTTCCGGTCCAGAATTCCAGTTGCCGGCATTCTCCCTCTTTGTGTAAACCTTGTAAAATAAGAGAGAAAAGACATAAGTATTGTACCATAAAGTGTAATAACAGCCCATAATGAAATAAATATTAACATAAAAGCATGATGCAAAATAGACGTATCAACTCCCCCAAGCTTAGACCTCGCTTGTCCTCAAGTGGAAGCTGAAATCGATAATCATGTCCAGATGTTTAGAGATAGAGGTGTCGATAAAATAAAATACGGACATGAAGGCATCATGATCATCTTTAGAACAACAACATATATTTCCATATAATTTCTTATGCTAAAGTAACAATTCGTTCACATGGTAAAGTATAAAACAAGACGTTTATTGAAAACCAACAAACTGTGATCTTGGTCATTGAAACAATTGCAATTTATCATAACGTCGGAAAGAGTCAATGTAAGAGCTTTTATTTAGCAAGTTTCACATACTCAACTATCATTTAGTCTTTCATAATTACTAACACTCACGCGATACTTATGAGATCAAAGTTTCAATCGGACACAGAGAAATATAGGGGCTTATAATTTCGCCTCCCAACCGTTTACCTCAAGGGTAACATCAACAATAATAGTTTATGAATACCTACATCCGAGTGGATATATATATCTGGATCTTCCCCCAACATATAGTGCTTGCCAAAAAGAAAAAGTATAAAAAGAAGAGGTGATGATCACCATGACTCTTGTATAAGGGTAGAAAGTAAATAAAAGATAGGCCGTTCATAGAGGGAAGAAGAGGTTGTCATGCGCTTTTATGGTTGGACGCATAAAATCTTAATGCGAAAGAACGTCACTTTATATTGCCGCTTGTGATAAAAAACTTTATTTGCAGTCCGTCACTTTTATTTCTTCCATATCACAAGATTGTACAAAGCTTATTTTCTTCACATTAAAAGATTATACATATTTAGAGAGCAACTTTTATTGCTTGCACCGGTGACAACTTTACTTGAAGGATCTTACTCAATCCATAGGTAGGTATGGTGGACTCTCATGGCAAAACTGGGTTTAGGGATTTTGGATGCACAAGTAGTATCTCTACTTGGTGCAAAAGATTTGGCTAGCTTAGGATGAGAAGCAAGCTCAACATGTTGGAGGATCCATGACAATATAACTTCTATTCGGATATAAAGAAACATAACCCATTATGTTATCTTCCTTGTCCAACATCAACCTTTTAGCATATAATATTTTAATGAGTGCTCACAATCACAAAAGATTTCCAAGATAGTATATTTATATGTGAGACCTCTCTTTCTTTATTACTTCCTATTAATTGCAACAATGACCAAAACTATGTTTGTCAACTCACAACAAGTTTCATGCGACATACTTTTTATATGTGAAGTCATCACTTCCCATAAGATCATTATATAATCTCTTTTTTTCTTTTTTTCTTTTTTCTTTTTTTCTTTTTTTCTTTTACTCAATATCATAGCAAGAAAGCAAAGCCCTCAACTCAAAACTAATCTTCATTATATAACTCTCGGACTTGATTACATAGAGGGAACACAAAGCAAAACTCAAAGCTAGATCATACTAAAACTTTATTCTACTAAACTGAGATATAACCAAAAGGATCGAACTAAGAAAAAAGATAAAGGTAAAAGTGTGATGGTGATACGATACCGGGGCACATCCCCCAAGCTTGGCAGTTGCCAAGGGGAGTGCCCATACCCATGTACTTAGGTATCTTTCTTCGGAGGTGGTGATGATGGAGTTGATGCTGTTGTGGACTTGTCCTCCATCTTCCAGGGCATAGGTTCACCATCATAGAAGATGAACGAGTCTCCGGGATCCTCAAATCTGCAGCCAAACTCATCCTCTTAAGTCTATATTCATACTCATAGTTTTGGTTCTGCAGGTCATAGATCTGGGCTTGGAGATGCTCGTTTTTCTCATGAAGCTTGAAGATGGCCTTCCCAATCTCACTAGAATCCAGCTTGTGGTCACGGGTAAAATCCGTGATCATGGAGTGATTGGCGCTGAGTCCGCGCTCCACTATCCCTTTGCACTTGAACACCTCTTGCTCCACCGCTTCGAGCCTAGACTCCACGCTTTCGGTCCTCCTTGTTCCTTGAACATCATGGATGTGAAGCACACCCTCATGCATCTCGATGGCTTGAGGGTGTTGCAGCACCTCCGCAAGGTAAGGGTTGATGACCTTCTCGAAAAACTTTTCCTTGGGGGCGCTTGGAGACGTCATAGCGATCTAGATCTGTCAGAAAAATAGCTTGAAACAAGAACAGAGGATATTGCCGTGGTACGGTGATCAAAACCTTCGAGAGATTATATAATGATTTTTTACCGACCGAAAGGAGTGTACTACAAGAAAACGGAGTCCGGAGGGCACACGATGTGGCCACAAGCCTGGGAGGCGTGTCCAGGGGGTAGGGCGCGCCCCCAGGGCTTGTCGCCTCCTCGTGCACTTTTCGGACTACTTTTTATTTTCCTAATTTTTTAAATATTCCAAAACGGAGTAAAATTGTTGTTGGAAAAGTTTTGGAGTCGGTTTACTTACCGTATCACATACCTATTCCTTTTCGGAGTCTGGAGCGTTCTGGTAGATATCCCTTATGTACTCCTCCGGTGTTATGGTATTAATAATATTGGTTTCAACATTTATGGGAGTACCTGAGATATAATGTTTGATTCCTTGCCCGTTTACCACCTTCGGGTTATTGCCTTCGGCGTTGTTGATTTTGATGGCATCGGAATGATAAACTTCCTCGATAATGTAAAGCCCTTCCCATTTAGAGAGAAGCTTTCCTGCAAAAAATCTTAAACGAGAATTGTATAGCAAGACATGGTCACCTACATTAAATTCACACTTTTGTATCCTTTTATCATGCTATCTTTTAACTTTGTCTTTAAACAATTTGCCATTTTCATAGGCTTGGGTTCTCCATTCATCAAGTGAGCTAATGTAAAATAGCCTCTTCTCACCGGAAAGTTTGAAATAATAGTTGAGCTATTTAATTTCCCAATAAGCTTTATGTTCTAATTCAAGAGGTAAGTGACATGCTTTTCCGTAAACCATTTTATATGGAGACATACCCATAGGGTTTTTGTAAGTATTTCTATAAGCCCATAATGCATCATCAAGTTTCTTAGACCAATTCTTTCTGGATCTATTAACAGTCATCTGCAAAATCAACTTTATTTCTTGGTTACTCAATTCTACTTGACCACTAGACTGAGGGTGATATGGAGATGCAATTCTATGGTTAACATCATACTTAGCAAGCAATTTACGGAAAGCACCATGAATAAAGTGTGAACCACCATCAGTCATTAAATATCTAGGGACTCCAAACCTCGGGAAAATAACTTCTTTAAGCATTTTAATGGAGGTGTTATGATTAGCACTACTAGTTGGAATAGCTTCTACCCACTTAGTAACATAATCAACAGCAACCAAAATATGAGTATACCCATTAGAGGAAGGAAAAGGTCCCATATAATCAAATCCCCAAACATCAAATGGTTCAATAACAAGTGAATAATTCATAGGCATTTCCCGACGTCTACTAATGTTACCAATTCTTTGACATTCATCACAAGAAAAACTTACAAGCATCCTTAAAAAGAGTAGGCCAATAAAAACCAGATTGTAATACCTTGTGTGCAGTTCTCTCACCAACATGGTGTCCTCCGTAGGCCTCGGAGTGACACTTGCGACGGATCCGTTCCTGTTCATGCTCAGGTACACAATGTCTAATAACACCATCTACTCCTTCTTTATAAAGGTGTGGGTCATCCCAGAAGTAATGTCTTAAATCATAGAAAAACTTTTTCTTTTGTTGGTATGTGAAACTAGATGGTATAAATTTAGCAACAATATAATTGGCATAATCAGCATACCATGGAGTACTACGAGAAGCATTTATGCAGCTAATTATTCATCAAGAAAGCTATCATCAATAGGTAGTGGGTCATCAAGAATATTTTCTAACCTAGACAAGTTGTCTGCTACGGGGTTCTCAGCTCCCTTTCTATCAATAATATGTAACTCAAATTCTTGCAACAAGAGAACCCATCTAATAAGTCTAGGTTTAGCATCTTTCTTTTCCATAAGATATTTAATAGCAGCATGATCAGTGTGAATAGTTACTTTTGAATCAACAATATACGATCTGAACTTATCACAAGCGAATACAACTGCTAAAAATTCTTTTTCAGTAGTAGCATAATTTCTTTGAGCACTGTCTTGAGTTTTACTAGCATAATGGATAACATTTAATTTCTTATCAACTCTTTGTCCCAGAACAACACCAACAGCATAATCACTAGCATCACACATAATTTCAAAGGGTAGGTTCCAATCAGGTGGTTGAACAATAGGTGCAGAAATTAAGGCTTTCTTAAGTATTTCAAAAGCTTCTACACGATCACCATAAAAAACAAATGGAACATCCTTTTGCAAGAGATTAGTAAGAGGCCTAGAAATTTTAGAGAAGTCTTTAATAAACCTCCTATAGAAACCAGCATGGCCAAGGAAACTTCTTATACCTTTGATATCTTTAGGACACGGCATTTTTACAATAGCATCAACTTTAGCTTTATCAACTTCGATACCTCTTTCAGAGTTTTTATGCCCCAAGATAGTACCTTCATTAACCATAAAGTGGCACTTCTCCCAATTCAAGACAAGATTAGTTTCGTCACATCTCTGCAAAACTCGATCAAGGTTGCTTAAGCAATCATCAAAAGAAGTTCTGTAAACGGAGAAATCATCCATGAAAACCTCAATATCTTTTCACAAAAGTCAGAGAATATAGCAGTCATACATCTTTGAAAGGTAGCAGGTGCGTTACATAAACCAAAAGGCATACGTCTATAATCAAAGGTACCGAAAGGGCAAGTAAAAGTAGTTTTTCTTGATCATCTTGTGACACAAGTATTTGGGAAAAAATAGAATAACCATCTAGAAAGCAGAAGTGTGTATGTTTTGATAGTCTTTCTAGCATCTGATCAATAAAAGGTAGAGGGTAATGATATTTCCTAGTATAGCTTTGTTTAACTTTCTAAAATCAATAATGATTCTATAACATGTGACAATTCTTTGCGAAATCAATTCATTCTTATCATTAGGAACAACGGTAATACCTCCCTTCTTAGGGACACAATGAACTGGAATTACCCATCTACTATTAGAAATAGGATAAATCATACCTGCTTCCAGAAGCTTTAGTATTGCATTTCTTACCACTTCTTTCATCTTAGGATTCAACCGTCGCTGATGATCAACAACAGGTTTAGCATCAGGTTCCATATTAATTTTGTGCTGACATAGAGTGGGACTAATGCCCTTAAGATCATCCAGAGTAAATCCAATAGCTACACAGTGCTTCTTCAGAGTTTCCAATAATTTCTTTTCCTCATGCTCTGAAAGGTTAGCACTAATAATAACAGGATATATCTTTTTCTCATCGAGATAAGCATATTTCAATGTATCAAGTAATTGTGTAAGATCAAATACAGGATCACTCTTGGGTGGTAGAGGATCTCCAAGAGCCTCAACAAGCAAATTGTGTTTAAAAACAGGCATTTATTTAAAGAAAATCTCATCTAATTCTCTTCTTTCATTCATGAACATATCATTTTCATGGTCTAGCAAATATTGTTCTAAAGGATCAGTAGGAGGCACGGTAATAGAAGCAATACCAATAATTTCATCTTTACTAGGCAATTCTTTATCATGGGGTTGTCTACGAAATTTGGAGAAATTAAACTCATGAGACACATCCCCAAAACTCACACTAATAGTTTCTTTCTCACAATCTATGTTAGCATTTACAGTGTTCAAGAAAGGTCTACCACATATAATGGGACAAAAAACATCTTGTGGGGAACCAAGAACTAGAAAATCAGTAGGGTATTTAATTTTCCCACACAAGACTTCAACATCTCTAACAATCCCAATTGGTGATATAGTATCTCTATTGGCAAGCTTAATAGTGACATCAATATCTTCTATTTCAACAGGTGCAATATCATTCATAATTTCTTGGTATAAAGTAAATGGAATTGCACTCACACTAGCACCCAAATCACATAAGCCATGATAACAATGATCTCCTATTTTAACAGAAACAACAGGCATGCCAACAATAGGTCTATATTTATCCTTATTATCGGGTCTAACAATTCTAGCAGCTTCATCACAGAAATAAATAACATGCCCATCAATATTATCGACCAAGAGATCTTTAACCATAGCAATACTAGGTTCAACTTTAATTTGTTCAGGGGGTGTAGGTGTTCTAGTATAACTCTTATGAACCACAGCTAAAGCTTTAGCATGTTCCTTTATCCTAACAGGGAAAGGTGGTTTCTCAATATAAGCAGTAGGAATAACAGGATCAACATTGTAAGTAATAGTTTCCTCTTCAGCTTTAATAGGTTATACGATTTTTACTTCAATGGGAGTATGATATTTAAACCACTTCTCCGTAGGGAGATCAACATGAGTAGCAATTGATTCACAGAAAGAAGCTACTATCTCAGAGTCAAGTCCATACTTAGTGCTAAATTCACGAAAAGTATCGGCATCCATAAAATATTTAACACAATCAAACTTAAGGTTTATACCTGACTCCTTACCTTCGTCGAGTTCCCAATCTTCAGAGTTGCATTTAATTCTTTCCAAGAGATCCCATTTGAATTCAATAGTGTTCTTCATAAAAGAACCAGTACAAGAAGTATCGAGCATGGATTGATCATTAGGAGAAAGCCGAGCATAAAAATTCTGAATAATAATTTCTCTTGAGAGCTCATGATTGGGGCATGAATATAACATTGACATAAGCCTCCCCCAAGCTTGAGCGATACTTTCTCCTCCACGAGGCCAAAAGTTATATATATAATTCCGATCACAATGAACCAGATGCACATGATTAAACTTCTGATGAAATTCCAATTTCAATCGGTTGTAATTCCAAGTCCAAATATCATCGCATAGCCTATACCATGTCAATAACTTCTCCTTTAAAGATAAAGGGAAGAACTTCTTCTTGACTTCATCCTCGGGCAAACCTGCAAGCTTAAATAATCCACAAACTTCATCCACATAGATTAGATGCATATCAGGATGTAATGTTCCATCTCCTGCATAAGGATTAGCTAGCAGTTTCTCTATCATACCCGAAGGAATTTCATAATAAATTTTTTCAGTAGGTGCAGTGGGTTGAGGGGCAACACTTTGCTCTTCCGGTCGGGGTGAAGATACCCCGAACAAACCCCTCAAAGGATGATGTTCTATAGTAACAAGTGACAGTAAATTTCAGCACGTAATATAAATGTTTCCTTACCAAATTCCACTTACCAAAGGCGCTTCACTCCCCGGCAACGGCGCCAAAAAAGAGTCTTGATGACCCACAAGTATAGGGGATCTATCGTAGTCCTTTTGATAAGTAAGAGTGTCGAACCCAACGAGGAGCAGAAGGAAATGACAAGCGGTTTTCAGCAAGGTATTTTCTGCAAGCACTGAAATTATCGGTAACAGATAGTTTTGTGATAAGATAATTCGTAATGTTTAACAAGTAACAAGTGTAACAAAGGTGCAGAAAGGTGGCCCAATCCTTTTTGTATCAAAGGACAAGCCTGGACGAACTCTTATATAAAGCAAAGCGCTCCCGAGGACACATGGGAATCGTTGTCAAGTTAGTTTTCATCATGCTCATATGATTCGCATTCGTTACTTTGATAATTTGATATGTGGGTGGACTGGTGCTTGGGTGCTGTCCTTACTTGGACAAGCATCCCACTTATGATTAACCCCTCTCGCAAGCATCCGCAACTATGAAAGAAGAATTAAGATAAATCTAACCATAGCATGAAACATGTGGATCCAAATCAGCCCCTTACGAAGCAACGCATAAACTAGGGTTTAAGATTCTGTCGCTCTAGTAACCCATCATCTACTTATTACTTACCAATGCCTTCCCCTAGGCCCAAATGATGGTGAAGTGTCATGTAGTCGACGTTCACATAACACCACTAGAGGAAAGACAACATACATCTCATCAAAATATCGAACAAATACCAAATTCACATGATTACTTATAACAAGACTTCTCCCATGTCCTCAGGAACAAACGTAACTACTCACAAAGCATATTCATGTTCACAATCAGAGGAGTAATAGATATCATTAAGGATCTGAACATATGATCTTCCACCGAATAAACTAACTAGCATCAACTACAAGGAGTAATCAACACTACTAGCAACCCACAGGTACCAATCTGAGGTTTTGAGACAAAGATTGAATACAAGAGATGAACTAGGGTTTGAGAGGAGATGGTGCTGGTGAAGATGTTGATGGAGATTGACCCCCTCTCGATGAGAGGATCGTTGCTTCTGCCCAGGTTCCGCCTCGAGACGGCGGCGCTTCATCCCGAAAGCTTCCTTATGATTTTTTTCCAGGTAAAAACCCTTCAAATAGCTGAAGATGGACACCGGAGACCTGCCAGGGGGCCCACAAGCCCTAGGGGCACGCCCAGGGGCTAGGGCGCGCCCCCCAGGCTTGTGGCCACCTGGTGGGTCCCCCTCTAGTATTTGTTCACCCAATATTTTTATATATTCCAAAATAATTCTCCGTAAATTTTCAGGACTTTTGGAGTTGTGCAGAATAGGTCTCTCAGATTTGCTCCTTTCCGGTCCAGAATTCCAGCTGCCGTCATTCTCCCTCTTTGTGTAAACCTTGTAAAATAAGAGAGAAAAGGCATAAGTATTGTACCATAAAGTGTAATAACAGCCCATAATGCAATAAATATCAACATAAAAGCATGATGCAAAATGGACGTATCATGACTCAGTGGTTGTAATAAATTCATGAATCAATAAAGTAAATGTGTCATGATTTCATATGTTGAATTGTATTAGTTGTTACTCTATGAACAAAGATCTTGACCATTTTCGAGTATATGAGAAATATGGTCTATGGATGAATTTGTGCATCTCATTCTAAGGGTGGTAGTACCCAGTGTTAACACTTGACCAATGGTAAGGAAAAATAAATACCGCAGGGTGGCGTTGGACAAAATAAGTTGGAATTTTGTGTTGATATGATGGTTTCCTCAAGAGTATGAACGAATGAAGTACTAATGGATTATAGGGGCTATAATGTTGAAATATGGAGCAATAGTAACTCCAAGGATGAGTGAAAGTTGTAAAGGTGTTGAAGTGAGCCCAAGATCCACATGACTAGGAATTAATAAGGATCAAGCACTACCTTGATGAAGGAAGTAAATTTGGAAGAAGTTCTGAATTGCTTAGCAAACGTTTCTTAGGATGAAACGAAAACCCTAGAGGTATAAAGAACGATAGATGTTTTGTTCAGCTTGCAGAAACAATGGAATTACCCGAACCCAGTTCGAGGACAAGAGAAACTTCTGCAATGCTTGTGAGAATGCCCAAGTGTTAGAATACGTGATTCACCGTCTATGTATGAAGTAATGATTCAAGTATGGGATGGACTGGCCCCCATACCAGAGACTTCTATCATGAACTATCATATGTTGATGGAAAATCAAAGAGCCTTAAAACAATAGAAGAGTGCGAACACGACAAGCCAAAAACCTTAGAATGGTAGGACGATGGAGTACATGCAAGTTTGTCAATCGTGGGAATATACAGTGAGATTTAACCCAGACTCATTTCCGGCAGGAGGAACCATTAATTGTTGACCACCATGAGATTTCGATACTTGTTTAGAATTAGCGACAGACCCATCAGCTAAGAAAGCCCACTTCGGGAGAACCTTACCACAATGAAAGGACATAAGAATTTGAGGAAAAAGTTATGCCTCTATAGAAAGAGCCCCAGAGTAGAAGTTACCATGAAGATTTCAGAAGACCGATATTGCCAACCCAAAGGATGGAGTACATGAGTTTTGTTGGAAATGTAACCATGCTTTTAAGGGTGGTAGCACCCCGGACCTATGTGCCGATCAATGGAATTTTCAAGAAGACCCCCCCAAACATAACCATTATTTCTAGCCTCTCTGAATCTCGAGGACGAGATTCATTTTAACGGTGTTAGTTTGTAACATCCCAAAATTCTAAAATTTGGAATGTTAAATTAAATAAATAACTTTGGTTGTATGTTGTGTAATTGATTGTATGAAATTGAGTGAAATTTGAAACTTTTTTTTGAAAGTTGAATGAGAGGGAATGAAATGACTTTCCCAAACTTCCACCTTTCATTTTGATCTCCATGAATTCAAATTCTGTTCCAACACAAAACCCTGTAGTGAAGACAACATAACTTCTTCCATTTGAAATGAAAAGGGTTGTCGAAAAGATTTGAATTACATCTGAAAATATTTGAAATTCAAAAACTTTATGCATCTCAATGATTTTCATCAGAGAAGATAAAATAAGTTCTTCAAATTATATGAAATATGAGTTGGATGCTTAAAAGAATCAAATTCAAAGTCCCTTTGAAGGTATTTGGAAACCACTTTCAATTTGGAGTTATTTGAATATCCAAATTTAAAACTCCCTGAAAAGTTATGCAAAAACGAGAGAAATAATATGACACTTCAAAATTCAGAGGCATTTGAAATATATTTGGCCTAGGAAAAACAGAAAAGATTTGAGTGGTTTGAAATTCAAATGCAAACCATTTAGGAGTTATTTGATTTTAACTCAAATTATTTTTCTCCAAAAATAAAATATATGGAAATTAGGGTAAAATGATTACCTTCAACAGAAAAATGGAGAAAAATAAATTTGAAATCATTTTGATATTTTAAAATAATATTATTTGAATTTTAAATGCAACAGTAGCACCGTTTGCATTATTTGAATTTGTGCATATTTTATTTGAACTTGAAAATAGTTCGTGATTTAGGATTTCTTTTCGTGAGCATTTTGGTATATTATATGCCTATATAATATTTTTATTTTTTATTTTTTTTTGTTTCTCTTTTTGCTCTCTGTTAAAAAAATAACTTCCAGCCAGGCCAGGCGCCAACCAACCGACCCAGCTGGCCTTTCGACCTAGCTAGCCTACGCCGCGCCCAAAAGCGCTACGCGTCGGTCGCCCACACCACTTCCCTCGCTCCCGCGCCCACTACGGGTCGATCCCGCCTCCTTTCTTCTTCCTCCCCACGCAACGCTCCGCCAGAGCACGCCCGACACATCGCCGGATCCCGGATTCATCGGGATCACGATCCCGAGGCCGACCGCTTCACCAAGATGCTGTCCTATAAAACCCTCTCTGCCCCCTCCCTCGAAACCCCCTAAAACCACTCGCCAAGGTCACCCATATCGCCTACCGTCACCGTTTGGATCTCGCCGGAGCTGAAACTTTCCACCGTCGAATTCGACGTCGGTGAGCAAACTCGAGATCCCTCGCTCTGTCCTTTGGTTCCGCTCTCTACCATGCATCATTTTGACATACTTTTGCCCCCTCCTATTCACTTTAGCCACGATCTCGAGCTCGTCCGTTCTCGCCGGAGCGCGTGGAGCGCCAAAGCTTCTTCGAGCTCTCCCCGCTCGTTTCAGACGTCCTCGAAGGCCACAGATGCCACCTCTTGAAGATTTGAGAAGACTGATATTGCCAACCCAAAGGATGGAGTACATCAGTTTTGTTGGAAACGTAACCATGCTTTTAAGGGTGGTAGCACCCCGGACCTATGTGCCGATCAATGGAATTTTCAAGAAGACCCCCCAAACCTAACCATTATTTCTAGCCTCTCTGAATCCTGAGGACAAGATTCATTTTAAGGGTGTTAGTTTGTAACATCCCAAAATTCTAAAATTTTGAATGTTGTATTAAATAATTAGCTTTGGTTGTATGTTGTGTGATTGATTGTGTGAAATTGAGTGAAATTTGAAACTTTTTTTAAAGTTGAATGAGAGGGAATGAAATGACTTTCCAAAACTTTCACCTTTCATTTTGATCTCCATGAATTCAAATTCTTTTCCAATGCAAAAGCCTATAGTGAAGACAACATGACTTCTTCCATTTGAAATGAAAAGGGTTGTTGAAAAGATTTGAATTCCATCTGAAAATATTTGAAATTCAGAAACTTTATGCAACTCAATGATTTTTATCAGAGAAGATAAAATGACTTCTTCAAATTATATGAAATATGAGTTGGATAACAGAATCAAATTGAAAGTCCCTTTGAAGGTATTTTGAAACCACTTTCAATTTATAGTTATTTGCATTTCCAAATTTCAATTCTCTGAAAGTTATGCAAAAATGAGAGAAATAATATGACACTTCAAAATTCAGAGGCATTTGAAATATATTTGGCCAAGGAAAAACATAAAAGATTTTAGTGGTTTGAAATTCAAATGCAAAACCATTTAGGAGTGATTTGATTTTTACTCAATTTTGTTTCTCCAAAAATAAAATATATGGAAATTAGGGTAAAAATGATTGCCTTCAACAGAAAAATGGAGAAAAATAAATTTGAAATCATTTTGATATATTAAAATAATTTTATTTGAATTTAAATGCAACCGTAGCACTGTTTACATTATTTGAATTTGTGTATATTTTATTTAAACTTGAAAAATAGTTCATGTTTTAGGATTTCTTTTTCTGAGCATTTTGATATATTATATGCCTATATAATATTTTTGTTTTGTTTTTTTTCTCTTTTTGCTCTCTGTTAAAAAAAGAACTTCTAGCCAGGCCAGGCGCCAACCAACCGGCCCAGCTGGCCTTTCGACCTAGCTAGCCTACGCCGCCCCCGAAAGCGCTACGCATTGGTCGCCCACACCACCTCCCTCGCTCCCGCGCTCACTAACGGGTCGGTACCGCCTCCTTTCTTCTTCCTCCCCACGCAACGCTCCGCCAGAGCGCGCCCGACACGTCGCCGGATCACGGATTCGTCAGGATCATGATCCCAAGGCCGACCCCTTCGCCAAGATGCTGTCCTATAAAACCCCCCTCTGCCCCCTACCTCGAAACCCCCTAAAACCCCTAGCCAAGGTCACCCATATCGCCTGTCGTCGCCGTTTGGATCTCGCTGGAGCTGAAACTTTCCACCGTCGAATTCGACGCCAGTGAGCAAACTCGAGATCCCTCGCTCTGTCCTTTGGTTCCCCTCTCCACCGCGCATTGTTTTGACATACTTTTCCCCCTCCTATTAACTGTAGCCACAAGCTTGAGCTCGTCCTTTCTCACCGGAGCGCGTGGAGCGCTAAAGCTTCTTCAAACTCTCCCCGATCATTTCAGACGTCCCCGAAGGCCGCAGATGCCACCACCGGAACCCCCTCTCTCTTTGGCGTCCGTGGGACACCTCCGCCAACCCCGCCGATGACCGGAGCACTCCGCCACCGGCGCCGGAGCCGCCTTGCTGTTGACCCGGACCAGCCACTGCGGTAAGGCGCCGACACATCCCTCCTCCGTCCGATCTTTTTTGACGGCCTAGATTAGGTCTAAGGAAGGGTTAAGTTTTTTATAGATCGGTTTATTTCTTCGGTTTAGATTGGACCGACCGGCGGTTTTCTTTTTGTTTAGCCAGGCTCACTATTACTTTAATTCCTGGCTATTCGTTCATTTAGCTACATGACAGACGCCCCCACATCCGTCCGATCGAGATCTTACCGTCTCGGTTAGATCTATTTTTTAATTTTTTTTCTACCAAGCGGTTTTGCTAGAGTCCGTCCCTATGCTCTGCAGCAAACAACCCACAGCCACCCACGTTCTGCCACGTGGCCGTTGGCCGATCCAAAGTTTTGTCTTTATTTTAGTTTCTATTTTGAAAATAGAAATAGTTTCAATCATAGATTGCTTATATCTTTTAGGATTTTAATCCAAATTGAGTGATTCTTTTTGCATTGGATTACGAATTTCATCTAGTTTCTGTAGATACCAAGTTTGGCCATGTTTGGAAGTTTTAATTTGAGTTTGCATGAATTTGCTTCAAACCTTGTTTTTTGAATATCTTGAGTTTAAAAATAGCTATTTCGTTAATTCTTTTTGCTAGTGAGTACTTGATATTCTGCCTAAGAAGTAGGCTTTTGCAAATTAGTTTTTGTTTATTTAAATTAGGGTTTTAGGCGAAGCAGTACTATTTTACATAATGTAGTGTTATTTTCTTTTCCCTTAGTATTTAATTGTTTTTAACTAAAACCTTAATGTTTTTTACTAAAACCTTAGTATTTAATTTGGTAGAACTTTTGAGTGCTAGAATTGCTTGCTAGAATGTTTGCTTATATGATTGCCATGTCTGTTTAATATAGATTTTCAACGGAGTGAGGAATAGTTCTACCAAGTCTTTTTCTGAGAACGTTATAATCTTCATGAACTTACCAGGCACGTTCACTTTGATCATCTGTTTCTACCAAGTTCTATTTGCATGTTGTATCACCCTTTGAGCAATTCCTCTAGTAGTGATATTGAATCTTATAGTTGAGTAGCATGCATGAGGTAGGAACCCATCTCTCTGTTAGCCCGTGATGTTGTTTAGTTTTAATGCTAGGCTAAAGTAGACGAGGTTTGGTATGAGTGCTCGGAAGTGGTGTGAGAAGGAGGACTGTACGTGAATGATGACAACTTCATGGTGGCATCTTCAAGGTCTGCATCTTCAAGCCCTCAAGACTTCAAGACTCGAGACAAGATTTCAATACACGCTACTAGGTGGAATGGATGAGCAGTGGCCTAGAGTATCCAGTGGTTAGCCTAGGTGTTGCTGGAGAAGCTCCAATCAATCACGTGGAAAGCTGCACCCAGACTCAAAGAGACAGAAGAATACTTCATGCCCGGAAGCTTACCTGTGCAACCACAAGTCACTATTTGCTCTGCCTTGGTTGACCTTAGTTGTGACTCTGGCTGGGACGCTGCTAGCAGATTTAGAACTACGGTAGGATTGGATGAGCACCGGACAGTGGTCAGGGGAACTCTTCGGAAGACCATGTTTTGTTCGTCCGGTTCTCAAACACCCTGCAGTGCGAGGACATAAAAGGAGGGAACGATTCTTGTGGGTAAAATGCACAAACACTCTGCAGAGTTAAAATCTAATCGATTAGCCGTGTCCCCGGGTACAGACAATTTGAAGATCTGGACTTGATCCATCTCAGAAGTCTCAACACAGGACTGATAATTAATTGTGGGCAACTTATAATTATTCTGGGTTATGAGACATCGGTTGGCGGAACCATGTCATTATAGAAAGCTCCATAGTAAAGACTCCTTTTTTTTCTTTGATGTAGGGAAAATAAAACCAGCTTTTATGCAAACAAAACCCAAACTCAGAGCCGATATATTCAATGTACTGACATACACGGCTGCAAACTCATGTTGTAGATACTTCTACGATGAGTAAGAGATATAGTTTAGAGTTACGGCCCACACTCAACTTGCCGATGGTGTTGATGGGACTCAACACCCTTTTGTTTGTTTCCTCTGAGACTTATGAGGTATATATTAGTTTTACATAATTTATACATCTGATTGCACTTTGATATATACATTGATGTAATGTGTGTGCCGACATACTAATCCAGGGATAGCACAGATACACAGAGGCTTGACCGCTTGAGGTCGGGTCACTACAACGGATTTACATAGACATATTATAGAGTTTACATTCACTCATTTTGCTCCATATATAGTCTGCATTGGAATCTCTAAAAGACTTATATTAAGGAAATGAGATAGGAGTACATTATGTTCCTTGTCGGGAAGTGGAGAAGGGCCAATTGTAGTCGACAGGTCTATTGGGTCTCTTCAGATGGATGCTTTCAACTATTCTAGATGGTCTGCCATAATATTTGGGAAATGCTAGGAGCTATGTCACCTTTGAGAGTATAGAATAATAGTAATAGTATCGTGCCTTTAGTTGAATAGAGCTGTCCCTGTAGGGGTCGAAGCCTTTCTAGCCGTACCGGCAATACAACCCCATATGTTCTAGCTAGTCCCACTTTCCTGATTTTACTCATGATGCTTAGGGTTTTCCCCTTTTATCTACACTGATCATGTGTAGGTGCTTCCTGTCGTACTAGCAGGACTCCACCCTTCAATCTAAACAACACACCACTCATAATTCCAAAGCTTAGTTGTTCAAATATGAATGTGACATGATACTGATATTAGTTAACATACACATTTAATTGGTTAGCTAAAGCTCCTACTTGACTTTTCAAATGCATGTGGCGACATATAACGAGACAGCAGGAATTGCATTTCTTTGTCATTTGTTGACTGTACTTTCTTGTCCATACCAAATCTTAGTTGTTAGTTCAAAAAAAAAACATCGGTTGCTAAGTACTCTTTGCGCGGTTTGCAGCTTCAGATCTGCCATGCCACTGCCACGGTCAACACTGTACTCATCATGCTTAGGGTTTCCCACTTTTATGATCACCATGAGCAGCCTACGTGATTTGTGTCGTAATAGCACTGCTCCACCCATCAAGGTAAACAAGATTAGTTGTACAAAATTGAATCTGATATATTGCTGATATTAGGAAAACAAAGACAGGTTTAATTTGTCACCTAAATGTTCCTACTTTAGTTTCGAAATGCATGTGAGCAACATATGGAGACACAGGAAGGAATAATATTTCTCTGTGCGCTCTGGTTTATCATGGGTGGGCAATAGATAGTGTATAGAAAGACTTGTAATATCTTCAATCTGCTTGCTCTTCTGCTCTTCTTTAACATGATCCTCTTCTCTTTTTCTTTAATAAGTACAGTATATTCCTTGTTGGCAAGAGTAGCAGAGACATTTGCGGTCGACAGGTCAGGTCGAATTGTTCTTCCTTAGTATATTTTGAAACTGTCATCTGCCAAGTATCATTACTTCTGGAACTCTCATATTTTCAGTAATAGGCCACATCTTTTCCTAATAATAATAAAGCGGCTATTGCTTCTGCCCGCTCACCGTGGTCACGTTTTTACAAAATAGTCCCTGTGGTATTGGCCAATTAACCGGCGCTCAAGATGTGTACGGTAAAAAAAAATGAATCGCTCGTTCACAGGATCCGGAGGGCGCAACATCCGGTCTCCTCTTCGCCGCCATCCGCGTCTCCCTCGCCTCTTTGCCGCCGGCCGGCCTCCAGATCCCCGACGAAGAAAACCCGGTGGCCGCCATTCTCGGCGACCAGCCGTCCATCGTGCGGGCCAGCAACCGCCACCACCAGTAGCAGGCGTGGCCGGAGATCCCCTTGCGGGGCCGGCGCCGGCCGAGAAGCCCACGCCCGATGAAAATAGGAGCGAGGGCGTCGCTATCTCAGACACCCCGCTCGCCTTCCCCGAGGACCACGAGCACGACGAGGCGGCGACGCCGGAGGACGAGGCGAAGGCCAGCGCTGCTTCGGCGGCCCACGCTGAAGGCAGGCGTCTACCCCCTGGGCGTGCTCCTGCTGGAGCTCCTCACCGGCAAGTCCCCGACGCACGCGTCCCGCGCAGCCCACGGAGCATCACAAAGAAAATCCCCCAATCCTCTCCTCTCTGTCCCTACAATCGCCGGATTCGCCGCCACTGTTGACTGGATCCGGTGCTGCCGACCAGATGCACCTAGCGGCTGCCGTATCCATCCTTTCCTTGGATCCACCAGCTCGACACAACCGAGTCGTCCATCATGGCGACCAGCAAGGTGTCCCTCGGCGTTCGGTCGTCTCCGTATGGCGGTGTCATGTCACCGATCGCGCCCAGCTCTATGGTCTCCACCGTCGGCCGCCTCCACTGTGTCAGCGACATCCTTGCTGCCCGACGAGACGTCCATTGCTTCGTGGAAAAGGCAACTCTTCCTCCTCCAGGATCGATTTCATCTCTAGCTTGCTCTGCCGCGGATGGATCTTCAGTCATCCGTGTCGTCCGTGTTGTGCTCCCGCCGCCGGCCATGTGTGAGTGGCGTGGGTCGCGTGACCTGCACACTCTATTGGCGGAAGAAGCAGGCCATTGCAGGCAGAGGAAACCGTGAATACCATAGCATGATTAGAATAGCTCACTTTATTGGTTTTGGTCTGGATCAGTAAACTGTGAATTGATATTTGTTTCTTGGTGCAGGAGCTTCAAGGCAATAGGGCTAGCAGGCTTCACGCCAACACATTCTACGATTTTCTTCCCAAATCTGAAATTATACATGCACTGGTGTATGAATGTTGACAATTTGATTGCAGCAGGGACGGGCAAATAAAGTGCAGTGCTCATCGTTGCATATATATTCAGGCCAACATCAAACTTCAGTGTGAAGAGCAGGCAGGTAGCTTCATGCATCATTGGATGTGAGAATTGCTTAATATATATTGGGAATTGTTTCTGTTCCTCGAAGACATTAACCGTAGCTTCTTATTAGTGCCTAGCAAGGTGAAAGAGCTATATTGTTGTGCCTTTCTTGGATTCAGATTCTTCTATTCCATATGGTCACGAGAAACTTGAGAGTATTTCACAAATCTTTGCCTTGCCAAAATAAGGGTGACTGCAAACTCACTTATTCTGTCCTATTTAGTTTCAGATTACTCACTTTCTTATTTGTGTTTTGAGTTTGGAGTTTTCACAGATTAAAGGTATGGTGGAACTGTACATGCGACAGCCAAAAGATGGAACTGTCCTCTCGCCCCGCCATGTCGTTGTTCTATTCCACAACTAATGACATCGGCCTCTGAAGCTGCTCACAGTCGCGGGGATAGTCTGACTTGTAGCAAAGAGCTGGCCACTGAAGATTAGTGCGTTCAGGGGCGAATCATGATCCAGAAGCAAGGGTAGATAATACAAAGTACAGAAAACATTTCCAAAGAGATGAGCAGAATACCAATGTGTGAAGAGAGTATATACATTAGCATAGAAGAATGCAAAAGTATTCATGGCATAAACAACTTAATTACAACATGGTAGTTGTTGCTGTATTTCCTGTTCATACTCTCTGTTTTTTTGTTACAATATAGCAATCCTTCACATCATTTGGAAAGAAGATCCCTAAACCTTTCTGTTTGTTGCCTGAGAAATATACGTAGTACTCTACTGAGCTCTTACTGAAATTCTAATAGTATTTGCTTTGCTTCTCTTTTGGTGCCAAAAAACAAATGAAAAATCAGTAAGTAAAATAAATTGTGGTAGTCTGAAGGAGTTACAGTTGGCTGCACAACGCCTGGGTTGGACTATTGTTTTTTTTCTCACTGACAGAGTTGTCGAGTTGCACCGTCAGAGTGTATTGGGAATCTGCTAATTGTGAGAGGGTAGTCCTGATGTTTAGAGCATGTGACCATCATGTGTTGGTCCATTGAACCTTGATATTTTTCTCTCAGAGAAACGCGGAAGCTTGAAGGTAATGACTAATGAGATATGTATTCCCGCCAGTGTTACAACCGTAAATTCATAATTATGCATGCAATTGTTATTTGATCTATTTCATGCGTTTCCTTGGTTATATTCATCCAGTTTTAAATCTAAAAAGGTGGACATTAGTCATTACTCTTAAAAATAATTTGTGGCTTAGCATCATGCATAAACGTTATTACCATAAAAAATGTAAAATTGGAGTCTTCTATGAAACTATTTTTCTTGCAATTCCTACTCTTAAAGTCAGAGTTTATAAATGGAAATGTCTAAATTAAATTCTGCTATTATATGTATTCATACGAATACCTCGACGCTTTTCAATTGTTAATACATAAAGCCCAATAAGCATGTCTCGAGTTGGTACACAAATAGAATCCCCAATAACTAAAAATAAGAATAAAATGTTTAAAACAATATCGCACGTAAGTATATTTAGACGGCATTTTTTACGAACATCTTCTTTTATCAAGTTAATATATCTTTTTATTAAGCAGAACAATGTTCAGGTTTAAGAAAAAATATATTTAAGTTTTAGGATAAAGTTGTTCTAGCTTCCAAGAATATTGTTCCAAGTCCATGAGGAAAATGTCCCAGATTTAGGAAAAATAGTTATCTATGGTTATGGTTCTTTCTTAATGAGTCCGTGACAACAATTAACCTAACCAGATTAAGATGTCTTGAATTAGTCTCAGACAATTAATACACCATCATGACTAGATAGCACCTCAAACAGTTGAGGTGGGAATACAACTAGGAAAGACGCAAACTGAACAAGCATACATTTCTCAGTCGTTTTGCAAAAATGGTCGTGTTGAAAGCACTGTTCTTTTTCATGTTGGGAATAATTGATGTGGAAAATGAAGCCATCAGTTGTATTTTGGGCCATACTCACTATCTGATAGGGAAATGTGATGAAGTTTTCTTCCATTGCAACAAATTTAAGGGCATGATAAATATTTTTCCCGTTGCAACGCACGGGCATATTTGCTAGTTACATCAATGCACACACCAAATTATAGCACACATGACATCTCTTAGAAGAATTGCATAGATAGCACATAGGGGTTTACAGGGACGCACTATTGGATTAGGATCACTTATGCATTACGAAGATAATCTCACTTATTTTTATGTTTTCATGCATATCAGGTATTGAACATGATCATAATGAATATGAGAATGGGCGCATGAGAGGAATATTGCGGAACAATCCACTGGCTAAGAAACTTGGCATGGTGGAGGATGGCCACCCATCAAGGTGCTTGCTCTAACTTGGCAAGGTTTTATTGGTCGCACGTATCTTGCATATGGCGTATTGCATTACTTCTACTTTGTTACACCACCACCTGCTTAGTTTAAGCATCATATATATCAGTATATGCCATGCCTATCCATTTTCTATACCTATTCCATGTGTCATCATACCATGTTTTTCAAGTCAAATGTTGTTCTTTCGTAATAGATGTCCAAAAGGAAGAGGTGAGTGTAGATCATGAAGCAGTACAAACTAAGTATTTGGAAAAGGCAGTGATACCTGATAAATCAGATAGATCAGCAAGCCCAGAAAACACATGCCCAATTGCAGCACACTTTACTCCTACTCCACTAGCCAATTCATGAATATGCAAAGATAGGGGCATTTGGTTGAAATTCTCTAAAGAAGATATATGCACTATAAGAAAATGGTTCATCATAAGTCTTTCACCATGAGTAAAAATTCACAATTAATGTCAATAAATGGATACACTATTATTCAAGTGAGAACTCTAATGGAGTAAGAGCGTACATGGAAGATTCTAGACTAAACCATAAATAGATACACTTTTATTCAAGCGTGATACTCTAATAGAGCAAGATCATGCATGGAAGGGTTCTATACTAAATAAGAAGTGTCCACATGGCTAGACAGTGGCTTACACTGACCTAAGAGTAATGATGAATAGTGAACTTGGTAATGCATATGCCCAGGTGAACCTCCTTGGAGTCCCCGTGCATCATATTGGGGTGCGCATGAAGCCAACCTTGTTCCATGACCAACTTGCCAGGAACGGAGCAGATCACCATAGTCTCATTTAGCCTGAAGGAGTCGCCGAGGTCACCCTCGTATGCTGGAGGGGCATCAATAGTGAGCACGCACTTGTACAACGCCCTCATGTCAGCGTCGGCGACGTTGCCCCTGACGCACACGACAGAGATGGGGCGGCGGCCTGCGCGGGCCTTGCTAGTGCCCACGGCCAAGAGGAAGACGATGTCGCCCTCCTCTGCGACTAGCAGGCATCAGTGATCCTTCAGCTACTCTGGCACGACGAATGGGTAGCACGTCTTGTACTTGACATTCTACGCAGGCCAGGAGTGTTTGCCAGACGGTGTCGTGAGGTGATGCACGAGGCTTGCCGGCGAGCCCTCAAATAGCGGCGTGTACTCATAGCAGTAGCAGGACGAGTGCGCGCATTTGGACCTATGGTCCGCTACCGAGTGGTAGGCGATGTACCTCTCGCAGCCGTCACTCTTGTAGATGCAGGACACCTTGCAGGCATCGACCAAGCCGTCCATGAAACAGGAGTGGCTGTAGGGGACGCCGCGCCCGCCGCATGGAGCACGCGGTAGCACCCGAAGCGGTAGATCGTGTACTTACTAGTACTCCCTCTGTTTCTTTTTAGTTTGCATATAATTCCAAACACCACGTACACATGTGCGCTGACCAGAAACACGGACTACGTATTACAATACCACTTTACATCTATATTAGTATCAATGTTAGTGGTCAGCCGGTGAAGTTGTAGCCCCTGGTGTTTTAACCTTTTTTAGTAATGATATCTGGCGATTGTTCGCCATGAGCCCAATCCTGGTGAATGCCCACATAACCGTCAAATTTCCATCCGACGGTGGCCTTTTTTAAGCCCATGGTATTTGAAAAAACTGCCACCCTTACACATGTAACTACGACGCGGGCGTTTGCAACTGCCATGTCTCCCAGCGAACGTTTGCCTGGGATTGGTGTTAGCACTGATGGTGGTTCGTAGTCGTTCCACGCTTAGGCATTGAAGTTTGTAACTATTTACTATACTACTCCGGTAGAGTAGAGTCCTACTCCACTATACTACTTAGGCACAATAGTAGTTACTGTAGTTCATTGTACTAGTAATGTGACCACTCAAGTTGTCTGGCATCGATATGAACCTACGCTGCTGGGATGTGTCTCGTAAGTCAAGTGTCGGTGCAACAAACCCCAGGTATGTTGCCCAGACTGTACACATGCTTGGAGGCAAGCTCGCAACGTCCAAGTCCAGACCAAGCAAGGAGAGATCAGCTCTTTGAGGAATCAAAGGGCAGATCAAGAAGATCAAGACAAGCTAAATGAGCAAGACACCACTAAGGGAAAGCCTCCCTTGCCAGGCAGGCGAGCCTGGTGAGGATAAGGTGGCCCCGAAGACAATCCTCAAGACCGTCCCGGCAGGCCTGCCGGGCACGACCAAGGCAAACTACCCTGCCAAGGCTCCACCGCTCCACCTCACAGCGACGCAAGTCATCAACCGGTGCGGTGTCAAGCCCCCAAGTGACTAAGTGGCTGTTATTTGGCACGCGGCAGCCACTTCCTATGGAAATCACCTCCAAATGACACCCGTCCAGAGACGTGTCAAGCAGACAGGCGAAAAGGTGGCCGAGCAGCCCGGCAAGGCTTGCCGGACACGCCACGATGTGACACTAAGCGGCGCATTTAATGCGCCCTGCTCTGTCTGTAGAGTTAGGTATGAAAGCACTGTTCGCTATCTAATCAGTACGCAATGACTGATTTGCCATTGTGGTGACCCCTTGATCTATAAAAGGAGGGCCATGGCAACCATAGAAAGGATTGGGACCCTTGTACACTCGTACGTGCGTAGCTGGTTCGCCCCGAGGCAACCCTGCCGGCCAAGAGCGCTGCATTTCCACCACAACCACCATCAATCCACCAAAGTAGGAGTAGGGTTTTATGCCTCGCGGCGGCCCGAACCTGGGTAAAAACTGCCCGTGTGATCTCTGCCGTGCTATGCTACGTTCTCCGCTCTTTGTGCGATGTGCTCATCCCCCTGCCAAACCGCAAGGGGCTGATGGCCCCATAGGTGGCCGTGGTTTCCCACGACATCTTTGGCGCGCCAGGTAGGAGGAAGTGCTTGCGCGAACCCGAGAAGCGTACACAGCGCGTCATCTTCATCATCTTCCTCATCGACGGCTCCATCGTCCATGGCGCCCAAGAAGAAGCCCGGTCCTGCAACCCATCCGTCCACTTCGAAGGCCCCGTCGCACGCGGCCGCCGACGCCGCGGCGGCTATGAGGACGCACGGAGACATGGACGCTACGGGGGACGTGGCCGGCACAGGCGGCGTCGTCACCACCTCCCCTACGGCTGAAACGAGGGCAGAAGACACCGAGGAAGGACAGCACCAACAGCATCCGGGCAGCCATGCTCCTCGAGGTACGGGTGGAGAAATCATTCCGTCTGCACCTCTCCGCCCGGCCGAAGGGCACATCCGCAGCGGTGGCACTCACTCTTGGGCGAATCGCAACTCTCCGGCCGCTCCCGCTACAGGCGCGGCCGCAAGGCGTGCGCCACTCCCGGAACGAGCTGCCCCAGCTGATGTGCCAAACGGAGCCGCTAGCCCTCAAGCGCCTCCACCTCGTCACCATGCCACCCTGGCGACGGGCTCACGACGACGAGAACACGGCGCAGCTAGTACTGGCACCATGAGGAGCCAGGCGACGCTACGGTCTACATCGTCATCCATGCCAAGCACCGCTTCAGAGGCTATGGCGCGGGCCCAGCTACTGTTGAGATTTCCGCCGGGAGGCAATCAGGTGGATGAGTGGAGTGCTACCATTCAAAGCCTGATTGGTTTCACCAAGGCGGGAGGATCACAGCGAGCTGGCCCGCCACGGCCTCCCCAGGCGACGACAACGGCCCGTGCTGCTGGCCTTGCCGAAGGGGCCACCCCCACGGTGCAGTCCCCTCTGCGGCAGGCTGCGCAGGGGCCACGGTCGAAGCCACGCGATCAAGAGCCCGACGACGTCTCGATGGCTTCGTCCGGGCCTCGAGCACGTCGAGACCAGCGGCAGGCGTAGGAAGACAGGAGAGGGGAAGGCGCGCGCGTCACCATTGAGCGGTACCGCGACACCCACCGCCAGTCCGATAGGTGCAATCGCCTCGACATCGACGAGCCTACACCCAGTGAGGGTGGGTACCTACCTTTCGAGGTTGGGTGCCCCGCCTTCACTCGTGAACTGCGGCAAGTCCGTTGGCCATCTTCCCGCACATTCAAACCAGAGATAACATAGAAGTACGATGGGAGATTGAACCCGGCAGAGTTCCTGAGCATCTACACCATCGCTGTTCAGGCTGCCGGGGGAAGAGATGAGAAGGTGTTTGCCAACTACTTCCCTTTGTCACTCAAGCCAAATGTGAGGTCTTGGCTAATGCACCTGCCGAAGAACTCCATCTCAACTTGGGCTGACCTGTGCCATGAGTTTGTTGGCGCCTTTACGGGCGGCCATCAAGAACCAGGACGGCCCAGCGATCTGCAGCTCCTCCCACAGAAGGAAGGAGAAAGTCTGGGGAAGTACATGCAAAGGTTCAGTCGAGTGCACATGAACATCCCAGATATCCACCCGGCAGCTGTGATAGCCGCATTCCAGTCCAACGTGCGCAACCGCAGGATATGTTCCAAAATGAACGTACAGCTGCCCAAGACTGTGAATGTGTTATACGCTCTGGTGGATAAGTGTGCTCGCATAGAGGAGTGAATGCGACTTCCCAGTGAAGAGGATGGCATCGACATCGATTCAGACGATGACGACGACGCCACCAACCAGAAGAAGAACAAGAAACGCAATAAGAAGGACAAGGAGAAAGTTGTGATGGCCGTCGAAGGATCAAGCACACCTAGTACTGGCAAGAAGGCCAAGGCCGAGGCCCCCGGTAAGGAGGTTGCCGCGTGCACCGACTGCCGGGTGGCCGCGGCTGCCGAGAAGGCTCGGAAGGGTGATGGGCCGTACATCAAGATCCATAGAACCAAGGGCCACGACCTTCAGGAGTGTCATCAGGTTGAGCAGCTTGTTAAGAAGCAGAGGGCTGAGTATGAGAAGCGAGATAAGGAGAAAAACCAGGATGGTGCTGGTGGGAAGGGCCGAGGCGGCAAAGTAAGTCGCCCGGGCAAGGCTCCTCAATCCCAAGGGAAACCCGCCAGAGGCCGTGAGAAGAAGGATTGCGATGGTGAGACCGATGAAGGAGATGTAGAGGAAACCAGCGAGCAGGAGTTCCAGAAAGCCACTGACGCCTTGTGCATTGACGGGGGTGCATCTCTGCACTCCTCTCACCGCCAACTTAAACAGTGGGCGCGTGAAGTCAATGCCATGGAGCTAGCGGTAGATTCTCGGAAGCCGCTCAAGTGGTCCCGCACGCCCATCATCTTTGACGAAGAGGATCACCCTGACCGCACCACCGTGGTAGGGTGCTTGCCGTTGTTGGTCTCACCAACAATACGCAACCTCAAAGTCACAAAGATGTTGGTTGCGGGGCTGGTTTGAATCTGATATCTCCAAAGGTCATCAGCAAACTTCAGATAGCAGATGAGAGGCTCAAGGTTACTGGCACGTTCCAAGGAATCAACCCCGGCAGGAGTCCTAAGGGAAAGGTCACGCTGCCGGTGACGTTCGGAGGGGTGTTAAACTACCGGACTGAGAAGATCGTGTTTGACGTGGTTGACCTCCCCTTGACGTACAACGGAATCCTTGGTCGCCCAGCTCTGGCCAAGTTCATGGCGGCATCCCACTATGCCTACAACACCTTGAAGATGCCAGGGCCGATAGGAGTCATTTCCATTCTATCAAATCAGAAGGACGAAGTCATATGCGTGGACAAGATGTACAGGGAGGCGGTCGCTGCTGAGGCTGCAGAAACCACTGCTCCCGCTAAGGAAAGTAAGAAAATGAAGAGAGCTAGCAAGGATGCTAGCAAGGAATCCGGGAAGCATGCCTCTCCGGAGTGTGCTGCACCTGTTGATGACTTGCCGGAGAGTTCCAATAGCAAGAGATCCAAAGCTGCTGCACCTGCTGTGAAGAAGGTCCCTGCAGGGCTGGCTAGCGCTGATGGTACCTTCACTATCAGTGCCATCCTTGATGACAAATAGGAAAGCGCGCTCATTGCCTTCTTGCGGGCGAATATCGATGTGTTTGCCTGGCAACCATCTGATATCCCCGGTGTTCCCAGGGAGGTAATCGAGCACCACCTTGTTGTCTGCCCGCATGCTCGGCCCGTCAAGCAGAAGGTCCGGAAGCAAGCTTTGGAGCGGCAACAATTTATTGCCGAGGAGATCAAGAAACTTGAGGCAGCTGGTCTGGTCAGAGGAGTGCTGCATCCAACATGGTTGGCAAATCCTGTGGTGGTACGCAAGGCTAATGGGAAATGGAGGCTTTGCATAGATTTTACGGATCTGAACAAGGCATGCCCGAAGGACCCATTTCCCTTACCGCGCATCGACCAGATTGTGGATTCCACTTCCGGGTGTGACCTGCTTTCCCTTCTGGATGCCTACTCTGGATACCACCAGATTTTCATGTCCGAGGAAGACGAAGAGAAGACCGCATTCATAACCCCATGTGGCACGTACTACTTTGTACGGATGCCCTTCGGGTTAAAGAGTGCCGCATCCACTTTTGCAAGAGCAGTATAGATTGGCTTTGAATCCTAGCTGCACAAAAACATTGAAGCTTACATGGATGATATTGTGGTCAAGACCAAGGACAGATGAACCCTCATCCAGGATTTGGAAGAAACCTTTGCTAATCTGCGCATGATCAACTTGAAGCTGAACCCAGAGAAGTGTGTGTTTGGAGTTCCCTCCGGCAAGCTACTTGGCTTCTTTGTGTCTCATCGAGGGATAGAGGCCAACCCCGACAAGATCAAGGCTATCGAGCAAATTCAAGCACCCAAGACAGTCAAGGACGTGAGGCGTTTGACTGGATGCGTGGCTGCACTGAGCAGGTTCATTTCCAAGTCTTCCGAGCGCGCCCTGCCATTCTTCAAAATCTTGAAGAAGGCAGGACCCGTGAAGTGGACTCCAGAGGCAGACGCTGCGCTGCAAGATTTGAAGACCTATCTTTCCTCTGTGCCCATCTTGGTCGCTCGCAAACCACAAGAGCCGTTGCTGCTATACTTAGCGGCAACCAATCAAGTGGTTAGTGCGGCACTGGTGGAGCAGCGGGAAGTGGATGATGCGGCTGCCACAACCACTGTCCCCTCTGAAGAGGAAAGCGAACCAGTCCCGGCAAGACCAGAGTCAGTCCAGAGCGAAGAAAGGCAGGGCAGCGAAAGCAGTTCTATGGTTGTGGCAAAGAAGAAAGTGGTGCAGTGCCCAGTGTACTTCGTCAACTCCCTGTTACAGGGTGCTAGATTGAGGTACTCTGGCATGCAAAAGTTGATTTTTGGCCTCATCATGGCCTCAAGGAAACTGCACCACTACTTCCAAGCCCACGAGATCACAGTTGTCACCCACTTCCCCTTGCAACGCATACTCCGAAACCCCGAGGCCACCGGCAGGATTGTGGAATGGGCTTTGGAGTTGTCCAGCTTTGGTCTGAAGTTTGAAAGCACGTCGACTATTTAGAGCAGAGTACTAGCAGAGTTCATCGTAGAGTGGACACCAACTCCTGATGAAGAAGTGTTGGGGACAGTTATCCCCGGCAAGGAAGCGCCCCAAGAATGGATTATGTATTTCGATGGTGCCTTCTCCTTACAAGGTGCAAGGGCTGGCATGCTTCTTGTTGCCCCCACTGGGGAGCACCTTAAGTGCGTCGTCCAGATGCACTTTCCCCGGGAGAAGGCTACCAACAATACTGCAGAGTATGAAGGGCTCCTTGCCGGGCTTAGGATTGCAACAGAACTGGGAATCAAGAAGCTGATCATCCGTGGAGATTCACAACTTGTGGTGAGACAAGTCAACAAAGATTACCAAAGCCCATTGATGGAGGCATACGTCGAGGAAGTGAGAAAGTTGGAGTAGCGCTTTGACGGGTTGCAAATAGAGCACGTGCCCCGTGCGGAAAACAGCATTGCTGATCATCTGTCAAAGTGCGCTGCGCAAAAACTCCCTGTGGAACCAGGGACTTTTGTTCTCCATCTGACTCAGCCCTCCGTATCCCCGGCAACAATTTCCAGAAAGAGGAGGAAACTGGACTCCGGCAAGCCTCACCCAGCAGAGCCTCCCAAGGCTCTCGGCAGAGAGCTTGGCAGGAACAACTCCCCTTCGATTAGGGAGCTGCACCATCCCGCCAGACCACCGGTCCCTGCGGTCGAGAAGTGCGTTCCTGCGAATGAGGACATGCCGCTGGTCCTTGTTGCCGAGCCCCTGGCCCCAACCTGGGCACGACACATACTCCATTTCCTCCAAACTTGAGAACTCCCCGAAGAGCAAGAAGAAGCTGAAAGAGTAGCCCGGAGGGCCAGTATGTATCAGTTCGTTGATGACAAGCTGCACAGAAGGAGGCCCAACGGTGTGAAATTGAAGTGCATTTGCTGGGAGGAAGGAAAGGAAATGTTGGCATAGGTACACAAAGGTATGTGCGGCTCACACATTGGATCAAGGGCTCTGGTTGGAAAAGCCTTCCGGCAAGGTTTCTATTGGCCCACAGCCCTCCAAGATGTAGTTGAGCTCGTCACCAAATGTGAAGCCTGCCAGTTCCACTCCAAAAACATCCATCAGCCTGCCCAAGCTCTTCAGACGATCCCTTTGTCATGGCCCTTCTCGGTCTGGGGGCTCGATATCTTGGGCACCTTCCCCCGTGCTACCGGGGGCTTTGAGTTCTTGTTCGTCGCTATCGACAAGTTCACAAAGTGGCCAGAGGTGGAGCCCGTGAGAAAGGTGACCGCACAGTCAGCTATCAAGTTCTTGAAAGGATTGGTGTGCCGCTTCGGGGTGCCTGCCCGAATCATCACGAACAATGGCACCCAATTCACGAGCCACGCCTTCATGCAATATGTTCATGCCCTCAGAAGCAAGAGCTCTTTTGCCTCTGTCGCCCATCCCAGAAGCAACGGACAAGCTGAGAGGGCGAACGCCGAAGTGCTGCGAGGTCTCAAGACAAGAACCTTTGATAGACTGCAGAAGTGTGGCAGGCGATGGATCGATGAGCTGCCAGTGGTTCTTTGGTCCCTCAAAACGACACCAAATCGAGCTACCGGGCAGACTCCCTTCTCCCTAGTCTATGGGGCAAAAGCAGTTATCCCCACAGAACTCATATTCGGATCTCCTCGAGTGCTTGCCTATGATGAAGTAGTGCAGGAACGGCACCGGCGTGATGACGCTGTGCTACTTGAGGAGAACTGTCTCCGGGCCGCTACGCGTGCTGCACGCTACCAGCAAGCCCTGCGTCGCTATCACAGCCGCAGGGTTCGTGCCCGGGGTTTTGAGGAAGGCGACCTTGTCCTTAGGCATGTTCAGTCCGCCAAGGGTACAAACAAGTTGACGTTGAAGTGGGAAGGCCCTTACTGGGTAGTACGAGTCACCAGACCTGGCGTAGTCCGTCTGGAGACCGGAGATGGCATTCAGTTGCAATACTCATGGAACATTGAGCATCTCCGTAAGTTCTACCCGTAAGGCGCGGCTGTCGGGCCCTGCCCGGCAGCCACCCTTTTGTACAAGCCTTGCCGATGTTGCATGTAACCCCTTGTACAAAGCCAGGCGCAGACCCTGAGCAACAGAAATAAACGAAGCGCTGGGGGGCCCCCAAAACTTGCATGCATGCATAAGCATAGCATGATCATGTAGATGAGGTCGCATGAGGCATTGTTTTCATGTGCAATAATTTGCAGGGTTCTTGCCGTGGACTCGGTCCCAAAAAGAAGGAATGAAGACGAGCCTACGTGATGATCCTCGGCAAGCCAAACAGATAAGTTCTCTTCTTATCCTTACGTGTTCCGTAAGTAGAAACTTGTGCATATGAAAACCCCGTCACCTTCGAAACTTAGGTGGTCCCATCCTTTGAATCGAACGTTGCTTCGGTCAGGATGGTCGCACTGGCCTTTGGCGAAGAAGGCTTGCCGGGGTGCTGGTCCCTCTTTCCGATTTGTGCCCGGTAGGCTTAGCCCCACGGCAACAATTCGAGGGTACCGGCAGGATAGGTTATCGGAGATACCTTGTTTACTTGGACGTATAGAGGCATTTCACCTCTGCATGGGTATGATGCATGCACAAGTGCCCAGCAAAGCTTGTCTTTTTCATTAATATGCTGATGAACAAGTACAGGTCTTACAGAACACCAACATGGATAAAGAAGAGTACATTATTTAGACTAAAGTTTGGCAAGGGCCTACATATTTTAGATTGAAAAAAGACAAGTGCCCCGTAATCCCTTTCTTGTCCCTCTCCTCCTAGGCACTGCGGTGGAAGAGGAAGAGGGCAAAAGGAGTGCCTCAGCAAGACGCCCCACTCGACCCCGTCAGGACCTGCCGGGTGCAGCCTGACAAGATCGAGAGTGGCGAGGCTGCGAAGGAGAGGGGCGGAAGGAGCAGCTCGGCGGTGCCCTGGTCACCACCTCCAGGACCAGCCAGAAGCACCAGCAAAAGCATCGGTGGGGACAACCACCGGAGCTCAGCTGGAAGACTGCTGGAGGAGGCGAAAGCACCAAGAGAGCGCCCCCTGGTAACCAAGAGGCCGGTAATGATGGTGCTGGGGAGGGAGGGGAAGAACAGAAAGACGAGGCAGCAGGTCGGCAATACGAGACAAAGGCGTCGGTGCACTTTTTTACTATTGCTACTTGTTACTTGTTATGAACTATCTGTCACCGCTACTTTCAGTACTTGCAGATAATACCTTGCTGAAAACCGCTTATCATTTCCTTCTGCTCCTTGTTGGCTTCGACACTCTGACTTATCGAAAGGACTACAATTGATCTCCTACACTTGTGGGTCATCACATGGCACCTAAACATGCACCCAAGGACACATATATCATTTTTGAACACATTTTGGTGCACTAGAGCATGTGCACGTAGTTCAAATTTGAATTATGCACATTAAATGCTTAGAAAACTGAGTTAATGTATAAAAATGTCCAAATGAACACTGAATAATTCCAAATTATAACATGACCCTCCTATTGGTCTATGTTGCCTCTAGAAAAATATTCAAGGTGAGAAGAGGCAACGATTGTTGGTTCATTTACAAAGGTGACAGATTCCCTACGGGAACCACGAGGCTTCTTGTGAGAAGCTCTAGTTTGTGAGAAGCTTATACAAAAACCTGTCCCAAATGGGATAAAAAAAATTACCACAGCATTTTGGTACCATTTCCTTACACCATGCCAAGTTTCATTAATTTCAGACGAGTTTTGGATTTATTGGAATTTAAAAAACAAGTTTCTCAATGTTTGCCGCCGAGCCACGATGCCGACGTGTTTGAAATTCATTTTCATTTCTTGCATGGGACCTAAACATGCACCCTAGGACACTTATTTGATTTTTTCAACCCATTTTGGTTCACCGGAGCATGTGCCTGTAGTTCAAATTTGAATTATGCACATTAAATGTATATCAAACTCAGTTAATGTATAAAAATGTCCAAATGAACCCTGAATAATTCCAAATTTTAACACGACAGTTCTATTGTTGCATTTTCACTGCAGATAAATGTTCTTGCAATTCAACACCGTCCTTTGCCACTATGACCCCGTATTGTATTTGAAATCAAAAAGAAAAATCAAGTACATCACACACAGTTTATTATCACGAACCATGTGAGATGCAGTACAAAATATCTTGGACCACCCTCATATATGGCTTACGCCAGAAGGTTCATCGGCGACAGTTGACCACCGGTGCGGTAACCACACTAGCTCCCCAATAACATTTTATTGTTCAGTCATCGTCGGTCAAAGATGGGGACATGGGCCCGTGTCGTGTGGGCAACTTCGTTGGTCCAATCCGGTGAGAGCGCGGCCATAGCCGCCATGGGTGTGTTCAAAACCTACAGGAGTGCGTCTGCAATCTATGACCGAACGGCTATGACAGCTGAAACGACAGCTGCTACAGCTCAGATGGCAGTAGCAACATCTGCGACTGGGACAACAAATGGCCAGAAAGGCACGGTAGCTGTCCGTTCCGTGGCGGCCGCCTTAGCACTTATTGAGGCTGCCCACACCCATGTCGAGGGCACCCACTCCTAGGTCCTGGCGATCACAATACAAATCGCATGAAGCTTCTCCAACAATGGTTGGCAACCCATGGCCGAAGAGTTGGTAATCGTCGAGAGCGTTCGAGTAGCCGTCTGTTCGTTCGCGGCATACCTTGCCAAGATGGAGGCCATCCAAGCCCAGACCGCGGCCGCCCACGCCTAGTTCGTGGCGGTCTTTTGCAAAGAGATAGATGTTGGTGTACCAAGACATGGGTGCCTTAGTACCCTCACTTGTGCACAGCTAGTGGCAGCCTTCCCGGCGACAGGGCTTGCCGGAGGACTACTACAAACATGACTCAAGGCTTGGTATACAATACCATGAAGAAGACTTCAAGACAGGTGATTGAGAAGTACTAGCTTAGTACTGAAGATCAAGACTTTGGTTGCCAGCAAGCTACTTGGCGGCAAACGAAAACCCGGCAAGCTCTGTGTCGGCAAGCTTCCTCTACTTTGCCACCGTTACACCTCAGCGACCAGCCCGTCGCTTGTCAAGTAGGTGTCGAGCGGTCAGACAGTTAGGTGAAGCTTTTCTAGTCACGTGTCAGCTCACCGCCGAAGACACAACTTTAATGACACCTGTCCAGAAGGTGTGTCAAGATAATGAGAGGTAGCTGAGTGAACGACACAGAAGGAGAAACAACCCTTTGCCGGAACGCCTCACCGGCATGACACCTAAGGCACATTGAATGCATTTGTCCTAACCCATCAGAGTTAGGTATTTGGCACTGTAGCCACTATTTACCTTGTGTAAAGACTGTTTTGCCACTGTGGTGACCCCTCACCTATAAAAGGAGGCCCATGGCTACCTTTACAAAGGTCGACACATTGTTCAATTACATGCATAGCTGCACTTCCCGTGCACTTTGCCGGCAAGCTGTGATCCTTGTACTTGAAGTCCCACATCAAATACAATCAAAGCAGGAGTAGGGCTTTATGCTTCACAGCGGCCCAAACCTGGGTAAACACTTGTATTGATTACTGATTCTGCTCTTTGTGTGCGTTGGTCCCCATAGCCGAACTACGAAGGGATCTTTGTTGGTCCTATAGATCGTCATACGCACAACATGTTTGGTATGCCAGGCAGGGGATCGCCTGCATGGACCTGAATCGGCAGTCAACATGTCAACTTCTTCATTATCTTCATCGCCATGGAGCCCAAGAAGAAGGGCGCAACGGCGGGCATCCCCTCTACATCCAAGTTACCGACGCTGACGCCTACGCATATGGGCAGAGGCGAAGGAGGCGACGGAGGAGGCGGAGGCGCAGAACAAGATCCACGACGCTCTGCCAATCCAAGCTAGATGAGCGGCATCGTTCAGAGTACGAGGAGCAGAGATCCTGGTGCTACTATGTCTAAGGACGGAGCTGCGAAGCCTACGGGCGGCACAGTGACCTCCAAGGATGCTCGAGCAACGTCCAAGACTCCCACGCCGGCACACGCCACGAACAGCGCCAAGACGTAGGCGGCTCCGGACACCGTCCTCACGGTAGGACCCTTGTGCATCATTCCCAGGATGTGCAGGGCCAACATGCATGCCATCATGCCGGCGAAAACAGGCTACAGTAGCAGGATCAAGATGGAGTTCCTTCTAACTCTCTCAGAAGTAAGAACACCTCTCGCTCTTTTCACCGCTCCATGCCAAGCACGCCGGTAGAAGCCCTGGCATGGGCAAAATTTCTCCTAAACTTCCCTCCTGCTATGGAGAAGATGGAGCACTGGAGAGCTGCTATACAGAGCCTCCTCAGCTTCGCCAACAACAACAAGCCAAGGCAGACAGGGCCCTCGCAACAAGAGACCACTGCTTCGGTGCGTGCTGCTAGCGAGCGGACTGGAGGTGGCGCACCTAGGGTGCAAACCCCTCCACAACAGCAACAACAACAACAAAAGAGCTAGCGGGTCGATGCCCATGACGACATGTCCATGGCGTTGTCTGATCCGCGAGCTCACAGTGATCAGCGCCAAGTCCTTCAGGAGCGGCACAGAGAAGATGCTCGAACCACCATCGAGCGGCGCCGGGAAGCACGCCGTCAATTCGACGCGTGTGCGAGACCAGTCGTAGATGATCCTGCACCAGGGTATCCTGGGTGCTTACCTTACAAGGTAGGTTGCCCAACATTCACTCGTGAGCCGCGGCAAGTCTGATGGCCCTCTTCCCATAGCTTCAAGCCTGAGCTTCCTAATAAATACGATGACAAGATTCACCTATCGCAGTTCCTAGGCATCTACACCATTGCGGTGCAGGCTGCTGGGGGGCATGACAACAAGATCCTCGCCAACTACTTCCATTGGCACTCAAGTCCAACATGAGATCGTGGTTGATGAACTTGCCAGAGAACTCCATCTCCTCTTGGTCGGAGTTGTGCCATGAGTTCGTTGGTGCTTTCACCAGGGGCCGCAAGCTTCCCGGCTAGCCCAGTGATCTACATGTGCCGCCGCAGAGAGATGGCGAGTCTCTCATCAAGTATATTCAGTGATTCAGTTGCGTGCAATGCAACATTCCCGACATCCACCCTGCTACTATGATTCACTACTGGAATCAGAGGATTTGCCATCAGCCAGTTCTTTGCCGTCTGCTAGCTGACGGCAATGACCTTCTTTGCTGTCTGCTTAGGAAAAACAGACGGCAAAGAACTGGCTGGCAACAATGTTGTTTGCCATTAGCCAGTTCTTTGCCATCTGCTAGCAAACGGCAAAGCGGTGGGTGGGGTCCAGTGGAGGCCAGTGCTGTAACGTCCCCCCAACCTCTTTGCCGTCTGCTAGCAGGCGGCAAAGAGCTAAAAAGCAGACGGCAAAGAGGACCCCCCTAACGGCTCTAACGGCCGCCCCCACCTCCCCTCTCTCTCTCTCTCTCTCTCTCTCACCCACCGCACCCGCCCCCCCACTGCCGCCGCCGCCCCCCACGCCCCGGCCCGCCGCCCGCCCACCCCGGCGCCCCGTGGCGCCGGCGCCCCTCCGCCCCCTGCCCCACCGTCCCCTGTGCCCCTCCTCCCGCCCCTCCCCCTTCTCCCCACGTACCACCTACCACCCCACCATACCCCCTCCCGCACCGCCCGTCGCGCCACCCGGCGCCCCCACGCCTGATCGCCCCAGACCGCCGCCTGACCACCCCGGTGCCCCGCGGCCCCGGCGCCCCGACGCCCCACCGACCCACGACCGCCGCCGCCGCCACGCCACCCGCCGCCCCCACGCCCAACCACCCCGGCCCGCCGCCCGACCACCCCTGTAGTGATTGCTGCATTTCACACAAACATGCACAATCGCAAGATGCGGGAGGAGATGTCCATGAACAAGGTAACGGATGTCACCGGGCTTTACGCTCTGGCCGACAAGTGTGCGCGTGCTGAGGAGGGGAGGAGACTTCTCGGGGAACGTCGGGGTACAACGATCTATGGGACTAGCGAGGATCCCTTTGCAGTTTGGCTGGGGTAATCAACAAGCACAGAGAGAAAATCCAATAGTACACGCACGAGGATTTCTTAGGTTCGGGCCACCATGGAGGCATAAAACCCTACTCCTGTGTTTTTGGTGGTTTTGACTTGGGGCTCAAGTTACAAGTGCAACTTGGCAGAAAAATGTGAGCAAGGTGCAACTACTGTGTAAGCGTGAGCAGGGTGTCGACCCATGCCAAGGTAGCCATGGTCCTCCTTTTATAGACAAAAAACGGGTCACCATAGTGGTAACATGGTCATTACATGTATGTGAATAGTGGGTGTGATGCTCTCCAACCTAATCCTGCCGGGCTAGGACAAGGGCATTTAATGAACCATGAGCTGGTAGCCATCCTTTGGCAAAAGGGGTCTCTCCTTCTGTGTCGTCAACGTGGATGATCCTATCTTCTTGACATGTCCACTAGACGGGTGTCAATAAAGTTGATCTACATCCGACGTGCCGACACGAGTCCTGTTGACTCCCCTCAGGTCGCCTGCCCGCTCGACACCTAATCTTGACAAGCCATCAGCTGGTTGATGAGGTGGACCGGCCGAAGGGAGAGAGGGAGAACATTCCGGCAAGGAGCTTGCCGGGTCATGGCTTGCCGGTGCGTAGCTTGCTGGCAACTGAAGTCTTGGTCCTCAGTACTAATTTAGTACTTCTCGATCACCTGCCTGGAGGTCTTCTTCATGTTCTTGGTGCTCAAGTGTTGAGACTTCGGTTGAGTTATCCTCCGGCAAGGCCTTGTCGTTCGGAGGGCTGCAACTGCCTGTGCATAAGTCTAGGGTACTAAGGGACCCCTATTTTAGTACACTGACAGGAGCCCCTGGGCCTGGACCGTACACGCATGCGAGGCGTCGTTGGGCTAGGCCCAAACAGTGCACAGGCACGCATGGCAGAGAATAACTGTCGTAATCTTCTCTTTTACCATGCCCCCACAATGCGCATTAAATGCGGAACGTGGGAGAGCTCAAACGAAACAACTGCCAGGGGTAGTGCGTCTGAAAAGTGGAGACACATAGGACGGAAAAGAGCCTGCCTCCACGAATTCCGCATGAAAAGGAAACCGCGAGAGGCGCTACTCATTTACCCCCTTTCACTTCCAATCTAGCAGCCGCCTCCTTCATCTTCTTCCTCGTGCAAGAATAGAGCATTCTGCCCATCTTACCGCTGCTCCACCACGCCATTCCTCCATCCCCCGTCTCTGTATTCGCCATGGCCCTGTGGAGAGCAAAGAAGGTGATGGACCTAGAGGCGGAGAAGAACAAGCTTGAGAGGGAGAAACAGTGGCGGGAGAACACCATCTTCCCACCGGTGCCGATGGCTGATGATCTGACCAAGAGATATTCATATGTCTAGTCGAGCAAGACCGACAATCATTTGGCTACAGAAGTCCTTCCGGGGTCAGCTGATCCAGCGGACAACCAGTTTCACTTCTTTGCCGGGTATTTCTATGGCGGGCTCTACCCGCCCTTTTCAGATTTCTTCGTAGAGGTCATGCAGTCCTACGAATATAATTTGCTAGATTTCCCTCCCAATGCTATAATCTACATGTCCATTTACGCACACTTGTGCGAAAACTTCCCGGGGATAGCACCCAATCTTGATCTGTTCCGACACTCTTCATCTCCTGAAGTGAAAACGATGCTCTCTCCAGGAGTGTCACTTGGATTCAGGTGGATCCTATCAAGCACGTGGCAGCATGGTAAGGAAGAGATCAGCTTTTTTGACACCCGTCCAAAAGATGTGTCACGCTAATAAGAAAAGCCAGATAAGCGGCACAGCAAGCTTGCCGGGCTTCAACCTTAGCACGACACCTAGTAGTGCATTTAATGCACTTTGTCCTAACTGCCAGAGTTAGATATGATAGCACTATTAGCTATCTAATCACCATGAAATGACTATTTTGCTACTATGGTCACCCCATAACCTATAAAAGGAGGCCCAAGGCAACCTAGCAAGGGGTTCAAACATTTGATCCCTCAACACTTGTACGCACACGCTGCTCTCCCCGAGGCAACCTTGCCGGGCTAGAGCACGTCGTGCCTTCGTGTTCCTCCAGATCAATCCACCACAGAAGGAGTAGGGTTTTACGCTGCAAAGCGGCCCGAACTTGGGTAAAAGAGAGCTATCATCACCGTGCTATGATAACCCACAAGTACAGGGGATCGCAACAATTTTCGAGGGTAGAGTATTCAACCCAAATTTATAGATTTGACACAAGGGGAGCCAAAGAATATTTGTAAGTATTAGCAGTTGAGTTGTCAATTCAACCACACCTGGAGATTAAATATCTGCAGCAATATGATCAGTAGCACAGTAATATGATAGTTTCGATAGTAGTGATAATAGTAGCATTAACGGTAACAGTGATAGCGATGATTTTGTAGCAAGTGTAATAGTAGCAACATTAGTAGTGACTTAGCAAGAACAATATGTGGAAAATTTGTAGGCATTGGATCGGTGAATTCATTGGATGATATTCATCATATAACAGTCATAACCTAGGGCGATACAAAACTAGCTTATGGAAAGAACTTGCATGACATCTTTTGTCCTACCCTCCCGTGGTAGCGGGGTCCATAAGGAAACTAAGGGTTATTAAGGCCTCCTTTTAATAGAGAACCGGAACAAAGCATTAACACATAGTGAATACACGAACTCCTCAAACTACGGTCATCACCGGAAAGTATCCCGATTATTGTCATCCCGGGGTTTACGGATCATAACACGTAATAGGTGAATATGACTTGCAAGATCGGATCTAGAACATAGATATAATGGTGAAAACATGAGCGGTTCAGATCTGAAATCATGGCACTCAGGCCCTAGTGACAAGCATTAAGCATGGCAAAGTCATAACAACATCAATCTCAGAACATAGTGGATACTAGGGATCAAGCCCTAACAAAACTAATTCTATTACATGATGAATCTCATCCTACTCCTCACCAACCAGCGAGCCTACGAAGGAATCATTCACTCCCGGTGGGGAGCATGATGGAATTGGCGATGAAGGAGGGTTGGTGATGACGAAGACCGAAGATTCCCCTATTCGGAGCCCTGAACGGGCTCCAGATCTGGCCTCCCGATGAAGAGCAGGAGGTGGTGGCGGCTCCGTATCGTGAAACGCGATGAAACTTTCTCCCTAATTTTTTCTCCAAAAATAGAATTTTATAGCGTCGAAATTAGGGTCTGCGGGGCCACTATGTGGGCACAACCTACCTGGTCATGCCTGGAGTGGGTGGCGTACCCTGGTGGGTTGTGCTCAACTAGGGGACCACCTCCGGTGGTTCCTGGCTCCAGTAATTTTCTTTATTGTAAAATAATTCTCCAAAAAGTTTTGTTCCATTCCGAGAACTTTTATTTTTGCACATAAACAACAACATGGTAGTTCTGCTGAAAACATCGTTAGTCCGGGTTAGTTTCATCCAAATCATGCAAATTAGAGTCCAAAACAAGAGCAAAAGCAATAGGAAAAGTAGATACGATGGAGACGTATCAACTCCCCCAAGCTTAAACCTTTGCTTGTCCTCAAGCAGTTCAGTTGACAAACTGAAAGTGAAAAAGAAAAACTTATACGAACTCTTTTGTTCTTGTTTACATAAATAAGCTTAAGTAGTACCCAGGTTTTCAACAAAGATTATGACTAACCATGTCAACAATAACTCTTAGAAATTATATTAACTCATACCAACGGCATAAGCAACTAGAGAGCAATAATAAAATATCTCAAATGACAACACTTTGTCAAAACAACCGTGATGTAATATGACAACCGTGGTATCTCGCTAGCCCTTTCTGAGACCGCAAAACATAAATGTAGAGCACCTCCTAAGTTCAAGCAGCGACTAAACATTGTAATTCATGGTAGAAAAGATCCAGTCATGATGCATCCAACATTAACTATGCACAATGCATGAGGATGACAATAGTGCTCTTAGATCTGGCGCTTATTTTAGAAGGTGATGACTCAACAAAATTAAATAGATAGTCCCTTCGCAGAGGGAAGCAGGGATTTGCCGCGGTGCCAGAGCTCAAAGTTTTAAAATAGAGATAAATATAATTTTTGGAAATGCAACCTTCCTGTTTACGTCTCGACCAAAAGTTATCAATATCTTCCATGCTAAACACATTAGTGGCGGTTCCCAAACGATAAAAGTAAAGGTTTACTCCCCCTCCAGCAGCAAGCACACTCCACAGCTAGCCGAATTCACGGGTACCATCCATACCAACATCAGTACTGGGGGAGTTTTGTTTAATTATTTGCAATTTTTTATTTCGGGACTGGGAATCCCTATTACCGCCCCTCTCATGCAAGGACGAGTGAATAAACACTCATCATGAGAATAACCCACTTAGCATGGAAGATACTGACTACCCCCTGTCGCTCTATGAACAATCCACGCACACAAAAATAGATGTTTATTTGAAGTTTTAGAGGTGGCACATACAAATTTACTTAGAACGGCAGGGTAATACCGCATATAGGTAGATATGGTGGACTCATCTGGAATAACTTGGGTTTTTGGATTTTGATGCACAAGCAGTATTCCCGCTTAGTACAGGAGAAGGCTAGCAAATAGGTTGAGAAGTGGCCAGCTAGAGAGTGAAAACGGTCATGAACATGCGTTACGCATAATTAACATTGAATAATAGCATGAGTAGGATATGGACACCATGGACATAAATATCATAGAGGCTATGTTGGTTTTGATTCAACTACATGCATGAACATGTGCCAAGTCAAGCCACTTGAAACATTCAGAGGAGGATACCATACCATCATACTACATCACAATCATTTTAATGCATGTTGACATCCAAGATAAATCATTATCCACTCCTAGCTACTTAAGCATGGCATGAGAAACTATAATCTCTAATTGTCATTGCAAACATGTTTGATCATAATATTCTGAATCATGGATACTAGGTTAAACATATTTACAAAAACAGAACAAGTTGAGTTCATACCCATTTCTCTCTGCCACAGCCAGTTCACCAAATATCATCATTATTGCCTTTCACTTGCACGATCAAATGATATGAAAATAATAATAGTGCAAGAGTGCCATGGACTAAGCTGGAATCTTCAAACAATTTTATTCAAAAAGGAGAAGACAAGACAATCAATATCAATTCATATGAGAGCCACTCAACATTTTCATCATGGTCTTCTCCTTGGTATGACTTAATAAAAAGAAAAGAAATTCAGAGAAACACACTGAAATATTTTTGTAGTTTTTAGTTTTTCTTGAAGAAAGCAAATTAAAGAAAAACAAAAACAAAAAACAAGAAAAACTATTTACACGGGAAAGCTCCCAGCAAGCAAAAGAAGAACAAGGAAATCTTTTTGGGTTTTACTTTTTAATACTACAACTAATTAAATGTAGAAAGAAAAACCGAAACAAAGCAAGAAACATTTTTTTGGTATTTTCTCAAAAAAATTCAAACACACAAGAAGAAAGCGAGAAAATAAATCTAGCATGGATAATACAATGAAAAAGTGTGAACATCGACAACTGGAATGGAATGTGTGAACATGAATGTAATGTCGGTGGAAATACGTACTCCCCCAAGCTTGGTAATCACCACTCGTAGTAGCCATTCGGTCCTATCTCGAAGTGCTGCGGCGGCGGAACCTGAGCGTCCCACACCTGAGGCTCCTCCTCTGCCACTGCCTAGGAGTCCCGGTAGGCAGTAATGTCCGCTGGCATGACCCTGTATCCTCCCCTGGCGATAGAATCAAACAAAGCATGTGCAGGCAATGGGATAATATCACGGGTTTCCACACTGTAAACCAGGTTATAACGAATATTATTAAGAGGGTCAGCCTCATAAGTAAACTGGTGATCCACCATCGCCTAGTGATCTAAATAAACCTTGGGCAGAGGATAATCATGTTGGGGAATCTGAACGTTAAAGTGACTCGCTAAGGGAGTAGCATAAATACCGCCATGAATTTTGCCCTTGGTTCTGTTAAGGTATAGACGGCGTGCAATAATAGCCCCGAGGCTAAAGGTGTTATCGCCGTATAGTGCACGACGTAAGATGGTGAAGTCGGGAGCACTGAGTGCAACAACCTTTTCTCTAGCAATTAAACACTTAGCGTTGAATAGAGAAAAATAATGCACAGAAGGAAACTACAAGCTAGTGGTGGTAACACTCGATACACCTCTCTCATCTCCCACTATCAGAGTACGATAAAAGTCCTCAAACTCTGCAGGTCTAGGCTCTCTTATTTCCCCGTCAGAAGGAATCAAGCATATATCGCAAAAGTCAGTGAGTGGCATTTGACGGGTTTCAGCATATAAATTAAACTGCACCTCAGGGGGATTATTCCGACATAGAAAATGAAAATCTTGCACAAAGGAATTTGTAAGGAGATGTTATTGTTCACACTCAGCTGCGATGAAGTTGGTTAGCCCGCATTTGTAGCAAATTGGGTGAACTCTTCATGGATCCCGGCTCCATCCATGAAGGGGTTATGCGGCCATTCGCATGGCCGCACCTCCGCTCTTCTCCGAGTATGGAGGTCATTGTCCGATGATTCCCCAATGACTCCCTTAGCATTTTTCTTGGAGGCAAACTTCCTAAAGAAACTCATCTTATTCCTATAGATAAATTCTAAAAAATTTAGTCCACAAAATTTTTGTGAACAGAACTTAACAAGATTGATAGCAACTACTCATAAGGGTCCATAGAGGCTATATTAAGCATTCAAACTACTTAGAACTCTAAGAATTCAACATGCAAGCTCATCTACAGCAGCACCAAGAGTAGCTAATTATTCAAAATATAATCCACTAAAGCAAAAACTAATGGGAGCAATGGAGGAGTCACATACCAAGTAGCAATCCCCCAAAACAGTTTCGGAAACAGAGCTTCAAGCAAAGAGATCGAAATCCCCGGGTTTGAGAGCAAGAACACGAGAGAGAGAGCTATGGTGATTTTTTTTTCTGGAGGTAGGAGATTGTCGGATTTAGGGCTTCGCAGACCCAATAAGGTTCGAACTCTGGGGCGTGTGCGAAGATCTCAACCAACCCAAGTCTCAAGCTCGCCACCCTACAGCCTAGCCTCGTCGAGCTTGCGCGAGCGGGGAAGAAGATGAACACGGTAGTTTACCCATGTTCGGGCCACCTTGTGGTGTAAAACCCTACTCCTACTTTGTGGTGGACTGGCCTCATGAGGAGGCTGAGGATGAACTAGTACAGTGGTTTGAGCGGCCTCGCGAGGGCTCAAGTGATGAGAGTGGAATGATCAAGGGTCAATTCCGGGATCCTCTCTACTGTGGTGGCTAACCTATATTTATAGTGGCCTTGGTCCTCTTCCCACAAAACTTAGGCGGGAAGGGATCCCACAACGGCCAATTTGAAAGGGGATAAGAAGTACATCTAATCCTGATGAAAGATGGTCTTCGCCTGCAAAGCTTCTGGTCGTGACGCAGCGGTGGGCTCGGCGACGACATCCGTCCTGCCGAGCTAGTGGTCTTGGTCTTGTTGCAACAGAATGGAAACCTTTAGGGGACTCCTTGGGAACTCGCGTCTGTCCTTGCCTTCTTAGCACCGAAAGGGAAACTGCCTCCTCTACGCCCGCAGATGCCCGGCCGGTCTTGGTCGTCATGGCTCACGTCATCATAGCCTCATGAGGCTGGGTACCTGCATAGAAATCTTTGCTCCTCGGGAGGCAACCTGGGGAGGCCGCTCCTCTGAAGGTCTTGATGCCGTCCGCCTCGCGAGGCTGGGGGCCCTCGTGAGGGTCTTGCCTTGGAGTCGTTGTAGCTGGGCCATACCAGGCCATCGATGGGCCCATGCACTGGGCCACAGGCAGGCAGATCTGGGTACCCCCGATCCCAGAACGCCGACAGTAGCCCCCGGGCCCATGGCGCGCTCGGGCTGGCTCGGAGGCGAAGCCAAGTAGAGAAGGGCGAAGCGCCGCGGGCCCCAATCACCTGCAGGCTAGGCTTGACGCATGGCGCATGATGGGACACGGATGCCTCCACTCCCCCACGTCGCCTCGGCAATTGCCCAGGCTGACAAAAGACTGGCGCACGTCGCAGAGCCATCATTGCTAGAATGTGAAGTAACGCCGATTGGCCTCCGACCACCTATAAGAGGGCGAAGGAGGCGGAGCCCCCAACCCATCTTCATCTTCTTGCTTCCCTGGTCCACACTCTTGCAGCAGCATCCATGGCGCCGGTGAGAAGGTTCTCGGCCGCCGAGAAGGGTAGGGCTCCACGAGAGGAACCGGAGCCGCTCCCACCGAAAAGGGGGCGCGGCCGCCCTTGCAAGACCACCGCAACGCCCACGGCTGCCCTTCCCCAATGCGAGCGCACCCCACAGGGAATCCATGCTTGCCCAAACATTTGTACGTAGGGTCCTTCCCATGAGGATGGCCGCGGAAACTGCGGAGGACGAGGCCGAGGGGGGAGGCAGGCGATGGCTGTCTGACCAACTTACCCATGGGCCCATGCTGATGGCACAGCCTGCTAGTTTGTGGTGCGGGTGGCGATGCCACCGCGCACCTAGATCCGACTCCCACGTGCCTCTGTAGAGGAGCTGCCAGCACGAGGACCCATCGAGCTGTGGCTACAACACGACTACTGCTGCAACCAGTCCTCACAGGCGGAGGTCGAGGCCCCCTTCTCTGGCGATGTCTTCATGACCCAGAGATGGGGAACGATCGCCCGTGCCTGCGGCTCGGAGGGGAGGCACGTCCTCCATTTTAAGTATGACGGGGCGTCGATGCTCTTCTTCAAGGTCTTCGGAGAAGACGGCGAACGCCTGGAATGCTGCCCCAGGGGCGGCAACGGTGGCGGCAAAGCCCTCGGCAGTCAACTTGCCCTTGGCCTCGCCCGTGATGCCTCCAGCAGCAATGACACCTCCTTCGGGACAAGCTCGAGGGACGACGACTACGACGAACCGCCGCACTCGGCTCAAGGAGGGGGAGGACACTGACTAGGCGCCATGATGCCAGAGCTGGCGCCTCCTGAGCTGCGGCCCTTGGGAGGCCTTTCCTTTTGTTTTATTTCCTGCATCAAAATCATGAGGGGCCCCACGGGGGCGTGTAAGAACCGCGGCGCTTGCATCTTTATATTACTATTTCTAGTTCATGCTCTTGGTTGCGCTCGCGTTTCTCGCTTGGGCACCGGTCCCCCTTTTGGTCTTGCGATAGTGTGTTGCTCTGCGTCGACAGGACCCAATCCCCAGGTGAGCTTCAGCCGTCGCTGGTATGCCAGGTCGCGATGCCGTGTGCAAGGCCAGGAGGTGAGCGACCTGAGGTCCAGTAAGAGCTCCTGAGGAGCGATGCTCAGGAGGTCCCCTTTGGCACACAAACGGCTGCCGAAAGATTAAATAGGGGGGTCCCATAACCGAGCGAATCATGACAGAATAAAACGTTAGCGGTGAGGCTCATGCTAGCATGTGTAGGATAACTTAGCTTGGCGAGGTTGCGGTCCGCGGTAGTTCTTTCGTCGTGAGGGCAAGCTTCTCTAGAGCTTTTGACCTTGTGCATGTTCTCAGTTCTGTAATAGATTAAGGTAAACCCTGCTAGAGCTACGTGAGGGGACTGATGCCCATCATATTCCGAAAGAATGAATGCTAGCACCGCCGGGCCACACCCCTCTCCCTGTATTTCCCCGCGAGGCAGGCGGCCCCCTTTCTTTGCCCATCATGATGCTCTACATCCTCAGGACCCAGCCCTCGAGTGGAACTCAGCCGCCACTGGTATGCCAGGTCACGATGCCATGGTCAACGCCAGGGGGTGAGGGCTCGAAGGCCAGTAGGAGCTCAAGAGCCCCCCTTTTACCATGCAAGCAATTTGAGCAAAAGAGGAATGGCTCGCCGTGCGGAGGCGCTTGGGAGAGGCCGTACCCAGCGGCATGCGGTGTACGAAGCAATTTTACTTAGCCTTTTGCGAGCTGGAGCGCCGCCTGATCACGAGGTCCTGTCTCCTGAGGCTCCTGCGTATTGGTTAGTCATGAAATACAAGGGGCAGCGCCGCTTGCTGATCTGCTCGTGATCGTTCCATGAGAAGACGAAGGAACTAAGGACCTGGTGAGGTGACGTGTGTGGGGCCGGCCCGCGAGCCAGAGCTCAGTCTCTTAGATTTATCAGCGCTGTAGGGACGGACCCGAGCACAGGCGCCGTGCCGGTAGCCCCCTCTCATGGGACGTTCAAGGGGAGAGCTGGCAATGCGCAAAGCCTGTAGGGGTGGCTCCAGATGTGATACATCATCAAGCGCAAGGTTAAATATCACAGTAGTTCATGAAAGCATAACTGATCCAGAGTACATGAATTGAACGGTGTAACTGCAGGGGCGGGCCACGACAGCTTGAGGATAATGTAGCCCGAGGGGCGCCCTCAACTGAACAAACCAAAAAATCACCTAGCACCAGTGCAATACAAGCGTCGGGGTAGCTGAAGATGCATGCCGCGGAGACTGCTCCTCACGAGCTGGGCGGCTCCGGAGGCTTAGGAAGCTCACGAGGCCGGGGGGGGGGGGGGGCTCACAAGGATCCGGGACTTCCTGAGACATGACCTCTAAGCGCCTGGCCTCGTGAGACGCCAAAGCACGCTGCGTGAGGCGCTGGTATGTGGCGCCCATGTTCAGCAGGCCAAACGGCACGCGGACATAGTCGTAGGGGTAGCCTCCACTTCGGCCGACGCGGGACGGCCAGAAGAGGTCCTGCGAAGCGGCCCTGTTGAGGCCCGGGATGTTAACGCAGACATGCAGCTCGTTGCTCACATCTGGGGGCACAGCTGCGCTGGGTGGCGCGGGGCGACGCTCACCATGCATGACCCGCGCCTCCTGAAGGTCCTCGATCGCCTTGGTGATGAACTCCCTCGCTCCTGGCGCCTCGCGCCTTGCTCCTTGCTTGTGGGGGCGTGCATCAAGGCACGCCTCCAAGTGGTGCCCGAGCACCTCCCTTGTCGCGCTAGTCAAGTCAGAGGCTCGCCAGACGGATGCCACCAATCCCGTCCTGAGGGAGGCGCCGGGTGCGCCTTCCTTTGCGGGAGGAAGAGTCGCCCCAGCGGTGGGCGCGGAGCCTCAGGCGCCGCCGGCGGGCGTCCCAGCCTCCTGACGACTCTTGGGGAGGAGCTGCTTCTTCTTCTTGGCGGTGGCCTCGGGAGGCAGGATGCCTCCCTCGTTGTTAGGGTTTTCAGCCGCCGCAGGCTGCGTCCTTCTCATCGCTAGCTTCGACACACCCCTACCTAGCGCACCAAATGTCGGATTCAGGGCTCCGCAGACCCAATAAGGTTTGAACTCTGGGTCATGTGCGAAGATCTCAACCAACCCAAGTCTCAAGCTTGCCACCCTATAGCATAGCCTCGTTGAGCTCATGCGAGCAGGGAAGAAGATGAACATGGCAGTTTACCCAAGTTCGGGCCACCTTGCGGTGTAAAACCCTACTCCTGCTTTGTGGTGGATTGGCCTCATGAGGAGGCTGAGGAAGAACTAGTACATTGGTTTGAGCGGCCTCGCGAGGGCTCAAGTGATGAGGGTGGAATGGTCAAGGGTCGATTCCGGGATCCTCTCTACGATGGTGGCTAGCCTATATTTATAGTGGCCTTGGTATCTTCCCTCAAAACTTAGGCGGCAAGGGATCCCATAGCGGCCGATTTGAAAGCGGACAAGAAGTACATCTAATCTTCACGAAAGGTGGTCTTCGCCTGCAAAGCTTCTGGTCATGACGCAGCGGTGGGCTCAGAGATGACATCCGTCCTACCGAGCTCATGGTCTTGGTCTTGTTGCGCCGGAATGGAAACCTTTAGGGGACTCCTTGGTAACCCGCGTCTGTCCTTGCCTTCTTAGCACCGAACGGGAAACTACCTCCTCTGCGCCCGCTGGCGCCCGCCTGGCCTTGGTCGTCATGGCTCACATCATCATAGCCTCATGAGGCTGGGTACCTGCATAGAAATCTCCGCTCCTCAAGAGGCAACCTGGGGAGGCCGCTCCTCTAGAGGTCTTGATGTCGTCCGCCTCGTGAGGCTGGGGGCCCTCGCGAGGGTCCTGCCTTGGAGTCATTGTAGCTGGGCCGTACCAGGTCGTCGATGGGTCCATGCGCTGGGCCGTAGGCATGCAAATCTGGTTACCCCCGATCCCAGAACACCGACAGAGATGACTTGGGCTAAAGAGATAAGTTAGGGGACCCACATGGGGACCACAACCCACCAGGGCGCGCCTGGGGCTGCTGGCGCGCCCAGGTGGGTTGTGCCCACCTGGTGCACCCCCCTCTTATGTTATTTGTACCAGAAATTCAGAAATATTCAGAAAAAAATCGTATTAAATTTTCAAGGCATTCTGAGAACTGTTATTTTTGGGTCATTTTTTATTGCACGGGAAATTCAGAAAACAGACAAAACATGGCATCTTATTTTATTTAACTAAGAAAAACAGAAAATAAAAGTTGGGAGCAGAAGGTTGTGCTTACTAAATTCATCAACTTCATACCTCTAAAAAATGATCCATTAATAAGGTTGATCAAGTCTTATTAACATCCACCTTCGATTAGCATAAACCGAAGAACTTTCGTAAAACACTAAGTTACCTCAACGGGGATATGCATGTCCCCAACAATAAGCATTTCATATTTCTTTTGGGCAGTAGGTAGAGGTAGTTGAAAAATTCCAATAGTGAGTGTCAGAGATTTTTCAATAACATTAATACCATTCACATGGAATTGCTTCTCCGGAAAATGCACCATATGTTCATTACCATTGATGTGAAAAGTGACCTTGCTTTTATTGCAATCAATAACAGCCCCCAGATTATTCAGAAAGGGCCTACCAAGGATAATCGACATGTTGTTGTCCTCGGGCATCTCAAGTATAACAAAGTCAGTTAAGATAGTAAAATTTGCAACAACAACGGGCACATCCTCACAAATACCGATAGGTATGGCAGTTGATTTGTCAGCCATTTGCAAAGATATTTTAGTAGGTGTGAGTTTATTCAAACCAAGTCTTTTATATAAGGAGAAAGGCATGACACTAACACCAACTCCTAGATCACACAAAGCAGTTTTAACATAATTTCTTTTGATGGAGCAAGGTATAGTTGGTATTCTTGGGTCTCCAAGTTTTTTAGATACCCCATCCTTAAAAGAATAATTAGCAAGCATTATGGAGATTTTAGCTTCAGATATTTTTCTCTTATTAGTGATGATGTCTTTCATATGTTTTGCATAAGGGGCCATCTTTAGAATATCAGTCAAGCGAGTGCACAAAAAGACTGGCCTAAGCATTTCAGCAAAGCGTTCAAATTCTTCATCATCTTTTTTCTTAGTTGATTTAGGTTGAAAGGGCATGGGTTTTTAACCCATGGTTCTCTTTCACTTCTATGCTTTCTAGCAACAAAGTCTCTTTTATCGTATCTTTTATTTTTAGGTTGTGGGTTATCAAGATCAACAGCTGGTTCTATTTCAACATCATTATCTGGTTGTTTACCATTTTCTGGTTGAGTGTCTTCATGAACATCATCATTATCTTTTTCATTATCTCTAGATGAATGTTCATTACCAGATTGAGTTTCAACATCAGAAATAGAAACATCATTATTATCATCAGGAGGTTTTTTTACTTCAGGTTCACAAGAGGTATGCAAAGTCCTATCATTTTTCTCTTTCTTCTTCTTTTTAGAAGGAATAGGTGAATCAGTGTTAATTCTTTGAGAGTCTTGTTCAATTCCTTTAAGGTGTCCCTTAGGATAAAGTGGTTCCCGAGTCATTTTACCTCCTCTAGTTGCTACTCTAACAGCAAAGTCATTCATATTATTATTCATTTCACTAAGCAACTCTCTTTGAGATTTAGCAACCTGTTCTAACTGGGTTTGAACCATAGAGGCATGTTTTCCTACACCTCTTACATTATTAGTAATTCTAAATAACAAGTCACTCAAGCGAGCAATCATATTAGAGTTATATTTCAATTATTTCATAACATTTTCATTGAAGTGATCTTGTTTCCTAATGTAGTTGTCGAACTCATAAAGGCATTGACTAGGATGTTTATTGTAAGGGATACCACTTTCATCAAATTTCATTAAAGAATTTACCTCTACCACCTTTGGTGGTGGTGTGTCAAGTCCATGTATTTCTTCAATAGGAGGTAAAATTTTAATATCCTCGGCTTTAATACCTTTTTCCTTCATACTTTTCTTTGCCTCATGCATATCTTCAGGACTGAGATATAAGATACCACTCTTCTTTGGACTGGGTTTAGGCGGTGATTCAGGAAGAGTCCAATCATCATAATTTTTCAATATATTATTCAATAATTCCTTAGTTTGTTCAATAGTTCGTTCCCTGAAAACACAACTAGCACAACTATCTAGGAAGTCCCTAGAAGCATCGGTTAGTCCATTATAGAAGATATCAAGTATTTCATTTTTCTTAAGAGGATGATCAGGCAAAGCATTAAGCAATTGGACAAGCCTCCCCCAAGCTTGTGGGAGACTCTCTTCTTCAATTTGCACAAAGTTAAACATTTCATGTAAGGCAGCTTGTTTCTTATGAGCAGGAAAATATTTTTTAGAGAAGTAATAAATCATATCCTTCGGACTACACACACAACCAGGAGCAAGAGTATTGTACCATATCTTAGCATCACCCTTTAATGAGAACGAAAATAATTTGAGAATATAGTAGTAGCGAATCTTCTCATCATGAGCAAATAAGGTGGCTATATCGTTTAATTTAGTAAGGTGTGCCACAACATTTTCAGTTTCATAGCCATGGAAAGGATCAGATTCAACCAAATTAATTAACTCTGGGTCGACAGAGAATTCATAATCCTTATCATCAACAAAGATAGGTGAAGTAGCAAACTTAGGATCACACTTTATTCTAGCATTCAAAGATTTTTCCTTTAGTTTGCAGAATAATTTTTTAAGATCATCTCTATCATTGCAAGCAAGAAAATCTCTAGTTGTCTCCTCATCCATGACATAACCTTCAGGTATCTTAGGCAATTCATATCTAGGAGAGCTAGGCCTAATAGGTGTTTCAAGATTTTCAGTTTCAAGTACTTCATCGGTTTCAATAATTTCATCAGTTTCAGCAATCTCAATATCTTTAGCTCTAGCAATTTGTTCATCAAGAAATCCACCTAGTGGCATATTATCATCAAGAAAGGTACTAGCATCATCATGATTATCATTCATAGCAGAAGTAGTATCATCAATAACTTGTGACATATCAGGATTAATAGCATGTGGTGGTGTTTCAAGTTTACTCAAAATAGAAGGTGAATCAAGTGCAGAGCTAGATGGCAGTACCTTACCTCCCCTCGTCATAGCGGGAAAAAACTTAGTCTTTGTATCCTTCAGATTCTTCGTAGTGATAAATAGATAATAATCCCAAGTGTCTCAACAAATATAGCTATGCTCCCCGGCAACGATGCCAGAAAAAGGTATTGATAACCCACAAGTATAGGGATCGCAACAGTTTTCGAGGGTAGAGTATTCAACCCAAATTTATAGATTCGACACAAGGGGAGCCAAAGAATATTTGTAAGGATTTGTAGTTGAGTTGTCAATTCAACCACACCTGGAGATTAAATATCTGTAGCAATATGATCAGTAGCACAGTGATATGATAGTTTCGATAGCAGTGATAATAGTAGCAGTAACGGTAACAATGATAGCAATGATTTTGTAGCAAGTGTAACAGTAGCAAAAGCAGTAGTGACTTAGCAAGAACAATATGTGAAAAATTCGTAGGCATTGGATCGATGAATTCATTGTATGACATTCATCATACAATAGTCATAACCTACGGAGATACAAAACTATCTCTATTTAATAAATATAATGTAGGCATGTATTCCGTAAATAGTCATACGTGCTTATGGAAAGAACTTGCATGACATATTTTGTCCTACCCTCCCGTGGCAACGGGGTCCATAAGGAAACTAAGGGATATTAAGGCCTCCTTTTAATAGAGAACTGGAACAAAGCATTAACACATAGTGAATGCATGAACTCCTCAAACTACGGTTGTCACCGGAAAGTATCCCGATTATTGTCACCCCGGGGTTTACGGATCATAACACGTAATAGGTGAATATGACTTGCAAGATCGGATATAGAACATAGATATAATGGTGAAAACATAAACGGTTCAAATCTGAAATCATGGCACGCGGGCCCTAGTGACAAGCATTAAGCATGGCAAAGTCATAACGACATCAATCTCAGAACATAGTGGATACTGGGGATCAAGCCCTAACAAAACTAACTTGATTACATGATGAATCTCATCCAACTCATCACCGACCAGCGAGCCTACGAAGGAATTACTCACTCCCGGTGGGGAGCATCATGGAATTGGTGATGAAGGAGGGTTGGTGATGACGAAGACCGAAGATTCCCCTCTTCGGAGCCCCGAACGGGCTCTAGATCTGGCCTCCCGATGAAGAACAGGAGGTGGATGCGGCTCCGTATCATGAAACACGATGAAACTTTCTCCCTGATTTTTTCTCCAAAAATAGGATTTTATAGCATCGGAATTAGGGTCTGCGGGGCCACCAGGTGGGCACAACCTACCTGGTCGCGCCTGGAGTGGGTGGCGTACCCTGGTGGGTTGTGCTTAACTAGGGGACCCCCTCTGGTGGTTCTTGGCTCTAGTATTTTTCTTTTATTGTAAAATAATTTTCCAAAATTTTTTGTTCCATTTCGAGAACTTTTATTTCCGCACAAAAACAACACCATGGTAGTGCTATTGAAAACAACGTCAGTCCGGGTTAGTTTCATTCAGATCATGCAAATTAGAGTCCAAAACAAGAGCAAAAGCATTAGGAAAAGTAGATACGGCGGAGACGTATCATGCTGCCCCCTGCTGCTTCTGCTCTTTGTGCAATGTGACCGTCCCCTTGCCGAACCACAAAGGGGACCCCTGCTCCATTGGTGATCATGCTTCCATGCCGACATCATGACAAGGTTCCTTAGCATGCAGGTTTCTCATACAAAGGCAAAGATCATTCAAGGAACAAATGCAACTACAACAAACAATTTGTTTCAAAGTGTTTCAACTTAGCTCTTTCTTTGCTGTACTTTTTGTCGTGAATGATAACTTGGACGTCACTTGTGGTATCCATACCGTCATTCCCCCGGGGAAATTTGCATGCAAGGAACCCTTCTGTCCTTTTGAGAAAAATAAAGAAGAGAAAAGAGGAGGCTGGAAACCTTGACGGTTCATTAAGCATCTCATGCAAGGCAAAAATTCAACACAACCCTGCATCTAATAGATACAGATAAATATGTACTTTGATAAAGACTTGTGAAACACTTAGCTTTATTTCACAATGCACAGGGTCTGCACCTGGGTTTGTACAAAGGATTACATACCCTTCCAGCAAACTTGTACAAAAGAGGTTGCCGGGATGCCCGGCAACCGCGCCTCATGGGTAGAACTTGCAAAGATGCTCAATATTCCATGAGTTACGAACCTAAGTGCCATCTCTAGTCTCGAGACGGACTGTGCTAGGTCTGGTGACTTGTGCTACTCGATAAGGTCCTTCCCACTTTGGTATCAACTTGGTTGATCCCTTCGTGGACTGAATCCGATGAAGAACAAGGCCACCTTCCTCAAGGTCTAGGGCATGCACTTTGCACCTATGGTAGGGGTGCAAAGCTGGCAGGTAGTGTGTAGCATGCACATCAGCCCAGAGATGATCTTCCTCGAGGAGCATGGCATCATCGTGCCGCATTTGCTCTTGCTCAGCTTCATCAAAAGCTTGCAGTCGTGGTGACCCGTATGTGAGTTCCATGGGGAGCACCGCTTCTGCACCATAGACTAGGGAGAAGAGTGTCTCACCGGTTGCTAGACTTGGTGTTGTTCTGAGTGATCAAAGAACCGCCGACAACTTGTTGATCTAGCCTCTTCCACACTTGTGAAGCCTATCAAATGTTCTTGTCTTCAGTCCTCGCAACACTTCTCCGTTTGCCCTCTTGACCTAGCCATTGCTTCTCGGGTGAGCAACTGATGCAAAACAGATTTTACTACCAAGGTCTTGACAGCATTGCATGAAGGAGCAACTCGTGAACTGTGTGCCGTTGTTGGTGATCACCCGGCTGGGCACACCAAAACGGCAAACTAGTCCTTTGAAGAACTTGGTGGCTGACTGTGCTATTACCTTTCTGGCTGACTCAACCTCAGGCCACTTTGGGAGCTTGTCGATTGCTACCTACAAGAACTCAAAGCCCCCGATGACACGGGAAAAAGGGCCATGGATGTCAAGCCCCCAGACCGAGAAGGGCCAGGAGAGAGGAATTGTCTGAAGAGCTTAAGCTGGCTGATGAATGTTCTTGGCGTGGAACTGGCAGGCTTCACACCTTGTTAGCATATCTACTGCATCTTGAAGGGATGTCGGACAATAGAAACCATGACGGAAAACCTTGCCGACAAGTGCGCGGAACGCGATATGGGAGCCACACACCCCTTCATGTATCTCTGCCAGCAACTTTTGTCCATCTTCCCGGCAGATGCACTTCAATTTCACACCATTTGGCCTCTTTCTTTATAGAATGCTATCAACAAACTGATACATAGTTGATTGGCGGGCTACATTTTCAGCTTCTTCTTGTTCATCGGGAAGATGACCTGTCTGCAGGTAATGGACTATCTGATGTGCCCATGCCGGAGCATGTGGCTCGACGACAAGGACTAAAGGCATCTCTTCTGCTGCGGGAGCACTTGTCTCGACGGCAAGGACCTGAGTCCTTGCCGGAGCATGCTGCTCATCGACAAGCATCGGTTTATTTCCGGCAAGCTCCTTGCCGGCGGCTGTTGGAAGCTCTGCCGGAAAGTACTCACCAGAATTCAACTTTCTCCTCTTGTCTGGCCTCATCGATGGTGCAACTGAAGGTGGATTCATAAGGAGCACAAATATACCTGGTTCCATAGGTAATTTCTTGGCGGCAAGCTTCGACAGGTCGTCGGCAATGTTGTTCTCAGCACAAGGAACATGCTCTGCCTGCACACCGTCAAAGTGCACTTCCAACTTCCTCACTTCATCCACATATGCCTCCGTCAACGGGCTCTGGTAATCCTTGTTCACTTGCTTCACCACTAACTGCAACCCTTCGGACTCAGCAGTATTATTGGTGGACTGCTCCCGAGGAAACTACATCTGAACTACGTACTTGAGATGCTCTCCGGTTGGTGCGACAAGCAGCACTTCGGCATAGGCGCCCTAGAGTGAGAAAGTACCATCAAAGTACATGATCCAGTCTTGGGGCGCTTCCTTGCCGGGAAGCGAGGTCTCTGGTATTTCTTCATCTGGAGTTGGTGTCCATTATTCAATGAACTTTGGCAAGTCTTTCCTTTGAATTTTTGATGTACTTTCAAACTTCAAATCAAGGCTCGATAGCTCCAATGCCCACTCCACTATCCTACCAGTGGCTCCTGGATTTCTCAAGATGCGCTGCAGTGGAAAGCGAGTGCGACAGTGATGTGATGTGCTTGGAAGTAAAGGCGCAGCTTCCTTGAGGCCATGAGGAGACCAAAGAGCAACTTTTGCACACTAGAGTACCTTGATCTAGCCCCTGGAGAAGGGAACTGACGAAGTAGACTGGGCGTTGCGCCATCTTCTTCTTCACAACTTGCTGCTCTGTCCCACTTGCCTGCGCTGAACTTGGGTTGTCGGTATCTGACCTTGCCGGAAAAGATTCTGGCTTGTCGGCTTGAGGCTCTGCGGTTGCTATTTATTTGTCTTCGGCTTCCCTCTCGGCCACTAGTGCAGCATTGGCCACTTGATTGGTTGCCGCTAAGTATAGCAGCAATGGTTCTCATGGGATTGGCGCAACTAGTACTGGTGGAGAGGAGAGGTACTCCTTTAACTCTTGGAGCACATCTGCCACTTCTGGGGTCCATTGCATTGGACCTGCCTTTTTCAAGATTTTGAAAAATGGCAAGGCGCGCTCAGCTGACTTGGAGATGAACCTTCTTAGAGATTCTATACAACCAGCAAGATGCCTCACGTCCATGACGCGCTTCGGTGCCTCGAACTGCTTAATTGCCTTGATCTTGTTCGGGTTGGCTTCAACTCCACATTGAGATACAAAGAACCTGAGAAGCTTGCCACACGGTATGCTGTCGGGCCCGTGGGACTGGGGATACCCCGGCCTATCTGCCTGCGGCCCAAGACACGGCGCATGCCTAAGGTCCCAGCGGTTGGCTCACTACCGGACTTCACGAGCAAGACCCTCGCGAGGACCTCGCCTCACGAGGCACACGACAACAGGCATCATCAGGAGCCTCGCAAGGCCCTCTCTCGAGGCCCCTTGCGGAGGTGAGCGAGTCAGGGGCGGCTTGGCTGGGTCGCGCGGTCTTGCGTCTTCATGTGGGGGATGCGCGTGACGACGAGCGGTGCGAAAGGCCATGCTAGCAGGCGTGGATGTGGAGGCTTTCCCCTTTTGTGCTACGGGGGCAAGGCCAGCATGTCGGTTCCCAAAGCAACCCCCAAAGGTTGCCAGAACAGTGCAAGAAGACAAAGGCGATGGGTGCACCAAGACGGAGGTAATCACCGAGCCCACCGACGCGTCATGACAGAAGGCTTTTGCAGGCGAAGACTACCTTTAGTCAGGATAAGCTACGCCCATGTCCCCCTTCAAACTGGCCATTGTGGCAACCCTTCCCGCCAAGTGTTTTCGGGAGAAGAGGACTAAGGCTAGTATAAAGAGGGCACGGTGCCACCGTAGTAGGGAGAGCTTCTTCCGCCCACAGCCCTTGTACTCTGATTCTACCTCCCGCCAAGCAATCTCAAACAAGCAGGAGTAGGGTTTTACACCGCAAGGTGGCCCGATCCTGGGTAACTGCCGCGTCCACGGTTCTTATTCTCTAGTTCGTGCTTGCCAGAGCGTCACCGTGAGGTTGAGAGGCTGAGTATGGCAGTAGTCAGCGAGCACACCCCAGTGTTCGAACCTCTTGGGTCCCCGGAGCCCCAATTCTGACATTTGGCGCGCCATGTAGGGGTGCGCTGCCGTCTTCCTGCTCGGCTCCAACTTCCGCTTCACCAACTCCATGGCTGACGCTCGTCGTGTGCGCGCCGAACGTCAGGCGGCTCGTGTCGCGTAGACGGCACCTATGGGCCGCGACAGTCACCACCACACCGCCGGGACCGGAGCTGTCGCGGCCACTAACCCTGCCGCCCGCGAGCAGTAGGACTCCTCCATACACCCTTCCGTGTAGCCCGATGGCCGCACCGCCATGACCTCCTCCTCCCTCAGCCGCCACGGACTGCCGAACACGCAGGTCGCGCTGCTCATGGCGCATGAGCTGCTCCGCTACCGCTCAGCCGATGCCGGCTACGATGCCTGGCTTGGCTGCATCACCAAGCTCGTCAACGCTGACGGGGAAGCTCCAGCACCTTCCCACTCGCTCCGTCCTCCGCCATCTCGGGCTGGGGACATGGTGCACGGTGCACCTCCGCCACCTCCCTTGTGCAGCGGCCTCGGTGAGACGCGACCACGCGAGACCAGCCCCGCGGGGTGCCACCGATGGCCCGAGATGAAGCCATCTGCCAGATCATCCATCGTGCGCCACCGAACGCGCGCGTTCTCCTCGAGCAGCAGTGCTAGCGCCAGGACCGGATCATCCAAGAGGTCGCGGTGGCTGGACGCCAGAACTAGGCCGCCCTCGCTTGTGGTGTCCCCTCGAGCAGTGTGGGCTGCCGGGCTTTCACTCGCGAGCTGTGCAGGGTGGTGTGGCCCGTTAAGTTCTAGCCAGAGCTGCCCCCACCCTACAATGGCATCGCTGACCCCATGGAGTTCCTCCAACTCTCCGTGCTGAGCATCGAGGCGGTGAACGGCGATGACAAGGTCATGGCAAACTGGTTCCCCATGGCCCTCAAGGACGGTGCGCACTCCTGGCTCATGAACCTGCCCAAGGAGTCGATCTCTTCATGGAGTGAGCTCTGCGAGTAGTTCGTCACCAACTTCAAGGGCACGCACGACCACACCCTCATCGTCAATGCCTGCGGCATGTGAAGCAGTGCCTAGACGAGACCCTCTGCAAATACATCCAGCGCTTCAGCCAGGTGTGCCACAAGATCCCATGCGCCTCGGATGAGACCATCATCCTAGCGTTCTCCAATGGCATCACGAACATCAGGATGCGTGAGAAGCTCGCCATCAATGACAATTTGTGCTCTGCGCTGGAACTGTTCAACATCGCCAACAAGTGCGCCAAGGCTAAAGAGGGCCGCCTGTTCATCAACAACGAGCCTGACGCCGCGCCCGACGGCAGCAAGGCCAAAGGCAAGGAGGTCATGCGCAAAGGCCTTGCCGTGTTGGCGGCGGAGCCCGAGCAGAAGCGTGGCCGCGACTGTGACAAGCCCGTGAAGGACCACCGCCCATTCTGTGTCTACCATACCGTGTGCACCCACAACACCGAAGACTATCAAGAGCTCAAGTCACTCCACGATGAGCACTTCGGCCATCGTGGAGAGCATAGTGATCGCAGTGCCGGTCGCGGAGGTGGCCGCGGCGGCGGCCGATGGGACAACCACAATGTTAAGCCCCGCCAGGGCTGGCGTGACCAGCCTCACTAGCGCGGCTGGCGAAACCAGCCTCGTGAGGGTGCCTGCCGTGATCAGCCTCGCGAGGCGCACCCTCAGGACAACGCTGCTCTTCCACCGCTACCGCCGCCGCCCAGAAGGAACGACACCAATCAGCATGACGAGGGGGCTGGGGGCTATCAGGAGCCTCGTGCGATAGCCTGCATCCTCGGGGGAGCCTAGGCCCCTGCGTCCAACCGCCTCTTCAAGCAGTTCTCTCGTGAGGTGAAACCTGCACTCCCGAGGCCGGAGGCCGCATGGCCCCTCAAGTGGTCGCAGTGCACCATCACCTCCTACTCCAAGGACTACCTCAGGTCCACGGCAGCTGCGGGCGCGCTCCCCATGTTGTGCACTCCCACCATCAGCAATGTCGCAGTGACCAAAACCCTCATCGACGGAGGCGCCGGCTTCAACGTGATCTCCATCGAGACTTTTGAGATGCTCCAAGTGCCCTACGACCAGCTGATGCCTACCAGGCCCTTCTCCGGGGTGACCGATGGCTCTACCATCCCCCTGGGGCAAGTGCGCCTCCCTATCACCTTTGAAATGCGCGACAACTACCACACTGAGCTCATCAACTTCGACGTGGCACACATCAGCCTCCAGTGCGAAACCCTCTTGGGGTACCCAATGGTCGCCAAGTTCATGGCAGCAACTCACCATGGCTACAACGTCCTCAAGATGCCAAGCTGCAGCAGTATCATCACCATCGCCTGCAATGAGAAGGACGCGGTCTGCTGCCTCGAGCGTGCGTACAAAGCAGCCGCGGCCGAACACTTTGATGACAAGGATGGCACTGCTCCTCCCGAGGCCGCGCCCGGAAGGGAGCAGCAGCTACTGCCCTCCCAGGGCCACACCAAGACGAAGAAGGCGACAGCTGATGCCACTGTCGCAGGCTCCACCCTCGTCGCCGGCGCCAGCCTCCCTCCAGCATAGGAAGGCGCGCCAGGTGCCTCCCTTCGTCAGGCTCGGGGGCATCCACCTGGAAAGCGTCTGACCTGATCCGTGTGCCGAGGAAGGTGCTTGGGCACCACTTGGAGGCGTGCCTCGATGCGTGCCCCCGTAAGCAAGGAGCACGGCGCCAGGCACCGGTGGCACAAGAATTCATCGCCTAGGAGATTTACAAGCTGCGAGAGGCTCGAGCCATCCGTGGCGAGCGTCGCCCCGCGCGTTCTGCCAACTCAGCCACCGTTCCTGAGGAGGGTAGCAAGGTGCGCATGTGCATTGACGTCGTGAGCCTCAACAGGATCTGCTCCCAGGACCTCTATTGGCCATCGCGCATTGGCCTGAGCACGGGCCTCCCCACTAACTACACCCGTATGCCCTTCGGCCTAGAGAACACTGGTGCTACCTTCCAAAGGTTGGTGTCAGATTCAGGGCTCCACAGACCCAAGAAGGCTCAAACTCTAGGGCATGTGCGAAGATCTGAACCTCTCAAGCCTCGAGCTCGTTGCCCCACAGCCTAGCCTAGCCATATTTGCATGAGCGGAGGAGAAGATGAACACGGTAGTTTACCCAGGTTCGGGCGACCTTGCGGTGTCAAACCCTACTCTTGCTTTGTGGTGGATTGGCCTCACGAGGAGGTTCAGGATGAACTAGTACAATGGATGAGCTGCCTCACGAGGGCTCGGGGGAGAGAATGAGTCGACCTCTTCTACGGTGGTGGCTAACCTATATTTATAGTGGCCTCGGTCCTCTTCCCTGGAAACTTAGGCGGGAAGGGATACCATAATGGCCAATTTGAAAGGGGACAAGAGGTACACCCTATCCTAACAAAAGTTGGTCTTCTCCTGCAAAGCTTCTAGTCGTGACGTGGCAGTGGGCTCGGCGATGACATCCGTCCTGCCGAGCTCGTGGTCTTGGTCTCGTTGCATTAGAATGGAAACCTTTGGAGGGCTCCTTGGGAACCCACGTTTGTCCTTGCTCCCTTAGCACCGAAAGAGAAACTGTCTTCTCTGCGCCCGCTAGCGCCCGCCTAGCCTTGGTCGTCATGGCTCATGTCATCGTAGCCTCGTGAGGGTGGGCACTTGGATAGGAAACTCCGCTCCTCGGGAGGCAGCCTGGGGAGGCCGCTCCTCTAGAGGTCTTGGTGCCATCCGCCTCGCGAGGCCAGGGGGCCCTCGCGAGGGTCTTGTCTTGGTAGTCTTGTAGTTGGGCCGTACTAGGCGTCAAAGGAGCCACGCCATGGGCCGCGGATAGACAAGTCTGGGTACCTTGGTTCCCAGAACGCCGATAGTAGCCCCGGGCCCAAGGCGCGCTTGGGCTTGCCTTCGAGGCGAAGCCAAGGGGCAAGGGCGAAGCGCCGCGGGCCCCAAACCCCCTGCAGGCCAGGCTGACGCGTGGCACTTGACGGGACATGGGCGACTCCGCTCCCCCACGCTGCCTCGGCAACTGCCCCGACTTGGCAACTACCTGGTGCATGCAGCACGGCCATCATTGCTCGGGATGTGGAAGGGCGCCAGTTGGCCTTCGACTTCCTATAAGAGTGTGAGGGAGGCGGAGCCCCCAGGCCGTCTTCATCTTCCTGCTGCTTGCTCCTCCTCGTCTCCGTCGTGCCGCCATCTTGCCGAATAGATAATGGTGCCAGTGAGGAGGTTCTCGGCTGAAGAGAAAGGCAAGGCCCCGAGGGAGGGGCCGGGCTCGCCGCCGCCGAAGAGGTGATGCGGCCGTCCCCGCAAATGCGCGGCCGCATCAACAGCGCCGTCGCAGGGGCGCGGGCGGCTACCCCTACCGGCCCGCGTCGGCTCCAGCATCCAGGGGAGAGGCCTCTCCTGTGGAGGCGGTTGTGGGGGTCCCAGCAGCCGCGGTGAAGGGGGAAAGTGTGCCGCGGCCGCCCGGCCACCACGGCCACGTGCCCGCTCAAGTGACACAAGGCGCGAGTTTGTTGTTCGAGTGGAGGGTCCTCCGGGCACCTGGCTTCTGCTTCCAAGCTCCTTCGCGGAGGAGCTGCCGGCAGAGGGGCCCGTTGGCCTGTGGCTGCACCCGGACGGCTGCTGCAATGGGTCGTCGTGGGTGGAGGTTGAGGTTTCCTCCAACGGGCACGTGTTCCTGACCCGTGGTTTGGACGGGAGGCGCACCCTCCATTTCAGGTACGATGGGGCGACAACGCTCCTCGTCAGGGTCTTTCGTGAGGACGACAGCCGCCTGGGGTGCTGCCCGGAGGGCGACGATGGTGGTAGCGACCACGCCTCGGACGATGACTGTCCACGCGGCGGCGGCGTCCTCCGTGGTGAACTTTCCCTTGACGATGACCGCTCCTCCTCCAGCAGCAGCGCTTCCTCCAGGGAAGGCTCGAGCGATGACGACTACGAGACCAGAGAGGATGGCGTACCGCCATGTTGTCGTGTCTCCGCTCTGGAAAACATCGAGCCACCTCGCCATCACGCCACCGTCAAGTAGGAGGAGCGCTCTGACTAAGCGCAGGCGGTGGTGAAGCCGGGCCTCAGGAGCAGCGGTCCTCTGGGGCCCGCCTCTTCAGTTTTTCTTCTTTTGCTTCCTGCATCACAACTTGTGGCAAAGTCCCCTGGGGACGTGTAATGAACCGCGACACTTGCGCCTTTATGTCAGCTTTTCCTGTTTGCGTTCTAATACTCATGTTGCTATTAACTAGAAATTCCTGCTCGGCGAGATTAGAATAACTTAGCTTGGCACGCTCGTAACCCTTGGCGGGTCCCTTTGTCATGGTAGCGCACTCCTCCGGAGCCTCTCCTGGTGATGACCTAGGGAGGCCCCTTGACAAGCTCCGGAGCCTTGAATTGCATGCCCCCGCGAGGGTCGCGGGGGAAATTTGTGTAGGCCTCTAGAGCCCCCGAGCGAGGACCGGCCATTAATAGCATGCGAGAGCGCGATGCTTGGCAGGGCGGGGAGGCAAGCACTCCTGAGGCCGAGGGGCCATAATCGGTGCATGCCTGCTAACTCGCTCAAGAGCGCTGCACGAGGATCGGACGCCAAGGCCTTGGCGAGGTGTGCACATGAGTGGCCTAAGCCGGCTCAAGCATACCGTGCCCAGCCCCCGCTCGCAGGGCACGATGGAGTGAGCCATGGGCAACCACCACACCACTTAAGAATGAAAGTCAAGAGGGGAAGCACTGCGGGAAGCAACGAACAGAAAAATAAGAAACCCCTCCCTTTTTGAATAAAGACGCGAAAAGCTCAAATTCATTCCAAGAACAGCAAATTTGGCTACAAAGGCAAGCAAAAGAACAGCCGCGTCCGGCGCCTACACTAGTCTTCTAGTCTTCCCGCCAGCGCAGAGCATGGGGCTTCCACTAGGCGTGGGCATAGTCACTGAAAGACCGTATCGTCCGCCAGCATGGAGCATGGGGCTTCCACTTGGGCGTGGGTGGGAGTCCCCGCGGGGTCGTGGAGCGATGCACTGGGAGACTCCGGGGCATGTACAACCCCACTCATTATTACGTGAGAGTGTCATGGGTAGAACTTCCGGAGGTGCTGGATGTTCCAGGCATTCTGGATGGGGACCCCCTCCGGCGTCTCCAGGCCTGGAGACGGGGGCGACCCTGAACGGGCCCTCCCACATGGGTGAGAGCATGTGGAGCCCCTCCCTGGAGAGTACCTGCCTCAGGACGAGGTCCCCCACCTCAAGAGTCCTGGAGCGAACGTTGCTGCCACATCGCCTGCTGGTACCTCGCCGCACGGAGCGAGGCTTGGCGGCAGGCCTCCTTCCCGAGCACGAGGTCTACCCCCCGCGAGGCATCCTGGCGTGCCTCGTCAAACACCAAGACCCGCGTGGAGCGATGCTTGACATCATGCAGGAGGACCACCTCTACCCTGTAGACGAGGAAGAACGGGGTCTCACCGGTGGGCTTAGTCGCGGTGGTGCGGATGGACCACAACACGGACTGAAGCTCACCGAGCCAACCCCTGCCGCAGGCCTCGAGTTTCTTCTTGAAGCTCCTCATCTTGAGGCCCCTCAGGACCTCCACATTGGCGCGTTCAGCCTGGCCATTGCTCCATGGGTGTGCCACAGAAGCATAGCATATCTGCGTTCCAAGGTTAGCACAATATGTCTTTAAGAGATTGCTCGTGAACTCAGAGCCATTGACGGTAATAATATGGTTGGGGACTCTGAAATGGCTCATGAGGCCCCTGATGAATTTAACGGTCGAGCCAGCAGGGATGGTGCACACAGGCTCCACCTCCGCCCACTTGGTGAACTTGTCGATGGCGACGTAGAGGTATCGATACCCACCGGCCGCCCGGGGGAACGGGCCCAGGATATCCAGTCCCCAGACCGTGAATGGCCACGAGAGCAGAATGGTCTGGAGGCCTTGCGCGGGCTGGTGAATCTGCTTGGCGTGGAACTGGCAGACCTCGCAGGATCGCACCAGCTCAGTGGCGTCGTTGAGCGTCGTGGGCCAGTAGAACCCGCTGTGGAACACCTTGCCCACGAGAGTGCCTGATGAAGAGTGGTGTCCGCAATCTCCACCGTGCATGTCGGCCAACAAATCGCGCCCTTGCTCCTTGGATATGCATCACAGCAAGACGTCATTGGGGCGCCTTCGGTAGAGCTCGCCGTCTTGCAGGCAATAAGCGGTAGCCTGGTGAGCCACACGTTCTGCATCTTCCTCCTTCTCCGGTAGAGTGCCGTGGAGCAGGTGCGCCTTGAGCTCCTCGGTCCAGCAACCTTCCTGAGGCTCCAATTCCAGGAGCAGGTGGGCTCCTGAGGTCGGACCGCAGGCCAGGTTGCCCGAGGAAGGGGCCTGAGGCGGCTCCTCCCGAAGCAGCGTCGGACCCACAGTGGGTGGGGCTGTTGACGGCTTGAAGAGCCTCTCCTCGAAGACACCAGGCTTCTGGGGCTCGCGGCGGGATGCTCTCTTTGCGATGTCGTCCACCTCCTTGTTCAGGCCACGCGGGACGTGCTACAATTCCAAGCCCAAGAAGCATTTTTCAATTTTGCGTACCTCTTCCAGGTATGCCTTCGTGTGCTCGTCCCTGGGTTTGTATTCCTTGTTGGAGAAGTTGACGATAGCTGTGAGTCGCCCTTGATGGTCAGGCGCTTGACCCCCAGGGTGGCCGCGGCCCTAAGGCCAGCGATCAGGGCCTCGTATTCCGCGATGTTGTTGGAGACCTTCTCGCCGTGCTGGAAACAGAGATGCACAACATAGTATAACTTGTCCTTGGTCGGCGAGATGAGCACGGCTCCAGCCCCCGCGCCCTCCCACACGAAAGCGCTGTCGAAGTACATGACCCAGCCGTCAGGCGCCTCATCATCGGGCGCGAGGGATTGGCTCTCGCCCATCCCCCGGTCGGGGGCATTCGTCCATTGTGCCACGAAGTCAGCGAGGGCCGCGCCTTTGATGACCCTGGTGGTGCTGAATTCTAGCTGGAAGGCCTGCAACTCGATGTTCCACTCCGCAACCCTCCACGCAACGTTGGGGCTATGGAGCACCATTTCCAGGGGGTATGCGGAGGCAACCTTGATGGGGTGGCCTTGGAAATAGTGGCGTAGCTTCCTGGAGGCGACGAGGAGTGCGAGTAGGAGCTTCTGCGGCATAGGGTAATGCGCGCGAGCAGCACGCAGCACCGTGCTAATGAAGTAAACAGGATGTTCGACGAGGGACGAGGCGCAGAGGATATCCAGCTCCGCTTGGGATGAGGGGGCCTCAGGAGCCTCGCTGCTTGGCGGAGTAGCCGAGGTCTCCAGAGTGCCATCATGAGGTGGCGACGGTTCGACCTTACGTGGGGCGCCCCACCGCGCGCCCGCACTTGCGCGCTCCTCCCTGACCGCCACGAGCACTGCGTTGGCCGAGTGGGGTGTGGTGGCCAAGTAAAGCACCAGAGGCTCAAGAGGGCGGGGTGCCACCATTATAGGTGGACTCGTGATGTACCTCTTGAGGTCTTGGAAAGCCGCTTCAGCCTCCAGAGTCCACTCAAAGGGGCCCTTCCTCTTCATCAGCTTGAAGAACAGGAGGGCGCGCTCGCGATGCTTGGAGATGAATCATCCCAAGGAGGTTACGCAGCCCATGAGCTTCTGCATCTCCTTGAGGGTTTGTGGCAGGCTCATCCTTTCTATTGCCTTGACCTTCTCGGGGTTAGCCTCGATCCCTCTGTGCGACACCGGGAAGCCCAACAGCTTGCTAGACGGGACATCGGACACACATTTCTCAGGGTTGAGCCTCAGGTTCACCTTGCGCAGGTTGGCGAATGTTTCCTCCAAGTCTTCGACAAGTGTCCTTGCCTCCCGCGATTTGACCACTATGTCGTCGACGTATGCCTCGGTATTCCTCCCGAGCTGCCGGCCCAGAGCGATGTGCATCAATCGCAGGAAGGTCGCGCCAGCATTTCGCAGCCCAAAGGGCATGCTGGTGTAGTAGTACACACCGCACGGGGAGAGGAAGGTCGTCTTCTCGACGTCCTGCACCGCCATCTTGATTTGGTGGTAGCCTGAGAAGGCGTCCAAAAAGCACAGCAGATCACTCTCGGTAGTAGAGTCCATGATCTGATCGATGCGTGAAAGAGGGAATGGGTCCTGAGGGCAAGCCTTGTTGAGGCTCGTGAAGTCGATGCACATTCGCTCTTTCCCACCTTTCTTGGGGACAATTACTGGGTTAGCCAGCCAATCCGGATGTCGCACCTCCCGAATGATGCCAGCTTCCTGCAGTTTGCGGACCTCCTAGATGATGAACGATTGCTTTTCTTAGGCCTTCCATCGTGCCTTTTGTTTCATCGGGCGCGCGCTGGGGCACACCATTTGGTGATGTTCAATCACATCCCGCGGGACTTCGACCAAGTCCGTCGCCTCCCATGCAAACACATCCTTGTTCGAGCGAAGGAAGCTGACCAACGCCTCCTCCTGATCCAGGGGGAGCCCAGCGCCTATAGTGAAGGCGGGGGCTGAACCTCCATCATCAACGGGCACCTGCTTTGTCTCGGCTCGGTCTTGAGAGAACAATTGCTTCTTCTTTGTTGGTGCGGCCTCCGGGGTTTCCGAAACACCCCCAGCGTCTGGCCGCCACGGCCTTGAAGGTGAGCTTAAGGGCTAGGAGCGCATCCTTGGTGTCTCCCGCCATGGTGATAATGCCGCCGCTCCCTGACATCTTGGAGATGTTGTAGCCTGGGTGCGTCGCTGCCATGAACTTGGCGAGGGCCGGATACCAGAGGATGGCATTGTACGAAAGGCTGATGTGGGCGACGTCGAAGTAGATGAGCTTGGTGCGGTAGTTGTTGCACGTGCCAAAGGTGACGGGAAGGCGTATCTACCCCAGGGGGTGGCCGAGCCCTTGACCACCCTCGAGAAAGGCTTGGTGGGGAGGAGCTGGTTGTATGTCGCTTGGAGCAGGTCGAAAGCCTCCACCGAGAGGACGTTCAAGCTGGCGCCCTCGTCAATGAGGGTCCTGGTCACCGCGACATTGCTGATGGTGGGCGTGCATAGCATGGGGAGGGCTCCTTCTGCCACCATGGTCTTGGGGTGGTCTCTGGAATCGAAGGTGATTTCGGTTTTAGGCCCGGCCCGGCCCCGTACAGCCTTGCACCGCGGCCGGGGAGCACCTTGCCGGCAGAGAAACTGCTTGATGTGGCGGCCAGAGGCAGTCGCTTGCGACCTGCCAACGATGCACGCGACCGCATGGGGCACTGGAGCCGCAAAGTGCACGATGAACTAGTTGTGGAGTTCTTCCCAAGAGGAGATCGAGGCACGCGGGAGGCCACGGAGCCATTATCGAGGGGCCTACGTGAGAGCCAGGGGGAACCAGTTCGCCATGGCCTTGTCATCGCCACCCGCCAACTCGATGGCCTACGCGTATGACCGGAGGAACTCTCCTGGGGTCTGTGGCGCCGTCGTACCGCGGGGGAAGCGTCGGTCGAAACTTCGCTGGCCACAGCACCCGACGCAGGCTAGAGGTGAAGGCTGGGCAACCTGCGGTGTCTCCACGGGCCACGAGCGGCTAGACCGGCGGTGCGTCGCCCACCATGGAAGACACGAGGTGAGGAGGAAGCGTGAACGGGGGAGAAGCGAATCTCCAGCACGCCCCAGCTGGCGCGCCAAATGTCGGATTCAGGGCTCCGCAGGCCCAAGAAGGTTCGAACTCTGGGGCGTGTGCAAAGATCTCAACCTCTCAAGCCTCGAGCTCATTGCCCCACAGCCTAGCCTAGCCGTATTCGCGTGAGCGGGGGAGAAGATGAACACGGCAGTTTACCCAGGTTCGGGCCACCTTGCGGTGTAAAACCCAACTCCTACTTTGTGGTGGATTGGCCTCACGAGGAGGTTGAGGATGAACTAGTACAGTGGATGAGCTGCCTCGTGAGGGCTTGGGGGAGAGAATGAGTCGACCTCTTCTACGGTGGTGGCTAACCTATATTTATAGTGGCCTCGGTCCTCTTCCCTGGAAACTTAGGCGGGAAGGGACACCACAATGGCCAATTTGAAAGGGGACAAGAGGTACACCCTATCCTGACAAAAGGTGGTCTTCTCCTACAAAGCATCTGGTTGTGATGCGGCAGTGGGCTCGGTGATGACATCCATCCTGCCGAGCTCATGGTCTTGGTCTCGTTGCACCGGAATGGAAACCTTTGGAGGGCTCCTTGGGAACTCATGTCTCTCCTTTCTCCCTTAGCATCTAAAGGGAAACTGTCTTCTCTGCGCCCGCTGGTGCCCGCCTGGCCTTGGTCATTGAGGGATTCCTAGATTAGGGGGTCCTCGGGTGTCCGGTCTATTTGATATGGGTCGGACTGATGGGCCATGAAGATAAAGCAGAAGACTATCCCCCGTGTCCGGGTGGGACTCCTGTATGCGTGGATGGCAAGTTTGGTGTCCGGATGTACTCTTTCCTTCCTCTGTAAACCGACTTTGTACGACCCTAGGCCCCTCCGGTGTGTATATAAACCAGAGGGTTTAGTCCGTAGAGGCCATCAGAATAATCATAGGCTAGACAACTAGGGTTTAGCCATTACGATCTCGAGGTAGATCAACTCTTGTAACCCCTATACTCATCCAATACAATCAAGCAGGACGTAGGGTTTTACCTCCATTAAGAGGGCCCGAACCTGGGTAAACATCGTGTCCCCATTGTCCATTGTTACCATCGATCCTTAAACGCACAGCTTGGGCCCCCCTACCCAAGATCTGCCGGTTTTGACACCGACATTGGTGCTTTCATTGAGAGCTCCGCTGTGTAGTCGCGAGAAGCAATCTATGGCTCGCCTTGTCATCAACGATGATATCACCTCTGGAAGGAGCCTAACTTCAGGATAGGTCCTCCAGCTCGGCAGTTTCATCGTGGGTGCTGGCATGGCCATCAAGCCGATAGCACCCCCCGTGATCGCCAAATATCACCCTCGCATCGGTCTCGAATACTCCCAAAAGATGGATCCGGCGGACGTCTCGTCCTTAAACAAGCTGCTAGATCGCATCGCCGCCCCGGGGCTTTCAACGGATTATGATCGGATCGGGCTCAAACCCGACCAGAGGGAAATTAATTCCTCGCCGATCACCCACCTGGTGGCGGTCGTCGAGGAACGTGCCGAAAACAATTCTTCCCTAAACTAAAGACCAGCTATGTTCGGGTCTCCGAACCTCTTGGACCGGACACCCTCCCTTTGGATGAGACTTCGCGTACCCCGAACTCAGGGTCAGACATTGGGTCCGGGGAGCACTCGGATCTCCCTGGACCCGAACTGGTGACTTCGGAGATTTTACAGGCTCCGGATGCAATCTTGGGTTGGGATTCGAGTTTTTGCCCACCCTCCCACCACAATCAATACTCTCAAAGTAATTCAGGCCCTCCAGACATATGTGACCTAACGTATGTATGGCAGCAACCTCGGGAAATGGTCCATCACTTCTGGACCAGATTCCTACTTGTCAAAAACAAGATTAAAGATTGCTGCGATGACGATGCAGTCTCGGTCTTTCATCGCAATTGTACCGACGAGGGAATTCAGAATGCCCTCAACCGCCATCGCATACAGAGTTTCACGGAGCTATCGCACGTAGTACGGAAGTATTGCGTGATGGAATGCACTTGGAAAGCATAGAAAACCCAATTGGAACCTGCTGCCTTTAAGCAGTGCACTGCCCGGGCAAAACGGATACACCCTTACGAGGCATCCGACCATAAGCCCATCGGCAAGAAAAAACCCTCTACGGGATACAGGTCCGTTCTTGATGAAATCCTTGACAAGCCCTGTCTGGTACATACAACGCCGAGCACTAACTCAACCCACAACCTTCGAGCATGTTGGGTACTCCGGCAGGTAGCTAAAAGTGGCGAGGCCATCCTCACCACCGCCACTCCAGAGAAGCATTCTCCGGAGGATGATGATTTTAACGTCCTTACGGTCTTCAAGACTTTCTCCTCAAATAATCAGCGTAAGAGGGCACTCCGCGACCTCGCTGAAGTCCACCAAGTAACCGCAGTAAGCCCATGGAATGACGCGGCAATAACCTTCACTGCTGACGATGAACCAAGGGCCCGATCAGTCCGAGCACCCGCCGCTTTAGTCCTAAACCCAATTGTGGACGGCTTTCGACTTACCAAAGTGCTCATGGACGGCGGCAGCGGACTTAACCTCATCTACGAGGACACGCTCCACAAAATGCAGATCGATAGAACACGCATCGAGCAAAGCAGTACCACCTCTCGAGGTATCATCCCCAGTCGAGGAGCACGATGCTCGGGGAGAATTAAACTCGACATAGTATTCGGCACGCCGAAAAATTACAGGTCAGAGGAGCTGCTCTTTCACATCGCTCCCTTCAATAGTGGCTACCACGCCCTTCTAGGGCGGGGCGCTTTTTTACGCTTCCAAGCCGTACCCCATTATGGGTACATGAAGCTTAAAATGCCGGGGCCCAATGGAATAATCACAGTTACAAGTGATCCGGATACAACACTCCGCGCCGAAAACAAAACCGCATCCTTGGCCCTTGAGGCACTCTCTAAAGCCCTTGCGGCCGAAGAGTTAACCACCCTACGATCCACGGTGGACAGGGATGATGTGATTCTCGATAAGAGACCTAAATCCATCTCTTTCAAGCCAGCAGATGAAATAGTTAAATTTCAAGTGCACTCGACGAATCCTAACAAAACAGCGTCCATCGGAGCACAGCTGGATTCGACGGTAGATGCCGCCTTATGCGCGCTCCTACGTGAAAATTGGGATATCTTCGCCTAGCACCCTTCGGACATGCCTGGTATCCCACGTAGATGGGCCGAACACAGCCTCAACATAATTAAGGGGTTCAAACCAGTCAAGCAAACGCTACGGCGATTTTCCGAACCCAAACGACAAGCTATGGGGGAGGAGCTAGCCAAACTACTCAAGGCCGGGTTCATCAGATAAATCAAACACCCGGATTGGCTAGCCAACTTGTTCATGGTGCCGAAGAAGGACAAGTCTTGGCGCCTTTGTGTCGATTTCAAAGACCTCAATAAGGCTTGCCCTAAAGACCCTTTCCCATTGCCCCGAATTGACCAGATTATTGATGCGACCGCGGGACATGACTCATTGTGTTTCCTTGATGCTAACTCCGGATACCATCAGATTAAAATGAAGGAGTCCGACCAGGCCGCAAAGGCATTCATCACCCCGTATGGGCCTTTCTGTTTCAACACTATGCCTTTTGGGCTCAAAAATGCTGGTGCCACTTACCAACGCATGATTCAAACATGCTTGGAAAAACAAATTGGCAAGATAATAGAAGCATATGTGGACGACGTGGTCATCAAGACCAAGCACGTCGAATCATTGGTGGACGATCTCCGCCTCACATTTGACAACCTCCGAGCATACGACATACATCTCAATCCGGAAAAATGCATCTTTGGTGTTCCAGCCAGAAAGCTATTAGGGTTTATTGTCTCCCATAGAGGAATTGAAGCAAACCCAGCTAAAATCCGAGCCTTGTCGCAATTGGCTATGCCAACAAACCTAAAATAGGTCCAAAAGCTAGCAGGGTGCGTAGCGGCCTTGAGCCGCTTCATCTCCAGATTAGGAGAAATAGCATTACCACTTTATAGACTGCTCAGATGCACCGACAACTTTGAATGGACGGAAGCGGCCACAGCCGGATTGGAAGAAATAAAAATCCTATTAGCAGGCAATCCAATCCTAGCCGCCCCAAGTGTTGGCGAGCCTATGTTGCTTTATATCTCCGCGACTCACCAGGTAGTGAGCGCCGTACTCGTCATCGAGCGAGGGGAAGAGGGACATAAATTCCCCATCCAAAAGCCAGTGTATTACGTATCGGAGGTGCTTACACCCTGCAAATCCCAATACCCTCACTACCAAAAGATAGCTTACGCAGTCTTTATGGCATCCCAAAAACTCCGACACTATTTTCAAGAGTGTTCGATCACGGTGGCATCCGAAGTACCACTTAACGACATTATAAATAACAGGGACGCCACTGGCCCCATAGCTAAATGGGCCATTGAGCTCTTACCATTTGAAATAACATACAAGCCACGCCGAGCTATTAAATCTCAGGTGCTGGCCGACTTCATCGCAGAGTGGACGGAAGCCGAGCTCCCCAAAGAGTACAGTTCCTACTCTAACTAGATCATGTACTTCGACGGCTCTAAAATGCTAGCCAGACTAGGGGCTGGCATTATCTTGACATCCCCTATGGGGGACACAGTCCGCTATGTGTTGCAAATCATGTATACGGACTCCAATAACGCAGCCGAATACGAGGCACTTCTACATGGTCTCCGCATTGCTGTCTCCATGGGCATACAACGCCTAGAGGTGCGCGGCGATTCGAACCTCGCAATATCTCAGGTAAATGGAGAGTTCGATGCAAAAGATCCAAAAATGGTGGCATATCGAAACGCCGTATTAAAAATATCAGCTCGGTTCAAGGGGCTCGAATTTCATCACGTCGCTAGAGACAGTAACCAGGGAGCAGATATACTCGCTCGCATGGGCGCCAAGCGCGACCCCGTCCTGCCTAATGCCTTCATGGAAAGGCTCTTCAAGCCATCCGTGGTATGGCAGGACAAGAGTGGAGACGCAAGTATGGACCTGATTACACCCCCATCAGCCGAACAGGATACAAGTATCATCGGGGGTTCGGATACCGAAAGAACACCCTCTGCTCATGAGATCATGGCCATTATTGCTCCATGGACTGAACCCTTCCTAGCCTACCTTAATAGGCAGGAGCTTCCTGATGATCAAAATGAGGCCTGTCGCATAGTTCGGCATTTTAAAGCCTACAAAGTTCACGAAGGTGAACTGTACAAGAAAAGCACTACCAGAGTTCTCCAAAGATGTATCTTCGAAGAGGAGGGACGGCAGCTCTTGGCTGAAATACATGCTGGTCTGGGCGGACATCACGCCGCAGCTCGGGCCCTCATAAGCAAAGCTTTCTGGACAGGTTTTTTTTGGCCAACGGCCCGAGCAGACGCACAAGCCCTTGTACAGTGTTGTGTGGGATGTCAGCTTTTCGCCAATCAAAGTCATATGCCTCCCACCGCCTTAAGAACAATCCCCATTACGTGGCCCTTTGCGGTCTGGGGGCTCGATATGGTCGGACCCCTTAAAGGGGGAAGCCATAAAAAGAAATATTTACTGGTTATGGTGGATAAATTCACTAAGTGGATAGAGGGCAAACTAGTAAAAACAGCTGAAGCAGGACTAGTGATTGACTTTATATCCGGCGTGGTACACCGTTATGGTGTCCCACACAGTATCATCGCTGACAATGGCTCCAATTTCACAGCTGATGAGGTGAAAAACCGGTGTGCTAAATTGGGCATTAAACTCGACTATGCATCCGTCTACCACCCTCAAACAAACGGTCAGGTTGAACGGGCCAATGGCCTGATAATGAGCGGCATAAAACCCCGATTGGTGCGCTCCCTATAGGAGTTAGATAAACACTGGGTTGAGGAACTCGATTCTGTGCTCTGGGGGCTGCGGACTACACCTAACCGGACAACCGAATACACACCTTTCTTCATGGTGTATAGCGTGGAAACTGTTCTGCTCTGCGACATTATTCATGACTCACCTCGAGTGCGCATTTACGAAGAGCGAGAAGCCGAGCTCGATCGGCAAGACGACCTAGATGGTCCTGAAGAGGAGCGTGATATTGCACAAGCCCGTTCCGCACTTTATCAGCAACAGGCCAGGCGATACCAAAGCAGAGAAGTGTGGGCCAAGACTTATAACGTTGGTGAACTCGTTTTGCGTCTCCCAGAGAAGAAGAAGGATAAGCTCAAACCAAGATGGGAGGGCCCCTTCATCATCGATGAAGTTCTCACAGGAGGAGCCTATCACCTTCGTAACGCATCGGATAATCGCCTTGAGCCAAATCCATGGAACACTGCTCGGCTCCGACGATTCTACGGATAGTTTGGTCGCATCGTTTTTTTCTTTCTTTGATTAGGTTCCTTTTTTCTCCCCTTCTTTTTTACTTTTTCCTTCTTTTCTCCCAGGGTATGTTAGGATCTACCGAACTGTTAGGGCTACACATCTTTAAATGTATACACCCCACTATAACTGGGGGCTTCTTTAACGAAGCTTATTATTGAAAGCTGGTTTCTTACATTGTTTACGTCGTTTGTTCTATAAATCTTTTGCCATTATATGCACCACTATGACTTAAGTTTTTGCCAAGCTGGGTTGCCTCGCTCCTGTGTTTATACCCTACGTTCCCGATTGTTCAGCTAGGGTGTAAAGGGAGCACCTCTGCGATTGTTACAACCGGGTACTCCGGATCTGTACCTCAGACGGGTGAAGCCGAAAGCTAGCGTTCTTAAGGGAATAATTGGTCGGCAAACAACGACATATTATTTACATTTGTGTATTTCTTCTAACAAATATGGGATAGGCTGCCCGTACCTTGGATCAAAGCCTAGGCATGCATACTTACGCGTGCCGACCCAAGGAAAGGAACCCTTAACGGAATTATTTTCCCTGGAAGATGTTTCTTACATTAAAAAGTAATATAACATAACTCCCCGAACAAATTTTGTCTGTTCGAGCAACATGACCGGATTGCCTGGTTTCCGGACATAATGAATGTTTATTACATTCTAACATGGTATCCGGAAACACTCCAACTTCTTGGTTTGGAGGTTGAAGCCGAAGGCCTACGATGACAAATTTTGACAAGTTCGGTTGGAGCTAAGTTCGATGATAAAGTACATTGATACATTGAATCGAACGCCTACTCTTTATCTATGTCATCTATAAGACTGCTTAAGCTACAGTCTTCTTGCGAATATTTCACAGCTATCACCACTTGGTCATATACCAAGTTCACGGGAATCTCTTTTCCGTCCGGTCCCTGCGGTCCAACTCGGGCCATATGATTCGGATCAAGCCTGGTGTAGCGCGTCTTCTCCATTGCCCATGCCTCTCGTGCACCTTCCCGGTATGCTGACGTCTTCCATAGCTCAAAACGGCGCCGGGCACCATGGAACAGGTTTGCCAACCCCTCCATACTTTCTGGAGGGGCATCGGATGGCCACAAGGCCTTGGCCATACTTCTCATGGCTTTCCGGGCTTGCTCATGCACTACGGACAGCTCTTTTAAAACGTCGCCTTGGAATCCAGATACTTCTCCTTCATGATGCCCGGTTAATAGACCTGCACGAGCAACATTATAACACTCCGAATTACAGGATAATATGAGCAACTTGGATGGTTCAAAGGTCATACTGAATATGCCGCCTTTTAACTTTTTATTCTCTTTTTGAGCGTTCGATAATTGAGCCTTTAAGCTCTTTATCTCTTCGGCTTGCTTATCATTTTCCTCCTCCAGTTTGTTCTTTTGATCAACGGTCATCGTGACCTTCTTCAGTTCTTCTAGCTCTGTGTTGGCAGTGTTTAACTTTGTCCGTCTCGTTTCAAGCTCCTGGGACAGTGCGTTGTTCTTCTCTTTGAGGACCTACGGTCATAACGATCCTTAAATCGGTTGGCCTAAACCGCTTCAAGTCTCGGGGGCTACTGGCATATATCTACTAAATTTGCACAAAACATTACCTGCATATCTTTTGAAAACAGGTGGGCAACTCCAGCAAGTCCGTCCTGGGCGGCTCGGATATATGCGTCCACGGTGCTGAGGGCATTAAATTCTTGCTCCGTAAAAGCTGGAGTGCTCATGGTCTCTTTCAGTCGACGATGATTCATCACGCTCTCTACTTCAGAATTTGTGACGGATACGTCATCCGAATCTTCATGAGGCGGAAGAGTTGGCGCTGCATCCGTATTGGCTCTTGTCCTAGTTGATGAGCACGGCGCCGGATTAGCTGATGATTGGCTAACAGGGATTTTGGACACGGTTCGCCGTGTGCTCCTCCTGGAATAAGATGGGAGGAGAAATACGACAATCTGGTTTTATGCCTAGGCATATATTAAAGGTTATACCTCTTTGATGAAGGACGGGGTTCAACGGCGCTCCCGGTTTCCTTTCGTTTTAAAGGCTCACCCTGCACAGATGCTACCTTCCTAGGGGCCGCCCTCGATGGAGTACGGCTCGCCGAGCGCCGATCCTATAAAGCACGATTCAGTGTGATGGGTGAGGTGCAAGTGGGGACTCCTCTTTCTGAGGATGATTTCCGAATACTTACCTTAGAGAAAGGGAGAAGGATGGGGTAGTCATCTATAATGGCCACTTCCGAACCATCATGGCTTGCTTGATAGAAGACTCCGTCATCAAACTCTATAAATATATCCTGATCCTCGTAGAGGCCGGGATCTTCGTGGCGACCATAGTCCTCTGGTTGTGGAGAGGGGCAGTGCACATTTTCGACGACCTTCCTCCATGTCTGTTTTAAAGACGACCAGAAAAATTCGATTAGTATGCCTCAATAATGAGGTAGGACAATGCTGATAATCAAAAAACTCACCCATTCAATGGGGTTATACATGGAGAAACCTTCCCGAAAATTTAAACGGAGGAATTCTTCTTTCTCCCCCTTATAAAGATCTGCCAGTATGGCGGCCAGAGCGGCGGGGGTATCCGGGCCCTCGCGCCTATAGCGAGATGCGTCATGCTCCCCGTTGTAACACCATAAAGGGGTCACTCTGGACTGAAGGGGCTGGATGCATCGCTTTATTGCGATAGCCATGACTTCGATTATCGAGAGTCCGGAATGGGCAAGCAACCTGACCTTGCTGAGCAACCTCTTTACTTCCACACTGTCTTCTTCTTTGGGGCTCCAGGGGTGCCAGTTGAGGCATTTCTTTAAAGGAGCACTAGAGAATTCGGGGAGTCCACGTCGAACTGGGTCCGGAAGGGGAACATCCTCGATATAAAACCATTCCGAAGCCCATTCTTCGGATGCCTTCTTGGGAGTTCCGACGAGGTAACCTGATGTGGCTATGCGCCATACTTTGGCGCGCGCCCACTTTAAATATAGAACCCCCTTTATGACAGGGGACGAGGCAAAAGAACTTTCTCCATAGTTCGAAATGAGCCTCGCAGCCTAAGAATAGTTCGCAGAGAGCGACAAAACCAGAAATGTGCAGAATAGAACCTGGTGTGAGGTTGTGCAGCTAGATCCCATAGAATTCCAATAGACCTCTAAGGAAGGGGTGGATTGGGAATCCTAAGCCCCTCAGAAGAATGAGATGAAGCACACCCTCTCCTCCTTGTTGGGATTGGGGAAGTTCTCTGCTAGCACGTCAGGGCCAATCGAGGCCAATCCCGCCTGCACGGAGACTAGATCCGCGGGAGGGAGATATCCCTGCGTCTGAAGTTGATTCAGCCGAGGGTGAGACACTGAGCAGCTTCACCAATCACCCGTTTGAGGGCGTGATGAAGAGCCAGGAGCGCCCGCCATGTTTTGATTTTTCGTGGTTTGCTTTGATGCTCTTTGCGTGATATGGGATGGCATTAGGAGATCTAACCTCCTTATATAGATACCGCCCTTGCATGATAAGGGGCTTATTTGTAAAAAATTATGGACTGTTCACATTCACCCGACGCGTGGAAATCAAGGCGACGATAGGGAGGAATCATAAAGGCAGAACATGGAGGTCAAAACCGGACTGTCGTCAATCCAGAGTATGATGAAGAACCCGCCTTGCAAAGCCGAAGACATAAGCCGGATACTATATCGTCCTTGAAGGCAAGTTCGGGGGCTACTAAGGGAGTCCTGGATTAGGGGGTCCTTGGGTGTCCGGTCTATACGATATGGGCCAGACTGATGGGCCGTGAAGATAAAGCAGAAGACTATCCCCCGTGTCCGGGTGGAACTCCTGTATGCGTGGATGTCAAGTTTGGTGTCCGGATGTACTCTTTCCTTCCTCTGTAAATTGACTTTGTACGACCCTGGGCCCCTCCGGTGGGTATATAAACTGTAGGGTTTAGTCCGTAGAGGCCATCAGAATAATCATAGGCTAGACAGCTAGGGTTTAGCCATTACGATCTCGAGGTAGATCAACTCTTCTAACCCCTATACTCATCCAATACAATCAAGCAGGACGTAGGGTTTTACCTCCATTAAGAGGGCCCAAACCTCGGTAAACATCGTGTCCCCATTGTCCATTGTTACCATCGATCCTTAGACGCACAGCTTGGGCCCCCCTACCCAAGATCTGCCGGTTTTGACACCAACAGTCGTCATGGCTCACGTCATCGCAGTCTCGTGAGGCTGGGCACTTGCATAGGAAACTCTACTCCTCGGGAGGTAGCCCGGGGAGGCCGCTCCTCTGGAGGTCTTGGTGTCATCCGCCTCACGATGCCAGGGGGCCCTCGCGGGGGTCTTGTCTTGGTAGTCTTGTAGCTGGGCCGTACCAGGCCATCGAAGGAGCCATGCCATGGGCCACGAGCAGACAAGTCTGGGTACCCTAGTTCCCAGAATGCCGACAGTTGGCGTGGCTTGCGATGGCGCCTCGCGGGACTTCAGCCACTCACGAGCCCCCAAGGCCTCAGGAGCCAATCGGCCCGTGAGAGGCGAACCTCCGTAGCACGCTTCGTCAAGCAGCCTGATGCTGCCATAGCAGCATATTGCCAGGTAACCTTTTGGTTCATTCGAAATTGAGGGCGCCACACGGGCTGCATCATCCTCAAGATGGCCAGGGTCCGTCCCTGCAAGCGCCTCATCTTTTGGTTGGGTAGCGAATCTGGTTATGCTTTAATGAGTTTATGTTGCTTGCTTAACCATGTGTTTGGTGCCTCGCCACCATTGAGATCGCCACGCCCTCGCAACTCTTCTCCTAACCGACCCATGACCGGGGACTGGGCACCGCGTCTGTGCTCGGGTCCGTCCCTGGAGCATCGCTAAATCTAAGCGATCGAGCTCTGGCTCATGGGCCAGCCCCAGAGATCCTTGGTGCCTCACCCCTTCATGGAATAGCCACGAGCAACAGGGCAAGGGCGCGCCCAGGTTTTCGTAACTGTGAGTCCGGTGCTTCGCCACCTTGGGTGTCGTGCCCTCGTGGCTCCTTTCCTGACCATTTCGTGAAAAGGGTTTTTCACGGCGTCTGTGCTCGGGTCCGTCCCTATAGTGTCGCTAAACCCAAGTGATCGAGCTCTGGCTGGTGGGCCAGACCCATGCACGTCACCTCCTTCGGGTCCTTGGTGCCCAACCCTCTCATGCAGTGGCCCCGAGACAACCAGCGGGCGCACGTCACCCCCATGTCACTGGTCTTTATGTGCATGCAGCTACATCAAGAGCTAGGTGCGGACCGCCTAGAGACCCAGGAAGGAGTTCCTGAGCCTAGCGCCTGGAACATCCGACACCTCCGCAAGTTCTGCCCGTGCCGGTCACACGTACGAACGAAGTGGGGCTGTACACACCCCGGAGACTCTTGACTGAGCTCCCGCCCACGCCCCAGTGGAAGCCCCATGCTCTGCACTGGCGGGACGATCTAACAGTGATCATGCCCATGCTCAAGTGGAAGCCCCCATGCTCCACGCTAGTGAGGTAATCAATTGGAGCACCCCACGGGCCGCGCCGACCTCAGGCTAACCCGTGCTGGACACGGCAGCCGTTTATCTTATCCTGCAGCACGCGCTCGCAACTTCCCCCTGCGCCTCATGCGAGCGGGGGCTGGACACAGTGCCCGTGCTCGGGCCATTCCCGACAGCGCTGAAAACCCCAAGGGACCGGGCTCTAGCAGGCAGGCCTGCTCTCGCGCACGTTACCCCACCAAGGCCCTTGGTGTCTGGTCTCCTCGCGTAACACCCGTGTGCAGGTTAGTGAGCGCGGGCCGCCCGTTCGAGATGGGATTATTCTGTGCAGGTTTCCCCTTAGGGGCAGATCACCCCGGAGGTCTCGCGAGGTGCACCCTGCAAGCAAGGAATCGCATCGCCACAAGGAGCTAAGTCTGAACACCTCCGGGGGCGGCCTCGTTGATGCAAACATTTTCCCTCACGCGGTCCGCTTGTGCGTCAAGGGGTGACTCCTGAGCATCACGCCTTAGGAGCCTTGACTAGCTCCTAGAGCCCCTCACCTCCTGGCCTTGTCCAGGCATCGTGACCTGACATCCAAGTGATGGCTGAGGTCCACACTGGGCTGGGCCATGCCGACGTAGAGCACGAGACCAAGCAAAAGGAAAAAAACAAGCATGGAAAGGGAGCCTCATGAAATCACAAGCATTCATCACAAGCAGCAAGTGTCCAAATAAATAAAACCATTGTTTCAAGCCTCCGCGAGGCAGGTTCAGTCTATTACAGTATGATAAAAGGGAGCCTTAAGAAGAAGAGTTGCCGCCTCCATTTCCATCACCCGCCTCGACCTCGCCAGACCCCTCGCAGCCGCTGCAGAAGGACTTCCCAAGCAACACGTCCACGTGGCCTTCCACAGCCTTCGCAAGGCCGTCATGAGATTCTTTGTAAACAGGGCTATCACCTTGCCGAACTCGAAGCCAGGGCCGCGGAGGAGAAGGTGACTGAAGACGTGGGTCACCGCTTGATAACCCACAAGTATAGGGGATCGCAATAGTTTTCGAGGGTAGAGTATTCAACCCAAATTTATAGATTCGACACAAGGGGAGCCAAAGAATATTTGCAAGTATTAGCAACTGAGTTGTCAATTCAACCACACCTAGAGATTAATTATCTATAGCAATATGATCAGTAGCAAAGTAATATGATAATTTTGATAATGGTAGTAACAGTAACAGTGATAGCAATAATTTTGTAGCAGTTGTGACAGCAACAATAGCAATAGTAACTTAGCAAGAACAATATATGGAAAATTCATAGGCATTGGATCGGTGAATTCGTTGGATGATATTCATCATATAAACGTCATAACCTAGGGCGATACGGCACTAGCTCCAGTTCATAAATATAATGTAGGCATGTATTTCGTAAATAGTCATACGTGCTTATGGAAAGAACTTGCATGACATCTTTTGTCCTACCCTCCCGTGGTAGCGAGGTCCATAAGGAAACTAAGGGATATTAAGGCCTCCTTTTAATAGAGAACTGGAACAAAGCATTAACACATAGTGAATACATGAACTCCTCAAATTACGGTCATCACCGGAAAGTATCCCGACTACTGTCACTCCGGGGTTTACAGATCATAACACGTAATAGGTGACTATAACATGCAAGATCAGATCTAGAACATAGATATAATGGTGATAACATAAATGGTTCAGATCTGAAATCATGGCACCCGGGCCCAAAGTGACAAGCATTAAGCATGGCAAAGTCATAGAAACATCAATCTCAGAACATAATGGATACTAGGGATCAAGCCGTAACAAAACTAACTCGATTACATGATGAATCTCATCCAACTCCCTCACCGACCAGCAAGCCTATGAAGGAATTACTCACTCCCTGTGGGGAGCATCATGGAATTGGCGACGGAGAAGGGTTGGTGGTGATGAAGATCGAAGATTCCCCTCTCCGGAGCCGCGAGCGGACTCCGGATCTGGCTTCCCGATGAAGAACAAGAGATGGCGGCAGCTCCGTCTCGTGAAATGCGATAATTCTTTCTCCCTGACTTTTCTCCGAAAATAGGATTCTATAGCGTCGGAGATAGGGTCAGCGGGGCCACCAGGTGGGCACAACTCACCTGGGCGCGCTAGGAGGGGGCACCCTGGTGGGTTGTGCTCCCCAGGGACCCCCCTCCGATGGTTCTTGGCTCCAGTATTTTTCTTTTATTGTATAAAAATTCTCCAAAAAGTTTTGTTCCATTCTGAGAACTTTTATTTCTGCACAAAAACAACACCATGGTAGTTCTGCTGAAAACAGCGTCACTCCAGGTTAGTTTCATTCAAATCATGCAAATTAGAGTCCAAAACAAGAGTAAAAGCGTTAGGAAAAGTAGATACGACAGAGACGTATCAACTCCCCCAAGCTTAAACCTTTGCTTGTCCTCAAGCAATTCAGTTGATAAACTGAAAGTGAAAAAGAAAAACTTTTACGAACTCTTTTGCTCTTGTTTACATAAATAAGCTTAAGTTGCACCCAGGTTGTCAGCAAAGATTATGACTAACCTTGTCGACAATAACTCTTATTAATTATATTAACTCATATCAATGGCCTAAGCAACTAGCGAGCAATAATAAGATACCTCAAATGACAACACTTTGTCAAAACAATCATGATATAATATGACAACAGTGGTATCAGATCTGGCGCTTATTTGAGAAGGTGATGACACAACATAAAATTAAATAGATAGCCCTTTCTGAGACTGCAAAACATAAATGCAGAGCACCTCCAAAGTTCAAGCAGCGACTAAATATTGTAATTCATGGTAGAAAAGATCTAGTCAAGATGCATCCAACATTAGCTATAGACAATGCATGTGGATGACAATAGTGCTCTCAGATCTGGCGCTTATTTGAGAAGGTGATGACACAATATAAAATTAAATAGATAGTCCCTTCGCAGAGGGAAGCAGTGATTTGCAGCGGTGCCAGAGCTCAGATTTTTTAAAAGAGAGATAAATGATTTTTTTTGCTAAATGCACCCTTCCTGTTTACTTCGTGACCATTAGTTATCGATATATTTGATGCTAAGCACATTAGTGGCGGTTCCCAAGTGATAAAGTAAAGGTTTACTCCCCCTCCACCAACAAACACACTCCACGGCTAGCCGCATCCACGGGTACCGTCCATACCAACAACAGTCCTGGGGGAGTTTTGTTTAATTATTTGCAATTTGATTTCGGGACTGGGAATCCCTATTACCGCCCATCTCGTGCAAGGACGAGTGAATAGACACTCATCATGAGAATAATCCGCTTAGCATGGAAGATATTGACTACCTCCTGTCACTCCATGAACAATCTAGGCGCACAAAAACGGATGTTTATTTGAAGTTTTTAGAGGTGGCATATGCAAATTTACTTAGAACGGCAGGGTAATACCGCATATAGGTAGATATATGGTGGACTCATCTAGAATAACTTGGGTTTTAGGATTTTGATGCACAAGTAGTATTCCTGCTTAGTACAGGCGAAGGCTAGCAAATAGGTTGAGCAGCGGCCGGCTAGAGAGCGAAAACGGTCATGAACATGCATTATGTATAATTAACATTGGATACTAGCATGAGTAGGATATGAACACCATGAACATAAATATCATAGAGGCTATGTTGGTTTTGATTCAACTACATGCATGAACATGTGCCAAGTCAAGCCACTCGAACATTCAGAGGAGGATACCATATCATCATACCATATCACAATCATTTTAATGCATGTTGACATCCAAGATAAATCATTATCCACTCCTAACTACTTAAGCATGGCATGAGAAACTATAATCTCTAATTGTCATTGCAAACATGTTTGATCATAATAGGCTTAATCATGGACACTAGGTTAAACATATTTACAAAAATAGAAAAATTCGAGTTCATACCCGTTTCTCTCTGCCATAGCCAGTTCATCAAATATCGTCATTATTGCCTTTCACTTGCACGACTGAATGATATGAAAATAATAATAGTGCAAGAGTGCCGTGGACTAAGCTGGAATATGCAAACATTTTATTTAAAAGGAGAAGACAAGAAGAAAGAAAAACCGAAAAGAAACAAATATTTTTTTTTGATTTTCTCAAAGTTTTTTAAAACACACAAGAAGAAAGCGAGAAAGGAAATCAAGCATGGATAATACAATGAAAAAGTGTGAACACCGACAACTGGAATGAAATGTCTGAACATGAATATAATGTCGGTGGAAATACGTACTCCCCCAAGCTTAGGCTTTTGGCCTAGCTTGGTAATCACCACTCATAGTAACCCTCAGGTCCCACGTTGAAGTGTTGTGGAGCGGGCACCTGAGCGTCCCACTCCTGAGGCTCCTCCTCAGCTGCTGCCTGGTTGTTCCGGTAGGCGATGATGTCTGGCATGATCCTGTATCCGCCCCTGGCAATAGAATCAAACCAAGCTGGTGCAGGTAACAGAATAATATCACGAGTATTCTCACTGAAAACCAGGTTGTAAGAATATGAATAGTAGTGTTCTCGCCATCAATAAATTGACGAGCTGCCATAGCCTGGCGATCTAAATAAACCTTGGTTAAACGATAATCAAGCTGGCAAATCTTCATGTTAAAATTACTCGCTAAACGAGTCGCATAAATACCGCCATGCATTTTACCCTTGGATCTGTTAAGGTGCAGGCGACGTGCAATGATGGCCCCAAGGCTATAGCTATTATCGCCGTAAAGTGCATGGTGTAAGACAGCGAAATCAGGGGCACTAAGTGCACCAACCTTTTCTTTAGCAAGTAAACACTTCGCAATGAATAGAGCAAAATAATGCACAGAAGGAAACTGCAGGCGAGTGGCGGTGACACTCGATACCCCTCTCTCATCTCCCACTGACAGAGTACTATAAAAGTCCTCAAACTCTGAAGGCCTAGGCTCTCTTATTTCCCCATCAGAAGGGATCAAGCATATATCACAAAATTCAGTAAGTGGTATCTGACGGGTTTCAGCATATAAATTAAACTGCACCTCAGGAGGGTTATTCCTACTCAGAAAATGAAAGCTTTGCACAAAATAATTTATTAGGAGATGGTATTGTGCACACTCAGCTGCGATGAAGTCAGTGAGACAAGCATTAGCAGCAAATTGTGCGAACTCTTGACGGATCACGGCTCCATCCATGAAGGGGTTGTGCGGCCACTCGCATGGCCGCACCACCGCCATTCTCCGGGTGCGGAGATCATTGTCCGTTGACTCCCCAATGACTCCCTTGGAGCTCTTCTTGGAAGCGAACTTCCTAAAGAAACTCATCTTATTCCTATGAACAAAATTCTGAAAATTTTATTCCATTGTCAACAAAACTTCACAAGATTGATAGCAACTACTCATAAGGATGCATAGAGGCTATATTGAGCATTCAAACTACTTAGAACTCTAAGAATTCAACATGCAAGCTCATCTACAGCAGCACCAAGAGTAGCTAATTATTCAAAATATAATCCACTAAAGCAAAAACTAATTGGAACAATGGAGGAGTCACATACCGAGTAGCAATCCGCCGAAACAGTTTAGGAAATGGAGCTTCGAGCAAAGAGATCGAAATTCATGGGTTTGAGAGCAAGAACAAGAGAGAGAGAGAGCAATGGTGATTTTTTTCTGGAGGTAGCTGATGACATGGGCTAAAGAGATAAGTGAAGGGGCCCATGTGGGGACCACAACCCACCAGGGGGTGCCTGGGGCTGCTGGCGCGCCCAGGTGGGTTGTGCCTACCTCGTGCACCCCTCTCTGATGTTATTTGCATAAAAAATTCCTAAATATTCAGAAAAAAATCATATTAAATTTTCACGGCATTCTGAGAACTTTTATTTTTGGGTCATTTTTTATTGCACGGGAAATTCAGAAAACAGACAAAACATGGCATTTTATTTTATTTAACTAAGAAAAACAGAAAACAAACGTTGGGAATAGAAAGTTGTGCTTACTAAATTCATGAACTTCATACCTCTCAAAAATGATCCAATAATAAGGTTGATCAAGTCTTATTAACAACCACTTTCGATTAGCATGAAACCGAAGATCTTTCGTAAAACCCTAAGTTACCTCAAAGGGGATATGCATATCCCCAATAATAAGCATTTCATATTTCTCTTTGGTAGTAGGTAGAGGTAGTTGAAAACTTCCAATAGTGTGTGTCGGAGATTTTTCAATAACATTAATACCATTCACTTGGAATTGTTTCTTCGGAAAATGCACCGTATGCTGATTACTATTGATATGAAAAGTGACCATGCTTTTATTGCAATCAGCAACAGCCCCTACAGTATTCAAGAAGGGTCTACCAAGGATAATCGACATGTTGTCATCCTCGGGCATCTCAAGTATAACAAAGTCAGTTAAGATAGTAAAATTTGCAACAACAACGGGCACATCCTCCCAAATACCGATAGGTATGGCAGTTGATTTTCAGCCATTTGCAAAGATATTTCAGTATGTGTGAGTTTATTCAAATCAAGTCTTTTATATATAGAGAAATGCATAACACTAACACCAGCTCCTAAATCACACAAAGCAGTTTTGACATAATTTCTTTTTATGGAGCAAGGTATAGTTGGTATTCCCGGATCTCCAAGTTTTTTAGGTACCCCATCCTTAAAAGAATAATTAGCAAGCATGGTGGAGATTTTAGCTTCCGGTATTTTTCTTTTATTACAGATGATGCCTTTCATATATTTTCCATAAGGGGCCATCTTTAGAATATCAGTCAAGCGAGTGCGCAAAAAGACTGGCCTAAGCATTTCTGCGAAGCGTTCAAATTCTTCATCATCCTTTTTCTTAGTTGATTTAGGTGGAAAGGGCATGGGTTTTTTAACCCATGGTTCTCTTTCTCTTCCATGTTTTCTAGCAACAAAGTCTCTTTTATCATATCTTTTATTTTTAGATTGTGAGTTATCAAGATCAACAGCTGGTTCTATCTCAACATCATTATCTGGTTGTTTATCATTGTCTGGTTGAGTGTCTTCATGAACATCATCGTTATATTTTTCATTATCAGTAGCTGAATGTTCATTACCAGATTGAGTTTCAGCATCAGAGATAGAAACATTATTATCATTATCAAGAGGTTTTTCTATTTCAGGTTCACTAGAGGCATGCAAAGTCCTATCATTTTTCTTTTTAGAAGGACTAGGTGCATCAGTGTTGATTCTTTGAGAGTCTTGTTCAATTCTTTTAGGGTGACCTTCAGGGTAACGTGGTTCCTGGGTCATTTTACCTCCCTAGTTGCTACTCTAATAGCAAAGTCATTTATATTATTATTCATTTCATCTAGCAACTCTCTTTGAGATTTGGCAACTTGTTCTAGTTGAGTTTGAGCCATAGAGGCATGTTTTCCTACACCTCTAACATCATTGGTGATTCTAAATAACAAGTCACTCTAGCGAGCAATCATATCAGAATTATATTTCAATTGTTTCATAACATTTTCATTGAAGTGATCTTGCTTCCTAATGTAATTATCAAACTCATAAAGGCATTGACTAGGATGCATATTATCAGGATTGTCCCTTTCATCAAATTTCATTAAAGAATTTACCTCTACCTCCTTGGGTGGTGGTGTGTCAAGTCCATGTATCTCTTCAATAGGAGGTAAATTTTTAACATCCTCTTCTTTAATACCTTTTTCCTGCATAGATTTCTTTGCCTCTTGCATATCTTTCGGACTGAGATATAAGATACCCCTCTTCTTCGGAGTGGGTTTAGGCGGTGGTTCAGGAAAAGTCCAATCATCATAATTTTTCAATATATTATTCAATAATTCCTCAGCTTGTCCAGCAGTTCGTTCCCTGAAAACACAACCAGCACAACTATCTAGGAAGTCCCTAGAAGTATCGGTTAGTCCATTATAGAAGATATCCAGTATTTCATTTTTCTTAAGAGGATGATTAGGCAAAGCATTAAGCAATTGGAGAAGCCTCCCCCAAGCTTGTGGGAGACTCTCTTCTTCAATTTGCACAAAGTTAAATATTTCTTGTAAGGCAGCTTGTTTCTTATGAGCAGGAAAATATTTTTCAGAGAAGTAATAAATCATATCCTGGGGGACTACGCACACAACCAGGAGCAAGAGTATTGTACCATATCTTAGCATCACCCTTTAATGAGAATGGAAATAATTTGAGAATATAGTAATAGCGAGTTTTATCCTCATGAGCAAAAAGGGTGGCTATATCATTCAATTTAGTAAGGTGTGCCATAACAGTTTCAGTTTCATAACCATGGAAAGGATCAGATTCAACCAAAGTAATCAACTCTGGGTCAACAGAGAATTCATAGTCCTTATCATCAACAAAGATAGGTGACGTAGTAAACTTAGGATCACATTTCATTCCAGCATTCAAAGATTTCTCTTTCAGTTTGCATAATAATTTCTTAAGATCATCTCTATCATTGCAAGCAAGAAAATCTCTAGCTGTCTCCTCATCCATAACATAACCTTCAGGTACCTTAGGCAATTCATATCTAGGAGAGCTTGGTCTAATAGGTGTTATAAGATTTTCAGTTTTAGGAATTTCATCAGTTTTAGCAATTTCATCAATTTCAGCATTCTCAATATCTTTAGCTCTAGCAATTTGTTCATCAATAAAATCACCTAGTGGCACACCATCATCAAGCAAGGTACTAGCATCATCATGAGTAACATTCATAGAAGTAGCATCATCATAACTTGCGACGTATCAGGATTAATAGCGTGTGGTGGTGTTACAAGTCTACTCAAAATAGAAGGGGAATCAAGTGCAGAGTGTAATGGCAGTTCCTTACCTCCCCTCGTCTTAGAGGGAAAAATCTTAGTCTTGGTATCCTTCAGATTCTTCATAGTGATAATGCATAATAATCCCAAGTGACTCAACAAATATAGCTATGCTCCCCGGCAACGGCGCCAGAAAAAGGTCTTGATAACCCACAAGTATAGGGGATCGCAACAGTTTTCGAGGGTAGAGTATTCAACCCAAATTTATAGATTCGACACAAGGGGAGCCAAAGAATATTAGCAAGTATTAGCAGCTGAGTTGTCAATTCAACCACACATGGAGATTAATTATCTACAACAATATGATCAGTAGCAAAGTAATATGATAATTTTGATAATGGTAGTAACAGTAACGGTAACAGTAACAGTGATAGCAATAATTTTGTAGCAGTTGTGATAGCAACAATGGCAATAGTAACTTAGCAAATACAACATATGGAAAATTCGTAGGCATTGGATCGGTGAATTCGTTGCATGATATTCATCATATAACAGTCATAACCTAGGGTGATACGACACTAGCTCCAGTTCATAAATATAATGTAGGCATGTATTCCGTAAATAGTCATACGTGCTTATGGAAAGAACTTCCATGACATCTTTTGTCCTACCCTCCCGTGGCAGCGGGGTTCATAAGGAAACTAAGGGATATTAAGGCCTCCTTTTAATAGAGAACCGGAACAAAGCATTAACACATAGTGAATACATGAACTCCTCAAATTATGGTCATCATCGAAAAGTATCCCGTCTACTGTCACTCCGGGGTTTATGGATCATAACACGTAATAGGTGACTATAACTTGCAATATCGGATCTAGAACATAGATATAATGGTGATAACATAAACGGTTCAGATCTAAAATCATGGCACCCGGGCCCAAAGTGACAAGCATTAAGCATGGCAAAGTCATAGCAACATCAATCTCAGAACATGATGGATACTAGGGATCAAGCCCTAACAAAACTACCTCGATTACATGATGAATCTCATCCAACTCCCTCACCGACCAGCGAGCCTACGAAGGAATTACTCACTCCCGGTGGGGAGCATCATGGAATTGGCGATGGAGAAGGGTTGGTGATGACGAAGATCGAAGATTCCCCTCTCCGGAGCCCCGAACGGACTCCAGATCTGGCCTGCCGATGAAGAACAGGAGGTGGCGGCGGCTCCGTCTCGTGAAAATAGGATTTTTTTTCTTTCTTACTGATTTTTTCTCTGAAAATAGGATTTTATAGCGTCGGAGATAGGGTCAGCGGGGCCACCAGGTGGGCACAACCCACCTGGGCACGCCAGGAGGGGGGGCGCGCCCTGGTGGGTTGTGCTCCCCAGGGACCCCCCCTCCGGTGGTTCTTGGCTCCAGTATTTTTCTTTTATTGTATAAAAATTCTCAAAAAAGTTTTGTTCCATTCCGAGAACTTTTATTTCTGCACAAAAACAACACCATGGTAGTTCTACTAAAAACAACATCAGTCCGGGTTAGTTTCATTCAAATCATGCAAACAAGAGTAAAAGCGTTAGGAAAAGTAGATACGACGGAGACATATCACTGCCACAGAGAAGAGGTCGCGGCACTCCTCCTCCAAGATGCTGCCCACCTTCCGAGCACCGTCCTCGAGCCGTTCCACGAGCTTGGAGGAGAGCTCAGTGTAGCTGGGGTCGCAGGCCACAAGAGGAGTCTCAAGCCTCTCCCTGCACATAGAACATAGGTCACTGCGGGCCCTGAGCTCGAGAGAGGAGAGAGCACGACCGCCGCCTTCACGTCGGCATAGGCCTGGATCTTCTTCTCCTTGGCGTCCAGCTGGGCGTTGGCCTCAGAGAAGTGCTTCACATGGGCCTCCTGAGCGTCGGTCACCTGGTGCTTCAATGTCTCCAAACGCCCGCATTCTGCAGCCTGCTCGGTCGCCAATTCCGCCAGGTCCGATTCGCGGGTCACGAGCCTCGCCTCGCGGGCTTTGAGGTCGTCCTCCAGCAGCTGGAGCTGCTGCGCATCCGTAGCCCGCTCATCCTGGATCGCCTCCAGTCTGGCTTCTGCCTCCGCGTGGTGCTTGGTGGCTGCCTCGACCTCAGCGAGTGCATTCTCGTGAGCTGCCTTTGCCTTGGCGACTTCCTTCTCGCTCCCCGTGATGGCCGCTTTGGTCTGACTCTGGGCCATCTTCGTAGCGGTGTCGAGCTGATGCCACTCGGTCGCGAGCCTTAGGCACTCCTTAGCGATGCACTCCTCGGCCTCCTAGAAGTCTGCCCTGAGTTGATTGAGTGTGGCCTGAGCATCAGTCAGGGCCCCAGGCCTAAGCAGGGCGTTGCAGTTCATGAGTGCGAGGGCCCGGTTAGGCTTCGGCACCTCGATGCTCGCCATCACCGCGGCCGAAGAGACCCCGACGACGTCCGCCTAGGGCGCAGGGGGATCCGGTTTTCCCCCTGTATTAGGCGGTCGCACCGCGCTGGGGGGGGGGGGGGATCCGCCGCATTGACCTCTGGAGCTGCCAAAGTGGGCGCGGCCTAAGGATGCCCCGCGGCGCGCCCCGCGTCACTCTCTACTACGGGAACGACGGTGGCCGAAAGAGGCTTTGGCGCCTCCTCTTTCCCCGTCGCCGCCCCCTGCTCCGTGGCGGACCCCACAGGGGGCATGTCCCCGGTCCCAGAGAGAGGTGCCTAGGGCTGGCCTACCGTGGCCTTGGCGGTCAAGCCCTGTCGCGGTTCCGAAAGGGTACTGGGCATTACCTCGGCACCTAAGCGCCCTGTCGTGGCGCCAGGGCGACGCGAGGCTATCCCGCGCCCTCCCAGGCTCCAGTAGATTGTCGGTGCCGCTTTCAAGACGGAGTCTACCTTCGGCTCGACCATCGCCTTCTTCCTCTTCTGGTCGCCACCCTGACTCCTGCGTAGGCAATGGGTCAGCTTGGCTGGACAGATTATGGGCGCGCGACGAAAGAGTGGACCAGTGTACTTACTCGTCCTGTGCGGCCCATTTCCTTTTCTTCTCCGCGGAGGCTGGCGTGTCACCGCTGTCCTCGAGCACCTCCTCGACGCTATCCTTTGGGCCCTCGGGGCGACTCCTGGCGAGCCCGGTCGCACTGCCGCCACCCTCGGGGACCTGTGATGCCCCCTGGAGGGTCTCGACGGATGGGGGCTCCGTCGCCCCCTCGCCAAGGATGGCCCCGGCCGGCGGCTGGGCAGCCGCGGCATCGGACCCCGTCCCTCCAGCCGCTTTGGCCGGTCGGGGGGAAGCCATCAGGGGTTGCTCGATGGGAGCGTCGTCGTCCCTGAAGTCGTAGAGGAACTTACGGTGGGAGCACGGTGGTGCCCGACCAGCATCTTCCTCCTCCGTGGTCTCTTCCGAGTCCTCGTCGCTGTCGCTCTCGCTGGGGTCCAGCACCACCATGAAGGGGTTTTCGCAGTGCCCGTTATGATCGCCCGACGTGAGCCCCTACTGGTCGAAGGCGGGCATCACCGTGATCAGATCCTGCCGCTCCCGGTAGCAATACAGCGGGGATGCCTCCTCTGGAGGGTCTTCGAGGATGCTACCGAGTAGAGCCCCCAGGGCCTCGTCCATCTCTTCGGGCGTCATGCCAGTGACGTGCAGCCTCATCGTGTCCCTTGCACTCTATACTCCCACACGGGCTATGAGCACGCTTGGAGCGGGGTGATGCGCTGCCTCAGGAACTCCTTGACAATCATCAGCCCCAACAATCCCGTGGCCCCGTGCGTGGCCATCCTCTCTAGGATTGGCTCCGCCGTCAGGTCGGTAAGCTTCTCGTACCCCCATCCGGGGTTCTGCTTGGGCCAGTCCACCGGAGTCATCAGGAGCGGGCTGGTCCGACACGCGTCCATGAAGACCCAGCGCTGCCGGTAGCCTTCCACCTTCTTCCCGGCCTTCAGGCGAACAGTCGCACCCTTGACGTCGACGAAGGAGACGCACGCGGAGCGCTGGTCCGGGGCGGTGAACTACAGGTTGAAGAAGTGGTGAAAGAGTGCCATGAGGGCCTCACGCCCACAAAGGCCTCGTAGTAGAAGGCAAATGTGGCTAGAAGGAGGATGGAATTGGGTTGGAGATGGAGGGCGTGAATCTGATAGTCGGAAAGGATGGCGAAGGAGAACTCAGAGAACGGCGGGACCAACCCAGCATAGACACTATGGAGGAAGAAGGGGTAGGCGGACGCCCCTAGGCTGGCCCGCCCTGCGAGCCCGGCCATATCTTGGTCGCTCGCCCTTCATTCTCATCAACCGCTACCAGTGGGAGCATCGGGCCCAAGTCCACCGCATCGGCGACGGAGGAGCACAGGAGCGCCGCCCCAATGGCAGGCGGGGTCACAGCCGGTGTCATGGTTTTTGTCTTCTTCCCGGTGGGCGCCATTCGTGCGTCTTGCAAGCAAAGTGGGCGGTGATGCACCTGAGATTGAATTGCGAGGGGTCGCACGTAGAGAAGGAAGGCGCAGGGAAGTGGATGCGAGACAGGGATGCAATGATGGCCCCACGCCGTGCGCGGGCAGGCTTTATGTCAGCCCGGGCGGTTGCCGAGGTGTCATGGGAGAAGTGGGGGCGTCCCATGTTCCATCATGCGCCGCACGTCGAGCTTGGCCCCAGGCGGATGGGCCCCACACCGTTTCGCACCTCCTTACAGGCAGAGTCGTGCACGCCGTGGGCTCGGTGCCTACTATCGGGCCCGTGGGACAGGAGGTACCCCGGCCTGTCTGCCTGCGGCCCAAGACGCGGCGCATGCCTAAGGTCCCAGCGGTTGGCCCACTACCGGACTTCACGAGCAAGACCCTTGCAAGGCCCTTGCCTCGCGAGGCACATGACAATAAGCGTCATGAGGAGTCTCGCAAGGACCTCTCATGAGCTAGTCTCCCGAGGCCCCTCGCGGAGGTGAACGAGTCAAGGGCAGCTCGGCGGGGTCGCGCGGTCCTGCGTCTTCATGTGGGTGACGCGCGCGACGACGAGCGGCGCCAGAGGTCGTGCCAGCAGGCACGGATGTGGAGGCTTTCCCCTTTCGTGCTAAGGGGGCAAGACCAGCACGTCGATTCCCAAAGCAACCCCCAAAGGTTGCTAGAACGGTACAAGAAGACCAAGGCGACGGGCGCGCCAGGACGGAGGTCATCACCGAGCCCAACCGCGCGTCATGGCAGAAGGCTTTTGCAGGCAAAGACCACCTTTAGTCAGGATAAGTTGCACCCCTGTCCCCCTTCAAACTGGCCGTTGGGGCAACCCTTCCCGCCAAGTGCTCTCGGGGGAAGAGGTCCGAGGCTAGTATAAAGCGGGCAGGGTGCCGCCGTAGTAGGGAGAGCTTCTTCTGCCCACAAACCTTGTACTCTGATTCTACCTCCCGCCATGGAATCTCAGACAAGCAAGAGTAGAATTTTACACCACAAGGTGGCCGGAACCTGGGTAACTGCCGCGTCCACTATTCTACTTCTCTAGTTCGTGCTCGCCGTAGCATCGCCGTGAGGTTGAGAGGCTGAGTAGGGCAGTAGTCAATGAGCGCACCCCAGTGTTCAAACCTCATGGGTCCTCGGAGCTCCGATTCCGATAGATGCCAAACACACTCTTCTCAGGGTTGAGCTTCAAGTTGATCTTGCACAAATTTGCGAATGTCTCTTCTAAATCTTGGATCAGGGAATCCTTGTGCCTGGTTTTGACCACTATATCATCCATGTAGGCTTCCACATTTCTGTGTAGTTGGGAACCAAAACCAATTTGCACAGCCCTTGCAAATGTTGCTCTAGTGCTCTTTAATCCTAAAGGCATGCGTACAAAGCAGTACGTACCACATGGAGTAAGGAATGTCGTCTTCTCCTCATCCTCCTTGTCGATGAAGATCTAACGATAACCAGAGTAGGCACCAAGAAAGGATTGCAGGTCACAGCCGGTGGTGGAGTCCACAATCTGATCAATTCACAACAAGGGAAAGGGATCCTTTCGGCATGCTTTCTTTATATTAGTTAAGTTAATACAAAGCCTCCACTTCCCATTTGCCTTGCGAATGGCTAGTGGGTTTGCTAGCCTAGTTGGGTGTAGCACTCCTCTGACCAAGCCTGCTGCATCTGTTTTTTGATTTCTTGGGTGATGAACTCTTGCCACTCCAAAGCATGCTTCCTGACCTTCTTCTTGACGGGTCTCGCATCTGGACAGACAGCAAGGTGGTGCTCAATCACCTCCTTGCGAACGCCGGGGATATCCGATGGTTGCCATGCAAACACCTCAATATTCCCCTATAGGAAGGCAATGAGCGTGCTTTCCTATTTGCCATCAAGGTTGGAACTCACGGTAAAAGTACCGTCAGTGTCATCCTCCCTTCCAGAGACTTGCTTCGTCGCACGTGGTGAGGCTTTGGTCTTCTTGCTCTTGCCGATAGAGCTCTCCGGTATGTCCTCAACGGGTGAAATACACTCCAAAGAGATGCGCTTCCCGGAGTACTTGTCAGAGGTCTTGCCGGTCTTCTTCTTCTTTCCTCCCCAGGAGCTTTGCCGGTATGAGCAGGTGCCTTGATGGTAGATACTGCCACTGCCTCCTGGTTGAGCTTGTCGGCGCAGATAACTGCGTCCTTCTTATCGGAGTGGATGGTGATGATGCTCATCGGGCTCGGTATCTTCAAAGTATTATAGGCATAATGGGACGCCGCCATAAACTTTGCCAGGGCCAGACAATCAAGAATGCCAATGTAGGGCAACGACATCTTCACGACATCGAAAACGACCTTCTCGATCCTGTAGTTCAGCTCTGTCCCAAGAGTAACCGGCAAGGTAACCTTGCCGGTGGGCTGACTGCTCCCTGAATTGATCCCTTGAAATGTTCGCATTTCTCGAAGATCTCCATGAGGGATTAGCCCATCTGGGATTTGCAGCCTCCTGATCACATCAGGTGAGATCAGGTTCAAGTCAGCCCCACCATCAACCAGTATTTTCTTCAACTTGAGGTTGCGAATTGTTGGTGAGACCAACAAAGGCAACCACCGACCCCAGTGGTGCGGTCAGGGTGGTCCTCGGTGTCGAAAACAATGGGCATGTGGGACCACTTAAGCGGCTTCTGCGCCTCTACTGCTGGTTCGGCCGCGTTGATCTCACGCGCCCATTGCTTGAGCTGGTGGTGAGAGGAGTGCAAAGACGTACCTCTGTCAACGCACATGGCCTCCACAGCCTTCGGGAACTCTCCTTCTCCAAATTCCTCATCATCATCATCACCATCATCTTCACCCTCTTTCTTATCATGACTGCTAGCATGCTTCTCCTTCTGCTACTGACCCTTTCCGCGGCCACCGCCACGGCCACCGCCACGGCCACCATGGTTCTTGTTGCCCGACCCACTAGTGTCGTCTTGGCCCTTCTCTTTGGCACGCTTCTCGTACTCTTGTTTTTGCTTTTTGGCAAGCTGCTCTACTTGTTAGCAATCGTTGAGATCGTGGCCCTTGGTGCAGTGGATCTTGTGGTACAGCCCATTGGTCTTGCTGGAGCCATCCTCCTTCTTGCCTGTCGCATCCTCCCGACAATTAGCACATCCGGCAAGCTCTTTGCCGGGGCTATCAGTCTTGGTCTTCTTGGTGGCATCTGAGTTGCCGGAGCTCATGACTGCCATTACAGCCTTACCCTTGTGCTTGTGATTGCGCTTCCGACCTGTCTTCGATGCGTTGTCATCCTCAGAATCAACCTCGGCTCCGGTGTCTTCCCCAGGAAGTCTTCTCCCCACCTTAGCACATGCACATTGATCCGCCAAGGTGTATAGCTCATTGACGGTGCTCACCTACTCGATGTTCAACTCAGCCCGCATCCTGCGATTGCGCACATTCGTGTGGAATGATGCAATCACAGCAGCAGGGTGCATGTTGGGGATGTTGTGGTGCACAGGACTAAACCTCTGGACGTACTTGCGAAGGGGTTCACCGTCCTTCTGTGGAATCAAGTGGAGGTCGCTGGGCTTTGCCAGAGGCTCATGGCCCCCATATAAGTGCCAACAAACACATGACACAAGTCCGACCAAGAAGAAATGGAGTTATCCGGCAAGTTCATCAACCAAGATCTCACATCAGACTTGAGCGCCTACTGGAAATAGTTGGTGAGAATCTTCTCGTCTCTGCCACCAGCAGCTTGCAACCGCGATGGTGTAGATTCCAACAAACTCAGCCGGATTGAGCTTGCCATCGTACTTCTCTGGCAAGTCAGGCTTGAAATTTCGAGTGGGGCCACTGAACTTGCCACAGCACACGGGTAAACGCTGGGCAGCCCACATCGTAGGGTAGGCACCCAGGGAACCCCAGCATAGGCTCGTTCACCATTGGCACTTCTCACAAGTCTGATTGACGGTGCGCTTCCAGGCGTCGCTCGATGGTGGTTCGAGCATCTTCAGCACACCGGTCGTTGATGACCTGGCGTTGGTCTATGTGGCGATTCTGATGGCCTTGCGGATCGGACGATGCCATGGACATGCTGTCATGTGCATCGACCCGCTGGCTCTGTCGTACTTGCCAGGGAGGGGACTGCACCATTGGTGCATCACCCATGATCCACCCGTCAGCCTCCTGCGCTGGCGTCATTGGCTGTCACTAAGAGGGCCCCGCCAGACATGGCCCATCGTTGTTCATGAAGCCAACGACGCTCTGGATGGTGGCACGCCACTCATCTATGTTCTCCGGAGCAGGAGGAAATTTCAGCAGCAACTCCACCTGTTCCAGTGCCTTTGCCTGCATCATGGGCAAGACTGGGCGCAAGGACTAAGAGGTGGCTCGACTTCTGCATGTGTCAGAAGGAGCTCCATCTCTATCCTGTTGCCGGGATTGATGCTCACCAGCTGTTTGGCGCGGCAGCAGGAAATGTGTACCATGAGAACGGTGCACATGCTCCTTGCGTGGTCGTTAGCCAGGGTCGACCCCGTCGCGGGGAAGCGTCTCGTGTCCATCTTGTGATGGCCTCAGCACGCGTCCCGCAAATCCGTCATTCGGGACCCCATAGTTTCGTCCATGGACGTAGCCGTAGTGACCTTGTGGACCACAGCGCCGCCTCTCGACGTACCGATGTGCGGGTCTTGGCTTCCGGCAGAGTGAGTATGACTCTTTCCGACGGAAGGGTGTGGAGAGCGGTCGCTGCCGGTCCCACCCATCGGAAGCGTCGAGACTGGTAGCTTGGAGCCCGACGGTGCACTCACCGCCGCACTCTTCTTCTTTGGCGCCATGGATGAAGAAGATGGTGAAACTTTCACAAGGACTGTTGGAGTGGAACCACACAAGCGATGCCCCTGCCTGGCATGACAAAGATGTCGGGGTACGACAATTTATGGGACCAGCGAGGATCCCTTTGTAGTTCGGCTGGGGTAATCGACGAGCATAGAGAACAAAACCAACAGTACACACGCGAGGATTTCTTAGGTTCGGGTCGCCATGGAGGCGTAAAACCTACTCCTGTGTTTTGGGTGGTTTGACTTGGGGCTCAAGTTACAAGCGCAACTTGCCGGAAAAATGTGAGCAAGGTGCAACTACTGTGTAAGCGTGAGCAGGGTGTCGACCCGTGCCAAGGTATCCATGGGCCTCCTTTCATAGACAAAAATGGGTTCACCATAGTGGCAATATGGTCATTACATGTATGTGAATAATGGCCTTGATGCTCTCCAACCTAATCCTGTCGGACTAGGATAAGGGCATTTAATGCACCATGAACGGGTGGCCATCCTTTGGCAAAAGGCGTCTCTCCTATTGCATCGTCGATGTGGATGAGCTTATCTTCTTGACACGTCCACTAGATGGGTGTCAATAAAGTTGATCTACATCCGACATGCCGACATGTGTCCTGTTGACTCCCCTCAGGCCTCCTGCCCGCTCGACACCTAATCTAGACAAGCCATCAGCTGGTCGATGAGGTGGAGCGGCCAAAGGGCGAGAGGGAGAACTTTCTGGAAATAAACCCTGTCGGATTCAGGGCTCCGCAAACCCAAGAAGGTTCGAACTCTGGGGCGTGTGTGAAGATCTCAACCGGCTCAAGCCTCAAGCTCACCACCCCACAGCCTAGCCTCGTCGAGTTCGCGCGAGCAGGAAAGAAGATGAACACATCAGTTTACCCAGGTTCGGGCCACCTTGCGGTGTAAAACCCTACTCCTGCTTTGTGGTGGATTGGCCTCACGAGGAGGCCGAGGATGAACTAGTACAGTGGATGAGCAGCCTCGTGAGGGCTCGAGTGGTGAGGATGGAATGGTCAAGGGTCCGATCGCGGGATCCGGGATCCCCTTCTATGGTGATGGCTAGCCTATACTAATAGTGGCCTTGGTCCTCTTCCCTCATAGCTTAAGCAGGAAGGGATTCCACAACGGCCCATTTTGAAGGGGGGCAAGGAGTACATCTTATCCTGACGAAAGGTGGTCTTCGCCTGCAACGCTTCTGGCCATGACGCAACGGTGGGCTCAGCGATGACATTCGTCCAGCCGAGCTCGTGGTCTTGGTCTTGTTGCACCAAAGGGGAAAGCTTTGGGGCCTTCCTCGGGAACCTGCGCCTACCCTTGCTTCCTTAGCACCGAAGAGGAAACTGTACCCGCTGGCGCCCGCCTGCCCTTGGTCGTCACGGCTCATGTCATCGCAGCCTCATGAGGCTGGGTACCTGCATAGAAGTCTCCGCCCCTCGCGAGGCAGCCTGGGGAGGCCGCTCCTCTGGAGGGTCTTGTCTTGGAGTTGTTGTAGCTGGGCCGCAGGCAAGCAGATCTGGGTACCCCTGATCCCAGAATGCCAACAGTAGCCCCCGGGCCCAAGGCGCGCTCGGGCTGGCTTCGAGGCGAAGCCAAGGAGAGTAGGCCGAAGCGACGCAGGCCCCAATCGCCTGTGGGCCAGGCTTGATGTGTGACGCACGATGAGACGTGGGCACCTCCGCTCCCCACGTCGCCTCGGCAACTGCCAGGCTGACAAAAGACTGGCGCCTGCAGCATAGCCATCATTGCACGAAGGCGGAGGGGCACCGGTTGGCCTTCGACCGCCTAAAAGAGGGCGAGGGGGGCAGCGACCCATGCCATCTTTGTTATCTTGCCTTCTCTTCTCCTATCTCTGCCGGAGCCACGACCTTGCCGAAGCAACCATGGCGCCATTAAGGAGGTTCTGAGCTGCCGAGAAAGGGAAAACTCCCCAGGAAGGGCCTAAGTCCCTCCCGCCAAGGAGAGGGCGCGACCGACCTCGCAAGATCACCACAACACCCGCGGCGGCCCCTCTCCGATGCGAGCACGCTCCGCCGGGGATCCGCGCTGGCTCCAGCAGCCGCGGGAAGGACCCTTCCTGCGGGAGCGGCCATGAAAGCTGCGGAGGACGAGGCCGAGGAGGGAGGCGGGCGACGGCCGCCCGACCACCATACCCACGGGTCCACTCTGACAACAGGGCCGGAGAGTTCGTGGCGTGGGTGGCGATGCCACCGTGCACCTGGATCCGGCTCTCGCGTTCCTTGGCGGAAGAGCTGCCAGCGAGGGGGCCCGCCGAGCTATGGCTGCAGCATGACGGCTGCTGTAGTCAGTCCTCACGGGTGGAGGTTCTCCGGCGATGTCTTCATGACCCGCGAATGGAGAGCGATCGCCCACGCCTGCAGCTCGAAGGGGAGGCACACCCTCCACTTCATGTACGACAGGGCAGCGATGCTCTTCGGGGAAGACGGCGGGTGCCTGCAGTGCTGCCCGCAGGGCAGCAGCAGTGGCGGTGATCAGCCCTCTGGCAATGGCGATCAATAGGGTGGCAGTGCCCTCGGCGGTGAACTTGCCCTTGGCCATGAGGCCTCCAGCAGCGGCGGCACCTTCTCCGAGGGGAGCTTGAGCGACGACGACTACAATGAGCCACTGCGTCACCGTGCCTGGGTTGAGGAGGAGGGGGACACCGACTAGGCATTGCCACGATGGAGCCGACACCTCCCGAGTCGCAGCACTCTGGGGGCTGCCTCCCTTGCTTTTTGTTTCCTGCAACAAAGATCGTGGAGAGCCTCGTGGGGGTATGTAAGAGACTGCAGCGCTCGCGCCTTTTATCTTAATGTTTATCGCGTTTCTGAATTGCGTCGGAGTCCATCGTTTGAGCTCAAGCCCTTTCCCCGTCACGATAGCTTAGTGCTCTGCGTCGCCGGGACCTAGTCCCCATGTAGGCTTCTGCCGTCACTGGTATGCTAGGTCGCGATGCTGTGCGCAAGGCCAGGAGGTGAGCGACCCGAGGTCCGGTAAGAGCTCCTGAGGCGCGATGCTCAAGAGGTCCCCCTTGACGTGCAAGCAGCTTTCGAATGGGAAAGGTTTTTTATCCAAACGAGATTGCGGAAACAAAGGTGTAGCATCAATAGTAGGGCTTGCGCCCGGCGTGGAAAGGGTGACTTAGCTCTGGGTGTTCGTGGTCCACGAGGAGCTCCTCCGTTGTAAGGGCGAGCTTTCCTGGAGCTTTTGATCCTGTGTGCACCTCTTGTTCTGAAAAGAACCAGCGTAGGTCCCACTAGTGGTGCGTGAAGAAATTGATGCCCATCATATTTTGAAAAACGCCTGTGCCATTGGTCCACACCGTTCTCCCCATATTCTCTTGCGAGGCGCACTGCCCCCTCTCTTTGCTGAGCTCGGTGCTCTACATCCTCAGGACCCGGCCCTCGAGCGGAGCTCAGCCGCCGCTGGTATACCAGGTCGCGATGCCGTGGTCAAGGCCAGGGGGTGAGGGCCCGAGAGCTAGTAGGAGCTCCTAAGGTGCGATGCTCAGGAGCCCCCCTTCGACATGCAAGCGGTCTGCGTAGAAAAGGAGCGGTTCCGCCTTGTGGGGGTAGCTAGGAAAAAGGGCCTCGACTGGTAACCAAGGCGGGTGGACTGATTTACTTAGCCTTTTGCGAGTTGGTCCGCTGCCCCGCCGGAGCCGACCCTTCTGAGGTAGTAGGGTGTCGGCCATATTGCTTGAATGCCTGTCTCCTGAGGTTCCTGCGAATTAGGCAACTACATAATACGAGAGGCATCGCGCGTTCGCTGATCTGCTCATGATCGTTCCGTGAGAAGACAAAGGCACTAAGAACCTGGTGAGGTGACGTGTGCGGGGCCGGCAGAGAGTCAGAGCTCAGTCTCTTAGATTTATCGACGCTGCAGGGACGGACCAGAGCTCAGTCTCTCATGGGACGCTCAGAAGGAGAACTGGCGGCACGCAAAGCCCGCGAAGGTGACTCCAGAAGCAATAAGTCATCATGCATAAGGTTAACAACCATAGTGTCTCACGGGGGCACAAGCAGTTCAAGGTACATGCGCAAAATGATACAGCTACAGGGGCGGGCCCTAACAACTTGAGGATAATGCGGCCCGAGGGGTGCCCTCGACTGAACAAACCAAAAAGTTATCTGGCACCAGCGTTGTAGACACGTCGAGGTAGCTGAAGATGCGTGCCGTGAAGATAGCTCCTCATGAGCTGGGCGGCTCTGGAGACCACGGAGGCCCGCGAGGCCCGGGGGCTCGCGAGGATCCGGGACCTCCTGAGATGCGACCGCCGAGCGCCTGGCCTCGTGAGACGCCATAGCATGCTGCGCCAGGCGCTGGTACGAGGCGCCCATGTTCAGCAGGCCGAATGGCATGCAGACGTAGTTGCAGGGGTAGCCCCCACTTCGGCCGACACGTGGGGGCCAGAAGAGATCCTGTGAAGCGGCCCTGTTGAGGCCCGGGATGTTAACGCAGACACGCAGCTCGCCGCTCGCATCGGGGGCTGCAGCTGCGCTGGGTGGTGCGGGGCGACGCACGCCACGCATGGCCTGTGCCTCCTGAAGCTCTTTGATTGCCTTGGTGATGAATTCTCGCATCCCTGGCACCTCGCACCTTGCTCCTTACTTGTGGGGGCGTGCATCAAGGCATGCCTCCAAGTGGCGCCCGAGCACCTCCCTCATCGCACTGGTTAGGTCGGAAGCTCTCCAGATGGAAGTCCCCGAGCCCGTCCCGAGGGAAGCGCCGGGCGCGCCTTCCTATGCGGGAGGAAGGGGCGCCCCAGCAGTAAGCGCAGGGCTTGAGGCACCGCCAGAGGGCTTCTTGATCTCTGGAGGACCCTTGGGAAGGTCCTGCTTCTTCTTCACGGGGGTGGTCTCAAGAGGTAGGACGCCACCCTCATCATCAGAGTTCTCGGCTGCAGCGGCACGGTAGGAATGATCAAGAGAACAGACCGCGTCCTTCTCATCGCAGGCGACCGTAATGATGCCTCTGCACCCTGGCATCTTGAGGACGTTGTAACCATGGTGGGTCACCGCCATGAGCTTGGCGAGGGCAGGGTACCCGAGGATGACGTTGTACGGGAGGCCGATGTGGGCGACGTCGAAGTCAATGAGTTTGGTGTGGTAGTTGTGTCGCTTGCCCAAGGTGACAGGAAGGCGCACCTGCCCCAGGGGTGTGGTGGAGCCATCGGTCACTCCTGCGAAGGGCTTGGTGGGCAAGAGCTAGTCATAAGGCACTTGGAGCGTGTCGAATGTTTCCACAGTGAGGACATTGAGCCCAGCGCCACCATCGATGAGAGTCTTTGTGACGAGGACGTTACTGATGGTGGGCGTGCAGAGCATGGGAAGCGCGCCTGCGGCGGCCGAACACTTGAGGTGGTCCTTGGAGTCGAAAGTAATCGTGTACTGCGACCACCTGAAGGGATGCCCGGCCTCAAGCTTGGGGAGGGCCGCGTTCACCTCACGAGAGAACTGCTTGAAGAAGCGATTCGAAGCAGGGGCCTGGGCACCACCCAGGATGCAAGCGATCGCATGGGGTTCCTGGAAGCCCCCAACCCCATCATCCTATCGGTTGTCGTCTTTTCTCCTTGGCGGCGGCGGCAGTAGAGGGAGGTCGGCATTGCCCTGGGGATGGCCCTCACGAGGCTTGTCGCGCCAGGGGCCGTCGCGAGGCTGATCCCGCCAGCGGTCCTCGCGAGGCTGGTTGCGCCAGTCCTGGAGAGGGTTGCGGTTGTCCCAGCGGCCTCCGCCGCGGCCTCCTCCACGACTGTAGGCACGGTCACCGCGCTCGGGGTGGTGTTCGGGGTGGCGCCAGGGGCCGCCTTTCCCCTGGGAGGCTCATCGTGGTCGTGGTCACGCTTCATCTCGGGCTCTGCTGCCAACACAGCGGGGCCCTTGTGCTTTGCCTCCTTAGCCTTGGCCTTCTTGTCTTCAGGGTCGGCCTCCGGAAGCTTGAGGAAGGAGAGGCGGCCTTCCTCGGCCCTTGCGCACTTGTTCGCCAGGTTGAACATCTCCAGCGTCGAGCACACGTCGTCATGGATGGTGACCTCTTCTTTCATCTTGACGTCCCAGACGCCATCAGTGAACGCTGAGTGATGGCCTCGTCCAACGCATTCGGGATCTTGAGGCGAACATTCGTGAAGCGCTGTATGTACTTGTGCAGGGTCTCGCCCGGCTACTGCTTCACACGCCACAGGTCGCCCATTGCAGGGGCACGGTCACGGGTGCCCTGGAAATTGGCGATGAAGCGCTCGTGAAGCTCATCACAAGAGGAGATCGATTCCTCCGGGAGGTGCAGGAGACAGGAGCGCGCGCCATCCTTGAGAGCCATGGGGAACCAGTTTGCCATGACCTTGTCGTCACCATTCGCCAGCTCGATGCTCAGCGAGTAGAGTTGGAGGAACTCCGCAGGGTCGGGGGTGCCGTTGGTGCGTGGAGGCAGGTCTGGCTTGAACTTGCCGGGCCAGACGATGTGGCGCGGTTTCGGGGTGAAGGCATGGCAGCCCGCTGCACTCACGGCACAATGCGCATGGGGGGAGCTTGGTCTTGACATCCACGCACTGCTGCCTCCGGTGGCGCGTGGTCCTGAAGCTGGCGCGGCGGTGCGGGGAGCGCACTGGCATCACCTTGTGGCTGGTGCACCACCTGACAGCTTGCCTCATCCCATGCTGGCGCCGGTGCCCCAAGCAACGGGTCATGCTGGGGCGCATCACGCCTGGGCTCAGGGTCGGTTCCGCGCAGAGGAGGAGGAGGAGGCGCGCCACGGGCCACATCGCCCACCTGGGATGGAGGGGGACTGAACGACCGGGATGGCACAGGGATCTCGCCGGCGGCGTTGACAAGCTCGGTGATGCGGCCAAGCCAGTCATCGTAGCGGTCGTTGGTGGGGCGGTAGTGCAGTAGCTCACGCGGCATGAGCAGCGTAGCCTGTGCATTCACCGGCCCGCGGCGGACGTGGGAGGACGGCGCCATGGTAGGAGTGGGTGACAGAGTGGCGGTTCGGCCATCGCGCCGCATGGAGGGTGGCAGCGACGAATCCTGCTGCTCGTGAGCGGTAGGGTTAGTGGTAGCGTTAGCTGTGGGAGAAGTAGAGTGGCGAGGGACACCATGGCCCACGGGTGCCATCTGAATGACGCGAGTGGCCCAGCGCTCGTCGCGGACTCGGCGAGCATCAGCCTTTGATGCGGTGGAGCGAGAACGGAGCAAGGTTGACGAAGAGGCGGAGCTTTGACACGCCCCTACCTGGCGCGTCAAATGTCAGATTCAAGGCTCCGCAGACCCAAGAAGGTTCGAACTCTGGGGCGTGTGCGAAGATCTCAACCGGGTCAAGCCTCAAGCTCACCACCCCACAGCCTAGCCTCGTCGAATTCGCACGAGCAGGGAAGAAGATGAGCACAGCAGTTTACCCAGGTTCGGGCCACCTTGCGGTGTAAAACCCTACTCCTGCTTTGTGGTGGATTGGCCTCATGAGGAGGCTGAGGATGACCTAGTACAGTGGATGAGCAGCCTCGCAAGGACTCGAGTGGTGAGGATGGAATGGTCAAGGGTCCGATCACGAGATCCGGGATACCCTTCTACGGTGATGGCTAGCCTATACTTATAGTGGCCTTGGTCCTCATCCCTCATAGCTTAGGCGGGAAGGGATTCCACAACGTCCCATTTTGAAGGGGGACAAGGAGTACATCTTATCCTGATGAAAGTTGGTCTACACCGGCAAAGCTTCTTGTCATGACGCAGTGGTGGGCTCGGCGATGACATCCGTCCTGCCGAGCTCGTGGTCTTGGTCTTGTTGCACCAAAGGGAAAGCTTTGGGGCCTTCCTCGGGAACCTGCGCCTGCCCTTGTTTCCTTACGTCCGAAGAGGAAACTATACCCTCTGCTACCGCTGGCGCCCACCTGGCCTTGGTCGTCATGGCTCATGTTATCGCAGCCTCGTGAGGCTTGGTACCTTCATAGAAGTCTCCGCCCCTCGGGAGGCAGCCTGGGGAGGCCGGTCCTCTGGAGGTCTTGGTGTCACTCGCCTCGTGAGGCTAGGGTCCTCGCGAGGGTCTTGTCTTGGAGTTATTGTAGCTGGGCCATACAGGGCCATCGATGGGCCCACGCGCTGGGCCGCAGGCAGGCAGATCTAGGTACCCCCGATCCCAGAACGGCGACAAAACTATCGGGTCTTGGCTTGCCAATGCGAAGCTTGCCAGCAACTGAAGTCTGGATCCTCCGTACTAATTTAGTACTTCTCGATCACCTGCCTAGAGGTCTTCTCCATGGTCTTGGTGCCCAAGTGTTGAGACTTGGGTTGAGCTATCCACCGGTAAACCCATGTCATCCGTAGGGCTCCAACTACCTGTGCACAAGTCTAGGGTTCTAAGGGACCCCTATTTTAGTACATCGATAGGGAAGATGCTGGTGCTGAGGTTGATTCCGAGGACGATGGCGCATCGACCTCGAAGAAGGAAGGCCGCAAGCACAACAGGAAGCACAAGGGCAAACTGTGATGGCAGTTGAGGGTTTCAGCGACTCCAATGCTGCTAAGAAGCCGAATACCGAGAGCTCCGGCAAGGAGGTTGCCGGATGTGCTGGTTGTCAGAAGGCTGCGGCAGGCGAGAAGATGGAGGGATCCGGCAAGCTATAATGAAAGATCCACCGCACCAAGGGCCATGACCTCCAGGAGTGCCGGCATGTAGAGCAGCCTGCCAAAAAGCAGAAAGGCAAAGATGGTGCTAGAGGGTCCGACAAGAAGGGACGTGGTGGCGGTGGAGGTTGCCGTAGCAAGGCCAAGAAGCAAAAGGGGAAACCTCCAAAAGGTCGTGACAAGAATTCCGGAAGGCAACTGAAGCCATGTGCATTGATGGAGGTGCATATTTACACTCCTATCACCGCCAACTCAAGCAGTGGGCGGGTGAGACCAATGAACCAGACCCGGCAGTAGAAGCTCAGAAGCCACTGAAGTGGTCACACACGCCCATCATCTTTGGTGACAAGGACCACCTAATCGCATTACCGCGGTTGGGTGTTTGCCATTGTTGGTCTTACCAACAATTCGCTACCTCAAGGTCACAAAGATGCTGGTTGACGGTGGGGCCGGCTTGAACTTGATCTCGCCTGACGTGATCAAGAGGCTGCAGATTCCCAATGAAGATCTCAAGCAAACATGCATGTTTCAAGGGATCAATCCGAGAAGGAGCCAACCCAAGGGGAAGATCACTTTGTCGGTGACGTTTGGTTGCGAGCTGAACTGTAGGACGGAGAAGATTGTCTTCGATGTCGTCAAGATTCCATTGCCTTACAATGGGATTCTTGGTCGCCCAGCCCTGGCCAAGTTCATGGGGCATCACACTACGCCTACAACACGCTCAAGATACCAGGGCCAATGAGTGTCTCACCATCCACTCCAACAATAAAGATGCAGTCATCTGCGCTGATCAACTCTATTGGGAAGCAGTTGCAACATATGCCGGCAAGGCACTTGCTCCTACCGACAAAGCTCCCTTGGGGAGAAGAAGAAGAAGTCCAGCAAGACCTCTAACAAGGACTCCGGGAAGTGCACCTATTCGGAGTATTGTGCACCCATTGAGGACATGCTGGAGAGCTCTGCCGGCAAGAGCAAGAAGACCAAGGCAGTTCCACCAGCAATGAAGAAGGTGCCTACAAAGGAAGATGGCACAAGCGACAGTTTCACCGTAAGTGCCGGCCTGGACTACAAATAGAAAAACGCACTCGTGGCCTTCCTGTGGGCGAATGTCGATGTGTTTGCATGGAAACCATCTGACATCCCCGGCGTTCCCTGGGAGGCAATTGAGCACCACCTTGTCATCTCTCCTCTTGCAAGGCCCGTTAAGAAGAAGGTCAGGAAGCAAGCCTTGGAGCAGCAAGAGTTTATTGCCGAAGAAATCAAGAAGGTGGAAGCGATAGGCCTGGTCAGCGAAGTACTGCATCCAACTTGGTTAGCCAATCCAGTGTTTGTATGCAAAGCAAATGGGAAGTGGAGGCTTTGTATTGACTATACGGATATCAATAAAGCTTGTCAAAAAGACCCCTTTCATTGACATGCATCGACTAGATTGTGCACTCCACTACTGGTTGCGACTTACTCTCTTTCCTTGACGCCTACTCTGGTTATCATCAGATCTTTATTGCCAAATAAGATGAGGAGAAAATTGCATTCATCACTCCATGTGGCACATACTGCTTCATGTGTATGCCTTTCGGATTGAAGAGTGTCGGTTCAACATTTGCAAGAGCAGTCCTGATTGGTTTTGAGCCCCAGCTGAACAGAATTGTGGAAGCCTATATGGATGATATAGTGGACAAAACCAAGGACAAATCAACCCTCATTCAAAAGTTAGAAGAAACATTTGCAAATCTGCGCAAGATCAACTTGAAGCTCAATCCTGAGAAGTGGGTGTTTGGCGTTCTGTCATGCGTACGACTATCTATGGGATCATGGTGATCCCTTTGTGGTTCGACTAGGGAGTTCGACGAGCGGAAAGAGCATAACTAGTAGGACGCAAGATGTTTACCCAGGTTTGGGCCGCTGTGATGCGTAAAACCCTACTCCTGGTTTGTATATTGGAAATGTATGTGCCCAGTTACAAGAAGCGCACATCCCGACAAGGTGCTCGAAAGGTGCTGCTACGCGTGTAAATGGACAGGGTTTTGACCTTTGTAAAGGTAGCCATGGCCCTCCTTTTATAGACTAAGGGGCCACCAAGTGGCAAAATGGTAAATATACACTATAAATAGTGGCTACAGTGCCTATCACCTAACTCTGACGAGTTAGGATAAATGCTTTAATTGCGTCGTCAGGTGTCTTGTGGATGGAGCTCCCCGGCAAGGATGGTCTCTCCTTATGTGCCTTCACCCATCTACCTCTTATTTCCTTCACACGATCCTGGGATGGGTGTCATTAAAGCAATATCTTTAGCGGCAAGCTACCACGTGCCCATACAAGGCTCACCAAACTACCTGCCTGCTCGACACCTATTCGACAAGTGCCAACTTGATCGATGAGGTGGAGCGGTGGCAAGGGTCGTGGGATTCTTGCCAGGCTCGGGGCTTGTTGGGCTTGGGACTTGACATGTCTTCGCCAACTCTCCGGCAAGGATCTTGCTAGGCCTTCCAAGCTGGATCTTCTGGGTTACTGGTCACAACTTGGATGTCTCCTTTATTGTCTGGTAGAGTTTTACTTTAGTTATCCTCCGTCAAGCCTTGCCATCGGGAAGGCTACAACTGCATGTGCATAAGTCTGGGGGTATTAAGGACCCAATTCTTAATACACCGATAGGAGTCCCCGGGCCTGGGCTACACATGCATGCGAGGCATCATTGGGCTAGGCCCAAAATGTTGCACAGGCACGCGTGGCAGTGAGTAACTGCCACCATCTATCACAATCTTCTCTTTTACTACGCCCTCCCACCACGCGTATTACATGCAGAAGGTGGGGTTGGCGAAACGGGGCGGTCATTGGAGTAGTGTGCCTGATAAAGAGTAGTCACTTCAAAACAGTAAAGAGCTGACCCCCGCGCCTTCCCCATAAATAGGAGCCCACGGAGAGCACTGCTCATTTACCTCTTCCCATTCCAATATATCAGCTACCGTTGCCTTCTTCCTATGTCTTCCTCCCTTTGCTGCTCTCCCGGAAGCTTCCGTCATGATGGCGAGAGGTAGGGGCCGAGCCCGAGCATCCATTGTCGCCTCGAGGCCTTCTCCCCAAGGTCGAGCGCGCATTTGGGTTATGGCTATGGGGGTCGGCTCTAGCTCCCGTGGAAGGGTCGCGTATCGAGGCCTCGGGAGGCGCGATGTCCAGAGCCAGGGCAGCAATGGTGGCATGCCCCTCCTTTCACCCCGGGCAGAAAACCACACAGCGGAGGCAACGTACGAGTTCGTCGTGGCACTGCGCCGTCAGCCACGTAGCTGGCTGCGGCTTCCAGCCCCCTTTGCAAGGGTAATGGAAGACAACAGGCCCTCTAGCCTATGGCTATGGGCGAACGGCTGCTGCAATGGCCCCACCTGGGTGGTGGCCGAGACCTCCCCCGCTGGCTCCTTGTATCTGACGCGGGGGTGGAAGTCGTTCGCCCGCTCCCCTGGCCTGGGACAAGGGCATCTCCTCCAATTTAGGTATGATGGATCCGCCACACTTTTCGTGAAGTTCTTCGGGGTCTCTGGCGGCCGGCTGGAGTAGTGCGTGGAGAGCGAAAGCAGCAACGACGTCGACTCCTCTATTGAAAGTGAAGATGATGTAAGCTCCCCGAGTATGAAGAGCAAGGGCGACGATTCTAACTAGCCGCAGATGGCTCTTTAACTGAATCTTGAAGATAGTCGCGCCCTAGCTAGGTTCTTTTCTTTTGTTCTTGTATAGTGCCCAATGTAACCCTGTGGGGACGCACGCAAGAAAATGTTATCGGGCACTTTTGACTAAATATCCACTGTTTATTATGTTTGATGAATGTGTGTTGTTTCCCCTTGTTCAGTTCTGTTTTTGCATGATGTATACCCTACACTGTTTTGGAAACTTGCCGGTGTGCACTTGCCGCGAACGCTTGAGTAACGGGTCCTTAGCAGCCGGCTGGAAATGCCGTTGCCGGCAAGGTCTGTTGGTGATCCCAGTGAAGCTACTTAAATTGTTGAGCGGATTCAAAACAAAGTAAGAGTGCAACTGATCACGACAAGGTCCCTTCGTTGCAGGTTTTCCATACAAAAGCCAAAATGTTCAAGGGGAAGTAGCTCTATAACAAAGAACTTGTTTGAAAGTTTTTTCAAATTAGCTTTTCTTTGTTGTACTTCTTGTCCTGGAATATTAACTTGAACGTTGCTTGTCGGTGTGCATACCAGCACCCCCCCGGCAAACATGCACGTGAGGCAACCTTCTATCCTGTGAGAAAAAGAAAGAAGAGAAAATAAATGTATGGAACCTTGACGGTTCGTTAAGCATCCATACAAGGCGAGCATATCACAACATCACAAAGAAACACATATAATTAAACATGTGATTTGACAGGAGTTGTGAAACACTTAGCTTTATTTCACTATGCACAGGGTCTGCGCCTGGCTTTGTACAAAGGATTACATGCGACATTGGCAAACTTGTACAAAAAGTGGTTGCCAGGCTGCCTGGTAACCCGCGCCTCATGGATAAAACTTGTGAAGATGCTCAATATTCCATGAGTTGCGCACTGGAGTGCCATCTTCGGTCTCTAGGCAGACTGCGCCAGGCCTAGAGAGTCATACTACCCGGTAAGGGCCTTCCCACTTCGGCGTCAACTTGTTTGATTTCTTGGTGGACAAAACTCGCCGAAGAACAAGATCGCCTTCCTCAAGGCTCCGGGCGTGAACTTTGCGGCTGTGATAGTGGCGCAAAGCTTGCTGGTATCATGCAGCACGTATAGCACCATGGAAACGATCTTCCTCAAGGAGCGTGGCATCATCTTGATGCAAATGCTCTTACTCAAGCTCATCATAAGTGAGCACTCGAGGTGAGCCATACATGATTTCCATGGGGAGAAATGCTTTTGCACCATAAACTAGGGAGAAGGGTGTCTGGCCAGTAGCTCGATTTGGTGTCGTCCTGAGTGACCAAAGAACCACCGACAACTCATCAACCCCGTGTCTTCTACACTCATGCAGCTTGTCAAAAGTTCTTGTCTTCAGACCATGCAGCACTTCAGCATTCGCTCTCTTTGCCTAGCCGTTTCTCCTTGGATGAGCAACAGATGCAAAGCAAAGCGTACTATGAAGGTTTTCGAGGTATTGCTTGAAGGTGTGGCTTGTGAATTGTGTGCCATTGTTGGTGGTGACCCTGTTGGGCACCCACAAACGGCAAACTAATCCTTTAAAGTACATAACGGCTATCTGTGTTTTCACCTTCCTCACTGGCTCTACCTCAAGCAACTTTGTGACCTTGTCGATTGCCACGTACAAGTATTCAAAGCCCCCGACAGCATGGGGAAAGGTGCCCAATATGTCGAGCCACCAGACTGAGAAGGGACAGGAGAGAGGGATCGTCTGAAGAGCTTGAGCTAGCTGATGTGATTACTTTGTGTTGGATTCAGGGCTCCGCAGACCCAAGAAGGTCCAAACTTTGGGGCGTGTGCGAAGATCTCAACCTCTCAAGCTTAGAGCATGTCGCCCCACAGCCTAGCCTAGCTGGCTTCGCGTGAGCAAGGAAGAAGATGAACACAACAGTTTACCCAAGTTCGGGCCACCTTGCGGTGTAAAACCCTCACTACAAAAAAAATACACTTCCGTGATGATACGTGTTTGTCACAGTAGGTCACGTTTTCTATCATGCATGTACATCCATGACGATTTTATGACAGAATCAAGATAGTCATACCCGTGCTGTGGAAGAAGTGTTCCATGACATTACCAAAATTATCATCACGGAAGTGTCCACTTCCATGACGATAAATCACGCGTCATAGAAGTGCTTTCGTCAAGGGTGACCGACATGTGGCATCCACCATAACGGGTCGCTGTTAAGCTATCGGGTTCCGGTTTGGATCCGATAACCCATTAACAGCCCCGACCAATAGGGATTTTCCACGTGTAAAATTATCATTGGCTATAGCAACCATGTGTCAGCACCCGAAAAGGACAGATGTCAACCGCCCAATGGAGAGGAGGTGCCTATGATACGTTGACACGTGGCAAGGCCCAACAGCGGCCCATTTAGGTTAAAAAGGCTGGCCCGGTCAAAATTATCAGGCTGGCCCATTAACGGCCTGCTTGCAGACGGCCCATCCGCAGTTAAGGCCCATACGGCAATTGTCAAATCGGCCCGTCAACGGCCCGTTCTAAACTTGTCATCATCGAGGCCCATGGTCTCTTCTGGCCCGTTAACAGTCCGCTAAGTATTTGGGCCGAATTATGGCCCGGTGTGTTTTCGGCCTGTTAAAGGTCCTGCTTCATTTGGTCCCATTTTTTGGCCATTGAAACTTTCGGCCCATAAACGACCGTGAAGGATTTGGGTCATATCCGGCCATGTCTGACATTCGGCCTGTTAGAGGCCCACTGTAGATTTGGGCCACTTCCAGCCTGTTGTGATTTTTGGCCTGGTAACGTCGGATGAAATCCAAGGGCCATATGTTGCCCAACGTCACATCGGGCCTATTAACGGCCCATATAAAACCGATACTAATCAAGCCCGACCGAACTTCCGGCTTGTTAAAGGCCCGTGTAGTAGGTAGGCGCATTTACGGCCCGTCTGAATTTCAGCATGTGAACGATCCGCATTGTAAATGGGCCACCACGAGCTAAGATAGATTTCGGCCTGCTAATGACCAGTGGGTTATTTGGCACAATCAGGGCCCAATCTCACTTTCGGCCTATTAAAGGCCCATGTTATTTATGGGCTCGAGATATTTACACATGTTAATGGCCTATTGTTACTGAGGGCCCAAATTTTGTTTAGGCCTATTAAAGGCCCACTAGGGGCACAGGCCTACCAAAAATATGAAAGCTTATGCTGATTTAGGCCCAGATATTTTTAGTGGGCTACATGCAAATTACGGCCCATAATTGTTTTTAGCCCAATTGGAATGGGCCTAACGAATGTTGGCACGTTGGGCTCCTATGAAGCTTTCGGCCGAATACATTACAAGATAAACCTACACTATACAAAAATAGCATCGTAATTTCTACAGCCTTTGGCAGCACGATAAAAGTTGTATCACACCAAAATAAATTCCAGCCATACAACAAAAGGCCTGTTGGCATAAAGTTTACAGTCCTTGCAGATAAAAACACCATCAGATGTATAGAAGCACATATCATTTGACCTGAGTGCTAATGTTTCAGGCTGTAGAATCTGATGGAGCAGCATGATCATCCCCTTTTTTCCGCCATTGCTCTTGAACAACGAAGCAAATGTCTGATAGTCTAGTTTCAAAACCATTCATATCTTGACGACATTTGTCAACCACTATTCTTGTTTCCGAAACGACGTCCATTAGGGATTGGACTTGTGTCTGGAGCACAGATATATCACTCTGTCTAGCCGGAAGATTTTGTTCAGTAGGCAATATGGACGAGGTTACCTTGACAACCAACCCAGAATTACACAGGAAGGTGCTTTTTGCACTGTTAGTGGAGAGATACTGACGCACTGCAGCAAGATGTGACATTGTGCCTGTGGTAGCCTCGTCACCTTCAGGTGGTTGTGGCTATTCAATCATTTGTTCCATAGCTTGCTGAAAGTTTGAACTTGTAGATTAGTGTACCTGATAAGTTACTAATGAGACAAAAACAAACAAAGTAGGTTTCACGTTTATACATAACTTATTTTGGTGAACTACAGTAATACATTAGCATGTATTGTAGTGCCAACTACATAATAAAATCACTTTCGGAACATATGTCCATGTAGCATGCCTACTATATTGTCTATTTCCTCACATTCGTTGACATGTAAGGATAAAGAGACATGGTTTAAAGTAGGATGAACATAGTATGACATCATTCATATCATGGGCAAACAGATATAAAACAAATAGGCTATTCTATAATTGTGTGGGCACGTGAACATCACAACTAGATTAGAGATCAAGACCAAAAGAATATCCTTCATCTCTTTTAAACCGTGTAAGGTGAAATGATACGTTAAGACAACTATGTATAAAAGTGAACAGAGTAACTAACATTGGCTGCAAACCAAGCAGTTAAATGAACACATCACAGTAACAAGCAGTTCAAAGGCAGGAGGAGTAAGGACTTACAACAGTGGCTTGAACTGGTGTGCTCATGCCCTTCATCTTTCTGGTGTGGCAATCCTTGAAGATTTGCACTGCATTCGTGTAACATCCCAAATTTTTAATTTGGAATGTTATACATAGATCATTCACTGCATATCATATTTTATTGCATTTCGTTTTGCGATCCTCGAAAATTCTAAGCAACTCAAGGACCCACGGAGAGAGTTGGGGATTTCACCGTTTTCATATTTGAATTTTCTCAAATATTGAAACAGGGATCAATTTGGTTTAACTATTTTTCTCTCCGAAAATATTTCATATTAAAAATATATGAGAGGAGATAATATGACTTCTCCAAAATAAATGGAATATTGGAGGAAAAATATTAAAATCAAATAAATATTTTATTTGGATTTTTATTGCAATTTTATTTGGATTTAGAAAAATATGCATTTTTCAAAATTGCATTAGAGTCCCAAATAAATGTTTACCTTGTCCGGGAGATTTTTCGAGGACGGGGAAAATTTATTTCGGGAATTTTGGAGTCCGTTTAGTATTTCTTTTATTTGTTTTTTTCTGCGCGGAATTATTTAAAAAAAATAAAAAATCCGCCGGACCGAACTGGGCCGAAGCCCAGCCGGCCCAGCAGCCCACCGCCGCCTTTCCTCCCCGTGGCCGAACGGGACTCTCCCGGAGTCCGCCGCCGCCGCGCCTCTCTCGTCGCCCCTCGCCCAAGCCACCCCCTCCCCCTTAAATAGCCGACCCGGGGCCCCCCTGGAGCCCCAAGCCGCCGCCGCCGCCTGCCCTCGCCGCGCCGCCGAGCCGCCGCGCCGCCTCGCCGCTGCTGCTGCCGCTGCCGCCGCTGCCGCGCCAGCCGCCGCCGCTCGCCGCCGAGCCGCCGCACGCCGCCGCCGCCCGCGTCGCGCCGCCGCGCCGCGCCCCGCCCCGTCGCCTCGCCGCCGCCGCTGCCCGCCGGAGGTAGCCGCCGCCGCCTCGGTTTTCGCGAGAAAACCGATCGGTTTTGTTTAAACCCTAGATCTAGGTTCGGTTTTTTTTTAAATACCGGTTTATTCTTTTAGATCGGTTTTCCGTCGGTTTTGTTATTTAGCGGACATTCGTCCGTACGTTCGTTTTAACGAACGGTTTTCACCGTTTAACCGCAGACAGCGAACGTTCGTTCGTTAGCCTGTTCGTTAGTTTTCTTTTTCTCGGATTTTCCGCGATTATTTTCGATCGCGATTTCTGATCCGATTTTCGTTTTAGTATAACTTTTCGCTCGTTTGTCGGAATCAGGCGATTCAAGCGCCTAGATCTTCGTCTCGAAGCCCTCTTTCTGTTTAACAACTTAAACAAGTTTTTGCTACTGTAAAATTTGACTTTAGTCCAGATTAGTAATCGAAGCTTGTTTCTTTCGCAGTTTGAGTTTCGTTGCTCCGTTTGATTTGATTCTTTTTGCAAACCGGAGTTCTTCAGTTGAACTTTCTGGTTAGGTCTTCTCATTTGGATTTTACCCGTGCATCTTCGCTTGATTGCTTATGTATGCTATTGTTTGTTTGCGATAGAGTACCCGGAGTGCGAAGCGTGCTACTACGAGTCCCTAGGATTTGCAGATCGTCAGCAAGGCAAGTAACACATTGATCATACTTCTTCGTTACCCAGTTTTTATGCATTAGTTCCGACCCTCAAATATTGCATGACTAGGATGTGATCAACTTGTGGGTACTGGGAAGTAGATGATGAGGTAGAACCTATTGCCCTTTTGAATAACAAATCCTTGGGAGTTACTTCCACGCTATGCTTATGTTGCCATGCTATGCTCGTAGACGTGGATTGGGTTTTGAGTGTATCCATGACAGATGTGAGATTTTAATTAATGGTTCAACTTAAGGTGGCAACTTTAATACACATCTGGGTGGATTGCTTGTTTGGGCACCTGGGGATATACCAGCGTTGTCCTAGGAGATCCCGGGGATATACCGTGTGATCCTCCTACGGTCCGCCACCCAGGCTCAAAGGGATCATAAGATTATTCATGCTAGAAACTTCCGTGTGCAGCCACAAGCTATTATGGGCTCTAGCATAGTTGAGTATGTTACATGACCTCTTTCAGTGGTAGGCTAGCAGATGTAGGGGAAAGTAGGTGTAACTGTCTACCCAGAGTAAAGAGTAAATGTTTCTGAAAGACTGTGTCTCGGTCATCCGTTTCTCAAACACCACGTAGTGCGAGAAATCCAACGGAGGAGATCGAGTCTTGTGGGGAAAAGTGCACAAACCTCTGCAGAGTGTACAATCTGATCATGATTAGCCGTGTCCCCGGTTATGGACATCTTGAGTATCTGGTTCTTGGATCATCATATTGAATCCCATCACTCTAAATTAATTTGTTGGGATTAATGATTACTTTTAATTGGGATTGAGAGGGGGATTTACCTTCTCAATGTTCAACAACCACCATGATAGTTAAATAAAATATATTCCTTTGTTGTAGGGAAAAATTGGCTTTTCGCAAAACAGTATAACACTAGAGCTTTTCCACCAGCCAAATATGCATGTAGTATTAGCAATTATTCTGTTCATTGCTCTACTGTGTTATATTGCCAGCATATTCCATGTGCTGACCCGTTTCGGGCTGCAACGTATCATGTTGCAGACTTTTCAGACGAAGAGTAAGGTGTGCTAGGTCGTTGTCGTGCACTCAGCTATGCCGTTGGAGTTGATGGACTCACTTTATCTTCCAAGCCTTCCGCTGTTATCTTATTTAGATGGCCTTAAGCCATATTTATTGTAATCAGTTCTCTTTTGAGACATTCGATGTAATAAGTGTGTGATTGCACTCTGTTATAAATCCTTCGAGTACTGTGTGTGTCAGCATTACCGCTCCAGGGATGACACTTGAACACAGAGATTCGATCCATTCGGGTCGGCTCGCTACAGAGATGGTATCAGAGCACACGCTGACTGTAGGACACGACCACTAAGAAAAGCCATAGGACACTCTTCTCTACTCATTTCTGACTTCTCTCCATCTTCTATTCTCTAGGATGGCAGACTCAAGGAACAAGTTTACACAACCGGATGAAGACACACCTTTTGGACGACACTTGAAGGAAGTCACTAGGTACCTGAACATCGGAATACCAAGCTTCACCGGGACCTACACCGCCACTGTACCAGAAGAGGAGCGTTGGATGATTCGAGTTCAAATTCCAGGAAGGACATTCACGCCAGTTACGGAGCCCATAGAGTTTTCCTTTGATGCACCAACCTGGAGTCTAGGAAAGAGCATGGCAGCCCACATCACCATGGGACGCATCGGCGAAGTGTATCACAAGGATCTTAAGGACACGATCTACCAGTTATGTGGGCGCCGAGATGAGCAATGGGAGATGATCAGCACCCGGAGGGACAGGTCCATTGCAGCTTTCATCCAGGAGTTAAACCAGCACATTCGTCGACAGGAGAACCAGATGTGTGCAAGCATGATAGATTTGAAGAAGGTGATGACCAGGAACATGGAGCTAGAAGAGGAACTCAAGTCTACACGCGATGGATACGAGGAGGAAATCGCAATACTAGTGGAGAAGAATGATGACCTGACAAGGAAACTAGGAGTATTCATGGGAGACCCCGCGCCCGGAGAAGAAGACGACGAACCTGAGGAAATTCGATCTGAAGACTACATCATCATCGACGACACCGACTCCGACCCCGACAGTAGTGATGATGATTATGAAGACGAAGCTGGAGCGGATATCATGGAGTCTTCCACCGATCAAAATTTCTAGATGACCACCATATTATCATCAGTATTTTCCCCATGTAAATAGTAATAGTCCGAGCACTTTTGTAACGGTAGTTAGATCGATTGTATGCTCTTGCTTGAATTGAGTGGTGTGTTATGAATGTGTTTGTCTCATGTGCATATGGGTAGTGCTTTCTCACTAGACCTTACTCTATTCTAATCTCTTCCCTCTAAACCCATCAGATGCCTCCGAGACGCGACACCGGATTTGTTTTCCCCACCGGAGCTCACTCAGTTGATTCAACAGCAGAATACCCTGATGCAGCTACTAGTTCAGAACCAAGGCAACAACAATAACAACAACAACCCACCGCCACCACCACCAGTTGACAACTTAGCCCGTTTTCTGAGGTTGCAGCCGCCGGTGTTTTCCAGTAGCACCGAGCCAATAGTTGCGGATGACTGGCTACGCAGGATTGGAAGGGAGTTGACCACCGCAGGATGCACAGACGCTGAGAAGGTGCGTTTTGCCGCACATCAATTGGATGGACCCGCAGCCTCATGGTGGGAGAATTACACAGCCACATTCCCTATAGCCAATGTCACTTGGGATCAGTTTCAGCAAGCTTTCCGCACTACACATGTCTCAGCAGGAGCTATGAGCATGAAGAAGCGTGAGTTTCGCAACTTACGCCAGGGAAACCGTACCGTGGGGCAGTACGTGGATGAGTTCAGTAAATTAGCTCGCTATGCCCCGGATGATGTGGCCACTGATGCCGCGAAGCAGGAGAAGTTTATGGAAGGGTTGAATGATGAGCTGAGTATGCAGTTGATGGTGGCAACATTCAACAACTACCAGGAGTTGGTAGACAAAGCTCTTATGATCGAAGGGAAGCAGCAGCAGATTGATAGCCGCAAGAGGAAGTATGGACAAGGGAAGTTCAACTCAGGAGCTCAGCAGAAGCCCCGGTTCACCCCGAACTCGGGAGGGCTTGTTCATAACCATGGAGGTCATAACCACAATGGAGGAAGTTCACACAACCATAATGGCCACAAGAATGGAAATGGACATGGAGCAGGCAGTAATCAGAACCGCTCTAACCCAGCCACACCCGCCAAGAAGGATCAAAGCCACGTTACCTGTTTCAAGTGCGGGAAGACTGGACATTATGCCAACGAATGTCCAGAATTGAAGAACGGCAATGGTAATGGAAGCGCTGGGAAGAAGCCCAATCCATTCAACCGAGGACAAGTGAACCACGTGAACGTGGAGGAGGTTGAGGAGCAGCCTGATGCAGTTATCGGTAAGTTTTTGGTTAAGTCTTTTATTGCAATTGTTCTTTTCGATACTGGTGCATCGCATTCATACATATCAAGGGGATTCGTGGATAAGTATAAGTTGCCCACTAAGGTACTTAGGACACCCATGTTAGTAAGATCACCCGGTGCGGAGTATATGGCAAGACAAGGATGTTTTCAGATGCCATTGATCATTGGAAGTTATGTTTTCCCCTCAGACCTGATAGTTTTGAAGTCACAAGGATTGGATGTGATACTAGGCATGGATTGGCTATCGATGTATGGAGGAAGCATCGATTGTGCGAGTAAGTCGATTTCGCTTACCACCCCGGAGGGAAAAAGGATCAAGTATGTATCTAGGCATGTGCCTAGAAGGAGCCAAGTAAATTCTCTCACGGGAGTTGTTCAGGAGGAGGTGCCTATTGTGAAAGATTACCCGGATGTATTTCCAGAGGAGTTACCAGGCATGCCGCCGGATCGAGACATTGAATTCTTGATAGAGTTGTTGCCAGGCACCGGACCAATATCAAAGAGACCATACCGGATGCCCGCAAATGATCTGGAGGAGATTAAGAAGCAGATCAAGGAATTATTGGAGAAAGGTTACATTCGACGAAGTTCATCACCGTGGGGAGCCCAGTGCTCTTAGTTGAGAAGAAGGATGGATCCTTGAGAATGGTTGTTGATTATCGCGCATTGAATGAAGTGACGATTAAGAACAAGTACCCACTGCCAATGATTAATGATTTGTTTGATCAGTTGCAAGGAGCTAAAGTGTTCTCCAAGATCGATCTGAGATCAGGGTATCACCAGCTGAAGATCCGAGAACAGGATATACCTAAGACAGCCTTCACCACCCGGTATGGGCTATATGAGTACACAGTTATGTCATTTGGATTGACTAATGCCCCTGCCTATTTCATGAGTATGATGAACAAGGTGTTCATGGAGTTCTTGGATAAGTTTGTCGTGGTGTTCATTGATGATATCTTGGTATACTCAAAGAATGAAGAGGAGCACAAGGAGCATCTGCGTTTAGTTCTCGAGAAGCTCAGGGAACATCAGTTGTATGCCAAGTTCAGCAAATGTGAGTTTTGGTTGAAGGAAGTTGGATTTCTTGGACATGTTATATCGGGCGAAGGTATAGCAGTAGACCCCACTAAGGTTCAGTCTGTTACTGAGTGGTTGGCACCCACCTCAGTAGGGGAGATCCGCAGTTTTCTTGGACTTGCAGGATATTATCGGAGATTTATCGAGAATTTTTCCAGGATTGCGAAGCCTATGACGGAGTTACTGAAGAAGGACACTAAGTTCAAATGGACAGATGAATGTGAGGCAAGTTTTCAGGAACTGAAGAAACGTTTGGTTACAGCCCCAGTTCTGATTCTGCCAGATATACGCAAGGATTTCCAAGTGTATTGCGACGCTTCTCGCTTAGGACTGGGAGGAGTACTTATGCAGGAAGGAAGAGTTGTTTCATATGCCTCACGTCAGCTTCGGCCACATGAGTTGAATTATGCCACGCATGACTTGGAGTTAGCAGCTGTAGTTCATGCACTTAAGACTTGGAGACATTTTCTTATTGGGAATCGTTGTGATGTGTACACGGATCACAAGAGCTTGAAGTATATTTTCACTCAGAAGGAGCTGAACCTCAGGCAGAGGAGATGGTTGGAACTTATAAAGGATTATGATATGAAGTTGCATTATCATCCAGGAAAAGCCAATGTCGTAGCAGACGCTTTGAGCCGGAAGAGTTATGTCAATACCCTCAAAAGCGGAGGTTTACCAAAGGGGTTATCCGAAGATCTCAGGGAGTTTCGTTTGGGGATAGTCCCTAGAGGTTTTGTTGCAGTTATGGAAGTTCAGTCAACATTATTGGGAAGGATTCGAGAAGCTCAGAAAGAGGACAAAGAAATTGCCGAGATAAAGGATAGAATGCGCAAAGGAAAAGCCAAAGGTTTTCGTGAAGATGAGCGCGACACCTTATGGTTTGAGGACCGTGTGTATGTACCCAATAATGCCGAGATCAGGAAGTTGATACTACAGGAGGCTCATGACTCGCCATACTCGATACACCCCGGAAACACCAAGATGTATTTGGACTTAAAAGAGCGTTTCTGGTGGACGGGTATGAAGAGGGATATTGCTGAGTATGTAGCCGTCTGTGATGTATGTCAGAGAGTGAAGGCAGAGCATCAGAAGCCCGCAGGATTGCTACAGCCTATGCCAATACCCGAATGGAAGTGGGATAAGCTTGGCATGGATTTCATCACCGGATTACCCAGGACCCGATCAGGATATGATTCTATCTGGGTAGTAGTGGATCGGTTGACCAAAGTAGCTCACTTTATTCCAGTGAAAACCACATATACGAGTGCGAAGTTGGCCAAGATATATATGACCAGGATCGTATGTCTGCACGGAGTTCCGAGGACCATCGTATCAGATAGAGGAACCCAGTTTACTTCAAAGTTTTGGCGCCAACTACACCAGACATTGGGAACCAGGCTAGAGTTTAGTACAGCTTTTCATCCGCAGACAGATGGACAGACCGAGAGAGTCAATCAGATTCTGGAGGACATGTTAAGAGCTTGTGCGCTAGATTATGGATCTAGTTGGGATGACAATTTGCCCTACGCGGAGTTCTCATACAACAACAGCTACCAAGCCAGTTTGAAGATGGCACCTTTCGAGGCTTTGTATGGAAGGAGGTGCAGAACACCGTTGATGTGGGATGAAGTTGGAGACCGTCAGTTGTTTGGACCGGATTTGATTAAGGAATCCGAAGAGAAGGTTAAGCTGATTCGAGATAGACTGAAAGTAGCCCAGTCCAGACAGAAGAGTTATGCCGACCCAAAACGCAAGGAGGTAACCTATAAAGTCGGAGACAGAGCATATCTACGAGTATCACCCTTACGAGGAGTGAAACGTTTTGGAGTTAAAGGAAAGTTAGCCCCGAGGTTTGTAGGACCATACCGAGTATTGGGACGTATGGGTGAAGTTGCCTACAAGTTGGAATTGCCCGAAGGACTGTCAGGAGTTCATGATGTGTTTCACGTTTCCCAGTTGAAGAAGTGCCATGCGGAGATGGCTGATATTTCTCTAAGAGATACAGTGCCCCTAGAAGCAATTCAATTGGATAGTGATCTAACCTACGAGGAGAAACCCGTCAAGATTCTCGAGTTTGCCAGCCGAGTTACACGCAACAAAGTTATCAAGTTTTGCAAAGTTCAGTGGAGTCACCATACCGAAGATGAAGCCACCTGGGAGCGCGAAGAAGACCTCCGGAAGGACCACCCACACCTATTTTCTAGCCAACCCGAATCTCGAGGGCGAGATTCATCTTAAGGGGGGTAGGTTTGTAACATCCCAACTTTTTAATTGGAATGTTATACATAGATCATTCACTGCATATCATATTTTATTGCATTTCGTTTGCGATCCTCGAAAATTCTAAGCAACTCAAGGACCCACGGAAGAGTTGGGGATTTCACCGTTTTCATATTTGAATTTTCTCAAATATTGAAACAGGGATCAATTTGGTTTAACTATTTTTCTCTCCGAAAATATTCATATTAAAAAATAATGAGAGGAGATAATATGACTTCTCCAAATAATGGAATATTGGAGGAAAATATTAAAATCAAATAAATATTTATTTGGATTTTATTGCAATTTATTGGATTTAGAAAAATATGCATTTTCAAAATTGCATTAGAGTCCCAAATAAATGTTTACCTTGTCCGGGAGATTTTTAGAGGACGGGGAAAATTTATTTCGGGAATTTTGGAGTCCGTTTAGTATTTCTTTTATTTGTTTTTTTCTGCGCGGAATTATTTAAAAAAAAAAAAAATACCGCCGGACCGAACTGGGCCGAAGCCCAGCAGCCCACCGCCGCCTTTCCTCCCCGTGGCCGAACGGGACTCTCCCGGAGTCCGCCGCCGCCGCGCCTCTCTCGTCGCCCCTCGCCCAAGCCACCCCCTCCCCCTTAAATAGCCGACCCGGGGCCCCCCTGGAGCCCCAAGCCGCCGCCGCCGCCTGCCCTCGCCGCGCCGCCGAGCCGCTGCTGCTGCCGCTGCCGCCGCTGCCGCGCCAGCCGCCGCCGCTCGCCGCCGAGCCGCCGCACGCCGCCGCCGCCCGCGTCGCGCCGCCGCGCCGCGCCCCGCCCCGTCGCCTCGCCGCCGCCGCTGCCCGCCGGAGCCCCGCCGGAGGTAGCCGCCGCCGCCTCGGTTTTCGCGAGAAAACCGATCGGTTTTGTTTAAACCCTAGATCTAGGTTCGGTTTTTTTTTTAAATACCGGTTTATTCTTTTAGATCGGTTTTCCGTCGGTTTAGTTATTTAGCGGACGTTCGTCCGTACGTTCATTTTAACGAACGGTTTTCACCGTTTAACCGCAGACAGCGAACGTTCGTTCGTTAGCCTGTTCGTTAGTTTTCTTTTTCTCGGATTTTCCGCGATTATTTTCGATCGCGATTTCTGATCTGATTTTCGTTTTAGTATAACTTTTCGCTCGTTTGTCGGAATCAGGCGATTCAAGCGCCTAGATCTTCATCTCGAAGCCCTCTTTCTGTTTAACCAACTTAAACAAGTTTTTGCTACTGTAAAATTTGACTTTAGTCCAGATTAGTAATCGAAGCTTGTTTCTTTCGCAGTTTGAGTTTCGTTGCTCCGTTTGATTTGATTCTTTTTGCAAACCGGAGTTCTTCAGTTGAACTTTCTGGTTAGGTCTTCTCATTTGGATTTTACCCGTGCATCTTCGCTTGATTGCTTATGTATGCTATTGTTTGTTTGCGATAGAGTACCCGGAGTGCGAAGCGTGCTACTACGAGTCCCTAGGATTTGCAGATCGTCAGCAAGGCAAGTAACACATTGATCATACTTCTTCGTTACCCAGTTTTTATGCATTAGTTCCGACCCTCAAATATTGCATGACTAGGATGTGATCAACTTGTGGGTACTGGGAAGTAGATGATGAGGTAGAACCTATTGCCCTTTTTAATAACAAACCCTTGGGAGTTACTTCCACGCTATGCTTATGTTGCCATGCTATGCTCGTAGACGTGGATTGGGTTTTGAGTGTATCCATGACAGATGTGAGATTTTAATTAATGGTTCAACTTAAGGTGGCAACTTTAATACACATCTGGGTGGATTGCTTGTTTGGGCACCTGGGGATATACCAGCGTTGTCCTAGGAGATCCCGGGGATATACCGTGTGATCCTCCTACGGTCCGCCACCCAGGCTCAAAGGGATCATAAGATTATTCATGCTAGAAACTTCCGTGTGCAGCCACAAGCTATTATGGGCTCTAGCATAGTTGAGTATGTTACATGACCTCTTTCAGTGGTAGGCTAGCAGATGTAGGGGAAAGTAGGTGTAACTGTCTACCCAGAGTAAAGAGTAAATGTTTCTGAAAGACTGTGTCTCGGTCATCCGTTTCTCAAACACCACGTAGTGCGAGAAATCCAACGGAGGAGATCGAGTCTTGTGGGGAAAAGTGCACAAACCTCTGCAGAGTGTACAATCTGATCATGATTAGCCGTGTCCCCGGTTATGGACATCTTGAGTATCTGGTTCTTGGATCATCATATTGAATCCCATCACTCTAAATTAATTTGTTGGGATTAATGATTACTTTTAATTGGGATTGAGAGGGGGATTTACCTTCTCAATGTTCAACAACCACCATGATAGTTAAATAAAATATATTCCTTTGTTGTAGGGAAAAATTGGCTTTTCGCAAAACAGTATAACACTAGAGCTTTTCCACCAGCCAAATATGCATGTAGTATTAGCAATTATTCTGTTCATTGCTCTACTGTGTTATATTGCTAGCATATTCCATGTGCTGACCCGTTTCGGGCTGCAACGTATCATGTTGCAGACTTTTCAGACGAAGAGTAAGGTGTGCTAGGTCGTTGTCGTGCACTCAGCTATGCCGTTGGAGTTGATGGACTCACTTTATCTTCCAAGCCTTCCGCTGTTATCTTATTTAGATGGCCTTAAGCCATATTTATTGTAATCAGTTCTCTTTTGAGACATTCGATGTAATAAGTGTGTGATTGCACTCTGTTATAAATCCTTCGAGTACTGTGTGTGTCAGCATTACCGATCCAGGGATGACACTTGAACACAGAGATTCGATCCATTCGGGTCGGGTCGCTACAATTCGGTTCAGGTTCTTTTTGGTCCGCACGGGCTTTCCTTTGTATTTGGAACAAGTCAATATAGATACAATAATGTGGAACAGAAAAAAGAAGGAAGTAGCAGCTATTTACAAGAGCCTCGCCGTGTGCAATATAGCTACGAGATCCTGTTGTCTGTTGGAATTTCACTTTAGAACGGTTGGTCTTGTTCTTCAAATAGTTAGCCTAGAAGAAGATACACTTGTAAGACACATACGTAAATACAAGTTCAATATGTGATCTGATCAAATACATATACCCTACGTGATACTTTGGATTAGACCAATGTTTAACAAGGGTTGTCCAGTCTTCATCTGTAATATATTCCACTGGAGATGTTTGGGCGATTTCATTGTTAGCCTTGCCTTCAAAGTGAGTTTTTCTAAGGTGATACCGATACTGTCACAGAGCAGACTGAAAAACATGAGTGCATGCTTGTTTAGTTGCATCATCTTTCAGATCCAACTTGAACCTCATCTGTTGAAAAAAGAATGTGAGTCTTATTAGGAGGAAGCTAGAAAGTATGGGACAGAGCAAGACAATATTACAAATTGCAATGAATAACATTACTTACGGATAAATGGTCAAGGAAGGTGTTAAACTCGGTATCGTCTTTCTCATTCCTGTACTGGATCCACGTTGGGATGATACGTGCATGACACCTAACGGCAACGGCTGCCTCTGATACTAACTTGGCTGACTCTGTAGCATCACGTGGCCTTTTTAAACCTGCCTCAAAATGGATCTCCATTCTTCCTCCTTTAGATTTTGTTAATCTGTCAAGCATTATCCCTGATGTCTGTTTCCGCTTGCGCCGTGGTGCTAGTTCAACAACGAATATGGAAAGTGCTAGTGCACATCAAACTGTGAGATTACATATAAAGGAGCATGCAACTACAACTTGACTCGGTCAGGTACCGTCTTGGTGTTGATGCTCATGAGGTTCATCTTATCTTGCCAAGTCCTGTTGTGTCAGCAGTGCTTCGGAAGTAGTGTTAGGTGTGAAGGCATCTTGGGAACTGGCCAGTTGCGGAGCAAACGAACGAGTAACTTGTTGAGATGTCGGTACAGTTGAAGCGGATGCTGCAGCTGGTGGAGCAAGTGATACTGTGTTTGTAGATTTAGCCAGTGGACTTGGACCTTCTACTGCAATATAAGTACCAGCAGAATCGCGAGGGCAGATCCTTTTCCATTGCACCCGACGAGTAACACCATTCCCTACTATATTCTTTTCCTTGCTCTTTTTTGACTTTGCCATGTCAAGCCGTACCCACAACACAAAAGAATAAAATCGCTCTTCAGAACTCATTGATGCATGATACAGACAAGCAATACTTTGATGTAAGACAACTGTATGAGGATGGAATATGTAAGAAAAATAGGACGGCGTAACATATTCACAACTACGATGTGCAAACTAAGCAGAAGGATTTTCAAGAAAATAGAAGTAATGCAGGCTAGACACCATATGAAAGATGCAACCAATATCACTCTGCCAAGTTAAAAGTGTCTTGTCATAAGTGGCATTTCGAAAAATTAGAAGCAGTACAACCTAGAAATCAATGCAAGATGCAACCACTATCAAACTGCCATGTTAAAAGCGTCCAATCATGAGTGACTGATGCGGGATACACAACAGCAGTACTTTGATGTAAGAACATGGTATGATAGATAGATGCAGTGTATTCTAGACACAGAAAGGCATGTCATATGCACATGTATAACGTATATACTCAGCAGGTGCAATTTAATGAAAATAGAAGAAATACAGGCTAGACAACATATGCAACATGAAACCAATTATCACACTGTCAACTTAGTAGAGCAAGCACCTATGATGGTGGAGTACGGGAGATGAACTCATCATGTAGACTTGGGACTTGAACTGCATTAGCAGTAGCAGTGGCAAATCTAGTGAGTCTCTGTTTGCATCGGCATGGAGGACCACCAACATCCCCTAACTTACTCTTTTCCTTCCTCTTTTCCGATATTGCCTTATGAAGTCAAAACCACAAGAAGATGAATAAATTTAGCTCTGCATAACTAGTTGATGCATGATACAGACGAACACTACTTTGATGTAAGGCAAGCATAGGATAGGAGGATGGAATATATACAAAAAAAGACAGCATTGCATATTCACACGTATGATAGGAGGATGGAATATGTATGAAAAACAGTAAGCAGAAGGCATTTCAACAAAATTCGAAGAAATGAAAGCTAGGCACCATATGAACATGCAACCAATATCACTCTATCAGGTAAAAAGTGTCTCGTCGTAAGTGTCATTTCAAGAAATTAGAAGCAGTACAAGCTAGATGACAATGCAAGATGCAACCTACATCACACTCCCAAGTTAAATGTGTCTTATGGGTAAGTGATTGTTGCAGGTATAACTTGTATGCTACGCAGATGTAATTCAACAAAATTAGAAGCAATAGAAACTAGACATCATACGGAACACGCAACCACATATAACAGTTCCAAGTTAGAGCAAGCACCTATGATGGTGGAGTAGGGGAGATGTGCTCATCATCTACACAGCTACGTTGACTGTCCAGCCTTGTGTTGTGTTGTGAATCTTGTTGGGAGGATGGCGGAGTAGAATCTGTAGAGACCCTCTGTTTGAGTTGCTCCGAAGGACCACCATCATCCACTGCTGTACTAATTTCCTTCAGTTGTATTGATTTTGCATTGTGAAGTCAAACCGATAAGAAAAAGGAATAAAATTCGTTCTTCAAAACTCATTCATGCATGATACTGACGAACACTACTCGAATGAAAGGCAAACACATGATACGAGGATGGAATATGTATGAAAAATAGGATGGCGTGACATATTCACACCTATGATGTGGTAACTAAGCAGAAGACATTTCAACAAATTAGAAGCACTGCAAGCTAGACACCATATGAAAGATGCAACCAATATCACTCTGCCAAGTTCAAACTGTCTGGCGTTTCAACAAATTAGAAGCAGTACATGCTAGAAATCATATGCAAGACGGAACCAATATCATAGTGGCGACTTAAAGGTGCCTTATCATAAGTGACTGATGCGGGATATGCAAGAACAGTAGTCTGATGTAAGAACATGGTGTGATCACAAATAGTATGTTCTAGAAACAGGAACATGTGTCATATTCACAGGCATTATGTGTAAAGTAAGCAGATGCAATTCAACAAAGTTAGAAGCAATACAAGCTAGACATCATATGCAACATGCAACCACATATAATAGTGCCAAGTTAGAGCAAACACCTGTGATGGTGAAGTAGGGGCGATGTGCTCATCATCTACACAGCTACGTTGACTGTCTAGCCTTGCATTGTCTGGCGAATCTTGTTGGGAGGATGGCGGAGTAGAATCTATAGAGACCCTCCATTTCAGTTGCTCGGAAGGACCACCATCATACAATGCCTTACCAATTTCCTTCCGCTTTATTGATTTTGCATTGTGAGGTCAAACCGACAAGAAAAAGGAATAAAATTTGGTCTTCAGAACTCATTCATGCATGATACTGACGAGCACTACTCTGATGAAAGGCAAAGTCATGATACGAGGATGGAATATGTACGAAAAACTAGACGGCTTGACATATTCACACCTATGATGTGGTAACTAAGCAGAAGGCACTTCAACAAATTAGAAGCACTGCAAGCTAGACACCATATGGAAGGTGCAACCAATATCACTCTGCCAAGTTAAAATTGTCTCGTCATAGGTGGCGTTCATCAAACTAGAAGAACTACATGCTAGAAATCATATTCAAGACGCAAACCAATATCACACTGCCAACTTAAAGGTGTCCCATCAAAAGTGACTGATGTAGGATACACAAGAAGAGTAGTTTCATGTAAGAACATGGTGTGATAGACAGATATAGTATGTACCAAAAATAGAAAGGCGTGTCATATTCACACGTATCATGTGCAAGCTAAGCAGATGCAGTTTACACTAATTAGAAGCAATACAAGCTAGACATCATATGCAACATGCAACCAGATATCACACTGCCAAGTTAGAGTAAGCACCTTGGATGGTGGAGTAGGGGAGCGGAGACTTGGAACTTGTAATGCACTAGCAGTATGAGGAGAATCCGTACAGATGCTCCATTTACGTTGCTGCAGAGGAACACCATCATCGCCTTCCTTACTCTTTTCCTTCCTCTTTTTTTATTTTGCCTTGTCAAGTCAAACCCACAAGAAAAAGGAATAAAATTTGCTCTTCAAAACTCATTGATGCATGATACTGACGAACACTACTTTCATGTAAGGCAGCCGCATGATAGGAGGATGGAATATGTATGAAAAACAGGACGGCATGACATATTGACATGTATGATGTATAAAGTGTAAACTAAGCACAAGGTGTTTGAACTAGTTAGAAGCAATGCAAGCTAGAAACCATATGAAAGATGAAACCAATATCACTGTGCCAAATTAAAAGGGTGGCCTCATAAATGTATTTGACCAAATTAGAAGCAATACATGGCAACAGGCTAGAAATAATATGCAATATGCAACGAATAAAGGTGTCTCATCGTAAGTGATTGATGCAGGATACAAAAGAGAGGTAGTTTCATGTAAGAACATGGTTAACAGATAGATGTAGTATGTACCAAAAATAGGAAGGCATGTCATATTCACAGGTATAATGTGTAAACTAAGCAGATGCAATTTACCCTAATTAGAAGCATTACAAGCTAGACACCGTATGCAACATGCAACCACATATCACACTGCGAAGTTAGAGCAAGCACCTGCGATGGTGGTGTAGGGGAAATGCGGTCTTCAAGTACAGAGCTACGTTCAATATCTTCATTTTGGCTTGCTGTTTCTTGAGAATCATGTGGGGAGGATGAAACTGCACTCTTTATAAGAGTAGCGCATCTCATACTAACCCACGGGCGTGACTGTCTCATCATAAGTGATAGATGCAGGATACACAAGAACAGTAGTTTGATGTAAGAACATGGTGTGATAGGCAGATGTAGTATGTACCAAAAATAGGAAGGCGTGTCATATTCACATGTATAATGTGTAAGCTAAGGAGATGCAATTTAACAAATTAGGAGCAATACAAGCTAGGCACCATATGCAACATGCAACCACATATCACACTGCCATGTTAGAGCAAGCACGTGGGGTTGTGGAGTAGGGGAGATGAGATTTGGAACTTGCACTGCAGTAGGAGTAGCAGGAGAATCTGCAGAGGTCATCTGTTTCGGTTGCTCCAGAGGACCACCATCATTCCGTGCCTTCGTCCTTTTAGATTTTGCCTTGTCAAGTAAACACACAAGAAAAAGTAATGAAATTCACACTTCCAAATTCGTTGATGCATGATACTGACGAACACAACTTTTATGTAAGGCAACCACATTGTAGGAGGATGGAATATGTACGAAAAACGCTAAGCAGAAGGCATTTCAACAAATTGGAAGCAATGCAATCTAGACACCATATGAAAGATCCAACCAAAATCACTCTACCATGTTAGATGTGTCTCATTATAAGTGGCACTTCAACAAATTAGAGGCAATACATGTTTGAAATGATATGCAAGATGCAACCAATATTACACTATCAACTTGAAGGTGTCTCGTCAGAAGACATTGATGAGGGATACACAAGAAAAGTAGTTTGATGTAAGAACATGGTTAATAGAAAGACGTAGTATGTACCAAAAACAGGAAGGCATGTCATATTCACAGGTATAATGTGTTAACTAAGCAGATGCAATTTACCCTAATTAGAAGCATTACAAGGTAGACACCATATGCAACATGCAACCACATATCACATTGCCAAGTAAGAGCAAGCACCTGCGATGGTGGTCTAGTGGAATTGCGGTCATCAACTAGAGAGCTACGTTGACTATCTTCATTTAGCCTTGCTGTTTCTTGAGAATCATGTGAGGAGAATGACACTGCACTCTTTAGACGAGTAGCGCATCTCACAGTAACCCACTGGGATGACTGTCTCATCATAAGTGATTGATGAGGGTTACAAAAGAGCATTAGTTTGATGTACGAACATGGTTAATAGACATATGTAGTATGTATCAAAAACAGGAAGGCATGTCATTATCAAAGGTATAATGTGTAAAGTAAGCATATTTAATTTAACCAAATTGGAAGCAATACAAGTTAGACACCATATGCAACATGCAACCACATTTGACAACGCGAAGTTAAAGCAAGCACCTGGGATGGTTGTGTGTGGCAATTGAGATCATCAACTGCAGAGCTACGTTTACTGTCTCCATCTGCTGACACTACACCCTTTAGAGCGCTGAAACGCTTAGTGCTTACCTTCGAATTACACTGGAGCGACTTCTGTCTTTTCTTTTGTGTATTCATCAACACTGCGTCAGAGTCTGAAATACCAATGCATAAAAAACAATAGTGTGAGTATGGGTGAAGTGTGTGCACAAGTAGTACAGTGTAAAAGTAGCAGATAGCAGGTCGGTGAGAAATAAATGACGGGAGACATATGATAGCTCTACAACATGCATGGCACACGAAATTACTAGATTCTAGGATTTTGAAATATGAGCACAGGGATGGCTGGGAAATGCAGATGCTCCTCCAGCACACCACAAGGTGTGGTCCTATGAAAATAACAGTCGACTGAAAACAAATAGGTCAGTCCATTTTTTCTGCACCGTCCGATGTACAAAGAACGGGCAGATCGCCTTCATCTACCTCCAGCCAATCAGTGTTGACAATCTTCCTCGAAACGCCAGCGACCACCGGCCCAGTCCCCTGCCTCCGCCCTCCCCTCGACCTCACCGTACCGCCGTGCTTGGCACCGCCCCTGGCCATCCCATCAAGCCCTGCCAACCTCCAGATCGGGCGCAAGCAGCTCCTGCGCCCTACACCCCTATGATAGACACCGATGCGCCGTTTCCCCGGTGAACAGGCGGACTAGGTGCTCCACGCGCCTAAGCGGGTGCTGCTTCTTTTAATTATGAATCAACTGACCCTGAATTGAAATCCAGGTGGGCTACTGACCTCTAGCCAAGGTGAAATAGTAAATGGGAGGAAACCTTGTGCATTTAGTATCACAAAGAAGATGCAGTAAGAAGCGCTCAACTAGTTTCTTTCTTGGGATGAATACGGTGTGAGCAGAGACGTAAGATTTGCACGAATAAGGGAAGAGGAGTACCTCTTTCTGCTGGCAGTGCTGTGTCCTCCTTCTGTTTTTCCAACGATCTTCTTGTGGTTCGCTGGAAACGAGAAGTTGTGGAGGACGGTGGAGCCTTGGACGAACCCATGGCCAAGTTATTGAGTGTGGTGCGGTGGCCATCTGTCGGCGGCGGGGAACCAGATCCGAGGCGGCGAATGACGGCGTAGCAGGAACAGCTCCGATGCGGTGGACGGTTGCGACAGTGGAGCGGTAGCGGTGAGGCGTAGGACGGCATGGTCGAAGTGGTTCTGGTACGGCGCACATCGGCGTCGGTGTCGTGGAGGCACCTCTGCCTCGGCTTCAGCTGCTAAGTCCTTGAGGGCGTTGCGGTTGCCGTTGCGTTGGAAGACTATGTCGGGGTACCGGCTCCGGCGTGATGGAGGAGGGCGGCGGTGGATTGGGTGCGATGGGGTGGAGGACGGAGGAGGCTGGGGTTTCGCGGTTGGTGGAGAGGGCATTTTGGTGCCCATGGAGTTGAATGGGGAAACGGAGGGAGGGGGAACTAAGGGAGAACACTGCTTCGGTTTGGGACGCGCTTGTTTGAAATTTGGGGAAACTTTGCCCCCATCTAAAATTTTGGACATATTGCGGGTCGGGGGTAGGACAGTAATCTTAGGTGTCCCAAATGGTGGGCGGGATAGATTTCGGCTGAGCGCATGAGTGTTTAGGCACCCACGGCGTATGAATGCTTCTCGGAGGCGGTTGAGACTGGCGTCTTGGTGAAGTTACAAACCTACCCCGGTTTAGACCTTTGGACATCGGGCCGATAGGCTACACGGGCCAGAGTTAGGACAGTAATTTCCTACCACCAAACATTAGTCTCGCGTGGTTTCAGGTGACCAGAGGCTTATTTGGCGCTTCGTTCAATATTTGGGAGCAGAAGCATTAACGTTTTCGGTTCTCTTGAATTGAACTTTCAGGATTTGTCAAACTTCACAAATCTTGACTCTTGAAAATCCTAAAACTACGATTATTTTGGAATAGAGGGGGTACATTTGAATATACATTGTACACGAGTATATGTTAAAAAAATATGCAACTTACCTCAGTTCATGCATGGTTCCACATATAATCTCCTTGGTTGCAAAAAAATAGTTAGACATGCGTATGAATATATAGCATGTTCAAATGCACAACAAAGATTGATGCCACCTTTTAGATCTGATTTACAAATGCCATTATCTCGGATTCAAATAGATGAATGCACTTCCTATGAATTCGAATCTTCGAAACCCCCTTTATGTTGAATTCAACATGTATTCTATTTCGTAGCTAGCAATTTGGAATGTATCCATGTAAGTGACAAATGTATAAAGTGCTTCACAATAACAACATGGAGTGCACTAATTAATGTTTATATATGAATTGCAAAAGCAATGCATTGTCTGGATTTCAAACCACTCTCACTCTATGGATCAATAATATGAGATAAACACATGCACATGCTAGAATTCAATAGAGTATGGGTGTCTGATAGACCGATGTTCGTTCATATGCAAATTGCAAAATTCATGATCTCATCCAAAAATAATAATGCCATTTATATTTTAATTTAATGCGTAGAACCGCCTTTTACACGTAGATGCACTATGCCTCGACCTGTTCTCACACACGCGCTATATATCTCTCTATCTAACGCATAAGTGCACACACTTTACATACATCGGCATTTCTCTCTCACACATGCTCACAATCTCTCACGGGGTGTCTCACGCACACACTCCCTATATATCTCCCTCTCTCTTTCTTACTACTATGTACCACTCTTTTCACTAATCTGATAACCCACAAGTATAGGGGATTAGTTGTAGCCTTTCTCGATAAATAAGAGTGTCGAACCCAGTGAGGAGCTAAAGGTAGGATTTGTATTCCCTTCAAGTTCTATCGACCACCGATACAACTCTACGTACGCTTAACGTTCACTTTACCTAGAACAAGTATGAAACTAAAAGTACTTTGTAGGTGTTGTTGGATAGGTTTGCAAGATAATAAATAGCACGTAAATAAAAACTAGGGGCTGTTTAGATAAAGAAACTATTAAGTTAGTTTTAGTAGAGATCTTTTTGTCACGCAAGAAAGTTATTTGTCCCTAGGTAATCGATAACTAGACCGGAAATCATTATTGCAAGTTTATATGAGGGAGAGGCATAAGCTAACATACTTTCTCTTCTTGGATCATATGCACTTATGATTGGAACTCTAGCAAACATCCGTAACTACTAAAGATCATTAAGGTAAAACCCAACCATAGCATTAAAGTATCAAGTCCTCTTTATTCCCATACGCAAACAACCTACTTACTCGGGTCTGTGCTTCTGTCACTCACGCCACCCACCATAAGAAAATCGTGAAGATATTGCAAACCCTACAGTGGGGATCCCTCACGCTTGCGCGACATGGAGAGCACCATAGGACAGCACCAATAATAAAACATGCAACTCAAACCAATCATGATCATCAATTAACCCATAGGACAAAACGGATCTACTCAAACATCATAGGATAGCCACACATCATTGGGAAATAATATATAGCGTTGAGCACCATGTTAAAGTAGAGATTACAGCGGGGAGAAGGGGTGTTACACCGCTGCATAGAGGGGGAGAGAGTTGGTGATGACGACGGTGAAGTTGTTGGTGTAGATTGTCGTCACGATGATGGCCCCGACGGCGTTCCGGTGCCACCGGGAGAGAGGGGGAGAGAGCCCCCCTCCTTCTTCTTCTTCCTTGACCTTCCACCTAGATGGGAGAAGGGTTTACCCTCTGGTCCATGGCCTCCATGGCGGTGGAGGGGCGAGAGCCCCTTCGAGATTGGATCTCTCTCTCTCTCTGTTTCCTTCTGTTTCTGCGCTCCCAGATTCTGGCCTTTCACCGTTTCTTAAATTCCCGGAGATCCGTAACTCCGATTGGGCTGAAATTTTAACACGATTTTTATCTGGACATTAGCTTTTTGCGGTGAAAGAAGGGCACCAACCACCTTACGGGGTGGCCACAAGGGTCCAGGGCGCGCCCTACCCCCTGGGCGTGCCCCCCGTCCTTGTGGCCCCCTCGGGCATCGTCTCGCGTTGATTCTTTTTCCCAAAAAATCACATATATTCCAAAAAAAATCTCCGTAAGTTTTTATCGCGTTTGGACTCCGTTTGATATGGATTTTCTGCAAAACAAAAAACATGCACCAAACAGGAACTGGCACTGGGCACTGGATCAATATGTTAGTCCCAAAAATAGTATAAAAAGATGCCAAAAGTATGTAATAGTTGTAGAATATTGGCATGGAACAATAAAAAATTATAGATATGATGGATACGTATCAGCATCCCCAAGCTTAATTTCTGCTCGTCCTCGAGTAGGTAAATGATAAAAAAGATAATTTTTGATGTGGAATGCTACCTAGCATAATCTTGATCATGTAATCGAATCATGGCATGAATATTAAGACATGAGTGATTCAAAGCAATAGTCTATCATTTGACATTAAGACAACAATACTTCAAGCATACTAATAAAGCAATCATGTCTTCTCAAAATAACATGGCCAAAGAAAGTTATCCCTACAAAATCATATAGTTTGGCTATGCTCCATCTTCACCACACAAAGTATTTCATCATGCACAACCCCGATGACAGGCCAAGCAATTGTTTCATACCTTTATTGTTCTCAAGCCTTTCAACTTTCATGCAATACATGAGCGTGAGCCATGGATATAGCACTATAGGTGGAATAGAAAATGGTGGTTGTGGAGAAGACAAAAAGAAGGAGATAGTCTCACATCAACTAGGCGTATCAATAGGCTATGGAGATGCCCATCAATAAATATCATTGTGAGTGAGTAGGGATTGCCATGCAATGGATGCATAAGAGCTATAAGTGTATGAAAGCTCAAAAGAAAATAAGTGGGTGTGCATCCAACTTGCTTGCTCACGAAGACCTAGGGCAATTTGAGGAAGCCCATCATTGGAATATACAAGCCAAGTCCTATAACAAAAATTCCCACTAGTATATGAAAGTGACATTATAGGAGACTCTCTATCATGAAGATCATGGTGCTACTTTGAAGCACAAGTGTGGAAAAAGGATAGTAACATTGTCCCTTCTCTCTTTTCTCTCATTTTTTTGGTGGGCTTCTTTGGCCTCTTTTAGTTTTTTAAAGTCCGGAGACTCATCCCAACTTGTGAGGGAATCATAGCTTCCATCATCCTTTCCTCACATGGGACAATGCTCTAATAATGATGATCATCACACTTTATTTACTTACAACTCTATATTACAACTCGATATCTAGAACAAAGATATGACTCTATATGAATGCCTCTGGCAGTGTACCAGGATGTGCAATGATCTAGCGTAGCAAAGATATCAAAAAATGGACAAGCCATGAAAATATCATGCTAGCTATCTTATGATCATGCAAAGCAATATGACAATAAATGCTCAAGTCATGTATATGATGATGATGGAAGTTGCATGGCAATATATTTCGGAATGGCTATGGAAATGCCATGATAGGTAGGTATGGTGGCTGTTTTGAGGAAGATATAAGGAGGCTTATGTGTGATAGAGCATATCATATCACGGGGTTTGGATGCACCGGCGAAGTTTGCACCGACTCTCGAGGTGAGAAAGGGCAATGCACGGTACCAAAGAGGCTAGCAATGGTGGAAGGGTGAGAGTCCGTATAATCCATGGACTCAACATTAGTCATATAGAACTCACATACTTATTGCAAAAATCTATTAGCTATCAAAACAAAGTACTACATGCATGCTCCTAGGGGGTTAGATTGGTAGGAAAAGACCATTGCTCATCCCCGACCGCCACTCATAAGGAAGACAATAAAAAATAAATCATGCTCCGACTTCATCATATAACGGTTCACCATACGTTCATGCTTCGGGAATCACAAACCTTAACACAAGTATTTCTACAAGTCCACAATTACTCACTAGCATGACTCTAATATCACCATCCTTATATCGCAAAACTATTGCAAGGAATCAAACATATCATATTCAGTGATCTTACAAGTTTATGTAGGATTTTATGACTAACCATGTGAATGACCAATTCCTGTTGACTCTCTAAATAGATATAAGTGAAGCAAGAGAGTTTAATTCTTTCTACAAAAGATATGCCCACGCTCTAACAAATATAAGTGAAGCAAAAGAGCATTCTACAAATGGCGGTTTTCTATGTATAGGGTAACAGGCAATCCAAACTTCAAATGATATAAGTGAAGCACATGAAGCATTCTATAAAGCCGTACTCAAAAGATATAAGTGAAGTGCAAAGAGCATTCTATAAATCAACCAAAGACTATCTCATACCAGCATGGTGCATTTATTAAAAGAAAAATAAAAGGCACACAACACTCCAAGATTTACTCATATCATGTGACGAATAAAAATATAGCTCCAAGTAAAATTACCGGTGATCGTTAGAAGAAAGAGGGGATGCCTTCCGGGGCATCCCCAAGCTTAGTTGCTTGGGAGTCCTTGAATATTACCTTGGGGTGCCTCGGGCATCCCCAAGCTTAGGCTCTTGCCACTCCTTATTCCTTCATCCATCGTGATCTCACCCAAAACTTGAAAACTTCAATCACACAAAACTTAACAAAACCCTCGTGAGATCCGTTAGTATAATAAAGCAAATTACCATTTTAAGTACTGTTGAAAACTCATTCATATTGTTTTTGCATTGTAGCTACTGTAATATAACTTTTCCATGGCTTATACCACCGATACAATCGATAGTTTCATCAAAACGAGCAAAACAATGCATCAAAAACAGAATCTGTCAAAAACAGGACAGTCTGTAGCAGTCTGAACATCTACCATACTTCTGTAACTCCAAAAATTCTGAAAAATTAGGAAAAAATAAAAAATTTGTATGTAAGTACTGTGAAAAAAGTTTCAGAAGCGTTTGACTTTCCAGTAAAAAATTTAAAATCAGACACTACAGCCAATGTTTCTGTTTTTGGACCGCACAAACCAAACAAGCAATCTAATCATCCTAAAGGCAAATCCTAGCACATTATTTTTATAATACAATGGATTTATACAAGGGGATAAATATTTTTGTTGAAAATTTTCTGTATTCAAGGTTCACAAAGTTTCCATGGGCATGAACAAAGTTCAAGGCTAGCTCCCACTTTAACAATGCTCGTCTTTCTCACTTTCGCTTTTCTTTTTGAAAAGTTTTAGGTTCCCCTCTTTATTTTTTCTGTTTTTATACTATATAAAAGCACTCAACAGAAATAAATGACTCTCTAAAACTTCTGGGTTGTCTCCCTGGCAGCGCTTTCTTTAAAGCCATTAAGCTAGGCATATAGTGCTCAAGTAATGGATCCACCCGGATCCCAAGGTATATCAAAGCCAATTTTAATTAACAATGATTTGTAATTTAGTAGTGAGCACAAAGTTACATATATCATGTAATGACGAAGTCTAACTCTCTTCCTATGCATCGGCATGTCATAAAAGAACAATTCATGCACATCAAGTAAAGGCCAATGCAAAGTATAAACAATTTCTTACAATTTTATCGTATTGGAAACATAGAGAAGCGGAGATGTAGTTCCTCTCTCATAATAATTGCAAGTAGGAGCAGCAAGCACATGCATATTATATTTATCAAAATCATCATGTGCAATAGTAGAACGCAACCCATCAATATAGTCCTTAATAAGTGCAAACTTCTCCGATATAGTATAGTTGGGAGTATTCAAAAAGATAATAGGACTATCATGCGTGGGTGCAATAGAAACAATTTCATTCTTAACATAAGGAACTATATCAAGTTCATCTCCATAAGCATAATTCATATTGGCATCATGGCCACAAGCATAGCAAGCATCAAGTTCATCAAAAAGGGATATTTCAAACGAATCAAAGGGATCATAGCAATTATCATAGCAATCATCCTTCGGTAAGCACGAAGGGAAATAAAACAATGTATGAGTTGAAGAGTTACTCTCATTAGAAGGTGGACACGGGTGATCAATCCGCTCTTCGTCCTTTTGTTCTTCGCTTTCCTCGTCATCTTTTTCATCTAATGAGCTCACAGTATCCTCAATTTCTTCTTCCATAGATTCCTGCAAAATATTAGTCTCTTCTTGGACAGCAGAGACTTTCTTAATAAACGCATCAATATTGGAATTATATTCATAATTCTCATAGCAATATTTAAGTATAGCAAAATTTTGAGGTCTATAAACATCATCATCAAAAGCTTCATACTTTTCAAACAAAGATTCAATTTCATAAGCACCCTTAAAAGAACAAATTCTTCTATTCGTTCCACATCATAGTAATGATATATACCATTAGCATAAGAAGCCAAGGTTTTATTATCATTAAATTTACAAGAAAAGGGAAGGTGTGGAGCCTTCATCCTAGAGCAACAAGTATAATCATATCTCAAGCATAGTTCCCGAGCATACCAATGCAACATATGAATTTGATCCCATAATAGTTTCCCTTTTTGAGTCAAGCGATAATCCCTAAAGTATTCACGTTGATCCAATGTTTCTCCCATTATATAATTGAATCGGGTTTTCTCAGGATTATTAAAGTAGTGCATAATATCTTTCACATAATAAGCATCAAGGGTTTTAGGAGATTCCCCATCTCCATGAGTAGCAAGTACACCTAATTTTTTGGTATTTCTTGTTCCATATCCATAACTAAAGATAGAGAACAACTAAGAACAACAAATAAAATCTACTTAGTGATAAAGCAAACAAGCACATACGAGAATATTCACCCCACGCTATTGCTCCCCGGTAACGGCGCCAGAAAAACGTCTTGATAACCCACAAGTATAGGGGATCTGTTGTAGCCTTTCTCGATAAATAAGAGTGTCGAACCCAATGAGGAGCTAAAGGTAGGATTTGTATTCCCTTCAAGTTCTATCGACCATCGATACAACTCTACGTACACTTAATGTTCACTTTACCTAGAACAAGTATGAAACTAAAAGTACTTTGTAGGTGTTGTTGGATAGGTTTGCAAGATAATAAAGAGCACATAAATAAAAACTAGGGGTTGTTTAGATAAAGAAACTATTAAGTTAGTTTTAGTAGAGATCTTTTTGTCATGCAAGAAAGTTATTTGTCCCTAGGTAATCGATAACTAGACCGGAAATCATTATTGCAATTTTATATGAGGGAGAGGCATAAGCTAACATACTTTCTCTTCTTGGATCATATGCACTTATGATTGGAACTCTAGCAAACATCCGTAACTACTAAAGATCATTAAGGTAAAACCCAACCATAGCATTAAAGTATAAAGTCGTCTTTATTCCCATACGCAAACAGCCTACTTACTCGGGTCCGTGCTTCTGTCACTCACGCCACCCACCATAAGAAAATCATGAACATATTGCAAACCCTACAGCGGGGATCCCTCACGCTTGTGCGACACGGAGAGCAATATAGGACAGCACCAATAATAAAACATGCAACTCAAACCAATCATGATCATCAATTAACCCATAGGACAAAACGGATCTACTCAAACATCATAGGATAGCCACACATCATTGGGAAATAATATATAGCGTTGAGCACCATGTTAAAGTAGAGATTACAGCGGGGAGAAGGGGTGTTACACCGCTGCATAGAGGGGGAGAGAGTTGGTGATGACGGCGGTGAAGTTGTTGGTGTAGATTGTCGTCACGATGATGGCCCCGGCGGCGTTCCGGTGCCACCGGGAGAGAGGGGGAGAGAGCCCCCCTCCTTCTTCTTCTTCCTTGACCTTCCCCCTAGATGGGAGAACGGTTTCCCCTCTGGTCCATGGCCTCCATGGTAGCGGAGGGGTGAGAGCCCCTCCAAGATTGGATCTCTCTCTCTGTTTCCTTCTGTTTCTGCGCTCCCAGATTCTGGCCTTTCACCGTTTCTTAAATTCCCAGAGATCCGTAACTCTGATTGGGCTGAAATTTTAACACAATTTTTATCCGGATATTAGCTTTTTTTGGCGAAAGTAGGGCACCAACCACCTTACGGGGTGGCCACAAGGGTCCAGGGCGCGCCCTCCGTCCTTGTGGCCCCCTCGGGCATCGTCTCGCGTTGATTCTTTTTCCCAAAAATCACATATATTACAAAAAAAATCTCCGTAAGTTTTTATCACGTTTGGACTCTGTTTGATTTGGATTTTCTGTGAAACAAAAAACATGCAACAAACAGGAACTGGCACTGGGCACTAGATCAATATGTTAGTCCCAAAACTAGTATAAAAAGTTGCCAAAAGTATGTAAAAGTTGTAGAATATTGGCATGGAACAATCAAAAATTATAGATACGACGGAGACGTATCATAATCTTAGTTGGAAAACACTATTTCTCTCACATGCATATATACACACGCACGGTCTCTACTAGCCCTCTATAGGCACATATATGTGCCTACGTGTCTCCCGCACGCACATTATCTTTAGACCTCTCTCGCACACATTGCCCCCCCATACACACACACACCTCTCTCTTAGTAGTTGGCAGATATGATTCCATCAGATCATTCGGTAGGATATCCCTGACTGTTAGGCTAGATGGTAATACGAGGCAAAGTTTTACCCAAGTCCGGGCCCTTGTAGTTGAGGAAAAAGCCTACTCCTTGTACTGTATATTTGTGATAGGGGTGTGTACAAAGTACACATGACTACCAGGCATTGTGCGTGTGTGTATACTATCGACGAACTAGCCCCCGGGCTCCTATAACATACTCGGGGCCTAGGGTTACAAATCATATATAGTCGGCTTATCATCAGTGGGGATAGAGTCCTCCATGACTCTGGTAGCTTCGTCTTGTACGCCGAGTCCTCCACATGGGTCTTCGTATAATGCGTCTCGGTCCAACCTATGTGGCGCAGGATGGAACCGACCCATGAGTCCTCATGTTGACCTACCACAACTAGAAATGATGTGCCCACCACACCCCACACGCAATCGGCCACTAAGAAAATAAGCATATACAATAGTACAATGTTATACATGAAAGTTAATTACATGGTGCATCCAATAATATTTTTTCTGCATTGTGAATGTTTATATTTTCTCCTAAAATATTAGTCACGGGAAAGAGAAACGAAGGGCATATCTCTCCTTGTCTCCACCGGACACCCCCTCTTTCTACACCACTTTCACGTACGCACACAAACTATCTCTCGGCCCTCTAAAAGTATGCATGCCCCTGACACATTCACGCGTGACGGTTACTGTATTTCAAGCGATAGCACTATACGGTCACTGGACTTCAGAATATGCTCATTACGATCACCATATACATTCTCGTGGTGATCATACGGTATCTAGCTCATGATACGTCTCCGTATTTTGTTGATGACACTAACGGACATTGTATTTGATGCGTGCTCCGTATTTTATTGACGACACTTATGGTCATTGTATTTGAAGCGAAAACATGATATGGTCACTGGACTTCAGAATAAGCTCATCATGGTCACCATATACATTTTGTGGTGCTAACCGACCTGTGGTTGGATGGTTAGGAGGACAGTGGTTTCCCCTGCCTACCAAGGTTAAAGTCCTGGTGCTCGCATTTATCCTGGATTAATTTTAGTATTTTCCGGCGATGTGCGTTCAGTGGGAACAGACGTTCCCCTCGACTACGAGGCACCTATTGTGACTTCGTAAAATTTCAAGATCATATGCTGGCTCACTCTCTCGAAGGTGCTCATAGGGGTAGGGTCTGCGTGTGTGCGCTTATAGCGGTGAGTGTTTGCGCGTATATATGAGCGCTTGCGTCTGTACTGTGTTAAAAAAATACATGTCGTGATTATACGGTCACTGGCTCACCCGTACAACTCCGTAATTTGTTGATGACACAATCAATTGACCAGTCAAACATTCCACATGGCGCAACTAGTGTTGCACCATCAGCGCGCGTAACCGTGGGGCCCACCTGTTAGCGCGTATATGAAAGAAAGAAATGGTAGTTTGAGTCTGTACTGTGTTAATAAAATACATTTTATGGTGATCATATGGTCACTGGCTCACCATACAGCTCCGTAATTTGTTGATGACACGATCAATTGACCAGTCAAACGGTCCACATTCACCAGCGCACATTACCATAGGGCCCACCCGTCAGCACGTATATGAATGATATAAATGGTAATAAATTAGTGGTTGGTGGGGATTCGAAGTCGTGAGACCTCTGGTTGGCAGCCCGCGCCGCCTAACCACAGCGGACAAGGATCGCCTAGTGATGATATGCTGAGCCGGCCGTTTTAATTGCACACACGCACGAGCCACTGTGGTGAATACAAACTCATCACACATGCGCACAAACACGCCCGCAACGCCCGCATGCATGCATGCAATACTTACACGTACCGATTTAGCTACACTTCAGTCGACTGAATCGACTTTTGGGTCAGTCGATTTTCAGGGTGTGGGGGGCGGCTCGCCGGAGTTAAGGAAGAACCAGCCGCAGCGGGGAGGGGGGCTCGCCGGAGAGGTACCCCACTATCTATCTTAGGTTTCAAGGTGGGGGCGGTGGTCGCCGGCGGTTGGGGGCCCGGTGGTGGGGCGGTGGCGTGGGGATCACCGGAGAAAAAGCTCGGCGCGGGGGGGCCTAGAGGGATGGCCGGGGCGGCGGCGGACCGGCGGTGGGGAGTGGTTTCGGGGAGGGCGGGGCGGCGAGGCGGCGCGGGAGCACCACCGGCCGCGGGCGGCGGGAGCCGGCGGTTCGGCCGGTGGTGGCTGGCGGCTCAGGGGGATGGAGGTTGAAGATGAACTACCGGCCCTTGATTTCGTATCCAACGGCTGCAAAATCGACTGACCAGAGATGACAAAGTCAGTCGACTGACATGTAGCCTCACCCCACACGTACACATGCACGCACGCAACACTCGCACGAACACACGCACGCATGCAGGCGTGCAACACTGACACATACACATGCACTCACGAATACACGCACGCACGCACACATGCATGCAACACTGAAACGTACACATGCACGCACGCAACACTCACACGCATGCATGCACACAACACACGACGCAAGACACACGCTCAACCTATACGTGCATGCACCCTTTGTTAAGGACATGGATTGTTATGGGTATTAATCAATCTTATCTGTGATAAGCAGAACATTGATGTTTGCAGCGGTCTTTATGAATCACAACGTATCGAACGGGCTATCAACGTATATATGAAAATTTTAAAATTCTCTTACATTATATAGTAGGCTTATCTACATGAAATAGATGACATCACACTCAATGAACAATCATCAGTTTATGAAATGCCCGCTTCTGACCGCCCTGGCCCACCAAAAGCTCTTCTGCCGTGTGCTGCCTGCATTGGGTCACTGACATGCAGGCCAGGTACCCAACAAGCCCACACGTCAGTGGAAGAACGGCGCGGTGTCGTACGTTAGAGTCGAGGGCGCCGCTCACTGCACGCCCGGCTGAACACGCCTCCTTGCCACATTCAAACGCCTCCATGAAACCTACTCTGGTCTGGACACACGTCCGTTCATGACCGGGCCGGCATTAAACGCAATGCCGGCCGAGCTCCTCCCGTCCGCCATCTATTTAATCTCCTATTTAAATGAGGCCAGACGCCGGCCAAGAATCGCACACCTCCGCCGCTCCCCGATCTCCTCCTTCACCATTTTCTCCACTCTTACAATGGCTTACGAAGAGTAGTTATCCGGCATCCAAGTCGGCTGGGTGGCCCGCCAAGCCTGCCGGATATGAGCTATGCAGCTCGCTGATCCACCTCCCTCCCCTCGCCTGACGGAGCCAGTTGCCGCCCCAAGCCGGCGCGTAGTTCAGCAACTCGCCGCTCCAGGCCAGCTCGATGAGGAGCGGCAAGGTGCTCCACGCCGGCACGGCGGGGAGCACAGGCGTCGTCGCTACCGTCCACGCCGCCGCCTCGTACCGCGCCTCCCGTGTCTGCGACCGCGTCTCCCATTTCTGTGGCTGAGACTCCCAAGCCTGCGGCCGCGCCATGCAAGCAGAGATAGAAGCCGGGTGTGCGGAGAGCGACGAGTCGGTGGCCAGCGCCTCCGCGTCCGCCGCCATCATCAATGAGAAGTAGAACATGGGAGGCCGCCGCCGCTTGGGTCCCATGAAGGCCACCGCCGAGGCGACGCCGGCGTACACAGCAGGTGTCTTGCCTAATCCTTTTGTTGCGAGGACCTTCGTCGACCCCGCATGGGCTCCATGGAAGCGGAGAAGCCCCCTTCAGACTCCATCTTGGGCATCAGCCAACGATGTCAGTTGAGTGGTGGGGAAGCGAGCCGTCCTTTGCGCTGAAGCATATACCTCCGGGGCTCCCGGCAGTCCGGTGATCATGCTGGCGGACATGAGGAAGACAAATGGATCGGCGGGCGACCATTTAGGCTAGATATTATTATACCTATGCTGTTCAGGACTAGCACCGCTTAGTTGATTTGAATGTAATGAAATCCTTCATGTTTGTATGAAAATCCGGTATTTTATATGAATTCCGTCATTGTTTATATGAAATATCGCCATGTTTGCATGAATTTCGTCTGGTTGGTTGAGTTGCTGTCAGAATGTGTGCGGCTACGGTTGGATGGCATTATTTGCGCATTGCCGATCGGTCTGCGGCCGGCTCGGGCGGCGTGGTGGGACAAAAAAAGCACAGCTCGTGCGAGCTCGTCTCCCACGCGCGCACTGGAGGATGCATGAGCACCCGAGCTCTTCCTCGTTCATCGGTGGCAAAGGCACGGGTGGACAAAAGGGTCGCCAATATTTTGGCTACCCCGGGCAAGATCCAAACAGCCCCTCCCAGCCCCACCCCTCCCATCACATTCAAATCCCTCGTTTGCCGTGAAATTTTGCCATGTGTTGTTTTCATGGATATTTTGCTGTGTGAAAAAAAAATTAAATATGAATGAATAATCGGTGTCCGCGGTCTTCTGCCGGGACACAGTTGGATGGCCTCATAGTAGTAGTAGTGTAGAGTACTACTAGTACTACTCCTACTAGATAGTGAGTGTTTACTACTGTATCTACGTACTAATTGCAACGCATGCATGTGTTAGCAGTATAATGACCACATAAGGATTTGATGGTAAGATTTGTGTAAGTTGGATGTCATATTATTGCTTTAACATATGGTCAAAGTTAGCCTCCAAAATGCATTTTATACCCTATATGGATTGAGGGAGTACATGCATTGCTGAGGTTTCTCTTAATCCTTGCGTGCAACGTTTTTATTGAAGCTTGAAATGTGAATATACGGATTGAGGAACTACTACAACCCTTCCAAAAGAACTGTAGTACTAATGGTATCGTACTCCCTCCGTTCACCATCTCACATGCTCAGTACTTTTGCGAACTATGGAAGTAACAAACTTATTCCACCACTCAGCATCTATTATGGATGCATTGTGGATTTTAAATTGAGTCATATAGACCGGAAAGTAAGCACTTAGGGCATCCACAATGTATGCTTTTTGTTTCCTCTAAGCCCTCTCTCCTCTTAGAGGTAGGCCTCTATACATTGCATGAACTGCCTCTAACAAAAAATTGGCTAGCGTCGCGTCTAACCTTAGAGGCTGCCTCTAACAATGTAACAATCCATCTGTTCCCAATTGTCAGCCTTAGGAAGCATAAGAAAGTAGGAGTACAAGAGAAATAGTACTGATTAGATAAATGTGTTGCTAATCAATACTTTTTAAATTTCTGCTAGGGCCCACCTTAGAGGCTGGTTAGAGTCTCTACACATTATGGTTTTTTCATTTGATAAGAGGCAAACCATGTGGGGCCTACCTTAGAGGCAAGGCTCTATACACTGGAGATGCTCTGTACGTATTACTTTTGATGTGTCCCGTCAACTCGCAGAACGAGGAGAAGCTTGCTTAGTACGCCGTCTCCCCCGCCCACGGGCGGGATGGCTCGCAGAGTCGCAGGACGAGGAGAAGATTGCTTACTATGCCTACGCCCGCTCCCTCGCCCACGCGCGCGGTGGCTCGCAGGACAAGGAGAAAATTTTACTACTCCCTCCGTTACTCCGCGTCCCTACCTTGGTTAGAGAGATTATCATATTGTTTGAAATATATGTCTTTTAGTAGTAGGAGTAGTACAGTGGTACATAGGAGTAGTACTACAGCAATTTCCTTGGAGTCCGTGGTGCAGCAAGCTACCCTAGGCTATGTTACTACTCCCTCCTTTTCGGTTTATGTCTCAATTTCAAAATATCTCCAACCAAGGTAGACGGTGAGTGGTGGAATTAATTTCGTAGTTTGCACAAGTAATTAGTATGCTCATTTTTCTCAAGAAGTTATGTTTACCGATGCATTATTTACAACAAATGCATGCATGACCACTAAATTTCCATGAACTTCTACATGCATTGGTGAGTTTTCTCTTGATACTGCTTGCATCGGGTGATTTAATGCACCTCAAAATCCAAACATGTGATGGTACTACTAGTAGAATTGAGACTTATAAAATGGAAAAATGAATTTTTTAGATGAGCCCTATAAACCGGAAAGGAGGGAGTAGTAAGTAGTACTACCTCCATAGTGGGTACGTACTCTGTAAAATCAGATTTTCCCAAAACTAAGTCCCTCAACCTTTATTTGCTTGTTTCCCTTCCTGCCTCGTTGCCTCGAACAGACTATGCCAAACTCCCCTGCCTGCCGCGCAGGAAAAGACCCACCCTCGCCTTTTTTAGTCCGGGTTTGTATCGATGGATCGTGTGAAGCAGAAAAAACCAAGCCGTGTCTTGTACTCCTCCGTCGTACTAAAAGAGTGGAGATGCTCACTTTCATGAATTCTGTACTTCCTCTCGCCGACATGTGGGACATATAGCAACCGGGTCGATGTGTCATGCACCAAATAATAGTGCAGAACAGCAGGGGGGCGCACCCCAGTCGTAGCGCCCCAGTAGTAGTAATGAGCAATGAGACATCAAATCACAATGCCGCACCTTCCCAGACGGATGAAGCAACCATTATTTCACACTTCGCTGAATCCGCTTCACCATCATCTCCTTCAAGAAAACCACGTATTGCTTCTGCCATTGTTCTGCCTCAAGAGGGACGCGCATCGCCTTGGTACATCATGACACGTGGGACCGCATGACAGGCCATGCTACCCCGCCCACCGCTCGGTAAAATCACCTCATTTTTACTACTTCCTCTGTCTCGGTTTACAGGGCATGCATGTCGTTCTAGGTTGAGAATTTAACTAGCTATATATGTGATGAACAATATATGTTTAGAAACAACATCCTCTTAAGAATCCAATGATATACTTTTTGTGACATAGTAACTCATATTTAGTTAGTCAAATGGATGACCTAGAACTACGTGCACGCCCTATAAACCGAGACAGAGGGAGTAGTATCTTTTTAGATCAATATAGTCAGGATTCACCAAGGAACAAAACCAAGTGGTAGGCTGCTCATGTCGTGTTGGCGTAGCAACTCAAGCAGGATCAGTCCGCACACGAAATGGCGACACACTTAACATGACCCCTTTGGCCGACATGTGGCTCATCCACCATCTTGTTCCACGTGCGATGCACCAAATTACAGTTCAGAGCAGCGGTTGGACTTGGAGGCACCCCGGTCGTAGCGCCGCAGTAGTAGTAAATGAGCGATGAGGGGTCAAATCACAAAGCCCCACCTTTCCCGCATTAAGCTGGACGGACGAAGTAACCATCATTTCACTCTAGGGCGCAAGAGCATAAAGAAAAGAGAAAACCAATGATGCGTGCGGAAGCTACCTAGGGCACCCTAGGGTAGGAGCCTCCACTACAAATCCGCTTCTCCCTCGTCCTCTTGAAGAAAACCGATGATGCATGCGGCGGGTAGGGTTTGTAGGAGTACCATGGCGTGCGGGGCCACAGCGTAGTAAACGGGAGAGGGATTGAGTTCGAGGTGACGCCTTAACATGGGTGGGCCCCTTAGTTTTATAGGAACGAGGCAGCATTTTGGGTTCGGGGACTAGTGGAGATATACATAGTACAAAAAATTGTGGACATAGGTTCGCCCGAAAGGCAATGACGCATGGGCCCCGCATTTTGATATACCCACGGCTGCGTGAAATTTGCTACTCAAAATAATGCATAAAAGTTCCTCCAAAAACATCTATAACTAATGGGAAGTGAATGTATGCTTAAAATGAAAATGTAATACAAAGAGAAAAAATGAATTGCAGTTAAAAGAATGACATTTCTAACAAAAATGTGAATGTGAACTACATATGTGTGCACGTGACCAACACATACATTGTCAATACAAAATCTAATGCAAGAAATAACTTATGAGTAACATGCACGAATTGATGATGTGGTGCTTGCATGCATAGAGTACAAAAACAATGTGATTTATGACTTGCATGCATGACGTGTTCTTGTGCCATAGTTGCATGTCCAGGAAAAAAACTACTAGTGGGTTGTACTAGCTATTTAGGAATGGAAGATGTATACATGGAAGTTGTAGGGAAAGAGATGACATGTCTCTCAATTCCTATGAGTAGGGATTAGAAAAGAGATGTCATTTGGTTCACATCATAGGAAATTTTCTATTGAATCGAGAGATGACATGTTTCTCAATTCCTATGAGGAGGGATTAGAAAAGAGATGTCATTTGGTTCACATCATAGGAACTTTTCTATTGAATATACGCTAATGTTTATTTTCCTTTGAAATTGTGGGAGTATAGGAATCCATTCATATGAACCAAGTGGCTCTAAAGCTATAAAAATGACATCATGTTTATTTTCCTTTGAAATGTGGAGTATATGAATCTATTCCTATGAACCAATTGGCTCTAAAGGAAAAAATCCTATAAAAATCATATCATATAGAGTTCCTATGATATTCCTCCACACAAAAGGATGGTTGAAATTGCTGCAGGTGATACGACGGTCTTTCTTTGTACACTCCTCCCCCATCTTTATAGTTACCTCTCGAAGATGAATGAAATGATATATACTGGGTAATCTATATGTGCATTTTGGTATACGAAAACTCGGTAAAAGTTTGCGAGGTTTGAATTTTCAATAAAGCTATATGCACTACATTTTGGAACGGAGGGAGGAGCATACAGCAGTTGCTAACACTCACGTGGAAGATTTGTGTGTCGGAGGAGTGGCTGTTTTGTTAAATGACATGGCAAAACTGACACTGTCGGATGCCGATCTAACGGTTCTTATGGCGTTCGTCAGGAAACGGCTTTTGGCGAACATTTGTCAAATATGATTTACGGACACATGCATTGCATTGATACATGCCCCCTCTCTCTCACGCACACACGCACCCTCACGAGTCACGACTCTCCTGAGTCCTCTCGCACCCACCGTCTATCTGTAGGTAGACGTCACACACATATGTGCTCTTCACACCCTACCCTCAGAACTTCTAAAAAATAAAAGACGTCGCGCACCTTTTATTTTAACTCACACGTCACACACTTATACTATTACTCTTGTGGCGAACGTTCTTTGGGCATAGTATATTGTACTCTCATGAAGAGAAGCGGTGCACGCACTAGTTCTCTCACACCCACTCACGGGTACATGTAGGAGCGCTTTTTTTTTGAAGCTAGGAGTGCATTTGTTTACAAAGAGGCATCCCAATTGACATTTTGACTAGTCTAGTTTTCAACTTGATGGAGGATCGGGGACCGCATGTGAATGATACATTATTGTGCGTCCTGGACGCGGTGGCACAATATTGATCGAGTTTTATTTTTACTTGAACTTTAAATGAAAATAGTGGTTCGCGCGTATTGAATTTAATAACGGCTGGTACAACAAAATCACTCCACTATATATATATATAAGCAGGAGCCTCGGCGCTTGCTTTACTAGGGTTCCTCTCTTTCACTCTCTCATGCTCTCCAGATCTAAGCAAGACATAGGTGGCCACACTCTTTCTCTGCTAACGGCTGGTCACAAATCCGGCCGGACCACCTCGACCGGGGCAGGGGTGTAGGTGCATCATTCACGCGGTCGTCGGCGGCGAGGGAGGAGACCAACAGCTGCCCGCGCGTCCCGATAAGCGGCCGTGCCGTTCTCTCCGAGACAGCGCCGGCTCGGGAGGGCCTCCGACCCCTTCGTCCTCCCTGCGGTATTGTGGCCAAGATGCGGCCTCCCGACGCCGTCTTTGGCACATGCCGACGACCCTCAGGTATATATTCCTTCGAAACCTGCCTTGCTCTACTGCCCCAGCTCCCCACGTGGCTGTGTGTGGATCTTTTTCTACTTCCGTCGGCTGTTCCAAAGCCATCTAGACATTTACTATTATTAGAGGTAAAGCTAGTTCATACAGTTGAATCTAAGAGTTGGTTCAAACAGGGAAGAAAGTGGGAAAGTTGTAGCATGAATCTAGGACTTGGTTCTAAGAGGAAATGGGGGAAAGTAGTAGATACTGGCTACCCAACCGGCCTCTTGGCTGAAAAGGCAAAGAAAACATGGTGGATGTCGAATGGTGGGGGGAAGTGGACATGTCTCTTGGTCGAAAAAGGAAAGAAAGTGAGGGGTATTGGGGGACAACGCAAATGAGAACGAGAAGGTCTAGATTTCCTGTGCTCACATAGGAAAATGTCGCCGAGGAGATAAACAATGGGACAAATGCAGACATGCTGCCTGAGTGTTTGCCACTCTCGGCAACCACATCTGCCTCACCACTTTATGCCCCTGCTGTCCCTACGCCCATATCGCTACTGTCAATGTAAAATCACATGACGCATTAAGCGATGCCACCTAATGTCACTATTAAGTAATGGTCTAGTGCCATCGATAAATTGAAGCAATGCCACCTAATGTCACTATTAAGTAATGGTCTAGTGCCATCGTGAAATTGAAGCAATGCCACCACCATTTTATGAAGTATTTTCGTCTTGCTTTATTTCCCATGAATTGTGTTTTTCCAGTTATACTTAAATCTCACACCGCTAACATTGCTTCATCCCAGTGGAACTGCACAAATTTGATTGCACATTTGCTGACCATGTGCTACTCTCATGACAGTAATACTAATGCTATTGTTCTGCATGTTAATCTAGTGGCAGTGTTGATGTGATGGGATGCTACTTACTTAGGGGCACTTTCATACTGTCAATGTAGTGCCAATTATAACACAATAGATGCTGCTGTTAATCATATGCCACTGCAAATAACTGTCACTATTTAAATAACCGTATTTCATATTTGCGCAAACAGGGATGTGTGTCTCCATATTGTTTCTATCTGTGCAATCAAAAGTACACACCTCAGTTTTAGTAGAACTGCACAAAATGAGATGGCTATTCCTAGCTGCCATCGTCTAACCACCCGTCTTCCAGGTATTCCTACATTGGTAGTAACTAGGTAGAATGACCAACGCAATCTAAAAGAAGCTGATTCGTATGTTTTACTTCCTGATTGCAGTGCAGGGACGAGCGAAAACAACTGCATCCTAGTCAGGAATGCACTTTCTCCCAGTTCATCCATGGACCAAGGACTAGCTAGCACAGCTGCATGGAGGTTTTTGGGATAGGTGCGCGGACAAGAGGCATTGTGGTCAGCTTATTTCTGCAAATAGCGGTGCTTAAATTTAGTGGAACTGCACAAGAAGTTCAGATGGTCAGTACACTACATGGTTCAGTTCAGTATTCCAACTGAGAACACAATTATAATTGGTTATTCTGGAATGAGAGAACCTAACCCTGGATGGTGGCAACAAGAAAAACCAGAGTGAACTCCAGGAAATTAAAGCCTGCCTAGGGAGGCCCTTTGCTCAGAGAAGCCTTGCTTGATTTTTCCTGATTTGTAAACCTGCTCACAACTTTGTCTTTTGCTGTGAACTAGTATATGTTTGTTATGTTCTATGAATCATTAAGATGTATAAAATTTCTTAACTTATGCTATTCAAGTATTTTATGAAGCCAAGTTTAATGTGAATGTTCCACATGAATGCTGGACTAGCGTGTGAACATTTGGAATTTACATTGTGGCCTCAGTTAACTGTATGAACCACTGTAACAAGATACGTAGTTGCTTATATGTCAGACAGCAGATTGTTGATTGTTAGCTGGTCGATAGCCAACTTTTCTAGGGTTGAAGCGAGCTGAGCCAATGTGTCGTGTTTTGCACAACTACTTACAAGTGGGGTAGCACCAACCCTATTTACAAGTACTTAACCAGCCTTACGTACCCTATGTATACGTCGGCGCATAGTTCTCGAACGAGTACTCTATTTCATCAAACACACACTGCTCGTATGATAAACCGTGACAACTTATGTCTTACCATGCCATATTACATGAAAAAACTAGTGAGGACGCATCTGTTTCGGCAACAATTAGGATGGTTCTCACATGATTCACGGGCACACAAAAGTAGCAGCAGTTCCCATAGACAGATTCAAACAGAGTACTAGCCCCAGAGGGCTCGATAATAGGCAAGGTTCGGATAATTAGACACAATCCAAACTACTATTAAACACTAGCTGGGGCAACTATTTCATGCCTCGATCTAATTTGGGATGGACACAAGACGAACCTTGCCATGAACATCATCTAGGATGTCCGGCAGCAGCTCAATCCTGTGAACCTTCCTAAAGATAACCTTGTGGCCTTGCCACTCATAAACTTGTTTGTGGAGGCATGCCACGTCATCTTCCTGCGTAAGCTTGACAAGAACAGTATGCCTCACAAACGAAGGAGTAGCTTTGAACTTCTTGTGCTTCAGTACACCCTGGACAACACGCCTAACAACAGTGAGGCTGGAATACATCTCGACATTGGTATAAGTGCAAATGGCTTCCAGGATCCAACAGCCTAAGAACTCTGTTTTCCCAGTGCATATATTCAGGTCATCTGCCTCATAGCGAGTGACATGGACAACCACACAATCCTTGTCTGCATCAGGGCTCTAATTGAAACAGAAACAAATTCTGAATTACTTTCCAATATAAGAAACACAAGTTATTTAAACCACTATGTAGAGTCAAAAGTATGCATGACAGGGAAGGTAGCATGGCATCGAAGCTAATACAATTTTGCATTATTTATCACCACATACTTAGATGAAAAACCACAATCGAGATCTACAAAGAAGAAAATCACCTTGGGCAGCTCAGCGGGGGGAGGGGGGGTGGGACACATCCTCGAAGGGGGGCAAACTGCTCCTGTAGGGCCACGGGGGTTGTAACCTCAAACGGGGCGTTGACCATCTCAGTAGTGGCCGTGAGCGTATCTGGGGTCAGCTCGGTGGCTGCCTCCATCTTCTTGGAGCTCTCTGTCTTGTGGGGATCAGCCTCCCGCGTCTGCTCCAACATTGGCAGATCTTTGCCTGGTTCTCCTTTGTCCATCATGAAACTGACGAATACTAGGAGACCACTGAAAGTAAAACACAATCGCAATGACAATGAAACAAAAAAGAGAGTGAGCATCGGTTACTGCTTTGCAAAAGTTCTTTTTTTTCTGAACGAAAATATACCAACATCACAGATCCGCTTACCTTCCCTTCGTTGGGAGAGAAGAATAGTGGCAGATGCGAGTGTTGGCTTTCTTGAAGACGGTGAGGGAGAAGGGGATTCAGCGAAGAGTGAAATGATGGTTGCTTCGTCCGTCAAACTTAGACTGCGGGGAGGTGGTGTTTTGTGATTTGACGGCTCATTACTACCACGCTATGATAGGGGTGACTCTCTGCCTGCATACTGCTATTGTGGGAAACCATGGCCACCTATGGGGCCATGAGCCCCTTTTGGTTCGGCGGGGGATGGGCACGTTGCACAAAGAGCGGAGAAGTGTCGCGCAGCGCGGCAGAGATCACACGGGCAGTCTTTACCCAGGTTCGGCCGCCGCGAGGCGTAAAACCCTACTCCTACTTTGGTGGATTGATGGTGGATAATGGTGGTGAACGTAGCACACTCGCCCGGCAAGGTCGCTCTGGGGGCGAGAGTGGCTACGCGCATATGGATATGCGAGGGTCCAACCCTTTCTACGGTCGCCATGGGCCTCCTTTTATAGATAAAGGGGTCACCACAGTGGCAAATCAGTCTTTACGTACTGATTAGATAGCTAACAGTGCTATCATATCTAACTCTGCAGGCTGACAAAGCGCATTAAATGCGCCGCTCAGTGTCACATCACAGCTCGCCCGGCAGGCCCTGCCGGGCTGTTTTGCCAACTTCGCACCTGCTTGCTTGACACGTCTCAAGACAGGTGTCATATGGAGGTGTTTGCTGTAGGAAGTGGCTGCCATGTGGCAGAAAGCAGCCACTTAGTCACCTTGGAGCTCGACACCGCTTTGATTAATAACTTGCGTCACTTGTGAGGTGGAGCGGTGGAGTGGTTTGCCTCCACCGGCCCTGGCAGGCCTGCCGGGATAATCTAGGATCTTGCTTCTGGGGCAAAACCCAACCCTGACAGGCTCGCATGCCCTGCAAGGTAGGCCCTTCCCTTAGCGATGCCTTGTTCCTCTGGCTCACCTTGGCCTTCTCAACTTGCACTTGGATCCTCCAAAGGAATTGATCCTCCTTGTTTGGTCTAATCTTGGTCATGTAATCTTGTCTCTGGCCTGTGCACAGTCCGTGCAATGGACCCAGGGTCTGTTGCACCTACAGGAGCCCCTGGGCCTGGCACCAACGCGCCGCCAGGCGTCGTCGGGGTAGGCCCTAACTAGTGCACAGATAGAAGTGTAAGGGTGGCTCCGCCCTTCGAGATCTTCTTTGCTTCTGCATTAACCTCCGGTCGACGGGTCACCTCCGCCAAGCTCTCCGTCGACATCTTTGTCCACGCCCTCCCACCACCGCCAAGCATCCTCTCCTGGAGCCCGACAGGGAAAGGCTAGGCTTCTGTCCAGGCACTCCTTTTGCCCTCTTCGCCTTCTACCGCCGTGCCTCGGAGGAGAGGGACAAGAAAGGGTATGACGGGGCACTTATCTTTTTTCAGTCTTAAATCTGTAGGCATTTGCCAAATTTTAGTTCAAATAATGTAATATCTTGTATCCATGTTTATGTTCCGTGAGATTTGTACTTGTTGATCAGCATACTAATGAAAAAGATAAGCTTTGCCGGGCACTTGTGCATATACGACATCCATGCAGAGGTGAAACGCCTCCATACTTTCACGTAAACAAGTAGATCCCGGTAAGCTACCTTGCCGGCACCCCACAGTACTGCTGTAGTGAGGCTGAGCCTGCCGGACGCAGAACCCATTGGGAGAGACCAGCCCCCCGCCAACCCCTTTTAGCCAAAGGCCACTATGACCATCCTGACCGAAGCAGCGTTCGTGTAAGTAGATGGGAGCACCTTTGTTTCCGAGGCGGCGAGGTTTTCATATGCATAGGTCCTACTCACGGAACATGTATGGATAAGGGATGGAAATTATCTGTTTGGCTTGCCGGAGGCCGCAGTGCTGGCTTGTCTTCGCATCCTCTTCCTAGGACTAAGTCCACGGCAGGAGCCTGCAGTTTATGCAAATGAAGATGATGCCAGATGCAATCTATCTACATGATCATGCAACCTATCTACATGAATCATGCGATGCTTATGATATGCTTATGTTTGCATGCAACTTGTCGGGGGTCCAGCGCTTCATTTATTTCTCTGGTGCTCAGGGTCTGCGCCTGGCTTTGTACAAGGGGTTACATGCAGCTGAGGCAATGCCTGTACAAAAGGGTGGCTGCCGGGCAGTGCCCGACAGCCGCGCCTTACAGGTAGAACTTGCGGAGATGCTCAATATTCCATGAGTTTTGCAATTGAATGCCATCTCTGGTCTCCAAACGGGCTGCGCCAGGTCTGGTGACTCGTACTACCCGATAAGGGCGTTCCTACTTCGGCGACAGCTTGTTTGTACCCTTGGCGGACTGAACGCGCCTAAGGACAAGGTCGCCTTCCTCAAAACACCGGGCATGAACCCTGCGGCGATGGTAGCGACGCAGGGCTTGCTGATAGTGTGCAGCACGCGTAGCAGCCCGGAGACGGTTCTCCTCGAGAAGCACGGCGTCATCACGCATGTGCTGTTCCTACGCTACTTCATCGTAGGCAAGCACTCGAGGTGACCCGTAAATGAGTTCCGTGGGGATAACTTCTTCTGCCCCATAGACTAGGGAGAAGGGAGTCTGCCCGGTAGCTTGGTTTGGTGTCGTTCTGAGGGACCAAAGAACCACCGGCAGCTCATTGATCCATTGCCTGCCGTGCTTCCGCAGCTTATCAAACGTTCTTGTCTTGAGTCCCCACAGCACTTCAGCGTTCGCCCTCTCAGCTTGTCCATTCCTTCTGGGATGTGCAACAGAGGCAAACGAGATCTTGCTTCCGAGTGCATGAACATATTGCATGAAGGCGCGGCTCGTGAACTGGGTGCCCTTGTCGGTGATGATCCGGGCAGGGACCCCGAAGTGGCACACCAACCCTTTCAAGAACTTGATAGCTGACTGAGCAGTCACCTTTCTCATGGCATCTACTTTCGGCCACTTTGTAAACTTGTCGATTGCAATGAACAAGAATTCAAAGCTCCCGGCAGCTCGGGGGAAAGGGCCGAGGATATCGAGCCCCCAGACCAAAAACGGCCATGACAAAGGGATTGTCTGGAGTGCTTGGGCAGGCAGATGGATATTTTTGGAATGGAACTGACAGGCTTCACACTTGGTGACGAGCTCAACCGCATCTTGGAGGGATGTGGGCCAATAGAATCCTTGCTGGAATGCTTTCCCAACCAAAGCCCTTGATCCAATGTGGGAGCCGCACATGCCTTTGTGTATCTCTGCTAGCAGTTCCTTTCCTCCTTCCTGGCAAATGCACGTCAATTTCACACCGTTGGGCCTTCTTTTGTATAGTGTGTCATCGACAAACTGATACATACTGGCCCTCCGGGCTAATCTTTCAGCTTCTATTGCTCTTCGGGAAGTTCTCCGGTTTGGAGGAAATGGACTATGTGCCTTGCCCAAGTTGGAGCCTGAGGCTCGGCAACAAGGACTAGCGGCACCTCCTCATTCGTGGGGGCGCATCCCTTGACTGCGGGGACCAGTGGCCTCGCAGGAGGGTGCAGCCCAGCAATCGAATGGGAGTTGTTCCCGGCAGGGTCCCTCCCAGGAGCCCCGAAAGGCTCTACCGGGAGAGGCTTACCGGAGTCCAATTTCCTCCTCTTTCGGGCCATTGTTGTCGGAGATACGGAGGGCTGAGTAAGATGGAGAACAAAAGTCCCTGGTTCCATAGGAAGCTTCTGCGCAGCGCACTTTGGCAGGTGATCAGCAATGTTGTTTTCCGCACGGGGTACATGCTCTATTTGAACCCGTCAAAGCGCTCCTCCAATCTTCTCACTTCCTCGACGCATGCCTCCATCAATGGGCTTTGGTAATCCTGGTTGACTTGTCTCACCACCAGTTGTGAACCTCCTCGAATGATCAGCTTCTTGATTCCCAACTCTATATCAATCCTGAGCCCGACAAGAAGCCCTTCATATTCTGCTGTATTGTTGGTTGCCTCCTCCCAGGGAAAGTGCATCTGGACGACGTACCTCAGGTGCTCTCCAGTGGGAGCCACGAGAAGCACGCCAGCCTCTGCACCTTGTAGGGAGAAGGCACCATCAAAATACATGATCCATTCTTGAGGCGCTTCCTTGCCGGGGATAACTGTTTCCTGTACTTCTTCATCAGGGGTTGGCATCCATTCTGCAATAAACCCTGCCAATGCCCTGCTCTGGATTGTTGATGTGCTTTCAAACTTCAGGCCAAAGCTAGATAACTCCAATGCCCACTCCACTATCCTGCCGGTGGCCTCTGGGTTTCGAAGTATCCTTTGCAACGGGAAGTGGGTGACAACCGTGTTCTCATGGGCTTGGAAGTAGTGGCGCAGTTTCCTTGAGGCCATGACAAGGCCAAAGATCAACTTTTGCATGCCAGAATACCTGGATCTAGCCCTCTACAACAGGGAGCTGACGAAGTATACTGGGCACTGCACCACCTTCTTCCTTGCCATGTCCTTGGGGTTGTCTCCGCTACTGTGCTCTTCTTTGTCCTGATCCGTATCTGGCATTGCCGGGCCGCTCTCTTCCTCTTCCCCGGGCGGGACACTTCCTAAGGTGGCTGCTTCTTCTACTTCCCGCTGCGCTACTAGGGCCGCACTAACCACTTGATTAGTTGCTGCCAGATATAGCAGCAACAGCTCTTGTGGTTTGGGTGCGACCAAAGTAGGCACAGAAGACAAGTAGGCCTTCAAATCCTGCAGAGTTGCATCTGCTTCCGGGGTCCACTTCATGGGTCCTACCTTCTTCAAAATCTTGAAGAACGGCAAGGTGCGCTCGGCAGACTTGGAGATGAATCTGCTAAGCGCGGCCACGCATCCTGTCAAACACCTCACATCCTTAACTGTCTTGGGTGCCTATATCTGCACAATAGCCTTGATCTTATAGTGGTTGGCCTCTATCCCACGGTGGGACACAAAGAACCCAAGTAGCTTGCCGGAGGGAACGCCAAACACGCACTTCTCCGGATTCAGTTTCAAGTTGATCTTGCGCAGATTAGCAAATATCTCTTCTAAATCCTAGATGAGGGTTGATCTGTCCTTGGTCTTGACCACAATATCGTCCATATAGGCTTCAATGTTCCTGTGCAACTGTGGTTCAAAGCCAATCTGGACTGCTCTTGCAAAAGTGGACCCGACACTCTGCAACCCGAAAGGCATGCGCACAAAGCAGTACGTGCCGCATGGGATGATGAATGAGGTCTTTTCTTCGTCTTCCTTGGACATAAAAATCTGATGGTATCCAGAGTATGCATCCAGAAAAGAGAGCAACTCACATCGTGAAGTAGAATCCATGATCTGGTCGATGCGCGGCAAGGAAATGGGTCCTTTGGGCATGCTTTGTTCAGATCCATGAAATCTATGCAAAGCCTCCATTTTCCATTAGCCTTGCGCACAACCACTGGGTTTGCTAACCATGTTGGATGCAGTACTCCTCTGACCAAACCAGCTGCTTCAAGTTTCTTGATTTTCTTGGCAATAAACAACTGCCGCTCCAAGGCGTGCTTCCGAACCTTCTGTTTGACGGGCCGGGCATGTGGGCAGACAGCAAGGTGGTGCTCGATTACCTCCCTGGGAACACCAGGGATATCAGATGGTTGCCAGGCAAACACATCGATATTCGCTCGCAGGAAGGCAACGAGCGCACTTTCCTATTTGTCATCAAGGGTGGCACTGATAGTGAAAGTACCGTCAGCGCCAGCCAGCGCTGCCGCAACCTTTTTCACTTGGGGTGGAGCAGCCTTGGATCTCTTGCTGTTGGAACTCTCTGGCATGTCATCAACAGGCGCGGCACATTCCACAGGGGTATGCTTCCCGGATTCCTTGCCAGTGCCTCTGCTATGCTTTTTGCTTGGCGGGAACTGTGGCTTCCGCGACCTCTGCCGCAACCGCGTCCCGGTACATCTTATCCATGCAAATAATTGCATCTTTCTTGTCCGACGGAACGGAAATGACGCCCATTGGCCCTGTCATCTTCAATGTGTTGTAGGCATAGTGGGATGCTCCCATGAATTTGGCCAGGGCCGGGCGCCCAAGGATCCCGTTGTACGGCAGGGGGAGGTCAACCACATCAAACACAACTTTCTCAGTCCTGTAGTTCAACTCTCCTCCAAATTTCACTGGCAACGTAACCTTTCCCTTAGGACGGCTCCTGTCGGGATTGACTCCTTGAAACATGCCTGTGGCGTGAAGTTCTTCCTCTGCTATCTGGAGTTTGCTGATAACCTTTGGGTAAATCAGATTCAACCCGGCCCCGCCGTCAACCATCATCTTTGTGACCTTGAGGTTTCGAATTGTTGGTGAGACCAACAACGGCAAGCACCCTACCACAGTAATGCAGTTGGGGTGGTCATCTTCATCAAAGATGATGGGCGTGCGTGACCACTTGAGCAGCTTCCGAGAATCGTCCGCTGGCTCCACGGTATTGACTTCACGCGCCCACTGTTTAAGTTGGCGGTGAGAGGAGTGCAAAGATGCACCCCCGTCAATGCACAGGGCATCAGTGGCTTTCTGGAACTCCTGCTCACTGGTTTCCTCTTCATTCCCTCCATCTCTCTCATTACTGCAATCCTCCTTCTCTCGGCCCTTGGCGGGTTTCCCTTGGTTCCGAGGAGCCTTGCCGGGGTGATTTGCTTCGACCCCGGCACTTCCCGCCAGCGCCTTTCTGACCTTTTTCCTTATCGTGCTTCTCATACTCAGCCTTCTATCTCTTGACGAGCTGCTCAACCTGATGACACTCCTGGAGATCATGGCCTTTGGTTCGATGAATCTTAAAGTACGGCCCATCACTTTTCCTAGCTTTCTCGGCAGCCGCTGGCTCCCGGCAGTCAGTGCATGCGGTAGCCTCCTTGCCGGGGGTTCAGCCTTGGCCTTCTTGCCGGTACTAGGCATGCCTGACCCCTCAACAGTTATCACTATCTTATCCTTGCGCTTCTTGTTGTGCTTCTTGTTCTTCTTCTTACTGATGGTTTCGTCGTCATCTTCTGAGTCGATGTCGACGCAATCTTCCTCTCCAGGAAGTTTCCTCCCCTCCTCCACCCGAGCACATTTGTCCATCAAAGTGTAGAGCACCTTCACAGTCTTGGGCAACCGAACGTTCATCTTGGAACGTATCCTGTGGTTGCGCACGTTGGATTGGAAGGCAGCTATCATGGCAGCTGGGTGGATATCCGGGATATTTCTGTGGACTCGACTGAATCTCTGCAAGTACTTCCGTAGAGTTTCTCCCTCTTTCTGCTGGAGAAGCTGTAGGTCGTAGGGCCGCCTTGGTTCTTGATGGCCGCCCGTGAAGGCACCAATGAACTCGTGGCAAAGGTCAGCCCAGGTCGAAATGGAGTTCTCCGACAGGTGCATCAGCCAAGACCTCACATTTGACTTGAGGGCCAAAGGGAAGTAGTTGGCGAACACCTTCTCATCTCTACCCCTGATAGCTTGAACATCGATGGTGTAGATGCTCAAGAACTCTGCCGAGTTTAGTCTCCCATCATACTTCTCGAGTATCTCTGGCTTGAACATGCGAGTGGACGGCCAACGGACTTGCCGCAGCTCACGGGTGAAGGCAGGGCACCCAACCTCGAAAGGCAGGCACCCGCTATCTCCGAGCGCGGGTTCGTCGATGTCGGGGCCATCACACCCATTGGACCAGCGGGGGTTGTTGCGGCGCCGCTCATCGATGACGTGAGCGCCTTCCCTTCGCCTGCCCTCCGGGGCACGCTGTCGGCCTTGACGTGCTCGAGGGTCTGACAAGGCCATCGAGACGTCATCAGGTGCTTGGTTTTGTGGCTCCCGAGTGGCCTGCCGTGGTGGGGATTGCACCATGAGGGTGGCCCCTCCCGCACGACCAGCCGCACGAGCCGTCGTTGCTGCCTGGGAAGGCCGTGGTGGTCCGGCCCGCTGTGATCCTTCCGCCTCGGCAAAACCAATCAAACCTTGGATGGTGGCTCGCCACTCATCCATCTGGTCTGCCACCGGTGGAAATCTCAACAGCAGTTGGGCACGCGCCATGGCCTCTGAGGCAGTGCTTAGCATAGGTGATAATGATGTAGATCGTAGTGTCGCTCGGCTCCTAACGTTGCCAGTGGCGACTACGCCGTGCCCTTGCTGCTGCGAACCAGCCATTTGGACGGCATGGTGACGCGGTGGATGCGCCTGAGGGCCAGCGGCTCCGTTGGGCACAATAGCTGGGTCAGCCCGCCCCGGGGGTGGCGCGTGTCCTATGGTCGCGCCCGCAGCGGGGGCGGCCGAAGGGTTGCGATTCGCCCCAGAGCGAGCATCATCACTGCGGCTGTGCCCATTGGCGAGGAGAAGGGTTCAGGTGGCATGATCCCTCCATCCATACCTCGTGGAGGATGGCCGTCGGGATGTTGCTAATGCTGTCCTTCACCGGTACCTCCCGTTCCTGCTTCGTCCATGGGGGAGGTGGTGGCGACGCCGCCTGCGCCGACCACGTCCCCCGCAGCATCCACACCCTCGCGAGCCCCCGCGTTCCCCGCAACGATGGCGGTCGTAGGCGGCGGAGCCTTCGAGGTGGACGGGTGATTTGCAGCTCCGGGCTTCCTCTTGGGCGCCATAGTCGATGACGCCATCGACGACGAAAATGTCGATGAAGATGACGCGCAGCGTACGCTCTCGGTTCCACGCAAGTGATCCCCCTACCTGGCGCGCCAAAGATGTCGTGGGAAACCACGGCCACCTATGGGGCCATGAGCCCCTTTTGGTTCGGCGGGGGGTTGGGCACGTTACACAAAGAGCGGAGAAGCATCGTGCAGCACGGTAGAGATCACACGGGCAGTCTTTACCCAGGTTTGGGCCGCCACGAGGCGTAAAACCCTATTCCTGCTTTGGTGGATTGATGGTGGATAATGGTGGTGAACGTAGCACACTCGCCCGGCAAGGTCGCTCTGGGGGCGAGAGTGGCTACGCGTGTATGGATATCCGAGGGTCCAACCCTTTCTACGGTCACCATGGGCCTCCTTTTATAGATAAAGGGGTCACCACAGTGGCAAATCAGTCTTTGCGTACTGATTAGATAGTTAACAGTGCTATCATATCTAACTCTACAGGCTGACAGAACGCATTAAATGCACCGCTCAGTGTCACATCACAGCTCGCCCGGCAGGCCCTGCCGGGCTGTTTTGCAAGCTTCGCGCCTGCTCGCTTGACACATCTCAGGACGGGTGTCATATTGAGGTGTTTGCTGTAGGAAGTGGCTGCCATGTGGCAGAAAGCAGCCACTTAGTCACCTTGGAGCTCGACACCTCTTTGATTAATGACTTCCGTCACTTGTGAGGTGGAGCGGTTGAGTGGTTTGCCTCCGCCGGCCCCGGCAGGCCTGCCGGGATGATCTGGGAGCTTGCTTCCAGGGCAAAACCAAACCCTGCCGGGCTCGCCTGCCCTGCAAGGTAGGTCCTTCCCTTAGCGATGCCTTGTTCCTCTGGCTCACCTTGGCCTTCTCGACTTGCACTTGGATCCCTCAAAGGAATTGATCCTCCTTGTTTGGTCTAATCTTGGTCTTGTAATCTTGTCTCTGGCCTGTGCATAGTCCGTGCAATGGACCCAGGGTCTGTTGCACCGACAACTGCCGTCTAATTTGGTGGATGGCATTTGGGCCCGCGTGCTGCATGGCCCGCATGTCGGTGAACAAAAGTAAAACGGCATTCAGTAGAAGGAGATGTTTCGATGACCTCAGAGGAGCCAGAAGCGGTAGTGTATCCACTGTACTAGTAGTAATTATTTTTCTGGGTAGCTGTAGAGTGTCTCCACTGTACTAGTAGTAATTGTTTCTCTAGGCCCAAGACAAAACAGCCCATCCACCCTAGTAAATAATAAAATCAATTCAAAAGCCCTTATATTTACTTAATGAGAGGCGCTACCCAGCACACCGCCCCCCAAAAAAACCCTGGGTGCTCTTCTTCCTCCTCACTCCCACCCACCTCACGTCAGCTCGCTCCACTTGTACCCCCAAATTCCTCACCTCACTCCTATAGAAAACCCCAGCTCCCCTTCTTCCTCACTACTACAGAAAAACCCCAGCTCCCCTTCTTCTTCACTCGCACTACAACTAGGCTCGTCATTAGTTACTCTGCTCAAATCCGTGAGCTCAACGCGACGCCCTCGAGGAAAATGGAGTCGGCTGACCACAGCGCCAAGAAGATGAGGCTCCCGCCAACGGCGATGCCTATTGTAGATCCCGCACCCGGCAGCACGGGGAGAAGCGGCAAGCCTGCCCCCACCGGATCCCAAGAACCCGTAGAATCTCGGGTGGACCGCATCAGCGATCTCCTGGATGCCATCCTTGGGGAGATCATCTCGCTTCTCCTCACCAAGGATTGCTGCCGCACCCAAGTCCTCTCAATTCGGTGGCGCCCTCTATGGCGCGCCGCGCCCCTTAATCTCGATTGTCGTCAGCTATCTCTCTTTAATGATTTTGAACTCCCCAGAGCCATCATCTCCTCCCACCAGGGCTCCGTTCAAAGCCTCTGCATCCCGTCATGCTACCTGAGCAAGCATACCATGACCTGCACGGTGGACACCTGGCTGAAATCCCCTGAATTCACAGAACTACAACTGCTTGAGTTCTACTATTCTCTAGGAAATCACCTACCAGATACCGAACGCCATGTACTTGTGCCCACAGCACCGATGTCCATCTCGTGGTTTTCCTCCTCTCTCCACACCGCCACCTTTGCGCTGTGCTACCTACCAGACAATCTGGTACTAAACCTTCGACTCCCATTTCTCAAAAAACTTTCACTAGTGTCGGTTCATATATCGGAGGCCTCATTGCACAACATCATCCACTCCAGTTGCCCTGCCCGGGAGTGCTTGGTGCTTGCTTTCACAGTTAGAATCGGTTGCCTCCAAATAAAGTCACCTAACCTTGTAAGAATTGGAATTTCTTTTGACGGAAGGCAGCTCATCATCCAAGATGCCCCTTCACTTCAAAGGTTGATCCTTGATTCTAGTTATTCACTGTCGCAAATAACCGTCGTCTCTGCACCTAAACTGGAGACCTTGGGAGTAATACATGATCTCTACGCTCATTTCAAGATGGTGTTTGGCTCCGCAGTTCTTCAGGTACTGTATATTATCATCTACACTTGTAACCATAAGTTGCATTTTAAATTTCTGCGCATAAGTTATATATCATCTTGGAGTACACATTTTGTACTAATATTATGTTTTATGCTCAATGAAGAGTTTCTCCATGGATAGCCTATCAATGGTGATGGATTCTGTCAAGATCTTATATATCCAAATGAATAGTTTTGATCTGAACAAGATTGTTTGCTTGCTGCAATGCTTTCCATGTCTGGAGAAGTTGTATATAAAGGTGATAATTTCACGCACATTGGAAACCTGCATATAGTGTACTAGAATTAACTGTTCAGCTGTTGGTCTTTCGACACACTTTTTTTAGACCTTAACTATTTGCAATCTTCATGTCTATTTAGGCAACAGGACAGGGTAAGAAAGTTATAACCAATCGGTGGATTCGTAATCACCGGGATTTTCTCAGTTCTCATGACATTCGATTGAAGACAATAACGCTGGAACGATATGTAGCCAACCATGCAAACACTAGATTTGTCACATTCTTCCTGCTAAATGCGAGGTTACTATTGTCCATCAGGCTTAAGTTTATCAGCAGCATGGTTTTGACGGATGGGTATGTCGAAGAGCAAAAAAAGGACTTTCAGGTGGACAAAAGAGCTTCTGAACATGCCGGGCTTCTATTTACAACATATTGTGGTCATAATCCAGTAAATTTTACGACCCAGGATGTTCATTCTATTGACCTGACCGATCCATTTGACTATGACTGCCAAAAACAGTGCTGGAGTTAGATGTTGTTGCCCTTTTTAATCTGAGTTTTGTTTAAACCTGATGAACAATTAACCCTCATGCTTTTTTATAGTTTGTAAGCAGGAGTTAGATGTTATTGCCCTTTTCAACTCAGCTGTGACTGTCATATTTTCTTTGAAACAAGGCAAATGGCTTGCCATTTGTTTAATTAAGAGTGAAATATTGTAACAAATACCAACCAAGGGAAATAACATTACTCTCGCCGGCTGCTTGAGCTAACTATGCATTACAAAACACAAGTGATTAGCCCCCACCAGCACCCACAAACTTATTTTGAACTAGCACACCAAATGGGCTATAAATTTTCATAAGAAAGGCTGCATGACCATGACAGATTTGGATTCTGACATTTGGGACCCACGAGGAAAAAGCCTATCCAAGGTGGTGTCGGCTTACTAGCTAGTCAACAAACGATTTTGCCTACCAGCCGTTAGATTGACATCCAACATCTGTCGTGTATCTTCTATCTCTTGTCTTCTTCCTCCAGCCGCCCAAACCAAACCACCCCGTCAGTTCCGCCTGCTCCCACCTCCCACGGCTGGCTGCGCCTCCGCCGCCCTACCGTACCCTCCAACATTGGCCAGTCCCTCCCTCTATTCCCCCACACGTCCTGTTATTCTCCGACGACATCAGCCCCAACACGCACCCGCACCCGAACTAGTCAACCCTCATACTCCCCTCCGCTTGTGACTGGACCAGCGCATCTTCCATGGCTCCTGTTTGTTCCGTTCAAGGCCTCGCCGTCGTCCTCCGCCTTGGTTCGCTTGCCAAGCGCGTTGCGCCGCCCTCTTGCGTTGTCAATGTCGTCAACAACCGAGAGGAACAAGGAGATGATTGTACGTGGAAAGGATGACAATAGGGACCCACCAAGGTCATGGCAGTACGCAAGGAAGTGCCTTGTTATTACAAGCCCAAAAAATGGTTCCTCCTAATGGTTGGACATCTGGGGCCCATGCCATTGTCAACGTAGTCAATAAACGAGAGAATTACACAACGAGCGGATGACACCAGGGACCCAGCAGGTCGCGCAGTTGTTATTTACTTTTTTTAGGAACAAGCAGTTGTTATTTATACTAGTTTTAGAGACGGATCACGGTAACAACGGGGCTGTGCGGGGGCTGTGGCCCGTCTAGCCAGGGTTTTATTTATGTTTACCACATCATGAGCCCAGTTGTGTTTTTTCTTACTGAAAATGGCTAGCCCAGTTCTAGTTTTTTTAAAGAAATACCCAACTGAGGCCTACTTGCTTTGTCAGCCCTGATGGGCTGCAAATCTTTCAAGACGAGGAGAGTTTCATTCGGATTGCCCAGAAAATGGGCTATCAGTAATGAGAAATGGGCTGCACATTTTTAAAGCACATAAAACCGGGAATTAGTTTCAATTTTTTTTTCATTTCAAGATTTTAAATTCCATTGATTTTTATGCGTGAAAAATTATTTGGATTTTATATTTATATAAATTTATTTTTCAAATTAGTTTGAATGTGACTCGAAATTTCGGGATTAAAAACAGTTGACCGCACCAAAATATGCAAAATTTCGTATAATTTTTAACCGTGGCCACAATATGGGCTGTAATGCTAACAAAAAGAATATGGGCTCCAAAAAAATCCTTAAGAATTAGCAAATGGGCTGTAAATTATTAGAAATAATGGCAGATGGGCTGTATGCCGTATTCCACACATTTGAGGCTGACTTGTGCGCCTACTATAGGTTGACGCGTATGCTTTCCTAAAAAAAGGTTGACGCACACGCAACGCCGTGTCAACTTAGTCAACACACGAGAGCAGTGACTGTTGGATGTCCATCCAATGGCCGTCATGCTTCTTAAATATCTGCTCTTCCTGCTCTAGCCGCTCAAACAAGCGCCGGTGGGATTGCCTGTTCCCTCCTCCCGCGGCCGGCTGTGCTACCGCGCAGGCCTCACCGCCCCACCGTACTCCCATCGCTGGCCTAGCCATCCCTCTACTCACCCACACCTGCTGTTATTCTCCGGCGACGGCAGACGAACTAGTAAACCCTCGTACTCCCCTCCACGTGGGAAACAACTGCCGAGTCTTCCCTGGCTCCGTGTCGTTCCTTTCGTAGGCCTCGCCGTCGTCCATCGCCCTGGTGCTCTCGGCGCGGCGTGGTCAATGAACGACATCAATCAGAAGTGGACTGTACATGGAGAGGCTGATAGTTGGGTCCACGGCCGCACGCAAGGAAATGCCTCCTTATTACACGCAAAATAATGATTCCTCCACCAGACAGCTGGGACCCACCGGAAGGGCCTCTGTATTTCACGAAAAAAACGTTCCCCCCGCTGACAGCTCGGACCCACCAGCTATATTTTCGCACGCAAGGAAGTGCCGCCTTATTACGCACAAAAAAATGAATACTCCCCCTACTAGCTGGGACCCACCATAGTGGGAGGCTAATTGTGGGCCTACTAAGTAGACGCGGATGGAGGGCTTTGTCAACTTAGTCAATATGAACGATTCTAGCTCAAGTGACTGTACGATGTCCAACCAACGGCCATAGTGCTTCTTCAACCTCTGGTCTTCTTGCTCCAGCCGCCCAAACCAGCGCCGGTCGTGCCGCCTGCTCCTGCCTCCCATGGCCGGCTCTGCTGCCGCGCAGGCCTGACCGCCCCACCCTACTCCAACTTCTGGCCAGGCCATCCCTCTACTCACCCACAACCCCTATTATTCTGCGGCGATGGCAGCCTCACACCACAGCCGAACCAGTCAACCCTCGTACTCCTCTCAGCGTGGGCATCCACTGCCGCGTCTTCCCCAGCTCCACTTCATCCCCTTCCTAGGCCTCACCGTCATCCATCGCCTTGGTGCTCTCGGCGCGGCGTGGTCAATGTGGTCAAGGAACGACTTCCATCGAAAGAGTACTGTATGTGGAGAGGCTGACAGCTGGGTCCACGGCCATAGCAAGGAAGTGCCTCCTTATTATGCGTAAAATAATGATTCCTCCACCTGACAGCAGGGACCCACCAGATGGGCCACCATATTTTGCGAAAAAAATGTTTCCCCCCTGACTGCTGGGACCCACCAGCTACATCTTCGCACGCAAGGAAGTGCGTCCATATTACGGGCAAAAAATATGATTCTTCCCCTGACAGCTTGGACCCACCAGCTATATCTTCACACGCAAGGAAGTGCCTCCTTACATCCCTTACAGCTGGGACCCACCTGGTCAAACCGTACGTAGGGTTGTCTGTCTGGTCGCGAACGTGTATGTACATACTGGTCGATTGGTCTGTCTGTAGGCTGCAGCGATGAACCGTGGTCGAGTAAGGAAGGGCACGTGTCGTAGTAGAGGCGCGGACGTAGCATGTCATGCAGTCCCGTCTATATCATGTACACGTACGTACAGCCAGGGTGCAAGAAAGTAAATACGGCCACGTACGTACATACGGGCGGGGTCTCGAACGCCTACTCGCGCATACGTACGGCCAGGGCTCGTGTACATGGCGAGGCAGCGGAGAGCAGCGACGGCGTCCTGTTCATTGGCAGCCAACCGGCTGGGTCGTAATGGAGAAACCGCGTCGTGTTCATCGGGAGGCAACGGAATGTGTCCTGTTCATCGGGAGCCAAACGGATTGGACGGAATAGCCGAAACGAGGCCTGGCGTACCACAGAACGGAGGAAACGGCCTTCTATTCGACCACCTACGATCGAAACCGGATCCTGTTCACGGGGAGGGTTCTGGCATACCACAAAACGGAGGAAACGGACTTCTCTTCGACCTCCTATGGTCAAAATGGGGTCCTATTAATCAGGAGGGGTGTGGCGTACCGCAAAACGTAGGAAACAGACTTCTCTTCGACCTCCTACAGTCAAAACGGGGGTGCTGTTCATCGAGAGGGGTGTGGCGTACCGCAAAACGGGACTCCACGAGCTACTGTTCATCCACCATCTACTGCCTCGCTCCAGCCTCCATGGGCTACTGTTCATCCACCGTCGACCTCCTCCAGCCTCCACCTGCGACTGTTCATCCACGGCGTCTCCCTCCTGCCTCCACCAGCTACTATTCATCCACGGGCTCCTGTTCATCCAGCCTCCACCGGCTACTGTTCAACCAGCCCTCCATGGGCTACTATTCATCCAGCCCTCCACCGGCCCTCCACGGGGTCCTGTTCATCCACCCCCAACCGGCTCGATCGGGGTCCTATTCATCCAGCGGCAACGGCCTCTACTACCACGGGGTCATGTTCATCCAGCCCCCACCGAGAACTGTTCATCCAACCCCCAACAACACTCATTGTTCATCAAGAGGCAGCAGGTTCGATCGGCTTCAGTTAGCAGCAGTAGCGAAGGAATCGCTCGATCAGGTTTAGTTAACAGCCAGGGATCGATCGATCGCTCGGGTTCAGTAACGCGTAGCCAGTTCAATAGCTCGGGTTCAGTAGGCGAACACCTCGCTCGGGTTCAGTTAGAGCCCAATGCCTCGCACCCACGCGCGTACGTGTACGAGAGAAACGCGCAATCCCTCCGTGCATCGCTCGGCCCCGACCACCCACCGTAACCGGGAACTCCCCGATATTTTCCTAGCCCTCGCTTCTACCATGGTTTTTTCCGTCTTGAATGGCCCAAAGAATGTCATGCAGCTACGTCTCTGGCCCGCCCAGGATGAAAAGCCCATTTTCTGTAATGATTTTTTGTCATAGAAGTAGGAGCCCACCACATCTATGATGATACTGGGTTTTGTCACAATTATCGTCATAGAAGTGTCATAAGCATGACAGAAAAAAAATTCGTTCGGCCCAAAATGTCACGAATGTGTCTTTTTTTTGTAGTGCCTACTCCTGCTTTGTGGTGGATTGGCCTCACGAGGGGCTGAGGATGAACCAGTACAGAGGATGAACAACCTCGCGAGAGCTCGGGGGTTAGAACGAGTTGCCCTTTTCTATGGTGGTGGCTAACCTATATTTATAGTGGCCTTGGTCCTCTTCCCCCGAAACTCAGGCGGGAAGGGGTACCACAACGGCCAATTTGAAAGGGGACAAGTAGTACATCTAATCCTGACGAAAGGTGGTCTTCGCCTGCAAAGCTGCTGGTCGTGACGCAGCGGTGGGCTCGGTGATGACTTCCGCCTTGCCGAGCCTGTGGTTTTGATCTTGTAGCACCAGAATGGAAACCTTTGGGAGATTCCTCGGGAACCCATGCCTGTCCTTGCCTCCTTAGCACCAAAGAGGAAACTACCTCTTCTGCGCCCGCTGGCGCCCACCTGGCCTTGGTCGTCATGTCTAACGTCATCGCAGCCTCGTGAGGCTGGGTACCTGCATAGAAATCTCTGCTCCTCGGCAGGCCGCCTGGGGAGGCCGCTCCCTCGGGAGGTCTTGGCGTCGTCCTCCTCGTGAGGCCTGGCCCCTCGTGATGGTCTTGTCTTGGCGGTCTTGGAGATGGGCCGTACCAGGCCGTCGAGGGAGCCACGCCGCCGACCGCAAGCAGGCAAGTCTGGGTACCATGGTTCCCAGAACGCCGACAGTAGCCCCCGGGCCCAAGGCGCGCTTGGGCTAGCTTCGAGGCGAAGCCAAGGGGCAAGGGTGAAGCGCCGCAAGCCCCAATCGCCTGCGGGCCAGGTTGACGCGTGGCTCTTGACGGGACGCGGACGCCTCCACTTCCCCACGCCGCCTCGGCAACTACCCCGACTTGACAACTGCCTGGCGCATGTAGCAGCACCATCATCGCTCGGAACATGGAAGGGCACCGGTTAGCCTTCGACCGCCTATAAGATGGCGAGGGAGACAGAGCCCTCAGCCCGTCCTCATCCTCTCGTCTGCAATCTCCTCTTCTCCTATCCTTGTCGCGCCACCACCTTGCCGAAGTGACCATGGCGCCACCGAGGAGGTTCTCGGCTGAAGAGAAGGGCAAGGCCCCTCAAGCCGGGCCAGAGGCGCCGCCGCCTAAGAGAGGGAGCGCCGTCCCCGCAAATCCACAGCCGCACCGGCAACGTCTTCTCGGGGGCGCGGGCGTCCGCCTCTGGCGGTTCGCAACGACTTCAGCAGCCAGGAAATGGCCCTCCCCCACGAGGGTGGCCATGGGGGCGCTAGCAGCCATGGCCAAGGGGGAAGGTGTGCCGTGGCTAGCCAACCACCGCACTTGGCTTCTGCTTCCGAGCTACTTCGCGGAGGAGCTGCCGGCGGCAGGACCCGTTGGGCTGCGGCTGCAGCCCGACGGCTGTTGCAATGGGTCCTTGTGGGTGGAGGTCGAGGTCAACTCCATCAGCCATGTGTTTCTGACCCGTGGATGGCAGTCATTTGCCCGCGCCCGCGGTCTGAAGGGGAGGCGCACCCTCCACTTCAAGTACGATGGGGCGGCAACACTCTTCGTCAAGGTCTTTGGGGAGGATGGCAGCCGCCTTGGGTGCTGCCCGAAGGGCGACGACGACGGCGACCACCCTACGGACGATGACGGCCGGCGCGGCGGCGGCGTCCTCGGTGGAGAACTTGCCTTTGGCTGCCACACCTCCAGCAGCAGCGGCGACATCTCCTCTGGTGGGAGCTCGAGCGATGACGACTACGGTGAGCTGCCTCGTCGCCGCGCCCAGACCCAGGAGGGCGGCAGGCCGCCACGCCGTCTTGTTCCCGCTCAAGGGGATGCCAAGCTGCCTCATCACCATGCCCCCGTCAAGCAGGAGGAGGACTCTGACTAAGCGTGGGTGGTGACGGAGCCACGCCTCAGGAGTAGCGGCCCTCGGGAAGCCGCTTCGTTTGATTCACCGCCTTTTTTAAAAATTTCCTGCATCAAGAGTTTGCAAAGAGCCCTGCGGGGTGTGTAATGAACTATGGCGCTTGCGCCTTCATATTAGTGTTTCATGCTCATACTCCGACATCATATTACCGTTAATCGAAAGACTGATGCCTCGCGTAATTAGAATAACTTAACTTAGTGTGTTCGTGACCCTTGGCGGGTCCCCTTGTCGTGGTGGCGCACTCCTCCGGAGCCCCTCCCGGTGATGACCTAGGGAGGCCCCTTGACAAGCTCCTGAGCCTTGAATGGCATGCCCCCGCGAGGGTCGTGGGGGCAATTTGCGTAGGCCTCTGGAGACCCCAGGTGAGGGCCAGCCGTTAATAGCGTGCCAGAGCACGATGCTCGGCAGGGCGAGGAGGCGAGCACTCCTGAGGCCGAGGGGCCATAATCGGTGCGTACCAGCTAACTCACTCGAGAGCGCCTCACGAGGATCGGACGCCAAGGCCCACCGCGCGAGGATCAGACGCCAAGGCCTTGGTGAGGTGTGTGCATGAGCGGCCTAAGCAAACTCTAGCATACCGTGCCCAGCCCCCGCTCACGGGGTGCGTGCAGTGAGCCATGGGCAACCACCACACCACTTAAGAACGAAAGTCCAGAGGGTGAGCACTGCAGGAAGCAACAAACAGAAAAAAGAAGAAACCCCTCCCTTTTTGAATAAAGACGCGAAAAGCTCAAATTTGTTCCAAGAACAGCCGTGTTGGCACCTATGCTAGTCTTCTGGTCTTCCCGCCAGCGCGGAGCATGGGGCTTCCACTAGGCATGGGCATAGTCATTGATTGACCATGTCGTTCGCCAGCGCGGAGCATGGGGCTTCGACTTGGGCGTGGGTGGGAGCTCCCCTGAGGCCCAGCGGCGGCACTCAGGAGATTCCCGGGCGTGAACAGCCCCACTCATTATTACATGAGAGTGTCACGGGTAGAACCTCTGGAGGTGCTGCATGTTCCAAGCATTCTGGATGGGGACCCCGTCCTGCGTCTCCAAGCGTATGGCGCCAGGCATGGAGATGCGGGTGACCCTGAACGGGCCCTCCCACATGGGCGAGAGCTTGTGAAGGCCCTCCCTGGAAAGGACCCGCCTCAGGACGAGGTCTCCCACCTCGAGGTTCCAGGAGCGAATGCTGCGGCAGTGGTAACACCACAGCGCCTGCTGGTACCTCGCTGCATGTAGCAAGGCTTGGCGGCGGGCTTCCTTCCCAAGCACGAGGTCTATCCACCACGAGGCATCCTGACGCACCTCGTCGAATGCCAGGACCCGCGGGGAGTGAAGCCTGACCTCGTGAGGGAGGACCGCCTCGGCCCCGTAGACAAAGAAGAACGGGGTCTCACCGGTGGGCTTAGTCGCAGTGGTGCAGATAGACCACAACACAGACTGAAGCTCACCGAGCCAACCCCTACCGCAAGCCTCAAGCTTCTTCTTGAAGCTTCTCACCTTGAGGCCCCTCAGGACCTCCACGTTGGTGCACTCGGCCTGGCTGTTGCTCCGTGGGTGTGCCACCGAAGCGTAGCATATCTGCGTTCCAAGGTTATAGCAGTATGTCCTGAAGAGATTGCTCGTGAATTGTGAGCCATTGTTAGTAATGATACGATTAGGGACACTGAAACGGCTCACGAGGCCCTTGATGAACTTGATGGCTGAGCCAGCGGGGATGGTGCGTACTGGCCTGACTTCCACCCACTTGGTGAACTTGTCGATGGCGACGTACAGGTAGCGGTATCCACCAGCCGCCCGAGGGAATGTGCCCAGGATATCCAATCCCCAGACCGCGAACGGTGACTAGAGCAGGATGGTATGGAGGCCTTGCGCGGGCTGGTGGATTTGCTTGGCGTGGAACTGGCAGGCCTCGTAGGATCGTACCAGCTCGGTGGCATCATTTAGCGCCGTTGGCCAGTAGAAACCACTATGGAACACCTTGCCCATGAGGGTGTGCGACGAGGAGAGGTGCCCGCAGTCCAGTCCACGCCGTGGATATCAGCCAGCAACTCGCACCCTTGTTCATCGGATATGCACCGTAGCAAGATGTTGTTGGGGCGTTGCCGGTACAGCTCACCGTCCTGCAAGCAATAAGCAGTGGCCCGGCCGACCATGCGCTCTGTGTCCTCCTCTTTCTCCGGAAAGATGCCACGGATGAGGTACGCCTTGAACTCCTCGGTCCAGCAGACTGCCTGAGGTTCCAGCACCAGGATTAAACAAGCTCCTGAGGCCGGGCCGTAGGACGGGGCTCCTGAGGTCGGGGCTAGCGGCAGCTCCTCCCTGAGCAACACCGAACCCGCGACCGGGGGAGCCGCAGACGGCTTGTGAAGCCTTTCTTCGAAGATGCCAGGCCTCTGGGGCTCGCGGCGGGACGCCCTCTTGGTGATGTCGTCGGCTTCCTTGTTCGCGCCTCGTGGGATGTGCTGCAACTCCAAGCCCAGGAAGCATTTTTCAATTTTACGTACCTCCTCCAAGTAACCTTCCATGTGTTCGTCCTTCGGCTTGTACTCTTTGTTGGAGAAGTTGACGAGGAGTTGGGAGTCGCCCTTGATGGTAAGGTGTTTGATTCCCAGGCCAGCCGCGGCCCTGAGGCCGGCAATCAAGACCTCGTACTCTGTGATGTTGTTGGAGACCTTCTCGCCGCGCTGGAAGCAGAGTTGGATGGCGTAGTACAGCTTGTCCTTGGTTGGCGAGATGAGCACGACTCCAGCCCCCGTGCCCTGCCGCGCAAAGGCACCATCGAAGTGCATGACCCATCCGTCGGGTGCTTCATCGCCGGGCACGAGGGATTGGCCCTCATCCAGTCCCCGATCAGGGGTGTCCGTCCACTCTGCCATGAAGTCGGCCAGGGCCGCCCCCTTGATGACCCTGGTCATGCTGAACTCCAGCTGGAAGGCCTGCAGCTCGATGTTCCATTCTGCAACCTCCCGACAGTGTTGGGGCTGTGCAACACCTTCTCCAAGGGATACGCTAATACGACCTTGATGGGGTGGCCTTGGAAGTAGTGACGCAACTTCCTAGAGGCGACGAGGAGTGCGATCAAGAGTTTCTGCTGCATGGGGTAGCGCACGCGTGCATCGCGTAGCACCGTGCAAATGAAGTACACCGGGTGCTCGACGAGTGGTGAGGAGTCGGGGGCGCCTAGCTCGGGGGCCGATGAAGCAGTGGGGTCCTCAGGAGCATCACCCTGGGACAGTGAAGGTTGCGTGGCTTCCTGCTGGCTGCTCTTCTTCGAGCCTGCGTCGGCGGGCCCCTCTCTGACTGCCACGAGCGCCGCACTGGCCGAGTGGGAAGTGGCCGCCAAGTAGAGCACCAGAGGCTCTCGCGGGCGGGGCGCCACCATGACAGGTGTGCCCGTAAGGTATCGCTTGAGATCTTCGAAGCCCGCCTCAGCTTTCGGGGTCCACTCGAATGGGCCCTTCTTCTTCATCAGCTTGAAGAAAGGGAGGGTGCGCTCACCAAGCTTAGACATGAAGCGCCCCAAAGAGGTTACGCACCCTGTGAGCTTCTGCATCTCCTTGAGGGTCTGAGGCAGGCTCATCTGCTCTATTACCTTGACCTTCTCGGGGTTGGCTTTGATCCCTCTATGTGACACCAGGAAACCCAGCAGTTTGTCGGACGAGACCCCGAACACACACTTCTCTGGATTGAGCTTCAGGTTTATGCTGCGCAGGTTAGCGAATGTTTCTTCCAAGTCTTTGATCAGGGTCCTCGGTTCCCGCGACTTAACCACAATGTCATCGACGTATGCCTCCGAGTTCCTCCCCAACTATGGCCCGAACACTATGTGCATTAGTCACTGGAAAGTGGCGCCAGGGTTCCGCAGCCTGAAGGGCATGCAAGTGTAGCAGTACACACCGCACGGAGAAATGAAGACTGTCTTCTCGACGTTCTCCACCGCCATCTTGCTTTGATTATATCCCGATGTCGGGGTACACAAATAGGGGTGTATGTTTCCCCTGACTTGTGCATGGACAGCAAACCACCAGTCCGGCAAGCTCGCAACGTCCAAGTCCAGACCAAGGCAAGGAGAGATCAGCTCTTTGAGGAATCAAAGGGCAGATCAAGAAGACCAAGGCATGCTAAATGAGCAAGACACCACTAAGGGAAAGCCTCCCTTGCCGGGCAGGCGAGCCTGGTGAGGTCGAGGTGGCCCCGAAGACAAGCCTCAAGACCGTCCCGGCAGGCCTGCCGGGCGCGACAAAGGCAAACTACCCCGCCAAGGCTCCACCGCTCCACCTCACAGCAACGCAAGTCATCGATCGGGGCGGTGTCAAGCCCCTAAGTGACTAAGTGGCTGTTATTTGGCACGTGGCATCCACTTCCGATAGAAATCACCTCCAAATGACACCCATCCTTGCCGGGCATGCCACGATGTGACACTAAGCAACGCATTTAATGCGCTCTGCTCTTCCTGCAGAGTAAGGTATGATAGCACTGTTCGCTATCTAATCAGTACACAATGACTGATTTGCCATTGTGGTGACCCCTTGATCTATAAAAGGAGGACCATGGCAACCATAGAAAGGATTCGGACCCTCGTACACTCATACGCACGTAGCTGCCCTCGCCCCGAGGCAACCCTACCGGGCAAGAGCGATGCTTTTCCACCACAACCCACCATCAATCCACCAAAGCAGGAGTAGGGTTTTACGCCTCACGGCGGCCTGAACCTGGGTAAAACTGCCCGTGTGATCTCTGTCGTGCTGTGCTACGTTCTCCGCTCTTTGTGCAATGTGCTCATCCCCCTGCCGATCCACAAGGGGCTGATGGCCCCATAGGTGGCCGTGGTTTCCAACAACATCTTTGGCGCGCCAGGTAGGGGGATCGGTGGTTTCGCGAACCCGAGAAGCGTACGTAGCGCGTCATCTTCATCATCTGCTTCATCAACGGCTTCATCATCCATGACACCTAAGAAAAGGCGGAGGATGGTGGGAATGGAGAGAGGAAGCGATATCGCTTCCCCGCCCCCTCGTTCGATCTCCACTGTCTCCCTCCGCCACGGCCGCAACAGCGGCAAGAACCAGTAATGATGACGGCGAGCCAACCCCAACGGATCAGGTAGCATGATCGCCATGCAAGCCCCGTCCCGGGAAAGGAACAAAGTGTACGGGTACAAGGTTTCTCTCTCCACCACTCCCACTTGTTGACAATCGAGCCACTCTGGGTGTTAGCCTCATCAATGTCGATGAGCACCGCGCGAAACTCGGTTCAGCATTTACCCTGCTTAGGGAAATCCTGGGTGGAGCGCTGGTGCGAGTCCATCGATCGGTGCCCCGGCAAGTGTGCTCGGCTAGGTAGTCCGCGTTAGCGTGACTTTTTATGCCAGCCGGCACCAGGTTGTCTAAAGTGTGTGGAGAGGAGGAGAGAGAAGCCAGTCGTGCCTTACACCGCGTCCTGGCGCCTGCAAGATACATATGATCCTTTACCGGTCCCTACTGGGAACCGGAGAACAACACGCACAACAGCTATCCTCCCTAAAGCATGCGAATGCGACGAGCGGCCGCGGCTGAAAGGAGTAGAAGGAAGCAAAGGAAAAAGCTAAGTTTACGCAATCCTTGCCCAGTCATGACCTTAGGGTTTTGCATTTGTTTTTCCCGTGGATACCAAGGTGTTCGTATGAGGAAATCTGTCATATGGACGGCACCTTATCAGTTTTTGTCTACACCCTCGCTCTGTTTCGAACCTGCTCGCAGAATGGGTAGCAATGTCAAAACTGTCGAGGAAAAACCTGCCGAGACGTATCTTCGCCAAGATAACTGCTAAGGGCCCGACCCTTGTGACAATTGCGGCAGTACGATACCGGCAGGCAGCTGAAATATGCACGAAGACTAATTGTACAAGCACCGATGGGTGAACTCTAGAGGGATAAACATGCAATCGGAATTAAGTAAAAACATCAGTTCCACATAAACATACGTGGTACGGTGTCTAACCACAAGACATACATCATGTTTTGTTGCAGGACAGCACAGCGGCAAGGATAATTCAAGGCTGGGCCTGGCGACCTCGTGGAGCGGTAGGGACGCCAAGGACCTTGTCAGCAAGAGGGGCGGCCTTCTCTTCGGTAGCCAAAACATCAGCGCCCTCTGGCGGCTTCATGAAGCCATCGGCGAGATTGAGGTCCGGATGACGGCAGGCGATGTTGCTCAGAACCATGAAGAGGGCATTATAGGCAAGCTTCCGAGATTCAGTGGTGAAGTGTCCGGCCCTTCCCTCCTCATGTGTCTTCAGCTTCTCGATCAGCTCATTGAAGAAGACCCCTAGCTTGACGCTGGGACCTCTTGCCTGCTGGCCGAAAAGACTGGCCCATCCATGCCCATTGCTGCAGTCTGAGCAGTGAGATGCTCGGCAATGTCGATCAAGCTCTTGATCCAGATGTCGACCTGCTCGGAATGATTTGCCAGCTTCTCCTCTGCATCCTTTCAACGATGCCTTATGGTATCCAGGTCCTTTGTCACCTGCTGCTCACGGGCCCTGCTGGACTCTACCGAGCTCTCCAAGGTGCCAATCCTGGCCTTTAGATCTTCAATGGTGCCATTGGCAGTCTCGAGGCCTTGGCTCTTGGAGGAGAGCTGCGACTGTATATCCTTCAAAAGGATCTCTGCTTTCTGTGCCACCTCCTTGAGGGTTGTGACCTCCTTCGTGCTCCCAGAAAGCTATTCAGTCAGCTTGACCACCTGTTGGTCGAGGTCGGTCTTGGCAATGGACGCAGTGGCAAGGTCATCAGCAAGCTTCTTCAGTTGGGTAGCAGAATCAGCAGTGAGGGCATCCAGGGCGGCCTTGTGCTTGTCCTCTAGCCCCTTGGTGCATTGCTGCACGAGGGCTTCCAGATCGTCATCCTTGGCGCGGAGGGTGGCGTCGAGCTTCTCCTCCCAAGAAAAGATGTCCTGCTCCTTGGCATCCAGCAGCGCCTTGCACTCCGCCATGCGGGCCTCCCGGGCGATGAAATCCTCCCTCGTCATCGAGATTGTCTCCTGCTGCCTCATCAGGACCTGGAACTGCTTGCCATGCCAGTCGCGTAGCTCGGTACCTTTGTCCCTCGGTTGCTGGTCCACCTTGTTGGCGGACTTGCGCTGCTCCTTGAGCACCTGCCATTTCTGGCTGTGCCGGCCCTGCATCTCCTTAATGCCTGCCGCCTTGGACTCTAGGAAAGATAAGTCCATTGCGATAGCAACAGAGTCATCTACCTCATTGACCCCTTGATACAGCGACACCAGAATGCGCTGGAGCTCTTCATCAAGTTCCGTGCTCGCCGCCACTGACGAGTCGGGGGCACCGAGATAGGCTGCGTGAGCACCAACCCCAACTGGCTCAAGGACGGCTGCGAGGCCCCCATGGCACAAAATGAGGGGAGGGGATCCATGGTTTGGAGGGGGACTTTCTCCTCGACCGTCGCCCCCGCCCCTGGCGCACCATCGAGGATTTGCTCCCTTCCCGTCAGAGGCTCCTGGACACTCCCGACAGCATGACCCTGCCCCTCTGCGGCAGCGATCTTGGCCGCTTCATCCACGGCATCTCTCCCTATGCTGGCCACTTCTTCCAGCAGTTCAGGCTCTTCAGCCAGAGGGACTGCAAGCAAAGTCAACAAGCAATAATGAAGAAGCCGAAGTATTAGAGAACCGGAGGCATGGGGCGAGATGGTAAAAAAAAGCGGGGGAAGAAGAGCAAATGAATTACCCGGAGAGGTCTGCCGGGCGGAAGCCTCAGTTTCCCCGGCAACATCAGTTATCGGGCCATGATTCCCGTCCCCTTTTGTGACAACCATGGCATCGTCCTGGGCAAGTTCTCCCGTGTAAGCCACCATCGGGGGTTCCTCGACTTGATCAGCCGGCGGGGTAAGCCCTTCCTGATGGGGCTCGCCCTGAGTCATCTCTCCTCCTCCTCCAACTAAGGAGGTTGGGAGCTCTCCTGCATCTCTCCCCGCAGGAGGGGCCAACCCTCATGCCGGGGCTGAGCTGGGGGCTTGGCGATGGGTCGTTCATGATGCTCCCCGCCAGGCTCGTGCCCTCCACAGTCTTCGGCGGCCCCGCACGCCTGAGCCATTTGGATCGGTTGATGAGAGTCTCTGTCTCCTCCTCCTCCTCCCTGTCAACGGTGGCAAGCAAGATCAGTCAAGAAGGACAAGTAGGCATACTGAAACTACTGCGAGAAAAGAGGAGTAGCCTTCCTTACTCTTCATCAATGAGCATGGAGCTCAGCTCGAACTCCACGGGCGGTGAGGGCGCCCTGCTTCTCTTCTGGAGTTGAGGGACGGAGCCTCCCGGCAGCTTTGAGCCTTGCTGAGGTGCAGGGGGCTCCGGTGAGGACGAGCTCTACGAGGAGCCCGAGCCGGACTGGGAGCTGGGCTCAACTCCCGCAACCACCAATTGCTTGGCGGGAGGGGTTTTAGCCCCGGCGAGGCGGGAGGATTACTGGCGCACCGCATCCGGCTTGCTGCCCTTGGAGGTAATCTTCTACACCTTCTTAGCAGCAGGCGCAGGGTTGGGAACCACAGCTGCCCGATTGGCGACCCGCCTGCGAGGGCGCTGGTCCAAGACTGGCTCGGGGGCTTGAGGGCCTGCCGTGAGCCACTCCTCCTCGAGCTCCTCCTCGAGCTCCTCCGCCTCCTCAACCCCCTCTTCATCTTGGGGCTCTGCTGCCACAGTGTATACAGCCTCAATCCCGGCAGGCTCCTCCCCGGTAGGCTCGTCCCCGGCAGCCCCCTCCATGGCTGGCGCCGCGCTCCTGCCGTGGGAAGGGCCTTCGCCTTTAGCCTCCTCCTTCCCCTTCGTTCCCTTCCCGGCCTTCGCCATCGCATCAGCACAGAGTGCTCTGTCCTCCTCGAGCCGCCTCTTGATGTGCGCCTCCTCTGTGGAGGTGTGCTTGTACATGTTGGCCTCCACCTTTGTAGCCCTTTCCACCAAGGTGGAGGACCACGTGAGCTCTTCATCGAGCCCGGGCAGCTGCCAATCGCCCAAGGCTCCCTGAGCGTTGCAGTCTGGCATCCATTTCATGATTTGGTCCTTGGCGGAGTTGATGTTCAGTGGGATGACATTTGCTGGCAACTTGAGCGGCCCAAGGCTGCTGAACAGTTGTTCGCACAACCAAGCATGGCCATAGACTGACAAATTGTTGGCCAGGCCAGGAAGCAACCTCATCCTATCTATGGCATCCCCATACCTCTAGGCAAACCTATCCCTCTTCTGCAATGGCGCAATACGGTGAAGAAGGAAGTCAGCCCCCACATGCCCGATAGTTAGCCCGGCAGCCTTTAGGCGGGTGATCCTATTTATTACCGGGCGGAGCCTATCATCGATAAGGCCGACCTCCCTCCAATCATTGCCGCGCTCGAGGCACTCTTCCCGCGCCTGGCAGAAATCTGGGACCTTCTACTCCTAGATCCAGCACCAATCTCTCCTCCACTCCTCCCATCTGCCACGCTGTTGGCCTGGGAGGTAATCCCAGTTCTCCATTGGCACCCGTGGCATCTAACTTATGTTCCCAGAATGGTGGTTTTTGTTCTCCACCCGCGGGACAAAATAGTGCCTGAACAATTCGACATTGGGGGCAACTCCAACGAAGTTCTCGCACAAGTGGGCAAAAATCGCCATGCATGCCATTGCATTTGGCGTAAAATCCAGAAGATGGAATCCATAGATCACCATCATTGCTTCAAGAAAAACCGAGAAAGGAGGACAAAGGCCACAAATGAAGTATGCGCAGAAGAATTGATATGAATCTGGCGGATCCTTTTTTTCCCTCTGCCAGAACCTTGGGAGCACCATGCCCCTTTGGGACCTCCCTCCCCCACAGATATTCGTACCTTGCTTTCAGCACTTCGCTGTCTAGATTCGACGGGAAGAAGACGACGTCTCCCCTTCGCTTCCTATCTAGCTCTGACACCCTCTTGCTCCCCTCGGCGGCCGCCTCCTTCACGGCGGTCGTCCGCTTCCTCTTTAGAGCGGCGGTTTTCTTCCCCATCTCTTCGAACTACAATGGAGATGGGAAGGAAATTGGGCGAGGATCGGCGGCGGATAGGGTGGAATGAAAGAACAGTCGCTTGGCTTGCAGAAGAAGATGATGGAGGGGCAAGGCAGATGATGAATGAGTAGACAACTGCAATCCCACGACCCCACAACTCGCGATATTTATGTGAAGTGAACGTTGGATTGACTGGTTATCATGCCGAACCGCTGGACGCGCAGCACCTTCTCGCCACGTGTCCGTGCTCTGTTTGGGGCCTAACCCAACATGCCCAGTGACACGTATGGATCAGGCCCGGGGGCTTCTGTCGGGGTACACAAACAGGGGTGTATGTTTCCCCTGACTTGTGCACGGACAGCAAACCACCGGTCCGGCAAGCTCGCAACGTCCCAGTCCAGACCAAGGCAAGGAGAGATCAGCTCTTTGACGAATCAAAGGGCAGATCAAGAAGACCAAGGCAAGCTAAATGAGCAAGACACCACTAAGGGAAAGCCTCCCTTGCCGGGCAGGCGAGCCTGGCGAGGTCAAGGTGGCCCCGAAGACAAGCCTCAAGACCATCCCGGCAGGCCTGCCGGGCGCGACAAAGGCAAACTACCCCGCCAAGGCTCCACCGCTGCACCACACAGCGACGCAAGTCATCGATCGGTGCGGTGTCAAGCCCCCAAGTGACTAAGTGGCTGTTATTTGGCACGTGGTAGCCACTTCCTATAGAAATCACCTCCAAATGACACCCGTCTAGAGACGTGTCAAGCACACAGACGAGAAGGTGGCCGAGCAGCCCAGCAAGGCTTGCCAGGCATGCCATGATGTGACACTAAGCAGCGCATTTAATGCGCTCTACTCTGTCTGCAGAGTTTGGTGTGATAGCACTGTTCACTATCTAATCAGTACACAATGACTGATTTGCCATTGTGGTGACCCCTTGATCTATAAAAGGAGGGCCATGGCAACCATAGAAAGGATTCGGACCCTCGTACACTCGTAAGCGTGTACCTGCCCTCGCCCCGAGGCAACCCTGCAGGGCAAGAGCACTGTGTTTCCACCACAACCCACCATCAATCCACCAAAGCAGGAGTAGGGTTTTACGCCTTGTGGTGGCCCGAACCTGGGTAAAACTGCCCGTGTGATCTCTGCCGTGCTGTGCTACATTCTCTGCTCTTTGTGCAATGTGCTCATCCCCCCTGGCGAACCACAAGGGGCTGATGGCCCCATAGGTGGCCATGGTTTCCCATGACACCCGAGAAGGCATCCAAGAAGCATAGCAAATCGCACTCAGCGGTGGAGTCCACGATCTGGTCGATACATGGGAGCGGGAAAGGATCCTGAGGGCAGGCCTTGTTGAGGCTGGTGAAGTCGACGCACATGCGCTCCTTCCCGCCTCTCTTGGGGACGATCACAGGACTCGCCAACCAGTCCGGGTGCCGCACCTCCTAGATGACGCCGGCCTCTTGGAGCTTGCCAACCTCCTGGACGATGAATGCATGTTTCTCTTGTGCTTGGCGCCGCACTTTTTGCTTCACCGGCCGCGCGACAGGCACACCATTAGATGATGCTTAGTTACCTCCCTCGGGACACCGACCAAGTCTGATGCTTCCCACGCAAATACGTCTTTGTTGGCCCTCAGGAATGCGACCAGTGCCTCCTCCTAATCCAAAGGAAGGCCTGCACCAATGGTGAAGGTGGGGCCTAAACCCCGGTGTCGATAGGCACCTGCTTCGTCTCGGCCCGGTCCTGAGAGAACAGCTGCTTTTTCTTTGTGGGCGCGGCCTCCTGAGCCATCGCTGCGCCTGCGACGGCAGGACGCATAGCGGCCACAGGTATCTAGACAAGCTTGAGGGTCCGGACCGCATCCTTCGTATCCCCGACCACCGTGATGATGCCGCTGCTGCCCAGCATCTTGACTATGTTGTAACCCGGATGGGTAGCCGCCATGAACTTGGCGAGGGCCGGATACCCCAGGATGGCATTGTACGGGAGGCCGATATGGGCGACGTCGAAGTCGATGAGCTCGGTGTGGTAGTTGTCGCACGTGCCGATGGTGACGGGGAGGCGTATCTGCCCCAGGGGAGTGGCCGCGCCCTTGACCACCCCTGAGAAAGGCCGGGTGGGGAGCAGCTGATCATATGGTACCATGATGTTGCTGATGGTGGAAGTACACAACATGGGAAGAGCACCCGCCGTGGTCGTGGCCTTGGGGTGGTCTCTGGAATCGAAGGTGATGGCGGTCTCAGGTCCGGCGCGGCCTTGCGTCGCCACGCGCTGCGGTCGGGCGGTACCTTGCTGACGGAGAAGCTGGTTGATGTGGCGGCCTGACGAAGGTGCCTGCGACCCGCCGATGATGCACGCGCCCGCGTGGGGCGCTAGGGCCGCGAAGTGTGTGACGAACTGGTCGCAGATTTCCTCCCAAGAGGAGATCGAGGTGCACGGGAGGCCGCAGAGCTAGGATCGAGGAGCCTTAGTGAGGGCGAGGGGGAACCAGTTTGCCATGGCCTTGTCGTCACCGCCCGCCGCCTCGATGGCCTGCGCATATGACTGGAAGAACCCTTCGTGGTCTACGACGCCGTCGTATCACAGGGGCAAATCCGGCCTGAACCTCGCGGGCCACTGCACTCATCGCAGATCGGGGGTGAAGGTCGGGTGACCCGCGGCGCTCCCGTTCGCCTCGGGCGGCCACGCCTGCAGGGCCACACCCGCCATGGGGGCCACGAGGCGAGGGCAAAGCATGGTCAACGGAGGAGCATACCTCGACACACCCCTACCTGGCACGCCAAATGTCGGATTCAGGGCTCCGCAGACCCAAGAAGGTCCGAACTCTAGGGCATGTGTGAAGATCTCAACCTCTCAAGCTTAGAGCCCGTCGCCCCATAGCCTAGCCTAGCCGGATTCGCGTGAGCAAGGAAGAAGATGAGCACAGCAGTATAGCCAGGTTCTGGCCACCTTGCGGTGTAAAACCCTACTCCTGCTTTGTTGTGGATTGGCCTCACGAGGGGCTGAGAATGAACTAGTACAGAGGATGAACAACCTCGCGAGAGCTCGGGGGTGAGAATGAGTCACCCTTTTCTATGGTGGTGGCTAACCTATATTTATAGTGGCCTTGGTCCTCTTCGCCCGAAATTCAGGTGGGTAGGGATACCACAACGGCCAATTTGAAAGGGGACAAGTAGTACATCTAATCCTGACGAAAGGTGGTCTTTGCCTGCAAAGCTTCTGGTCGTGACGCAGTGGTGGGCTCGGAGATGACCTCCGCCTTGCCGAGCCTGTGGTCTTGGTCTTGTAGCACCGGAATGGAAACCTTTGGCAGATTCCTCAGGAACCCACGCCTATCCTTGCCTCCTTAGCACCAAAGAGGAAACTGCCTCTTCTGCGCCCGCTGGCGCCTGCCTGGCCTTGGTCATCATGGTTCACATCATCGCAGCCTGGTGAGCTGGGTCCCTGCATAGAAATCTCCGCTCCTTGGGAGGCCACCTGGGGAGGCCGCTCCCTCGGGAGGTCTTGGCGTCGTCCTCCTCGCGAGGCCCGGCCCCTCGCGAGGGTCGTGTCTTGGTGGTCTTGGAGATGGGCCATACCAAGCCGTCGAGGGAGCCACGCCGTGGGACGCAGGCAGGCAAGTCTAGGTACCCTGGTTCCCAGAATGCCGACACTTTGAATGAAACTGGCATGCTTCACACTTGGTTACTAGCTCAGTTGCATCCTGGAGGGTAGTTGGCCAATAGAAACCTTGCCGTAAAGCTTTGCCGGCAAGGGCCCTTTATCCTATGTGAGAGCCACATATTCCCCCATGTATTTCTGCCAGCAGCTTCTATCCATCTTCCCGATAAATACACTTCAATTTCACCCCATTTGGTCTCTTTCTGTACATGTCATTGCCGACAAACTGATACATATTAGACTAACGGTTTACTCTTTCAGCTTCTTCTTGATCCTCGAGAAGTTCTCCTGTTTGAAGGAAATGAACAATGTGATGTGCCCATGTCGGAGCTTGTGGCTCAACGACAAGGACTAAAGGCATATCTTCAGCTGCGGGAGCGCTAGCTTCCACGGCAAGGACTTGGGTTCCTGCCGAAGCTTGCTGCTCACCGCAAGCTTGTTGTTATTCTCGGCAACATTCTTGCCCGCAGCTTCTGGAAGCTCGGTAGAAAGTACTTGCCGGTGTTAACTTTCTTCTCTTGTTCTGCCCAACTGATGGTGTTACAGATGGTTGAGTCAAATGGAGCACAAAAGTCCTTCGTTCCACAGGTAGCTTGAGTGTGGCACGCTTTGACAGATCGTTAGCTATGCTGTTTTTTGCACGAGGGACATGCTCTGTTTGTAATCCATCAAAGTGTTCTTCCAATTTCCTCACGTCATCAACATATGCTTCCATCAACGGGCTTTGATAATGTTTGTTGACTTGTTTGACAACCAACTATGAGTCGCCCCTGATAATGAGCTTTCTGATTCCAAGGTCTGCTGAGATCCTGAGACCGACAAGTAGTCCTTCATACTCAGCAGTGTTGTTTGTTGCCCTCTCCCTAGGGAAATGCATCTAAATCACATACTTGAGGTGCTCTCCAGTGGGTGCGACAAGCAGCACTCCAGCACCGGTGGCTTGCAGCGAAAAGGCCCCATCAAAGTACATAATCTAATCCTGAGTTGTTTCCTTGCCGGGGAGAGGGGTTTCTGGAATTTCTTCGTCTGGCGTTGGTATCCATTCTGAAATGAACTCCGCCAAGGCACTGCTCTGAATAGTTGAAGTACTTTCAAACTTGAGATCAAAGCTTGACAATTCCAACACCCACTCAACAATCCTGCCTATTGCATCTGGATTTCTCAAGATCCTCTGCATCGTAAAATGAGTGACAACAGTGATTTGGTGTGCCTGAAAGTAGTGGTGCAGCTTCCTTGAGGCCATAAGAAGACCGAAAAGTAACTTTTGCACGCCATAATATCTTGATCTCGTCCCCTTGAGAAGGGAACTAACAAAATAAACTAGGCGGTGCACCAACTTCTTCTTCTCCACAGCTTGTTGTTTTGATCCATCTGCTTGTTCTACGCTTTATTTGTCTGCACCGGACTTTCCAGAGAAGATTCCGGCTTGTCGCTTGACGGGCTTGCATGTTTTGCTTCTTCATTTTCAGCTTCTCTCTCTACCACTAGCGCAGCACTGACCACTTGGTTTGATCCCGCCAAGTATAGCAGCAACGGATCTTGCGGTCTTAGCGCAACTAGTGTTGGCACAGGGGACATGTACTTATTCAAATCCTGCAGTGCGGCCTCTGCTTCTAGAATGCATTTCATTGGACCCACCTTTTTCAAAATTTTGAAAAATAGCAGGGCACGCTCAGCAGATTTGGAGATGAACCTGCTCAGTGGAGCTATGCAGCCGGCAATGCGGCGCACATCCTTGACGTGCTTCGGTGCTTCAATCTGCTCAATTGCTTTGATCTTGTCGCGATTGGCTTCGATTCCACGTTGAGAAACGAAGAACCCGAGAAGCTTCCTGGATGGAACACCAAACACACACTTCTCGGGGTTGAGCTTCAGATTGATTTTGCGCTGATTAGCAAATGTTTCTTCAGTGTTGTTCTGTCCTTGGTTTTGACCACTATGTCATCCATGTATGCTTCCACATTCCTATGTAGCTGGGCTCAAAACCAATCTGGACTACTCTTACAAATGCTGAACCAACACTTTTCAATCCAAAAGGCATGCGTATGAAGCAATACGTGCCACATGGAGTGATAAATGCGGTTTTCTCTTCATATTCCTTTGAAATGAATATCTGATGATACCCAGAGTAGGTATCAAGAAACGACAGCAGATCACATCCGGTAGTGGAGTCAACAATCTGGTCAATATGCGGCAAAGAAAATGGGTCTTTGGGACAAGCCTTATTGATATCAATGTAATCAATACACAATCTCCATTTTCCATTTGCTTTGCACACGACAACTAGATTAGCCTACCATGTTCTATGGAGTACTCCTCTAACTAAACCTGCTGCTTAATACTTCTTAATCTCTTCGGCAATGAATTGTTGCCATTCCAAAGCTTGCTTTCACACCTTCTACTTGATGGGCTGCACGTGTGGACAGACGGCTAGGTGGTGCTCAATTACTTTCCTGGGAACACCGGGGATGTCAGATGGTTGCCACACAAATACATGGACAATCACCCGTAGTAAAGCAACGAGCGCGCTTTCCTATTTGTCATCAAGGGTGGAACTTATGGTGAAAGTTCCCCCCATGCCGTCCTCCTTGGCGGGCACATTCTTGGTCTCTAGTGGAGCAGCCTTGTTCTTTTTGCTCTTGCCGACAGAGCTCTCTGGCACATCCTGGATGGGAGTGCAGCACTCCGAAGGGGCACGCTTGCCGGAGTTAGTGGTCTTGCCGGTCTTCTTCCTCTTCTTCCCCCCGGGAGCTTTGTCGGCAGGAGCACCTGCCTTCGCAGCCGATGCTCCAACTACTTCCCGGTAGAGTTATTCCATGCAAATCAGCGCATCTTTCTTGTTAGAGTGGATGGTGATGACGCTCATCGCCGTGGCATCTTCAATGTGTTGTATGCATAGTGGGATGCTGCCATGAATTTTGCCAGTGCTGGGCGGCCAAGGATCATATTATACAGTAATGGAATCTTGACGACGTCGAAGACAATCATCTCTATCGTGTAATTGAGGTTGCTTCCAAACGTCACCGGTAGAGTGATTTTTCCCTTTGGCTCGCTTCTTCCAGGATTGATCCCTTGGAACGTGTCAGTCTTGTCTAGATCTTCCTCAGAAATATGTAGCTTCTTGATCACATCAGGTGAGATCGAGTTGAGACCAACCCCACCGTCAATCGACATTTTTGTCACCTAGAGGTTGCGTATTGTTGGTGAAACCAACAACGGCAAGTACTCGACCGCTGTTGTGCGATCAGGGTGATCCTCAGCATAAAAATGATGGGCGTGTTGGACCATCTCAATGGCTTCTGGGCATCAACTGTCGGTTCCACTGCATTGACCTCACGTGCCGACTGCTTGAGCTGGCTGTGACAAGAGTGCAAAGATGCACCTCCGTCAATGCACACTGGTACTGTGGCTTTCTAGAACTCATGTTCACTGGACTCGTCATCATCCTCTTCGTCTTCATCATCATCCTCTTCTTTCTTGTCTTGACCTCTAACAGGCTTCTCGTTCTGCTACTTGGTCCTTCCGCCGCGACCTCCTCGCCACCATGTTTCTTCCTGGACCCACTTGCACCATCAGCCTTCTCCTTATCTTTCTTCTCGTATTCTACTTTCTGCTTCTCGACAAGCTTCTCAATTGTCGGCACTCTTGGTGTGGTGGATCTTGCAGTACTGCTTGCTGGAGCACCCGATCTGGCTAGCAGCCACCAAGGATTGGCACGAGACGCACCCGGCAAGTTCCTTGCCGAGGCTCTCAACCTTAGACTTCTTAGCGGGGCCACTGTTGCCGGATCCCTCTACAGCAAGCACAAATTTTCCCTTGCGCTTCGTGTTGCGCTTGTGATTTTCCTTCTTTGGGGCGGTGGCTACATCATCGTCCTCAGAATCAACTTCTACACCAGCATCCTCCCCGGTAAGTCTCCTCCCTTCTTCAGTGCATGCAGACTTGTTGACTAGAGCATAGAGCTCGGTGACATCCCTCACCTTGGTCATGGCCATCTCTTCCCGCATCTTGCGGTTCCTCACCTTCTGATGGAATGTGGCAATGATTTCTCCAGGGTGGATATCGGGAATGTTGCATTGTACATGACTGAATCTCTGTATGGACTTGCGGAGCAACTCATCTTCTTTTTGTGGAATCAGCTATAGATCTATTTCTTCACCTGGGACCTTGTGGCCCCCGGTAAAGGCACCAACAAACTTGTGGCATAGATCTACCCAACAGGAGATGGAGTCCTCCGGCAGGTTCATCAAACACAACCTGACATTGGGCTTGAGCACCAAGGGGAAGTAGTTGGTGAAAATCTTGTCATCACGAGCTCCAGCAGCTTGCACTGCAATAGTGTAAATGCTTAGGAACTCTGATGGGTGTATCTTGTCGTCGTACTTTTACGGCACTTCTGGCTTGAAGTTCTGGGAATTAGGCCACTGGACTTGCCACAACTCATGAGTAAACGCTGGACAACCCACCTTGTAAGGCAATTCACCAGGGTACCCAGGCGCAGACTCATCTACATCGGGCCCTGCACGCCTGTCAGACTGACGGCGTGCTTCTCGTTGCCGTTCTATGGTAGTACGGGCATCTTCTCCACGCCGTTCTTGGAGAATTTGGCGTTGGTCGCGGTGAGCTCGCGGATCGGACGACGCCATGGACATATCATCATGGGCGTCGACCCGTTGGCTCTGCCACTGCGGTTGTTGCTATCATGGAGGGGACTGCACCGTGGTTGCTCCTCCTCCATTCCCCTCTCTAGCAGCTCACACCGGGGCGGTGGGCTGCTGCTGTGAAGGCCCCGCCAGCTGTGGTTTGTCATTGTTGGTGAAGCCGACAAGACTTGGGATGGCAGCTCTTCACTCCTCCATCTTCTCCGCAGCAGGAGGAAACTCCAAAAGTAGTTGAGCACGTGGCAGTGCTTCTTTGGGCATGGACTGCATGGAAAGACGTGAGGAATGAGAGGTGTTCTTACTTCCAACCAATCTGGAAATAACCCCGTCTCGAAACTGCGACCTCGGCCTGTTGTCGCCAGTGCGCTGGCGTGCATGTTAGCCTTGCGTTTCTTGGGGATGATCCACAGGACCCTTGCCGTGGGGACACTCAGAGCCGCCAACACCGTGGCGCTGCTAATCGCGCATGCCTGGGATGGCTGCGGCATGGGTGCCGGCATGGGCGTATTGGAGTGCACCCTGTTGTCCCTAGACATTGTCGCACCGTCTATGGGCAGCGTGCCCTGTCCTTGGACCTGATGGCATGCGGGTTGTTGTTCTCGTTTTGGATAATGCCGCTCCACTGGCTGTGGTTGCCAGAATGTTGTGGAGGTTGATCCTGGCCTCCATCTCCTCTGCTGCTTCTCGCACCACCATCTGTGCCGTCGCCTGTCTGCGAAGGAACTGGTGGCTTGGATGACAACAGACCAACCGCCGTGGTGCCCTTCTTCATTGGAGCCATGGCGATGAAGATGATCAAGAAGCTGGCATGCTAACTGCTAGCTCTGGTTCGTACAAGCGATCCCACTGCCTGGCGTGCCAAAGATGTCATGCGTACGACCATCTAAGGGATCATGGTGATCCCTTTGTGGTTCGGGGAGATCGACGAGTGCAAAGAGCAGAACTAGAAGTGTTGGATTCAGGGCTCCGCAGATGCAAGAAAGGTTCGAACTCTGGGGCGTATGCGAAGAACTCAACCTATCCAGCCAACTAAACGTGCTGCCCTATAGCCTAGCTCGAAGAACAGGGAAGAAGATGGACACGACAGTTTACCCAGGTTCGAGCCACCTTGCGATCTAAAACCCTACTCCTGCTTTGTGGTGGACTAGCCTCACGAAGGGCTGAGGACGAACTAGTACAAAGGATGAACAAGCTCGTGAGGCTTGCTCTGGTGAGAGTTAGTTGTTTCGGGTCCGATCCCCCTTCCTATGGTGGTGGCTAACCTATATATAGCGGCCTCGGTCCTCTTCCCCGAAAACGAAGGCGGGAAGGGATTCCACAACGGCCAATTTGAAAGGGGACAAGTAGTACATCTTATCCTGATGAAAGGTGGTCTTCGCCTGCAAAGCTTCTGGCCGTGATGCTGCGGTGGGCTCGGCGATGACATCTGTCCGGCCGTCCTGGTGGTCTTGGTCTCATTGCACAGGAATGGAAACCTTTGGTTGATTCCTCGAGACCCTGCGCCTGCGCTTGCCTCCTTAGCACCAAAGAGGAAACCTGCTGCTCTATGCCCGTTGGCGCCCGCCTGGCCTTGGTCATCATGGCTTGCATCACCTCAACCTCATGAGGTGGGCACCTGCATAGAAATCTCCGCTCCTTAGGAGCCAGCCTAAGGAGGCCGCTCCATCCGGCCGTCTTGATGTCGCCCGCCTCGCGAGGCTTGGCCCCTTGCGAGGGTCTTGTCTTGAAGGTGTTGTAGATGGGCTATATCAGGCCGTTGATGGCGCCACGCCATGGGCCACGGGCAGGCAAGTCTGGGTACCCTAGTACCCAGAATGCCGACAGTAGCCCCCGGGCCCAAGGCACGCTCGGACTTGGCTTTGAGGCGAAGCCAAAGGGCAAGGACGAAGCGTTGCGGGCCCCAATCGCCTTCGGGCCAGGCTGATGCATGGCGCTTTGACGGGACATGGGCGTCTCCACTTCCCCACACCGCCTCGGCAAATGCACGACTTGACAACTGCCTGATGCATGCAGAAGAAACATCATTGCTCGGAACATGAGAGGCTGGCAGTTGGCCTCCCTCTGCCTATAAAAGGGGCGGGGGCGGAGCCCCGAGCTCATCTTCATCTTCTTGCCGCCTGCTCCTCCTTCTCCTTATTTCCACCGCCATCTTGCCAGACCTTCCATGGTGCTAGTGAGGAGGTTTTCGACCGCGGAGAAGGGAAAGGCTCCCAAGGAGGGACTGGACTCGCCGCCGCCCAAGAGAGGCCATGGCTGCCCCCGCAAGCACGCCGCGACGCCAGCGGTGGCTCCCCGAGGGCGTGCGCGCACTCCCTCGAGGGCTGGCGCTGTCACCGGCAATCGCGGGGGCACTTCTTCCCATGGTGGAAGCTGCCGCAGCTGGGGCAGCCGCAGCGAAGGGGGAAGGCGCGCGGCAGTCATCCGGCCACTGCGCCCATGACTCCACTCGGCCGACGCATCCTCGGAGTTCTTGGTGTGGGAGGAGAGGCCCACTGGCACCTGGCTTCATCTCCCGTGCTTCTTTGCGGGTGCGCTGCCGACCGGGGGACCAGGCAGCCTCTGGCTGCAGGTTGATGGTTGCTGCAGCAAGGCCTCCTAGGTAGTGGTCGAGGTCACCCCCGCCGACAACGTGTTCCTGAACCACGGATGGCGGACGTTCGGCCGCGCACGCGGCCCGCAGGGGAGGTGTACCCTCCACTTCAAGTACAATGGCGCCGTGACCCTCTATGTCAGGGTCTTCGGGGAAGAAGGTCAGCGCCTGGGGTGCTGCCCGGAGAGCGATAGCGAAGACGATGCCGGTGGTGAGCTTGCCCTTGGCGACGGCTGCGACGCCTCCAGCAGCGGCGTCTCCTCCTCCGGGGAGAGCACGAGCGACGGCGACTACGACGAGCCACCACGCCGCCGAGCTCGGACCAGGGAGGGAGATGAGCCGCCTCGCCACCGCACCCCGGTGAAGCAGGAGGAGGACTCCGACTGAGCGCGAGCATTGCTGGAGGCAGGTCCCGGGAGCTGCTGTAGTTGCGTGGCTGCTTTTGCCTCTCTTCTTCTTTTTTTCTGCATCAAAAAGGTGGAAAGCCCTGTCGAGGCGTGTAATGAACCGCGGCGCTTGCGCCATTGCGTTATCGTTTTTATATTGCATCCTGGTATCCGTGTTGCCACTGACTGTGATTGAAATGACTTAGATTAGTGTGCCTGCGGTAGACTCTTGTGCCGTGATGACGAGCTTCCCTGGAGCTTTGGACTATCCACATGTCCCTAGTTCCGGAGAGGTCCTTTGGAGATTGCATTCTTGTGGACTCGAAGGTCCCCAGGCGCGGCCATGGGGCTAGGGGACCTCTGGAGGTGCCGTTCCCCGCTCGAGCCCCCGAGCGTGGGTTGCTGGTACGCCATGTCGTGATGCTCGGAGGCATGGACTCAGGAGGGCGTGTGTGCCCGCTGGCTCATTTGAGGGCGTCACGCAAGGATTCAGACGCCAAAGGCCAAGGATTTGGCGAGGTGCGTTCGCGGGCGGGCCCAAGCATACACACCGTCCCCAGCCCCATGCGCGGGATGCGCGAGGAAGAGCAACGGGCAACTGTCACTTTCCCTAAAACGAGGCTTGAAAAAGCTAGTGTTGCGAGGAGAAATGTCGTGGGAAATCACGGCCACCTATGGGGCCATCGGCCCCTTTTGGTTCGGCAGGGGGGCTGAGCACATTGCACAAAGAGTGGAGGACCATAGCGCAGCACGGCAGAGATCACACGGGCAGTTTTAGCCAAGTTCGGGCCGCCGGGAGGCGTAAAACCCTACTCCTGCTTTTAGTGGATTGATGGTGGATTGGGGTGGAAACGCAGCGCTCTTGCCCGACTGGGTTGCCTCGGGGCGAGAGCAGCTACGTGTATGAGTGTACAAGGTTCCAAACCCTTTCTCTGGTTGCCATGGCCCTCCTTTTATAGACCAAGAGGTTACCAAAGTGGCAAATCAGTCATTGTGTACTGATTAGATAGCAAACAGCGCTATCATACCTAACTCTGCAGGCAGAGCAGAGCGCATTAAATGCGCTGCTCAGTGTCACATCGTAGCCTTCCCTTCAAGCCTTGCCGGGCCTCTTGGCCACCTTTTCGCCTGTCTGCTTGACACGTCTCTGGATGGGTGTCATCTGGAGATGGTTTCCTCTGGAAATGGCTGCCATGTGTCGAATAACTACCACTTAGTCACTTGGGGGCTTGACACCGCACCAATCTATGACTTGCGTCGCTGTGAGGTGGAGCGGTGAAGCCTTGGCGGGGTAGTTTGCTTTAGTAGTGCCCGGCAGGCCTACCGAGGTGGTCTCAGGCTTGTCTTCGGGGCCACCTCGTCCTCGTCAGGCTCGCCTACCCGACAAGGGAGGTTTTTCCTTAGCAGTGTCTTGGTCTTCTTGCCGTGCCCTTTGATTCCTCAAAGAGCCATCTCTCCTAGCTTAATTTGGTCTTGGATGTTGCAACGGTGCTCTTTTAGGCCTGTGCACGGTCTGGGCAACAGACCCATGGTTTGTTGCACCGATAGGAGCCCCCGGGCCTGGCCCGAACGCGCCGCTGGGCGTTGTCAGGGTAGGCCCTATCCAGTGCACATGCAAGAGGGTAGCAGTTGCTTCGTCCTTTGAGATCTTCTTTGTTTCTTCATTAACCTAAGCCCAGGTCAGTTTCCGGTTCTTCCACCTGTCGCATAACGCCAATTGTGGTGGGGGAGATAATGGGCCACGATCTGCGGGGTACCCACGCCCCATTATCCTTCCCGCCCCGAGTGCCTCCGCCACGTGTATCGCATGTACTGCGCAGGGTTGGTGGCGGATGCGGAGGGCGCGGGAATGAGCGCCATGGCAGAAAGCCAGGCATCGTAGATTGGTGCAGGGGGTCGGCCTTGATTTCTTGAGCCGTTAGTCGCGAGGAGGAGCCGGACTGGCCGAGCGGGGCAGCCACCTTCATGGAGGAATCCAGCCCCCTGCCCCATTCGCCTATAAAAAGGGGAACATGGGGTAACGTGTTTCCCCACACACCCTTCTCCTTCCGTTCCTACAGTAGTTCTCCCCCACCATGGCGAGAGGTCGGGGACGTGGCACTGCTCTAGTGACGGCGACGAGAACTTCTGCTTGACAGCGCCTCCCTCCTCCCTTCGAAAATGCGGGGGCGGAGCCCGCCGTGAGAGGAGGTGGGAGGGGACGAGGTCGAGATCGTCATGGCGCCCGGGGCCGAGGAGGACGGGGCGGCGCTCTGGTTGCACCCCCGCCGCCCCCCCCCCCTCCCGATGGAAGGCATGTTGGAGATCAACCATTGGAGTTCATCATCAGACTATACAAGCCTCCGCGTGGCCGCATTCGCCTCCCCACTCCATTCGCAAGGGTGATGGAGCTTGAACAACCGCGCTCATAGAAGCTGCACATGAGGGGTTGCGGGAACGGCGGCATGCGGGTGGATGTGGATTTCCCTGCCCCTCATGTCATGCTCTTCCGACGTGGCTAGAAGACCTTTGCACGCGCCCATAGCTTGTCGAAGGGGCACATCCTCCATTTCAAATTAATGGAGGTCGATCTGCTCTCCGTCAAAGTCTTTGGATGCTCGGGTGCTCGCTTAGGGTGCTGCGCGGAGAGCTCGACCGACGACGAAAGCTCCTCCTCGAGTGATAGCGACGCGGAGGACAGTGATGGCGATGACGACGGCGCCAATGGGGAGGACGGCGACTCTGATTCCGACTGATCGTCAGCCGCACCATCATCGTCAGGCGGCAGCACCACTATCTGCACCTGCATTGTCACAACCCTAGTCAGTGTTGCATTAGAGTGTTGCATCATGTTTAAACTTTTCCAGAAACTTGAAATGGGGATGATAGAACCCCCAGCACCCTCCTGGAAACAACTAGGGTTTACTAAAATCTTTTTCAATGAACCTGAAATGCCCTTCTAAAATGTCCATCATTTTTGTCTTGGGTTAGAACCTCTGCCAAAATTGGTTCACAATTTTCTAGGTCATCATAAGGTCATTGAATTAAATCATATGTAACTTGCATTTGGGCATTTAAATGCTAGTAAATATTTTAAATGTCCAAATAATCCCAAACTGAAATGTTCCATGTTGGATATACTCTATACAGTGGGCATGAGCAGTTTGGTGATTTTTTAAATTGCCTAGGTATTTTTAGAAAAGCCACAAACTTGCAGAAATAAAGAAAACGGAAAATAAATGGGAAAACTAACTTACCTGGCAAAGCCACCAGCCGGCCCACCTGGCGGCCCAGCACTGTGCTGGCCCATGCCAGCCAGCTGCTTCGTCCCCGCCAGGCAGGCAGGGAGGTGACGCCGGCGTGCGCGAGCTCGCCATGGCGCCAGCTGCTTGCCGCTTCGCCCTGGACGCGCTGGTCGACCTCCACGTAGTCCTCCCAACCGCCTGGACACGTCCATTCTCCCCCAACGCCTCTCCCTCGCCCTCTTCCACCATGGCCGACGCTGCCGCGCCCGCGTCACCGTGAAACCCGCGTCCACCGTCGTCCCCGCGCCGCGCTGCCGTGTCCACGAGCTTCGCCGTCGTCCACTACGTTGAGCTAGCCGAGCCCCGAGTGCTCGCACGCCCTGCTTCATCTTCTTCGACCTCGTCTTCACCGAACACCGCCGGAGATCCCCTTCGCCGTCACCGCCGCACCAGCTCGTCCCCGACCTCGCCGTCTGCTCCGTCGTGACCGCCGTGAGCTCAGCTACCTCCCCATCCTTCCCGTTCTCGCTCTCGAGCCCTGCATCGACTGCATCGAGCTCGGCCGCACCTGCCGCCGCCACCGCACATCGCCGTCGTGGCCACAGCCACGTTGGCTCTATTCCGAGCACGCCATCATCTTCGCCGCACTCGCAGGAGCCCGTAGCACCTCCCCACATGCCTCGCCGTGCCCCCTAGCGTCGGGTCCGACATCGCCCGAACTCCGGCGACCGCCAAGGTTGTCGCCGACGATGTTTCCGGCCACCCCAGCTCCACCCACTGCGACCACTCGACGCGGCTCACTCCCCGCATCACGTAGATGTGCTCCGCCGTTGTTTTGGTCGCCAGAGCACGAATCCCGCACTGCCCCGCCGCGTTTGGCCTCGCCGGCGGCTAAACGCCGGTGAGTTTTGACCCCGCTGACCCAGTTTGACCCCCCTGGGTCTATGATAGGTGGGACCCGTCTACTAATTAACTTAGGATTAGGACTAACTAAAAATTAGTTAGACTAATGACACTGACACGCGGGACCCACTGGCCAGGTTTGACCTGGACCGACCCCGTTGACTGCTGATGTCACCCTGACGCAATGCTGACGCAATAAGTATTTTTCTGGATTTATTTTTATACAGGAAATTCCAGAAAATACTATAAACTTCAAAAATTCATAGAAATTAATCTGTAACTCCAAATGCAAAGATTTATATATGAAATTGGATGAGAAAAATCCAATCTTCCCATCTGTACTAGTTTCACGCATGTTAGAACACTTTAACCTTGCTGTTTAGATGAAACAAGTTAATGCACTAATATGACCTCTTATTTTGGGTTTGCTTTTGAATCCTTGACTCAAATTAACTCAAACCAATCTGTTCTAAGTTGCATTAGCCAAAACACACTCATTTTGCCATGTCATAGCATGCATCATATTGTTGCATATTGCCATGTGATGTTTGTGTTTCGATGTGTTCTTCGTGGTAGGTTCTGCCTCCGAGGATATTCACGAGTATCCAACTGAAGGGCAGTATCCCACTACCACTCTGTCAGGCAAGCAACCCCATTGATCATTTCGATACAAACCCATCTTCTCGCTTCTGCTCTCATTTTTACTGCATTAAGACAACAACATTTCAAACTGCTGTGTGTTGCGGTAGTTGAACCCATATCCTCTGCATGACCTGTCATTGCCACAGTAACTAGATGAAACCCACTTGCATGTGTAGGAGTTGATTGAGCCATGTTTGTGTTTCCTACCATGCTATGCTTGCTATGCTTAGAGTCGTGTCAGGTCTGGCTCATCAGGGTGATGGACTAGAGTGAATGGTTGTGTCGGTAATGAGAGTGAAGTGTTGAACATGATTTGGTAAAGGTATCGATGAGAGGCCATGTAGGAGTACATGGTGGGTTGTTTCATTGAGGCCGTCCTTAAGAACTGAGATCTGTATGCGTGATTTAAGATTCAGCTACTACCACACATTGGGATCCTTAATTAACTCTCTCGACTTATTAACCACCCCGTCCTCTGTCCAGGAGTTGCAAGTAGTTTCTGGTGTTTGTAGTTGCTGGAGGCCGTGCGCAGCGCTGACCTTAGGGGTGGGCTGCGATGCGGTAGGCACGTGGCACGGTGTACCGGGTCGCCCGTTTGGTGTCTCGGGAACCCTGCACACATCGTTTGGGGCCGTTGAGGACACCCCGGCCGGATTTCCTTGTGGATGGAACCCAAATAGGCGATAAACCTGGACTAGAGACTCGTGTGTTTAGTCAGGTCGTGGCCGACACCCTCGCTGGGCTTCTGATTGAAGGTTGCCGGGTACATGCCGTGTAGCGGCGATAAGTGGTGAAAGCATGTGTGAAGAAGTACACCCCTGCAGGGTATAAAACTATTCGAATAGCCGCGTCCGCGGTAAAGGACTACTTGGTCGCTTATGCAGTTCATAGACAAGTTAATGGTTACTACTAAAAGACTCAAGATAAGTGTGAGTACCGCGGATGGCCCTCTCGTAGGATGACGAGGGAGGATCCACGGTGGAGTATTGTGATGGTGATTAGTGGACTCGTGTGCGAGAACTAATTTTACAAGTGGTGTCTCATAGGATAGCTTAGCCAAGAGTCATAGCTGGCTTGCTGCGATAACTCCACCACCCTTCTTGAGAATGTGCATATATAGTAGGATCTGTTGTAGGACTTGCTGAGTACCTTTGTACTCATGTTGCTTTAATAATTGTTGCAGACGAGAACACCGCCCCCTCCGATGGGTTCTATGTAGATCTCGACGTTGACGAGTGACTTGCCACCCAGGTGGTGACCTGAGCTTGTGAAGGGCCTATGTAGATAGACAGGCTTCGTCAAGCCTTCTTTCTTTCTAGTGTCTGTACTCAGACTAGTTGCTTCCGCATGTGCTTGTATGTTTGTATGACTTGAGTGTCGGGTCGTGTGACCCCTATCTGTATGAACATGTTATGTATGGCTCCTCGGAGCCTTTAAATAAAGTACTTTGAGTTGTAGAGTTTTGTTGTGATGCCATGTTGTATTTACACATATCGAGCATATTGTGTGTATGATTGAAATGCTTGGTATGTGTGGGATCCGATTATCTAGTTGTTTATCCTTGGCAGCCTCTCTTATGGGGAAATGTAGTCTGGTGTCTCCACTGAGCCTTGGTAGTCTGCTACAGCTCGGTTTACCGGAGTCCTGCTAGCCCAGCACTACTGCTCCGGAACACTTAGACTGGCCGGCATGTGTTTCACTTCGTTCCTGTGTCTGTCCCTTCGGGGAAATGTCACACGGTGACATCCGGAGTCCTGCCTAGCCTGCTATAGCCCGGGTTCCCGGAGTCCTGTTAGCCCAGTGCTATAGCCTGGATTCACACGCTGCTGACCGACAAGCTCGATGGTTATTCATGTATGCTTGTCCCCGTAAGTTAGCGCCGCTTTGGGTTCACGACTAGCCATGTTGGCCCGGGTTCTCTGTCATATGGATGCTAGCGACACTATCATATATGTGAGCCAAAAGGCCCAAACGGTCTCGGGCCATGGTAAGGCGACACCCGTGGGAATACCGTGCGTGAGGCCGCAAAGTGATATGAGGTGTTACGGCTAGATCGGTGTGACTTAGAATCGGGGTCCTGACATGCATCCCGTCCCCGGCAAGGAGATTCCCCGGGGAGTTGGATGCAGAGGTGGGGGTGGTGCTCCGGGCCCCTCCAGCAGCCTTCTAGCTGGGCCCCGGCAGGCTTCCTCGCGGGCTGCAGCTCTATTTGCCCTGCCGTGCCTTGCTGGCCCTGGTGGCGGTGGCTGGCGGGTCGTCTCCGCCGCTCTCTTCACCATCACCTTCGCCCGCGCCCTCCCGCTCTTGTTAGGCCCTTTGACATGGGGCCTGACAGGGTCAGGTTGGGCTTCTGCCCAAGCGCTCCTTTTGCCTTCTTCACCTTCCGCCGTAGTGCCTTGGAGGAGGAGGGCAAGAAAGAGCATCACGGGGCACTTATCTTTTTTCAATCTAGAACATGTAGGCACTTGCCAAACTTTAGTCTAAATAATGTAATCTTCTTTATCCTTGTTGGTGTTCTGTAAGATCTGTACTTGTTCATCCACATATTAATGAAAAAGACAAGTTTTGCCGGGCACTTGTGCATGCGTCATACTCATGCAGAGGTGAAATGCCTCTATATGTTCAAGTAAACAAGTTATCTCCGGCAAGCTATCCTGCCGGTACCCTCGAATTGTTGCCATGGAGCTAAGCTTGCCGGGCACAAATCGTAAAGATGGACCAGCCCCCCACCAAGCCTTCTCCGTCAAAGGACACTGCGACAATCCTGACCGAAGCAACATTCAAGTCAAAGGATGGGAGCACCTAAGTTTCGAAGGTGGTGAGGTTTTTATATGCACAAGTTTCTGCTTACAGAACACGTAAGGATAAGAAGAGAACTTATCTGTTTGGCTTGCTGAGGATCGTCACGTAGGCTTCTCTTCATTTCTTCTCTCTTGGGACCGAGTCCACAGCAAGAACCCTGCAACTCAATGCAGATGAAAACAATGCCTCATGCAACCTCATCTACATGATCATGCTATGCTCATGATATGCTTATGCATGCATGCAAGTTTTGGGGGCCCCCAGCGCTTCATTTATTTCTGTTGCTCAGGGTCTGCGCCTGGCTTTGTACAAGGGGTTACATGCAACAGTGGCAAGGCCTGTACAAAAGGGTGGCTGCCGGGCAGGGCCGGACAGCCGCGCCTTACGGGTAGAACTTACGGAGATGCTCAATGTTCCATGAGTTTTGCAATTGAATGCCATCCTCCGTCTCCAGACGGAATCCGACAGGTCTGGTGACAAGTACTACCCAGTAAGGGCCTTCCCACTTTGGCGTCTACTTGTTTGTACCCTTGGCGGACTGAACACGCCCAAGGACAAGGTCGCCTTCCTCAAAACCCCAGGCACGAACCCTGCGGCTGTGATAGCGATGCAGGGCTTGCTGGTAGCATGCAGCACACGTAGCGGCCCGGAGACGGTTCTCCTCAAGCATCACAGCATCGTCACACCGGTGCCATTCCTGCGCTACTTCATCGTAGGCAAGCACTCGAGGAGACCCGAATATGAGTTTCATGGGGATAACTGCTTCTGCCTCATAGACTAGGGAGAAGGGAGTCTGCCCGGTAGCTCGATTTGGTGTCATTCTGAGGGACCAAAGAACCACCGGCAGCTCGTCGATCCATCACCTGCCACACTTCTCCAGTCTATCAAAAGTTCTTGTCTTGAGGCCCCGCAACACTTCAGCGTTCGCCCTCTCAGCTTGTCCGTTGCTTCTGGGATGGGCGACAGAGGCAAATGAGATCTTGTTTCCGAGGGCATGAACATATTGCATGAAGGCATGGCTTGTGAATTGGGTGCCATTATCAGTGATGATTCGGGCAGGAACTCTGAAGCGGCACACCAATCCTTTCAAGAACTTGATAGCTGACTGAGCGGTCACCTTCCTCATGGGCTCCACCTCTGGCCACTTTGTGAACTTGTCGATAGCGATGAACAAGAACTCAAAGCCCCCAGTAGCATGGGGGAAGGGGCCCAAGATATTGAGCCCCCAGACCGAGAAGGGCCATGATAAAGGGATCATTTGAAGAGCTTGGGCAGGCTGATGAATGTTCTTGTGGTGGAACTGGCAGGCTTCACATTTGGTGACGAGCTCAACTGCATCTTGGAGGGCCATGGGCCAATAGAAACCTTGCCGGAAGGCTTTTCCAACCAGGGCCCTTGATCCAATGTGTGAGCCACACATACCTTTGTGTATCTCTTCCAATAGTTCCTTTCTTTCCTCCCGGCAAATGCACTTCAATTTCACACCATTGGTCCTCCTTCTGTATAGTGTGTCATCAACAAACTGATACATACTGGCCCTCTGGGCTACTTTTTCAGCTTCTTCTCGCTCTTCAGGGAGTTCTCCAGTTTGGAGGAAATGGACTATGTGTCGTGCCCAAGTTGGGGCTAGAGGCTCGGCAACAAGGACCAATGGCACCTCCTCATTCGCAGGAGCGCACTTCTCGACCGCATGGACCGGTGGTCTGGCGGGATGGTGTAGCTCGCTGATCGAAAGGGAGTTGTTCCCGCCAAGCTCTCTGGCGCGCCAAATATGGAGAACAAAAGTCCCTGGTTCCATAGGGAGTTTTTGTGCAGCGCACTTTGACAGATGATCAGCGATGCTGTTTTCAGCACGGGGTACATGCTCTGTTTGCAATCCATCAAAGCGCTCCTCCAACTTTCTCACTTCCTCAACGTATGCCTCCATCAATGGACTTTGGTAATCCTTGTTGACTTGTCTCACCACAAGCTGTGAATCTCCGCGGATGATCAGCTTCTTGATTCCCAGTTATGTTGCAATTCTGAGGCCGGCAAGGAGCCCTTCATACTCTGTAGTATTGTTGGTAGCCTTCTCCCGGGGAATGTGCATCTGGACGACGTACTTAAGGTGCTCGCCAGCGGGAGCAACAAGAAGCATGCCAGCCCCTACACCTTGTAGGGAGAAGGCACCATCGAAATACATGATCCAATCTTGGGGCGCTTCCTTGCCGGGAATAACTATCTCCAATACCTCTTCATCAGGAGTTGGTGTCCACTCCGCAATGAATTCTGCTAGTGCTCTGCTCTGAATGGTTGACGTGCTTTCAAACTTCAAACCAAAGCTGGACAACTCCAAAGCCCATTCCACAATCCTGCCAGTGGCCTCAGGGTTCCGGAGTATGCGTTGCAAGGGGAAACGGGTGACAACTGTGATCTTGTGGTCTTTGAAGTAGTGGCTCAGTTTCCTTGAGGCCATGATGAGGCCAAAAATCAGCTTTTGCATGCCAGAGTACCTTGACCTAGCCCCCTGCAACAGAGAGCTGACGAAGTACACTGGGCGCTGCACCACTTTCTTCTTTGCCATGACCAGAGAACTGCTTCCACTGCTCTGCCTTTCTTCGCTCTGGACTGACTCTGTCCTTGTCGGGATAGGTCCGCTTTCTTCTCCAGAGGTAACAGTGGTTGTGGTTACCGCGTCATCCTCTTCCCGCTGCGCCACCAGTGCTGCGCTAACCACTTGATTGGTTGCCAACAAGTATAGCAGCAATGGCTCTTGTGGTTTGGGAGCGACCAAGATGGGCACAGAGGAAAGATAGGTCTTCAAATCTTGCAATGCAGCATCTGCCTCCGGGGTCCATTCCACGGGCCCTGCCTTCTTCAAGATTTTGAAAAATGGCAGGGCGCGCTCGGCAGACTTGGAAATGAACCTGCTCAGTGCAGCCACGCATCCTGTCAAACGCCTCACGTCCTTGACTGTCTTGGGTGCTTGGCATGGATGATGACATAGATCGTTGCATCGCCTGGCTCCTTACGGTGCCAGTAGTAGCTGCGCCGTGTTCTCGCCATCCTGAGCCTGTCTCCACGGTGACGTGGTAACTAGGTGGAGGCGCTTGAGGGCCATCGGCTCCATTTGGTGCATCGACTGGGTCGGTTCGCTCCTGGGGTGGCGCATGCCCTGTGGCCGCGCCCGTAGCAGGAGCGGCCGGAGGGTTGCGATTCGCCCCAGAGCAAGAGCCGCCGCTGCGGCTGTGCCTTTCGGCCGGGCGGAGAGGTGCGGACAAAATGATTTCTCCACCCGTACCTCGTGGAGCGTGGCCGTCGGGGCGCTGTTGGTGTTGTACTTCCCCGATGCCTTCTGCTCTTACTTCCACCGCAGGAGAGGTGGTGCCGACGCTGCGTGCGCTGGCCACATCCCCCGCAGCGTCCGTGTCCCCGTGCGTCCTCGTGGCCTCCACGGCGACAGCGGCCGCGTGCAGCGGGGCCTTCGAAGTGGACGGGTGAGCTGTAGCACCGGGCTTCTTCTTGGGCGCCATGAACGATGGAGCTGTCGATGAAGATGACGTGATGCGTATGCTTCTCGGCTTCGCGCAAGCTCTGCCCCCAATCTGGCACGCCAAAGATGTCGTTGGAAATCATGGCCACCTATGGGGCCATCGGCCCCTTTTGGTTCGGCAGGGGGGCTGAGCACATTGCACAAAGAGCGGAGGACCGTAGCGCAGCACGACAGAGATCACACGGGGAGTTTTACCCAGGTTCGGGCCACCGCGAGGTGTAAAACCCTAGTCCTCCTTTAGTGGATTGATTGTGGATTGGGTTGGAAATATAGCGCTCTTGCCTGGCAGGGTTGCCTCGGGGCGAGAGCAGCTATGCGCGTATGAGTGTACAAGGTCCCGAACCCTTTCTCTGGTTGCCACGGCCCTCCTTTTATAGACCAAGCGGTTACCACAGTGGCAAATCAGTCATTGTGTACTGATTAGATAGCAAACATCGCTATCATACCTAACTCTGCAGGCAGAGCAGAGCGCATTAAATGCGTCGCTCAGTGTCACATCATAGCCTTCCCGGCAAGCCATGCCGGGCCGCTCGGCCACCTTTTCGCCTGTCTGCTAGACACGTCTTTGGATGGGTGTCATCTAGAGATGGTTTCCTCTGGAAATGGCTGCCATGTGTCAAATAACTGCCACTTAGTCACTTGGGGGCTTGACACCGCATCGATTGATGACTTGCGTTGCTGTGAGGTGGAGCGGTGAAGCCTTGGCAGGGTAGTTTGCTTTAGTAGTGCCCGACAGTCCTGCCGGGACGGTCTTGAGGCTTGTCTTCGGGGCCACCTCGTCCTCGCCAGGCTCGCCTGCCCGGCAAGGGAGGTTTTTCCTTAGCAGTGTCTTGGTCTTCTTGCCCTGCCCTTTGATTCGTCAAAGAGCCATCTCTCCTAGCTTGATCTGGTCTTGGATGTTGCAACTGTGCTCTTTTAGACCTTTGCACGGTCTGGGCAACAGACCCAGGGTTTGTTGCACCGACAAGAAAAATTCCCAACCCTTTCAAATAAAGACACGAGAACTCCAAATTTCATTTCAAGAAGTTGCAAATCAGCTACAGAAAGCAAGCAAATGAACAGCCACGTCCGGCACCTATACTAGTCTTCTGTCTTCCCGCCAGCGCGGAGCATGGGGCCTCCACTTGGATGTGGGTGGGAGCCCCCGTGAGGCCCAAGGGCGGCACTCAGGAGACTCCGGGGCATTTACAGCCCCACTCATTATTACGTGAGAGTGTCACGGGCGGAGATCTTGAGAGGCGCATGGCCTTGTTCATGGGTAGAACTTTCGGAGGTGCTGGATGTTCCAGGCATTCTGGATGGGGACCCCGTCCTGTGTCTCCAGGCGCGCGGCACCCGGCCTGGAGACACGGGCAATCCTGAATGGGCCCTCCCACATGGGCGAGAGCTTGTGAAGTCCCTCCTTGGAGAGCACCCGCCTCAGGACGAGGTTACCCACCTCGAGGGTCCTGGAGCGGACGCTACGACAGTGATACCGCCGCGGCCCCTGCTGGTACCTCACGGCACGAAGCGAGGCTTGGCGGCGGCCCTCCTCCCCCAGCATGAGGTCCATCCCCCGCGAGGCGTCCTGGCGTGCTTTGTCAAACGCCAAGAACCGCGGGGAGCAATGTTTGACCTCATGAGGGAGGACCGCCTCAGCCCCGTAGACGAGAAAGAACGGGGTCTCGCCCGTGGGCTTGGTCGCGGTGGTGCGGATGGACCACAGCACAGACTGGAGCTCATCGAGCCAGCCCCTGCCGTAGGCCTAGAGTTTCTTCTTGAAGATCCTCGCCTTGAGGCCCCTCAGGACCTCCACAATGGCGCACTCGACTTGGCCGTTGCTCCGTGGGTGTGCCACTGAAGCGTAGCATATCTACGTTCCAAGGTTAGCACAATATGTTTTGAAAAGGTTGCTCGTGAACTGAGACCCATTGTCGATGATGATACGGTTGGGGACCCCGAAGCGGCTCATGAGACCCTTGATGAACTTGACGGTCGAACCAGCTGGGATGGTGTGCACGGGCTCCACCTCCGCCCACTTGGTGAACTTGTTGATGGCGACGTAGAGGTAGCGGTAGCCCCCAGCTGCTCGACGGAATGGTCCCAGGATATCCAGCCCCCATACTGCCAACGGCCATTAGAGCGGGATGGTCTGGAGGCCCTGAGCGGGCTTGTGGATCTGTTTGGCTTGGAATTGGCACTCCTCACAGGACCTCACCAACTCAGTGGCGTCGTTGAGCGCCGAGGGCCAGTAGAACCCGCTGCGAAATGCCTTGCCCACGAGGGTGCGCGACAAAGAGTGATGCCCACAGTCCCCACTATGGATGTCAGCCAGCAGTTCGCACCCCTGCTCCTTGGAGATGCATCGCAGAGAGACATTGTTTGGGCGCCTTCGGTAGAGCTCGCCGTCCTGCAATTAGTAGGCGGTGGCTTGGCGGGCCACGCATTCTGCTTCTTCCTGATTTTCTAGCATGGTGCCCTGGAGTAGGTACGCCTTGAACTCCTCGGTCCAGCACCCCTCCTGAGGTTCGAGGGCCAGAAGCAGGCGGGATTCGGAGGTTGGACCGCAGGCTGGGGCGCCCGAGGCGGGGGCCAGATGCAGTTCCTCCCGGGGCAGCGCCGGGCTCATGGTGGAGGGGGCCGCCGATGGCTCGAAGAGCCTCTCCTCGAAGACGCCAGGCTTCTGAGGGTCGCACTGTGATGCCCTCTTGGCGATGTCGTCCGCCTCCTTGTTCGTGCCGTGTGGGATGTGCTGCAATTCCAAACCCAAGAATTGTTTATCAATTTTGCGTACCTCTTCCAAGTATGCCTCCATGTACTCATCCTTGGGCGTGTACTCCTTGTTGGAGAAGTTGACGAGGAGCTGAGAATCGCCCTTGATGGTGAGGTGCTTGATCCCCAGGCCTGCCGTGGCCTGGAGGCCTGTGATCAGGCCTTCGTATTCCGCGATGTTGTTGGAGACCTTCTCGCCATGATGGAAGCAGAGCTGCACGGCATAGTAGAGCTTGTCCTCAGTAGGCGAGACGAGCACGGCTCCAGCCCCCGCGCCCCGGCGTGCGAATGCGCCGTCAAATTACATGACCCAACCATCAGGCATCTCGTCTCCGGGCACGAGGGAGCGGTTTTCACTAACCCCCCAGTCGGGGGCGTCAGTCCATTCCGCCACAAAGTCAGTGAGGGTCGCGCCCTTGATGACCCCGGTGGTGCTGAACTCTAGCTGGAACGCCTGCAGCTCGATGTTCCATTCAGCAACCCTTCCTGCAGCGTTTGGGCTCCGGAGCACCCTCTCCAGGGGGAATGCGGACACAACCTTGATGGGGTGGCCCTGGAAGTAGTGGCGCGGCTTCCTGGAGGCGACGAGGAGTGTGAGCAGAAGCTTCTGCGGCATAGGGTAGCGCGCGTGTCACGCAACACCGTGCTGACAAAATACACAGGGTGCTCGACAAGAGAGGGGGCACTGATGGCGTCCAGCCCTGCCTGAGGTGTGGGGCCTTCAGGATCCTTGCCCTCTGCCGGGGTGACCAATGCCTCAAGAGCGCCGCCCTGAGGTGGCGATGGTGTGGCTGAACACGGGTACTGTGCCATGCACCTGCGCCCACGTGCTCTTCCCGGACCGCCACGAGTGCCGCGCTCGCCAAGTGGGGTGTGGTGGCTAGGTAAAGCACCAAGGGCTCAAGAGGTCGAGGTGCCACCATCACCGGAGGGCTGGTGAGATACCTCTTGAGGTCTTGGAAGGCCTCCTCGGCCTCCGGAGTCTAGTCGAATGGGCCCTTCTTCTTCATCAACTTGAAAAATGGGAGGGCGCGCTCGCTGAACGGCATGCAGGTGTAACAGTACACCCCGCACGGGGAGAGGAAGGCTGTCTTCTCGACATCTTGCACCGCCATCCTGATCTGATGGTAGCCCGAGAAGGGGTCCAGAAAACACAGCAGGTCGCACTCAGCGGTGGAGTCAACGATCTGGTCGATGCGCGGAAGAGGGAAAGGGTCTTGAGGACAAGCTTTGTTGAGGCTCGTGAAGTCGACGCACATGCGCTCCTTTCCCCCCTTCTTGGGGACGATGACTAGGTTGGCTAGCCAATCCGGGTACCGCACTTCTTGGATGACGCTGGCTTCTTGTAGCTTGCGGACCTCCTGGACGATGAACGATTGCTTCTCCGGGGCTTGCCGCCATGCCTTTTGCTTTACCGGGCGCGCGCCAGGGCACACCATCAAGTGGTGCTCAATCACGTCCCGCGGGACGCCAACCAGGTATGTCGCCTCCCATGCAAACACATCCTTGTTCGCACGGAGGAAACCGACTAGCGCTTCTTCCTGGTCGGGTGGGAAGCCGGCACCTATGGTGAAGGTGAGGCTTTAGCCCTCATCGTCGACCCGCACCTGCTTCGTCTCAGCCCGGTCCTGAGAGAACAAAGGCTTCTTCTTCGCGGGCGCGGCCTCCGGGACCTCCGGAGCACTCTCCGCCCCCGGTCGCGCGGTTGTCGCGGCTTTGAAAGTGAGCTTGAGGGCCAGGAGGGCATCCTTGGTGTCTCCCACCACGGTAAGAATGCCGTTGTTCCCGGCCTTTTGATGACGTTGTAGCCGGGGTGCGTCACCGCCATGAACTTGGCGAGGGCCGGGTACCCGATGATGGCATTGTACGGGAGGCCGATGCAGGTGACGTCGAAGTCGATGAGCTCAGTGCGGTAGTTGCTGCATGTGCCGAAGGTGACGAGGAGGCGAATCTGCCCTATGGGGGTGGTGGAGCCATCGGTCACCCCTGAGAAAGGCTTGGTAGGGAGGAGCTGGTCGTATGGCACCTGGAGCATTCCGAACGTCTCGACGGAGAGAATGTTGAGCCCCGCACCACGATCGATGAGTGTCTTGGTGATGAGGACGTTCCTGATGGTTGGCGTGCACAACAAGGGAAGCACGCCCGCGCCGACCGTGGTCTTGGGGTGGTCCCTGGAGTCGAAGGTGATGTCGGTTTCAGGCGCCAACCGGCGCGCAGGAGCCCCCTGACACAATTGGGCGGCCCCCATCTGCCGGAAGAACTGCTTGACGTGGTGGCCTGAGGTCGACGCATGCGACTCACCGAGGATGGACGCAATGGCGTGGGGCGCCGGTGCCGCGAAGTGCGCGATGAACTGATTGCGAAGATCTTCCCAGGAAGCTACCGACAACTTTGGCAGGCTAAGCATCCAGGAACGCGGCACGCCCATGAGAGCCGTGGGGAGCCAGCTTGCCATGAACTTCTCGTCGCCGCCCGCCGCTTCGATGCTCAACTCGTACAGGTGAAGGAAATCAGCGGGGTTCCCGGCACCGTCGTACTGCGGCGGCAGCTCCGGCCTGAACTTCGGCGGCCACCACACCTGTCGCAGGGAGGGGGAGAAAGCTCGAAGGCCCGTGATGCCCCCGAACACGCCTGGCGACCCGGCGGGCGGAGTAGATCCAGCCACGGAAGCCGCGCAGCGCGGGTGGAGCGCGGCTAATGGAGAAGCGGATCTTCGACACGCCCCTACCTGGCGCGCCAAATGTCGGATTCAGGGCTCCGCAGACCCAAGAAAGGTTCGAACTCTGGGGCATGTGCGAAGAACTCAACCTATCCAGCCAACTAAATGCGCCACCCTACAGCCTTGCTCGAAGAACAGGGAAGAAGATGGACACGGCAGTTTACCCAGGTTTGGGCCACCTTGCTGTGTAAAACCCTACTCCTGCTTTGTGGTGGATTAGCCTCACGAAGGGCTGAGGACGAACTAGTACAGAGGATGAACAAGCTCGCGAGGCTTGCTCTGGTGAGAGTGAGTTGTTCCAGGTCTGATCCCCCTTCCTATGATGGTGGCTAACCTATATATAGCGGCCTCGGTCCTCTTACCCGAAAATAAAGGTGGGAAGGGATTCCACAACGGCCAATTTGAAAGGGGACAAGTAGAACATCTTATCGTGATGAAAGCCGGTCTTCGCCTGCAAAGTTTCTGGCCATGATGCTGCGGTGGGCTCGGCAATGACATCCGTCCTGCCGTCCTGGTGGTCTTAGTCTCGTTGCATGGGAATGGAAACCTTTGGCTGATTCCTCGGGACCCCGCGCCTGCGCTTGCCTCCTTAGCACCAAAGAGGGAACCTGCTGCTCTGCGCCCGCTGGCGCCCGCCTGGCCTTGGTCGTCATGGCTTGCGTCACCTCAACCTCATGAGGTGGGCACCTGCATAGAAATCTCCGCTCCTCAGGAGCCAACCTAAGGAGGCCGCTCCCTCCGGAGGTCTTGATGTCGCCCGCCTAGCGAGGCTTGGCCCCTCGCGAGGGTCTTGTCTTGAAGGTGTTGTAGATGGGTCGTACCAGGCCATTGATGGCGCCACACCATGGGCCGTGGGTAGGCAAGTCTGGGTACCCTGGTTCCCAAAATGCCGACAAGAAGGACGCAAGATGTTTACCCAGGTTCGGGCCGCTGTGAAGCGTAAAACCCTACTCTTACTTTGTATATTGGAAATGTTTGTGCCCAGTTACAAGGAGCGCATGTCCCAGCAAAGTGCTCGAAAGGTGCAGCTACGCGTGCAAATGGACAGGGTTTCGACCTTTGTAAAGGTAGCCATGGGCCTCCTTTTATATACTAAGGGGTCACCATAGTGAAAAAATGGTAAATATACACTGTAAATAGTGGCTATAGTGCCTATGACATAACTCTGCCGAGTTAGGACAATGCATTAATTGCGCTATGAGGTGTCTTGTGGATAGAGCTCCCCGGCAAGGATGGTCTCTCCTTTTGTGCCGTTCACCCATCTACCTCTTATTTCCTTGACACGATCCTAGGACAGGTGTCATTAAAGTTGTATCTTCAGCGATGAGCTGCCAAGTGCCCAGACAAGGCTCACCTAACTACCTGCCCGATCGACACCTATTCGACAAGTGACAACCTGATCGATGAGTTGGAGGAGTGGCAAGGGTAGTGGGATTCTTGCTGGGCTTGAGGCTTGCCGGGCTTGGGACTTGGCGGGTCTTCGCCAGCTCTCCGGCAAGGATCTTGCCGGGTCTGCCAAGCTGGATCTTCTGGGTTCCTGGTCAGAACTTGGATGTCTCCTTTGTATTCTGGTCTTCAGTTTTGTCTTTAGTGATCCTCCATCAAGCCTTGCCGCCGGGAAGGCTACAACTGCCTGTGAATAAGTCTGAGGTATTAAGGACCCAATTCTTAAAACATTGACATGTTCCATCTGGCAAACTTCTTGGGTTCTTTGTGTCTCAATGTGGAATCAAAGCAAATCCTGATAAGATCAAAGCAATTGACCAGACTGAAGCACCCATGCGCGTCAAGGATATGTGACGTCTTGCCGGCTACGTGGCCGCACTAAGCAGGTTCATCTCCAAGTCTGCTGAGCGTGCCCTGCTGTTTTTCAAAATTTTGAAAAAGGTAGGTCCAATGAAATGGACTCTGGAAGTGGAGGTCACGCTGCAAGATATGAAGAAGTACCTCTCCTCTCTGCTAGTACTAGTTGTGCCTTGGCCACAGGAGCCATTGCAACTATATTTGGCAGCAACAAATCAAGTGGTTAGTGATGCATTAGTGGTAGAGAGAGAATCTGACGAAGAAAGAACAGTAGCCACAGAGCCATCAAGCGACAAGCTAGAATCTTCTTCGGCAAGGTCTGGTGCCAACAAGTCAGAATTAGTGCAGGAAAATGATACAGAGAACCAAGTACTGCCGAAGAAGAAGAGGGTGCAGCACCCAGTTTACTTTGTCAGCTCCATTCTCCAGGGGGCTTGGTCAAGGTACTCTGGTATGCAAACATTGCTTTTTGGCCTTCTCATGTCCTTGAGGAAGTTGCGCCACTACTTCCAAGCACATCATATCACCATCGTCACTTGCTTTCCGTTACAGCAAATCTTGAGGAATCCATATGCCACTGGTAGGATAGTGCAGTGGGCGTTGGAGTTGTTAAGCTTTGGACTCAAGTTTGAAAGTACATCAACTATTCAGAGCAGAGCGTTGGCGGAGTTCATTGCAGACTGGACACCAATGCAAGACAAAGAGGTACAAGAGACCTCTCTCCTCGGCAAGGAAACAACACAAGACTGGATCATGTACTTTGACGGTGGTTTTTCGCTGCAAGGTGCCGGTGCCAGAGTACTGCTTGTCGCACCTACCGGAGAGCACCTAAAGTATGTAATTTAGATGCTTTCCTAGGGAGAAAGCTAGAAACAACACTGCTGAGTATGAAGGATTGCTGGCCAGTCCCAGGATCGCAGTGGACCTTGGAATCAGAAAGTTGATCATCAGAGGTGACTCGTAGCTTGTTGTGAAGTAGGTCAAAAAAGATTATCAGAGCCCATTGATGGAAGCTTATGTAGATGAAGTGAGAAAATTGGAAGAGCACTCTGACGGATTGCAAACAGAGCACATTCCTCATGAGGAGAACAGCATTGGTGATGATCTGTCAAATCATGCCGCCCAGAAGCTACCTGTGGAACCAATAACTTTTGTTCTCCATTTGACTCAACCATTTGTCACACCATCAATGCGACAGAACAAGAGAAGAAAGTTGAATTCCAATGAGTACTTTCTGGTAGAGCTCCCAATAGCCGCCAGCAAGAAAGCTGCCGGAGACAACACAAAGCTTGTCGGTGAGCAGCAGGCACCGGCGGGGCCGCAGGCCATGGCCGTTGAGACAAGCGCTCCCGCAGCTAAAGAAATGCCTCTAGTCCTTGTCGTTGAGCCACAAGCTCTGACATGGGCGTAGTAGATCATCCATTTCCTTTAGACAGGAGAAATTCCTGAAGAGCAAGAAGGAGCTGAGAAAGTAGTCCATCGGTCAAGTATGTATCAGTTTGTTGACAACATTCTGCATAGAAAGACACCAAATGGGGTGAAATTGAAGTGCATTTGCCGGGAAGATGGACAAAAGCTGTTGGTAGAGATACATAGAGGCATATGTGGCTCTCACATAGGATCAAGAGCCCTTGTCGGCAAAGCTTTCCGGCAAGGCTTCTATTGGCCCACTGCTCTCCAGGATGCAACTACACTAGTAACCAAGTGTGAAGCATGCCAGTTCCATTCCAAGAATACACATCAACCATCTCATCCCTAAAGACAATCCCTCCCTCCTGGCCCTTCTCGGTCTGGGGGTCGACATCTTGGGCCCCTTTCCCCATGCTACTGGGGGCTTTGATTTCTTGTACGTCACAATCGACAAGTTCGCAAAGTGGCCTGAGGTAGAACTAGTGCGGAAGGTGACAGCATAATCAGCCGTCAAGTTTTTCAAAGGTCTTGTCTGCCATTTTGGAGTACCTAACAGGATCATCACTAACAATGATACACAGTTCATGAGCTGCACCTTCATGAAGTACTGCTAGGACCTTGGAAGCTAGATTTGTTTTGTGTCTCTTGCTCACCCGAGAAGCAACGACCAAGCAGAGAGGGCAAATGCTGAAGTGCTACGTGCGCTCAAGATGAGAACTTTCAACAAGCTGCACAAGTGTGGAAGGCGCTGGATTGATGAGTTGCCGGTGGCTCTTTGGTCACTTAGGACAACGCCAAATCGAGCTACTGGCCAGACACCCTTCTCCCTAGTCTATGGTGCAGTAGTGGTGCTCCCCACAGAAATCATGTACAGGTCACCTCAAGTGCTTGCTTATGATGAAGCCGAGCAAGAGCATCCATGGCAAGATGACAGCACGCTCCTTGAGGAAGATTGTCTTTCGGGCTGTTGTTCATGTTGCACACTACCAGCAAGCTTTGAGCTGCTACCATAGCCGCAAAGTGCACGCCTGAAGCCTTGAGGAAGGTGACCTTGTTCTTCGAAGTATCCAGTCCGTGAAGGCATAAAACAAGTTGATGCTGAAGTGGGAAAGCCCTTATTGGGTAGTGTGAGTCACCAGACCCGGTGCAGTCCGTCTGGAGACCGAAGATGGTACTCTGGTGCAGAACTCATGGAACATTGAGCATCTTCACAAGTTCTATCCATGAGGCGCAGTTGTCGGGCCTCTCAGCAACTCCTTTTGTACAAATTTGTAGGCAAGACATGTAATTCTTTGTACAAAGCCAGGCGAAGACCCTGTGCATAGTGAAATAAAGCTAAGTGTTTCATAACTTTGTCAATTTACATGTTCAATTGTGCATGGCTGCATGTGATGTTGTGTTACATTTTGCCTTGTATGAAATAATAAAAGAGCCATCAAGGTCTCCAGCCTCCTCTTTTCTCTTCTTTCTTTTTCTCAATGGACAGAAGGATTCCTCATGTGCAAGTTTCCCAGGGGGAGTGATGGTGCGGATACCATCAAATGACGTTCAAGTTATCATTTTATGAAAAGAAGTGCAGCAAAGAAAAAGCTAAGTTGAAAAACTTTAAAACAAATTCTTTGTTGTATTTTGCAATTTCTCCTTGAACGATTTTTGGCCTTTGTATGAGAAACCTGCACACTAAGGAACCTTGCTGTGATCAGTCGCGCTCCTACTTGGTGTCGAGTCCTCTCAACAACTTATGTAGTTGCGCTATGACCGTAAAGTGTAACCTTGCTGGCAGCGGCACTTCAAGTAGGATGTTAAGGATCCATTCCTTAGGCACTCGCGGCAAGAGTGTGCACACTAGCATGTTTCCGGCAAGCGTATGGTACAAAAATCATGCAAAGACAGAATAGGTCAAGGAAGATAGCATACATCCATTCATCAGCACAAGATTATGTTACACCAGAAGCCAAATGCAGTTCTAACTTAAGATAAACTTGTCTTTCATAAGGACTTGATTGGTGGCGACATGATGCAAAGGAGATAGTTCTTGAGTTGGCCCTTGGTCCTAGGGATTTCGCTAACCTTGTTGGCAAGAAGCATGACAAGCTCTTCGGCAGCATTGGTCTCTACTCTTTTCGGAAAGCTTTTGAAGGCTTTGGAGATGTCGATGCCAGGATTCTGGCACACCACTTTGATGAGCACCTTGAAGTGGACGTCTCGGAAAAGCCTACGGGAATGGCTGGCAAGATATGCAGCTCGAGTTTCATGGTGTTTCTCCAATGCCTTGACAAGACTTTCAAAGAATAAAGTGAGTCTGGCGCTGGCGGTGTCCCTTTCGTTGGTGGAGAAGCGGTATTCTGGTGAGCCCATGGCAGATAGGTGTGCAGTGAGGTTCTCCGCAATAGCGACAAGACGGTCGGTCCAAAGCTTGTAGGCGCCTTTGAGCTCATTGAAGGTGTTTGCAACACTCTCAAGCAGAGCCTTCTCGTGTTGAAGGTCCTTTAACAAGGTCCTCTCTCACTCTTTGGCACCTTCAAGAGACCTTTCAAAGGTGGTCAGCTTTAGCTTGTGGTCATCGATGACGTCCTTGGCCTTGGTGAGTTCTTGGTTCTTGGTGGATATTCAGGTTTGCAATTCTGCCAAGGTGTGAGCTGTCTTCTCTATGTCTGCTTTTAGCACCAAGACTTCCTTGCCATTGGTGGCAAGATCTACTTCAAGCTTCTTTACCTTGCCCTCCAATTCAATCATGGTGGCCTCTGCAACCTCAGCGACATTGACGGCCTCCTGGATCTTGCCGGCATGATCTGCAGCTTGAGCCTCAATCACCTCTTTGTGCTTTGCTTAAGCTCCTGGGATTGTTGTGCAAGAAGGGCTTGGATCTCTTCATCCTTGCCGCCAAGTTCACGAGTGGCAAGCTCTTCCTCATGAGCATCAAGGATTATCTTGCGCTCATTCAATTTGGCATCGGTTACCGCTATCCTCTGCATGGCCTCTTCTTTTGCCTTGTTGGCTTCGACCTTTTCCAAGATAAATTTCTCCCACTCAATGGCGAGCTCCCTTTGGCGGTCCTTCAAATCTTGGAGGCACTCCTAATACCAGATCTGCATCTATTCCTCACGCTTCTGGAACTCTTCTTTTGCCTTGCCGCTAACAGCCACCTTGGAGTCCAAGCTCTCAGTTCGGTTGCGGTAGTGTGCTTGGACTTTCTTGAAGTTATCACCCATGGCCTTAAGGAGCTGTTGTTCTTTGGATCCACTACTGCTGGCGCGTGGTTCATCAATAACTTCAAGCGCTTGGATCCACTACTGTTGCGGCAGTGATGGCCTTGTCGTTAAAACATCTCTTTCAACGGGCGCTCCATCGCTTGATGTACCAGGAATGCTGACGGATGGAGGCGCTTCAGATGTCGAAGGGTGATCGTCAATAGCAGCCTTGCTGGTAACAATCACCATCATGGCCGAGCCAACGCTTGGCGCTGTGATATGTCTCCAGCGTATCTATAATTTATGAAGTGTTCATGCCATGTTTACAGCAATTTTATATGGTTTCGGTATGATTTGAATGGAACTAACCTGGACTGACACTGTTTTCAGCAGAATTACTGTGGTGTTGTTTTTTGTGCAGAAATAAAAGTTCTCAGAATGGGCTGAAAATTTACGGTGAGTTTTTGTGGACCAAAAGAGAACCTCGAAGCTTCAAGGAAGGACCAAAAGCCTCACAAGTAAGAGACAATCCTGGCCCCCAGGGCACGCTGGGCAAGCTTGTCGCTCCCTTGTGGGCCCTCCTGATGTGAAACCAACACAAAAAATTCCTATAAATACCAAAAACCCCAGAAAGAAACCAAGAAATTCTGCTCTGCTGCCACAAGCCTCTGTACCGAAGCAATCTCATCTGTAACACTGTTCTGGCACCCTGCCAGAGCAGAAAATCACCACTGGAGGCCATCTTCATCATCCAGGCGGCGACCATGATGAGGAGGGAGTAGTTCACCCTCGAGGCTAAGGGTATGTACCAGTAGCTTTGTGTTTGATCTCTCTCTCTCTCTCTCTCTCTCTCTCTTGTGTTCTTGATTTGGCACGATCTTGATGTACCGCGAGCTTTGTTAATATAGTTGGATCATATGGTGTTCTTCCCTCTCTATCTGGTTGTGATGAATTGAGTTTTTACCTTTGAGGTTTCACTGTTATCGGATTGAATACTTTTTGGATTTGAGAACAATTCATGTAAGTCTTGTGTGGATGCCCATGGTGACAATAGGGTGTTCTATTGATTTACTTGATAAATATTTTGGTATTCAACTTGCGGATATCGTGACATTGGGGTAATCTATGCATAGGGGTTGGTACATGTTTTCGTCCTACTTTCTCCGGTAGAAACCGTGGGGCACTCTTTGAAGTTCTTTGTGTTGGATTGAATATTATGAATCTGAGATTGTTTGATGCACATCGAATAATCAACTCACGTATACTTATGGTGACATTGGAGTATCTAGGTGACATTAGAGTTGGTTGATGCGTATGATATGGTGTTATTTTAGTACGAACTCTAGGGCTGTTTCTGACACTTATAGGAATAGCTCAATAGATTGATCGGAAAAAGATAAATTTGAGGTGGTTTCGTACCCTACAACAATTTCATCTTATGTTATCCGCTAGTAAGAACTTTTTGGAGTGATTCTTTGTCGCGCGTTGAGGGATTGTCATATGATTCAATTACATTAGCACTTTGAGAGATCGCACTAGTGAAAGTATGAACCCTGGGCCTTGTTTCTAAGCATTGCAATACCATTTGTGTTCCGTTTTATCACTTGCTACCTTGCTGTTTTTATATTTTCAGATTACAAAAACCTATATCTACTATCCATACTACACTTGTATCACCATCTCTTCGCCGAACTAGTGCACCTATACAATTTGCCATTGTATTGGGGACACAAGAGATTTCTTGTATTTGATTGCAGGGTTGTTTGAGAGAGACCATCTTCATCCTACACCTCCCATGGATTAATAAACTAGGTCATCCACTTGAGGGAAAATTGCTACTGTCCTACAAAACTTTGCACTTGGAGGCCCAACACGAGTCTACAAGAATAAGTTTTGTAGTAGTCATCAAGCTCTTTTCTGGCGCCGTTGCCGGGGAGGTGAGTGCTTGAAGGTATAACTTTAGATCGTGCAATTGAGTTTTTTAGTTTCTTATTTATTCACTAGTTTGGATTATAAAAGAAAATTACAAAAAAATGGAATTGAGGTTGCCTCACATACTTCATCTCTATAATGTCTTTCTTGAAAATGATGGTTCGGAAAATTGTGCTCAATTGTTACAACAAGAATTCAATAAAATGTTTGGCATAAAATCCTTGAGTGATATGCATGATTGCAATGTTGTTAGTATCAATTCTTTGAATATCCATGATGCTAATGATATGCAAAGCCATAAGCTTGGGGATGCTATGTTTGATGAAGATGATATTTTTAGTCCCCCAAGTTTTGATGTGTAAATTTGTTATGATGATTGCATGCCTCCTATTTATGATGATTGCAATATTTATGAAAGTGGGTTTGGAAGAGTTTCAATTCTAGGTAGTAATGATCCCACTATTTTGGAGGGTGTTGAATCTTATTGTTATAATTATGAAAGTGGATTTGGAGAGTCATGACTTTTATTTAGTTATGAATCCACTATTTTGGTAGAGGTTTCAATTGATTATGACAACAAAGTTGCTATCTATAATGATTATGGTAATGACATGTATTATAAAGAATAATGATAACCATGAAACTTGTCATCGTGATTTTAATATTCAATTTGGTTATGCCAATCAAGTATCTCATGATAGCTATTTTGTTGAGTTTGCTCCCACTATTATTGATGAGAAGAAATTTGCTTATGCGGAGAGTAATAAAAATTATATGCTTATGTATCATAGAAAGAATTCTTTATGTGACAGTTATATTGTTGAATTCATTTTACATGCTACTAAAAATTATTTTGAGAGAGGAACATATGCTTTTACATATCTCACACATATCAAGTTTCCTCTCTATGTGTTGAAAGTTTTGAAGTATTGCTTGCTTTGCCTTCCTATGCTAGTTGATTCAGTCTTGTTTGCTCACAAAATCCCTATGCATAGGAAGTGTGTTAGGCTTAAATGTGCTTGTCATAGGCTTCATGATGCTCCCGTTATGTTTCAATTCTTTACTTTTTACGTGAGCATCATTAAAATGATCATGCCTAGCTAAAAGGCATTAAAAAAGTGCTTGTTGAGAGACAACCCAATACTTATACCTACTATTTTTGTGTTTTCACATGATTAGACTACTGTAGTAATCATGTTTTATATCTTTTGTTTCAATAAAGTACCAAGTAAAGCCTTTGGGATAGTGCGGATGATAGTTGATTTAATTCTATGCAAAAACTGGAACTTTTGCACGTAGTATCAGAATTGTTTGAAATCACTGGAGCATCAAAAAATTCTGAATTTTTTACACATGGTTGATATACAATTTTTCTACGTTGTCCTAAGTTTTTAGAATTTTTGGAGTTACATAATTATGGTTGTTGTTCAGATCATTACAGAATGTTTTGTTTTTGACAGATTCTGTTTTCAATGCATAGTTTGCTTGTTTTATTGTTTCTATGGCTTATATTGGTTAAAATAAATTGTATAAATGACAGGGTACAGTATACATTGTTTGGGAACAATTATGAATCTTGTCTTGATAGTACCAAAGTGAATGATTTGCTCTTTATCATACTAACCTATCTCAAGAAGTTCCGTTAAGTTTTGTGTGATTGAAGTTTCAAGTTTTGGGGGAGATATCGATATGAGGAGAATAAGGAGTGGCAAGACCCTAAGCTTTGGTATGCCCAAGGCACCCCAAGGTAATATTCAACGAAGGCTAACGCAACTAAGCTTGGGGATGCCCTAGAAGGCATCCCCTCTTTTGTCTTCAACATTATCGGTAACCTCATTCGGAGCTATATTTTTATTCGTGACATGATATGTGTTTTGCTTGGAGAGTCATTTTCTTTTGTTGAGGTTTGCTTGAAGTTACTTAGAATGATGTTTTGCATCTTTTATTTAATTAAAAGGGTCAAGTTTACCATGCTTATTGTGCAAGTATATGAGCTGCTGTTTGAAAACAGGAAGTTTTCTAATATTGTCTGAATTCTTCAGAAAAGTCAGAACGTGATAAAATCTTGAAATTTTTATACAGTAAGATATAACAAATATTCTATAGTGTGGTAATTTTTCAGAATTTTCTGAGTTAAATAAGTATGAATCTTCTTACATCCTTTACAGACTATTCTGTTTAGACAGATTGCTGTTATGTTTGCATTGTTTGCATATGTTTGCTTGTTTAATGATTCTATTTGAAGATAGGAGTACTAAATATGGAGAGGCATTTAGTATGAAATGTTTAATAATAATTTTACTGATTTGTTACAGTACAGAATGATAAGGTTTTGCATTGATTTATACTAACTTATCTCATGAGTTCTTGTTGAGTTTTGTGTGGATGAAGTTATTAAGATTTAGGGAAACCATGATATGAGAGGAATTAAGGAGACAAAAAAACTCAAGGTTGGGGATGCCCAAGGCATCCCAAGTTCATATTCCAAGAAGTATCAAGCATCTAAGCTTGGGTATGCCCCGGTAGGCATCCCACCTTTCTTCTTCAAGAACTATCGGTTAGTTTTGGTTGAGCCTAAGTTTTTGCTTCTTGAGATGATATGTGCTATTATTGGAGTGCCCTTTTATATTTGTTTTCTCTTTAAATAAAATACTTAGATCTGAAATTTTTTAAATGAGAGAGAGAGTCCTCACATAGCTACTTAATTATTCAACTACTCACTAATCTTCACTTATATCTTTTGGAGTAGTTTGTCATTTACTTAAGTTCTTCACTTATATCCTAAGAGTAAATTGTTGAATGAATTGAATATCATAAAGTTGAAATTATATATGGTTCATATGCTTGTATCGTGCCTAGTAGTAGTTTCACATTGGGTTTAGAAAGTAAAATTTACTGAAGTTTGACAATCACAATATTAGTCATACAAGAAATTCATGAAGGATAGTATATGGAAGAGAACTTTCACATACAAATATATTATCTTGGACATCTTTTATGATTGTGAATGCCCATTAATTATTTTCAAACTTGAGAAAATTAGTTGAAGTTGGACAAGGAAGACAACGTAATGAGTTATGTTTGCGTATATTTGAATCAAAGTTATATTGTTATGGATCCTCCAATATGTGGTGCTAGTTTAGAATCTTTTTGCTAGCCAAAATCTTTGTACTAAGACAGAATACTGCTTGTGCGTCAAATCCTTGAGCCAAACTTCTTCCATGAGTGTCCATGATACCTACCAATATACGGTATTACTCTGTAGTTCCAAGTAAATTTGCATGTGCCACCTCCAATCATTCAAATAAGCATTTGTTTTGTGCTCATACCGCTCGTGGAGCGGAAGGGGGTGGTGAGTATCTTCCATGCTAAGCAGGTTATTCTCATGATGGGTGTTTATTCACTTGTCATTGCATGAGAGAGGCTGGTAATTGGGATGCCCTTTCCCATGATCAAAATGAAAAATAATGAAACAAACTCCCCCGGAAAGTTGATTGTATGGAGGGCACCCGAGGATTCGGCTAGCCATGGCTTGTGTTTGAATGGTTGAGAGGGAGTAAACTTTACCTTTCCGATTGGGAACCACCTATAATGTGTTTAGCATGGAAGATATTGATAACTCTTGGTCGTGACATTGACAGGAAAGGCATGCCTCTCAAAATGTATTCATCTCTGTTTTAAGCAATGAACTCTGGCACCTCTACAAATCCATGCTTCCCTCTGCGAAGGGCTTATCTTTTACTTTTTCTGTTAATTTTTTTTGTTGAGTCAATTTCTTATTCCAACCTATTCTTTAGTTGGCAAGCATCATGTGGTGGGGAAAGATCCAGGCACATACGGCCAAATATATTTGATCTTGATTTATTATTGTTGACAATTATCTCTATGATAAATAAGTTGGGAGGCGAAACATTTAAGCCCCTATCTTTCTCTGTGTTCGATGGATGCTATTTGTTCTGAAAATATCTTTGAGTACTAGCAATCATAGAAGACTATATGATAATTGAGTATGTGGAGCTCTTACTTGGACTTTGTTCAAAATAAGTTGAATTGCAGTTGTTTGGTGATTAAGAACATAGGTTGTTAAGTTTCAAAAGAATGCATTGTTTGAACCATAACATGTGAATTTATTGCTACTTGATCATGAGAAGTTTTATGATATATAATGATGCTAGAAAAAGTGTTTGGACCTATCATCGATCAAACTTGTGCACTATGCTAGCATTCACACTTCATAAATTATTTCTTTTATCATTTACCTACTCAAGGACAAGCAGGAATTAAGCTTGGGGATGCTGATGCATCTCCAAAGTATCTATAATTTATGAAGTATTCATTCCATGTTTACAGCAATTTTATATGGTTTTGGTAAGATTTGAAATGGAACTAACCCAGACTGGCGCTGTTTTCAGCAGAACTATCGTGGTGTTGTTTTTTGTGCAGAAATAGAAGTACTCGGAATGGGCTAAAAATTTATGGTGATTTTTTGTGGACCAAAAGAGACCCCCAAAGCTTCTAGGAAGGACCAGAAGCCTCACAAGGAAGCGACAAACCTGGGGGCGTGCCCTCCCCCCGAGGGTGCATCGGGCAGGCTTGTCGCTCCCTCGTTTGCCTCCTGGCCTGAAACCAACGCCAAAAATTCCTATAAATACAAAAAACCATAGAAAGAAACCAAGAACTTATGATCCATCACCGCAAGCCTCTCTACTGAAGCAATCTCATATATAGCCCTGTTCCGGCACCCTGCCGGAGTGGGGAATCATCACCGGAGGCCATCTTCATCATCCTGGTGGACACCATGATGAGGAGGGAGTAGTTCACGCTCGGGGCTGAGGGTATGTACTAGTAGTTATGCGTTTGATCTCTCTCTCTCGTATTCTTGATTTGGCACGATCTGGATGTATCGCGAGCTTTCTTAATATAGTTGGATCATATGGTGTTCTTCCCTCTCTATCTTGTTGTGATGAATTCAGTTTTTACCTTTGAGGTTTCACTATTATCGGATTAAATACTTTTTGGATTTGAGAACATTTGATGTATGTCTTGCATGAAGATGCCCGTGGTGACAATGGGGTGTTCTATTGATTCACTTGATATATATTTTGGTATTCGATTTGCAGATTAATTACCGTGACATTGGGGTAATATATGCATAGGGGTTGATACATGTTTTCGTCCTACTTTCTCCGGTAGAAACCTTGGGACACTATTTGAAGTTCTTTGTGTTGGATTGAATATTAGGAGTCGGAGATTGTTTGATGCACATCGAATAATCAACTCACAGATACTTGTGGTGACATTAGAGAGTCTAGGTGACATTAGAGTTGGTTGATGCATATCATATGCTGTAATTTTAGTACAAACTCTAGGGCTGTTTGTGACACTTATAGGAATAGCTCAATAGATTGATTAGAAAAGATAACTTTGAGGTGGTTTCGTACCCTACAACAATTTCATCTAATGTTCTCCGCTAGATAAGAACTTTGGAGTTATTCTTTGTCAGACGTTGAGGGATTGTTATATGATTCAATTATGTTAGCACTGTTTAGAGATTGCACTAGTGAAAGTATGAACCCTATGCCTTGTTTCTAAGCATTGCAATACCGTTTGTACTCCATTTTATCACTTGCTACCTTGCTAGTTTTATATTTTTTGATTACAAAAACCTATATCTACTATCCATACTACACTTGTATCGCTATCTCTTCGCCTAACTAGTGCACCTATGCAATTTTCCTTTGTATTGGGTGTGTTGGGGACAGAAGAGATTTCTTATATTTGATTGAAAGGTTGTTTGAGAGAGACTATCTTCATCCTACACCTCCCACAGATTGATTAACCTTAGGTCATCCACTTGAGGGAAAATCGCTACTATGATACAAAACTCTGCGCTTGGAGGCCCAACACGAGTCTACAAGATTAAGTTATGTAGTAGACATCACCCTCCCGATACAGAAATGTTGTCAGTGGCCTTCACACTCTTGTTGCTTCCCTCCTCATCAGTATTCTTGGTGGCCTCTTCATAGGCAACCTTGGTGGCTTCTTCATCAGCAATCCTGATGGCTTCGTAGGCAGCAATCTTTCTAGCTTCATCAGTAGTGTCCTTTGCGATCCCCTCAATGGTGGTGTCTGCATCCATATCATCAGTTGAGGGTGGATCTGAGAAGGATGTGGAAGGAAGGAAATCAAATTTAGATCTTGTTAAAGAAAACAAAAATGACTAAGGAAGGAGACTGCTTGACGGAAAAAAGGCTTACCATATTGTGTGTGTTGAGGAGGAACAATTTCTTCTCCGACAACCTCGGTTGTCGTCGCCTTGCCAGCAATTCCACTTGCCGGCGCATCATCAGTGCGAATGAGCTTGTCGATGGAGGTCCTTGCTAGAGAGTCAATTTCCACCACAATGGTTGACGGAGGCGTCACGACAGGATCTGCCTCTAGGCGTTCTTCTTCCTCATGGCGCTCTTCTCCTGCTCCCTTGCCGATGTCAGAGATGACAACTTCAACGGCCTCACACTGTGGGCTACTCTTGGGGCTGCGCCGAGCGCTGCTGACCACAAATTCATCGTCTGGTGCCGTGCTTGTTGTTGGTTACACCCCTGCTGTGGTTCTCGCCTTCTTCTCGCCATCCTTTGCACCAAAGGTTGCTTGTCGCTATTATAAAAAGTCAAGACGGAACAAGTAAGATGAACAAAACAAGAAATCAAAAATTGACCGAGGTAGACAAGAATTACTCTTGTTCCTCCTCGGGGTCACTGAGAACAGAGAAATCATATTCGCCTCCAAGTCCAATACCAGACGTAAAGTGGGAGTCCTTGCGCGCTTGGTTACCGCGGGAACAGCTGGTCAAGATGATCCAGCTACTCCAGTCATTCACGCAGCTGTTCTCCTTGATGAGGAGTGGCGCGTTTGCTGCTGAGAACTTTGGCATCGAGCTCCTTGCACCTGCGCAGCCTTGCCGTTGGCCTCCTTGTCGATAACCCCGTCACCTAAGGATGGAGGATGTACTGCCTCTCCACAGACGGCTCGCCGGAGGACGCGATCCTTTCTTGCTGGAGGGACTGGGGCTGCCTGTGCACTTGCTCTCCTGTGCCTTTGTCCCCCTGCTCTCCAACGGGCTCTTGAAAGTGCAACTAATCCCCGGATGGTTTTGGTAATTCATGACGACATATATGTATTTGAACTAATGTCCATTCAAGATAAATATTTCAAGATGTTCAATGATTGGCATGGCATGACATAGATGTGTGGACCCCTCAAAATGCTAAGGCAAGGATTAGCAAAAGCTCAAGACTCTTCATCTTTGTTTAAGTGTCCAAGATCACATTGAGTCCACGGAAAGCCAATACTATTAAAGGGATGGGGTGTTGCATAATGGTCTACTTGCTCAAGTGCTTAGTGATATTGCTCCAAACGCTCAACACACTTTCTCTATCCGAATATGCGAAACCCCTAAACTCTAACTTAGCCCCACCGATATCTTCCATCTGGAGCCACCGAGTTCATCTTGACATAGCCACTGCCAAAAACCCTAACATTTCGGTCACACCAATACGGATCTCGGTCTCACCGAATGGCCTTGCCAACTCTCTGTTACTTGTTGCAATTATTTGGTCTCACCAAGAATTGCAATCGGTCTCACCGAGATGGCTTGCCAACTCTTTGTTGCCTTATTTCTCACTTCGGTCTCACTGAGTTGATGCAATCGGTGCCACCGAGATGAGTTTTTCCCTAAGCCCTAGCACATCGGTCTCACCGAGTTGTTCCAGTCGTTCCCATCGAGATTCCGAACGTTCATATTTTTGAATAGATCAGTGCGACCGAGTTTCCTAATCAGTGCCACCGAGATGAGTCAAAATGTGTCTAACATTTTGGATTTTGTGTGGAAGCTATATATAACCCTCCATCCCGCTCTTCTCATTAAGGAGAGCCATCTGAATGTGCCTACACTTCCACCATTCATTTTGTGAGAGAGAACCACCTACTCATGTGTTGATATCAAGAGATTCCATTCCAACCATTTGAACCTTTATTCTAGCCTTCCCAAGTTGCTTCCACTCAAACCCTTCTTCCACCATAGCCAAATCTATGAGAGAGAGTTTAGTGTTGGGAGACTATCATTTGAAGCACAAGAGCAAGGATTTCATCATCAACACACCATCTATTACCTTTTGGAGAGTGGTGTCTCCTAGATTGGTTAGGTGTCCCTTGGGAGCCTCCGTCGTGATTTGGAGTTGAATCAAGAAGTTTTAAGGGCAAGGAGATCGCCTACTTCATGAAGATATACCTGAGTGAGGCTAGTCCTTCATGGGCGATGGCCCTGGTGGGATAGACAAGTTGCTTCTTCATGGACCCTTCGTGGGTGGAGCCCTTCGTGACTCGTGCAGCGTGTTACCCTTCATGGGTTGAAGTCTCCATCAACGTGGATGTACGATAGCACCACCTATCGGAACCACGCCAAAAATCTCCGTGTCTCCATTGTGTTTGCCTTCTCCAAACCCTTCCCTTTACCTTCATATGCAATATTTTACATTCCGCCACTATACTCTTAGAATTTCATGTGTAGGTTGATTGCTTGACTTGTGATAATTGCTAAAATCTTCCCACAACTAAAATTGGGAAAAGGAGAGATTTTTATTTGGTCAAGTAGTCTAATCACCCTGCCCCCTCTAGACATAATTTCGATTCTACAAGTAGTATCAGACTTTGGTCTCCATTAGCCTTGATTTCCATAGCTTTGGTGATCATAGCCTTGGTTTCACAACCTAGGAGAGTAGGCGTCTAGCGAGGGTAACTATCACCATAGAGGTCCTATTTTGATGGTACAAATTTTGCTAGTTGGAAGCATAAGATGAAAATGCATATTCTTGGTCATAACCCCGCCATTTGGGATGTTGTGCGTATTGGCTTGCAAGGTGAATTCTTTGAAGATGGTAAAGAACCGTATCGTGAAGCAACCGCGGAAGAATTGAAGATGCTACAATACAATGCTCAAGCTTGTTATATGCTCTTCAATGATTGGTGCCCCGAAGAATTCAACAAAATCAGTTGCCTTGAGAATGCAGGAAATTTGGGATACTTGGTTGATATGCACAAAGGTCCGAGTCCGTCAAAATCCAAGTTGGATGTGCTTCAAAGTCAACATTGACAAGTTCAAGATGAAGGATGGTGAAGGAGTCGTCGAAATGTACTCTAGGCTTGCCTCATCACAAATAGATTGCCGCTTAGGAAGTGAAGAGATGACTTACAAATTCATCATCAAGAAGGTCCTTAGAGCCTTGGAAGGAAAATATGATATCGCGTGCACATTGATCCAAATGATGCCCAATACAAAGATCTCAAGCCACAGAAGTCATTGGTAATTGTTGCTCATAGATGTCACTCAAGGATAAGGAAGAGCTCCACAACAAGTCAAGTGGTGCTTACAGAGCTTCAAGTGATGCTCCTACAACATCAAGTGAAACAAGTCTCCAATGAAGAATTGAGCTTAATGGTGAAGAACTTCAACAAATTCTACCAAGGAAAATTAAAAAAAAAGGAAAAGTCAAAAAAAAAAACGAGGAAAAGAAGCTCCAAGCCAAGGTCCTACAATGACAAAAGATCTTCTAGCCGTGATGATAATCGCAACAATTGCGGAAGACTCGAACACTACTCCAATGAGTGTACGGCTCCCTACAAGAAAAGAGAAGACTCACCAAAAAGGAGAAGTAGAAGAGATGAGTCACCTCCAAGAGAGAGAAGGAGTAGAGATGATCCTTATGAACGAAGACCCTCTCGAAGAAGCAAGGATTCGGAAAGGAAAGACAAGTCATCAAAGAGGTACACAAGATGAAGACATCAAGCTCATGTTGGTGAATGGGTTTCTGGTTCTGACTCCGATAACTACTCCGAGAGAAGCTATCACTCCGACTCCGAATATACTCAAGATGAAGGTGTTGCCGGTCTTGCACTAGTGTCATCCAACTCCCACGACATATTTGATTCACCAAATGAAGCAATTGGAAGATGCTTCATGGATAAAGGCCCCAAGGTATCACATCCCGAGTATCTTGATTTTGATAGTGATGAAGATGATTTGCTAGGTGATGATGATTTACTTGTTGACAAAACTAGTGATGAAAAGTATAATGAACTTGCTAGTAATCATGCTAATCAAGATGAAACGAATGACAATGATAAGAAGGAGATTGAGCGTCTAACTAAAGAATTAAACACTCTTAAGTTAGATCATGAAACAACTCAAGAGGATCATAGACAGCTCCTAAGAACTCATGAGAAGCTACACTTCGAGAAGCTAAATTTAGAGCAAGAGCATGAGTTTCTAAAAGCTATCAATGATGATCTTCGAAAGAAGAGTTCTTCTTACATTGCCAAATGTCTCCTCTTGTCACTTACATGCCACAAGTAAAATCTAGTAACAAGAGCAAGAAAGATTCTTCTTTTAGTACTAACAATAACCATGCTAAATCTAATATTGTTGCTTCTAGTAGTTCTCTTGATTCCACTAATGATCCTCTTAGCCAAGTTACACTTGAGCAAGAAAATAGCTTATTGAAGGGAATTATTGAGAAAGGTGTTTACAAGAGCCTTGCCGGGAGTAAGAAATTTGAGGAAATTGTACGCAAGCAAGGAAGACACCAAAATAATCAAGGTGTTGGTTTTGAACGAAAGTTCAATGACAATGGAGTTGAATGGGAAGAAGATCAATACCCCAAGACAAAGTTTGTTCCTTAACAAGAGAAGTATGACCCCACTTCTTTTAAGGGAACACAAGCTCAAGATGATCTTCCACCACAAGACTACTAGCTAAATGGCAAGGACAAGCTTCAAGAAGAGATTGACTCATTTGAAGAAGCTCCTAAGGCCATGGTCAAGTGTGTTCCCAAGACTACGTCAAGCTCTATTTCATCAAGATCAACTACAATTCCAAGGATTCCCATCAAGTTGATGTGGGTCCCAAAGAAGAAGAACTAGAGTGTTCTTGAGGGTGACTCCGCTAACATACTTCACTCATATTCATTTTTGCTAGGACTTGTGCAATCAACTTTCATATCGTGCACTAGTTCATGGAGTCATAAACCCTCTTGTTGGTAAGACAAGGGACAAGGTAACCTAATGCTTTCATGGACATCATCATATGTGAAATTCACTCTATGTCTATGGATATCCTTATATGTTCCTAGTGGAACTAACCCATGTAAGTATTGAAAGTGCAACACTCCAAAGGATTACTCCAAATGATCTACATCAACAATGAGCATCCACATCTTCACTATCTACATGAAGTCATCATCGACAAAACCCAAGGCTAGTTCATCCCTCTTTGGGGGGATATCACATCTAGGCGGAGCTTTGCTCTAAAAATTGAGCTAAAGCAACTCTAATGGTGTAAACACATTAATGCTTTAGGTAAAAGTGGTAACCCCACTTGTGCTTAAATTATGAGTATGACCTATGATCAAATGTTCTCATTTGACTCCTAAGCCAATATACTCATATATAGATGACTTAGTCATCGCCAATTGCTTGATAGATGCTAGAATTGGTTGTGCATGCTTTGACACATATTTCATTTGCTATTTTATTGTGTGAGCATGTTGGTTGCATATTTTCTCCATTCGAGGACATCCATTTGTTGTTTTGGTTGTGTTAATTTTTATTGGCCAAGTGGATGTACTAGAATGCCTAAGACCTCCTCTAGCTATCTATGCTCTTATGGTCTCAAATTCTTTTCATGCTTTATCACAAAAAATGAACAAGTTCTTTTCGGACCCTCCGGGTGAGGAGCACTTGGAGCCACCGATCCGACAAGGGCTGCCTTCCAAAACCTTCTTCGTGCATTTCAGTCAGACCAACCCACTCAAACTCGGTCGAACCGAAGTCATAAAGACTAATTTAGGTTTTCATCTCGTTGCTACCGATTAGACCAACTCGGTCACACCGATTTGCTGTAACTGCACGCAGTTGCACATCTCGGTGCCACCGACAACATACATATATATATATATATATATATCCAGCAGCCGTACGGTAGAAAAATCACTTCAAACGTCTCGTGCCTACACCCCGTTGCTGCCGCCCCCTTGGTCTTCGGATCATCGCCGTCGTCTCGTGTGCGCCTTCTCTTTAGGAATCCGCTGGCCATCAATGGCAATCTGCCCCGCGTTGCCGCGCCGTAGAGGATCTTCATCGGGTTAGGGTGAGATTGGATCTCCTCATGCCTCTTTTTATCCGAATAAACACAGGACAATGCCATGTATCTTGACATGATTGCAATACATCTATCCACTGATAAATTCGTTAGAATAAATTCACAAAAAATTTAGGGTTAGGTTTCCCCCGAACGCATGTCGGACCACCGAATAGGAATTTTTGGTCCACCGATTTGGCCCTAGCCATTGCACAGTAACACTCGGTTCCACTGAAATGTACTGATCATGTATTGAAAGTAAAGTTTCAGTGAAACCCTAGCATCTCAGCCACCAACAACGTCTCGGTCCAACCGAAACTATGTGTTTAGTATCTGTAGCAGCTTCGGTGTCATCGAAATGACCAAATCGGTAGCTCCGAAATGCATTCTGTGAAAACCTAAAACTAAAGTTTGAACTCAATTTTTTTTAAAACTATCTACTTTTTGTGATAACTCATCTAGCCTGCCTATACCAATCTATTAACAGGGTGAGATTGCAAGATGTCAAGTGCCAGTGACAGTCAAAATCAGTCAGAGCAGAATGTTGATCTAAGTGAGGGCTATAGTCCCAATGAGAGTTACTATGAGGGAGAGGAGTCTCCAGATTTGCCAAAGGCTACCACCAGGACAAGAAGAAGAAGAAAACCTCAGACAATGATGATGGACTTTGTGGCCAGTGAGCCACCTCAAAGAAGAAGATAGTTCTGAGGAAAGAATATGGTACTTCTGCTATTACTAGCCAAGTCTAAGGAGGACTGCTGTAAGGGAGGTCCCAATGTCAAAGGCACGCAAGTCCTTAGCTCCACAAGAGACAATGACTTTTAACTTGAGGAGCCAAGTGGTGCAGAAGGTGATGCCACACCAAGAAAAAGAGGGTAAGGAAGACTATGGCTAGAGTGATTGGCAGATCCTCCACGATGGTTGATGAGGAGGAGGTGGAGGAGGAAGAACCAGAAGCTGAAGCACCTCCTAACAAGGCACAAAAACTCATGTCTGATGCCATGAAGCCAGATACTCCCTCCGAACCCAAGTCCAAGGCCAAGGTTTCAGCTCCCAAGAGGTCTACAAGAAACATTCCAGCCGGTGAGAAGAACAAGGCCCCAGTGCTTGAGGTTGAGGAAGATGATGAGCCACTAGTGCTCAGGAAGCTCAATCCCAAGATCCCAGATCATGATAATGCTCACCCTGTTGCAGAAAATATGATGCTCGGGAAGGATAAGGGATTGAGAGAGTGGAGGAAAGTTGATCCCTATTCTGCCAGGAGGAGGACATCTTATGATTACCGCTTTCACACCAGAGAACAGCAAGATTTCTATGAGACAGTATTGCTTGATAAGAAGCCCATTGTCAGTGACATGAAGTGGGTGGACTGTAAATACATTGATGCCAATGAAGATTATTTCCCCCACATTCATGAGAGCTTTAGGCTGCAGGTGTTGACAAGTTTGTTGGTCAAAAACTCACCAAGTGGAACAATGAGATGATCATGCAATTCTATTCCACGACACACTTCTATCCAGATGGGAAGATTGCATGGATGACTGAGGGACACAAGTACCAGTCAACCATCTCTGAGTGGGCTGCACTCCTTGGTGCTCCAAAGGAAGAGGTAAATTATGTTGATGTATATGGGAAGCCCAGGATGGACCACAACACAATGGCAAACATGTACAAGGAAATTCCTCCAAAGGATGTTGAGGGTCACAAGCTTGGGTTAGTCAAGCATTTGCTAGCTGGGTTGGCCACAACCAACACTATCTTGAGGCATACTCTCTTTCCCAAGTATGAGATGACAAGATGATATGTGGCCACTCCATCAACTTTCTCCATTTGTTTGATAACCCCCAGAAGTAGAAGGTTATGAGTTTGATTATGAGACGGTCAAGAGGACAGCTGCTGACCAGAAGATATCCTGTGGATATGCTCCACACATCCAGATGCTGATCAACTCCAAAGTTGGAACGAGCACATATCTACTAGACCGTGAGAATCTCCCTCTTCAGCCAGAGTTCGAGGATAATGTGGTGGTGATTGATTCCTCACACCCCACATATGTTGAAGCTCAAGAGAAGATCCAAGCAGCAGCAGTAGCAAAAGCCGCCAAAGAAGCTTCAGCTCCCAATGCACCCATTGCAAATCTCAAGATAAAGCATGACCAGATGACATATCTGCTGGAAGCAACACTAAGGATTGAGCGATGTTTGGCCAACCTAGCCAAGAATCAAGAGATCTTAGAGCGGATAGTGGAAGACAAAATGTACAATCTTGATGTCAAGGTAACGGAGGTCCAGTCCATCGTGGAGAAGCTCAGAGATGATGCTGAGAGTGGAGATGACAGACAGACCACTGAGATGTTCCAGACTATGCCAAGGGCACCCAGATCTTCAGCTATGCCAGTTGTAGATATGAGGACCACTCATTCTGCACCTGCCACCACTACTACAGTGCCACCTCCAGTGTCTACCCCACCTGTCCAGCAGACATCTTCAGAGGCATTTGCAGATGCAGTGCTCTCAACGCCATCTACGCACACAGGCGCCACCGGCCAGACGACCCCTTCAGGAGCTCCGGAGGATTGTTCCTAGAGAGACGCATAGCCCTATACTTTTTTGAGCTTTTTGGTACTTGTTGCGAAAGGGGGAGAAATTGTATAGATCATTAGGCTTCGAGAGAGAGAGAGTCTTGCTTTTGCTCTTTGGTTTTTATCGCATTTTTGCTATAATGTTTGTTTGATTCGTGCTACTTGCTTGTTATGCCTGTGAGATACTATGTTTGTCCTATGTGTTGATCATACTTTGCTTAATGTGCGCTTAATGCTTATCCCTACAATTATTTGTGTATGATCATTCAGTTATGTCTTTGGTGACGCGTGCATGTTATTTCACTCATATCATTTTGTGCGCTCCACCAAGATGTATGTGACATGGAAGAGTGACCCATGATCCTAATCGATTGTGCATTTGCATTCAAACGCAATTTTTAATAATGCACAAATTTAGGGGGAGATCTTGCTTATCACATACTTCTCAAAGAAACGATGTATTTCATTCATTTAATCATTTGTTGAAGCTTTGAAATATATCTTGTCATCAATTACCAAAAAGGGGGAGATTGAAAGTGCAACTAATCCCTGGGTGGTTTTGATAATTCATAACATATATCTCATTGAACTAATGTCCATTCAAGATAAATATTTCAGGATGTTCAATGATTGGCATGGCATGACATAGAGATGTGGACCCCTCAAAATGCTAAGGACAAGGATTGGCAAAAGCTCAAGACTCTTCATCTTTGTTTAACTAATCCAAGATCACATTGAGTTCATAGGAAAGCCAATATTATTAAAAGGGGATGAGGTGTTGCATAATGGTCTACTTGCTCAAGTGCTTAGTGATATTGCTCCAAAACCCTCAGCCACTTACTCTATCTGAATATGTCAATACCTTAAACTCTAACTTGGCCCCACCAATGTCTTCCATCCAGAGGCACCGAGTTCATCTTGACATAGCCACTGCCAAAAACCCTAACAGTTTGGTCACACCGATATGGATCTCGGCCTCACCGAGATGGCCTTGCCAACTCTCTGTTACTTGTTGCAATTATTTCGGTCTCACCGAGAATTGCAATCAGTCTCAAGGAGATGGCTTGCCAACTCTCTGTTACCTTATTGCTTCACTTCGGTCCCATCGAGCTGATGCAATCGGTGCCATCGAGACGAGGTTTGCCCTAAGCCCTAGCACATCGGTCCCAACGAGTTGTTCCAGTCGGTCCCACCGAGATTCCGAACATTCACATTTTTTAAAAGATCGGTGCCACCAAGTTTCCTACTCGGTGCCACCGAGATGAGTCAAAAGTGTGTAATGGTTGGATTTTGTGTCGAGGCTATATATACGCCTCCACCCCCTTCTTCTCATTGAGGATTTCCATCTGAACATGCCTACACTTCCACCATTCATTTTCTGAGAGAGACCCACCTACTCATGTTTTGAGGTCAAGAGATTCCATTCCAACCATTTGAACGTTGATTTCTAGCCTTCCCCAAGTTGCTTTCCACTCAAATCCTTCTTCCACCATAGCCAAATCTCTGAGAAAGAGAGAGAGAGAGTTGAGTGTTGGGGAGACTATCATTTGAAGCATAAGAGCAAGGAGTTCATCATCAACACACCGTCTATAACCTTTTGGAGAGTGGTGTCTCCTAGATTGGTTAGGTGTCGCTTCGGATCCTCCGTCGTGATGTGCAGTTGAACCAAGAAGTTTGTAAGGGCAAGGAGATCGCCTACTTCATGAAGATCTACCCGAGTGAGGCAAGTCCTTCGTGGGCGATGGCCATGATGAGATAGACAAGGTTGCTTCTTCGTGGACCCTTCGTGGGTGGAGCCCACCATGGAATCGCACAGCCGTTACCCTTCGTGGGTTGAAGTCTCCATCAACGTGGATGTACGATAGCACAACCTATCGGAACCACGTCAAAAATCTCCATGTCTCCATTGCGTTTGCCTTCTCCAAACCCTTCCCTTTACCTTCATATGCAATATTTTACATTCTGCTACTATACTCTTAGAATTGCATGTGTAGGTTGATTGCTTGACTTGTGATAATTGCTAAAATCTTCCCACAACTAAAATTGGGAAAAGGATAGATTTTTTATTTGATCAAGTAGTCTAATCACCCCCCTCTAGACATACTTTTGATCCTACAACTCTTCGACAACGTTGTGGCTTTGCTTCCCAACAGGTTCATCCTGTCTGGCAGCAGCCTCTTCCTGCGTCTCCTTTGCCAGTTCTCAGCCTCTTAATCATGTTCGGCCGCCGCAGAACCAGAGCCGCCGCCATCTATGGCTAGTCCTGCTTCTTTCGCCCTGCTGGCAATATGGGCCAGTTCCTCGACAGTGATGGCGCGAATGAGGCTTAGCTCTTCTGTGAGGGCCTTCTCCACCAGTCTGTCAAGCCACTCCCTCACCCTGTCTTCAGGATGTGCTTGCTAACTCCCCTCAATGCTGTGAGCATTGCATGTCGGCATCATTGCAATGATCGTGTCCTTGGCAGAATTGTTGCATAGCGGGATCACTGTTGGCGACAGTTTGAATTTGTCATTGACACGAAAGAGTAGGTGGCAGAGTGTCGTATGCTGCAGCACTGTCGAGATGTCGCCAAATCCTGCGTGCAGCCTCATGATGTCTGCAGCATTCTTGAACTCCCAAGCTAGACTTCCTTTTTGTTCTAGAGGGGTGCAATCCTTTGGTGAAAGAAATCGGCGCCCACCATCTCAATAGTGAGCCCGTCAGTTTTGAGGCGAATGATGCGAGTTGTGGCAATTAAGGGCTTCTCATCATGAGAATCAAAATAGCTCCAATCCTCACATCGCTCCACCTTCTTTCTCCAGGGTTCACAGAAATCTGGAAAATTGTCCTCTCTGATCCAGCACCAGTCAGCTCACCACTCGTTTCACTTCAAGTGTAGATTGCCCCCCAGAGAGATTTCCTTGGTGTTAAACCTAGGAATCCAAGTAACACTACAGGAAAGAGCATCTCCCTTGTTGTGTGGAATGAAGAAATGGCAGAAGAGGGCATTGGGGACTACTCTAGCAAAAATTTCGCACATATGTGCGAAAACAGACATGCAGGTCATGGCATTTGGTGTGAAGTCCAAGTGGCGGAATCCATATGTATACATGATCCCGTAGAAGAAATTAGAGGAAGGAGGTACAAGCCCGTAGTAAAAATAAGTGGTGAAGAAAGGACATTTATCTTTGTTTCCTTTGAAGGAGTCGGGAAGCACTTATGGTGCGTTGTGGGATGTGGTCTCTTCCCCCCACATATATGCATACCGCTCCACCAAGTCACTGCGGGTCAGCGCCAGCGCGAAAACGACATTATTTCTCCGTAGTTCAGCCATGGCTTTCTTCCTCGCTTCCGCATTCGGGTCTGTCGGTGTTCTGGGATAGGGGGTACCCAGACTTGCCTGCCTACGGCCCAGTGCGTGGCCTCGTTGACGGCCCGGTGCGGCCCAGCTCCAAGACCCTGTGAGCAAGACCCTCGTGAGGACCCCCCGGCCTCGCGAGGCGAATGACACCAAGACCTCCCGAGGGGCAGCTCCCCGAGCCTGCCTCCCGAGGAGCGGAGATTTCTATGCAGGTACCACACCTCATGAAGCTCGCAGTGATGTGAGCCATATCGACCAAGGCCAGGCAGGCGCTAGCGGGCGCAGAGGAGGACAATGTCCTCTTTGGTGCTAAGGAGGCAAGGACCAGCTATGAGGGAAGAGGACCAAGGCCACTATAAATATAGACTAGCCTCCACCGTAGAGAGGGATCGATCAGATCCTGGTCTTCTCTAGGTAGAACCATCCTCATCAACTGAGCCCTTGTGAGGTCGCTCACCCACTGTACTAGTTCATCCTCAACCTCCTCGTGAGACCAATCCACCACAAAGCAGGAGTAGGGTCTTACACCGCAAGGTGGCCCGAACCTAGGTAAACTGTTGTGTTCTTCCATTCCCCGCTTGCACGAACTCGACGAGGCCAAGCCATGGAGTGATGAGCTTGAGGCTGCGGCTAGGCTAGATCTTCGCACACGCCCCATAGTTTGAACCTTATTGGGTCCGCGGAGCCCCGACTCCGACATTTGGTGCGCGAGGTAGGGGGCGTGTCGAAAATCCCTTCTGCTTCGCTTCGTCTCTGCTTTGTTGCTTCCATGGCCGACGCCCACAGAGTTCGTGCCGAGCGCCGGGCTGCTCGCATCGCCTAGACGGTGCCCGTGGGCCGCGGTGTTCCACGCTGCTCCGCTTCTCCCGCAGCTAACGCTGCCACCGACCTGCTGCTCATGAGCGGCAGGACTCTTTGCTGCCAGCCTCCATGCAGCGTGATGGTCACACTGCCACTCCTTCCCTCACCCCCGTCATGCCGTCATCCTCCCACGCTCGTCGCGGGCTGGCAAACGCGCAGGTTGCATTGATCATGGCGCGCGAGCTGCTATGTTACCGCCCCGCCGATGAGGGTAACGACGCCTAGCTGGGCAGCATCACTGAGCTGGTCGACGCCGCTGGCGAGGCCCCGACTCCATCCCACTCGCTCCATCCCCCGCCGTCCCATGCAGGCAACATAGCTCACGGTGCTCCGTCACCTCCTCCTGTGTGCGGTGCAGACGCCGAGCCCAGGCGTGATGTGCGTTTGCACGACCCCCCGCGCGGGACGCCTGCACCAGTGCGAGACGAAGCCAGCTGCCAGGTCGTGCAGCAGCCACAGTATGATGCGCGTGTGCTCCTCGCACCGCCACGCCAGCACCAAGACGGGGCACCTCTGGGGGCTATAGCGCATGGGCGTCAGGATCATGCTCCTCTCGCGCGGGCTGCCGTGCCTTCGCACCGGAGCTGCGCCGTGTCATTTGGCCCGGCAAGTTCAAGCTAGACCTGCCACCGTGCTATGATGGCACCCAGACCCTGCAGAGTTCCTCCAGCTCTACTCGCTGAGCATCGAGGCGGCAAATGGCGACGACAAGGTCATGGCGAACTGGTTCCCCATGGCTCTCAAGGACAGCGTGCATTCCTGGCTCTTGCTCCTCCCTGAGGGGTCGAACTCCTCTTGGGACGAGCTTCACGAGTGTTTCCTCGCCAACTTTTGTGGCACCCACGACCGCGCTCTCACCATCAACGACCTGCGGCGTGTGAAGTAGTAGCCGAGCGAAACCCTCCGCAAGTACATTCAACGCTTCACCAACGTTCGCTTCAAGATTCCGAAGGCCTTGGACGAAGCCATCATCTCGGCATTCACCGAGGGCGTCACGGACGTAAAGATGAGCGAGGAGCTTGCCATCCACGATGACCTGTGTATGGTGCTGTAGATGTTCAACCTGGCAGACAGGTGCGCAAGGGCAGAAGAGGGCTGCCTCTCCCTTCTCAAGCTCCCTGACGTCGATACCTAAGAAAAGAAGGCCAAGGCCAAGGAGGCAAAGCGCAAGGGCCCCACCATGCTAGCAGCAGAGCCTGAGTTGAAGCGTGGCCGCGACCGCGATGACCCAGCCAAGGATAACCGCCCTTTCTGCATCTTCCACAACATTCATACCAACAACACCAATGACTGCCAGGAGCTTAGGGCGATCCGGGACAAGCGCGTGTGCCGCCGCCCCGAGCGCAGCGACCGCGTCTACAACCATGGAGGAGGCTGTGGCGGAGGCCGCTGGGACAACCACAACCCCCGTCAGGACTGGCGCAACCAGCCTCGCGAGGATTGCTAGCATGATCAGCCTCGTGATGGCCCCTTGCGTGATTAGCCTCGTGAGGACCGTCCTCAGGGCAACGCCGGCCTTCCTCCGCTGCCGCCACCACAAAGAAGGAATGATGACAACCATCAGGACGATGGGGCTGGGGGCTTCCAAGAACCTCGCGCAATTGCCTGCATCCTCTGTGGTGCCCAGGCGCCCGCCTCAAACCACACATTCAAGGAGTTCTCTTATGAGGTGAACGCGGCCCTCCCGAAGCTTGAGGCCGCGTGCCGCCTCAGGTGGTTGCAGTATGCCATCACCTTTGACTCCAAGTATCACCTCAAGTGCGCAGCCACTGCCGGCGCTCTTCCCATGCTCTGAACACCCACCATCAGCAATGTCTCTGTCACCAAGACCCTCAACGACGGCGGCGCCAGTCTCAACGTGCTCTCTGTCGAGACCTTTGAGACGCTCCAGGTGCCCTATGAGCAGCTCCAGCCCACCAGGCCATTCTCAGGGGTGACCAAAGGTTCCATCGTCCCCCTGGGGCAGGTGTGCCTCCCTGTCACCTTCGCAAGCGCGACAACTACCACACCGAGCTCATCGACTTCGACGTCGCCCACATCGGCCTCCCATACAATGCCATCCTCGGGTACCCTGCTCTCGCCAAGTTCATTGCGGCAACCTACCATGGCTAAAACATCCTCAAGATGCCAGGAAGCACCGTCGTCATCATGGTCGCCTGCGATGAGAAGGACGCGGTCTATTCTCTTGAGCATGCCTACCGTGCCGTAGCGGCCGAGAACTATGATGACGAGGGTGACATCCTACCTCCCAAGGCCACCCCCACGAAGAAGAAGCAGCTTCTCCCCAAGAGACATCCGGAAACCAAGAAACCCGCTGGCATCGCCTCAGGCTCGGCGCCCGCCGCTGGGGCGCCTCTTCCTCCCGCATAGGAAGGAGCGCCCGGTGCCTCCCTCGGCATGGGCTTGGGGGCTTCCATCTGGAGAGCCTCTAACCTGGCCAGCGTGACGAGGGAGGTGTTCGGGCACCACTTGGAGGAGTGCTTCGACGTGCGCTCCCACGAGCAAGGAGCATGGCACGAGGCGCCAGGGGTGCGGGAATTCGTCACCAAGGTGATCGAAGAGCTTCAGGAGGCACAAGCCATGCGCGGTGAGTGTCGCCCCGCACGGCCCGCCAGTTCAGCTGCCGCCCCCGACGCGGGTGGCGAGCTGCGCATCTGCGTCAACATCCCGAGCCTCAACAGGGCCTCTTTGGAGGAACACTTCTGGTCGTCGCGCATCGGCCGGAGTGGTGGCTACCCTTGAGTCAGACAGGGCGCATTAAATGTGCCGCTTAGTGTCACATCGTGGCATGCCCAGCAAGCCTTGCCGGGCCGCTCGGCCACCTTTTTGCCTGTCTACTTGACACGTCTCTGGACGGGTGTCATTTGGAGGTGGTTTCCATAGGAAGTGGTTGCCACGTGCCAAATAATAGCCACTTAGTTACTTGGGGGCTTGACACTGCACCGATCGATTACTTGTGTCGCTGTGAGGTGGAGCGGTGGAGCCTTGGCGGGGTAGTTTGCCTTGGTCGTGCATGGCAGGCCTGCTGGTATGGTCTTGAAGCTTGTCTTCGAGGCCACCTCGACCTCACCAGGCATGCCTGCCCGTCAAGGGAGGCTTTCCCTTAGTGGTGTCTTCCTCATTTAGCTTCTCTTGGTCTTCTTGTTCTGCCCTTTGATTCCTCAACGAGCTGATTTCTCCTTGCTTGGTCTGGAATTGGACGTTGCGAGCTTGCCTCCAAGCCTGTGTACAGTCTGGGCAACATACCTAGGGTTTGTTGCACCGACAGGAGCCCCCGGGCCTGACCTGAATGCGCTGCCAGGCGTCATCGGGGTAGGCCCTGTCAAGTACATGGGCGAGGAGGCTTGCGGCAGTTTGTCCTTTGAGGTCTTCTTTGCTTCTTCATTAACCTGAGCTTGGATCAGTTTTCGGTTTTCCCGCGCGTCGCGTATTGCCAATTGTAGTGGGAGAGATAATGGGCCACGATCTGTGTGGTACACACGTCCCACGTTCACGGGGCGGTAACCGCCACCCCATTATCCTTCCCGCCCCAAGCGCCTCTGCCACGTGTATTGCATGCACTGCGCAAAGTCGGTGGCGGATGCGGAGGGCGCGGGAATGAGCGCCGTGGCAGAAAGCCAGGCGTCGCGGGTTGGTGCAGGGGGTCGGCCTTGATTCCTCGAGCCGTTAATGGCGAGGAGGAGCCGGACTGGGCGAATGGGGCGGCTACCTTCATGGAAAAATCTAGCCCCCTCAACCTCATGAGGTGGGCACCTGCATAGAAATCTCCGCTCCTCAGGAGCCAACCTAAGGAGGCCGCTCCCTCCGGAGGTCTTGATGTCGCCCGCCTAGCGAGGCTTGGCCCCTCGCGAGGGTCTTGTCTTGAAGGTGTTGTAGATGGGTCGTACCAGGCCATTGATGGTGCCACACCATGGGCCGTGGGTAGGCAAGTCTGGGTACCCTGGTTCCCAAAATGCCGACAAGAAGGACGCAAGATGTTTACCCAGGTTCGGGCCGCTGTGAAGCGTAAAACCCTACTCTTACTTTGTATATTGGAAATGTTTGTGCCCAGTTACAAGGAGCGCATGTCCCAGCAAAGTGCTCGAAAGGTGCTGCTACGCGTGCAAATGGACAGGGTTTCGACCTTTGTAAAGGTAGCCATGGGCCTCCTTTTATATACTAAGGGGTCACCATAGTGAAAAAATGGTAAATATACACTGTAAATAGTGGCTATAGTGCCTATGACATAACTCTGCCGAGTTAGGACAATGCATTAATTGCGCTATGAGGTGTCTTGTGGATAGAGCTCCCCGGCAAGGATGGTCTCTCCTTTTGTGCCGTTCACCCATCTACCTCTTATTTCCTTGACACGATCCTAGGACAGGTGTCATTAAAGTTGTATCTTCAGCGATGAGCTGCCAAGTGCCCAGACAAGGCTCACCTAACTACCTGCCCGATCGACACCTATTCGACAAGTGACAACCTGATCGATGAGTTGGAGGAGTGGCAAGGGTAGTGGGATTCTTGCTGGGCTTGAGGCTTGCCGGGCTTGGGACTTGGCGGGTCTTCGCCAGCTCTCCGGCAAGGATCTTGCCGGGTCTGCCAAGCTGGATCTTCTGGGTTCCTGGTCAGAACTTGGATGTCTCCTTTGTATTCTGGTCTTCAGTTTTGTCTTTAGTGATCCTCCATCAAGCCTTGCCGCCGGGAAGGCTACAACTGCCTGTGAATAAGTCTGAGGTATTAAGGACCCAATTCTTAAAACATTGACATGTTCCATCTGGCAAACTTCTTGGGTTCTTTGTGTCTCAATGTGGAATCAAAGCAAATCCTGATAAGATCAAAGCAATTGACCAGACTGAAGCACCCATGCGCGTCAAGGATATGTGACGTCTTGCCGGCTACGTGGCCGCACTAAGCAGGTTCATCTCCAAGTCTGCTGAGCGTGCCCTGCTGTTTTTCAAAATTTTGAAAAAGGTAGGTCCAATGAAATGGACTCTGGAAGTGGAGGTCACGCTGCAAGATATGAAGAAGTACCTCTCCTCTCTGCTAGTACTAGTTGTGCCTTGGCCACAGGAGCCATTGCAACTATATTTGGCAGCAACAAATCAAGTGGTTAGTGATGCATTAGTGGTAGAGAGAGAATCTGACGAAGAAAGAACAGTAGCCACAGAGCCATCAAGCGACAAGCTAGAATCTTCTTCGGCAAGGTCTGGTGCCAACAAGTCAGAATTAGTGCAGGAAAATGATACAGAGAACCAAGTACTGCCGAAGAAGAAGAGGGTGCAGCACCCAGTTTACTTTGTCAGCTCCATTCTCCAGGGGGCTTGGTCAAGGTACTCTGGTATGCAAACATTGCTTTTTGGCCTTCTCATGTCCTTGAGGAAGTTGCGCCACTACTTCCAAGCACATCATATCACCATCGTCACTTGCTTTCCGTTACAGCAAATCTTGAGGAATCCATATGCCACTGGTAGGATAGTGCAGTGGGCGTTGGAGTTGTTAAGCTTTGGACTCAAGTTTGAAAGTACATCAACTATTCAGAGCAGAGCGTTGGCGGAGTTCATTGCAGACTGGACACCAATGCAAGACAAAGAGGTACAAGAGACCTCTCTCCTCGGCAAGGAAACAACACAAGACTGGATCATGTACTTTGACGGTGGTTTTTCGCTGCAAGGTGCCGGTGCCAGAGTACTGCTTGTCGCACCTACCGGAGAGCACCTAAAGTATGTAATTTAGATGCTTTCCTAGGGAGAAAGCTAGAAACAACACTGCTGAGTATGAAGGATTGCTGGCCAGTCCCAGGATCGCAGTGGACCTTGGAATCAGAAAGTTGATCATCAGAGGTGACTCGTAGCTTGTTGTGAAGTAGGTCAAAAAAGATTATCAGAGCCCATTGATGGAAGCTTATGTAGATGAAGTGAGAAAATTGGAAGAGCACTCTGACGGATTGCAAACAGAGCACATTCCTCATGAGGAGAACAGCATTGGTGATGATCTGTCAAATCATGCCGCCCAGAAGCTACCTGTGGAACCAATAACTTTTGTTCTCCATTTGACTCAACCATTTGTCACACCATCAATGCGACAGAACAAGAGAAGAAAGTTGAATTCCAATGAGTACTTTCTGGTAGAGCTCCCAATAGCCGCCAGCAAGAAAGCTGCCGGAGACAACACAAAGCTTGTCGGTGAGCAGCAGGCACCGGCGGGGCCGCAGGCCATGGCCGTTGAGACAAGCGCTCCCGCAGCTAAAGAAATGCCTCTAGTCCTTGTCGTTGAGCCACAAGCTCTGACATGGGCGTAGTAGATCATCCATTTCCTTTAGACAGGAGAAATTCCTGAAGAGCAAGAAGGAGCTGAGAAAGTAGTCCATCGGTCAAGTATGTATCAGTTTGTTGACAACATTCTGCATAGAAAGACACCAAATGGGGTGAAATTGAAGTGCATTTGCCGGGAAGATGGACAAAAGCTGTTGGTAGAGATACATAGAGGCATATGTGGCTCTCACATAGGATCAAGAGCCCTTGTCGGCAAAGCTTTCCGGCAAGGCTTCTATTGGCCCACTGCTCTCCAGGATGCAACTACACTAGTAACCAAGTGTGAAGCATGCCAGTTCCATTCCAAGAATACACATCAACCATCTCATCCCTAAAGACAATCCCTCCCTCCTGGCCCTTCTCGGTCTGGGGGTCGACATCTTGGGCCCCTTTCCCCATGCTACTGGGGGCTTTGATTTCTTGTACGTCACAATCGACAAGTTCGCAAAGTGGCCTGAGGTAGAACTAGTGCGGAAGGTGACAGCATAATCAGCCGTCAAGTTTTTCAAAGGTCTTGTCTGCCATTTTGGAGTACCTAACAGGATCATCACTAACAATGATACACAGTTCATGAGCTGCACCTTCATGAAGTACTGCTAGGACCTTGGAAGCTAGATTTGTTTTGTGTCTCTTGCTCACCCGAGAAGCCGACCAAGCAGAGAGGGCAAATGCTGAAGTGCTACGTGCGCTCAAGATGAGAACTTTCAACAAGTGCACAAGTGTGGAAGGCGCTGGATTGATGAGTGCCGATGGCTCTTTGGTCACTTAGGACAAAGCCAAATCGAGCTACTGGCCAGACACCCTTCTCCCTGTCTATGGTGCAGTAGTGGTGCTCCCCAAGAAATCAGGTACAGGTCACCTCAAGTGCTTGCTTATGATGAAGCCGAGCAAGAGCATCCATGGCAAGATGACAGCACGCTCCTTGAGGAAGATTGTCTTTCGGGCTGTTGTTCATGTTGCACACTACCAGCAAGCTTTGAGCTGCTACCATAGCCGCAAAGTGCACGCCTGAAGCCTTGAGGAAGGTGACCTTGTTCTTCGAAGTATCCAGTCCGTGAAGGCATAAAACAAGTTGATGCTGAAGTGGGAAAGCCCTTATTGGGTAGTGTGAGTCACCAGACCCGGTGCAGTCCGTCTGGAGACCGAAGATGGTACTCTGGTGCAGAACTCATGGAACATTGAGCATCTTCACAAGTTCTATCCATGAGGCGCAGTTGTCGGGCCTCTCAGCAACTCCTTTTGTACAAATTTGTAGGCAAGACATGTAATTCTTTGTACAAAGCCAGGCGAAGACCCTGTGCATAGTGAAATAAAGCTAAGTGTTTCATAACTTTGTCAATTTACATGTTCAATTGTGCATGGCTGCATGTGATGTTGTGTTACATTTTGCCTTGTATGAAATAATAAAAGAGCCATCAAGGTCTCCAGCCTCCTCTTTTCTCTTCTTTCTTTTTCTCAATGGACAGAAGGATTCCTCATGTGCAAGTTTCCCAGGGGGAGTGATGGTGCGGATACCATCAAATGACGTTCAAGTTATCATTTTATGAAAAGAAGTGCAGCAAAGAAAAAGCTAAGTTGAAAAACTTTAAAACAAATTCTTTGTTGTATTTTGCAATTTCTCCTTGAACGATTTTTGGCCTTTGTATGAGAAACCTGCACACTAAGGAACCTTGCTGTGATCAGTCGCGCTCCTACTTGGTGTCGAGTCCTCTCAACAACTTATGTAGTTGCGCTATGACCGTAAAGTGTAACCTTGCTGGCAGCGGCACTTCAAGTAGGATGTTAAGGATCCATTCCTTAGGCACTCGCGGCAAGAGTGTGCACACTAGCATGTTTCCGGCAAGCGTATGGTACAAAAATCATGCAAAGACAGAATAGGTCAAGGAAGATAGCATACATCCATTCATCAGCACAAGATTATGTTACACCAGAAGCCAAATGCAGTTCTAACTTAAGATAAACTTGTCTTTCATAAGGACTTGATTGGTGCAACATGATGCAAAGGAGATAGTTCTTGAGTTGGCCCTTGGTCCTAGGGATTTCGCTAACCTTGTTGGCAAGAAGCATGACAAGCTCTTCGGCAGCATTGGTCTCTCTCTTTTCGGAAAGCTTTTGAAGGCTTTGGAGATGTCGATGCCAGGATTCTGGCACACCACTTTGATGAGCACCTTGAAGTGGACGTCTCGGAAAGCCTACGGGATGGCTGGCAAGATATGCAGCTCGAGTTTCATGGTGTTTCTCCAATGCCTTGACAAGACTTTCAAAGAATAAAGTGAGTCTGGCGCTGGCGGTGTCCCTTTCGTTGGTGGAGAAGCGGTATCTGGTGAGCCCATGGCAGATAGGTGTCAGTGAGGTTCTCCGCAATAGCGACAAGACGGTCGGGTCCAAAGCTTTTAGGCGCCTTTGAGCTCATTGAAGGTGTTTGCAACACTCTCAAGCAGAGCCTTCTCGTGTTGAAGGTCCTTTAACAAGGTCCTCTCTCACTCTTGGCACCTCAAGAGACCTTTCAAAGGTGGTCAGCTTTAGCTTGTGGTCATCGATGACGTCCTTGGCCTTGGTGAGTTCTTGGTTCTTGGTGGATATTCAGGTTTGCAATTCTGCCAGGTGTGAGCTGTCTTCTCTATGTCTGCTTTTGCACCAAGACTTCCTTGCCATTGGTGGCAAGATCTACTTCAAGCTTCTTTACCTTGCCCTCCAATTCAATCATGGTGGCCTCTGCAACCTCAGCGGCATTGACGGCCTCCTGGATCTTGCCGGCAATGATCTGCAGCTTGAGCCTCAATCACCTCTTTGTGCTTTGCTTAAGCTCCTGGGATTGTTGTGCAAGAAGGGCTTGGATCTCTTCATCCTTGCCGCCAAGTTCACGAGTGGCAAGCTCTTCCTCATGAGCATCAAGGATTATCTTGCGCTCATTCAATTTGGCATCGGTTACCGCTATCCTCTGCATGGCCTCTTCTTTTGCCTTGTTGGCTTCGACCTTTTCCAAGATAAATTTCTCCCACTCAATGGCGAGCTCCCTTTGGCGGTCCTTCAAATCTTGGAGGCACTCCTAATACCAGATCTGCATCTATTCCTCACGCTTCTGGAACTCTTCTTTTGCCTTGCCGCTAACAGCCACCTTGGAGTCCAAGCTCTCAGTTCGGTTGCGGTAGTGTGCTTGGACTTTCTTGAAGTTATCACCCATGGCCTTAAGGAGCTGTTGTTCTTTGGATCCACTACTGCTGGCGCGTGGTTCATCAATAACTTCAAGCGCTTGGATCCACTACTATTGCGGCAGTGATGGCCTTGTCGTTAAAACATCTCTTTCAACGGGCGCTCCATCGCTTGATGTACCAGGAATGCTGACGGATGGAGGCGCTTCAGATGTCGAAGGGTGATCGTCAATAGCAGCCTTGCTGGTAACAATCACCATCATGGCCGAGCCAACGCTTGGCGCTGTGATATGTCTCCAGCGTATCTATAATTTATGAAGTGTTCATGCCATGTTTACAGCAATTTTATATGGTTTCGGTATGATTTGAATGGAACTAACCTGGACTGACACTGTTTTCAGCAGAATTATTGTGGTGTTGTTTTTTGTGCAGAAATAAAAGTTCTCAGAATGGGCTGAAAATTTACGGTGAGTTTTTGTGGACCAAAAGAGAACCTCGAAGCTTCAAGGAAGGACCAAAAGCCTCACAAGTAAGAGACAATCCTGGCCCCCCAGGGCACGCTGGGCAAGCTTGTCGCTCCCTTGTGGGCCCTCCTGATGTGAAACCAACACAAAAAATTCCTATAAATACCAAAAACCCCAGAAAGAAACCAAGAAATTCTGCTCTGCTGCCACAAGCCTCTGTACCGAAGCAATCTCGTCTGTAACACTGTTCTGGCACCCTGCCAGAGCAGAAAATCACCACTGGAGGCCATCTTCATCATCCAGGCGGCGACCATGATGAGGAGGGAGTAGTTCACCCTCGAGGCTAAGGGTATGTACCAGTAGCTTTGTGTTTGATCTCTCTCTCTCTCTCTCTCTCTCTCTCTCTCTTGTGTTCTTGATTTGGCACGATCTTGATGTACCGCGAGCTTTGTTAATATAGTTGGATCATATGGTGTTCTTCCCTCTCTATCTGGTTGTGATGAATTGAGTTTTTACCTTTGAGGTTTCACTGTTATCGGATTGAATACTTTTTGGATTTGAGAACAATTCATGTAAGTCTTGTGTGGATGCCCATGGTGACAATAGGGTGTTCTATTGATTTACTTGATAAATATTTTGGTATTCAACTTGCGGATATCGTGACATTGGGGTAATCTATGCACAGGGGTTGGTACATGTTTTCGTCCTACTTTCTCCGGTAGAAACCGTGGGGCACTCTTTGAAGTTCTTTGTGTTGGATTGAATATTATGAATCTGAGATTGTTTGATGCACATCGAATAATCAACTCACGTATACTTGTGGTGACATTGGAGTATCTAGGTGACATTAGAGTTGGTTGATGCGTATGATATGGTGTTATTTTAGTACGAACTCTAGGGTTGTTTCTGACACTTATAGGAATAGCTCAATAGATTGATCGGAAAAAGATAAATTTGAGGTGGTTTCGTACCCTACAACAATTTCATCTTATGTTATCCGCTAGTAAGAACTTTTTGGAGTGATTCTTTGTCGCGCGTTGAGGGATTGTCATATGATTCAATTACATTAGCACTTTGAGAGATCGCACTAGTGAAAGTATGAACCCTGGGCCTTGTTTCTAAGCATTGCAATACCATTTGTGTTCCGTTTTATCACTTGCTACCTTGCTGTTTTTATATTTTCAGATTACAAAAACCTATATCTACTATCCATACTACACTTGTATCACCATCTCTTCGCCGAACTAGTGCACCTATACAATTTGCCATTGTATTGGGGACACAAGAGATTTCTTGTATTTGATTGCAGGGTTGTTTGAGAGAGACCATCTTCATCCTACACCTCCCATGGATTAATAAACTAGGTCATCCACTTGAGGGAAAATTGCTACTGTCCTACAAAACTTTGCACTTGGAGGCCCAACACGAGTCTACAAGAATAAGTTTTGTAGTAGTCATCAAGCTCTTTTCTGGCGCCGTTGCCGGGGAGGTGAGTGCTTGAAGGTATAACTTTAGATCTTGCAATTGAGTTTTTTAGTTTCTTATTTATTCACTAGTTTGGATTATAAAAGAAAATTACAAAAAAATGGAATTGAGGTTGCCTCACATACTTCATCTCTATAATGTCTTTCTTGAAAATGATGGTTCGGAAAATTGTGCTCAATTGTTACAACAAGAATTCAATAAAATGTTTGGCATAAAATCCTTGAGTGATATGCATGATTGCAATGTTGTTAGTATCAATTCTTTGAATATCCATGATGCTAATGATATGCAAAGCCATAAGCTTGGGGATGCTATGTTTGATGAAGATGATATTTTTAGTCCCCCAAGTTTTGATGTGTAAATTTGTTATGATGATTGCATGCCTCCTATTTATGATGATTGCAATATTTATGAAAGTGGGTTTGGAAGAGTTTCAATTCTAGGTAGTAATGATCCCACTATTTTGGAGGGTGTTGAATCTTATTGTTATAATTATGAAAGTGGATTTGGAGAGTCATGACTTTTATTTAGTTATGAATCCACTATTTTGGTAGAGGTTTCAATTGATTATGACAACAAAGTTGCTATCTATAATGATTATGGTAATGACATGTATTATAAAGAATAATGATAACCATGAAACTTGTCATCGTGATTTTAATATTCAATTTGGTTATGCCAATCAAGTATCTCATGATAGCTATTTTGTTGAGTTTGCTCCCACTATTATTGATGAGAAGAAATTTGCTTATGCGGAGAGTAATAAAAATTATATGCTTATGTATCATAGAAAGAATTCTTTATGTGACAGTTATATTGTTGAATTCATTTTACATGCTACTAAAAATTATTTTGAGAGAGGAACATATGCTTTTACATATCTCACACATATCAAGTTTCCTCTCTATGTGTTGAAAGTTTTGAAGTATTGCTTGCTTTGCCTTCCTATGCTAGTTGATTCAGTCTTGTTTGCTCACAAAATCCCTATGCATAGGAAGTGGGTTAGGCTTAAATGTGCTTGTCATAGGCTTCATGATGCTCCCGTTATGTTTCAATTCTTTACTTTTTACGTGAGCATCATTAAAATGATCATGCCTAGCTAAAAGGCATTAAAAAAGTGCTTGTTGAGAGACAACCCAATACTTATACCTACTATTTTTGTGTTTTCACATGATTAGACTACTGTAGTAATCATGTTTTATATCTTTTGTTTCAATAAAGTACCAAGTAAAGCCTTTGGGATAGTGCGGATGATAGTTGATTTAATTCTATGCAAAAACTGGAACTTTTGCACGTAGTATCAGAATTGTTTGAAATCACTGGAGCATCAAAAAATTCTGAATTTTTTACACATGGTTGATATACAATTTTTCTACGTTGTCCTAAGTTTTTAGAATTTTTGGAGTTACATAATTATGGTTGTTGTTCAGATCATTACAGAATGTTTTGTTTTTGACAGATTCTGTTTTCAATGCATAGTTTGCTTGTTTTATTGTTTCTATGGCTTATATTGGTTAAAATAAATTGTATAAATGACAGGGTACAGTAGACATTGTTTGGGAACAATTATGAATCTTGTCTTGATAGTACCAAAGTGAATGATTTGCTCTTTATCATACTAACCTATCTCAAGAAGTTCCGTTAAGTTTTGTGTGATTGAAGTTTCAAGTTTCGGGGGAGATATCGATATGAGGAGAATAAGGAGTGGCAAGACCCTAAGCTTTGGTATGCCCAAGGCACCCCAAGGTAATATTCAACGAAGGCTAACGCAACTAAGCTTGGGGATGCCCTAGAAGGCATCCCCTCTTTTGTCTTCAACATTATCGGTAACCTCATTCGGAGCTATATTTTTATTCGTGACATGATATGTGTTTTGCTTGGAGAGTCATTTTCTTTTGTTGAGGTTTGCTTGAAGTTACTTAGAATGATGTTTTGCATCTTTTATTTAATTAAAAGGGTCAAGTTTACCATGCTTATTGTGCAAGTATATGAGCTGCTGTTTGAAAACAGGAAGTTTTCTAATATTGTCTGAATTCTTCAGAAAAGTCAGAACGTGATAAAATCTTGAAATTTTTATACAGTAAGATATAACAAATATTCTATAGTGTGGTAATTTTTCAGAATTTTCTGAGTTAAATAAGTATGAATCTTCTTACATCCTTTACAGACTATTCTGTTTAGACAGATTGCTGTTATGTTTGCATTGTTTGCATATGTTTGCTTGTTTAATGATTCTATTTGAAGATAGGAGTACTAAATATGGAGAGGCATTTAGTATGAAATGTTTAATAATAATTTTACTGATTTGTTACAGTACAGAATGATAAGGTTTTGCATTGATTTATACTAACTTATCTCATGAGTTCTTGTTGAGTTTTGTGTGGATGAAGTTATTAAGATTTAGGGAAACCATGATATGAGAGGAATTAAGGAGACAAAAAAACTCAAGGTTGGGGATGCCCAAGGCATCCCAAGTTCATATTCCAAGAAGTATCAAGCATCTAAGCTTGGGTATGCCCCGGTAGGCATCCCACCTTTCTTCTTCAAGAACTATCGGTTAGTTTTGGTTGAGCCTAAGTTTTTGCTTCTTGAGATGATATGTGCTATTATTGGAGTGCCCTTTTATATTTGTTTTCTCTTTAAATAAAATACTTAGATCTGAAATTTTTTAAATGAGAGAGAGAGTCCTCACATAGCTACTTAATTATTCAACTACTCACTAATCTTCACTTATATCTTTTGGAGTAGTTTGTCATTTACTTAAGTTCTTCACTTATATCCTAAGAGTAAATTGTTGAATGAATTGAATATCATAAAGTTGAAATTATATATGGTTCATATGCTTGTATCGTGCCTAGTAGTAGTTTCACATTGGGTTTAGAAAGTAAAATTTACTGAAGTTTGACAATCACAATATTAGTCATACAAGAAATTCATGAAGGATAGTATATGGAAGAGAACTTTCACATACAAATATATTATCTTGGACATCTTTTATGATTGTGAATGCCCATTAATTATTTTCAAACTTGAGAAAATTAGTTGAAGTTGGACAAGGAAGACAACGTAATGAGTTATGTTTGCGTATATTTGAATCAAAGTTATATTGTTATGGATCCTCCAATATGTGGTGCTAGTTTAGAATCTTTTTGCTAGCCAAAATCTTTGTACTAAGACAGAATACTGCTTGTGCGTCAAATCCTTGAGCCAAACTTCTTCCATGAGTGTCCATGATACCTACCAATATACGGTATTACTCTGTAGTTCCAAGTAAATTTGCATGTGCCACCTCCAATCATTCAAATAAGCATTTGTTTTGTGCTCATACCGCTCGTGGAGCGGAAGGGGGTGGTGAGTATCTTCCATGCTAAGCAGGTTATTCTCATGATGGGTGTTTATTCACTTGTCATTGCATGAGAGAGGCTGGTAATTGGGATGCCCTTTCCCATGATCAAAATGAAAAATAATGAAACAAACTCCCCCGGAAAGTTGATTGTATGGAGGGCACCCGAGGATTCGGCTAGCCATGGCTTGTGTTTGAATGGTTGAGAGGGAGTAAACTTAACCTTTCGATTGGGAACCACCTATAATGTGTTTAGCATGGAAGATATTGATAACTCTTGGTCGTGACATTGACAGGAAAGGCATGCCTCTCAAAATGTATTCATCTCTGTTTTAAGCAATGAACTCTGGCACCTCTATAAATCCATGCTTCCCTCTGCGAAGGGCTTATCTTTTACTTTTTCTGTTAATTTTTTTTGTTGAGTCAATTTCTTATTCCAACCTATTCTTTAGTTGGCAAGCATCATGTGGTGGGGAAAGATCCGGCACATACGGCCAAATATATTTGATCTTGATTTATTATTGTTGACAATTATCTCTATGATAATAAGTTGGGAGGCGAAACATTTAAGCCCCTACTTTCTCTGTGTTCGATGGATGCTATTGTTCTGAAAATATCTTGAGTACTAGCAATCATAGAGACTATATGATAATTGATATGTGGAGCTCTTACTTGGACTTTGTTCAAAATAAGTGAATTGCAGTTGTTGTGGTGATTAAGAACATAGGTTGTTAAGTTTCAAAAGAATGCATTGTTTGAACCATACATGTGAATTTATGCTTACTTGATCAGAGAAGTTTTATGATATATAATGATGCTAGAAAAGTGTTTGGACCTATCACGATCAAACTTGTGCACTATGCTAGCATTCACACTTCATAAATTATTTCTCTTTATCATTTACCTACTCAGGACAGCAGGAATTAGCTTGGGGATGCTGATGCATCTCCAAAGTATCTATAATTTATGAAGTATTCATTCATGTTTACAGCAATTTATATGAGTTTTTGGTAAGATTTGAAATGGAACTAACCCAGACTGGCGCTGTTTTCACAGAACTATCGTGGTGTTGTTTTTTGTGCAGAAATAGAAGTACTCGGAATGGGCTAAAAATTTATGGTGATTTTTTGTGGACCAAAGAGACCCCAAAGCTTCTAGGAAGGACAGAAGCCTCACAAGGAAGCGACAAACCTGGGGGCGTGCCCTCCCCCCGAGGGTGCATCGGGCAGGCTTGTCGCTCCCTCGTTTGCCTCCTGGCCTGAAACCAACGCCAAAAATTCCTATAATACAAAAACCATAGAAAGAAACCAAGAACTATGATCCATCACCGCAAGCCTCTCTACTGAAGCAATCTCATATATAGCCCTGTTCCGGCACCCTGCCGGAGTGGGGAATCATCACCGAGGCCATCTTCATCATCCTGGTGGACACCATGATGAGGAGGGAGTAGTTCACGCTGGCTGGCTGAGGGTATGTACTAGTAGTTATGCGTTTGATCTCTCTCTCTCGTATTCTTGATTTGGCACGATCTGGATGTACGCGAGCTTTCTTAATATAGTTGGATCATATGGTGTTCTTCCTCTCTATCTTGTTGTGATGAATTCAGTTTTTACCTGAGGTTTCACTATTATCGGATTAAATACTTTTTGGATTTGAGAACATTTGATGTGTCTTGCATGAAGATGCCCGTGGTGACAATGGGGTGTTCTATTGATTCACTTGATATATATTTGGTATTCGATTTGCAGATTAATTACGTGACATTGGGGTAATATATGATAGGGGTGTGATACATGTTTTCGTCCTACTTTCTCCGGTAGAAAACCTTGGGACACTATTTGAAGTTCTTTGTGTGGATTGAATATTAGGAGTCGGAGATTGGTTGATGCACATCGAATAATCAACTACAGATACTTGTGGTGACATTAGAGAGTCTAGGTGACATTAGAGTTGGTTGATGCATATCATATGCTGTAATTTAGTACAAATCTAGGGCTGTTTGTGACATTATAGGAATAGCTCAATAGATTGATTAGAAAAGATAACTTTAGTGTGGTTTCGCCTACAACAATTACATCTAATGTTCTCCGCTAGATAAGAACTTTGGAGGTATTCTTTGTCAGACGTTGAGGATTGTATGATGTTCAATTATGTTAGCACTGTTTAGAGATTGCACTAGTGAAAGTATGAACCCTTAGCCTTGTTTCTAAGCATTGCAATACGCTTTGATACCATTTATACACTTGCTACCTTGCTAGTTTTATATTTTTTGATTACAAAACCTATATTATATCCATACTACACTGTATCGCTATCTCTTCACCTAACTAGTGCACCTATGCAATTTTCCTTTGTATTGGGTGGTTGGGGACAGAAGAGATTTCTATATTTGATTGAAAGGTGTTTGAGAGAGAGACTATCTTCCTCCTACACCTCCCACAGATTGATTAACAACTTAGGTCATCCACTTGAGGGAAAATCGCTACTATGATACAAAACTCTGCGCTTGGAGGCCAACACGAGTCTACAAGATTAAGTTATGTAGTAGACATCACCTCCCGATACAGAAATGTTGTCAGTGGCCTTCACACTCTTGTTGCTTCCCTCCTCATAGTATTTTGGTGGCCTCTATGGCAACCTTGGTGGCTTCTTCATCAGCAATCCTGATGGCTTCGTAGGCAGCAATCTTTCTAGCTTCATCAGTAGTGTCCTTTGCGATCCCTAATGGTGGTGTCTGCATCCATATCATCGTGAGGGTGGATCTGAGAAGAGGTGGAGGAAGAGATCAAATTTAGATCTTGTTAAAGAAAACAAAAATGACTAAGGAAGGAGACTGCTTGACGGAAAAAAAGGCTTACCATATTGTGTGTGTTGAGGAGGAACAATTTCTCTCCGACAACCTCGGTTGTCGTCGCCTTGCCAGCAATTCGCACGTGCGGCGCTTATTCTACATGCAAATGAGCTTGTCGATGGAGGTCCTTGCTAGAGAGTCAATTTCCACCACAATGGTTGACGGAGGCGTCACGACAGGATCTGCCTCTAGGCGTTCTTCTTCCTCATGGCGCTCTTCTCCTGCTCCCTTGCCGATGTCAGAGATGACAACTTCAACGGCCTCACACTGTGGGCTACTCTTGGGGCTGCGCCGAGCGCTGCTGACCACAAATTCATCGTCTGGTGCCGTGCTTGTTGTTGGTTCACCCTCTGCTGTGGTTCTCGCCTTCTTCGCCATCCTTTGCACCAAAGGTTGCTTGTCGCTATTATAAAAAGTCAAGACGGAACAAGTAAGATGAACAAAAACAAGAAATCAAAAATTGACCGAGGTAGACAAGGATAATTACTCTTGTTCCTCCTCGGGGTCACTGAGAACAGAGAAATCATATTCGCCTCCAAGTCCAATACCAGACGTAAAGTGGGAGTCCTTGCGCGCTTGGTTACCGCGGGAACAGCTGGTCAAGATGATCCAGCTACTCCAGTCATTCACGCAGCTGTTCTCCTTGATGAGGAGTGGCGCGTTTGCTGCTGAGAACTTTGGCATCGAGCTCCTTGCACCTGCGCAGCCTTGCCGTTGGCCTCCTTGTCGATAACCCCGTCACCTAAGGATGGAGGATGTACTGCCTCTCCACAGACGGCTCGCCGGAGGACGCGATCCTTTCTTGCTGGAGGGACTGGGGCTGCCTGTGCACTTGCTCTCCTGTGCCTTTGTCCCCCTGCTCTCCAACGGGATCTTGAAAGTGCAACTAATCCCCGGATGGTTTTGGTAATTCATGACGACATATATGTATTTGAACTAATGTCCATTCAAGATAAATATTTCAAGATGTTCAATGATTGGCATGGCATGACATAGAGATGTGGACCCCTCAAAATGCTAAGGACAAGGATTAGCAAAAGCTCAAGACTCTTCATCTTTGTTTAAGTGATCCAAGATCACATTGAGTCCACAGGAAAGCCAATACTATTAAAAGGGGATGGGGTGTTGCATAATGGTCTACTTGCTCAAGTGCTTAGTGATATTGCTCCAAACGCTCAACCACTTTCTCTATCCGAATATGCGAAACCCCTAAACTCTAACTTAGCCCCACCGATATCTTCCATCTGGAGCCACCGAGTTCATCTTGACATAGCCACTGCCAAAAACCCTAACAGTTCGGTCACACCAATACGGATCTCGGTCTCACCGAGATGGCCTTGCCAACTCTCTGTTACTTGTTGCAATTATTTTGGTCTCACCAAGAATTGCAATCGGTCTCACCGAGATGGCTTGCCAACTCTTTGTTGCCTTATTTCTTCACTTCGGTCTCACTGAGTTGATGCAATCGGTGCCACCGAGATGAGGTTTTCCCTAAGCCCTAGCACATCGGTCTCACCGAGTTGTTCCAGTCGGTCCCATCGAGATTCCGAACGTTCATATTTTTGAATAGATCAGTGCGACCGAGTTTCCTAATCAGTGCCACCGAGATGAGTCAAAAGTGTCTAACAGTTGGATTTTGTGTGGAAGCTATATATAACCCTCCATCCCGCTCTTCTCATTAAGGAGAGCCATCTGAACGTGCCTACACTTCCACCATTCATTTTGTGAGAGAGAACCACCTACTCATGTGTTGATATCAAGAGATTCCATTCCAACCATTTGAACCTTTATTTCTAGCCTTCCCCAAGTTGCTTTCCACTCAAATCCTTCTTCCACCATAGCCAAATCTATGAGAGAGAGTTTAGTGTTGGGGAGACTATCATTTGAAGCACAAGAGCAAGGAGTTCATCATCAACACACCATCTATTACCTTTTGGGGAGTGGTGTCTCCTAGATTGGTTAGGTGTCCCTTGGGAGCCTCCGTCGTGATTTGGAGTTGAATCAAGAAGTTTGTAAGGGCAAGGAGATCGCCTACTTCATGAAGATATACCTGAGTGAGGCTAGTCCTTCATGGGCGATGGCCCTGGTGGGATAGACAAGGTTGCTTCTTCATGGACCCTTCGTGGGTGGAGCCCTTCGTGGACTCGTGCAGCCGTTACCCTTCATGGGTTGAAGTCTCCATCAACGTGGATGTACGATAGCACCACCTATCGGAACCACGCCAAAAATCTCCGTGTCTCCATTGTGTTTGCCTTCTCCAAACCCTTCCCTTTACCTTCATATGCAATATTTTACATTCCGCCACTATACTCTTAGAATTTCATGTGTAGGTTTATTGCTTGACTTGTGATAATTGCTAAAATCTTCCCACAACTAAAATTGGGAAAAGGAGAGATTTTTATTTGGTCAAGTAGTCTAATCACCCTGCCCCCTCTAGACATAATTTCGATTCTACAAGTAGTATCAGAGCTTTGGTCTCCATTAGCCTTGATTTCCATAGCTTTGGTGATCATAGCCTTGGTTTCACAACCTAGGAGAGTATGGCGTCTAGCGAGGGTAACTATCACCATAGAGGTCCTTATTTTGATGGTACAAATTTTGCTAGTTGGAAGCATAAGATGAAAATGCATATTCTTGGTCATAACCCCGCCATTTGGGATGTTGTGCGTATTGGCTTGCAAGGTGAATTCTTTGAAGATGGTAAAGAACCGTATCGTGAAGCAACCGCGGAAGAATTGAAGATGCTACAATACAATGCTCAAGCTTGTTATATGCTCTTCAATGGATTGTGCCCCGAAGAATTCAACAAAATCAGTTGCCTTGAGAATGCAAAGGAAATTTGGGATACTTTGGTTGATATGCACAAAGGTGCCGAGTCCGTCAAGGAATCCAAGTTGGATGTGCTTCAAAGTCAACTTGACAAGTTCAAGATGAAGGATGGTGAAGGAGTCGTCGAAATGTACTCTAGGCTTGCTCTCATCACAAATGAGGTTGCCGGCTTAGGAAGTGAAGAGATGACTTACAAATTCATCATCAAGAAGGTCCTTAGAGCCTTGGAAGGAAAATATGATATCGCGTGCACATTGATCCAAATGATGCCCAATTACAAAGATCTCAAGCCACAGAAGTCATTGGTAGAATTGTTGCTCATGAGATGTCACTCAAGGATAAGGAAGAGCTCCACAACAAGTCAAGTGGTGCTTACAGAGCTTCAAGTGATGCTCCTACAACATCAAGTGAAAAACAAGTCTCCAATGAAGAATTGAGCTTAATGGTGAAGAAATTCAACAAATTCTACAAGAGTAGAAGCAAAGAGAGAAGCTCCAAGCCAAGGTCCTACAATGACAAAAGATCTTCTAGCCGTGATGATAATCGCAACAATTGCGGAAGACTCGAACACTACTCCAATGAGTGTACGGCTCCCTACAAGAAAAGAGAAGACTCACCAAAAAGGAGAAGTAGAAGAGATGAGTCACCTCCAAGAGAGAGAAGGAGTAGAGATGATCCTTATGAACGAAGACCCTCTCGAAGAAGCAAGGATTCGGAAAGGAAAGACAAGTCATCAAAGAGGTACACAAGATGAAGACATCAAGCTCATGTTGGTGAATGGGTTTCTGGTTCTGACTCCGATAACTACTCCGAGAGAAGCTATCACTCCGACTCCGAATATACTCAAGATGAAGGTGTTGCCGGTCTTGCACTAGTGTCATCCAACTCCCACGACATATTTGATTCACCAAATGAAGCAATTGGAAGATGCTTCATGGATAAAGGCCCCAAGGTATCACATCCCGAGTATCTTGATTTTGATAGTGATGAAGATGATTTGCTAGGTGATGATGATTTACTTGTTGACAAAACTAGTGATGAAAAGTATAATGAACTTGCTAGTAATCATGCTAATCAAGATGAAACGAATGACAATGATAAGAAGGAGATTGAGCGTCTAACTAAAGAATTAAACACTCTTAAGTTAGATCATGAAACAACTCAAGAGGATCATAGACAGCTCCTAAGAACTCATGAGAAGCTACACTTCGAGAAGCTAAATTTAGAGCAAGAGCATGAGTTTCTAAAAGCTATCAATGATGATCTTCGAAAGAAGAGTTCTTCTTACATTGCCAAATGTCTCCTCTTGTCACTTACATGCCACAAGTAAAATCTAGTAACAAGAGCAAGAAAGATTCTTCTTTTAGTACTAACAATAACCATGCTAAATCTAATATTGTTGCTTCTAGTAGTTCTCTTGATTCCACTAATGATCCTCTTAGCCAAGTTACACTTGAGCAAGAAAATAGCTTATTGAAGGGAATTATTGAGAAAGGTGTTTACAAGAGCCTTGCCGGGAGTAAGAAATTTGAGGAAATTGTACGCAAGCAAGGAAGACACCAAAATAATCAAGGTGTTGGTTTTGAACGAAAGTTCAATGACAATGGAGTTGAATGGGAAGAAGATCAATACCCCAAGACAAAGTTTGTTCCTTAACAAGAGAAGTATGACCCCACTTCTTTTAAGGGAACACAAGCTCAAGATGATCTTCCACCACAAGACTACTAGCTAAATGGCAAGGACAAGCTTCAAGAAGAGATTGACTCATTTGAAGAAGCTCCTAAGGCCATGGTCAAGTGTGTTCCCAAGACTACGTCAAGCTCTATTTCATCAAGATCAACTACAATTCCAAGGATTCCCATCAAGTTGATGTGGGTCCCAAAGAAGAAGAACTAGAGTGTTCTTGAGGGTGACTCCGCTAACATACTTCACTCATATTCATTTTTGCTAGGACTTGTGCAATCAACTTTCATATCGTGCACTAGTTCATGGAGTCATAAACCCTCTTGTTGGTAAGACAAGGGACAAGGTAACCTAATGCTTTCATGGACATCATCATATGTGAAATTCACTCTATGTCTATGGATATCCTTATATGTTCCTAGTGGAACTAACCCATGTAAGTATTGAAAGTGCAACACTCCAAAGGATTACTCCAAATGATCTACATCAACAATGAGCATCCACATCTTCACTATCTACATGAAGTCATCATCGACAAAACCCAAGGCTAGTTCATCCCTCTTTGGGGGGATATCACATCTAGGCGGAGCTTTGCTCTAAAAATTGAGCTAAAGCAACTCTAATGGTGTAAACACATTAATGCTTTAGGTAAAAGTGGTAACCCCACTTGTGCTTAAATTATGAGTATGACCTATGATCAAATGTTCTCATTTGACTCCTAAGCCAATATACTCATATATAGATGACTTAGTCATCGCCAATTGCTTGATAGATGCTAGAATTGGTTGTGCATGCTTTGACACATATTTCATTTGCTATTTTATTGTGTGAGCATGTTGGTTGCATATTTTCTCCATTCGAGGACATCCATTTGTTGTTTTGGTTGTGTTAATTTTTATTGGCCAAGTGGATGTACTAGAATGCCTAAGACCTCCTCTAGCTATCTATGCTCTTATGGTCTCAAATTCTTTTCATGCTTTATCACAAAAAATGAACAAGTTCTTTTCGGACCCTCCGGGTGAGGAGCACTTGGAGCCACCGATCCGACAAGGGCTGCCTTCCAAACTTATTCCCTGTTGAATTTTCAGTCAGACCAACCCACTCAAACTCGGTCGAACCGAAGTCATAAAGACTAATTTAGGTTTTCATCTCGTTGCTACCGATTAGACCAACTCGGTCACACCGATTTGCTGTAACTGCACGCAGTTGCACATCTCGGTGCCACCGACAACATACATATATATATATATATATATATATATATCCAGCAGCCGTACGGTAGAAAAATCACTTCAAACGTCTCGTGCCTACACCCCGTTGCTGCCGCCCCCTTGGTCTTCGGATCATCGCCGTCGTCTCGTGTGCGCCTTCGCTGTAGGAATCCGCTGCCATCAATGGCAATCTGCCCCGCTGTTGCCGCCGTAGAGGATCTTCATCGGGTTAGGGTGAGATTGGATCTCCTCATGCCTCTTTTTATCCGAATAAATGCACAAGGACAATGCCATGTATCTTGACATGATTGCAATACATCTATCCACTAGATAAATTCGTTAGAATAAATTCGAGCAAAAAATTTAGGGTTAGGTTTCCACCGAACGCATGTCGGACCAACCGAATAGGAATTTTTGGTCCCACCGATTTGGCCCTAGCCATTGCACAAGTACAACTCGGTTCCACTGAAATGTACTGATCAGTGATATTGAAAGTAAAGTTTCAGTGAAACCCTAGCATCTCAGCCACCAAACCACGTCTCGGTCCAACCGAAACTATGTGTTTAGTATCTGTTAGCAGCTTCGGTGTCATCGAAATGACCAAATCGGTAGCTCCGAAATGCATTCTGTGAAAACCTAAAACTAAAGTTTGAACTCAATTTTTTTTAAAACTATCTACTTTTTGTGATAACTCATCTAGCCTGCCTATACCAATCTATTAACAGGGTGAGATTGCAAGATGTCAAGTGCCAGTGACAGTCAAAATCAGTCAGAGCAGAATGTTGATCTAAGTGAGGGCTATAGTCCCAATGAGAGTTACTATGAGGGAGAGAGGAGGTCTCCAGATTTGCCAAAGGCTACCACCAGGACAAAGAAGAAGAAGAAAACCTCAGACAATGAGGATGAAGACTTTGTGGCCAGTGAGGCCACCTCAAAGAAGAAGATAGTTCTGAGGAAAGAATATGGTACTTCTGCTAGTACTAGGCCAAGTGCTAAGGAAAGGACTGCTGTAAGGAGAGTCCCAATGTCAAAGGCACGCAAGTCCTTAGCTCCACAAGAGACAATGACTTTTACACTTGAGGAGCCAAGTGGTGTAGAAGGTGATGCCACCAAGAAAAAGAGGGTAAGGAAGACTATGGCTAGAGTGATTGGCAGATCCTCCACGATGGTTGATGAGGAGGAGGTGGAGGAGGAAGAACCAGAAGCTGAAGCACCTCCTAACAAGGCACAAAAACTCATGTCTGATGCCATGAAGCCAGATACTCCCTCCGAACCCAAGTCCAAGGCCAAGGTTTCAGCTCCCAAGAGGTCTACAAGAAACATTCCAGCCGGTGAGAAGAACAAGGCCCCAGTGCTTGAGGTTGAGGAAGATGATGAGCCACTAGTGCTCAGGAAGCTCAATCCCAAGATCCCAGATCATGATAATGCTCACCCTGTTGCAGAAAATATGATGCTCGGGAAGGATAAGGGATTGAGAGAGTGGAGGAAAGTTGATCCCTATTCTGCCAGGAGGAGGACATCTTATGATTACCGCTTTCACACCAGAGAACAGCAAGATTTCTATGAGACAGTATTGCTTGATAAGAAGCCCATTGTCAGTGACATGAAGTGGGTGGACTGTAAATACATTGATGCCAATGAAGATTATTTCCCCCACATTCATGAGAGCTTTAGGCTGCAGGTGTTGACAAGTTTGTTGGTCAAAAACTCACCAAGTGGAACAATGAGATGATCATGCAATTCTATTCCACGACACACTTCTATCCAGATGGGAAGATTGCATGGATGACTGAGGGACACAAGTACCAGTCAACCATCTCTGAGTGGGCTGCACTCCTTGGTGCTCCAAAGGAAGAGGTAAATTATGTTGATGTATATGGGAAGCCCAGGATGGACCACAACACAATGGCAAACATGTACAAGGAAATTCCTCCAAAGGATGTTGAGGGTCACAAGCTTGGGTTAGTCAAGCATTTGCTAGCTGGGTTGGCCACAACCAACACTATCTTGAGGCATACTCTCTTTCCCAAGTCTGAGATGACAAGATGATATGTGGCCACTCCATCAACTTTCTCCATTTGTTTGATAACCCCCAGAAGTAGAAGGTTATGAGTTTGATTATGAGACGGTCAAGAGGACAGCTGCTGACCAGAAGATATCCTGTGGATATGCTCCACACATCCAGATGCTGATCAACTCCAAAGTTGGAACGAGCACATATCTACTAGACCGTGAGAATCTCCCTCTTCAGCCAGAGTTCGAGGATAATGTGGTGGTGATGGATTCCTCACACCCCACATATGTTGAAGCTCAAGAGAAGATCCAAGCAGCAGCAGTAGCAAAAGCCGCCAAAGAAGCTTCAGCTCCCAATGCACCCATTGCAAATCTCAAGATAAAGCATGACCAGATGACATATCTGCTGGAAGCAACACTAAGGATTGAGCGATGTTTGGCCAACCTAGCCAAGAATCAAGAGATCTTAGAGCGGATAGTGGAAGACAAAATGTACAATCTTGATGTCAAGGTAACGGAGGTCCAGTCCATCGTGGAGAAGCTCAGAGATGATGCTGAGAGTGGAGATGACAGACAGACCACTGAGATGTTCCAGACTATGCCAAGGGCACCCAGATCTTCAGCTATGCCAGTTGTAGATATGAGGACCACTCATTCTGCACCTGCCACCACTACTACAGTGCCACCTCCAGTGTCTACCCCACCTGTCCAGCAGACATCTTCAGAGGCATTTGCAGATGCAGTGCTCTCAATGCCATCTACGCACACAGGCGCCACCGGCCAGACGACCCCTTCAGGAGCTCCGGAGGATTGTTCCTAGAGAGACGCATAGCTCTATACTTTTTTGAGCTTTTTGGTACTTGTTGCGAAAGGGGGAGAAATTGTATAGATCATTAGGCTTCGAGAGAGAGAGAGTCTTGCTTTTGCTCTTTGGTTTTTATCGCATTTTTGCTATAATGTTTGTTTGATTCGTGCTACTTGCTTGTTATGCCTGTGAGATACTATGTTTGTCCTATGTGTTGATCATACTTTGCTTAATGTGCGCTTAATGCTTATCCCTACAATTATTTGTGTATGATCATTCAGTTATGTCTTTGGTGACGCGTGCATGTTATTTCACTCATATCATTTTGTGCGCTCCACCAAGATGTATGTGACATGGAAGAGTGACCCATGATCCTAATCGATTGTGCATTTGCATTCAAACGCAATTTTTAATAATGCACAAATTTAGGGGGAGATCTTGCTTATCACATACTTCTCAAAGAAACGATGTATTTCATTCATTTAATCATTTGTTGAAGCTTTGAAATATATCTTGTCATCAATTACCAAAAAGGGGGAGATTGAAAGTGCAACTAATCCCTGGGTGGTTTTGATAATTCATAACATATATCTCATTGAACTAATGTCCATTCAAGATAAATATTTCAGGATGTTCAATGATTGGCATGGCATGACATAGAGATGTGGACCCCTCAAAATGCTAAGGACAAGGATTGGCAAAAGCTCAAGACTCTTCATCTTTGTTTAACTAATCCAAGATCACATTGAGTTCATAGGAAAGCCAATATTATTAAAAGGGGATGAGGTGTTGCATAATGGTCTACTTGCTCAAGTGCTTAGTGATATTGCTCCAAAACCCTCAGCCACTTACTCTATCTGAATATGTCAATACCTTAAACTCTAACTTGGCCCCACCAATGTCTTCCATCCGGAGGCACCGAGTTCATCTTGACATAGCCACTGCCAAAAACCCTAACAGTTTGGTCACACCGATATGGATCTCGGCCTCACCGAGATGGCCTTGCCAACTCTCTGTTACTTGTTGCAATTATTTCGGTCTCACCGAGAATTGCAATCAGTCTCAAGGAGATGGCTTGCCAACTCTCTGTTACCTTATTGCTTCACTTCGGTCCCATCGAGCTGATGCAATCGGTGCCATCGAGACGAGGTTTGCCCTAAGCCCTAGCACATCGGTCCCAACGAGTTGTTCCAGTCGGTCCCACCGAGATTCCGAACATTCACATTTTTTAAAAGATCGGTGCCACCAAGTTTCCTACTCGGTGCCACCGAGATGAGTCAAAAGTGTGTAATGGTTGGATTTTGTGTCGAGGCTATATATACGCCTCCACCCCCTTCTTCTCATTGAGGATTTCCATCTGAACATGCCTACACTTCCACCATTCATTTTCTGAGAGAGACCCACCTACTCATGTTTTGAGGTCAAGAGATTCCATTCCAACCATTTGAACGTTGATTTCTAGCCTTCCCCAAGTTGCTTTCCACTCAAATCCTTCTTCCACCATAGCCAAATCTCTGAGAAAGAGAGAGAGAGAGAGTTGAGTGTTGGGGAGACTATCATTTGAAGCATAAGAGCAAGGAGTTCATCATCAACACACCGTCTATAACCTTTTGGAGAGTGGTGTCTCCTAGATTGGTTAGGTGTCGCTTCGGATCCTCCGTCGTGATGTGCAGTTGAACCAAGAAGTTTGTAAGGGCAAGGAGATCGCCTACTTCATGAAGATCTACCCGAGTGAGGCAAGTCCTTCATGGGCGATGGCCATGATGAGATAGACAAGGTTGCTTCTTCGTGGACCCTTCGTGGGTGGAGCCCACCATGGAATCGCACAGCCGTTACCCTTCGTGGGTTGAAGTCTCCATCAACGTGGATGTACGATAGCACAACCTATCGGAACCACGTCAAAAATCTCCGTGTCTCCATTGCGTTTGCCTTCTCCAAACCCTTCCCTTTACCTTCATATGCAATATTTTACATTCTGCTACTATACTCTTAGAATTGCATGTGTAGGTTGATTGCTTGACTTGTGATAATTGCTAAAATCTTCCCACAACTAAAATTGGGAAAAGGATAGATTTTTTATTTGATCAAGTAGTCTAATCACCCCCCTCTAGACATACTTTTGATCCTACAACTCTTCGACAACGTTGTGGCTTTGCTTCCCAACAGGTTCATCCTGTCTGGCAGCAGCCTCTTCCTGCGTCTCCTTTGCCAGTTCTCAGCCTCTTAATCATGTTCGGCCGCCGCAGAACCAGAGCCGCCGCCATCTATGGCTAGTCCTGCTTCTTTCACCCTGCTGGCAATATGGGCCAGTTCCTCGACAGTGATGGCGCGAATGAGGCTTAGCTCTTCTGTGAGGGCCTTCTCCACCAGTCTGTCAAGCCACTCCCTCACCCTGTCTTCAGGATGTGCTTGCTAACTCCCCTCAATGCTGTGAGCATTGCATGTCGGCATCATTGCAATGATCGTGTCCTTGGCAGAATTGTTGCATAGCGGGATCACTGTTGGCGACAGTTTGAATTTGTCATTGACACGAAAGAGTAGGTGGCAGAGTGTCGTATGCTGCAGCACTGTCGAGATGTCGCCAAATCCTGCGTGCAGCCTCATGATGTCTGCAGCATTCTTGAACTCCCAAGCTAGACTTCCTTTTTGTTCTAGAGGGGTGCAATCCTTTGGTGAAAGAAATCGGCGCCCACCATCTCAATAGTGAGCCCGTCAGTTTTGAGGCGAATGATGCGAGTTGTGGCAATTAAGGGCTTCTCATCATGAGAATCAAAATAGCTCCAATCCTCACATCGCTCCACCTTCTTTCTCCAGGGTTCACAGAAATCTGGAAAATTGTCCTCTCTGATCCAGCACCAGTCAGCTCACCACTTGTTTCACTTCAAGTGTAGATTGCCCCCCAGAGAGATTTCCTTGGTGTTAAACCTAGGAATCCAAGTAACACTACAGGAAAGAGCATCTCCCTTGTTGTGTGGAATGAAGAAATGGCAGAAGAGGGCATTGGGGACTACTCTAGCAAAAATTTCGCACATATGTGCGAAAACAGACATGCAGGTCATGGCATTTGGTGTGAAGTCCAAGTGGCGGAATCCATATGTATACATGATCCCGTAGAAGAAATTAGAGGAAGGAGGTACAAGCCCGTAGTAAAAATAAGTGGTGAAGAAAGGACATTTATCTTTGTTTCCTTTGAAGGAGTCGGGAAGCACTTATGGTGCGTTGTGGGATGTGGTCTCTTCCCCCCACATATATGCATACCGCTCCACCAAGTCACTGCGGGTCAGCGCCAGCGCGAAAACGACATTATTTCTCCGTAGTTCAGCCATGGCTTTCTTCCTCGCTTCCGCATTCGGGTCTGTCGGTGTTCTGGGATAGGGGGTACCCAGACTTGCTTGCCTACGGCCCAGTGCGTGGCCTCGTCGACGGCCCGGTGCGGCCCAGCTCCAAGACCCTGTGAGCAAGACCCTCGTGAGGACCCCCCGGCCTCGCGAGGCGAATGACACCAAGACCTCCTGAGGGGCAGCTCCCCGAGCCTGCCTCCCGAGGAGCGGAGATTTCTATGCAGGTACCACACCTCACGAAGCTCGCAGTGATGTGAGCCATATCGACCAAGGCCAGGCAGGCGCTAGCGGGCGCAGAGGAGGACAGTGTCCTCTTTGGTGCTAAGGAGGCAAGGACCAGCTATGAGGGAAGAGGACCAAGGCCACTATAAATATAGACTAGCCTCCACCGTAGAGAGGGATCGATCAGATCCTGGTCTTCTCTAGGTAGAACCATCCTCATCAACTGAGCCCTTGTGAGGTCGCTCACCCACTGTACTAGTTCATCCTCAACCTCCTCGTGAGACCAATCCACCACAAAGCAGGAGTAGGGTCTTACACCGCAAGGTGGCCCGAACCTAGGTAAACTGTTGTGTTCTTCCATTCCCCGCTTGCACGAACTCGACGAGGCCAAGCCATGGAGTGATGAGCTTGAGGCTGCGGCTAGGCTAGATCTTCGCACACGCCCCATAGTTTGAACCTTATTGGGTCCGCGGAGCCCCGACTCCGACATTTGGTGCGCGAGGTAGGGGGCGTGTCGAAAATCCCTTCTGCTTCGCTTCGTCTCTGCTTTGTTGCTTCCATGGCCGACGCCCACAGAGTTCGTGCCGAGCGCCGGGCTGCTCGCATCGCCTAGACGGTGCCCGTGGGCCGCGGTGTTCCACGCTGCTCCGCTTCTCCCGCAGCTAAAGCTGCCACCGACCTGCTGCTCATGAGCGGCAGGACTCTTTGCTGCCAGCCTCCATGCAGCGTGATGGTCACACCGCCACTCCTTCCCTCACCCCCGTCATGGCGTCATCCTCCCACGCTCGTCGCGGGCTGGCAAACGCGCAGGTTGCATTGATCATGGCGCGCGAGCTGCTATGTTACCGCCCCGCCGATGAGGGTAACGACGCCTAGCTGGGCAGCATCACTGAGCTGGTCGACGCCGCTGGCGAGGCCCCGACTCCATCCCACTCGCTCCATCCCCCGCCGTCCCATGCAGGCAACATAGCTCACGGTGCTCCGTCACCTCCTCCTGTGTGCGGTGCAGACGCCGAGCCCAGGCGTGATGTGCGTTTGCACGACCCCCCGCGCGGGACGCCTGCACCAGTGCGAGACGAAGCCAGCTGCCAGGTCGTGCAGCAGCCACAGTATGATGCGCGTGCGCTCCTCGCACCGCCACGCCAGCACCAAGACGGGGCACCTCTGGGGGCTATAGCGCATGGGCGTCAGGATCATGCTCCTCTCGCGCGGGCTGCCGTGCCTTCGCACCGGAGCTGCGCCGTGTCATTTGGCCCGGCAAGTTCAAGCTAGACCTGCCACCGTGCTATGATGGCACCCAGACCCTGCAGAGTTCCTCCAGCTCTACTCGCTGAGCATCGAGGCGGCAAATGGCGACGACAAGGTCATGGCGAACTGGTTCCCCATGGCTCTCAAGGACAGCGTGCATTCCTGGCTCTTGCTCCTCCCTGAGGGGTCGAACTCCTCTTGGGACGAGCTTCACGAGTGTTTCCTCGCCAACTTTTGCGGCACCCACGACCACGCTCTCACCATCAACGACCTGCGGCGTGTGAAGTAGTAGCCGAGCGAAACCCTCCGCAAGTACATTCAACGCTTCACCAACGTTCGCCTCAAGATTCCGAAGGCCTTGGACGAAGCCATCATCTCGGCATTCACCGAGGGCGTCACGGACGTAAAGATGAGCGAGGAGCTTGCCATCCACGATGACCTGTGTATGGTGCTGTAGATGTTCAACCTGGCAGACAGGTGCGCAAGCGCAGAAGAGGGCTGCCTCTCCCTTCTCAAGCTCCCTGACGTCGATACCTAAGAAAAGAAGGCCAAGGCCAAGGAGGCAAAGCGCAAGGGCCCCACCATGCTAGCAGCAGAGCCTGAGTTGAAGCGTGGCCGCGACCGCGATGACCCAGCCAAGGATAACCGCCCTTTCTGCATCTTCCACAACATTCATACCAACAACACCAATGACTGCCAGGAGCTTAGGGCGATCCGGGACAAGCGCGTGTGCCGCCGCCCCGAGCGCAGCGACCGCGTCTACAACCATGGAGGAGGCTGTGGCGGAGGCTGCTGGGACAACCACAACCCCCGTCAGGACTGGCGCAACCAGCCTCGTGAGGATTGCTGGCATGATCAGCCTCGTGATGGCCCCTTGCGTGATTAGCCTCGTGAGGACCGTCCTCAGGGCAACGCCGGCCTTCCTCCGCTGCCGCCACCACAAAGAAGGAATGATGACAACCATCAGGACGATGGGGCTGGGGGCTTCCAAGAACCTCGCGCAATTGCCTGCATCCTCTGTGGTGCCCAGGCGCCCGCCTCAAACCACACATTCAAGGAGTTCTCTTATGAGGTGAACGCGGCCCTCCCGAAGCTTGAGGCCGCGTGCCGCCTCAGGTGGTTGCAGTATGCCATCACCTTTGACTCCAAGTATCACCTCAAGTGCGCAGCCACTGCCGGCGCGCTTCCCATGCTCTGAACACCCACCATCAGCAATGTCTCTGTCACCAAGACCCTCAACGACGGCGGCGCCAGTCTCAACGTGCTCTCTGTCGAGACCTTTGAGACGCTCCAGGTGCCCTATGAGCAGCTCCAGCCCACCAGGCCATTCTCAGGGGTGACCAAAGGTTCCATCGTCCCCCTGGGGCAGGTGTGCCTCCCTGTCACCTTCGCAAGCGCGACCACTACCACACCGAGCTCATCGACTTCGACGTCGCCCACATCGGCCTCCCATACAATGCCATCCTCGGGTACCCTGCTCTCGCCAAGTTCATGGCGGCAACCTACCATGGCTAAAACATCCTCAAGATGCCAGGAAGCACCGTCGTCATCATGGTCGCCTGCGATGAGAAGGACGCGGTCTATTCTCTTGAGCATGCCTACCGTGCCGTAGCGGCCGAGAACTATGATGACGAGGGTGACATCCTACCTCCCAAGGCCACCCCCATGAAGAAGAAGCAGCTTCTCCCCAAGAGACATCCGGAAACCAAGAAACCCGCTGGCATCGCCTCAGGCTCGGCGCCCGCCGCTGGGGCGCCTCTTCCTCCCGCATAGGAAGGAGCGCCCGGTGCCTCCCTCGGCATGGGCTTGGGGGCTTCCATCTGGAGAGCCTCTAACCTGGCCAGCGTGACGAGGGAGGTGTTCGGGCACCACTTGGAGGAGTGCTTCGACGTGCGCTCCCACGAGCAAGGAGCATGGCACGAGGCGCCAGGGGTGCGGGAATTCGTCACCAAGGTGATCGAAGAGCTTCAGGAGGCACAAGCCATGCGCGGTGAGTGTCGCCCCGCACGGCCCGCCAGTTCAGCTGCCGCCCCCGACGCGGGTGGCGAGCTGCGCATCTGCGTCAACATCCCGAGCCTCAACAGGGCCTCTTCGGAGGAACACTTCTGGTCGTCGCGCATCGGCCGGAGTGGTGGCTACCCTTGAGTCAGACAGGGCGCATTAAATGTGCCGCTTAGTGTCACATCGTGGCATGCCCAGCAAGCCTTGCCGGGCCGCTCGGCCACCTTTTTGCCTGTCTACTTGACACGTCTCTGGACGGGTGTCATTTGGAGGTGGTTTCCATAGGAAGTGGTTGCCACGTGCCAAATAATAGCCACTTAGTTACTTGGGGGCTTGACACTGCACCGATCGATGACTTGTGTCGCTGTGAGGTGGAGCGGTGGAGCCTTGGCGGGGTAGTTTGCCTTGGTCGTGCATGGCAGGCCTACTGGTATGGTCTTGAAGCTTGTCTTCGAGGCCACCTCGACCTCACCAGGCATGCATGCCCGTCAAGGGAGGCTTTCCCTTAGTGGTGTCTTCCTCATTTAGCTTCTCTTGGTCTTCTTGTTCTGCCCTTTGATTCCTCAACGAGCTGATTTCTCCTTGCTTGGTCTGGAATTGGACGTTGCGAGCTTGCCTCCAAGCCTGTGTACAGTCTGGGCAACATACCTAGGGTTTGTTGCACCGACAGGAGCCCCCGGGCCTGACCTGAATGCGCTGCCAGGCGTCATCGGGGTAGGCCCTGTCAAGTACATGGGCGAGGAGGCTTGCGGCAGTTTGTCCTTTGAGGTCTTCTTTGCTTCTTCATTAACCTGAGCTTGGATCAGTTTTCGGTTTTCCCGCGCGTCGCGTATTGCCAATTGTAGTGGGAGAGATAATGGGCCACGATCTGTGGGGTACACACGTCCCACGTTCACGGGGCGGTAACCGCAACCCCATTATCCTTCCCGCCCCAAGCGCCTCTGCCACGTGTATTGCATGCACTGCGCAAAGTCGGTGGCGGATGCGGAGGGCGCGGGAATGAGCGCCGTGGCAGAAAGCCAGGCGTCGCGGGTTGGTGCAGGGGGTCGGCCTTGATTCCTCGAGCCGTTAATGGCGAGGAGGAGCCGGACTGGGCGAATGGGGCGGCTACCTTCATGGAAAAATCTAGCCCCCTACCCCGCTCGCCTCTAAAAAGGGAACGTGGGGCAATGCATTTTTCCACACATCCTTCTCCTTCCATTCTTGCAGCAGTCCTCGCCCACCATGGCGAGAGGTCAGGGGCGCAGCGTTGCTCCAGTGGCGGTGACGAGAACTTCTGCTCGACAGCACCTCCCTCCTCCCTCCGAAGATGCGAGGGCGGAGCCCGCCACGAGAGGAGGTGGGAGGGGGCAAGGTCGTGGTCATCGTGGCATCCGGGGCCGAGGAGGACGGGGTGGCGCTCTGATTGCGCCCCCACCGGCCGCCCCTCCTCTGATGGAAGGCCATGTCGGAGACCAACCCCTGGAGTTCATCATCAGGTTGTACAAGCCTCCGTGCGGCCGCCTCCGTCTCGCCACTCCATTCGCGAGGGCGATGGAGCTTGAACAGCCACGCGCATTGAAGCTGCACATGAGGGGTTGCGGGAACGGCGGCATGCGGGTGGATGTGGATTTTCCCGCCCCTCATGTCATGTTCTTTCGACGCGGCTGGAAGACATTTGCTCGCGCCCATAGCTTGTCGGAGGGGCACGTCCTCCATTTTAAATTAATGGAGGCTGACCTGCTCTCCGTCAAGGTCTTCGGGTGCTCGCTTAGGGTGCTACGCGGAGAGCTCGACCGACGACGAAAGCTCCTCCTCGAGCGACAGCGACGAGGAGGACAGTGACGGCGATGATGACGGGTTGGGCGATAGCTCTGACTCCGGCTGATCGTCAGCCGCACCGTCACCGTCAGGCGGCAGCACCACCATCTGCACCTGCACGCCATTCCCGGCAAGGTGATTTGCCGGGGAGTTGGATGCAGAGGTGCGGATGGCGTCCCGGGCTCCTCCAGCAGCCTTCCAGCTGAACCCCGGCAGGCTTCCTCGCGGGCTGCAGCTCTGTTAGCCCTGCCGCGTCCTGCTGGCCCTAGTGGTGGAGGCTGGTGGGCTGTCCCTGTCGCTCTCTTCACCATCACCTTCGCCCGTGCCCTCCCGCTCTTGTTAGGCCCCTCGCCAAGGGGCCTGACAGGGTCAGGCTGGGCTTCTGCCCAGGCGCCCCTTTTGCCTTCTTCACATTCCGTCGTAGTGCTTGGGAGTGAAAGGGCAAGAAAGGGCATCATGGGGCACTTATCTGTTTTCAATCTAAAATATGTAGGCACTTGCCAAATGTTAGTCTAAATAATGTAATCTTCTTTATCCATGTTGGTGTTCTATAAGATCTATACTTGTTCATCAACATATTAATGAAAAAGACAAGCTTTGCCGGGTACTTGTGCATGCATCATACCCATGCAGAGGTGAAATACCTCTATACGTTCAAGTAAACAAGTTATCTCCGGCAAGCTATCCTACTGGTACGCTCGAATTGTTGCCGTGGGGCTAAGCCTGCCGGGCACAAATCGCAAAGAGGGACCAGCCCCCCGCCAATCCTTCTCCGCCAAAGGCCACTGCGACTATCCTGACCGAAGCAACGTTCGAGTCAAAGGATGGGAGCACCTAAGTTTTGACGGTGACGAGGTTCTCATATGCACAAGTTTCTACTTACAGAACACGTAAGGATAAGAAGGGAACTTATCTGTTTGGCTTGCCAAGGATTGTCACGTAGGCTCGTCTTCATTTCTTCTTTTTGGGACCAAGTCTACGGCAAGAACCCTGCAACTTAATGCAGATGAAAACAATGCCTCATGTGACCTTATCTACATGATCATGCTATGCTCAGGATAAGCTTATGCATGCATGCAAGTTTTGGGGGGCCCCCAGCGCTTCATTTATTTCTGTTGCTTAGGATCTGTGCCTGGCTTTGTACAAGGGGTGACATGCAACATCGGCAAGGCCTGTACAAAAGGGTGGCTGCTGGGCAGGGCCCGACAGCCGCGCCTTACGGGTAGAACTTACGAAGATGCTCAATGTTCCATGAGTTTTGCAACTGAATGCCATCTCCGGTCTCCAGACGGACTGCACCAGGTCTGGTGACTCTTACTACCCGGTAAGGGCCTTCCCACTTCTGCGTCAACTTGTTTGTACCCTTGGCGGACTGAACACATCTAAGGACAAGGTCGCCTTCCTCAAAACCCCGGGCACGAACCCGGCGGTTGTGATAGCGACGCATGGCTTGCTGGTTGCGTGCAGCACGCGTAGCGGCTCAGAGACGGTTCTCCTCAAGTAGCACAGCATCGTCACACCGGTGCCATTCCTGCGCTACTTCATCGTAGGCAAGCACTCAAGGAGATCCGAATATGAGTTCCGTGGGGATAACTGCTTCTGCCCCATAGACTAGGGAGAAGGGAGTCTGCCCGGTAGCTCGATTTGGTGTCGTTCTGAGTGACCAAAGAACCACCGGCAGCTCGTCGATCCATCGCCTGCCACACTTCTGCAGTCTATCAAAGGTTATTGTCTTGAGACCTCGCAACACTTTAGCATTCGCCCTCTCAGCTTGTCCGTTGCTTCTGGGAAGGGCGACAGAGGCAAATGAGATCTTGCTTCCAAGGGCATGAACATATTGCATGAAGGCGCGGCTCGTGAATTGGGTGCCATTGTCGGTGATGATTCGGGCAGGCACCCCGAAGCGGCACACCAATCCTTTCAAGAACTTGATAGCTAACTGTGCGGTCACCTTTCTCACAGGCTCCACCTCTGGCCACTTTGTGAACTTGTCGATAGCGACGAACAAGAACTCAAAGCCCCCAGTAGCACGGGGAAGGGGCCCAAGATATCGAGCCCCCAGACCGAGAAGGGCGATGACAAAGGGATCGTCTGAAGAGCTTGGGCAGGCTGATGGATGTTCTTGGAGTGGAACTGGCAGGCTTCACATTTGGTGATGACCTCAACTTCATCTTGGAGGGCTGTGGGCCAATAGAAACCTTGCTGGAAGGCTTTTCCTACCAGAGCCCTTGATCCAATGTGTGAGCCGCACATACCCTTGTGTACCTCCGCCAATAGTTCCTTTCCTTCCTCCCGGCAAATGCACTTCAATTTCACACCATTGGGCCTCCTTCTGTACAGCGTGTCGTCAACAAACTGATACATACTGGCCCTCTGGGCTACTCTTTCAGCTTCTTCTTGCTCTTCGGCGAGTTCTCCAGTTTGGAGGAAATGGACTATGTGCCGTGCCCAGGTTGGGGCCAGGGGCTCGGCAACAAGGACAAGTGGCACCTCCTTATTCGCAAGAGCGCACTTCTCGACCGCAGGGACCGGTGGTCTGGCGGGATGGTGCGGCTCACTGATCGAAGGGGAGTTGTTCCCGCCAAGCTCTCTGCCGGGAGCCTCCGGAGGCTCTGCCGGGTGAGGCTTGCCGGAGTCCAGTTTCCTCCTCTTTCTAGCCAATGTTGCTGGGGATATGGAGGGCTGAGTCAGATGGAGAACAAAAGTCCCTGGTTCCACAGGGAGTTTTTGCGCAGCGCACTTTGACAGATGATCAGCAATGCTGTTTTCCGCACGGGGCATGTGCTCTGTTTGCAATCCATCAAAGCGCTCCTCCAACTTTCTCACTTCCTCGACATATGCCTCCATCAATGGGCTTTGGTAATCCTTGTTGACTTGTCTCACCACAAGTTGTGAATCTCCGCGGATGATCAGCTTCTTGATTCCCTGTTCTGTTGCAATCCTGAGCCCGACAAGGAGCCCTTCATACTCTGCAGTATTGTTGGTAGCCTTCTCCCGGGGAAAGTGCATCTGGACGACATACTTAAGGTGCTCCCCAGTGGGGGCAACAAGAAGCATGCCAGCCCCTGCACCTTGTAGGGAGAAGGTACCATTGAAATACATAATCCATTCTTGGGGCGCTTTCTTGCCGGGATAATTGTCTCCAACACTTCTTCATCAGGAGTTGGTGTCCACTCTATGATGAACTCTACTAGTGCTCTGCTCTGAATAGTTGACGTGCTTTCAAACTTCAAACCAAAGCTGCACAACTACAAAGCCAATTCCACAATCCTGCCGGTGGCCTAGGGGTTTCAGAGTATGCGTTGCAAGGAGAAGCGGGTGACAACTATGATCTCGTGGGCTTGGAAGTAGTGGCGCAGTTTCCTTGAGGCCATGATGAGGCCAAAAATCAACTTTTGCACGCTAGAGTACCTCGATCTAGCGCCCTGTAACAGGGAGCTATGAAGTACACTGGGCGTTGCACCACTTTCTTCTTTGCCGCAACCATAGAATTGCCTCCGCTGCCCTGCCTTTCTTCGCTCTGGACTGACTCTAGTCTTGCTGTGACGGGTTCGCTTTCCTCTTCAGAGGGCACAGTGGTTGTCGCTGTCGCGTCATCCACTTCCCGCTGCGCCACCAGTGCCGCACTAACCACTTGATTGGTTGCCGCTAAGTATAGCAGCCACGGCTCTTGTGGTTTGGGAGCGACCAAGGTGGGCACAGAGGAAAGATAGGTCTTCAAATCTTGCAGCGCAGCGTCTGCCTCTGGAGTCCACTTCACGGGTCCTGCCTTCTTCAAGATTTTGAAGAACGGTAGGGCGTGCTTGGCAGACTTGGAAATGAACCTGCTCAGTGCAGCCACGCATCCAGTCAAATGCCTCACGTCCTTGACTGTCTTGGGTGCTTGAATTTGCTCGATAGACTTGATCTTGTCGGGGTTGGCCTCTATCCCTTGATGAGACACAAAGAAGCCAAGTAGCTTGCCGGAGGGAACTCCAAACACACACTTCTATGGGTTCAGCTTCAAGTTGATCCTGCGCAGATTACTAAAGGTTTCTTCCAAATCCTGGATGAGGGTTGATCTGTCCTTGGTCTTGACCACAATGTCATCCATGTAAGCTTCAAGGTTTATGTGGAGCTGAGATTCAAAGACAATCTGTACTACTCTTGCAAAAGTGGATCTGGCGTTCTTTAACCCGAAGGGCATCCGTACAAAGCAGTACATGCCACATGGGGTTATGAATGCGGTCTTCTCTTCATCTTCCTTGGACATGAAAATCTGGTGGTATCCAGAGTATGCATCCAGAAAAGAGAGCAAGTCACACCCGGAGGAGGAATCCACAATCTGGTCGATGCGCGGCACGGGAAATGGGTCCTTCGGGCATGCCTTGCTCAGATCCGTATAATCTATGCAAAGCCTCCATTTCCCGTTAGCCTTGCGTACCACCACAGGATTTGCTAACCATGTTGGATGCAGTACTCCTTTGACCAGACCAGCTGCCTCAAGTTTCTTGATCTCCTCATCAATAAACTGTTGCTCCTCCAAAGCTTGCTTTCGGACCTTCTGCTTGACAGGCCGGGCATGCAGGTAGACAGCAAGGTGGTGCTCGATTACCTCCCTGGGAACACCAGGGATATCAGATTTTTGACAGGCAAACACATCGATATTCGCCCGCAGGAAGGCAACGAGCGCTCTTTCCTATTTGTCATCAAGGGTGGCACTGATAGTGAAGGTACCATCAGTGCTAGCCAGCCCTGCCGGGACCTTCTTCATAGCAGGTGCAGCAGCTTTGGATCTCTTGCTTTTAGAACTCTCTGGCAAGTCATCAACATGCGCATCACACTCCGGAGAGGCACGCTTCCCGGATTCCGTGCTAGCATCCTTGCTAGCTCTCTTCATTTTCTTACTTTCCTTGGCGGGAGCAGTGATTTCTGCAGCCTCAGCAGCGACCGCCTCCCGGTACATCTTGTCCACACATATGACTGCGTCCTTCTGATCTGACGGAATGGAAATGACTCCTATCGGCCCTGGTATCTTCAAGGTGTTGTAGGTATAGTGGGATGCCGCCATGAACTTGGCCAGAGCTGGGCGACCAAGGATTCCGTTGTACGGCAAGGGGAGGTCAACCACGTCAAACACGATCTTCTCAGTCTGGTAGTTTAACTCCCCTCTGAATGTCACCGGCAGCATGATCTTTCCCTTATGACGACTCCTGCCGGGGTTGATTCCTTGGAACGTGCCAGTAACCTTGAGCTCCTCATCTGCTATCTGAAGTTTTCTAATGACCTTTGGAGATATCAGATTCAACCTGGCCCCACCGTCAACCAACATCTTTGTGACTTTGAGGTTGCGTATTGTTGGTGAGACCAAGAACGGCAAGCACCCTACCGCGGTGGTGCTGTCAGGGTGATCCTCTTCGTCAAAGCTGATGGGCGTGCGGGACCACTTGAGTGGCTTCCGAGAATCTACCGCTGGCTCCATGGCATTGACTTCACGCGCCCACTGTTTAAGTTGGCGGTGAGAGGAGTGCAGGGATGCACCCCCGTCAACGCACAAGGCGTCAGTGGCTTTCTAGAACTCCTGCTCGCTGGTTTCCTCTTCATCTCCTTCATCGGTCTCACCATCGCAATCCTTCTTCTCACGGCCTCTGGTGGATTTCCCTTGGGACTGAGTGTCAGCGTTCTAGAAATGGGGGTACCCAAACTTGCCTGCCTGCGGCCCACGGCGTGGCTCCATCGACGGCTTGGTATGGCCCAGCTTCAGCGGCAACAACTCAAGACCCTCGCGAGGGGCCAAGCCTCGCGAGGTGGACGACACCAAGACCTCCACGAGGAGCGGCCTCCTCAGGCTGGCTCCCGAGGAGCGGAGATCTCTATGCAAACCCTCACCTCGTGAGGTTCGGGTGACGCAAGCCATGGCGACCAAGGCCAAGCGGGCGCCAGTGGGCGCAGTGTACCAGTTTCCTCTTTGGTGCTAAAGAGGCAAGCGCAGGCGCAGAGTCCCAAGGAATCGGCCAAAGGTTTCCATTCCCATGCAATAAGACCAAGACCGCCAGGACGGCAGGACGGAGGTCATCACCAAGCCCACCATGGCGTCACGACCAGAGGCTTTTGCAGGCGAAGACTACTTTTGTCTGGATAACATGTACTAGTTGTCTCCCTTCGAATTTGGCCGTTGTGCGATCCCTTCCCGCCTTTCATTTGGGAAGAGGACCAAGGCCACTATAAATAGGACTTAGCCACCACCGTAGAGGGGGACCGGACCCCCGGACGGATCATTCAGATCACCCTCGCTCCCACCAGCTCACTTGAGCACAAGAACACCTCTCCTCCTGAGGCTGTTCGCCACTGTACTAGTTCATCCTCAGCCCCTCGAGGACAATCTACCACAAAGCAGGAGTAGGGTTTTACACCGCAAGGTGGCCCGAACCTGGGTAAACTACTGTGTCTCTTTTCCTTATAGTTCGTCGAGCTAGGCTGCGAGATTAGCGAGTAGGCAGACTGGGGAGGACGAGTTCTTCGCACGCACCACAGAGTTCGAACCTCTCAAGGGTTTGTGGAACCTGAAATCCGACATTTGGCGCACCAGGTAGGGGTGTGTCGGAACCTCTCCCCCGCCGGTTGATCCACCACCGCTCCATCGCTTCCATGGCTGATGCTCGACGAGATCGCGCTGAGCGCCGGGCAGCCCTCGCCGCCTGCGTCGCTCAGACAGCGCCTGCAGGAGACGGCTGCCCTCGTCGTACCCCGTCTCCAGTGGCGAACGCCGCCACCGGCCTCGGGGCACGAGCAGCAAGCTTCGCCACTGCACCCTTCTGTGCGGCGGGATGGGCGCCCCGCCATCCCGTCGCTGACTCCGGCTGGTTCGTCGTCTCATGCTCATCGCGGGCCGGCGAACGCGCAGGCTGCGTTGCTCATGGCGCGCGAGCTCCTGCGCTGCCGCCCCATCGACGACCTCTACGAAGACTGGCTAGACCGCATCGCCGAGCTTGTCAGCGCCACCGGGGACTCTCCTGCACCGTCTCGCTTGCTGCCTCACCCGCCGCCTGCTGCGGGTGACATAGCCCACGGAGCACCTCCTCCACCTCGCCGTCAAGACATCGCCCTCGGGCCAAGGCACGAGGCCCCGCGGCATGACCTGCCGCGCAGGGCGCCGACGCGTGAAGATGAAAGCTGCCAGGTGGTGCAGCGCCCGCAAGAAGATGCTCGTGCACTCCCAGCACCGCCACGTCAAGACCGCGTGCCGCCTGCAGCGGTGGCGCGTGAGCGCCAAGACCAGGCTCCACCTCCACGACGGGCTCCCGTGACCACAGCGGGTTGCCGCGCATTCACTCCGGAGCTACGCAGCGTCATCTGGCCGGGGAAGTTCAAGCCCGACCTGCCTCCGCGCTACGACAGCACCCCCGACCCTGCCAAGTTCCTGCAGCTCTACGAGCTGAGCATCGAGGCAGCCAACGGCGACGAGAAGGTTATGGCGAACTGGTTTCCCATGGCCCTCAAGGATGGTGCGCGTTTGTCGCTCCTAAACCTGCCCGCGGGATCAATCTCCTCCTGGGACGAAATGCGAGAGTGTTTCGTCGCCAACTTCCAGGGCACTCGCGACCGTCCACCGGCTGCGGGTGACCTGCGGCGCATCAAGCAGCAGCCAGGAGAGACCTTGCAGAAGTACATCCAGCGCTTCAACAGCGTCCGCCTCAAGATCCCCAAGGTGTAGGATGAGGCCATCATCTCGGCGTTCACTGATGGCGTCCGCGACGTCAAGATGAAGGAGGAGATCACCATACATGAGGACCTGTGCATGGCTCTGGAGATGTTCAACATGGCAACCAAGTGTGCGAGAGCTGAGGAAGGTCGTCTCTCTCTCTCCTGGAGCTCCCAGGGGCTGACCCAGAAGACAAGAAGGCCAAAGCCAAGGGCGTGAAGTGCAAGGGACCGGTCGTGCTCGCGGCCGAGACAGAGATGAAGCATGGCTGCGACCACCTAGAGTCATCCAAGGGCAGCCGCCCGTTCTGCGTCTTCCAGAACGTGCACAACCACAACACCAACGACTGCCAGGAGCTCAGGGCCATCTGCGACGGGTGCCTCGGTCGACGCCCTGAGCGCAGCGACCGAGGCTACGGCCGCGGAGGAGGCCGAGGAGGATGCTGGGACGGCCGCGAGCCGCGCCAAGAATGGCACGATCAGCCTCGTGAGGATCGCTGGCAGGGCCAGCCTCACGAGGGCCCCTAGAGAGACCATCCTCGTGAGGACCGTCCTCAGGGCAACGCTGGCCTTCCTCCGCTGCCGCCACCACTAAGAAGGAATGACGACCACCACCAGTACGAGGGGGCTGGGGGCTTCCAGGAGCCTCGTGCCATTGCCTGCATCCTGGGCGGCACTCAGGCCCCTGCCTCTCATCGCATCTTCAAGCAGTATGCCCGTGAGGTGAACGCGGCCCTCCCCAAGCTCGAGGCAACGCGTCCGCTCAGGTGGTCCAAGTGCACCATCACCTTCAGCCCATCCGATCAGCTCAAGTGCGCGGCAACTGCTGGCGCTCTCCCGATGCTTTGCTCGCCTACCATCAGCAACGTGCACGTCACCAAGTCTCTCATTGATGGCGGTGCGGGGCTCAACGTTCTCTCCATGAGCGGACCTCAGGAGGGCGGGGTGTCCAGCGGCACCACCTCAGGCCCAGCGCCCACTGACGGGGCGCCTCCCTCTCTCGCATAGGAAGGCGCGCCCGGTGCCCCTCTCAGGCTAGGCTCGGGGGCTCTCCTCTGGAGGGCCTCTGACCTGGCCAACGTCACGAGGGAGGCGCTCGAGCACCATGTGGAGGCGTGCTTCAGCGCGCGCTTCCGCCAGGAGGGTACAAGGCGCGAGGTGCCAGGTGCTCAGGAGTTCATCACCAAGGCAATCGAGGAGCTTCAGGAGGCAAGAGCTATGCGAGGTGACCATCGCCCACCACCCGGCGCGGCTCCTTGTCCCGGCGAGGACAGCGAGCTACGCGTCTGCGTCAATATCCCAGGGCTCAACAGGGTCGCATCTCAGGAGCGCTTCTAGCCGTCCCGCGCTGGCCGGTGCGAGGGTCCCCCTCACAGCTATGTTCGCATGCCTTTGGGCTTGTCGAGCGCAGCTGCTGCACTCCAGCGCCACATGCGGGGCGTCCTGGCGGCTCATGAGGCCAGAAGCCAGGCGATCCTGTCAGAGGAGGAGATGGATCCTCGCGAGCCCCCCGGGCTCCCAGAGCCTCCCGAGGTTCAGGGCCTGGGCGGCTCATGAGGAGCGACTTCTGCGGCACGCGTCTTCAGCTACTCCAACATCTCTTGAGCAACGGTGCCAGGTGACATTTTCTGGTTTGTTCAGTTGGGGGCGGCCCTCGGGCTGCATTATCCCCAAGCCGCGTGGGTCCGTCCCTGCGGCATGTATCATTTTGCACCTATCAGAACTAGCTCTACCCTATCCATGAGTTTATTTATGATTATCACTTGACTGTCCGGTGCTTCGTCACCACGAACGTCGTACGCCCTTGCAAGCCCACCCACGACCGCCTCATGATTAAGGACTGGCACGGCGTCTGTGCTTGGGTCCGTCCCTGCAGCGTCGCTAAACCCAAGTGGCTGAGCTCTGGCTCGCGGGCCAGCTCCCGTGCACGTCACCTCCCATGGTCCTTGGTGCCTTGTTCTCGCATGAGCTAATCGGGGGCGGGTAAGTTAGGGCACCCGACCCGGTGCCTCGCCACCGCGGGAGCCGTGCGCCAGTTGACTTTCTTCAGGACATTGGCATGAAAAGACTGGGCATGGTGTCTGTGCTCGGGTCCGTCCCTGCAGCGACGACAAACCCAACGGCTGAGCTCTGTCCGGCGGGCCGGACCCGTTCACGTCACCTCCTGGGGTCGTTGGTGTTTGGCCTTCTCATGCGATAACCTCAGGAGATTCACTTGGCGCAGGTTGCCTAACCATCTCGCAGGACTATCACAAGTGCTACGAATCAAATTCAGGGACAACCCGCCTTGAGGTAGGGCCTCGTGAGTCCCGCGCTGGCTCACGAGTGCCCATACACACCTCCTCTAGCCCTGTCGTGCAAGCCACGTGTCAGGGCAGGGTTGTACACGCCCCGGGGTCCCCCCTCAGAGGGAGCCCCAACCCATGTACCAGTGGAAGCACTATGCTCCGCGCTGGCAGTCAACACGGTCGAGGAGCGGCTTTGCCCGTGCGAGAGCAGAAGCGCCATGCTCCGCGCTGGCGTTAAACAACTGGGGGCAGCCTAACGGCTGCACTAACCTCAGGAGAGCCACCAGGCTCGGTGTTCGGCCTCACCGCGCTGTTTTCCCCTCGGGAGAGTAGCGCGAGGGGGCTGGGCACGGGGGCTACGCTCAGGTCATGCCTGGCGTACGCCACCATGCCAGGTCCCTCGGACCTGGTCTTCGCACATCCCTCCCGAGCGAAAGCCTGGCGAGGACAGGTATGGGGTTTTTTGTTCGTACGTCAAGGGGGACTCTTGAGCATCGCGACTCAGGAGCCTAACTGGCCACGTTGCCCCTCACTCCTTGGTCTCGTCCTGGTGATCCGGATGCCCCAACAGCGGCTGAGGTACGCACGGGGCCGGGCCCTGCCGACGCAAAACGCCAAGACCCACTCTCGCGTCTCCTTCTCGAGGGTTGTTCGTACATCAAGGGGGACTCCTGAGCATCGCAACTCAGGAGCCTAAATGACCACATCGCCCCTCACCCCTTGGTCTCGTCCTGGCGATCCGGACGACCCAACAGCGGCTGAGGTACGCGCAGGGCCGGGCCCTGCCGACGCAGAACAGCAAAGCAAACAGAAAGGAAACCGCAGAACCTTAGCAAATTATTACAAAACATACTGTCTCTTAAATTCCAAAGCATAAGTTCTTATGCATCCACGAGGCATGATACATGTTGCAGGAATAGAACATGGGGAAAGCGCCGCCATCTCCTTCAGCCTTGGACGCCACCGTTGCCCGCTTGGGGAGTCCCGTCACCGACGACGTCGCCGCCGTCCTTGCCGTCAGCCATAGGCACGGGGTCAACGGCGAGGAACTTCCACAGCAGGGCCTCCAATTGACCCTTCACGGCCTTGGCAGCAGTGTCTTGGAGCTCAGGGTCCACGGGCTCGAGCGGGGCACCAAAGTCGAAGTTGGAGTCCCGAAGATGGAGGTGGCTGAAGATGCGCGTTGCGGCCGAGGCCGAAAGCGTGCGGGCTTCTCCCTCCACCATGGGGCCCATTTCGACGACGATGCCCTCGAGCGCCGCAACGAGCTTGGGGAGCAGCCCAGTGGGGCCCTCCTTCGGAGTCACCAGTGGCTCCTTGTACCCGCTCCCATAGATATCCTGCAGTGCCTTGCGGGACCTCTACTTGAGGGAGTCGAAGGCGGCACACCCCACGGTGGCCGCCTCCTCAGCCTTGGTAAGGAGTTTCTCCCTGGCCTCCAGCTGAGCCTTCTCGTCGGAGACAAGCTGGGCGTGGGCCGCCTCCACCTCCTCCTTCAGCTTCTCTAGGTGGCCGCGCTCCGTGGCCTGCTCCCGAGATGCGTACTCCAGCTCGGCGTCACGACCGGCGACCGCAGACTTCCGCTCCTTCAGCTTTTCCTCCTGCTCCTCGAGTTGGCGGGCGCGGGTGGCCTGCTCGTCGCAGAGGGCTTTCAGCTCGGCCTCCACCGCGCAGCGCTCCTCAGCATCCTTCACGTCCTTCAACGCCACGTCACAGGCGGCGGCGGCCATGCCGGCCACCTTCTGGCCCTCCTCTTCAGCAGCGTCGGCCTGGTCCTAGGCCGCCCTGACGGACGAGTCTGCCTGGAGCCACCTCAAGACCAGCTCCAGGCGCCCCGACGCTCGGCACCGGTCGGGGCCCCGAAGATTGTTCCGGAGTTGATCTAACATGGAGAAGGCCTGCTCGAGAGCACCGGGTGCAGTAGAAGAGCCGCGGCCCGCCGGCGTGGCGGCTGGAAGAGGAGACGGCGACGACATCAAGACTGGTGAAGCAGCAGCAGCAAGGATGGCCGGGGGCACCGGAGCCCTCGGGTCATCAACAGGCGCGCTAAAGGCAAGCATCTCTGAAGCCGGTGCGGCCGCAGGGCCATCCTTCTCCTGAGGCTGGGCCCCTGAGCCTCGCGAGGGCAACCCTGCGGCAGGAGGACGCGAGCTAGCCTCGTCCGTCTACGCCAGAACCTCCGGGGCCGAGGTGGGCTGCTTGGCCTCAGGAGCCCTCGCCTCCTCCTTCTTCCTTTTTGCTGCCAGCATTGGCCTGGCCGCAGAGAGGAAAATGTCAGAGCACTACATCAAGAGCAGGAAGCAAAGACAAGATGGTGCGCTTACTGATCCGTGGCGACGTACTCCCTCGTCCTCTTCAGGAGCGCGATGCCCACAGGCTTCATGGGCGCGAGCCCCACCGCGCTCTCGGGAGCGGATGAGCGCGCGGCGGCCGGATCTGCTGCAGCGGCAGCCGACGGCGGGGCGGAGGCGCCACCTCGGGGAAGCAATGATGACCTGTCCTTCTTCGGGACACCCTGCTTCAGCTTCTTCGGAGGGGTGTCCCTGGACCTCGTGGTGACCCCGGCGGAGCGCGGCGACTCCCTGACTGGGTGCTCGCTGGCGTCATCATCAGAGAAGGCGCGGAGGAGCTCGCTCTGCCGTGGGGGAGAAGTCTCCCCCAGCTCCTCCAAGGTCGCCTCCGAGCTCTCGTTGTCCTCCTCCCCGGAGGACACCGGCACCGGGGATCCCGTGGGCAGGGAAGGCTCCAGCGGCACGAGCCCCCGCTCGTTGAAGACAGGCATGGCGGCGGCTATCTTCTCCCAGTCGGCGCGATGGTACAATGGGAGAAGGGCGTCCCAGGGGCCACCCTGGTCCTTCCTGAGCAAGGTGTGCACGACCTTGCTCAGCTCCTCGTCAGACAAGTTGTCCGGGCGCAATCGGAGGTCGTCTTCCGCGCCCTTGAAGCTCCACAGGGGGCGCGTGTGCGCCTGGAGCGGAGCCAGGCGCTGCGTCAGGAAGTCCTTGACGATCATGGCCCCTGTCAGCTTCTCCGCCTTCGGGTCCTCCTCCTTCAGGTCGGCCATCATCCTCTCCAGCAACTGCTCCGCCCTGGGGTCGGTGAGCTTCTCGTGAGCCCATCGATCCAGGGGCATCGGCAGTGCGGTCGGCAGCTCCAGCCGAGCGTGGTAGCGCTTGGCGTCCATGAAGATCCACTTGTTCCAGAAGTCCTCCACCTTCTTCCCGGCCCGCGAGATCGCGTTGCTGCCATTGGCCGCGATGAAGCTGGCACACCCAGAGCACTGGCCGCTGCTTATCCGGAGGTAGAAGAAGTGGCGGAACAACGCGACGGAGGGCGTCACCCCCACGAATGCTTCGCAGTAGAAGGCAAAGATCGACAGGAGGAGGATGGAGTTGGGATGAAGATGGAGGGCGTGGAGACCATAGTGGTTGAGGACGGCGTAGAAGAAATGGGAGAAAGTGGGAACCAGCCCAGCGAAGACGCTGTGCAGGAAGAAGGGGTAGGTGTCACCCAAGGCTTTCAGCTGGGCGGAGCCGACCCGGAGCGCCGTCTCCCCTCCCTCATTGTCGCCGCCCGCCATCAGCGGGAGCACGGCGGCAAGGTGCTTCTCCTCGGCGATGGAGGACGCGCTCAAGGCCGGCTCAAACCAGGGAGCCGAGCGCGCGGCAGAGGCCAATGACTTTGCCTTGTCGGTGGCCATCGGTGGCGAGTCCGGGGAAAGGATTCAGCAGATCTAGAGGCGCGCTAAGCAGAAGGAGAAGGGGAACTGGAGCAAGACGGAAGAAAGGCAATGAAGGCTCAGCGGCAAGCGCCAGCCTTTTTGTTAGCCAGGGACAGTTGCCGAGGCGGCGTGGGGAAGCGGAGACGCCCACGTCCCATCAATCGCCACGCGTCGACCAAGGCCGCAGGCGGTTAGGGCCCGCGGCACTCCGCACTTGCCCCTTGGCTTCGCCTCGAAGCCAAGTTCAAGCGCGCCCTGGGCCCGGGGGCTACTGTCAGCGTTCTGGGAACGGGGGTACCCAGACTTGCCTGCCTGCAGCCCACGGTGTGGCTCCATCGATGGCCAGGTACGGCCCAGCTTCAGTGACAATAACTCAAGACCCTCGCGAGGGGCGAAGCCTCTCGAGGCGGACGACACCAAGACCTCCACGAGGAGCGGCCTCCTCAGGCTGGCTCCCGAGAAGCGGAGATCTCTATGCAAACCCTCACCTCGTGAGGTTCGGGCGACGCAAGCCATGACGACCAAGGCCAGGCGGGCGCCAGCGCGCACAGTGTACCAGTTTCCTCTTTGGTGCTAAAGAGGTAAGTGCAGGCACGGAGTCCCGAGGAATCAGCCAAAGGTTTCCATTCCCGTGCAACGAGACCAAGACCGCGAGGACTGCAGGACGAAGGTCATCACCGATCCCACCATGGCGTCATGACCAGAGGCTTTTGCAGGCGAAGAATACTTTTGTCAGGATAGCATGTACTAGTTGTCTCCCTTCAAATTTGGCCGTTGTGGGATCCCTTTCCGCCTTTCATTTGGGAAGAGGACCAAGGCCACTATAAATAGGACTTAGCCACCATCGTAGCGGGGGACCGGACCCCTGTATGGATCATTCAGATCACCCTCGCTCCCACCAGCTCACTCGAGCACAAGAACACCTCTCCTCCTGAGGCTATTCGCCACTGTACTAGTTCATCCTCAGCCCCTCGAGGCCAATCCACCACAAAGCAGGAGTAGGGTTTTACACCGCAAGGTGGCCCGAACCTGGGTAAACTGCTGTGTCTCTTTTCCTCACAGTTCGTCGAGCTAGGCTGCGAGATTAGTGAGTAGGCAGACTGGGGAGGATGAGTTCTTCGCACGCACCCCAGAGTTCGAACCTCTCAAGGGTTTGTGGAACCCAAAATCCGACACTGAGGAGCCTTGCGGGGCGACTTACTCCGCCGCCTCGGCCCTTCCCGCTAGCACCATCCTGGTTTTTCTCCTTATCACGCTTCTCATACTCAGCCCTCTGCTTCTTGACGAGTTGCTCAACTTGATGACACTCCTGAAGGTCGTGGCCCTTGGTCCTTTGGATCTTGCAGTACGGCCCATCACCCTTCCCAGCCTTCTCAGCAGCCGCGGTCGCCCGACAGTCAGTGCACGCGGCAACCCCTTACCAGGGTCCTCGGCCTTGGCCTTCTTGCCCATACTAGGTTTGCTTGATCCTTCGACAGCCATCACAACTTTCTCCTTGCGCTTCTTATTGCATTTCTTGTTCTTCTTCTGGTTGGTGGCGTCGTCGTCATCGTCTGAATCGATGTCGACGCCATCCTCTTCACCGGGAATTCGCCTTCCCTCCTCTATGCGAGCACACTTATCCACCAGAGTGTATAAATCATTCACAGTCCTGGGCAGCCGTACATTCATTTTGGAACGTACCTGCGGTTGCGCACGTTGGACTGGAATGCGGCTATCACAGCTGCCGGGTGGATATCTGGGATGTTCCTGTGCACTTGACTTAACCTTTGCATGTACTTCCGCAGAATTTCTCCTTCCTTCTGTGGGAGGACCTATAGATCGTGGGCCGTCCTGGTTCTTGATGGCCGCCCGTAAAGGCGCCAACAAACTCAAGGCATGGGTCAGCCCAAGTTGAGATGGAGTTCTCCAGCAGGTGCATCAGCCAAGACCTCACATTTGGCTTGAGTGCCAAAGGGAAGTAGTTGGCGAACACCTTCTCATCTCTTCCCCCGGCAGCCTGAACAATGATGGTGTAGATGCTCAGGAACTCTGTCGGGTTCAATCTCCCATCGTACATCCATGGTATCTCTGGCTTGAATGTGCGGGAAGATGGCCAACGGACTTGCCGTAGTTCACGAGTGAAGGCGGGGCACCCAACCTCGAAAGGTAGGTACCCACCCTCACCGGGTGTAGGCTCGTCGATGTTGGTGGGTGTCGCGGCGGCGCTCGATGGTGACGTGCGCGCCTTCCCCTCGCCTGTCTTCCTGGGCCTGCCGCTGGTCTCGACGTGCTTGAGGGCCGGACGAAGCCATCGAGACGTCGTCGGGTTCTTGATCATGTGGCTCCAGCCGTGGCCCCTGCGTAGGCTACCGCGGAGGGGACTGCACCGTGGGGGTGGCCCCTTCAGCACGGCCAGCAGCGCGGGCCATTGTCGTCGCCTAGGGAGGCCGTGGTGGGCCAGCTTGCTGTGATCTTCCCGCCTCGGCGAAACCAATCAGGCTTTGAATGGTGGCTGTCCACTCATCCATCTGATCGGCTGCCGGCGGAAATCTCAACAGCTGCTCGGCCCGCGCCATACACTAAAAAAAAATACACTTTCGTGATGATATGTGTTTGTCACAGTAGGTCATGTTTTCTATCATGCATGTACATCCATGACAATTTTATGACAGAATAAAGATAGCCATACCTGTGCTGTCGTAGAAGTGTTCCATGACAATACCAAAATTATCATCACGGAAGTGTCCACTTCCATGACGATAAATGGCGCGTCATAGAGGTGCTTTCGTCAAGGGTAACCGACATGTGGCACCCACCATAACGGGTCGCCGTTAAGCTATCGGGTTCTGGTTTGGATCCGATAACCCGTTAACAACCCCGACCAGTGGGGATTTTCCACGTGTAAAATTCTCATTCGCCGGAGGATCCACGTGTCGGCTCAGCGTTGGGACAGATGTCATCCACTCATAGTACGAGAGGCGCCTATGATACGTCAGCACGTGGCAAGGCCCAATAGTGGCCCATTCTGGTGAAAAAGCCCGGCCAAGTAAAAATTAGCAGGCCGGCCCATATAAGGCCTACTTGTGTCAGGTCCATTTAAGCCCACGGCCATACGAGATGTGCCTATTCGACCCGTCAATGACCCGTTAACGATTTGACACCATTGCAGCCCATCGTCAGTTCGAGCCCGTTAACAGCCCGCTATATATTTGGGCTCAATATCGGCCCGAAGTGGTTTCAGCCTGTTAACGGCCCATTCAAGGGATGGGCCAATTTTCAGGATGTACGTCTTTCGGCCTTTTAGCAACCCATTTAAGTGTTGGGCCAATTTCCGGCCCGATGTGTCATTCAGCCTGTTAACGGCCCATAAATGAGTTGGGCCATTTGCAATCGGACCGGAGTTTTGGCCTTTTAATTGCCCATGCTCTTCATGGTCCAATACTAGCCCGGTTTCTCTTTCGGCCTGCTAAAGGCCCACAACACAGTTGGGCCATATACAGTACGACCTGACTTTCGGCCTCTTAGCGGCCCATGCTCTTCATGGTCCAGTACGAGCCTGCTGTCTCTTTCGGCCAGCTAAAGGCCCACAGTATAGTTGGGCCATATGTAGCCTGACCTTAGTATCGGCCTGTTAACGGCCCGTGAAATCAAATGGGCCCACCTGTTGCCCGCTTTGATGTCGGCCTGTTAACGACCCAGGAGGTAACAGGGCCGAGCATTAACTGTCGGCTCATTCCAATTATAGCGACCCAACAGAGCTTTCGGCCTGGTTATGGCCCATTAACTTAATGGGTCCACTAAAGTTCGAACATGTCTGTAGGCCCAATTAGATAATTTGAGCCCATTACGACGAGCAATTATGCCCAGGACCAAAACCGATCAATCAAAGGCCTATGAGAATTTTGGCCCCTGCGAGCCCATTAGGGAAGCCCATTAAGGGTAGTGGGCTGCTTCCTTCATATAGGGCCCATGACTGTTTGTGCTAACTAATAATTTCACTGCTTTTTTAGCTTCCTAGCGACCAGTTAGCTGGAATGCGAGGCGCGCTAAGCAAAGGTACGGCATACAAGGAAAAACGTTGCACATCCAGAATATATTACAGGAAATTACATCCACTGGGCAATCAAAGGTTGATGCCAGTGCAAATAAATGAACAGAACCTAATGATCTACAATGTCACAATCTGCAACCTCAGCGTGGATGACGCCCATAAGCATGTGAGCAAGTTCTTCCTTCTTTGCTACACTGTCTCTGAAAACATTGATCAGTTGTTCTTGCGCAAGAATGTGCACCTCTGATTCCTCCATGATTTCCATCATTGCTTCAGCCAATAATTGGTTCACAAACATACATTTTTTTCGTTGCATTCGAGATAGAGGAAATTGAATAGATTCAGATGGCGATTTTGGCAGGCTTGCATTATTGATAGTGGAGAGTGTCTCGACCACTGTATCATAACATAAATTAGGAGGGGAACCAAACAGATTAATCAAGAGTTATTGCCATATTACCTGGCCTAGATTTATTGGAAAGAAACATTGGGGTTGCCTTGCTGTTTTCAGAGTTTGTCTTCTTATCTTCAGCAGCCTGCACCAAATTAACACACTAGCATTGCTATCATTGGCCAGGTCAGATAATAGGAAAGCAACATTGACATAATGAACGTTTGGGCAACCAGACCACACCAGCCTACACCAAATTAACACAATATGGCACAGCTATCATCAGCCAGGTATGGTAATACAAAAGCAACATTGACACAATCAATGAATGGGCAACCAGAACAGCACTACAATTCAGTAATGTGCATGATATAAGATAGTACACTCATGCAGCTCAGTATGCATAACTACCGGGCAGTTTTCCTTACAAAAATCAACATTGTCGCCTTTAATTATACATTTTGCTACAACTAAATTTAGATCAGATAAAGGTTGGATTCATGCCGATTAACAAAATACATGCTGATGTAAAAATATAGTGATATACAACAGGTACTTACATCAACATTGGAGCACATAGAATTCCCGCAAGATACTTTCCTCGAATACGATCCCAGTGCAGAAAGTCTTCTATCCTTTAAGCTTATTTTCTAAAAGAGAGATGGGTAAGAAACATGTAGAAAATATGATCAGAATGCTATAAAATTTCATGATGCGAGGATACGCACACGCTTCTTAGAATGGAGTTGACATATTTTTGCTGGACTGGAGCGGACTAGTTCTTTTGCCACTGGAATCTGCTTATTATTAGTAGGAGTTGGGTTTCTCTATGCTGGAGCAGTATCTATGAACACTGGAGTTGGTTTACTATCTCCTGGCGTTTGGATCTTTTGCAAAGACCTTGTTAGTAACCCTTTAGATTCTAACATCGCTGTCTTCCCCTTGCATGCCTTATATAGAAGAATGGTGCTTCAATTATAAAACATGCTACAACAGAGAGATGGAATAGGTACTGAAGAATAGAAAGGCATGACATATTGACATGTATTCCCTCCATCCGGAAATAAATGCATGCGTCTAGGTGTATTTCATTTCTAGATACATCCATTTTTATCCATTTCTGCGACATGTAATCTGGATGGAGGGAGTATGATGTAAGAGCTAGGGATACGACAGGACAACAGAGTAATGTAAGAGCTAGGGATACGACAGGACAACAGAGTAAAAAAAACGATGCGTCTAGGCGTATTTCATTTCTAGATACATCCATTTTTATCCATTTCTGCGACATGTAATCCAGATGGAGGGAGTATGATGTAAGAGCTAGGGATACGACAGGACAACAAAGTAATGTAAGAGCTAGGGATACGACAGGACAACAGAGTAAAAAACACTAGTTGAATGTAAAACTGTATGCTAGCGGAATACATAAAGAAAAACACTAAGGCAACATATGCGTGTATGATTGGGAAACTAAGATGGCATTGCAACAGACCACTAGAATAGCACTTCAATGTAAAAAAAATGGTATGGTAGACAGATGAAGTACATACTGATGAATAACAATGCATAAGATATTCAGAAGCATGATGTCCAAACTAAGCAGATGGCATTGCGATAGAGTAGAATGATAGTACTTGAATTTGAAAACATGTTATCATGAATGGAATAGGTACTGAAAAACAGGAAGGCATGACATATTTACATGCATGATTAGCAGGCTAAGCACATGGCATTGCAACAGAGTAGATGCACTCCAGGACATTATATGCATGATGTACCCATATCACGGGCCAAGTTAGAGCAAGGACCTTGTGAGGTGAATAGGATTCATTGTCGGCGTGCGACACCTATGGGACCCCAAGGGACCCCTTTACGATTCGGCAGGGAGAGAGGTATGCACAAAGAGCAGAACCAATGATCGACGCAGGGCAATTTTACCCAGGTTCGGGCAGCTAATCAGCGTAAAACCCTACTCCTGCCTTGTTTTATTATGAGTGTTCTTGAGCCCAGGCTCCAGGAGCGCTTGCGATGAACAGTACGTTCAAAGAGTAGCTACGCATGCAGAATGGGCCAGAAGATCCTCCTCTTCGGTAGCAGTTGCCTTGGGCCTCCTTTTATACGCTCAAAGGGGTCACCACAGTGGCAAAATGTACATACATTGAGGTGTAAAGTAGCTACAGGGTTATCAAACCTAACCACTGATGGATTAGGACGAACGCATTTAATGCACTGTGAGGTGTCCGTTTAGGTGTCCTCACTTTCTTGGGGATGGAAAAAGGGGCCATCCCATCAGCACCACTTAAGCTCTCCTCCACTGGCGCGTTGCCACGCATCCAGAGAAGGACCCAGAATATCGGGCTTGTTGCTGTATCGAAGCGGTGGCACAGTAGCAGAATCTTGCCGGGCGCCGAATCTTGCCGGGCGTAAAATCTTGCCGGGCTTCACAGGCCACCCCGGCAAGATCTTGCCGGGGAGGCTGGCTTTCGGACTCCAGCTCTTCCTATCTGCTGATCCTCAGATCTTTGACTTGAGTATTTCTTCGATAGCCTGAGTCAACCTCGAACTGTTCCCCGACAAGCCTTTCCGCGAGTATGGCTACAACTGCCCGTGCACTAGTATGGGGTACTAATGGCCCAATACTTAGTACACCGACATTCATCATCTTTCTGCAAGTCTTCTGAAGAACTGCCTTTACATGTTCCATCATATTGGGTATCATTGACGTCAAGTTTGTTGGCCGTTACATTGCTCCGTGAGGTTCTTGTGGATATATCAGTGTGTGCAATTATATCTGACATGCATGGAAGACAACTAGTAGTTAGATTTATGTAATGAGTGCCTGTAGGAGACGACATAAATAGTAGGCCTGGGGTTAGCTAGCAGCAACAGGTCTCAAAAACTAAAGGGAGAACACAGATGAAAGCTACAGAATATGTATCGTTTGTACTCGAGATTAACTAGATGGCACACAAAAGTATTAAAGAACTACATAGGTAATACTAGAAGTGGTATAATACTATAATCACCAGCCTGTGGGATAGCATTGGCTGATGGATGATAACTATGGAACAGCGTTACCTAAAGAACAAGTCTCTTAGCTGAACTATGGAATAGCGTTAACTCCTGAACAAGACCTGTAAGAGATCAGCATGAATATACAGTGAAATGTGATAATCTATTTTCCATGCTTAGATGAATAACAAAGCCATAAATGTTGCACACAAGTAAGATGAGGGTACAACCTATCTGGCCGCCATCCATAGGAGTGAGCATCATGTGCTAACTTGTCGATGGACCTACAGTTTTTGTGGCCGTACATGTCGGGCACGCGCATTCGATGCAGGGAACTATTGAGTGGGGACTATAGCTCCCTTCTGGTGTATGCTTCCCTTGTTGGAGCTGTTGTGGTGAGAAGGAAGACAGTGTGGCTGAAGATGCAGAAAACGCATAATGTTAAGAACGACACATATCTCTAATCTGAAGAAATACACTAAGAGATCAACAGTAAGGTACGAGAGTGGTCACACGTCTGTTGACTGAAGACTAAATTGGGGTTACACGATTTTATTTTATTTTGGTACTGTCCAATCTACGCCAGATGGATTGATGGCCGTCTTGTGCCTACCGGCTGACACTGTTCATAATCTTCCCCGAAGAGCCAGCGACCACCGGCAGAGCAGCCTGCCTCCGCCGTCCGTGGCCGCGAGAGCTCTGACCAAAACCCCGCTCCTGCACCACCGCACTGCCGTGGTTGCGCCGCCCCCGGCCAATCCACAAAGACTCGCCGTCATCCAGATCTAGCGGCGGCAGTACCTTCAACCCATGCAACTCTAAGATAGCCATCTAAGCATTGATTCCACGGCGAACATGCGCCCCCGCACCCTTACGTTAGATACCAGCCAACCGGCAGCCTAGGAGCTCCGCCGCCTCAAGGGGTGCTGCTTCCCATTGGGAATCGATTGGCCCAGAATAAATATTCAGACAACTGACGCCTAAATAAAGTGATTTGAGATGAGTGTACAACCTATCTTGCGGCCCGGTGAAGTAGGCAGCTCCAGCTGCCGAGTCGGTGAGGCCGGCGTGGTTGCGATGGCTACCGGCGGCAGGAAAGCAGAGATGTCGTGACGGTCGACAGCTACGGGGAAGCAGCACCGGGGCCCTGGACGAATCCGAAGTTGGAGCCGCTCCGGCATTGAATCGGCTTCGGTACGGTTCACACGGCCGTCGTCTTGGCAGCTCCAGCAGCATGGAGTAAGAGGCACACGGCCCAGTGCATGACGGCAAACGGACAGCGTCTCCGACATTGGGGAGGAGGGTGGCGGTGAATTCGGTGTGGTGGGGGCGCCATGGAGGAGGGGCTGAGGTTTTGCGGCTGGGGAGAAGGGAGCTTCCGGGGAGAAGGTGATTTGGCACCCATGAGGTATGAATGGGGAATTGGGAGGGGGAACCATGTCTTACGGACGCATTTGTCTGAAATATGGGGGGAGTTACAGTTCTACCCCTGCCTTTAGGCTTCTGGGCTTGGGTCTGTGTACTAAGGGTCGGGGATAGTAGAGTAACTTTGCTTCTCCCAAATAGTGGGGCGAGCAATTTCGGGCGAGGAGGGCGTGTTTTGAAATAGTGGGCGCAAGCGATTTCGGGCGAGGAGGGCGTGTTTTGAAATAGTGGGCGCGAGCAATTTCGGGCGAGGAGGGCGTGTTTTGAAATATTCGGCGCGAGCAATTTCGGGTGAGGAGAGGGTGTTTTGCTGCCCATGGTTTATGAATTATTCGGCACATGCCATTTCGGCCGAGGAGAAGGCGCGCTTGGATGAAGTTACGAACCTACCCTCGATGTACAACGGGCCAATTGATGCGTGTCCCACATAGGACGGTAATTTCGCGTCTCCCATTTATTTGCTCGGGCGAATTCCACCGAGCAGAGGGTGTTTAGTGGTTCATTCAAATTTTGGGAGAACAAGCATCCACGTCTACCTTACCAAGTCGATTCGAATCAAATTTTGAAATATTAGCTTGCCACTTCTTTTTTAGATGGAGAGATGATGATTGGGACTAATGTGTTTTTACATGCTCGTTGCGAATGATTTACTATATGACAAATAGTTGACCCACTCAAAAACGGGAATCAAACCCAAAATGAAATATCTCGATTCCATGAAATAGCTCATTCACCAGGTCAAAATAGTGAACTAAATCCAAAATTGAACACCTCAATTGAGTAGCATGTTGTACAGTATTATAGTAATCCATGAACATGTTGAAAGTCAAATTAATGAACTTGTTTGATACGCATATCTCCGTTCATGTGTGGATTGCAGACAACATGTTCTCCAATTCAAATATTTGAATGCAAGTTTATATCAAAACATGGTTTATATCAGTCTTTGATGCATAAAACGCGACCTCCCCCTCTCCCGGACTCCTGCTCTCTCTCTCGCCGACAATCTTCAATTCTATCGCATGCATCCAACAAAAACCTTTTTGGTCCCTCTCCCTCTCTCTCTATCTCTCTCTCTCTCTCTCTGTGTGGGGGGGTCTTTCTAGTTCGCATGCACACTCCATGTATAGGTCTCTCTCGCACACTATGTATGATTCTCTAGTCCAAGCTAAATATCTTGGGTGCACTCATTGTACACACACAAATTCCCTAGCTCATTGCCCGTAACTCTCTCACGCACCACTCTGTCGTCTCGGAGCTCTTCCCTCTCTCTCTCAACCTCTCCATCTCCCTGGGTCACACATACACATGCATATCTCACTCACACTCGATGGACCCATCTAAAACTCTCTCTCTCTCCCTCGTTCTCTCTCCATCTCACACGCACACACACACAATCTCACGCCTAGCCAAGTATGATGGTCTCTCACTCAATTGTAGGCACACGTAGTCCCATTATATGTATATGACTAGCTAATTATTAGTCTCCATCACAAACATGTGCATGGTCTATCTCGATTTCTCTCGGGGCATCTTTCTATCGCACACGCACCTCGTCCCTCGATCTCCCACCCATATAGTCCCCTCACGATCTCGAGGGGATCTCTCTATCACAAACACACCCTCTCTCCCTCCCCATGCGTCCATCTTCTCCATGTGTCCCTCTCGACCTTTGTCCCTTGTTGGCCAGACCTCTATTGGATATGCGCTACAGGGGTGTCTCTCTCCGTTGCAAACAATCACGCACTAGCTATCTTCGTGTATCTCCTCACCTCGCTTTTCTATCTCGGAGATGCATGCGTGATATGTTTGCATAAGAAATGAACACACTCTCTCTCTAATTTATCGTTTGTTGTCCCTTTCTCCTTCACACACACACACACTCTTTTTGCACACTCACTCATTCTCCTTCACATGCACTTGATCTCTCTCGACTTAGGCACTCTCTTCGGTCCATAGCATATAGATTTATTGAAAAGTCAAACATCACAAAGTTTGACCATGTACGTGGAGAAAAACATTTACATCTAGAAAGGCAAACATATATCATTAGATTCATCATGAGGTGTAGTTTCGTATGATGTATCTTTGGTATTGTAGATATAAATAATATTTGCATAAACCTGGTCAAAGTTTCCAAAGTTCGACTTCTAAAAAATTTATATGCACTGCATTATCGAGCGGATGGAATATCTTTTTTCCCCTCCTCAGCTATCTGACGCACCACTCAGCCGTATCGGGGCTCCTCCATCTCTCTCAAACTTTATATCTCCCTAGTTCACATATACACATATCTCGCTCGCGCTACATAGACCCATCTAACACTCTCCGCCCTTGTTCTCTCTCTATGTGACACACACCCCCCTAAGTACCATAATCCCTCACTCCATCATAGGCGCACGCACTCCCCCCCTAAGTATGACTATCTCTCACTAGCCATCAGGAACACACGTATTGTCTCCTTCCATCCATACGTCTATCTCAATATCTCTCGGGGTATCTTCTATCGCGCACACACCTTGTCACTCAATCTCCCACCGATGTAGTCCCATCACGATCTCCAGGGGATCTCTCTGTCACAAACATACACTCTCTCCTCCCCATGTCTGCATTTTCTCCATACGTCTCTCTCGACCTCTCTCCCTTGTTCGTCAGACCTCTCTTGGCCACGTGCTAGGGGTCTATCTCTCTCGGTTGCAAACAACCACACACTATCTCCTCACCTCGCTTCCGCTGTCGAAGATGCATGTGTGATATGTTTGCATAAGACACACACACTTTTTCTCTACTTTATCGTGTGTTGTCCATGTCTCTTTCACACACACACACACTTTTTTCACTCACTCTTTCTATTTCACACATACACACTCTCTCTCTAGTTAGGTACTCTCTCACGTCCATAAGCATATGGATGTTTTGAAAAGTCAAACCTCAGAAAAGTTTGACCAGGTATATGTGGAGAAAAACATTTACATGTGGAATGATCATTAGATTCATCACAACATGTACTTACTTCACACTATCATTTATCTTTGGTATTGTAGATATAAGTAATTTCTTTATAAACTTGGTCGAAGTTTCAAAAGTTTGACATTAAAAAAATATAGGCACTACATTATCGAACGGAGGGAGTAGCTCTTTCTCTCTCTCTACTATCTCTCACGGGCCTCCCCTCTCACTCGAACTCTCTATACCGAGGGATTATACGGTCATTGTGTCAGCGTATAGCTCCATATATTGTTTAGTTGACCGGTCAACCAGTCCACATGCTGCCTTGTCAGCTAGTGTTCTCTATCTTCGTGTGCTGGCACATGTGGCAGTGGGTGAAAATAAGTAAACTAGAGGCCCATCTGACACACGGTGAAGTAAAAAAAGTTGAAACCACTCGTGGTAGCACCCCGCACGCTATTAAATTGAGGGCACACTTCTTCCGCATGAAGGACACACTCGCGCACACCCAGCACACGTGTTCACCGGCGTCGCCGCCGGCTGAGATGGACGGCGAGGTAGCCAACAAGTGGAGGCGGCTCGAGCCAAAACCACATTCAGCGAGCCTGGACTTCATCAGCAGCCTCCCCGACGACATGCTACTCGTCATCATAGGCCTCCTCCCCACCAAATCTGCCGTGCGGACCACCCTGCTCTCCCGGCGGTGGCGCCCCCTTTGGCACCGCGTCCCCTCAACCTCACCGTCCATAGCTGCCTCTGTGACGGGGATTGCAAACACATGGCCGCAGTCTCCAAGATCCTTTCATCGCACCCTGGGCCAGCCAGACGCCTTGACATCCGCATGTTCAGTACCAACTGCAAGGTCCAAGCCAAGTTCGACGAGTGGTTCTTATCCCCCGCCCTAGATCAGGTGGAGGAGCTCAGGTTTGAAGCTAGACGATGTCGCTCTCTGCCGCCGTCCGCGCTCCGCCTCACGCCAACGCTGCGCCGCGCCCGCTTCAGCTCCTGCTATTTTCCCCAGATTAATGCCGCGCCCGCCCTTCTTCTCCCTCAACTCAAGCAGCTCGACCTCTTCGATGTTGGCATCTCGAAGAAGGCTATGTATGGAGCACCTGCTCCGCAGCTGTACTGCGCTCGAGTACCTTCATCTTCGGCAGATCCACAGGTTCATTAGCCTCCACATCGCCTCGATGAATCTCCAATGGATTTATGTGTCTTGCTGGCCCCGCAACAAGACATCAATTGGGAAGAGATCACTCCAGCTGTTCCATGTTATGGTCATTGAGAATGCGCCTTTCCTTGAGAGATTCCTTGTATCTGATCTAGAAGGTGCAATAAAAATCAGGGTCATTGACACGCCGAAATTGACAGCGTTGGTGTACCCGTCTGCCAAATTCTCCGAGCTCTTTATTGGATCCGTAATCGTTTAGGTACAACACTCATCTTCTTCTCCGTCTTCTTGAAATTCACATTTTTAAATTTCTTCTTGATGTATTTATGACTGTCATCCAGAAAATGATTCCCACAAGCTTGACCCAGTCTGTGCACACAGTGAAGATCTTGGCAGTAAAATCTATCGGCCCCAATCTGGATCAAGTTGTTGGATTCCTTACATGCTTTCCGTGCACGGAGAAGCTACACATCGAGGTGAAACTTCTTTCCTATTAGTAAACAGTAATCACAACATAGCTCAATTTTTTCGTAATTTTCGCAAATTACGATGACAAGTGTAGTGTTCAAAATTGCATCTACGCACTGCACCGAAAGAAATGTTTTTAGTATTTTTTCTCACGTGATCACCTGCATCGTTTTTTTGTTGTACTAGTAGTAGCCTAGGCTAGTCATAGTGGCAAGTAACTTAGACTAGTAACTCTATGGTTACCCCAAGAGCAAGTACTACCTCTGTCCTAGTTTACTCTTCCTATTTTGTAGTATCAAAATTTGACCATAGATTTAACAGACAAAATGTTAATGCATGTCACTAAAAATTATATCGTGGGATTCGTATTTGAACATAATTTCAAACTGTATAATTTTTGGTGACAGGCATTGGCATTTTCTTAGGTAAATCTATGGTCAAAATTTTACACTAAATATGAGGTAGTAGAAAAATAGGCTATAACGGCCCTCCACTATGTAGGCCAAAACACGTGCCAAATTCACTTGTGATTCATTTGGCATCGATGCCCCTCCATTGCTCACCTGGTGCCCCAATCTGGATCACCTACTTTGCTCCGGTGCCAAATTAACTCACGCAATGAAAAAACACTTGCATGGGAGAGGGAGAGGACTAAGGCAATAAAAAAACACTTGTTTGAGAGAGTGAGAGGCTGGTGTAGTTGGTTTGATTGATTTGTTTATACATGTGGGTCTGTGTGCACAGCGGTGCCAACTCTCTCACATCGCTAGAGCGGTGCCAAAATCTTTTGATTTGACATCGATGCGTATTATGTGGCATACTTTTGAGAAATATGGCATCAGCCACATAGTGGAAGGCAACAAATTCCCAAGCTCTTCACGTGCTCCTAGGTAAATGAGAGGAAAGAGAAAGAGAGAGAGAGAGAGAAAAAAAATATCACTAGCCTTAGAGCCAACCCTATCGTATGAGCGAATGATATTGGTACCTCTTGATGACACGGCAAGTCTTTCGACGCAAAAGCGCGCCGCCTCCAATCCTTCTCCGTGCTATCATCAACGACGTCAAGCTTTAGGTTCTCGCGGGCGCTAAAAAACTGGGGTGTATTCTTGTGCACGAGTAGTTGCCATGCCGGGTGTGTGGGTCATTTGTAACACTCTCAAACTCTTCTCTCTTATTTAATGAATGAGGCAAATCTTTTGCCTCCGTTTCAAAAAAAAAATGCAGCCAGCTGCTCTAATATGTTCTCTTCTTTTGCAGATAAAAAAAGGCCCGAAAGTGAAAAATGTGCTGCACTATAACAATCTCATCGAATGCCTTGATCTCCATCTTACGAAAATTGATTTGATCGACTACCGAGGCAGCACATCTGAGATTAAATTGGCCAGGTTCTTTGTTCTGGAGGCAAGTGTGCTCAAGGTAATGAGGTTTGGCGTTCTCTGGCGCAACAATGAATGGTGTGCTGATCACCGCAAGCGTCTAAGCCTAAATGACAAAGTCTCCGCAGAAGTTGAATTTGTTTTTGAAACATCAAGTCGCCAGAGACTCAAAAATTTATTTGCCCATTAGTGACTTGTTAGGGCGGTGGATTTTAGTTTGTACAATAATGCTGCATCCTAATAATTCCCTCTTTGTAGGTGCAACATTACTCCTAACATCTGTAATATCAGTTTGAAACTTGTAATATTGCCATGTCCTATTCCTGCGTTTTCAAAATCCTGCGAATCAAAAAGGTCCTGAGTTGGTGATGATGGTGTGCCTGCCATCTTTCAACAATAGCCATCGGATCTAGATCTGACGCATACAAAGCAAACTTCTGCAGTTTTGCAAAAAGATGCCCGCACTTGTTCCCTATTTACAAACAACTCCTTGTCTCTCACAATCAGCCTTATCTCCTCCCCACCACATCTAGAAGGCCATGGAACAATCTGGCGCGATGGCCGCTGCCGGCGCCGTCCACCCCCAATCTTGGTGTTCCGTGCAATGCACGGGCATCTTACTCGTATAAGAAAAGAGTAGAGATACTCGGGGCAACACACGGGAAATTATGTCGAACACGGCTAGTTGTAAGCAGGCTAGCTCTACAGCCATGATGATAGTGACTGCACACGGTGAGGCTGACTTTGGTATGCCGAACACGGCGCCTACACTCAAGTGTCATCTCCGGCGCAGGGTCTTGTCACTTCACTGTGAGGAGTAATTTGACCAACGAGTAGTACAGTATTAGCACTACATTGGTAGTACTACTACTAGTCTAGCACCACCGTCTGGATTTAGTAGTACTACCACGTCCGTCTGGATTTAGTATTTGACTAGCAATATCTAGTAATGCATGTCACAAAAAATATACTACTCCCTCTGTAAATAAATACATGGAGTATTGTTTTATTTGGTTTTGAACATAGTTCTCAATGATATTATACAGTTTCCCTTCCGGTAGATGGCTCAAATCTGAAGTCTCATCAATCAGACTACTATTGTACTCATCAAGCGCTCAGCTTGGTAAGCTACCAACAAAAAATTGCAATCAAAGACTACTATTGTACTCCCTCCGTACTGGTGCATTAGTCACGTTACGAAAACCAAATAATCCCAAAACTTTTAGGCACGGTGCATTAACTACCCACCTCGTTCCCTGTTTTTTGCCATGAAAAAAGAAATCACCCAATAGGAGACGTGGGGTGCGTATGCATTCAATGACTTGAGACTACTTAGACCTCTTCCAATGCAAAGGTGCTTAGAAGAGGTGCTAAGTGCATTAAATAGCTTAGCAACTCAACTCACCAATGCATAGGTGCTTAACTTGTTGTTGCTAAGCTCACTGTATTTAATGATTTAGCACCTAAACTCTTCCATGCATTGGTCAACTTCTTTCATTTAAGTGGTTTGCCTAGGTGCATGTGCTTGGCATTGATTCTTCCTAGGGTCACCAAAGTGCTCTCTATCCTCCTTAATTACTGTGCCATGTCTTTTTTTTTGCCTATGTGGCATGCTTAGCACCTGTCCACCGTGGAGCACTGGGAAGGGCCTTAGCACAACATTTTTGGTTAAATGCATTAACATTTTATTAGTTAAATCAAAGGTCAAAACTTGGCGCAAAATGCAAAGGGGACAAATAAACCAGTAAACATCAAAGTTCACTCGTTTTGCCCCAACTTGTTCTCAGTGAGATGACTATACTGACCGGCACAGAGGGAGGGCTGAGGAGTAGATGGCCAACACACACGTGAATGCAACGCAGTCTGCACTTCTCATATAAAGGCTCCCCTCCAGTCCAATCTACAGAATCCTACGCACCTACGCACCCTAACCAAGGGCAAGAGTGATCACTCCAATCGCAAGATCAGTTGACTAGAAGCTAGACCCATGGAGGCGATGAGCGCGAGCATCAGCCAGCTGTGCCAGATGGTCCACGACGCCGGCCTGCGGCCCAGTACCGAGGAACGTCTCCAGGTCGTTCTTGAGGCCGCCAGGTCGACAGTCCTCTTGGACGACAGCTCCATCTCCATGTTCAACGAGGTCCTCGTCGGCTTCCTCGACAAGTTCACCATCGTCAAGAAGCTCGCGGACGACCTTGACGAACACCTCCAGCCCACGCTCCCAGGCTCTGCGATGCCCTCCACCCTCAACGTCCTCTATGGTGACAACCTCTTCGATGCACTGGTGTCCCTGCGACTGCCTGCCGTCGCGCCGGAGAATGTCCACCTCAAGGTCGCGCTCGCCACGCAGCGCCTGGCGTAGCAAGACACCATCGACATAATCACCCACGTCTACGCGCAAATCGTCCACAATGACTACTACGTGCAAGAGGAGGACGATAGGACGCTGGCCTTCTTGGACCGCAGGGCAACCTTGGATGGCATTGTTCAGAAGCACGTTGAGCTCACCGCCAACGCCGTTGCTCCACGCACGTCGGTTGGTGACCTGGCGCACAAGGGCGTGAGGATGTCGTTGATGGATCCGTATGTATCTTTATCTTTCCGTCAAATCCATGTAGTAGTATATTGTACTAGTAATTATCTTACCTTTCGCATCAACTTCATAATTTTCGTACGTACTCCATGCATGAACTGCGCCAGAACCAAACTTTTCATTACTCCAGGGAAAATCATTATTTCTATCTATCGGTCGCGCCATGGAGCAGAACCAAATTTTACAAGTTACAAGTTCAAAAGGAAAAGCCTGCCGTCTTCGCGTTGCACCCCCACACGTTTGGTCCGGCACGCCGCTCAAGGGGGAATGCGTGCTGTGTTGCATTTTCACTTACAAGTGGGACATCAGTTGAGCAAACTGACTATCGGAAAACCCCCACCCCGCCCACCGCGCAATGGCTGAGAAAACAGGAGGGAGAAGAGATGGCTGTAGCACGGACTCCAAGAAAATTGGTGTCAGATGGGACTCGTGTGGGTGGCGTGTGCCGTACTGCTAGACGTGAATGCTAGTTATGGCCCATGCCACCCCACTATATCGAGGTGCTGGTTACGTAGAGTGAACACATTATATCTCTCCAGGAGTATGGTACACCACTAGTACTACTCACATTGTCGCGAAATTTCCTGGAGTCTGTGCTCAGCCCTCCTCTCTCTATCTTCTCAGCCAGCCAGTAGACGCGCAGAGCCCATCGTCTGTTTGCTCGCATGCGGTCCCACATGTCAGTGAAAATGCAAGACGACCCACTGAGCCTGCACATCTTTCACCTCGACGTGCTGGTGATGAAAAACAAATCCAATAAAGATCTTCGGTGGTCGCTTTTGGAGTTACTCTAGAGTAAGATTCTATTTACAGTTTAACCCAATATGCACATCACGTGGCTTCAACTAGCACTCCATTTTCTTGCATGACACGACTTGGATGCTGGATGTCCCACGTGTCGGCAAAAAGAGGAAGAACTCGACCAAATCTTCTCCACATTTAGACCGGAGGAGTAGGAAACACGACAAGCCATGTGCCTACATCATACTACGTACTACAAGCCCACCTCACGCAGTCACGCTATCACCATATTTCTCGGCCTCCGTGCGACACCTAGCTCTAGTTGATCTAACTAGAACTAACTATTGTGCTATCATACTCCACTATTAGGTTGGCTCTATGTGATGTGGCAACTTCATATAACCGGATGCTGGCTATCCTACTACGGTACTCACACTCCAAGAAGTGACTCGAAAACCATTAACAAATTGAATTTATGACATGCATATGCAAATATACCATTCATTACATACAACAAGTCATCAACACACAATGACAATGAGGATACATGTTGGATTATAGATTATTTCCAACAAAACATTCTAGTAAATACTAAAGTTTTCATCACACAACAAATAACAAGCAATGAAATGAACTTCAGCTCAACCAATCCTCGGCGTTGGATACGCTTGCTTTGAACCATAGGTAAGCCTCTGGGAAGGGCCAGCTATTGTCAATATCGAGACCAACATAGGACTGATCATCCAGGATGAAGCGGCCTATACCAGGACGCATATTGTGATAGCCAGGGTAGGGAACCATAGCAATGTCCGAGGTATAGATACAGTTGCTTCTCATAAATGGTAGTAACGTTGTGTCAACAGCAGCTGGATCGCCTTTCACCATCATTGGATAGTTTTGTCCAAGGAAGAGCGAGTTTTCTCCAAGACTATCAATACTGAACCAGGGAGAAGGTGTTGGCGCTAGCACACTAGTATCCATCCCGAATACCCTGCAACGGATGTTGGAATAGGTTCGGAGAGTGCGACCATGGGAGACAACACCTGTTTCCTTAGTAGTAACATCAGCAGTGCGCTGTATACAGACAAGAAGAGGTGATCCATCAGAATAAGTTGCCAGGCGCCACTGAGTATATAGGTCCTGCTCATCCTCATGCTCGCGATCCTCACCATCGTCATCTCCAACTTGGTTATAAAAAAATTCAAGTATAGGTGGTGGAATGTTCACAGGACCTTGGAAACACAAGAAGGTTAATTAGTAAAGGGAAACTAGCTAACCCGCATGCATGTGGATGAAACAATTATAAATACGGTGGAAGACAAACGTACTGAAACCATAAGGATTCCATGCAAAAACAGTGCCACGAGTGGTGGCAGCAAACACAAGACGCTCGTATTGAATTGCATCACAGTACTCATCCGTGTACAAAAATTGATTTTTAGCAATATCCATCGAGGCGTGGAAGTAAGGACGGCCACAAGCTTGTCGAAGATAGCAAAAACTTCATAGTTCGTGTAATCCCAAGAGCGGTTGGGAACTCGACAAATTGCTATCTTCCGTAGATGACAGTCACCATGATCATATTTGAACGTACGTAGATCATCTGAGTGCTCAACCTCAGGGCACTCTGAGATTTTTGGAAGTGTAATCCGCTGACGAGTGTACACATTCACAAGTTCCCACTCGCAGTTGTACCCAATATAAACAACCCAATCTCCATTTACGCCTGCCCAGGCCTTACCCTTAAGCGTTGGCATCTTAACATCACACGTATCATTATCAAGCGGCATCAACTTGCACAAGGCGAGGCTTCCGTCATCCACGCGCCAGTGAGCAGGGTCATGGCGAAGAAGATAGGGGAGATCAAACCGCTCCTGGACCCTTGGGTTCTTTGTAACGATGTTATTAGTTGAGTCGAGAATGGTCTTGAACGAACCTGCCATGCTAGCCGAGGTGATGACGTCGCACCGATCAATGAGTTCCTCCACCACGTCATCTTTTAGATCGGGGCAAGAATAACGGGGTCGTTTCCAGCCTGTTCCCTCCATGGAGAAGACGATCGAATAATGGCAGAAGGAAGGGTGAAGGAAAATGGAGGATGGAGGAAGAGCGTGCGATAGCAGTTCCAAATCGAGAGGGAAAGGCGAAGAGGCGGTGGACGGTTGCCACGGTACAGGAAGAGGCGCCCCGGCCTACATAGACGTCCATTCAGAAATTGTACAAAAGGACTCGCCGTCGTCTCACTGACATGTTGGAACGGGACCACATGTCAACCAAACATGGTGTGTCATTTCTCGTGCAAAATGCGATCTGGCCACATTGGCCCGAGGTGCCGCATTATTTCTCGACTTTATTTTTTTAATGGTGTGCTGTTCAGTTTTGAAGCATGACTAACTGGTACTGTATGCAGAGAAAATATAAACTACTCTACCACTACTCCACCTCTAGTACTAGTATCAAAAAATATATATAGGCTGGAGCTTCAACGCTTGCTTGCTAAGGGCTGCCCACTTGCTTCTCACACTATCACCCTCTCTCCAGATCTAAAAAAGATGGCCTCTCTCTCCCTCCTCATCGGTGGTCACATATCCGTCGGGGAAGAAAAGGACGTGCAGCGTTGACTCACTCGTCGTCGGCGAGCGAGGTCACACACTGACGACAAGGCCGTCCTCTCAGACCTAGCGCCCGAGCGGGATGGCCTCCGTCCCCAAGCTCGCTGCCGTAGTGTGTGCGGTGGACGACGACCACGAGCGAAGCCACTTCCCGCCGACCCTCAGGTATGCTACCTCTTTTCGAACCATACCCTTGTTCTATTGCCCCATTTTCCATGTCGCTGCATGTGGATCTTTTTCCACTCCACCATCTTCCCAATTTGCTATCCTCTGCTCTGCTGGTCACGCAGACGAAAACCTTAATTTGCACTATTAAAGGAAACCCTACTTCATGCAGACTAATCCATGTCTGGGTTGAATAAGGAAAGGAAGGGAGAAAGTATTGTTGAAGAGACTAGGCATCGAACCCACATCTAGGTTGAAAAGGGGAAAATCAGTAGCTAAGGAACAAGTCACATGTCTCTTGGTTGAAAAAGGGTGAAACAGGGTAGAAAGGCATGACAACGCAATAGAGAATGACCAGGTCGATCGGTTTGTTGTCCTCACATAGGAAAAAGGTGGCTAAAGAGAACAAAAATGGGACGTAATCGACATATGCTGCCTGGATATTTGTTGCTCTGGGCAACCATACCTCCCTCACCACTCAATGCATCCGTGGAGGTACATCATACTGGTGCGCCCACTGTCCGAATGGGCCTGCCATGCTCCTATTGCCACTTTTTTGCTGTTAGTATAACGCCAGCGGTAAAGTCAAGCAATGTTACTGCTAAAGTGATGCCACATTCAACTAATGACGCACTCAGTCTAATGCCATCGATAAATTTAAGCAATGCCATTTAATGTCACTGGATTATTTCAGGGTTAGCTGTTGATTCTGTATGTATTAAAGATTTTTTAGCTAAGGCATTCTAATGCTGTTGCACAGCCAGTATACCAACGATGAAACTTGTTACTACCTTCAGATTTTTGCACTGTTAATGCTTATAGATTACATAACTCACTTTCATGAGATAAGTCAATTTTTTTGTACAGTGTCACCAAAATGCCAAGGCGCTGATGTCATTTTATTTTGGTTAAACTGCACAAAAAATTATGAAGACAAGATGAAAGGTCAAGAGTGGGCACCTCCTCCTCCGGCTGTTCTCTTGATTCGTTCGATCAAGTTTTTATGTTTGATCGCTTATCAAGATTGGGATAGCAATTTTGAGGTCCCCTCGAGTTCGAAATGATATTTACCTTGAAGGTACATGGTTTGCAGATTTTTTATACTGTCATTAGTTAATAATGCTAGTTACCTTCAGACTTTTGTATTTGGTTTAATGCTGTTGCACAGCTAGTATACCAATGCTAAAACTTGTTACCTTTACATTTTTTATTGTTAATGCTTATAGAAATCTTCCTTAACTCCGCCTATGTCTTCTAGGCATAGCCGGTCCCAAGCCTGGGTAAAGGAGGAGGGTTGTGATAGGCTTGGCGAGCCAACGTAAAAACTAGCTAGATCCATGGGTATGAAACCCATTTGAGCGAGATTAGTACTAGGATGGGTGACCTCCTAGGAAGTCCTCGTGAAAGGGTTTCATATCTAAGGGTTGTGATAGGCTTGGCGAGCCAACGTAAAACCTAGCCAGTCCTTTGGGTATGAAGCCCATTTGGGCGAGAGTAGTACTAGGATGGGTGACCTCCTAGGAAGTCCTCGTGAAAGGGTTTCATATCTAGCCTACCCCAACTTGTTTGGGACAAAAGGCTTAGTAAGTGTAAGTGTAATGCTTATAGAAATCTTCTAGTGCTAGCTTATGGAAATCTGTTCAGTAAAACCATTGTACTGTACCCCGTAATAAAAAAAACTACTCTACTGTTGCACTAGCCACTGGATTAGTGTATATTTGTACTATTCGAATGGTGTTGCATTAGCATATGGACATATATAAAGTGTGGCAAGCTTTCCCAGATATGTGCTCAAGAAAACTACTACCTGTTTTTCTAAATACTAGATGTTTGGGTACTGTAAATTGAACTGCGAAAACAACTTATATTAAGGAACAGAGGGTGTAGAGTTCACTCAAATTATCCCGGTAAAGCTAGTCACACCTTTGTTAAAATTAATGTTCATTATGTTATCGGAGGAGGTCTGTATGTCTGTCTCTAATGCCTGTCGATTACATACCTGACATCATGATGTAATGTTAAGTCATTTATTTTTGTACAGTGTCACTGAATTGTCAAGGCGGTGATGGCATTTTATTTTAGTCGAACTGCACAAAATATGCTTAAAAGAAGAGGAAAGGTCAGGAATGGTTCAGTTTTTAAGAAAATACTATGTATGCCTTCCTGACATCAGCCGTTGTTGCCTTATTTATTTTTTCAAACAGGTGGTTAGAAATAGTCTTGCTACCTTTTCCCATTAAGAAATTGGAATGCTTATATTTGTGAGTCTATGCTTCAACTAGTGCCACTTTTATAGTAATCACACTTTCAATATCTATGCAAACCGGGATGCTCAATTTTAGTGGAACTGCACAAAAAGTCCAAATGGTTCAACATTAGGAGCATGTTTTCTTCCAAACCGTTATATCCAATTGGTGGCACTATGAGCTGTTCATTACAAAGGTACATGGTTTGCTACTATCTTGCTACTCTTTTTGTACTGTCACTAGATAGTAATATTAGTGGTTTGCATGTGAATTTATTGGCAGGGTGGACCTACATTGGAGGTGCAGGACATGATTCAATGATTGGATGCTCAATTTCGGTTGTATTGATTTCACATCTTCCATCACTGCGAATATGGATATCCTTGGTCTGATGAAGAATAGGCGCTATATTTCTGCTCTGTACCAGCAAATCAATTCAGTACAAAATTGTCCAGGGCAAAACATGACAGTATCAAATTGTCCAGTGCAAAACATGACAGATGCTAAGCGGAAGAGACGTGTTTAGACCAAAAATACAAGGTGGGGTATATGTTTACTACGGGCTTGATATTTGTGCAGACAGATGTCTTCCCATTGCTATTTGGCAAACAAACAAAGTGACCGCAATTTTGATGGAACTGCACAAGAGAATAGTATAGTCACTGCATGCAGTGCCATTTGAAAATAGACATAGAAAGATTGGATAGTCACTTCATGGACTGCACAAAAGTAGTACTGTACTATTTATTGGCCAACACTAGGTGCTTCATTGCTTTGGTCTGATTATACAATGGGCATCATTTTGCCTAAGTTAAAGTTTGTATTCCGAAAATAGTCTCGCCGTGTGATCGAGAGAAGACCAAATCATATTGCAGTGGATGTTCCTCCATCATGTGTGGTTCCTTCTCATGGTTCCAGCTATTGGTGAAACCACTTACGTTTGCAAGAGGAATTGTAGACTTCTTAAACAAATTTTTCTTTCACTCTGTACTGAATGTTGGCCTAGAGAAGCATCCATGTTAGTAGGAAGAACATATGTTTTTTCTAGATCTTTGCTTTTGGAGCTACATATTTGTATATGATCTGTGAATCATTGAGATTAATTAACATGTTGATCTTATGTATGGGAATCATACTAGTTGGTTGTGAATTTGTGCTACTAATGTGAACATATTACAATGCCAGGCCTGTGAGTCTCATGTGAACATTTCGAACGGATCGGCTCTTAGTACTGTGCATAGTATGATCCTCATTTCTGTGTTCTCAGTGTTTACAAGTTACTAGCAGTTCCTTATTTCAGTTCGCTCAGTGTTTACAAGTTACTGATCGATCACTAGCTAGCCTACTAATACGCTCCTGGCAGTTTTAGTTGCGACGCAAGATCCGAAGTGGCAATTTTTGAATAAAAATGCCTACCTCTGAAGAAACTGACAAGCTGTTCTAAAGAAAAGGCCATGCGAATCTGAAGAAATTGCCAGCAAAAACATTCGCAAATGCCTTGTCTCCCAGTGAACATTCATCAGCTAATGCGATCCTACACGTACACTATCCGACCTACTCGATCCTACATGAATAAATAGCGGATCACGCACGTACTACCTCCTTTTCGGTTTGCAAGGCTCAATTCAAAAATCTCACCAACCAAGGTAGATGATGAGTGGTGGAATAACTTTTGACAAGGAGGGAGTACCTCATCTGGATGATTTGAGTGCACTAATTTAACCGTCATGCCGATGTGCGATCCAGCACGGACGGGACGCACCACTGACGGGATGGGACGACACATCAGTTTTTCCAGTTTTCGACGGTAAGCTAGCGCGCTAAGCCATTCCTGCATATGCATTGAATTTTGATGACCATCGCATTTCCCGCGACACGCTGCTTCACCTACGTTCCACCTATAATTACTGGTTCCCGGCGTTCTCCGGTGGCACCATCACCCAACTCGCCCTATCCTCATAAGCCCCCACCAGCCCGATGTCGCTCGTCACTTGTCCTCTCTCTCGCCACGTCCATCATGCCCCCGCACGTCCGCAATAGGCGACGCCGGAGGCGGTCACCGCCGGAACTAGTGTTCGGTTTTTCACCGAAAGGCAGACGGAGGGAGGAGGCATTCTATCGGTCTTTAGATGGCAATGTGGAGTATGAGGACTTGTTGGAGCGCGACCGCCTGGCGGAGGAGCAGCATATCGCCGATTTGCGCTGCCAGCGGGGCATGGAGCAGCAGTGCAACGACGCTCTGAGTCGCAAGCAGAGCACCCGCAACTGGGCCGACTACATGGAGGCCGGCGCCCGGCAAATAGCCCTGGAGGCTATCGGGCACGCATGTGTTTACGACGCCAAATTTTACTACCAGCTCGTCAAGTGGGTTTCCCGCTTAGAAGCCGAAGCTTTGGTGGACCACGCCGGCATGGAAAGGGCCAACGCGCGCGAGCAACGCGCCCTATCGCACCTCTGGCAAGTCCGAGGTGAGGAGGAGGACGTCGGTGCCGGCGTTTAGCATGTACCGCAGATGGCGGCCGGCATCGTCTAGTTAGCTAAGAGTAAGTTAGTACTTGTACACTACTAGAGTATTACTGGGAGTAGATAGTTAACTTGGCTATGATGGTTGTCAACGTGGAAGTTCAGTACTCTATATCTGGATCAGACTTGTTACTTTGCTCTGAATGTTGAACTTTCCGTTTGAACGTATGGAATGGGCTGTTATTTTTTTAAATGGGATGTATTTGTCCGCCACGGGTTTAGAGGCTGACTTGTGGGCCTACTAGGTTGACGCGTACACAATCAGGAGATGATTGTATGTGGAGAGAATTATAGCAGGGACCGACCAGGGTCATGGCAGTACGCAAGCAAGTGCCTCCTTATTTCAAGCCAAAAAAATGGTTCCTCCTAATGGATTTCTGACATCTGGGTCCCATGCCATTGTCAACATAGTCAATAAACGAGAGAATTGCACAACGAGTGGCTGACACCAGGGACCCAGCAGCTCGCCCAGTTATTTTTTTTTTGAGACGGAAGCAAGGTGTCAACTGGGCTGTGCGGGGCACTCTGGCCTGTCTAGCCAGCCTTTTCTTTTATGTTTACCACAAGACCAGCCCAGTAGTTTTTTTTCTTTCTGAAAATGGCTAGCCCAGTTTTTTTTGTTCTTTTGCAGAATAACCAACCGAGGCCTACTTGCTTTGTCAGCCCTGCTAGGCTGCAAATCTTTCAAGACGAGGAGAGTTTCATTCGGCTTGCCCAGAAAATGGGCTATCAGTAATGAGAAATGGGTTGTACATTTTTAAAACACATCAAACCGGCAATTAGTTTCAAAATTTTTTTTTCATTTGGAGATTTTAAATTTCATTGATTTTTATGCGTGGACAATTATTTGGATTTTATATTGATATAAATTTATTTTTAAAATTAGTTTGAATGTGACTCAAAATTTCGGGATTAAAAACAGTTCGGACCGCACCAAAATATGCAAAATTTCGTATAATTTTTTAGCCGTGGCCACAATATGGGCTGTAATGCTAACAAAAAGAATATGGGCTCCAAAAAACCTTAAGAATTAGCAAATGGGCTGTAAATTATTAGAAATAATGGTAGATGGGTTGTATGCTGTTTTCCACAGATTTGAGCCTGACTTATGCGCCTACTATAGGTTGAAGCGTACGCTTTCCTAAAAAAAAGGTTGACGCACACGCTACGCCGTGTCAAGTTAGTCAACACACGCGAGTAGTGACTGTTGGATGTCCATCCAACGGTCGTCGTGCTTCTTCAATCTCTGCTCTTCCTGCTCCAGCCGCTCAAACAAGCGCCGGCGGGACTGCCTGCTCCCTCCTCCCGTGGCCGGCTGTGCTGCCGCGCAGGCCTCACCGCCTCACCCTACTCCCATCGCTGGCCTGGCCATCCATCTACTCACCCACACCTGCTGTTATTCTTCAGCGACGGCAGACGAACCAGTAAACCCTCGTACTCCCTCCGCGTGGGAAACAACTGTCGAGTCTTCCCTGGCTCCGTGTCGTTCCCTTCCTAGGCCTCGCCGTCGTCCACCGCCCTGGTGCTCTCGGCGCGGCGTGGTCAACGTGGTCAACGAATGACATCCATCAGAAGTGGACTGTACGTGGAGAGGCTGACAGTTGGGTCCATGGCCGCACGCAAGGAAATGCATCCTTATTACATGCAAAATAATGATTCCTCCACCTGACAGCTAGGACCCACCGGAAGGGCCTCTGTATTTCGCGAAAAAAATGTTCCCCCCGCTGACAGCTCGAACCCACCAGCTATATCTTCGCACGCAAGGAAGTGCCTCCTTATTACGCACAAAAAAATGAATACTCCCCCTGCTAGCTGGGACCCACCATAGTGGGAGGCTGACTTGTGGGCCTACTAAGTTGACGCGGATGGAGGGCTTTGTCAACTTAGTCAATATGAACGATTCTAGCTCCAGTGACTGTATGATGTCCATCCAACGGGCTATAGTGCTTCTTCAACCTCTGGTCTTCTTGCTCCAGCCGCCCAAATCAGCACCGGTCATGCCGTCTGCTCCTACCTCCCATGGCCGGCTCTGCTGCCACGCAGGCCTGACCGCCCCATCCTACTCCAACCTCTGGCCAGGCCATCCCTCTACTCACCCACAACCCATGTTATTCTGCAGCGACGGCAGCCTCACACCGCAGCCGAACCAGTCAACTCTCGTACTCCTCTCCGCGTGGGCATCCACTGCTGCATCTTCCCCGGCTCTGCGTTGTCCCCTTCCTAGGCCTCGCTGTCGTTCACCGCCTTGGTGCTCTCGGCGTGGCGTCGTCAATGTGGTTAAGGAACAACTTCCATAAGAAGAGTACTGTACGTGGAGAGGCTGACAGTTAGGTCCACGGCCGCAGCAAGGAAGTGCCTCCTTATTACGCACAAAATAATGATTCATCCACCTAACAGCAGGGACCCACCGGACGGGCCACCGTATTTCACGAAAAAAATGTTTCCCCCCTAACTGCTGGGACCCACCAGCTACATCTTCGCATGCAAGGAAGTGCGTCCATATTACGCGCAAAAAATATGATTCTCCCCCTGACAGCTGGGACCCACCAGCTATATCTTCGCACACAAGGAAGTGCCTCCTTACCTCCCTTATAGCTGGGACCCACCCGGTCCAACCGTACGTAGGGTTGTCTGTCTGGTCGCGAACATGTACGTACATACTGGTCGATCGGTCTATTTGCAGGCTGCAGCGATCAACCGTGGCCGAGTAAGGAAGGGCACGTGTCATAGTAGAGGCACGGACGTAGCATGTCACGCAGTCCCGTCTATATCGTGTACACGTACGTACAGCCAGGGTGCAAGAAAGTAAATACGACCACATACGTACATACGGGCAGGGTCTCGAATGCCTACTCGCGCATACGTACGGCCAGGGCTCATGTACATGGAGAGGTAGTGGAGAGCAGCGACGGCGTCCTGTTCATCGGCAGCCAACCGGCTGGGTCGGAACAGAGAAACTGTGTCGTGTTCATCGGGAGGCAATGGAATGTGTCCTGTTCATCGGGAACCCACCGGCTTGGACGAAACAGCCGAAACAAGGCCTGACGTACCGCAGAATGGAGGAAACGGCCTTTTGTTCGACCGCCTACGGTTGAAACAGGATCCTATTCACCGGGAGGGGTATGGCGTACCGCAAAACGGAGGAAACAGACTTCTCTTCGACCTCCTACGATCGAAACGGGGTCCTGTTGATCGGGAGGGGTGTGGCATACCGCAAAACAGAGGAAATGGACTTCTCTTTGACCTCCTACGGTCGAAACGGGGGTCCTGTTCATCGGGAGGGGTGTGGCGTACCGCAATACAGGACTCCACGGACTACTGTTCATCCACCATCTACTGCCTCGCTCCAGCCTCCACGAGCTACTGTTCATCCACCGTCGACCTCCTCCAGCCTCCACCTGCGACTATTCGTCCACGGCGTCTCCCTCCTGCCTCCACCAGATACTGTTCATCCATGGGCTCCTATTCATCCAGCCTCCACCGTCTACTGTTCAACCAGCCCCCATGGGCTACTGTTCATCCAGCCCTCCACCGGCTACTGTTCAACCAGCCCTCCATGGGGTCCTATTCATCCACCCCAACCGTCTCGATCGAGGTCATGTTCATCCAGCGGCAACGGCCTCTACTACCATGGGGTCCTGTTCATCCAACCCCCACCGGGAACTATTCATCCAACCCCCAACAACGCTCACTATTCATCAAGAGGCAGCAGGTTCGATCGGCTTCAGTTAGCAGCAGTAGCGAAGGAATCGCTCGATCGGGTTCAGTTAACAGCTAGGGATCGATCGATTGCTCGGGTTCAGTAACGCTTAGCCAGTGCAATCGCTCGAGTTCAGTAGGTGAACGCCTGACTCGGGTTCAATTAGAGCCCAACGCCTCGCACCCACGCGCGTACGTGTACGAGAGAAACGCGCAGTCCCTTCGTGCATCGCTCGGCCCCGACCACGCACCGTAACCGGGAACTCCCCGATATTTTACTCGCCCTCGCTTCTACCATGATTTTTTCCATCATGGACGGCCCAAAGAATGTCATGCAGCTGCGTCTCCGGCCCGCCCAGGACGAAAAGCCCATTTTCTGTCATGATTTTTTGTCATAGAAGTAGGAGCCCACCACATCTATGATGATACCGGGTTTTGTCACAATTATCGTCATAGAAGTGTCATAAGCATGACAGAAAAAAAATTCGTTCGACTCAAAATGTCGAGAATGTGTCTTTTTTTTGTAGTGATAGCCTCCGAAGCGGTGCTTGGCATGGATAACGACGTAGACCGTAGCGTCGCCTGGCTCCTTATGGTGCCGGTAGTAGCCGCGCTATGTTCTCATCGTCGTAAGCCCGTCACCAGGGTGGCGTGGTAACGAGGTGGAGGCGCTTGAGGGTCAGCGGCTCCGTTTGGCGCATCGCCTGGGGCAGCTTGTTCCGGGAGTGGCGCACACCCTGCGGCCGCGCCCGCAGCGGGAGTGGCCGGAGAGTTGCGGTTCGCCCCAAAGCGAGTGCCACCACTACAACTATGCCCCTCGGCCGGGCGAAGAGGTGCAGACGGAATGATTTCTCCACCCGTACCTCGTGGAGCGTGGCCGCTGGGATGCTGTTGGTGCTGTCCTTCCCCATTGCATTCTGCCCTTGTTTCAGCCGTAAGGGAGGTGGTGACGATGCCGCCTACGGCGGCCACGTCCCCCGCAGCATCCATGTCTCCGTGCGTCCCCGTAGCCCCCGTGGCATCAGCGGCCACATGCGACGGGGCCTTCGAAGTGGATGGATGGGATGCAGCACCAGGTTCTTCTTGGGCGCCATGGACGATGGAGCCGTCGATGAAGAAGAAGATGAAGATGATGTGCTGCGTACGCTTCTCGGGTTCGCACAAGCGCTTCCCCCTACCTAGCGTGCCAAAGATGTTGTGGGAAACCATGGCCACCTATGGGGCCATCAGCCCCTTGTGGTTCGGCAGGGGGGATGAGCACATCACACAAAGAGCGGAGAACGTAGCGCAGCATGGCAGAGATTACACAGGCAGTTTTACCCAGGTTCGGGCCACCGCGAGGCGTAAAACCCTACTCCTGCTTTGGTGGATTGATGGTGGGTTGAGGTGGAAATGTAGCACTCTTGCCCGGCAGGGTTGCCTCGGGGCAAGAGCAGCTACATGCGTATGAGTGTACAAGGGTCCGAATCCTTTCTCTGGTTGCCATGGCCCTCCTTTTATAGATCAAGGGGTCACCATAATGGCAAATCAGTCATTGTGTACTGATTAGATAGCGAACAGTGCTATCATACCTAACTCTGTAGTCAGAGCAGGGCACATTAAATGTGCCGCTTAGTGTCACATTGTGGCATGCCCGGCAAGCCTTGCCGGGCCGCTCGGCCACCTTTTCGCCTATTTGCTTGACACATCTCTAGACGGGTTTCATTTGGAGGTGCTTTCCATAGGAAGTGGCTGCCACGTGCCAAATAACAGCCACTTAGTCACTTGGGGGCTTGATACCGCACCGATCGATGACTTGTGTCACTGTGAGGTGGAGCGGTGGAGCCTTGGCGGGGTAGTTTCCCTTGGTCGCGCCCAGCAGGCCTGCCGGGATGGTCTTGAAGCTTGGCTTCGGGGCCACCTCGACCTCACCAGGCTCACCTGCCCGGCGAGGGAGGCTTCCCTTAGTGGTGTCTTGCTCATTTAGCTTGTCTTGGTCTTCTTGTTCTGCCCTTTGATTCCTCAAAGAGCTTATTTCTCCTTGCTTGGTCTGGACTTGGGCGTTGCGAGCTTGACTCCAAGCCTGTGTACAGTCTGGGCAACATACCTGGGGTTTGTTGCACCGACACCCTGCAACTACGTCTGCATGCCGTTCGGCCTACTGAACATGGGCGCCCCGTACCGGCGCCTGGCGCAGTGTGCTATGGCGTCTCACGAGGCCAGGTGCTTGGCGGTCGTGTCTCAGGAGGTCTCGGACCCTCGTGAGCCCCCTAGGCCTCGCGGGTCCCCCAGACCTCCGGAGCCGCCCGGCTCATGAGGAGCAATCCCCACCGTACTCTTCTTCAGCTACCTCGACGCTTCTACAACACCGGTGCCAGGTGACCTTTTGGTTTGTTCAGTTGAGGGCGCCCCTCGGGCTGCATTATCCTCAAGCTGTCGGGGCATGCCCCTGCAGCTGTGTCATTTTGCATGTATCAGAACTGGCTTCGCCTTTGATAAAATTTCCTTATTATTCAAACCTGCGTGCCCGGCGCTTCGTCGCCATGAATGTCACCGCGCCCTCACAACCCCACCCTCGACCGCCTCATGATTAAGGGCGGGCATGGCGTTTGTGCTCGGGTTCGTCCCTGTAGCGTTGTCAAATCCAAGCGACCGAGCTCTGTCTCGCGGGCCAGTTCCTGTGCACGTCACCTCCCGGGGTCCTTGGTGCCTTGTCCTCGCATGAGCTAATCGCGAGCGGGCGAGTTAGGGCGCGCGGCATGGTTCGTGGAGCCGCGCGCCGGATGTCCTTCCTCGGGTTGTTGGATGAGAAGACTTAGCACGACGTCTGTGCTCGGGTTCGTCCCTACAACGTTGATAAACCCAAGCGACCGAGCTCTGTCTGGCGGGCCGCCCTGTTCACATCACCTCCTATGGGTCCTTGGTGTTTGGCCTTCTCATGCGATGGCCTCCGGAGGTTCACTCGGCACAGGTTACCCTCACCACTGAGGTTCATAGGCGCGCTGCGTGCCAAAAGTTCAGGCGCAACCCGCCTTGAGGTAAGGCCTCCTGAGTCCCGCGCTGGCTCACGAGTGCCCAGATACACCTCATCAAAGTTCTATCGTGTTGGTCATGTGTACGAACGACATAGGGATGTACACGCCCGGAGACTCAAATACAGAGCTCCCTACCCACGCCCTATGGAAGCCCCATGCTCCGCGCTGGCGGACAAAATGGTCGAACATCGACTATGCCCATGCCCAGGTGGCAGCCCCATGCTCCGCGCTAGCAGACAAAACGGTCAAACAGCGACTATGCCCACGCCCAAGTGGAAGCCCCATGCTCCGCACTGGTCGAAAAACAACTAAGGGCGCCCTATGGGTTGCGTCAACCTCAAGATGGCCTCTCGGCCCTTCACGCGGCACTGCTTGCCACCTTCCCCTAGGATGCACGCGCGAGGGGGCGGTACATGGTGCCTACGCTCAGGCCAGGCCTGGCGCACACCACCTCACCAGGTCCCTGGTGCCTAGTCTTCCCGCATCCCTCCCAGGCGAAGACTGACAAGGAAAGGTACGAAGGGCCCCGGATAAACCTCGCCGCTGCCCGTGTTTCCTTCATGAGGGCCGCTCGCACGTCAAGGGGGACCCTGAGCATCGCGACTCAGGGGCCTCACTAGTCACGTAGCCGCTCGCCCCTTGGTTTCGTCCTGGCATCATGATCAGACATCCCAATGGCGGCCGAGGTACGCGCAGGGCTGGGCCCTGTAGAGCACATAGGCAAACAAGAAGGAAACCAAGCGCGAAAAGGAAATCACGGAATCCAAACAGTTATTACAGGCATCAAACATACTGCATATTCAAACAAAGTCTTACGCCTCCACGAGGCATGATAAGTGTCGCAGGATAAATTTTAAGAAGAGGGATCACCGTTGCCATGGCCATCGCCGCCACCTGCCACAGCCGTGACGGACTCATCTTCAACATCGCTACCGCCGCCATCGTCGCCGTTGCTGCCACCTACCTCGGCCGTCGCAGGGCCGTCGTTGAAGTTGCAAATGAACTTCTTCAGCAGTGCGTCCACGTGGTCTTTCACTACCGCCGCCATGGTGGCACGGAGTTCAAGAGCAACCAGGCCGATCACCACATCAAAGTTGAAGATAGGATCATGGAGGTAGAGGTGGCTAAAGACGCGCATTGCTGCCACGGAGAAGAGGTTGCGGCACTCCCCCTCCAAGATGGAGTCCACCTTGGCGGTGGCGCCTTCGAGCTCCTTGGCAAGTTTAGAAGAGAGCCCAGCATAGCCACCCTCAGGGGTCGCGAGCAGGTCCTTAAACCATCTCCTGCAGATGGACTGCAGCGCCTAGAAAATCCTGAGCTCCAGGGAAGGGAAAGCGACACGCTCCGCGGCTGCTCTTCCCTCGGCGTCAGCAAGGGTCTTCTCCCTAGCGCCTAGCCGGGCCGTTGCCTCGGAAATGTGCTTGGCGTGGGATGCTTGGGCTCCGTCCACCTCTTCCTTCAGCTTGGCCAGGCACACGCACTCCGCGGCCTGGTCGTCAGCTATTTTTGACAGCACAAAGTCGTGATCGGTGAGCTGCGCGTCGCGAGCCTTGAGGTCATCTGCCCGCTGTTGAAGCCGCTGCGCGCGCGGCCTATTCCTCCTAGAGCTCCTTCAGATTGGCCTCTGCATCGCCGCAGCGCTTGGTGGCCGCGTCCGCTTCGACACCCACCATGTCGCGGGCAGCCCTCGCCTCGTCGGCTTCCCTCCTTCTCTCGGTGGCGAGGGCGTCGGCCCAATCCTGGGCCACATTGCTGGCCGTGGATAGATCACACCACCCCGCGGCGAGCTTCAGGCGCTCCTCCTTGAGGTGTTCGTCGACATCCTGGAGATCCACCTTGAACCGGTCGAGCGTGGTGTGGGCGTCGGTCAAGGCCCCGTGTTTGATTAGGGGGTCGTAGCTCATGAGCTCGAGGGCTGGCCGTGGAGGAGTTGCCGCGACATCCAACACCGGCGTCACCATGGTGGGAGGACTCGTGACGCCCTCCGCCGGAGGAGCAGGGGGCTCCATGCCGCTTCCTGTGGCTAGGCCTAGCGCCGCGCCGCTGGGGATCACCATGTCGACTGCCATGATCGCGGTATTTGGGTCCTCTTGGGGCTGCACCACGGTCTGTTGGTCGTCGCGCCCAGAAGCGGGGGCTAGAGCGGCAAGAGGGACCAAGGCCGGCGTCCCCTCCCCCGAGGTCGGGGGCGTCGCGATCAAAGCAAGCGGCTCAGCGGGCCGGATCACCGAGGCCTCTACGACCGGCCCTCCGAGAAGCGCAGGCAAGGAACCAAGAGCTGGCGGCACGCCCGCGCGCCCTGGCATGGCGCCGCCTGCACGCCCGAGGGATGCGCCTGGCCGACACGGTGTGCCTCCGTGACCGCCAAGGCCGTGACCGAGTGCCGACAGCGCCTTCAGGACAAGGGGCCCCTTCGATGTGACCCCCATCTTCTTCTTCGCCGCGTCACCGCCCCTAGTCATCAAGAGGGGAATAATATGAATACATGCGCAACAAGCGCCCGGTCAGAAAACGGGGGAGGCCACTTACTCGTATGGTGCGGCCCACTTCCTCTTCTTCTCCTCTTCAGCGGAGACCAAGTCGCCCCCGCTCTTCTCCGGCGTGGCCTTGGTCGCGTCCCGGGGGCTGTCGGGGTGGTCATCGATGGGCCCCGCCATGGCATCGCCGCACGGAGGGGTGAGGAGGCCAGCCTGAGGGGCCAAGGCCGAGGAGGCCATGTCCGCCCAGGCAGACGCTGCCCCGTCCTTCGATTGGGTGCCTGTTGAGGACGGGCCCCACTCCTTGGCCGTCGCGCTGAAGCATGGGGAGCCCACCGAGGAAGGCGCTAGCATGCATCTGGCCGAGGCCGCCCAGCCAGATACTTGCATCGTCTGAGGTGCGGGCTCCGGCCGCCTGGGGACCCTGATGAAGCGAGGGGAGTCCATGGTCGAAAGCTCGTCGGCAACATCGTCGTCTTCAAGCTTGCGGAGAAGCTCGTGTTGCGACAGCGGGGACACCTCCTCCAGGTCATCGTCCTCAGTCCCCTCTGAGTCCTCTTCGTTGCCGCTGTCACTAGAGAACACCGGCGCGGGGGAGTTAGGGTGTTCAGACGGCTCGAGCCCCAGCTCGTTCAAGGCGGGCATGGCGGCAACCAGACCCTCCCTGTCGTCGCGGTGGTACAAGGGGGCGTAGGCCTTAGGGACGTCCCCCGAATCACCGCCGAGCAGATCCAGCACGGTCGTGTCCAGATCCTCACGTGTTAGGCCTGCGGGGCGCAGCCTGATGTCGTCCCTCGCGCCCTGGTACTCCCACAGGGGCTTCGAGTGCAACTGGAGCGGCGCCAAGCGCTACGCCAGGAACTCCTTCACAATCATCACCCCCGTCAACAGCTTGGCCTCCATGTCCGCGGCTATCCTCTCCAGGACGGGCTACGCCCGTGGGTCGATGAGCCTCGTGAAACCCCACTCCGGGGTCCGCTCGAGCAACTCTGTCGGGGGCTCAAGGAGCGGATTGGAGCCCTGGATGTCCACGAAGACCCAGCGGTGCCGGAAACCCTCCACCTTCTTCCTGGCCTTCTAGAGCAAGTTCCCCTTTTGGAACGCAATGAAGGAGACGCACGCGGACCGCTGCTCCTGATCATGGAATCGCAAGCTGAAATGGTGGCGGAAGAGGGCCACGGTAGGCATCACGCCCACGAAGGCCTCGTAGTAGAAGGAGAAAGTGGACAGGAGGAGAATGGAGTTAGGCTGGAGATGGAGGGCATGGATCTTGTAGTGCCTGAGGATGGCGCAGAAGAACTCCGAGAAGGGCAGGACAAGCCCTGAGAAGATGCTATGAAGGAAGAAGGGGTAGACTGTCTTTGCCAAGGTGCTCTGCTCTGCGAAGCCGGCCCAGACCAGGGTTTCGCCCCATTCATTCGTCTCCCCTGCCGTCAGCGGGAGCATGGGGCCGATATCCTCCACCTTGGCAACGCTGGAAACTGCAAGCGCCGGCGGGGGAGATGAGGAGGTTGTGGCCTGAGCCGTAGGCTTCGATTTCCCAGCAGGCGCCATATGAGAAATCCTCTTTGGCCGGGGAACAAAGAGAAGGATGGTGATGCGGTTGGATCTAGAGGAGCTTCTGGCTGAGAAGGGGATCAGGAGCAAGGTGAAGAAGGGCAGTGGTGGCTCCTCGGTGCACGCCAGGCTTTTGTCAGTCTGGGCAGTTGCCAAGGCGACGTGGGGAAGTGGAGGCATCCACGTCCCGTCGCACGCCACGCGTCAAGTCTGGCCCGCAGGCGATTGGGGCCCGCGTCGCTTCGCCCTTTGCCTCTTGCCTTCGCTTCGAAGCCAGGACCAGCGCGCCTTGGGCCCGAGGACTACTATCGGCGTTCTGGGATCGGGGGTACCCAGACTTGCCTGCCTATGGCCCAGCACGTGGCCTCGTCGACAGCCCGGTGTGGGCCAGCTACAAGACCCTGTGAGCAAGGCCCTCGCGAGGACCCCCCCCCCCCGGTCTTGCGAGGCGAATGACACCAAGACCTCCCAAGGGGCAGCTCCCCGAGCCTGCCTCCCGAGGAGTCGAGATTTCTATGTAGGTACCCCGTCTCACGAGGCTTGCAATGACATGAGCCATGACGACCAAGGCTAGGCGGGCTTCAGCGGGCATAGAGGAGGACAGTTTTCTCTTTGTTGCTAAGGAGGCAAGGACCAGTGTGGGTTCCCAAGGGATCCCCTAAAGGTTTCCGCTCCGGTGCGACAAGACCAAGACCATGAGCTCGGCAGGACGGATGCCATCACCGAGCCCACAACCGAGTCATAGCCAGAAGCTTTTCAGGCGAAGACCACCTTTTGTCAGGATAAGATGTACCTCTTGTCCCCTTTCAAATTGGCCATTGTGGAATCCCTTCCCGCCTAAGCTATGAGGGAAGAGGACCAAGGCCACTATAAATATAGAATAGCCTCCACCGTAGAGAGGGATCAATCGGATCCTGGTCTTCTCTAGGCAGAACCATCCTCACCCATTGAGCCCTCACGAGGTCGCTCACCCACTGTACTAGTTCATCCTCAACCTCCTCCTGAGGCCAATCCACCACAAAGCAGGAGTAGGGTCTTACCCCGCAAGGTGGCCCGAACCTGGGTAAACTGCCATGCTCTTCCTTTCCCCGCTCACACGAACTCGATGAGGCCAAGCCATGGAGTGATGAGATTGAGGCTGCGGCTAGGCTAGATCTTCACACACGCCCCAGAGTTCGAACCTTATTGGGTCTGCCAAGCCCCGATTCCGACAGGGTCTACTGGCTTCTTGGCCTGTCTTGGGAGCCATTACTATTTTGGGGAGGGCGGATTTGGGGAGGAGCAAGTGAAGGCATGGACCAGCGGTGGAAGTCGAGGTGCATTGTTCTTGCGCAAGGAGGAAGATGAAGGCGGCTTGCTATATTGGAAAGAAAGGGGTAAATGAGCAGCGCCCCTCGTGGATTCCTTTTTATGGGTAAGGCGTGGGGGTTGGCTCTTACCGTCCAACATGGATGCGCCTTTTCAGGTGCACTACCTCTGCGGCCGTTTTAGTCCACCTCTCCCATGTTCCGCATTTAATGTGCGTCATGGGGGAGTGGTCAAATAGAAGATTACAATAGTTATCCTCTGCCACACGTGCCTGTGCACTGTTTCAGTCGAGCCCAATGACACCTTGCATGCATGTGTGGCCCAGGCCCAGGGCTCCTATCGGTGTACCAAGACATGGGTGCCTTAGTACCCTGACTTGTGCATAGGCAGTGGTAGCCTTCCCGATGGCAGGGCTTGTCGAGGACTACTACAAACAAGACTCAATGCTTGGTGTACAATACCATGAAGAAGACTTCAAGACAGGTCATTGAGAAGTACTAGCTTAGTACTGAAGATCAAGACTTTGGTTGCCGGCAAGCTACTTGGTGGCAAACAAAGACCCGACAAACTCCGTGCTGGCAAGCTTCCACTGCTTTGCCACCACTACACCTCAGCGACCAGCCTGTCACTTGTCAAATAGGTGTGAGTGGACAAACAGTTAGCTGAAGCTTGTCTAGTCACGTGTCAGCTCACCACCGAAGACACAACTTTAATGACACCCATCTAGAAGGCGTGTCAAGATAATAAGAGATAGCTAAGCGAACGGCACAGAAGGAGAGACAACCCTTTGCCAGAATGCCTCACTAGCATGACACCTCATGGCGCATTTAATGCATTTGGCCTAACCCATCATAGTTAGGTATTTGGCACTTTAGCCACTATTTACCTTGTGTAAAGACTGTTTTGCCACTATGGTGACCCCTTCATTTATAAAAGGAGGCCCATGGCTACCTTTACAAAGGTCGACAATTTGTTCGATTACATGTGTAGCTGCACTTCCCGCGCACTCTTTTGGCAAGCTGCGCTCCTTGTACTTGAACTCCCACATCAAATACAATCAAAGGAGGAGTAGGGTTTTATGCTTCACAATGGCCCAAACCTGGGTAAACACATGTGTTGATTGTTGGTTCTGCTCTTTGTGCGCGTTGATCCTCATAGCCGAATTGTGAAGGGATCTTTGCCGGTCCCATAGATTGTCGTACACACGACAATAGAGGACGCGGATGGTGAGATGCTTCTCGAGTATGCTGTGATGGATGCCATGGACCCCTTTCCCCGGAGATCATCGGGCGCGAGCTGGACATGGAGGAGGCAGCGGAGATCGACGAGCACCAGGTGGAGTAGTAGTCTTTGTTTAGAGCATCGATCTTTTGTTAGAGTAATGTTTAGGTCAGCTAGCTTTGTTTAATTGTTGAACTTGCTCGATTAAGAAGTGTGGATGTGTTGTAGCCTCTTTTGTGTACCAAAATTATGCAATTACCTGGATGACCACTGTAACCAGGGAAATTCGGACCAAAATTTGCATGTTCAAACTCATCACACACGAGGCAAGCCATATTCATCGTGTCTGATGTTCAGATACCGTACACAGTGCTGAATAAGGGACCATGTGTGATAAAACTTTGTGCGCCAGTTTTTTGTTGCACCGAGCGAAAAATTTCGGCATCCGCGGAAATATGTACTCCCCCCTCCTCCTGACCGAAAGCCACATTTCCCCTATTTCTGCCTTCCTTTCCAAGTTCAAACCTTCACCGCTTGCTTGCAGCGCTGCCTCCTCGCCGGTGATGCTCCATCCTGCTACTCGGCCCTATCAATCTTGTCAGCTAATCCACACCCGAGCCCCATCCTCCTCCTCCTTCTGCATCCCACATGCCCCAACTACTGGCATGACACCTTCCACCAAAATCACTAACCCATCCTCCAAATATGTGCCACCCTAAGCCATGATGGACATGGTATAGCGAGGAGCTCAAGGAGCATTTGGCAACGGAGAAGCAAATCGCAGTTGCATGCGAGGTCGCGATGGCTGCCATGTGTGCCGACCCCCACATCTTGGAGGGGAATCTCACCGTCGAGGCCACCATCAACACCTCACGCGCGGACGCCGCCACATGGTTGGCTGCTTTAAATGACATTTCATGGTGTTTTCTTGAGGCCACCGTTGGTGCCTTTGACAAAGACTACGAGGTGTTTTCTCAGTGTGACTGTGCTTGCCTGAACTCCAGAGCTAGCAGGTTGGTGCCTGGAGCGGCTCAGGCAACTCACCACTATGAGGAGGGCACTCAAGATGTGCAGGCCTCACCCTCTTCCAAGTATAAGGAGCCCATCGTCATCGATATCTCCAACGATGAGGACTAGCTTGTTTGTTTTGCTCACTATAAGGACCTATGTTCAGCTAGCTAGCTACACCGGTTAAGCATGTTCAGTTTACCCGTTCCATGTGCTGCTCCTGCCTTTCCTTACAATTTCTAGTGAATTGTACTATGTATTGTTATCATGCAGTCTGATCCTCTAGTATATATGTTCTATATATTATGCAATGTGGTGCTCAGTTAACTGTTTAGTTAATTTGTTGTCATGTTCAGTTAACTGTTTGGTTCAATTCTTTAATGTGGAGTTCAATTCTTGTGGGTGCAATTTTGTATTGTTATGCATGTGAGAAATAAATCGAATTTGGATATACAAAATAGATGCGAAAAAAATACAATTGCTATATTTCCAAGTTGTTAAGCATGCTTGGTTTGGTTAAGTATCTGATCTTCTAGTATGTTCTATTGTGCAATGTGGTGCTCAGTTAACTGTTTGGTTCATTTGTTGTGGTATTTAGTTAACTGTTTGGTTCAATTTTGCAATTCGATGTTCAATTGTTGTGGGTACAATTTTATATTGTTATGCATGTGATAAATAAATCGAATTTGGATGTACAAAATACATGAGAAACATATACAATTGCTATACTTCCTAGTCCTTAAGCATGCATGGTTTGGATAAATGACTTTTCCATGTAGCTCGAAATTATTTGCTGAATCTGCAATGTGCTTATTTTTCATCAACATATTTTACTGATAGTATGCCAACTCTCACTTAATCTGATTAATAACTACCTTATATGTGTTGCAGGGAAACAATGGGAGGCACTGAGGTTTACCATCGACGTTTGCACATGCATGGTCCTTTGGCTAATAGCACATTACTGTGCAGTTGCAGGAACCATTCTAATATTTAGGTTTTTAACAATTTGGTCTTGCACATGTAGGTCCTGCTATTACAGGATTTGATCCACTATTATATGGGGAAATGAGATGTCCATGAATATCAGTCAAGTCAAGAAACTCATAAAGATTGTTAGGATAAAGAAACTAGCGACAAAAAACAACGTGTCTGCATAGTGAAGAAGACATCAGTGAACTATAGGATGGTACTAACTCTTATACCTTGTTTTTTATTCCTTTGTGCCATTTCAAAATTTAGAGAAGATATTTATGCATATATTTGTTTTCAGGCCTTTCCAAAGCAGTTCACTGATGATTACCTCTCATACCACCTATATGGTCAAGAGGCGAGGAAGGTATTCATACAACACCCACGGTAAAATATTGAAGTCTTCCTCAAGAAGATGAAGGACGGGCAGTCAATCATCCACAGGCACTGGCCTAAACTTGCAAGGACCTTCAACATCATTGAAGGCTCAATATTCGCTTTTCGCTTCAGTAGTTTTCCAGATGAGATTGATTTGTCTATCTATCATCGATGATGCTAATTTCCAATGGTTTTAGATGTTTCATGTGAAACTTGGTGCTGTTGTGTAATGGGGTAGCTAGCTATATGCCTGTATGGTGTAACTGAGTGTTGAAGCTATATGATGTTGTACTCTGATGTATTTCAATTGCGAAATCCATGTCCCGCAATACGAAAATGACATATATCGTGTGTTTAATATGAAATTTGAATTTGATTACTAAATGGATTAAAAATAATGGCCAATTAGCTTGTTTATTGGGTTTTTCTATTGCAAACGGTTATTGAGACAACACCGTGGGCGATGACCTCAGACAAGCCACACAGTATCTAGGAAGTAAATGTGTTGGATCAATGAACAATCACACACAACTTCCTCTAGACAACCGTTTGTGTTAGGCCACAATGTTTTCCACATAAAAAGTGTGTTTGATGGACTCCATGCCACACAGTTTTTTCTAGGTGCCGTGCATGATGCATTAAAAAACAAAAATGATAAAATTATTAATATCGTCTACAATGGCAATGCTATCAAAGACGATGTGATGCGGAAAATTGTGTGTGATGTACGTACGAATGGAAACGTTTGTCTGGGATTCACTTGTGGGATGTTTATACGAACGAAAATGTTAGTCTGGGATTCAATATGTGGGATGTACATACGAACGGAAATGATTGGGCCTGTATAGATGTCTGCGATGGCCCGCTCGATTGCACACGAGCTCTTTTTGCCCCACGTGTGTGACTGGAGGACCTATCGTCGACGGTTTCTGGTCATGTGGGAAGGACCACCCCATCGCACACACAGGCAAGGCAACTGTTTAAAAACCATTTGTATTGCAGTCGCCTGCACTAGTGTTTGTTGTAGGAATAATGGGATGCCGCCATGAACTCAGCTAAAGCAAGGCGACCCAAAGTGCCATTGTAGGGTAGTGGCAGTTTCAAAATGATGAAGACGACCTTCTCGATCCTGAAGTTGATGGCATCACCGTATGTGACCGGTAGGGTGATCTGTCCCTTCGGCTTGGTCCTTCTTGGGTTCACTCCTTCAAAGGTTTCCATTTCATGGAGGTCCGCATCAGGGATCTGCATCTTCTTAATCACTGCAAGAGAGATTAAGTTGAGGCCGGCGCCGCGATCTACTAGCATCTTTGTCAACTTGATGTTGTGGATTGTTTGCGACACCAACAATGGCAGGCTACCAATACCGGTAACATGATCCGCGTGGTTTTCGACATCAAAGGTGATGGGGACGGGTGACCACTTCAAGGGCTTCTGAGCCTCGATGGCCGGCTGCATGCATTTACTTCCCTGGCCCACTTCTGGAGCTGACAGTGAGGGGAGGGCAATGATGCTCCTCCATTAATGCAGGCACAATTGATGGTATTCTAGAACTTGCCAGACTCTTCATCATCTTGATCTTCATCTTCTTCATTCTTATCCCGGCCACGAGCAGTCCTCTCTTTTTGCTTCCTGGACTCCCCGCGATGGGTTTTTTGCTTTTCTTCTCGGCATCATCCTGGGGCTTCTTTTCCTTGTCACACTTTTCGTATTCCTGCCTTTGCTTCTCGGCAAGGAATTCTACTTGGAGGCATTCCGTGATGTCATGACCAGCCATGAGGTGGATCTTGCAATAGGGACCATCGGGTCTCTCTCCGGCAGCAATTTGCTGGCCGGGGTCATCTGCCATGCACTCATTGCCGGTAATGCCTTCTGCAGCCAGCACAACCTTGCCATTGCACTTTCGGGTGTGCTTCCTACCGGTTTTTGTTGGAGCAGAAACCTCACCATCGTTAGAGCTGGCGGCAGTGACATCCTCCCCATGAATTCGCCTCCCTTATTTAGCTCGTGCACACTTGTCGGTGAGAACATACAGATCGGCAATGTTTTTCACCTATCGGATGTTCATCTTCTCACACATCTTGAGGTTGCGCATGTTTTTGTGGAAAGCGGCGATGACGGTAGTAGGTTGCATGTCAGGAATGCTATGCTGCACCCGGCTGAACCTCTGGATATACTTGCGGAGGGGTTCAGCAGGCTTCAGTGGCAGCATGTGCAGATCGCTGGGCTTCCCGGGAGGTCTATTGCCGCCCTGGAATGTGCCAACAAACTGGTGACATAGTTCTGCCCCTGATGAAATAGATCCTTATGGCATGCTCATCACCTAGGACCTGACATTGGGCTTGAGCGCCAGCGGAAACCAATTATCAAGGACCTTCTCATCTTCGTCGCAACTTGAACGACCATGGTGTATGTCGTGGTTTTGTCACGGTAGATGTCCTCGTGAAAGGACTTAGACATGAGGCCATCGCTGCTAGGTGATTGCTTGAACGGGGTTGATCGGAATCAAGAGACAAGGGTTTACCCAGGTTCGGCCCCTCACGGTGGAGCTAAAAGCCTACTCTTGCTTGATTGATATTGATGATGATGATCTCGATTACAAGGGTGCGTATTAGCTAGCCTAGTACTCAAGAGATTGTAACTTAGTCCTTTCTGCCTCAGTGGCTCCCCTTTATATAGGTTGAGGCCCTGGGCTTACAACAGAGTCTGGGTCGCATTGCAACCCATGTACTAATATACTTCCTACTTATCTTATTCCCTAAGTAAGGAAACTCCAGGTGGCGACTTGTACTTCTGGGCCGTCAAGCCACCGTCTTCAAGTGCTGGGCCCCGAGCCGGCCCACTTTGTGAGCCGCCCTGCAGGTCTTGATCTCTTGGGCGCCTTGGCCCGTCTTGATTCTTGATCATAAGTCACCACTTGAATGACCCAGCCCATCATGGCGGGTCATATCATGGGGTTATATCCCAAACATTAGGCCCCAGATTGATTTGAATTTATGCTTGTCAATCTTTTAACCTGATGAACATCTTGAGTCGTCTTCCTTTCCTTGAAACTGCTTCATTACCGGGTTAAGGATTCCGGCTTATGATAATTCACACCTGTTATTTTTCCAAGTCCTCAAATTATGACATCATCTTCCGGATTTCCGGGAACTGTAGCATGACATCATAACGAATCTTTGAGTATATGTGTTGAGCCCGAAAATTGAGGCATCCATTACTCAAAAAGTTATCGTGTTTCCGCTTTTTTGCACCTGCCGCTTCTCCTTCCCTTTTCCTTATAAATACACCCATGGGGGTCCTTTTTACCTTTTACCGTCTCAGCCCCGCTTCTTCTTCTTCCTCGCGCCTTCGAGCTCGTCCTCGACCGCATTGCCGCTGCACTTCCTCAAGCTCATCAGCCTCCTCGTCTGTGACCGCGGCACCACACCGACCATCGCCAGGGCTCGTCTAAACCTCTCCGTCGTGTTCTACCGCATTCAGGTATGCCAAAATCTCCCTTTTTAGATCCACATTACATTCTAGGTTCATGAGTAGTTCATCCGCGTTCATCAGCTTGATATCTTCATTGTTGCTCTAGATTTATATTTTGATGAACTTCTTATAGAAATGCAGCGGCGCTAGTTAGGACACCATTTTTGTATCTAGAAAACTTAAATCCCCTTTAGAGTCCGTAAGTAGAACGACCACTGCTTCCAAGGCTTCACCTTAGGTTTCGCAAATATTTTGCTTTTTAGACCATTTTATAGATCTGTTATTGCAGCCATCTGAGCAGAAACTTGTTTGTTCGACAATTGGCTAAAAAATAGTCCTTAATTTCAAGATAAGCCGCCTCAATTCTCGCCGGCTAATTTTAAAAATATCTCGCTAGTTTGTAGTAAGCACAGTTATACTTCCCTTAGGCCGGTTATAATTTTGGCGTCTCATCAATACTTGAGTCTACATTTGATTCACCTTTTACTTTAGACATCTCATTATGTCGCCAACTCATCATGTAGAGAAAACTGGCGACTTGTTGTTCATAAATGACCCTCCATCCATTTTTTTTTCAGTCTCTTAATTTTTGCTTAGGCGACTCATCATGGAGAAAACCACCAATTGTAACTGGGTGAGGCCCCAAGTCTCCAAGCTCATGCTTGATGATTTTGTGAGTCAAGGTTTACTACCGGCTCAAGAAGTAATTGGCTGGCGGGCTCCCGCCGAGGAAAACACCCCTCAACCCGGCCAATGAGAGGTGATCGTGTTCACAGACCATCTTATCAGGGGCTTCACTCCTCCCGGGTCAATTTTTTTGAGATGTCCTTAACTTCTACAATCTCCATCCTCAAGATATTGCCCCAAACTCCATGACCAATCTATGCCAGTTTCAAGTCTTCTGCGAAGTTTATCTGCAGACCGAAGCAACCATCCCTATCTTCAGGGAATTCTTTTATATCAACCGTCAAACTGAATGCATAGATGGTCCCAGCATAGAACTCGGTGGGGTCTCAATTCAGAGGCAAAGAAAAGTTTATTTCCCACAAGCTACCCTGCCAAGTCACCCCAAAGGTTGGAATAAGACCTGGTTCTACTATATCCACACTGCCCCCGCGGACGAGAATCCTTTGCCGGGTTACAGACCTGATCGCCTTGATACTACCATCAAGTATCCTGGCTGGGCTTCTACAGAAGAACGTGCTCAAGTCGCCCACATATATCCTAGGGTTAGAGCTTTACTAGCCAATGGCTTAACTGGAATTGATTTGACCCGATGCTGGGTCAGCTGGAGGATTCAACCCTTAAGCCGATGTGGCAGCTTAATGTGCAATTATACTAGCGGCTTAAAAGATGTGCAATGCTTCAGTCACGCTGACTTGCCGGCTGATGAAGTAAACAAGATTGTGAAGAAGCTACTAGGGGAGCCTCAGGAGGCCTGCAACAAGATAGGACATAACCCCTTCTGTATTCAGAATCCTGTAGCTCCAGTAAGTATGCTTATAATCATTTGTCTAGTTCATCAGTCCCCTTCTTAACTTGAACTCACTTGTTGATCTTGTGAAAACTGTGCAGGCCAATTCTCCATTCTGGAATAGGAAAAAGAAGAAAACTCAAGTGCACAAGTCTAAGGCTGCCCCGGCTTCAGGAAGAAATAAGCCGGCTATTGCAAATGAACCGGTAGCCAGAGATGAGTCGCCGACGGCTGATGATGAGTCAGAGGTAGAACTTGAATCCCTCGTCCGTCTTTTTATTGAACTTGCTGACGCCTCTTATTCTCAGGATAACACTGAAACAAGTCGAGCTAGCAACACTGAGGTAATTTCAATTTCTTCCGGCTCAGAAAATTTGTCTCCAAAGAAAATAACGCGGGTCATTCAAAAAGTAAAGTTTTCTCACCTTGACGCTTATTTGGATCCCAAATTTCTTTTGAAGAAAGCACATCACGAAGGTACCTCAAGACGCCAAACCTGGAGCGGCTCTGGAGAGCTCATTGCCAGATTGTCTAACATGCCATCCGCCCGCAAGCGACGTACAGAGGTGCCTCATAGCCTAACATTATCTCTTCATCAAGCCGGCCTTTTTAGGTGACCTATTAACCCTTCTGACTCAAATTATCAGGAGTCGCCACCATCCTCTGGAGGATCAACTCGTACTCAACTGCTGCCCTTTGTTATCAAGCTAGGGTAAGTATATAGACAACTCACATCTCCTCATGGTCATTTCTTTTGTTTACTTAGGCATTTTTAATGTAACTACAGAGCCCAAGCCAAGAAAACAAAAACTGGCGAGTCATCTGTTGTTCCCCCTGACACCGAGGTTCAAGATTTGCCACAAGATAAACCAGAAGTGACTCAAGAGCCAATTATGACTGACAAGCCGCCCATGGATGAAGAGGCAACTATTACTGATGAACAAGTCAAGCCAGATGAGCTAGTCAACAATTACTGGGGTAGGTCAAGGTACTGTTGACACCTCAATTAGTCTGGCCAAGATCCCAGCCAAGGATGAGCCTGTCTATGAGGACAAAGGAAAAGCAAAATTGGAGCTGCCTGGCTTAGATACTATGACCACTGAAGAGCTTCATCAGGAGTTCTTGACCCGGCTATCTGAAAGCCGAGATATGGAGGCAAACATAGTCAACATGTTGAAGAGAAAACATGAGGTATCAAAATAACTCGCCTTTGTCATACTGTATGTATATATGCTTAGCCCCCAAGTCTTAGACATAGGCAATCATAAGTGTGTGTAAGATTTCTATGTAGAATCAGAAGAAGTTTGGAGTGTAGCCCCCAAGGGCCGACTAATTTATATGAAGTGAGTCGGTTCTTCTGATATACCATAGAAGCAAAAATGACATGCATTAGCCCCAAGTGCCAGGTGGGTTATTTGAAGCTACTTGGGACTTGTGAAATTAATAAGTGAAATTTGCCTTCTGTAGCCCCCAAGTGTCGGGTCATGCATCCTTGCCGGCTCGGCACTAAAATGACTTGTAACTGAAATGCTTGTCTGCTTTTTAGGAGACTTTGAAGACGACTGAGTCACAATTGGCCGGGTTGAAGAAAGATTTTGATGCTAAACAATCTTCGTGAAACAAGGCGGAAGCGAGTCTGCAATATTTAGTTGAAGAGCTAGAAAAGTCAAGGCGACTTTTGAGAATGAATGAGCCGCCTTCGAGACTGAGAAGGCCGGCTTAATTAAGCATGCCGAAGATGCTGAGGGCCAAGTTAAGCTAGTTATTGAAGAGCTTGATGGCTTGAAGTATCATATTACGCAAATGACACAAGCAATATTTGGTAAATCACCTCTGTGATTATGTATGAATAACTCGTCTGGCGACTCGTATATATGAAAAATTTGCCTAACGGCTTATGTTTTGAAATATGTGCAGGTAACAGAAGTCACAACCTTCGACAAGATAACTTGATTAAATTAAAGGCCATGTACTCTTTCTTAGAGAAATTGTATGCTGGAAGCTTGTTTACCATCTTGGCCATGACAGGTGGAAAAGACCCGCCATGATTCATAAGAGATGTGTTGAAGGTACTCTCAACCATCCCCAAGCAAATTGAGGAGTTGAAGAAATCATCCGCCCAAGCAGGAGCAATGACATCTCTAGTCCGGGCCAAAGTGTATGTGCTAGATATGGATCCTTCAGAGATGGCTGGCGGGTTTCCTCAATTCAAAGATGATGGCATGGAATTTTCAGCAGCAGATTACACCCGTTGTGCGAAGGAGACCCGTGTGTTGGCGAGTCAGCTAGTTGAAGAGCTCGATTTGAAGAAATACCAAGCGGCTTATGATGAAGACAACACGCGGGTTCAACCGCAAACCTTTAAGCCCTTTGATTATATGGTGTAAGCATATATTTGCCCCTGATGTCGACCCATCACCTATCATGCATGACGAGGCCATTTTCCAAGAGTTAACAACTATCAACTAGAATCTAGACAACATTCAGATGAGAGAAGTAGAAGAGTCGGCGCAGGATAATCTGGAGTCGTCGACTACTTGAGATCACCAAGACATCAACCTGGAGCAGGTCAACCCGGCAGGTACAGAACCCGGCTTGCAGGAGTGATGACTCTCAAGAAACTTTTGATGACTTATTTGAGCCCTTGTGTGGCTGTGTAATAGGATAGGGGAAACTTCGATGTCTGTGGTGCCTTCGTGCAGCTCTTGATACCTTGGAAGTAGAAATATTATGACTGGTGTGGTTCTTCTCTTGACCCACCCAGTATGTTATGAAATGTCAACTTCTTTGAAGTATGGCAAGGCACAGTTGTATGAGCCGCCAATTTCTATTCCTTGGTTTGATTGATTCATAAGTGAAAATCATCATAACCCGGTATGTTATTAAGCCGGTGACTCATGGTCGTAATGAAACCTGTTTGATCAAAAATAAGACGGTGTAGAAATGACCCGGTGGCTCATAGCCAATTGATGATCAACAGAAATAATCCTATAAAAACAGATAGTTGTATAAAACAAATAAGTTAAATAAATACATAAGTATAAATATTAAGTCGGCAAAAAGACCGGCTTTTGAGGCTCGAGTCTTGTTCAATGAAGCTAGCTTGATAGCCTATGGTTTATCCTAGCTTTCTGTAGGCCGGCTCTCACATGACTTAAACAGCCGTTTTAACCTTCACAAATTCAGGGTCATAATAGATTGACTATCAAGAGTACGGCGGGTCATCTTGGTGGATGAGCATCAAGCAAATAGGCAGGTTTAACCATGTGATATAATGGCATATGCCGGGTCAAAGGGATGTTAATAGCTAAACTCGATGAGTTGGAAGCCCCCAAGTGACCTATGATCAAAGAATAAAGTCTCATACACTATATTGGATGAAACGGCAAAAGCCCAGAGTTTCAAGGATGCCAGCTTTATTATCATTGATCATAAAAGATATATACAAAGGTATGTACAACTATTGGAGCCAGTGGCTCTAAGTGTAGTAAGGATGGAGATGAGCAATGTTCCAAGGCCTGCTGGTCTCCTTCTCAGATGTACGTGACTTCTGTCGGTGTTCTGGGAACGGGGGTACCCAGATCTGCCTGCCTGCGGCCCAGCGCGTGGGACCATCGATGGCCCTGTACAGCCTAGCTACACAACTCCGAGGCAAGACCCTCGCGAGGGCCCTGGCCTTGCGAGGCGAACAACATCAAGACCTCCAGAAATGCGGCCTCCCCAGGCTGACTCTCGAGGGGCGGAGACTTCTATGAAGGTACCCAGCCTCACGAGGCTATGATGACGTGAGCCATGACGACCAAGGACAGGCGGGCGCCAGCGAGCGCAGAGGGTACAGTTTCCTCTTCGGTGCTGAGGAAGCAAGGGCAGGCGCAGGTTCCCGGAGGAGGCCCCAAAGCTTTCCTCTCTGGTGCAACGAGATCGAGACCACGAGCTCGGTAGGACGGATGTCATCGCCGAGCCCACCGCTGCGTCATGGCCAGAAGGTTTACAGGCGAAGACCACCATTCGTCAGGATAAGATGTACTCCGTGTCCCCTTTAAAAATTAGCCATTGTGGAATCCCTTGCCGCCTAAGCTATGAGGGAAGAGGACCAGGGCCACTATAAATATAGGCTAGCCAACACCATAGAGGGGATCCCCGGATCGGACCCTTGACCATTCCATCATCACTACTCGAGCCCTCGCGAGGTAGCTCATCCATTGTACTAGTTCATCCTCTACATCCTCTTGAGGCCAATCCACCACAAAGCAAGAGTAGGGTTTTACACCGCAAGGTGGCCCGAACCTGGGTAAATCTCTGTGTTGTTCCTTTTCGCATGATCCAGCGTACTTGTCGAGATTAGGTCATCGGTATGGCGAGCTAGTGTGGTTGAGAAGCGAGATCCTTCGCTCACGCCCCTAAGTTCGAACCTTCTTGGGTCTACGGAGCCCTTAATCTGACATTTCGCGCGCCAGGTAGGGGGCGTGTCGAAGCTCCGCTTCTTCACCGACCATGCTTCGCCCTTGCCTCGTTGCTTCCATGGCGGACGCTATCCCATAGGTCTGGCCGATCGAAGCCTATGGGAGCGCTGCGGGCTGCCCGACCTTCACTCCCGGCCAGCGTCGGGTATGGTGGCTCGTGAAGTTCTGGCCAGTGCTGCCCCCGCGGTACGATGGTGCTGCGGATCCCCAGGAGTTCCTCTAGCTGTACGCGTAGGCCATCTGAGCGGCGGGCGGCGACCACAGGGCCATGGCAAACTGGCTCCCCCTGGCCCTCACGGAGGCCCCTCGGTCTTTGCTCCACGGCCTCTTGGACGCCTCGATCTCTTCTTGGGAGGAGCTCTACAGCCAGTTCGTCGCGCGCTTCGTGGCACCGGCGCCCCACGCGGTTGCATGCATCATCGGCGGGTCGCAAGCACTTGCCTCTGGCCACCACGTCAAGCAGTTCTTCCACCGGGCAAGCGGAACTCGGCCTCAGCATGAGGCTCTGTGGGGTCACACAAGGCCTGAGACCGACATCACCTTTGACTTCAGGGACCACCCAAAGACGACGGCCACTGCGGGTGCACTCCCCATGTTGTGCGCGCCCACCATCAGCAATGTCGCGGTCACCAAGACCCTCATCGACGGCGGCGCCGGCCTCAACGTCCTCTCCCTGGAAACCTTCGACATGCTCGAGGTGCCTTACGACCAGCTCGCACCCACCAAACCCTTCTCGGGGGTGACCAAGGGCTCTGCCACCCCCTTGGGGTAGGTGCGCCTTCCTGTCACCTTCGGCAAGCGCGACAATTACCGCATCGAGCTGATCAACTTTGATGTGGCACGCATCGGCCTCCCGTACAACACCCTCCTGGGGTACCCAGCTCTCGCCAAGTTCATGGCGGTGACCCATCCTCGCTCCAACATCATCAAGATGCCGGGCAGCAGTGGCGTTATCACGGTGGCTGGAGACATGAAGGACATGGTCCGGGTCCTCAAGCTCGCCTACGGGGCTGCGGCGGCCTCTCGCCCCAGCGCCGGGGATGCCCTGGAGGCCCTGGGGGCTGTGCCCACAAAGAAAAAGCAGTTGTTCTCTCAGGACCGGGCTGAGACGAAGCATGTGCCTGTCGATGATGAGGGCTCAGGCCCCACCTTCACCATAGGTGCCGGCCTTCCCCCGGAGTAGGAGGAGGCATTGATTGGATTCCTTTGGGCGAACAAGGATGTGTTTGCATGGGAGGCGTCAGACCTGGTCGGTGTCCCGAGGGAGGTGATCGAGCACCACCTAATGGTATGCCCCGGAGCACGCCCGGTGAAGCAAAAGGCCCGGCGTGAAGCACAAGAGAAGCAAGCCTTCATCGTCCAATAGGTCCGCAAGTTGCTAGAAGCCGGTGTTACTCGAGAAGTGCGACACCCGGATTGGCTGGCCAACCCAGTGATTGTCCCCAAAAAAGGGGGGAAAGGAGCGCATGTGCGTCGACTTCACGAGCCTCAACAAGGCTTGCCCTCAGGACCCCTTCCCGCTTCCGCGCATTGACCAGATTGTGGACTCCACCGCCGAGTGCGATCTGTTGTGCTTTTTGCACGCTTTCTCAGGATATCATCAAATCAAGATGGCGACAGAGGACGTCGAAAAAATAGCCTTCATCTCCCCATGCGGCGTGTATTTCTACACCTGCATGCCCTTCGGGCTGCGGAACATCGGTGCAACCTTCCAGCGGCTAATGCACATCGTGCTAGGGCCGCAGCTGGGGAGAAATGCGGAGGCATACGTCGATGGCATCGTGGTCAAGTCGCGGGAGGCAAGGACCCTCATCGAAGACCTGGAAGAAACGTTCGCCAACCTGCGCCAAGTGAACCTGAGGCTCAACCTGGAAAAGTGCATGTTCGAGGTCCCGTCCGGCAAGCTGCTGGGTTTCCTTGTATCACATTGAGGGATCGAGGCTAATCCCGAGAAGATCAAGGCAATCGAAAAAATGCGCCCGCCGCAGACCCTCAAGGAAATGCAAAAGCTTGCAGGCTATTTGACCTCCCTGGGGCGCTTCATCTCCAAGCTCGGCGAGCGTGCCCTCCCTTTCTTCAAGCTGATGAAGAGGAAGGGCCCTTTCAAGTGGACTCCGGAGGCTGGGGCGGCCTTCGAGGACCTCAAGAGGTACCTCACGAGCCCACCTGTCATGGTGGCGCCTTGACCTCTCGAGCCCATAGTGCTCTACTTGGCGGCCACCCCCCACTCGGCCAGCGCAGCGCTCATGGCGGTCAGGGAGGAGCGCGCTGACACAGGCATGAAGCAAGGCGACATGTGAGGGGTCGCGCAACGTTTGCCACCTCAGGACGGCGCCCCTAAGGCTCTCGTCACTTCACCAGCTAGCGGGGCTCTTGAGTCCCTCGCGCCCCACGTAGAGCAAGGCGCCGTCGATACCTCGCCCCTCATCAAGCACCCGGTGTACTTCGTCAGCAAAGTGCTCCTGATCGCACTCCTCGTCGCCTCCAGGAAGCTGTGTCATTATTTCCAGGGCCACCCCATCAAGGTCGTCTCCGCATACCCCCGGAGAATGTGTTGTGCAGCCCCAATGCCACGGGGAGGGTGGCAGAGTGGAACATCGAGCTGCAGGCCTTCCAGCTGGAGTTCAGCACCACCAGGGTCATCAAGGGTGCGGCCCTCGCTGATTTCATGGCGAAATGGATGGATGCTCCCGACCGGGGGCTGGACGAGGGCCAATCCCTCACGCCTGGCGACGAGGCACCCGACGGCTGGGTCATGCACTTCGATGGTGCCTTCACGCAGCGGGGCGCAGGGGCGAGAGTCGTACTCATCTCACCAACCAAGGACAAGATCTACTATGCCGTGCAGCTTTGGTTTCGGCATGGCGAGAAGGTCTCCAACAACATCACGGAATACGAGGGCCTGATTGCTGACCTTAGGGCCGCGGCCACCCTGGGGGTCAAACGCCTCACCATCAAGGGCAACTCCCAGCTTCTCGTCAACTTCTCCAACAAGGAGTACAAACCAAAGGACGAGCACATGGAGGCATACTTGGAAGTGGTACGTAAAATTGAAAAGCGCATCTTGGGCTTGGAATTGCAGCACATCCCACACGGCGCGAACAAGGAAGCAGATGACATCGCCAAGAGGGCATCTCGCCGCGAGCCCCAGAAGCCTGGCGTCTTCGAGGAAAGGCTCTTCAAGCCGTCGGCATGGCCTCCTGCCGCAGGCCCAGTGCTGCTCCGAGAAGAGCCGCCCCCGGCATGTGGTCCGCCCTCAGGAGCCCGTCTACTCCTGATGCTGGAACCTCAGGAAGGCAGCTAGACCACAGAGTTCAAGGCATACTTGCTCCACGGCACCTTACCAGAGAAAGAGGAGGACGCAGAACGCGTGGCTCACCAGGCCACTGCTTATTGCTTGTAGGACGGCGAGCTGTACCAACGATGCCCCAACGATGTCTCGCTGCGATGCAAATCCGAGGAGCAGCGGCGCGAGCTGTTGGGCGACATCCACGGTGGGGACTGCGGACACCACTCCTCATCGCGCACCACTCCTCATCGCACACCCTCGTGGGCAAGGTGTTCCGCAGCAGGTTCTACAGGCCTACAGCGCTCCATGACGCCACCGAGCTAGTGCAATCCTGTGAGGCTTGCCAGTTCCACACCAAGCAGATTCACCAGCCCTCGCAATGTCTCTAGACCACCCCGCTCCCATGGCCCTTCGCGGTCTGGGGTCTGCATATCATGGGCTCGTTTCCGATGGCGGCCTGCGGCTACCACCACCTCTACGTCGCCATCGACAAGTTCACCAAGTGGGCGGAGGTGGAGCCCGTGCACACCATTCCCGCCGGCTCGGCCGTCAAGTTCATCAAGGGCCTCGTGAGCCATTTCAGCGTCCCCAACCGTATCATTGCTGAAAATGGCTCCCAATTCACGAGCAACCTCTTCAGGACATATTGTGCTAACCTTGGAACGCAGATATGCTACGCTTCGGTGGTGCACCCACGGAGCAACGGTTAGGCTGAGTGTGCCAACGCGGAGGTCTTGAGGGGCCTCAAGACAAGGAGCTTCAAGAAGAAGCTTGGGGCCTGCGGCAGGGGTTGGCTCGGTGAGCTTCAGTCCGTGTTGTGGTCAATTCGCACCACTGCGACTAAGCCCACCGGCGAGAGCCCGTTCTTCCTCGTCTACGGGGCTGAGGCAGTCCTCCCGCACGAGGTCAAGCATCGCTCCCCGTGAGTCTTGGCCTCCGATGAGGCGTGTCAGGTGCCTCCCGGGGAACAGATCTCGTTCTCGGGGAGGTACCAGCAGGCGCTGTGGCGATACCATTGTCGTAGCGTCCGCTCCCGGACTTTCGAGGTTGGAGACCTTGTCCTGAGGCGGGTCCTCTCCAGGGAGGGCCTCCACAAGCTCTCTCCCAGGTAGGAGGGCTCATTCAAGGTCGCCCGTGTCTCCAGGCCCGGCGCCGGATGACTGGAGACGTAGGACGGGGTCTCCATCCAGAATGCTTGGAACATTCAGCATCTCCGCAAATTCTACCCGTGACACTCTCACGTAATAATGAGTGGGGCTGTACATGCCCTAGAGTCTCCCCGTACACCGCCCCTCGGCCCCGCGGGGGCTCCCACCCATGCCCAAGTGGAAGCCCCATGCTCCGCGCTGGCGGACGACACGGTCTTACAGCGACTATGCCCACGCCTAGTGGAGGCCACATGCTCTGCGCTGGTGGGAAGACTAGCATAAGTGCCGGACGCGCCTTTTTCTTTCGCTTGCTCTTGTAACCAATTTGCCACTTTCTAGAATGAAGTTTGAAGTTCTCACATATTTATTTGAAAAGGGGTGGGACTTTCTCTTCCTCCTTCCAGTGTTTTTCTCTCCCTGAATCTCGTTTTCGGAGGAAGTGGAGCTTGCCCGTTGCCCCCTCCCACGCGTCCCGTTAGCGGGGGCTGGGCACGGTGTCACGCTCGGGCTGGCCCCGATGTCGTTGGAGCCCCAGGCCACAACGGCCGCGGGCCCTCCTACACGCACACCTCTCCAAGGCCTTGGCGTCCGAATGCTCGCGCGACGGTCTCGAGCGAGCCAACGGGCACGTACCGCTTTCAGCCCCTGGCCTCAGGAGCGCTTATTTCCTGCCTTGCCGGGCACCATGAACCGGCATACCAGCGGCGATCACCCCTCGCTCAGGGGCTCTGGATGCAAGATGGGCACCAAGGAAGGGTGGCTGGAGAAAAAGCGGCCACGGTCTGGCTCATAATTGAGGAACCCCATGGCAAGTGCTCTTTACGTCTCCGCAAGATCCGACGCCTGGTGGAGGCTTCTCCGGAGGCTCTGTAATCTCGCAAGCCCTCCGGGACCTTGCGGGCCGTGAGCCCTTCGAGGCCCCGGAGTGACCTGGTCCATAAGGAGGGAGCCTCCTCAGGACCCCAGGGGCATACCTAGGATCAAGGCTCTGGAGGAGTGCGCCCCCGCGACGCAGCAACCCACCAAGGGTCATGAGTGCACCAAGCTAAGTTACTCTAATCGCGCCAGGCAGGAACTTTCAATTTATAGCAATATAAGTACTAGAGCATGAATGGGAAACACTGATATAAAGGCGCAAACGCCGTAGTTCATTACACGCCCCTACTGGGCTCTTCATGGTTCTTAATGTAGGAAATAAAAAAACACAAAGAAGCGGCCTCCCGAGGACCGCTGCTCCTGAGGTCTGGCTCCGACGCCGCGCACACTCAGTTGGAGTCCTCCTCCTCCTTGACGGGGGCGTGGCAGCGTGGCGGCTCAGCGTCCTCCTGGGCAGGAGCACGACGGCATGGTGGCTCAGCCTCCTCCTTGGTCCGGGCGCGGCGACGTGGCGGCTCATCATAATCGTCGTCACTTGAGCTTTCCCCGGGGGAGGCATCGGTGGTTCCGGAGGTGTCTTGGCCGTCGCCAAGGGTAAGTTCACCGTGGAGGACGCCGCTGCCACAATGGTCATCGTCATCGGAGAGATGGTCGCTTTCGCTGCCGTCGCCCTCGGGGCAGCACCCCAAGCACCTGTCGTCCTCCCCGAAGACCTTGACGAAGAGCGTCGCCGCTCCGTCATACTTAAGGTGGAGGGTACGTCTCCCCTGTAGGCCGCGGGCGCAGGCGAATGTCTGCTAACCGCGATTCAGGAAGACATTGCCTGCGAGGGTGCCTCAACCTCCACCCACGAGGCCTTGTTGCAGCAGCCGTCGGCCTGCAGCCATAGGCCAGCAGGTCCTCCGGCAGGCAGCGCCTCCGCGAAGAAGCGCGAAAGCTGGAGCCAGGTGCCCTCTGGCCTTTCCACCCACAAAACAAACTCTTGGGTCGGGTCGGCTGTGTGGGATCACGAACGCGGTGGACGGATGGCCGCCATGGGCCTTCCACTGCGACCATGGCCGCCATGGCTTCCGCGGCCGTTCCCGCGGAAAGGACCCTTCCCACGGCCGCCGGAGGCAATGTGGACCCCCATGCGGGTGCGCCCACGCCACTGGGAGATCGTCGCCGGTGTCGCAGTGGACTCGCGAGGGCCGACGCGCCCCCTCTTGAGCGGCGGTGCCTCTGGCCCCTCCTTGGGGGCCTTGCCCTTCTCCTCAGTGGTGAATCTCCTCAATGGCACCACAATTGCCTTGGCAAGGTGGTGGCTGCAACGGAGATAGGAGAAGAGAGGGCGAGAAGACAAAGGTGGGATGGGGCACTGCCCCCTCACCTTCTTATAGGCGATCGTAGGCCAACCGGCGACCCTCCGCCTTCGCCCAATGATGGCCTCGCAGCATGCATGTCCAAGACTTTTGTCAGCCCAGGCAGTTGCCGAGGCAACATGGGGAAGCGGAAGCGTTCACGTCCCGTCATGCACCACGTGTCGAGCCTAGCCAGCAGGCGATTGGGGGCTTGCGGCATTTAGCGCTTCGCTCCTTGCCTTCACTTCAAAGCCAGCCCGAGCACGCCTTGGGCTCGGGGGCTACTGTCGATGTTCTGGGATCGAGGGTACCCACATGTGCCTGCCTGTGGCCCAATGCGTGGGCCCACCAATGGCCCTGTATGGCCCAGCTACACAACTCCGAGGCAAGACCCTCGCGAGGGCCCTAGCCTAGTGAGGCGAACGACATCAAGACCTCCAGAAGTGCGGCCTCCCAGGCTGCCTCCCGAGGGGTGGAGACTTCTATGCAGGTACCCATCCTCACGAGGCTGCGATGATGTGAGCCATGACGACCAAGGACAGGCGGGCGCCAGCGGGCACAGAGGGTACAATTTCCTCTTCTGTGCTAAGGAAGCAAGGGCAGGCGTAGGTTCCCGAGGGAAGCCCCAAAGCTTTCCTCTCTGGTCCAACAAGAACGAGACCACGAGCTCGGCAGGATGGATGTCATCGCCGATCCCACCGTTGCGTCATGGCTAAAAGCTTTGCAGGCAAAGACCACCTTTCGTCAGGATAAGATATGGAATCCCTTCCCTCCTAAGCTATGAGGGAAGAGGACCAGGGCCACTATAAATATGGGCTAGCCATCACCATAGAGGGGATCCCCGGATCGGACCCTTGGCCATTCAATCCTCACTACTCGAGCCCTCGCGAGGTAGCTCATCCACTGTATTAGTTCATCCTCTACCTCCTCGTGAGGCCAATCTAGTAGGAGTAGGGTCATCCTCTACTCGTGAGAGCCATGGCTCGTCTCCATCGCATGATGGTGATCCAAGATGCCAGATCATCAACCACGCGCCACCCAACACACGCGTCCTCCTCGAAAGGCAGTGTGACCACTAGAACCGCACCATCAAGGATGTCGCCATGGGCGGTCACTAAAATTGCGCCGCCCTCGCTGGCGGCATCGTCTCCTACAACAGGGGTGTTGGGGAACGTTGCATGAAAAACAAAAAAAATTCTACGCACACGCAAGATCTATCCATGGAGATGCATAGCTACGAGAGGGGGAGAGCATCTTCATACCCTTGAAGATCGCTAAGCGGAAGTGTTTATCAACACGGTTTATGTAGTCATACACCTTCATGATCCGTCCCGATCAAGTACCGAACGTACGGCACATCCACGTTTAGCACACGTTCAGCTCGATGACGTCCTCTCCTTCTTGATCCAGCAAGAGGGGCGAAGTAGTAGATGAGTTCTGACGGCACAACGGCGTGGTGACGGTGGTGGTGAAGAACAATCTCCGCAGGGCTTTGCCAAGCACAACGGAAACTATGACGGAGGATAAATTAGAGGGGACGGGGTTGCCGGCACACGGCTTTGTGAATCTTGATGTGTTCCGGGTGCTAGCCCTACCCCTCAATTTATATATTGAGCACTGGGGTCGTTTCTTGGAGAAAGTGTCTCCTCAAAGTCGGTTTGGCATGCAAGGCAATAGTCCTTCTCGGACTCCAGGACCAGATGCCAGGGTCCTCGGTGTCTGGTCCCAGACGCAGGGGTCCCTAGCATCTGCCCCCCTGGCCTTCGCAAAACTCCTTTTTGCACCTTCCTAAAGCCTTGTGGGCTTTACCCCTTGGCCCAAATAAAGTGTTCTCGTACCCGAACATTTCGGGAAACATCTGAAACCCCTTCCGTTGAATTCCGGGACCCTTCCGGAGACAAAACACTATTATCCCATATATCAATCTTTACCTCCGGACTATTCCGAAGCTCCTCATCATGTCCGTGATGTCATCCGGGACTCCAAACAACATTCGGTCCCAACATAAATAACTCATATAATGCTATATCGTCAACGAATGTTAAGCGTGCGAACCCTACGGGTTCAGGAATGATGTAGACATGACCGAGACGCTTCTCCGGTCAATAACCAATAGCGGGACCTGGATGCCCATATTGGTTCCTACATATTCCATGAAGATCTTTATCCGTCGAACCTTTATGACAACATACGTAGTTCCTTTTGTCCATCAGTATGTTACTTGCCCGAGATTTGATCATCGGTATCTCCATACCTAGTTCAATCTCGTTATCGGCAAGTCTCTTTACTCGTTCTGTAATACATCATCCCGTAACTAACTCCTTAGTCACTTTGCGTGTAAGCTTCCTGTGATGCTGTATTACCGAGAGGGCCTAGAGATACCTCTACGTCATACAGAGTGACAAATCCCAGTCTCGATCCATGCCAACTCAACAGACACCTTCGGAGATACCTGTAGAGCACCTTTATGATCACCCAGTTATGTTGTGATGTTTGATGGCACACAAGGCATTCGTCCGGAGTCCGGGAGTTGCATTATCTCATGGTCGAAGAAACATGTATTTGACATTAAGAAAGCAGCAGCAATAAACTGAACGATCATATGCTATGCTAACGGTTGGGTCTTGTCCATCACATCATTCTCCTAACAATGTGATCCCGTTATGAAATGACAACTCATGTCTTTGGTTAGGAAACATTGACCATCTTTTGATCAACGAGCTAGTCTAGTAGAAGCTCACTAGGGACACGGTATTTGTTTATGTATCCACACATGTATTAGAGTTTCCAGTCAATACAATTCTAGCATGAATAATAAACCTTTATCATGAATAAGGAAATATAATAATAACCACTTTATTATTGCCTCTAGGGCATATTTCCATCAGGCGGTTGCCTCGTTCTCACTCGTGAGCTCCGCCGCATGTTGTGGTCCATGAAGTTCAAGGCAAAGATGCTGCCCCGCTTCAACGGTAGCACCAACCCCATGGAGTTCCTAGAGCTCTACATCGTGAGCATTCAGGCTGCAGAAGGCAACGACCGTGTCATGGCAAACTAATTCCCCATGGCCCTTAAGGACGTCGCATGCTCATGGCTGATGAACCTTCCCGAGGCCTCCATCTCCTTGTGGGAGGAGCTGTGCCCGCTGTTCGTCTCCAACTTCAAGGGCATGTTCGACCGCCCCATAATGCTCAGCGCCCTGCACGCCATCCACCAGCATCCTGACAAGACCCTCTGCCAGTACATCTAGCACTTTAGCCAAGTGCGCAACAAGATCCCGCGTGCCTCCGACGCCGCGGTCATCGCCACCTTCTTCAATGGCGTCACGAACGTCACGATGCGCAAGAAGCTCACCATCAATGACAAGCTCGACACCGTGGCTGAGCTTTTCGACCTCGCCGACAAGTGTTCCAAGGCTGAGGAGGGCCGTCTCTTTGCCCACAATGACCCTGACGCTGAGCCTAACGTTGCCAAGACCAAGGCCAGAGACACCAAGCGCAAGGGCCCTGCCGTGCTTGCGGCAGAGCCTGAGCGGCAGCGCGGCCGCGACCACGACGAGGCAAGGAAGGACGAGTGCCCCTTCTGCGCCTACCACAACATGCATTACCATGCCACGGAAGACTGCCATGAGCTCAAGCCACTTTGCGATGATCGGCAGGAGAAGCGCGGCGACCGTAGCGAGCGCGGATCAGGCCGCGGCGGTAACCACAAGGGCGGACGCTAGAAGGATCGCAACGACAACAAAAATAAACCCCTCCTAGGTTGGCAGAACTAGCCTCGGCAGGCCAACCCTCAGCAGGCCAACGCGGCCTTACAGCGCGCCAACCAGAACAACTACAACCTGCTCAAGGAAGACGCTGGGAGCTACCAGGAGCCTCACACAGTAGCTTGCATCCTTGGCGGAGCCCAGGCTCCCTCATCCAACCGCCACTTCAAGCAGTTCTCTCGCGAGGTGAACACAGCTCTCCCAGAGCCTGCAGACTCCAAGCCTCTCAAGTGGTCACAATACCCCATCGGCTTCGACTACGGCGACCACCCCAAGTCTACAAAGTCTGTGCGCACCATCCCTCTATTGTGCACACCCACCATCAACAACATGACAGTCACCAAGACACTCATCAACGATGGTGCCGGCCTCAGCATGATCTCTGTGGACACCTTCGAGCTGCTTTAGGTGCCCTATGAGCGCTTGATGCCCACGAGGCCCTTCTCGGGCATGATCGACAGCTCCGGTACCCCTCGAGCAGGTGCAGCTCCCCCTCACCTTTGGCTCTCGCAAGAACTACCACACTGAGCTCATCGACTTCGACGTGGCGGACATTGGCCTGCCCTACAACCCCATCCTAGGCTACCCCACACTCACTAAGTTCATGGTAGTGACCCACCATGCCTACAACACTGTCAAGATGCCAGGCTGCAGTGAGACCATCACCATCCATTGCGACAAGGAGGATGCGATACACACCCTCGATCAAGGACAACACCCAAGCACCAGTCCACCCACATATCAAATTATCAAAGTAACGAACGCAAATCATATGAGCATGATGAAAACTAACTTGACAATAATTCCCATGTGTCCTCGGGAGCGCTTTGCTTTATATAAGAGTTCGCCCAGGCTTATCCTTTGCTATAAAAAGGATTGGGCCACCTTGCTGCACCTTTGTTACACTTGTTACTTGTTACCCATTACTAATTATCTTACTACCAAACTATCTATTACCGATAAGTTTAGTGCCTGCAGAAAATACCTTGCTGAAAACCACTTGTCATTTCCTTCTGCTCCTCGTTGGGTTCGACACTCTTACTTATCAAAAGGACTACTATTGATACCCTATACTAGTGGTTCATCAAGAACATGATTTTGCAGTATCAAGATCAGCAATTTATCAATAAGACCTACGTTGCTATAACAGCCGTAGGGTTCGTAGCCATACTCTCTAGGAGAGTGACTTAGTGCTCAGATTGATTCAAGATCAGACCGGTATGCATAAGCTTTCACCTCCTTGGGAAGGGCCTTTCATCATTAGCAAGAACCTCAACAATGGGTCATATTATCTGATTGACATATGTGTGCGCAAGAAGTTGTCGGATTCAAGGCTCCGCAGACCCAAGAAGGTTCGAACTCAGGGGCGTGAACAAAGGATCTTGCTTCTCAACCACGCTAGCTCGCCATACCCATGACCTGATCTCGACGAGTACACTGGATTGTGCGGAAAGGAACAACACAGAGATTTACACAGCAGGATTGGCCATGGTTCTCCTACTGGATTGATAACCTTGGTTTCATAACTGAGGGAAATACTTATCTCTACTGTACTGCATCATCCTCTCCTCTTCGAGGAAATCCCAACGCCGCTCACAAGTAGCATTGGCAACCGACCATATGTAAACCCCAGATACCCCCAGTGCCTATATAAGCTGAGGGGTTTAGTTCATAGAGGGACAATCACAATTACAAGCCTTAGGGTTTAGAACACACATACGATCTCGAGGTAGTTCATGAGAGGGCTCTGGCGCGTGGGCGCGGCGATGACGTGCCGCATCGTTGTTGCACGGAGGAGGTGGAGGAGGCGTGTCCTTCCCCGCCTACGCACCATGCGATGGCAGAGGGTTCAGAGGGCATGAAGGGGCGGGTGCGTCCCCGACGATGTTGATGAGCTCGGTGACGCGGGCGAGCCATGCATCATAGCTATCCTCAGTGGGGCGGTAGGGCAGCAGATCTTGCACCATGAGGAGCCCTGCCTGCGGAGCCGGCAGTTCGGGACTGGCAAGCGAGGTCGCCTTGGTCGTACGGGCCGACGGTGGCTGCTTCCTGCCTAACCGACATGTGGTCAGAGGACGCCTCCGGCTCCGGCTCCGCACCCATTGTGGCTGTGCGAGCTCGGTGGTGACGGGCATCACCGATGGGCTCTGTCTGGATGTGGTTGGCTCTGTGCAGGGCACGCTGGTGTCGCGCGTCGGCAATGGTGGTATTGAAGCTCGAGGCGCAAAAACCAAGCCCCCTACCAGGCACGCCAAATGTCGGGGGATTGATTCTGAGCTACGGGAAAATCCTCCATAACCCTGGTTCAAGCTCCGGGGGCTTGGTTCACGTCTAGGAGGCTACGAGCTAGGCACGACAAGGACATAGCAAGGTACCCAGGTTTGGGCCACCTTGCGGTGTAAAACCATACTCCTCCTTGGTTGTATTCCCTGTGGACAATGCTCTTGGAGCTACAAGATGAGCCAGAGCCCTTGGGGTCTATAATGGCGCCAGAAGCCGATCCCTTGCTACGGTGGCTGCTCTACCACTTTTATAGATGCCTCGGGCCTCTTCCCCCAAAATATGAGCAGAAAAGGGCTACCACAGGACGGCAATTTGAAATGGGACAGACGCGGGAGTTTATCTTGATAAAAGTTGGTCTTCGCCTGCCAAAGGTGTTATCCATGATGCGCCGGGGGCTCCACAATAACCTTTGACCTGTCGCGCCACCGTCTCGGTCTTCTTTGACCGAAGAGGAAACCTTTGGGACTTACTTTTAGGATAGGCATGTGCAGCTGCAACCTTAGTACGAAAGGGGAAACTGCCCCGGCCGCACAGGCTGGCGCCTGCCATGGTGACATCACCCATGTGATTGGCGCGTGACCCGTGCCACACGGGCTCTGCGGGAGGCGTTGCGGGAAGGCACCTCACGATGGGGCCTTGTGGGGCTGCTTGTTGTGATGGTAGTCTTGATGAAGTCCTCCATTGGAGAAGTCCCTCGCGGGGCAAGGACCTCACGAGGCTGCTGGCTTCGCGGCGTCCGCTGGCGGGCCGTCTCATGAGTTGGGCCAAGGGGCCCTTGTCGGGCCCGTGGGACTGGGGGTCCCCAGGCCCGTCTTCCTGCAGCCCAGGAAGCAGGTGGCCCACTCGAGGACTTCGCGAGCAAGAACCCTCGCGAGGCCGCCGCCTCGTGAGGCACACATCACCAAGCGTCACCATCAGCCTCGCGAGGCCCCCTCGCGGGGTGATCTCCCAAGGCTGCCTCCCGAGGCCCCTCCTGGTGAGTAAGCCAGGAGTGGCTTGGCGAGTCATGCGGTACTGCATCCTCATGTGGGTGACGCGCGCGACGACGAGCGGCATTAGAAGTCGTGCCAGCGGGTGCGGATATGAAGGTTTTCCTCTTTCGTGCTAAGGGAGCAAGGACAGCGCACCGGTTCCCAAAGCAGTCCCCAAAGGTTACCCGTTCAGTGCAAAAAGACCAAGACGATGGGCTCACCCGGACGAAGGTCATCACCGAGCCCACCGGTGCATCACGGCAGGCGAAGACCACCTTTAGTTAGGATAAGCTGCAACCTTGTCCCCTTTTGAGTTGTCCATTGTGGCAACCCTTTCGCCTTGTGTTTTCGGAGGAAGAGGACCAAGGCCAGTATAAGAGAGGGTAGGGTGCCACCGTAGAAAGATCGACTCATGACGAGCAGCTAGAGCTACCCGCTTGTACTACATACCCCCAAGCAATCCCAATCAAGCAGGAGTATGGTTTTACACTGCAAGGTGGCCCGAACCTGGGTAAACTCCCTTGTCCATTGTTCTTATTCCTTAGCTCAAGCACACTAGCGCATCGTCGTGAGGTCATGAAGCTGAGTAGGGCGGTAGAACGAGCGCACCCCAGAGTTGGAAGGTAGGGGTGCACCGTAGTTGCTCCGCTCTGCTCCGACTTCCGCTTTGCCAACTCCATGGCGGACGCTCGCTGTGTGCGTGTCGAATGTCAGGAAGCTCACGTCGCCCAGACGGCGCCTGCGGGTCACGATAGCCACCACCACTCCGCTGCGGGTGTAGCTGCCGCTGCCACTAACCCTGCCGCTCGTGAGCAGCAGGACTCCTCCATGCACTCGTCCGTGCAGGCCGACGGCCGCACCGCCACGGCCTCCTCCTCCCTCGTCCGCCGTGGGATGCCGAATGCACAGGCCGTTCTGCTCATGGTGTGTGAGCTGCTCCGCTACCGCCCCACAGACACCGGCTACGATGCCAGGCTTGGCCGCATCACCGAGCTCATTAACGTCGCCAGAGAGGCCCCGACGCTCTCCTACTCGCTCCGTCCTCCGCCATCTCGCACGGGGGATGTGGCGCACGGCGCGCCTCCACCATTGCCCTTGTGCAGTGACCTTGATGAACCACGACGTAACGCGCCCCCATGCGACCATCCTCGCGGGGCGCCACCGCCGGCTCGGGATGAGGCCAGATGCCAGATCATCCACCGCGTGCCGGCCGACGCACGTATGCTCCTCAAGCAGCCGCGCGAGCGCCTGGACCAGAACGTCCAAGATGTCGCGGGGGCTGGGCGCCAAAACCGAGCCGCCCTCATGCGTGGCGTTCCCTCGGGCAGCGTGGGCTGCAGGGCCTTCACTCGCGAGTTGCGCACTGTAGTGTGGTCCGTCAAATTCAAGCCGGAGCTTCCCCCATGCTACAATGGCATCTCCGACCCCACGGAGATCCTGCAGCTCTACGCACTAAGCATCGAGGTGCCCAATGGTGACGACAAGTTCATGGAGAACTGGTTCCCCATGGCCCTTAAGGATGGCGCATGCTCATGGCTCATGAACCTACCCGAGGAGTCGATCTCTTCGTGGAGCGAGCTCTGTGAGCAGTTCATGGCCAACTTCAAGGGCACGCACGACCGCGCCCTCTCCGTCAATGACCTGCGGTGCGTGACGCGGCATCCTGGGGAGACCCTCCCCAAGTACATCCAGTGCTTTAGCCAGGTGCACAACAAGATCCCGCGTGCCTCGGACGAAGCCATCATGATGGCATTCACCAATGGCGTCAAGGACGTCCAGATGTGCGAGAAGCTTGCCATCAATGACAACCTGAGATCGGTTCTGGAGCTATTCAGCATCGCCAACAATTGCGCCAATGCTGAAGAGGGCCGCTTGCTCATCCACAATAACCCCCACGCAGTGCCTGACAACAGCAAGGCAAAGGGCAAGGAGGTTAAGCCAAGGGAACCTACCGTGCTGGCAGCAGAACCCGAGCTGAAGTTTAGCCGTGACCGCGACGAGCCCGGGAAGGATCACCGCCTGTTTTGCGTCTACCACAACGTGCGCACCCACAACACTGAAGATTGCCAAGAGTGTCGGTGCAATAAACATTTGCATTTGTCGACCGGACCCATACACATGCATGCTGATAATCATATATCTAGTACCAATGGGTAACGCAAGACCAAACCAGATAAACCGCTCTTCGTGAGATTAAAGAGTGGATCAAGAAGACCAAGCCAACCTACAAGTCATGATTTCAAGAGGAGTGTCCCTTGCCGGCCAGGCGAGGCCAGCAAGCTCAACACCACAAGCAAGAGCAAAGGAAAATCCCCGCCAGCAGCGCCTCTGGGGCGACCGGGGACCGAAGCGCACACCCCTCCAAGATAAGCCCGGCAAGCCCTGCCCACGGCAGGCGTAGGCCGGCTACCACTGCTCCACCACATCGCGGCGCCAGTCACTTGTCGATGCGGTGTCGAGCCCTCAAGGTGATTAAGTGGCTCTCACTAAGCACGTGGCAGCTCAATGATAAGTAGATCACACCCATTTGACACCCGTCCAAGGGCGTTTCAAGATGATAAGCAGAAGATGGTTAAGTGGAAACATAAGCTTGCCGGGGATTTATGGCATTTTGTCCTATGTGTGAGAGTTAGGTATGATAGCACTGTTAGCTATCTAATCATGAGGTAATGACAGTTTTGCCACTGTGGTTACCTCTTGAGCTATAAAAGGAGGCCCAAGGCAACCTAGAGAGGGATTCAGGCCCCCTCACACTTGTACGTGCATAGCAGCTCTCCCCGAGGCCACCTTAGCGGGCTTGAGCATTGCGTGTTCTTCGTGTTTCCTTCATCCAATCCACGAAAGTAGGAGTAGGGTTTTAAGCTTACTAGCGGCCCGAACCTGGGTAAAAATAACCAGAGCCCCATTATCGTGCTGCCTCATGGCTTCCGCTCTTTGTGCAATGTGATCTCCCCCTTGCCGAACCACAAGGGGCTCATCGCCCCAGAGGTGATCATGTTCACACACGACATCTTTGGCGCGCCAGGTAGGGGGAATCGCTTCCGCGAACCCAAAGTTGTGAATAGCGCGTCGACCTTCATCATTGTTTTCTTCATCATCTTCTCCATCCATGGCGCCAAGAAGAAACCCGGAGTGACCGCACACCCCTCCACTTCGAAGGCCCCCACGCACACAGCCGCGGACGCTGTCGGATTCAGGGCTCCGCAGACCCAAGAAAGGTTCGAACTCTGGGGTGCGTGCGAAGAACTCAATCTCCCCAGCCTACCGACTCGTCGATCTCATCGCCTAGCTCGATGAACAGGAAAGGAAATGGACTCAGCAGTTTACCCAAGTTTGGGCCACCTTACGGTGTAAAACCCTACTCCTACTTTGTGGTGGATTGGCCTCGAGGTGGGCTGAGGATGAACTAGTACAGAGGGAGAACAACCTCAGGAGGAGTGTTCTTGTGCTGGTGTGAGCTGGTGAGGATGCTCTTGGTCTCATCGGTCGGTCGATCCCCCATCTATGGTGGTGGCCTAGCTATATTTACAGTGGCCTCGGTCCTCTTCCCCCAAAATGAAGGCGGGAAGGGATCCCACAACGGCCAAGTTTGAAGGGAGACAAGTAGTACATCTTATCCTGACGAAAGGTGGTCTTCGCCTGCAAAGCTTCTGGTCGTGACGTCGAGGTGGGCTCGGTGATAACCTCCGTCCTGCCGTCCTGGTCTTATAGCACGGGAATGGAAACCTTTGGCTGATTCCTTGGGACTCTGCGTCTGCGCTTGCTTCCTTAGCACCGAAGAGGAAACCTGCTGTACTACGCCTGCTGGCGCCCGCCTGGCCTTGGTTATCATGGCTTGCGTCATCTGAACCTCACGAGGTGGGGCTTGCATGGAAATCTCCGCTCCTCAGGAGCCGGCCTGGGGAAGTCGCTCCCTCCGGAGGTCTTTGCATCATCTGCCTCGCGAGGCTTGGCCCCTTACGAGGGTCTTGTGTTGTTGATGCTGGAGAAGGGCCATACCAGGCTGCTGATGGAGCCACACTGTGGGCTGTAGGCAGGAAAGTCTGGGTACCCTGGTTCCCAGAACATCGACAGTAGCCCCTGGGCCCAAGGCGCACTCGGACTTGCCTATGAGGCGAAGCCAAAGGGCAAGGGCGAAGTGCCACAGGCCCTAACCGCCTGTGAACCCGGTCGACGCGTGGCGCTTGATGGGACGTGGGCATCTCCACTTCCCCACGCTGCCTCGGCAACCGTCCGACTTGACAATAACCTGCAGCATGGAAAAAGATCATCATTACCGGAGATCATGGAGGCCGACGGTTGGTCTCCCTTTGGCTATAAATGGGAGGAGGGGCGGAGCCCCCTGCTCATCTCCGTCTTCCCGCTGCTTGCTTCTTCTTCTTCCCTCTCGTCTTGCCATCTTGACGAAGCGTCCATGGCGCCGATAGGGAGGTTTGCCGCATGGAAGAAGGGAAAAGCCCCTCAGGAGGAGCCCGACTTGCCGCCGCCCAAGAGAGGCCGTGGAAGACCCCGAAAGCACGCAGCGACTCCAGCAGCGGCCCCTCGGGGGCGCGGGTGCACTCCTTCGATGGCCAGCGCTGCCTCCGGCAGCCACGGCGGAGCTTCTTCCTGTGGCAAGAGCTGCCGCGGACGGGGCGACCTTGGTGATGAGGGGAGGCGCGCGGCGATTGTCCGGCTGCCACGACCGCACTCCCACTCAGTCGCGCCCCCGGAGTTCGTCGTGTGGTCGGAGAGGCCAGCGGGCATCTAGCTCCAGCTGCCGCGCTCCTTCGCGGGCGCGCTGCCCGCCGGAGAGCCTGGTGGCCTTTGGTTGCAGGCTGACGGCTGCTGCAGCAAGGCCTCATGGGTGGATGTCGAAGTCATCGCCGCCGGCAACGTGTTCCTAAACCACGGGTGGCAGCCGTTTGCCCACGCACGTGGCCTGCATGGGAGGTGCACCCTCCACTTCAGGTACGACGGCACTGCGACAATCTACGCCAGGGTCTTCGGGGAAGGCGGCCAGCGCCTGGGGTGCTGCCCGGAGAGCGACAGCGACGATGATGACGACGGCGACGACGCCATTGCTGGCGGTGAGCTTGCCCTTGGCGACGGCCGCGCCGGCTCCAGCAGCGGGGGCTCCTCTTCTGGGTAGAGTACGAGCGATGGTGACTACGACGAGCCACCACGCTGCCGGGCTCGGACCGGGGAGGGCGACGAGCCGCATCGCCGGCGAGCCCCGGTGAAACAGGAGGAAGACTCTGACTGAGCTTGGGTGCTGCCGGGGCCGTGCCTTAGGAGTCCCTGTAGTCTCGCAGCTTGCTTTTGTTTCTTTCTTCCTCCTGCATTGAAATAAGTAGAGGGCCCTGTTGGGGCGTGTAATGAACCATGGCGCATGCGCCGCTATGCTATGCTCGTTGTTTTCATATCATGTTGTGATGTCCATGTTTCTACTAGGTGCATTTAGGGTAACTTAGCTCAATGTGCTCGTGGTAGACTTCCATGTCGCAAGGGCATGCCTTTCCAGGGGCATCTTCCAAAGGCTTCCTTCTTGAAAACTTGGGAGTCGTTGAGCCTCGGGAGGCGTCATGTAGCTGCAGGGTTAGAAAACCTCATGAGGCGTCTCGTCCTACCTCGCGCAAGCCCCCGAGCGTGGGTCGGTTGTAGCTAGTACACAGTGTCGCGATGCCCGGAGGCATGGACTTAAGAGGGTGCGCATGCCCGTGAGCTCGTTCCAGGGCGTCATGCGAGGATTAAGGTGCCAAAGCCAGGGTACTAAGGCTTTGGCGAGGTGTGTTCGCGGGCGGGCCCGAGCGCACACACCTGCCCAGCCCCCCCGCGCGGGACGCGCGAGGAGGAGCGAGGGGCAACTGCCACTCCTCCTGGGCAAGAGTTGGAAAAGCGAACGGTGCAAGGAGAAGAAATTTCCCAACCCTCAAATGAAACGCGGAAAATCTCTAATTCCATTCAAGAAGTTGCAAACCAACTGCAGAAAGCAAGCAAAAGAACAGCCGCGTCCGGCACCTAGGCTAGTCTTCTTGTCTTCCCACCAGCGCGGAGCATGGGGCCTCCACTAGGACGTGGGTGGGAGCCCCCGTGAGGCCCAGGGGCGGCACTCAGGAGACTCCGGGGCATGTACAGCCCCAACTCATTATTACGTGAGAGTGTCACGAGCGGAGACCTTCATAGGGCCTTGCTTCATGGGCGAGTTGAGGAACACTCCCCGCCCCCTGGGCAGGAACCCCGCTCTGCACATCCCCCGGCCACCGTTGGGGCGTCCAGAAACCAGGACAGAACCAAGGGGCAAGGGGCCACGCGAGCGGTGGCGAGGGGGCTGTGGGCCTCCTCCGGGGGAGAGGGCTCGCCGGCGCCTTCCCCAGGAGAAGACCCGCTTCTGGCCTGCACACACCAGGGTGGGGGTGGTGCCGCTCGTAGTCTGACTTCGAAGGTTCCTGTGAGTTAGTCGAGGGAAGAGAACATAGCACATAGACGCGCCTACTGTCATGCCGTTGATCTTCCCGCAAGGAGGCGAAGGCACTAAGGATCCGGTGAGGTGACGTGCGTGGGGCGGGCCACAAGCCAGAGCTCGATCTCTCAGGTTTATCAGTGCTGCAGGGACGGACCCAAGCACATGCGCCGTGCCAGCAGCCCCCGTTGCGGGGTGAGCAAAAGGCAGGTTAGCAACGCGTGGAGGTCGCGAGGGGCGACTCCATAAATAATGAGATAGCAGAGGTAACGACGATAACCATAATAGCACAGGTGAGCATACTGGTCCGGGGTATATGAAATTAAATGGTGCGACCGCGGGCCTAGCCCTGGTAGCTTGAGGATAATGCAGCCCGAGGGGCGCCCCCAATTTGAACAAACCAAAAAGAGTGTCACCTGGCACCGTTGCTGAAGAAGTGTTGGAGTAGCTGAAGACACGCGCTGCGGAAGTCGTTCCTCACGAGCCGTCCAGGTCCCAAGCCTCGTAAGGCCGCGGGGGCCCGGGGGGCTCGCGAGGATCCAGCGCCTCCTCCGATAGGATCGCCTGGTGCCTGGCCTCGTGAGCCGCTAGGATGCTCTGCATGTAGCGCTGGTGCGCGGCAGCCCTGTTCAGCAGACCGAAAGGCATGCGAACATAGCTGTGAGGGGGGCCCTCGCAACGGCCCACATGGGACAGCCAGTAGAGCTCCTGAGACGCGGCTCTGTTGAGCCCTGGGATGTTGACGTAGACGCGCAGCCCGCTGCCCTCATCAGGGGAGGGAGCTGCGCCTGGTGGTGCGGGGCGACGCTCGCCTCGCATGTCCCTCGCCTCCTGAAGATCCTTGATCGCCTTGGTGATGAACTCCCGAGCGCCTGGTGCCTCGCGCCCTGTGCTCTTCTCGTGGAAGCGCGCGTTGAAGCACGCCTCCAGATGGTGCCCGAACGCTTCCCTCATGACGCTGTCCAGGTCTGAGGCCCTCCAGAGGAGAGCCCCCGAGCCCAGCCTGAGAGGGGCGCCGGGCGCGCCTTCCTATGCAAGAGGGGAAGGCGCCCCATCAGCGGGCGCAGGTCCTGAGGCATGGTCATCGGGCACCCCATCCTCCTGGGGTCCCGGGCGGAGCAGCTCCTTCTTCTTCTTGGGAATGGCCTCGGGAGGGTAGGCAGCGCCCTCATCGTCTGGGTTCTCGACCGCAGCAGCCTGGTAGGCGCGCTCGAGGGAGCACACCGCATCCTTCTCGTCGCAGGCGACCGTGATGTTGCCGCTGCTCCCTGGCATCTTGAGGACATTTTAGCCGTGGTGAGTGGCGGCCATGAACTTGGCTAGGGCTGGATACCCAAGGATGGCGTTGTACGGGAGGCGGAAGTGGGCGACATCGAAGTCAATGAGGTCAGTGCGGTAGTTGTCGCGCTTGGCGAAGGTGACAGGGAGGCGGATCTGCCCTATCGGGGTGGTGGAGCCGTCGGTCACTCCTGAGAAGGGCTTGGTAGGCTGAAGCTGGTCGTAAGCCACCTGGAGTCTGTCGAACGTCTCGACGGAGAGGAAATTGAGTCCTGCACCGCCATCGATGAGTGTCTTGGTGACGAGGACATTGCTGATGGTAGGAGAGCAGAGCATTGGGAGCGCGCCGGCAGTGGCCGCGCACTTGAGCTTGTCAGTAGAGTCGAAGGTGATGGCATACTTGGACCACCTGAGCGGACGTGTCGCCTCGAGCTTGGGGAGGGCCGCATTCACCTCACAAGCGAACTACTTGAAGATGCGGTGAGAGGCGGGAGCCTGAGCGCCACCCAGGATGCAAGCCACGGCACGAGGCTCTGGGAAGCCCCCAACCCCATCATCTTGGTGGTGGTCATCATTCCTCCTTGGTGGCGGCGGCAGCGGAGGAAGGCCAGCGTTGCCCTGAGGGCAGTCCTCACGAGGCTGATCCCTCCAGGTGCCCTCGCGAGGCTGGCCCTGCCAGCGATCCTCACGGGGCTGGTCACGCCAGTCCTGGCGGGGGTCACGGTTGTCCCAGCGTCCGCCACCTCGGCCTCCTCCATGGCCATAGCCGCGGTCATTGCGCTCAGGGTGGCGGCCAAGGCGCCCGTCCCGGATGGCCCTGAGCTCTTGGCAGTCGTTGGTGTTGTGGTTGTGCATGTTGTGGAAGACGCAGAACGGACGGCTGCCCTTGGAGGACTCCTGGTAGTCGCAGCCACGCTTCATCTCAGGTTCAGCCGGGTGCACAGCTGGCCCCTTGCGCTTCACGTCCTTGGCCCTTGCCTTCTTGTCTTCTGGGTCAGCTTCTGGGAGCTCGAGGAGGGTGAGGCGACCTTCCTTGGCCCTCGCGCATCTGGCTGCCATGTTAAACATTTCCAGAGCCAAGCACAGGTCCTCGTGCATGGCGAGCTCTTCCTTCATCTTGAAATCCCGGATGCCATCAGTGAATGTGGAAATGATGGCCTCGTCCATCACCTTGGGAATCTTGAGGCGAACGTTGAAGAAGCGCTGGATGTACATGTGCAAGGTCTCCCCACGCTGTTGCTTGACATGTCACAGGTCGCCCACAAACGGAGCGTGGTCTCGAGTGCCCTGGAAGTTGGCGATGAAGCGCTCCCGCATCTCATCCCATGAGGAGATCGATCCAGCGGGGAGGTTCAGGAGCCATGAGCGCGCGCCGTCCTTGAGGGCCATGGGAAACCAGTTTGCCATAACCTTCTCGTCGCCGTTGGCCGCCTCGATGCTCAGCTCATAGAGCTGAAGGAACTCTGCAGGGTCAGGGGTGCCGTCGTAGCGTGGAGGCAGGTCTAGCTTGAATTTCCCAGGCCAGACGACGCCACGCAGCTCTGGGGTGAGCGCACGGCAGCTCGCCGCGCCAACGGGAGCCCGCCGCAGAGGGTGAGCCTGGACTTGGCGCTCGTGCACTGCCGCCTCAGGCAGCACACGGTCTTGACGTGGCGGCTCTGGGAGCGCGCGCGCCTCTCCTTGGGGGCGCTGCACCACTTGGCAGCTTTCTTCGTCACGCGCCGGCGCCCTGTGCGGTGGGTCGCGCTGAGGAGCCTCACGCCTTGGCTCGAGGGCGACTTCTTGCCTGGGAGGTGGAGGAGGCGCACCGTGGGCCACGTCGCCCGCAAGAGGTGGCTCGGGAGGCAGCGGGCGAGACGGAGCAGGGGTCTCTCCGGCGGCGCTGACGAGCTCGGCGATGCGGTCCAGCCAGTCTTCGTAGAGGTCGTCGGTCAGGTGATAGCGCAGAAGCTCGCGTGCCATGAGCAACACCGCCTGCGTGTTCACCGGTCCGCGACGGGCATGGGAGGATGAAGCAGCCGCCAGAGTTAGCGACGGGGTGGCAGTGCGCTCGTCGCGCCGTACAGAGGGATGCAGCGGGGCCGGTGACAGCGTTTGCCGCAGGCGACAAGGAACGGTGGGGGGCGTCGTTGCCCGCAGGTGCGGTCTGGGCGACACGGGCGGCGAGAGCAACCCGGCGCTCAGCGCGAACTCGACGAGCGTCGTCCATGGGAACAGTGGAACGGCGGCGAATCGGTCGGCGGAAGAGAGGCTCCAATGCACTCCTACCTGGTGTGCCAAATTTCGGATTCAGGGCTCCACAGACCCAAGAATGGTTCGAACTCTGGGGTGCGTGCGAAGAACTCAAGCTCCCCAGCCTACCGACTCGTCGATCTCACCGCCTAGCTCGATGAACAGGAAAGGAAAGGGACTTAGCAGTTTACCCAGGTTTGGGGCACCTTGCGGTGTAAAACCCTACTCCTGCTTTGTGGTGGATTGGCCTCGAGGTGGGCTGAGGATGAACTAGTACAGAGGGAGAACAACCTCAGGAGGAGTGTTCTTGTGCTGGTGTGAGCTGGTGAGGATGCTCTGGGTCTCATCGGTCGGTCGGTCCCCCTTCTATGGTGGTGGCCTAGCTATATTTATAGTGGCCTCAGTCCTCTTCCCCCAAAATGAAGGCGGGAAGGGATCCCACAATGGCCAAGTTTGAAGGGAGACAATAGTACATCTTATCCTGACGAAAGGTGGTCTTCGCCTGCAAAGCTTCTGGTCATGTCGTCGAGGTGGGCTCGGCGATGACCTCCGTCCTGCCGCCCTGGTCTTGTAGCACGGGAATGGAAACCTTTGGCTGATTCCTTGGGACTCTGCGTCTGCGCTTGCTTCCTTAGCACCGAAGAGGAAACCTGCTATACTGCGCTTGCTGGTGCCCACCTGGCCTTGGTCATCATGGCTTGCGTCATCTAAACCTCACGAGGTGGGGCTTGCATGGAAATCTCCGCTCCTCAGGAGCCGGCCTGGGGAAGCCGCTGCCTCCAGAGGTATTGGCGTCATCCGCCTCGCGAGGGTCTTGCGTTGTTGATGCTTGAGAAGGGTCGTACCAGGCCGCTGATGGAGCCACGCTGTGGGCCGCGAGCAGGCAAGTCTGGGTACCCCGGTTCCTAGAACGCCGACAGACGCCATCGGCGCTATGGAGGTGTTGGGTGAGGCGGGTGCCGCTGGCGACACAACCGGCGCAGGCGGTGCCGCCGTTGTGTCCCCCGCGGCTGAAGCTGGAGCAGGAAACGCCGAGGATGGGCAGCATCAGCAGTGTCCTGGTGAGCTTGACCCAGAAGCTGCGGGTGGAGGGGACGACCAGTCTCCACCTCCCCGCCGCACTGGCAGACGCAGTCGCAACAGCGACAACCGCTCAGGCGCAAGCCATGATTCTCCAGTTCCGCCCACTAAGGGCATGGCTACGAAGTGCACGCCTTGCCCGGGGTGCGACGGGCTAGTCGGGGTGCCAAACGGGGCCCTCGACCCCTAGACATGCCCCACTCACCACCAGACTGCCTTGGCGACCGTTCCACGATGGTGACAACGTGATGACGCTTCTGTTGGTTCTACTAGGAGTCGATTGACGTCGCGGTCTACTTCGCTGGCAATGCCAAGCACGGCCACGGAAGCAATGACACGAGCCCAGCTCCTGTTGAACTTTCTGCCAACGGCTGACAAGATGAATGAGTGGAGGGCTACCATCCAGAGTTTGATTGGCTTTGCTGAGGCCAGTAAATCACAGCATGCAGAGCCATCGCGATGCCGGCGAATGACGACAACACCTCGAGGCGTTGGCCCTGTTGAGGGGGCTACACCAATGGCGCAATCCCCTCCACGGCAGCAGGCCAGCAGCAACCTCGGTGAGCTCAGCGAGTCGGCGAACCCAACGAAACGTCGATGGCTTCGTCTGACCCACAAACCTGTCGTGATCAGCAGCAAGTTCTGGAAGAACGGCGGAAGGAAGATGCACGTGTCACCATAGAGCGACGCCAAGAGGCACGCCGCCAGTCTGACAGGCGCAATGGCCCATACGATGATGAGCCCGCGCCCAGTGCAGGCGGGTACTTGCCTTTTGAGGTGGAGTGCCCTGCCTTCACTCGTGAGCTGTGGCAGGTTCGCTGGCCGTCTGCTCGGGTCTTCAAGCCTGAACTGCCGGAAAAATACGACGGAAAGTTAAATCCGGCAGAGTTTCTAAGCATATATACAATTGCTATTCAAGCCGCTGGAGGCATAGATGAGAAGGTGTTCGCAAACTATTTCCCTTTGGCTCTTAAGCCAAATGTCAGATCATGGCTGATGCACCTGCCGGAAAACTCCATTTCATCATGGGCAGACTTGTGCAATGAGTTCGTTGGCGCATTCACAGGTGGCCACCAAGAGCCTGGACAGCCAAGTGATCTATAGGTCTTTCCACAAAAGGAAGGGGAGGATTTGTGTAAGTATATACAGAGGTTCAGTCGAGTGCACCATAACATTCCAGAGATACACCGTGCAGCCGTGATTGCCGCGTTCCATTCGAACGTGCACAACAGAAGGATGCGGACCAAGATGAATGTTCGGCTGCCCAAGACCGTCAACGAGCTGTACACCTTGGCGGATAAGTGTGCTCGGACTGAAGAAGGGAGGCGAATCCCCAGAGAAGAGGCTGGCATCGAAATCGATTCAGATATTGATGACGGTACTGCCAACCCTAAGGGGAGGAATTGGAGGCGCAATAGGAAGCGCAAAGAGAAGACAGTGTTGGCCGTTGAAAGCTCAGGTAATGCTAGTGCCAGCAAGAAGACTAAGACCAAAGCCCCTGACAAGGGAGCTGCTACGCGCGCTGATTGCCGGGAGGCTGCGGCAGCGGAAAAGGTCGGGCAATCCGATGGGCCGTATTGCAAAATCCACCGCACCAAGGGCCACGACCTCCAAGAATGTCATCAAGTTGAGCAGCTTTTTAAGAAGCAAAAGGCTGAATATGAGAAGCATGACAGGGAGAGAGGCCAAGAGGGTGCTGGCGGGAAAGGCCATGTAGTAGAGGAGGCCGCCACGGCAAGACTCCACAGCAGAAGGAAAAGCCCGCTAGAGGCCGTGAAAAGAAAGAATGAGATGACGGGAGTGATGAAGAGGATGAAGAAGAAACTAGTGAACAAGAATTCCAAAAGGTAACTGAAGCCATGTGCATTGATGGGGGTGCATCCTTGCACTCCTCTCATTGACAGCTCGAGCAATGGGCTCGTGAAGTCAATGCCATGGAGCCAACTGCGGATTCCCGAAGGCCACTTAAGTTGTCCCGCACGCCTATCATCTTTGACGAAGAGGATCACCCTGACCGCACTACCGCGGTGGGGTGTTTGCCATTGTTGGTCTCCCCAACGATCCGCATCCTCAAGGTAACAAAGATGCTAGTTAACTGCGGGGCTGGGCTGAATCTGATCTTCCCTAAGGTGGTTGGCAAGTTACAGGTCCCTGATGAAGAACTCAAGGCCACGGGTACATTCCAAGGAATCAACCCCAGCAGGAGCCAGCCCAAAGGGAAGATCACATTGCCTGTGACATTTGGCGGGGAACTGAACTATCGGACCGAGAGGGTCATGTTTGACGTTGTTGAGCTTCCTTTGCCTTACAATGGAATTCTTGGTCGTCCAGCTCTGGCAAAGTTCATGGTAGCATCCCACTATGCCTACAACACCTTGATGATGCCAGGGCCGATGGGCATCATTTCCATCCCGTCAGATAAGAAAGATGCAATCATGTATGTAGACAAGATGTATCAGGACATGGTAGCAGCTGAGGCAGCTGACGCCCCAGCTCCCGCCAAGGAAACAAAAAAAGGAAAGAAGGCTAGCAGAGATGTCGGCAAGGACTCCGGAAAGCGCACCTCTTCGGAGTGCGCTGCGCCTGTTGATGACCTGCCGGAGAGTTCCACTAGTAATAGGCCCAAGGTTGCTTCACCTGCTATGAAGAGGGTTCCGGCAAGGCAGGATGGCGCTGACGGTACATTCAGCATCAGCTCCACCCTTGATGACAAATAGGAAAGCGCGCTCGTTACCTTCCTGCGGGCAAATGTCGATGTGTTTGCCTGGCAACCGTTTAACATCCCCGGTGTTCCCAGGTAGGTAATCGAGCACCACCTTGCTGGCTGTCCTCATGCTCGGCCTGTCAAGCAGAAGGTTAGAAAAAAAGCTTTAGAGCGGCAGCAGTTCATTGCCGAGGAAATCAAGAAACTTGAAGTAGCTGGTTTGGTTAGAGGGGTACTGCATCCAACTTGGTTAGCGAATCCAGTGGTGGTGAGCAAGGCAAACGGGAAATGGAGCCTCTGCATTGATTTCATGAACTTGAACAAAGCATGTCCAAAAGACCCATTCCCCCTGCCGCGCATTGATCAAATTGTTGATTCCACCTCCGGATATGATTTGCTATCTTTCTTGGATGCGTACTCCAGGTTCCATCAGATATTTATGGCCAAGGAAGATGAAGAGAAGACTGCGTTCATAACTCCTTATGGCACGTACTGCTTTGTACAAATGCCTTTTAGGTTGAAGAGCGCTGGATCCACTTTTGCAAGGGCAATACAGGTTGGTTTCGAACCCCAGCTGCACAGGAATGTAGAAGCTTATATGGATAATATGGTAGTCAAGACTAAGGACAGATCAACGCTCATTCGAGACTTAGAAGAGAGCTTTGCAAACCTACGGAAGATCAATTTCAAGCTAAATCCTGAGAAATGTGTTTGGTGTCCCATCCGGCAGGCTCCTTGGTTTCTTTGTGTCCTAACGGGGACTACAAGATCAGAGCAATCGAGCAAATACAAGCACACAAGACTGTTAAAGATGTGAGGCGTTTGACTGCATGCGTTGCCGCACTGAGTAGGTTCATCTCCAAGTCTGCCGAGCATGCCTTACCCTTCTTCAAAATCTTGAACAAGGCTGGCCCGATGAAGTGGTCCCCAAAAGCAGAAGCGGCGCTACAAGACCTGAAAGCCTACCTTTCCTCTGCTCCCACCTTAGTCGCGCCTAAACCACAAGAGCCGTTGTTGCTATATTTACCGTGACGAATCAAGTGGTTAGCGCGGCACTGGTGGCACAACGAGAAGTGGATGAGGAAGCAACTACAGCAATTGCACCCTTCGGAGATGGAATTGAACCAGTCGCGGCAGGACTGGTCGCAAACCAGGAGGAGGCAGAGCAAGCCAGCGAAGGCAATCTCAAAGCCACGGCAAGGAAGAAAGTGGTGCAACGGCTAGTATACTTTGCCAGCTCCCTATTACAGGGGCCTAGATCAAGGTACTCTAGAGTACAAAAGGTGATCTTCAGCCTTATAATGGCCTCGAGGAAACTGTGCCACTACTTCCATGCCCACGAGATCACAGTTGTCACTCGTTTTCCGCTGCAGAGCATATTGAGGAACCCCAAAGCCACAGGCAGGATAGGTGAGTGGGCACTAGAGCTGTCAAGCTTTGGCCTGAAGTATGAAAGCACATCAACTATTCAGAGTAGGGCGCTGACAGAGTTCATTGCAGAATGGATGCCTACTCCAGACGAAGAAGTGCCAGAAACAGCTCTCCCCGGCAAAGAGGCACCTCAAGAGTGGATCATGTATTTTGATGGTGCTTTCTCACTGTAGGGCACCGGAGCCGGCGTGCTTCTTGTCACGCCCACCGAAGAGCATCTCAAATACGTGATTCAAATGCACTTTCCCCTGGAGAAGGCCACCAACAACACTGCTGAGTATGAGGGGCTCCTTGCCGGACTCAGAATTGCGGTGGAGTTGGGAATCAAGAAATTGAATATCCGGGGAGATTCTCAACTAGTGGTGAGGCAAGTCAACAAAGATTATCAGAGTCTGTTGATGGAGGCATATGTGGAGGAAGTGAGGAAGTTGGAAGAATACTTTGATGGGTTACAAGCAGAGCACGTGCCATGAGCAGAAAATGGCATCGCCGATCACTTGTCAAAGTGCGCCGTGCAAAAGCTCCCTGTGGAACCAGGAACTTTTGTCCTCCATCTAAATCAACCATCAGTATCCCCTTCAACGATGGCCAGAAAAAGAAGAAAGTTCAACCGCGACAAGCATTTCCCGACAGAACTCCCCGAAGTTGTAGGTAGAGGGGTTGGCGGGGGTTGCCCCGCTTTGGTTGGTGAGCCGCATCCTCCTGCAGAACCACGAGTTCTTGCGGTAGAAGGGAGCGCTCCCACGAATGAGGAGGTGCCTTTAGTCCTTGTTGTTGAGCCACAGGCTCCAGCTTGGGTGCAGCACATAGCCTGTTTTCTTCAAACAGGAGAACTTCCCAAAGCACATGAAGAAGCTGAAAAAGTAGCCCAACGATCCAGTATGTACCAGTTTGTCGATGACACTCTATACAGAAAGAGACCAAACGGGGTGAAATTGAAGTGCATCTGCTGGGAAGATGGGCTAAAGCTGTTGGCAGAGATACATGGGGGGTATGTGTGGCTCCCACATTGGATGAAGAGCCCTGGTCGGAAAAGCCTTCCGGCATGGTTTCTACTGGCCCATAGCCCTCCAGGATGCTACTGAGCTAGTCACCAAGTGTGAAGCCTGCCAGTACCATTCCAAGAACATTCATCAACCAGCTCAAGCTCTCCATACGATCCCTTTGTCCTGGTCATTCTCGGTCTGGGGGCTCGATATCTTGGGCCCCTTCTTGCGGGGGCTTTGAATTCTTGTACGTTGCAATGGACAAGTTTACAAAGTGGCCTGAGGTGGAGCCAGTGAGGAAGGTGACCGCACAATCAGCCGTCAAGTTCTTGAAAGGATTGGTGTGTCGTTTTGGAGTACCCAGTAGAGTGATCACCGATAACGGCACCAAGTTCATGAGCCGCACCTTCATGCAGTATGTCCAAAGCCTTGGGAGCAAGGTCTCCTTTGCCTCTGTTGCTCATCCCCGGAGCAACGGGCAAGCTGAGAGGATGAATGATGAAGTGATGCATGGGCTCAAGACAAGAACTTTTGATAAGTTGCTGAAATGCGGCAGACACTGGATTGATGAGCTGTCAGTGGTTCTTTGGACCCTCCGGACGACACCAAATCGAGCCACCAGCCAGACTCCCTTCGCCCTAGTATATGGGGTGGAAGCAGTGCTCCCCACAAAACTCATATATGGGTCACCTCGAGTACTTGCCTACGATGAAGTAGAGCAAAAGCAGCTCCAGCATGACGATGCCCATGCTCCTCGAGGAAGATCGTCTCCGGGCCGTTGTGCGTGCTGCACGGTACCAACAAGCCCTGTGCCGCTATCATAGCCGCTGGATTCACGCCCGTAGCCTTGAGGAAGGCGACCTTGTCCTTAGGCGTGTTCAGTCCGCCAAGGGTTCCAGCAAGTTGACGCCGAAGTGGGAAGGCCCTTACCGGGTAGTGCAAGTCACCAGACCTGGCGCAGTCCGTCTGGAGACTGAAGATGGCATTAAAATGTAGAACTCATGGAATATTGAGCATCTTCGCAAGTTCTACCCGTAAGGCGCAGCTGCCGGGCTCATCTCCCGGCAACCACCTTTTGTACAAGCCTTGCCGATGCACATGTAACCCTTTGTACAAAGCTAGGCGCAGACTCTGTGCAAAGATAATAAAATGAAGCGCTGGCGCCTAAAACATGCATGCATCTTTATTTAAGTCTGACTTTGCTATAGTCCATAAATAATATAGATGGGATCGTGTTCTGCTATTTTTCCCCTATACTAACAACGGGGCCCCTACCATGGATAAACTCCTCGAAAGGGAGAAGTGAGGACAAGCTGGCGTATTGATCCCCGACAACATAAAGCAGATAAGTTCCCCTATCCATCCATAACATGCCCCTGTATGAAAAGCTTGTGCGTAGAAAAACTTTATCACCCTCAAACATTTGTGCTCCCGTCCTTTGATTCGAAGAATTACTTCAGTCAGGATGGTTGTAGTAGCATTTGGAAAAACGGTTGGTGAGGGGCCGGTTCTCTTCCACGCTCCTAACCCATCAGGTGTCTTGCCGGAACGCCTTGTTTACTTGGAAGTATAGAGGAGTCATTCCTCAGCATGGACAGGATACATGCACAAGTGCTCGGCAAGCATATCTTTTTTCATTAATACGCGGGTAAACAAGTACAAAACATACAGGGTACAAACATGGATGAAAAGGGTACATAATCTAAGCTAAAGTTTGACAAGTGCCTACATCTTTTAGATTGAAAAAGGATAAGTGCCCCGTATTGCCTTTCTTGTCCCTCTCCTCCTAGGAGCTACAAAGGGAGGTGAAGAGGGCAAAAGGGGTGCCTAGGCAGAAGCCCAGCCTGACCCCATCAGGGCCCGCGGGACGCAGCCTCACAAGATCAGGAGGGTGGGGACGAAGCCGAAAGGGCGGAAGGAGCGACTAGATGATGCCCTGGTCACCACCGCAAGGACCAGTGGAATGCGGCAGGAGGGAGACCGGTGGGGAAGATGAAGCCGGAGTCCACGAGGAAGCCTGCCGGGGTCTAGCTGGAGGAGGCAGAGGCATCCACACCCATCACCCCGGCAAATCTCTCTGCCGGGGAGAAGGCCAGGTGCAGATGACGGTTCGTCCGGCGCTCAACTAGACTCCGAGCCGCCGTCCTCCCACTCGGCATCGTCGTCTTCGCCGTCAGTGTCCTCTTCGTCGTTGTCGTTCGAAGAGGAGCTTCCGGCATCGGTCAAGCTCCCCGCGCAGCACCCTAAGCAAGCACCCGAACGCCAGAAGACCTTGATGGAGAGCAGATCTGCATCCATTAAATTAAAATGGAGGACGTGCCCCTCCGCCAAGCTATGGGCACGTGCAAAAGTTTTCCAGCCGTGACGGAGAAACATCACGTGAGGTGCGGGGAACTCAACGTCCGCCCGCATGCTGCCATTACAGCAACCGCTCATGTGCAACTTCAACCCGTGTGGCTGTTCCACCTCCATTACCCTTGCAAAAGGAGTAGGAAGCCAAAGGCGGCTACGCGAAGGCCAGCGCAACCTGACAATGAACTCCAGTGGCATGTCCCCAACATGGCCCTCCATCGGGGCCAGAGCGACTGGGGAAGGAGCGACTAGAGCGCCACTCCCCAGCCTCGAGGGCCTCGCTGACCGCGTCCACGTCCTGCAGTACCACCTTGTGCGCTGGATTCTACCCCCACATCCCCGGCCGGGGCAGGGATTCGTTGCCGAGAAGAGGTCCTCATCGCCACCACAGGATCACGACCACACCCTCTCCCTCTCACCATGGTGGAAGAGGGCACAAGAAGAAGAAGGAGGTGCGTGGGTGAGTCCTTTTGCCGGCCTCTGTGCTCCCTTTTATAGCGGAGCGTGGCAGGGGGCTGGCTCCCCACTACCCCGTGGCAACCGCCACGATCGACCAATCCGGTCCATCAGTGTCACTGGCAACGTTTGGAATCACGGACCGCCCTCCTGCGCCTATCCGCGGCGCCGAGCTTTCTGCCATGGCACTCATTCCCGCACCCTACGTCTCCACCACCAATCCTGCGCCATGAATGCAGCGTACATGGCAGAAATGGCAGCGGTAGTGGGATGAGTAAAATGGCAGTTACCACCCAGTGAACATGGGCGGCCCACAGACCATTACGTGGGTAGCCCCACGTCGTTCAGTACGACTCGCAGGGAAACCTGAAACTGATCCAGTCACGGGTTAATGAAGAAGCAAGGAAGATATCAAGGAAGATATGGATCCCATTGCGGTATGGCCAAAGTGTTCGCCTGTGCATTTCTTAGGGCCTACCCCTATGATGCCCGGCAGCATGTATGGGCCAGGCCCGGGGGCTCCTGTCGGTGCAACAGACATTTGAATTTGTTGACCGAACACATACACAGGCGTGTTGATAATTATATATCCAGTACCAATCTGGCAGGATACCCATATTTGAACTGCGCATCATGGCAGCAAGTTCTCTTTGGCAACCTTTAATTTTTTCTGAGAACTCGACCTTGTGAGAGATGGATTCCTCTTGAATCGGATGTTGAGCCGGATATTGAGAGCTCCAAACTTTGTGAGAGCAGATTTCTCTTCAGCCGGATTTTGAGCCGGAACCTTTTCTCATAACCCGGAATCTTTCTTTTAAGCCAGAAACTTTTCTAATTGCCCGGCACGTTTTGAGCTAGAAATTGTCTGATGGTCTTTAAATTTTCAGCAATGTGGCAGCAGTCCCCGGGTACGGGTTGTCTTCCCTGCAATGATCCGGGGTTCTTGAATTTGTGTAAGTGGCCAAATTTGCTGAGTCTTGTCTGTGTAGCTCCTGAGTGTTAAATCAAATTGAGGAGTCGCCTTGAAATTCTTCATACTTGGCTGTGGCATAACAGGAGTATAATTGTCAACTGATAGCTGGAATATATTTGAAGCTATAAGCAATGTGGCGTGTTGATGACTTTTGTGATGCTCGTCATATGTCCCCCCATTCCTTGTGATTCTTGCTTGGTCCAGCTCTCCTGGCTTCTCCGGGGCAAAAGAAATTTATGTTTGTGCAGGCACAACCACTGAATTCTTCGTAATGAATTGGATCATCACATGATATCGTTAGGCTCTTCGCAGGGTTTCTTGATTTTGGCCTCTGTTGCCGATGTTTAAGTCGCTGGGTCCCCTGGTTCTTCCAGGCTTAATTCCTCTGGCTCCTTCAGAGTTGTTTTCTTTATAGGCCAGCTCTTTCATGGTCAATTCTTGTGACTCTTCCATGGTTGATTCTTCTGGCTCCCCATGTTATGGCCAATACTTACCGAACCGCGAGGGTGATAGGCCATGTGTGTGTGTCCGCCTAGCAGCGCTAGGTGCAGATGCTGCTACGGCCTCCGATGTATCATTTTGGACCAGACCACTAGATTATTAATGGCATGTTTGCCGCATAGTGCGATGTAGGTCAGCCTTCGGCATGTTAATATAAAGTGGACCACCAAGATGACAAACTGGTGATACGTCTCCAACGTATCTATAATTTATGAAGTATTCATGTTGTTATATTATCATTCTTGGATGTTTTACAATCATTTTATAGCAACTTTATATCATTTTTTTGGGACTAACCTATTGACCCAGTGCCCAGTGCCAGTTGCTGTTTTTGCTTGTTTTTTACATCGCAGGAAATCAATATCAAATGGAGTCCAAACACCGCGAAACTTTTTGTGGATTTTTTATGGACCAGAAGACATCCAATGGGCAAGAGCAGCACCTGGGGGTGCCCCGAGGGGGGCACAACCCACCAGGGCGCGCCTGGGGGCCCAGGCGCGCCCAGGTGGGTTGTGCCCACCTCGGTGGCCTCCCGCACCCCCTCTTCGCCATATAAATTATCAAATATTCCGAAAACCCTCGGGGTAACCCTAGATCAGAAGTTCCACCGCCGCAAGGCTCTGTAGCCATGCAAAACCAATCTAGACCCCATTCTGGCACTCCGCCGGAGGGGGAAATCATCACCGGTGGCCATCTTCATCATCCCGGTGGCCACCATGATGAGGAGGGAGTAGTCCACCCTCGGGGCTGAGGGTTTGTACCAGTAGCTATGTGTTTAATCTCTCTCTCTCTCTCTCTCTCACTCTCATGTTCTTGAGATGCACAATCTTGATGTATCGCGGGCTTTGTTAATATAGTCGGATCATATGGTGTTTTCCCCTCTCTATCTTGTTGTGATGAATTGAGTTTTCCCTTTGAGATTTCGTTTTATCGGATTGAATACTTTTATGGATTTGAGAGCACTTGATATATGTCTTGCATACGAATACCCGTGGTGACAATGGGGTATTATATTGATTCACTTGATATATGTTTTGGCACTCAACTTGCGGATTCCCGAGGTAACATTGGGGTAATCTATGCATAGGGGTTGGTGCATGTTCTTGTCTTTGTTTCTCTGGTAGAAATCTTGGGGCACTCTTTGAGTTTCTTTGTGTTGGATTGAGCATCACGAATCTAAATTTGCTTTGGTGTTATTTTAGTACGAACTCTTGGATAGATCGATCGGAAAGAATAGCTTTGAGGTGGTTTCGTACCCTACAAACAATTTATTCTTATGTTCTCCGCTAGATAGGAACTTTGGAGTGATTCTTCATTGCACATTGACGGATGGTTATATGATCCAATTATATTAGAATTTTTGAAAGATTGCACTAGTGAAAGTACGTACCCTAAGCCTCATTTTCAAGCATTGCAATACAGTTTGTGCTCCATTTTATCAATTACTACCTTGCTGTTTTTATTTATTCAGATTATAAAAATATATTTCTACCATGCATATTACACTTTTATCACCATCTCTTCGCCGAACTAGTGCACCTATACAATTTGCCATTGTATTGGGTGTGTTGGGGACACAAGAGACTCTTTGTTATTTGGTTGCAGGGTTGTTTAAGAGAGACCATCTTCATCCTACACCTCCCACGGATTGATAAACCTTAGGTCATCCACTTGAGGGAAAATTGCTACTGTCCTACAAAACTCTGTTCTTGGAGGACCAACACGAGTCTACAAGAATAAGTTGTGTAGTAGACATCAAGCTCTTTTCTGGCGCCGTTGCCGGGGAGGTTAGGTAAGCGGCACTCACACCCCGTCAACAAAGCTCTTTTCTGGCGCCGTTGCCGGGGAGGTGAGTGCTTGAAGGTATATCTTTAGATCTTGCAATTCAATCTTTTAGTTTCTTGTTTTATCACTAGTTTGGTCTATAAAAGAAAACTACAAAAAAATGGAATTGAGGTTGCATCATATTGTTCATCTCTATAATGTCTTTCGTGAAAATGATGGAAAGGAAAATTGTGCTCAATTGATAGAAGAAGAATTCTATAAAATGTTTGGCATAAATGATGAGCATGATTGCAATGTTGTTGGTATGAATTCTTTGAATATCCATGATGCTAATGATATGCAAAGCTACAAGCTTGGGAATGCTATGTTTGATGAAGAGATAGTTTTAGTCCCCCAAGTTTTGATGTGCAAATTTGTTATAATGGTAGCATGCCTCCTATTTATGATGATTATGTTGATGAAAGTGGGTTTGGAAGAGTTTCAACTCTAGGTACTAATGATCCGACTATTTTGGAGGGTGTTGAATCTTATTGTGATAATTATGAAAGTGGATTTGGAGAGGTCATGACTTTATTTAGTGATGAATCCACTATTTTGGAAGAGGTTTCAATTGATTATGACCACAAAGTTGCTATCTATGATGATTATGGTGATGACATGTGTGCTATAAAGAATAGTGATAACCATGAAACTTGTCATCATAATTTTAATGTTCAATTTGATTATGTCAATCAAGTAGCACATGATAGTTATTTTGTTGAATTTGCTCCCACTACTATTGATGAGAATAAATTTGCTTGTGTGGAGAGTAAGAAAATTTCTATTCTTGTGGATCATGAAAATAATGCTTTATGTGATAGCTATATTGTTGAATTCATTCATGATGCTACTGAAAATTATTATGAGATGGGAGCATATGCTTTTACATATTGCAATAATATCAAGTTTCCTCTCTATGTGTTGAAAATCTTGAAGTTCTGCTTGTTTTGCCTTCCTATGCTAGTTGATTCTTGTTCCCATAAGTTGTTTGCTCACAAAATCCCTATGCATAGGAAGTGGGTTAGACTTAAATGTGCTAGTCATATACTTCATGATGCTCTCTTTATGTTTCAATTCTTACCTTTTATGCTAGCATCATTGAAATCATCATGCCTAGCTAAAAGGCATTAAAGAAAAGCTCTTGTTGGGAGACAACCCAACACTTTTACCTACTGTTTTTATGTGTTCACATGGTTAGGATACTGTATTAATCTTGTTTTATAGCTTTTGTTTCAATAAAGTGCCAAGTAAAGCCTTTGGGATAGTGTGGATGATAGTTGACTTGATTCTGTGCAAAAACAGAAACTTTTGCGTCCAGTGCAGAAATTCCTGTATTTTACTGGAACGTGGAAATATTATGAATGTTTTACAGTTGATGGGTATACAAATTTTCTACGTTTTCCTAATTTTTCAGAATTTTTAGAGTTACAGAAGTATGACCTTAATTCAGATATTTATGTACTGTTCTGTTTTTGACTGATTCTGTTTTCAATGCATAGTTTGCTTGTTTTATGGTTTCTATGGCTTATATTTCTTAATATAAATTATGGAAATTGTATAATACAGTAGGCATTGTGTGATAACAATTATGAATCTTGTCTTTGAAAGTACCAAAGTGAAATGGTTTGCTCTTTATCATACTAACCTATCTCATGAAGTTCCGTTAAGTCTTGTGTGATTGAAGTTTTCAAGTTTTGGGTGAGATGTCGATATGAGGAGAATAAGGAGTGACAAGACCCTAATCTTGGGGATGCCAAGGCACCCCAAGGTAATATTCAAGGAAGATCCAAGCAACTAAGCTTGGGGATGCCCCGGAAGGCATCCCCTCTTTCGTCTCCAACATTATCGGTAACCTCACTTGGAGCTACATTTTTATTCGTCACATGATATGTGTTTTGCTTGGAGTGTCATTTTCTTGTTAGGATTTTCTTGCTGTTATTTAATAATGTTTTGCATCTTTCTTTTAAATAAAAATGTCAAGGATAGCCTTTACCATGCTTATTTTGCAAGTATATGAGTTGCTGTTTCAAAACAGAAAGTTTATCGATGTTGCAAAAATTCCCGCGAAAAGTCAGAATGTGATAAAATGTTGAAACTTTTTGCACAATAAGCTCTGATAAATTTTCTACAGTTTGGTAAATTTTCATAATTTTTGGATTTAAATAATTATTGATACTCTTGCATTCTTTACAGACTGTACTGTTTTGGCAGATTGCTGTTATGTTTGCATTGTGTGCATATGTTTGCTTGTTTAATGATTCTATTTGAGGATAGGAGTATTAAATATTCATAGGCATTTAGTATGCAATGTTGAATAATAATTTAAGTGATTTGCTACAGTAGAGAATGATAAGGTTTTTGCATTGATTTATACTAACTTATCTCTCGACTTCTTGTTGAGTTTTGTGTGGATGAAGTTTTTAAGATTTAGGGAAACCGTGATATAAAAGGAATTAAGGAGACACAAAAGCTCAAGCTTGGGGATGCCCAAGGCATCCCAAGATAATATTTCAAGAAGTCTCAAGCATCTATGCTTGGGGATGCCCCGGTAGGCATCCCACCTTTCTTCATCAACAATTATCGGTTAGTATCGGTTGAGCCTAAGTTTTTGCTTCTTCACATGAGTTGTGCTATTCTTGGAATGTCATTTTGTTTTGTTTTGCTTGCTGTTTTAATAAAATACTTAGATCCGAAAGTTTTTAAATAAGAGAGAGTCCACAATTAGCTACCTATTTACTTAACTACTCGCTTGATCTTCACTTATATCTTTTTGGAGTAGCTTGTCATTTACTCTTGTGCTTCACTTATATCCTATGAGTAAATTGTTGAATGAATTGAATATCATGAAGTTGAAATTATGTGTTCATATCATGCCTAGTGGTAGCTTCACATTGGGTTTAGAAAGTGAAATCTTTTGAGGCTTGAGAATCACAATATTGGTCATACAAGCAATTCATGAATGATTAGTAGAAGGAAGAGAACTTTCACATGCAAATACACTATCATGGAATCTTTTGTGATTGTGAGCCCCCATCAAAATATTATATGCCAAAATTGTTGACGTTGGACAAGGAAGACAACGTAATGATTTATGTTTGTTCATATTCACATAGAAGTTATATTGTCATAGATCCTTCAACATGTGGTGCTTGCCCCGCATCTTTGCTAGCCAAAAATTCCGCACTAAGTAGAGATACTACTTGTGCATCCAAAAACCCTTAAACTCAAATCTTATTTTCAAGAGTCCACCATACCTACCTATGGATTGAGTAAGATCCTTCAAGTAAGTTGTCATCGGTGCAATAAGGCAATAAAAATTGCTTCTAAAAGTGTAAGATCATTTAGTGTAAGAGAAAATTGAGCGTTGTACGAACTTGTGATGGTAAAGAAATAAAAGCGATAGACTGCATAATAAAGGTTGCCGTCACATGGGGCAATATAACGTGATGTTCTTTTGCACTAAGGGGTTGAGCATACAAACAAATAAGCGCATGGCAACCTCTGCTTCCCTCTACGAAGGGCCTATCTTTTACTTTTATGTATTTACTTTTATGCGAGAGTCAAAGTTTTTCTCTCTATTCCTTTTTATTTTTCTCCTTTGGCAAGCACCATGTGGTGAGGAAAGATCTAGGCACATATGTCCAGTTGGATATGGGTGGCATGAGTTATTATTGTTGACATCACCCTTGAGGTGAATACGTTGGGGGGCGAAATTATAAGCCCCTATCTTTCTATGTGTCTGGTTGAAATGTTTTGCTCATGTCTATGCGGTGAGTGTTAGCAATCATAGAAGACTATATGATGGTTGAGTATGTGGAGCTCTTACTTAGACTCTGTTGAATAAGTTGAATTGCAATTGTTTGGTGACTGAGAACATAGGTTGTTGAGTTTCAAGAGAATTCATTGTTTGAACCTTAACATGTGAATTGGTTGCTACTTTAACATGAGAAGTTTTATAAGAAAGAATTGCTGTTATGATGCTAGGAAAAGTGATTGAAATTGCCATTAATCAAACTTGTACACTTTGCTAGCATTCACACTTCATAAATTATTTATTTTATCATTTACCTACTCGAGGACGAGTAGGAATTAAGCTTGGGGATGCTGATACGTCTCCAACGTATCTATAATTTATGAAGTATTCATGCTGTTATATTATCATTCTTGGATGTTTTACAATCATTTTTTAGCAACTTTATATCATTTTTTTGGGACTAACCTATTGACCCAGTGCCTAGTGCCAGTTGTTGTTTTTGCTTGTTTTTTACATCGCTGGAAATCAATATCAAACGGAGTCCAAACACAGCGAAACTTTTTGTGGATTTTTTATGGACCAGAAGACATCCAGTGGGCCAGAGAAGTACCTGGGGGGTGCCCTGAGGGGGGCACAACCCACCATGGCGCGCCTGGGGGCCCAGGTGCGCCCAGGTGGGTTGTGCCCACCTCGGTGGCCTCCCGCACCCCCTCTTTGCCCTATAAATCACCAAATATTCCAAAAACCCTCGGGGTAACCCTAGATCAGAAGTTCCGCCGCCGCAAGCCTCTGTAGCCACGAGAAACCAATCTAGACCCCATTCCGGCACCCTGCCGGAGGGGGAAATCATCACTGGTGGCCATCTTCATCATCCCGGCGGCCACCACGATGAGGAGGGAGTAGTCCACCCTCAGGGCTGAGGGTTTGTACCAGTAGCTATGTGTTTAATCTCTCTCTCTCGTGTTCTTGAGATGCACAATCTTGATGTATCGCGGGCTTTGTTAATATAGTCGGATCATATGGTGTTTTCCCCTCTCTATCTTGTTGTGATGAATTGAGTTTTCCCTTTGAGATTTCATTTTATCGGATTGAATACTTTTATGGATTTGAGAGCACTTGATATATGTCTTGCATACAAATACCCGTGGTGACAATGGGGTATTATATTGATTCACTTGATATATGTTTTGGCACTCAACTCGCGGATTCCCGAGGTGACATTGGGGTAATCTATGCATAGAGGTTGATGCACGTTCTTGTCTTTGTTTCTCCGGTAGAAATCTTGGGGCACTCTTTGAGGTTCTTTGTGTTGGATTGAGCATTACGAATCTGAATTTGCTTTGGTGTTATTTTAGTATGAACTCTTGGATAGATCGATCGGAAAGAATAGCTTTGAGGTGGTTTCGTACCCTACAACTAATTTATTCTTATGTTCTCCGCTAGATAGGAACTTTGGAGTGATTCTTCATCGCACGTTGAGGGATGGTTATATGATCCAATTATATTAGAATTGTTGAAAGATTGCACTAGCGAAAGTACGGACCCTAGGCCTCATTTTCAAGCATTGCAATACCGTTTGTGCTCCGTTTTATCAATTACTACCTTGCTGTTTTTATTTATTCAGATTATAAAAATATATTTCTACCATCCATATTACACTTTTATCACCATCTCTTCGCCGAACTAGTGCACCTATACAATTTGCCATTGTATTGGGTGTGTTGGGGACACAAGAGACTCTTTGTTATTTGGTTGCAGGGTTGTTTGAGAGAGACCATCTTCATCCTACACCTCCCTCGGATTGATAAACCATAGGTCATCCACTTGAGGGAAAATTGCTACTGTCCTAGAAATCTCTGCGCTTGGAGGCCCAACACAAGTCTACAAGAACAAGTTGTGTAGTAGACATCAACTGGATGCTAGTCTATTGAGCGGTATAGTGCGGACGTATGCCACTATGGCCTCCGTGTGTCGTGGTAGACTGGACCGCTGAGGAGGTGGCTTGCGCACACGTTCGTCGAGTAGTGCAACACAGTAGGATGCTGGCGCACGATAACATTGGCGCGAGCTCTGTATCCGTGGCACGACGATCGCATTTTTAGTGAATAATTGTCTTGCATAAAAATATTGCAAGCCAGAGTAATTGTTCTCGGAAGAATAAAAATGTACAAATAAAAATAGACTGGATGGATTTCACCTGATTCATTCGGATGACAAATGATCCGTATATAGCGTCCGTGGATCACCTCTAGTAATTTCAACGGCGAATTGACCACTCTCTCCTTTTCTTGCAAAAGGGCATCAACCATAGCACTGCAGCCATCATGGACAAAATAATTCTCTTCTCCGGCAGCGCATGGTGGAGACCGGCAGAGGCAAGGCTATGGCTGATGAGGCCGCGGCAGAGGTGGAGGGCCGTAGCGGCGGAAATGACTCGAGATGAGACCGCGGATGTTGAGTTAGAGGCGGCTTACAGTGGAAACGTGGTGGCTCCAAATGAGGCCGAGCGGGGGTGTCTCAGCGCGAGGTCACAATGGCGACGGCGGTTACCGGCGGAGACGGCTGCTTGAAGCTTGACTGCAGTGAAACCGGAGCTGGATGGCTCTGAACGGACCCTACAGGTTGTGTTTGACCAATCTTTTTTTTTGTCAGCAACCAGCCACTTTATTTCTTCCACCCGGCCTTCGATTGCTTTTCTCTTCAGCCGGCAGGGGAGCGTATAGGAGTAGAGGCGAAGCCAGCCACGACAGGGTGGCTCCATGCGGCGGCGAAGGCAGGCGGTGGCCTGGCGCGGCTGTGGCTGAAGAGACTCCGGTGTGGGAGGAGCAAACGACCAAGCAAGGCGGAACCAGTGCCGGCCGCGGGCGGAGGTGACCTGGCAGGGGGCGCGGAAGCGACTCGTAATAGAAGCGGCTCATCTTCGGCGATGGCCGTGATGCCGTTGCGGCTCAGAGCGGAGGCGGTCGTGACAGCGACGGGTCAGAGAAACATGGCCAGCTTGGAACGGCGTGTGGCGGTGGTCATCATGCAAACGCCGCATGGCGGAGATGGGCGGTGCCGTGGGTGCGACTTGACAGTGGGTGGCGGCTCGGTGCTCGGTTGCATCCATGGCCGCAGCGGCAGTGGAGATTGGCGGTGAAGTGGGCGGCAACTCGCCACGGTGGAAGTGGCGGAGTCGAGGCAGCGAGGGGTGGGCGGCTCGGCGAGGTGAGCTGCGGCAGAGGCAATGCGAGGTCCGCGCGAGGGTGTCTCAAGGCGGAGGCAGCTTGAGGCTGCATGCGCGGCTTTTGACCGAGGTGGCGGAGGCGGCTTGGCGAGTCCACGGGGACTGCACGGTAGCGGAGAGGCACCGGCGGACTGGCGAGGCGAGGCGAGGGGAAGTCCGGCGATGCTCCGGCAGCAGAGGCAGAGGCGGACAGCCAGCTCAACACACGGGGGCGGTGGCCGGCAGCCCAGCGGGCCGGCGCAAGGCGACTCAAAGGCGGGGCTGAGCCCGACGGAGGCGGAGTCCGGTGAGGCTCCGGCAGCGGAGGAAGAGGCGGATTGAGGTCGCGCGGCCGGTTTAGAAGTGACGTCGGACGCGGCGGGTTGAGGGAGGAGGCAGAGGCGTGCGCCTCGAAGCGAGGTCACGGGCACGGATGTCGGGGTGATGGCCATATTCCTTTTTCGGGTCATGGCCAGTGTTCACCAACTCGATCGTGTTGTGTCAGATTGGTCAAGGAATGGACGCAAGGCTGAGGCTGCCACCACAAAAAGAAAACACACGCATATCATGGACTCGGCGGATCGCCATGGTTTTTGCGGCGGCCGCAGAAAACTCAACCCTAAATTTCTTTCATCTTAAATCTCGTATATCTCGTTCTAGCTACTTGCCATGGAGACGATGTAGATCCTTCCAAACCGATTCTTCTTCATCCGGAAAATTGCGAACTTCTTGATCACTGGGAAAGATCCCTCCAAGAACTCAACACCACCGTGCGAGGCCCCACGGTGGGTGCCAACTGTCGTGGTTTTGTCACGGCAGATGTCCTAGTGTCAGGACTTAGTCGTGAGGCCATCGCAACTAGGTATTAGCTTGTCGGGGTTGTTCGGAACCGAGAGACGCGAGTTTACCCAGGTTCGGCCCCTCATGGTGGAGGTAAAAGCCTACTCCTATTTGATTGATATTGATGATGATAATATCGATTACAAGGGCAGTGTTTCGCTACCTCTATCTCGAGAGCATCTACTTTGATCTTCTCTAAGACTTGTCAGTCTGTCTCCAAAACCTCTCCCTCTTGGAGTGCCTTACCCCTGCTTATATAAGTTGAAGGGTCAGCTTACATGTAGAGTCCTAGTAGGATTAGGACTAGTCTATTTTCTTATTTACAAGTGGAATCCTAGTCCAGATCTTGCTTCCCTTGTAAGGGAAATATTCCTTATGCCTTTCCTCTCAAGCCGGCCCATCGGATACCGTATCTTGAGCCGGTCTTCTCATGAGCCACCTTCTAGGCCTTGTGCCTTGTCATTCGTCTGACCTGCCTACCGGGTCACTAGTGAGTCGCCAATCTTGGCCGGGTCACCGGTGAGTCGCCAAGTCTCGGCCGGGTCATACTTCAGGCCGGGTTATACCGCGGGGTATATCCCCGACAAAGAAGATGGGCTCGTCAGGACATAGGTCATCACCGAGCCCACCAACGCGTCATGGTTGGAGGCCTTTTGCAGCCGAAGACCACCTTTAGTTAGGATAAGCTACAACCTTGTCCCCTTTCGAATTAGCTGTTGTGGCAACCCTTCCCACCTTGTGTTTTCGGGGGAAGAGGACCAAGGCCAGTATAAGAAAGGGCAGGGTGCCACCGTAGAAAGATCGACTCATGGCGAGCAGCTAGAGCTACCCGCTTGTACTACATCCCCACAAGCAATCCCAACCAAGCAGGTGTAGGGTTTTACACCGCAAGGTGGCCCGAACCTGGGGAAACTGCCTTGTCCATTGTTCTTCTTCCTTAGCTCAAGCACACCAGAGCATCACCGTGAGGTCGTGAAGTTGAGTAGGGCGATAGAACGAGCGCACCCCAGAGTTCAAACCTTCTTGGGTCCCCGGAGCCCCGATTCCGACAGCCCTTCCTAGGCCGTAGGCAGATGGCCCGTAGTACCCTTGCTCCCACTGGGCTGACAACCGTATCCCAGTAATTCCACTAATAATTATTGTAATTCCTATGGTAATTCATATAATAATAATAATAGGATACCTACTAAACTTGAGAACAACATTAAAGAATTTATTAGTTCTCAAAAGATTTTCAATGCTATGGAAGAAGAAAAACTAAACAAAGTTGATGATATGTCTAGAAACATGGATAGAATTGCTCATGATGTGGTAACTCTCAAAATTAAAATTTTACCACATAAAAATGATGTTACCGAATTTTGAAAGTCTATCCAAGTCACCATGTATGAGACTAGAAGAAGAATTGAAAGGATAAGACCTAAGCGTGAATTCCTGGAAAAAAGCACTCAGACCCAGTTTTTATCATGGTAATGATGAAGATATTAAAATGATTGGTGTGTCACCTATTGAATCTTTATTTAGAAATATAAAACTGGATGAAAAAGGGACTGGATATGAGTCAACTTTAGTTAGAAGGCATCCCAATTGTACGAAGGGTGATGATCTTAATGATAAAAACAATAAAAGTGGGTTTGAAGAGGTCAAAACTTTAAATAGTGATGTGCACACTACTTTGGATTACAAGGACTTTAATTATGATAATTGTTCTTTGATACAGTGCATTTCCTTTTTACAAGGACTTTAATTGTGAATAAAATAAAGCTTTTACTAAACATATTGTAGAAGCAATGATTAAAGCTCATGAAGAAAAGCTAGAAATGGAAGTATCAATACCTAGGAATTTACATGATGAATGGGAACCTACTATTAAAGTTCAGACTAAAGATTATGAATGTAATGTTTTGTGTGATCTAGGTGCTAGCGTCTCTACTATAGCAAAATCTTTATTGGACATTCTAGGTCTCACTGAGATGGATGAATGTTCGCTCAACTTACATTTAGCGGATTCAACTATTAAGAAACCATTCGGTAGGATTAATGATGTTCTCATAATTGCTAATAGAAATTATGTACCCATGGATTTTGTTGTTCTAGATATAGAATGGAATCCGTCTTGTCTGATAATACTTGGTAGGCCTTTCCTGTGAACCATAGGTGGAGTTATTGACATGAAAGAAGGAAATAAAAGATTCCAATTTTTATTAAAGAAAGGGATGAAAGACCTCCCAAGAAAGATAATTAAACCACCATATGAATCTATTATGACAGCTACCTATGGAATTACTTTGAAAGATGATAATACTTGAAACCATGCATTATGCCTAGATAGGGGCATAAAACAATAGCACTTGTTGGGAGGCAACCGAATAGTTATCTTAAACTTTTTTTTCTGTTTTGGTGTGATGACATGATTATTGCTACTGTAATGATTGTGTTTTTATATTTTAACTAGTATTTGTGCCAAGTAAAGCTTTTGGGGTCATTTGAATGATAGTTGAATTGATTCTGTGTAAAAACAGAAACTTTTCCACCCATTGTTGGAATTTACATTTATAACTGCAAGTGATAAAATACTGAATTTTTTACACAGTATTGAGATAAAAAATTATGTTGTCCTAATTTGTCAGAATTTTTGGAGTTATAGAAGTATAGTTTTTGTTCACATCATTACAGACTATTCTATTTTAGACAGGTTCTATTTTTTATTGCATAGTGTGCTTATTTTAATGATACTATGAATTATATCGGGTGGTATAAGTCATGGAGAAGTTTGAATACATTATTTATTATAAAAGAATAATTATGAATGGGTTTACAACAGTACCTAAAGTTTATGATTTGCCGATTATACTAACGGATCTCGCGATGTTTTGTTGAGTTTTGTGTGCTGAAGTTTTCAAGTTTTCGGTGAGTTTGTGATGCACAACAGAATAAGGAGTGGCAAGACCCTAAGCTTGGGGATGCCCAAGGCACCCCAAGGTAATATTCAAGGAAGACCCAAGTGTCTAAGCTTGTGGATGCCCTGGATGGCATCCCCTCTTTCGTCCATAATTCATCGGTATGTTTACTCGGAGCTACATTATTATTCATCACATGATAGGAGTTTTACTTGGAGCGTCCTGTATCATAGTATTATTTTGTTTGATTGTTAGTTTGCCACAATCATTGTTTGCCGCACACACCTTTTGAGAGAGACACACATTCATCATGATTTGTTAGAATACTCTATGTGCTTCACTTATATCTTTTGAGCTCCGTAGTTGCTCATATGCTTCACTTATATCTTTAGAGCACGGCGGTGATTATATATTTTATAGAAATGATTACACTCTCATGATTCACTTATATCTTTTTGAGAGTCTCAAATAGGAAGTGGTAATGGGAATGGGTTATGAGACTAGTTCAAGAATGATAGGTATATAAGAATGATATAATAAAAAAATCATGTAGATCACTAAATATGAAACATGTGATTTAATTATATTGATGTAGTAATATGACAGGGTGTTGGTTCATGATCATTGGTTAGTAGAAATATCGATATTAAAGCTTGTTATGTACTACTCATTTAAGTGTCCATCATGGCATGGCGGGCATGTTGGAGCATTTTTATTCCTCAATGAAATCCTTTGTGCTCTTGGAATCACAGTAGCGCGATGGTTAACTCCTACCAACCTCCTCCCTAGGGCCATATGAGTAGTACCTTGTTTTGAGGGCTAATAAAACTTTCATAATAAATATATAAGTTATTTGTGACTAATGTGACTTCATGGACTAACGGTACTCCCACCTATCCACATATTGCAAGCCTCTCCGGTATCGTGTATTGCCGTTTCTCACATTGAGAGTTGGTGCAAACTTCGCCGATGCATCCAAATCCTGTGATATGACACACTGATACATCTCCAACGTATTTATAATTTTTGATTGTTCCATGCTATTAAAGTATCAATCTTGGATGTTTTATACTCATTTACTAGCAACTTTATATCATTTTTGGGACTAACCTATTGACATAGTGCCCAGTGCCATGTTGTTTTTGCTTATTTTTTACTTCATAGAAAATCAATACCAAACAAAGTCCAAATGCCACGAAACTTTTTGGAGATTTTTTTCCTGGACAGAAGACACCCTGGGAGCCAAAGAAGTGCACAGGAGGAGGCCCGTGGGGCCCACTAGGCACAAGGGCGCGCCCTGGTGGGTAGTGGAGCCCACGGGAAGCTTCTCCACCGACTATCGGCTCTATAAATACTCTAAAATCACAAAAACCCTAGGGGAGTCAAGAGAAAATAGTTTTCGCCGCCGCAAGTTCCAGAACCACGGGATCCAATCTAGAGGCCTTCTCCGGCACTCTGCCGGAGGGGTCAACGATCATGGAGGGGTTCTTCATCAACGCCCTTGCCCCTCCGATGATGCGTCAGTAGTTTACTACTGACCTAAGGGTCCTTAGGCAGTAGCTAGATGTCTTCTTCTCTTTTTTTTGGTCTTCAATACAATGTTCTCCTCGATGTTCTTGGAGATCTATTTGATGTAATGACTTTTTGCGGTGTGTTTGTTGGGATCCGATAAATTGTGAGTTTATGATCAGCCTATTTATGAATATTATTTGAGTCTTCTTTGAACTCTTTTATGCATGATCTTTATAGCATCGTACTTCTTCTCCGAAACTTTGGTTTGGTTTGGCCAACTAGATTGATTTTTCTTGCCATGGGAAGAGGTGCTTTGTGATGGGTTCGATCTTGCGGTGCTCAATCTCAGTCACAGAAGGAGACATGACATGCATGTATCGTTGCCATTAAGGATAAAAAGATGGGATCTATTCCTACATGAATAGATCTTGTCTACATCATGTCATCATTCTTATTGCATTACTCCGTTTTCCCATGAACTTAATACACTAGATGCATGCTGGATAGCGGTCGATGTGTGGAGTAATAGTAGTAGATGCAGAATCGTTTAGGTCTACTAATCTTGGACGTGATGCCTATATACATGATCATTGCCTTGCATATCATCATGACTATTCGCTTTTTATCAATTGCCCAACAGTAATTTGTTTACCCACCGTATGCTATTTTCTCGAGAGAAGCCTCTAGTGAAATCTATGGCCCCCGGGTCTATTTCCTATCATATTATTTTTAGATCTATTAATCCAAAAATACCTTGCTGCACTTTTTCTTTTTTTATTTTATTTTGTGCTTTTGCTTGATCTATTTATCCAATCTCATACAATTTAATCTATCTCAATACCGAGGAGGGATTAACAACCCCTCTTACGCGTTGGGTTGCAAGTTTTTGTGGTTTGTGTGCAGGTGTTGTTTACATAGTGTTGCTTGGTTCTCCTATTAGATTGATAACCTTGGTTTCCTAACTAAGGGAAATACTTACCGTTGCTGTGCTGCATCATCCTCTCCTCTTCGGGGAATTACCAACGTAGATACAAGCAATCAGGAAGAATTTATGGCGCCGTTGCCAGGGAGACATCATCAACCTCTATCAGGTTCCTACGCACAAACTCTCATCTCTTTGCAATTACTTTATTTTCATCTCCCCCACTTCTAAAACATTTTCATAAAATCACAAAAATATTTGCCTTTTTCTTGTTTGATCTTTTGTTTGCTTGTTCTGAGTCGTCATCATGAGTGAATTTGGTATGGCGGAAATAGATGATGGCAGAACTCCTAAAATTGGACGTTCTGGTAATCTGGATGCTAAAACTTTTGTTTTGGGACTAGGGAATGTTATAGGAAAAGTTGCCATCCAAGAATTCTTTAATTGTGTTGGAACTTTGACTTGTGATGATGCTCCTATACTTAAAAGAACCAAAAGTTATGCAGAAGCTATTTCAGCACTAGTTGTGAAACTTGAGAATAGATTTATTTGTACTCATCCTACCTTGCAAAGATTGTTTTATGCGCTACCTGTTATAAAGGATCCTAGGGCTAAAAATATAGCCACCCTTGTCCTTATGAATGAATTTGATCATATAGTGCAGGAAGCTTGGGAGATCTTTGATTTTCATGGTATGAACCATGAAAACCGGTGATAGATGAGATCCTTTACAATAGTGATTATGTTTTAAGACATTTGCTTGGCAATAATCAAATCTTTGATGAGAACCTTAAAAAGGAAATTCCCGTTTTGGATATGATCCAACAAGTTTTCAATGATGTTAATCAACAATATTCTTGGATTGTAGCCGGGAATCCAAGGGAATATGCAGATGGGCAACTTGATAATGCTAAAATTTCTATGGATAATGTGTTTCAAGTTATATTTGAAAAACCTCCTGACAAAAATGCATCTATGGAAAATAAGAAGAAAGGAGACAATACTTGAATCTATGCATTATGCCTAGCTAGGGGCATAAAATGATATCACTTGTTGGGAGGCAACCCAATGAATAAAATATTTTTTTCTTTTGTTTCTGTTTTTGTGTGTTTACACAATTATGCCTCTGTTATGATTGTGTTTTTTATGTTTTAATTAATGTTTGTTCCAAGTAATGCCTTTAGGATGGCTTTGGGTGATAGTTGATTTGATCTTGTTGGAAAACAAAAACTTTTACGTCCAGTAGCAGAATTGTTAAAAATCACTGGACTGAGGAAAAACTCTGAATGTTTTACACAAGATTGATATATTAATTGCCTCTGTTCTCCTAATGTTTCAGAATTTTTGGAGTTACAGAAGTATGAGTAACATTCTAGTCTTTACAGACTATTCTGTTTTTAACAGATTCTGTTTTGCTGCATTGTGTGCTTATTTTAATGAATCTATGGACTATACCAGGGGGTTTTAGCCATGGTAAAGTTAGAATACAGTAGGTGTAATGCAATAACAGAATATGAATGGGTTTGCAATAGTACTTAAAGCAAAGATTGGTTTTCTTATACTAACAAATCTCATGAAGGTTTTTGTTAAGTTTTGTGTGATCGAAGTTTTCAAGTTTTCGGTGAGATCACGATGGATGAAGGAATTAGAAGTGAAAAGAGCCGAAGATTAGGGATGCCCACGGCACCCCAAGGTAATATTCAAGGAGAACCAAGCAACTAAGCTTGGGGATGCCCCAGAAGTCATCCCCTCTTTCCTCTAATGACCATCGGTAATTTTACTTGGAGCTATATTTTCATTCGTCACATATCATGAGTTTTGCTTGGAGCGTCTTGTATTATATGAGTCTTTGCTTGTTTTATTTTTAGTTTGTCACAATCATCCTTGCTAGACACACCTATTTGAGAGAGCTATAATTATTATAATTGCTCTATGTGCTTCACTTAAATTTTATGAGCTATGGAATTGCTCTAGTGCTTCACTTATATATTTTTTAGCATGGTGGTGCTTTAATTTTGAAGAAATATGCTCTCATGCTTCACTTATATTATTTTGAGAGATGAAAATTTTGAAGAAATATTTATGTTCTTGTTCTTCACTTAGATTTGTTTGAGAGCTTGTTATAAGCAATGGTAATATATGAAGCTAGTCCCAAAGTGATAGATATTTAAGAGGGATAATAAAAACTATCATGAATATCATTGGACAATATAAACTTGATTCCTTGCAATAGTTTTGCGGTATGGAGATAATAATATGTGAGTCATGTTGGTGAGTAATTATGCTTTAGTAAGAATATTGGTGTTAAGGTTTGTGATTCCCTATGCAAGCACGAATGTCAATAGTTATGCAATGAAGTTATATCCTACTTGCGGTGCATTATTCGGTGTTAGTTATGTTTAATGCTCGTTTATGATCTTTTTTGTTTCTTGGTTGGTTGCTTCTTAATCTATTTGCTAGACTTTCCTTGTACTAAGTGGGAATGCTACTTGTGCATCCAAACTCCTTAAACCAAGTTGTGCCAAATGAGTCCACCATACCTACCTATATGCGGTATTTCCATGCCGTTCCAAGTAAATTTGTATTTGCCAGCTCTAATTTTCAAAATGAATTTCCTTTTTGTGTGCCCATACCGCTCATGAAGCGGCATGGGGTGGCCAATATTTTTCCATGCTAGATGTGTTATTCTCAAGATGAGTGTTTATTCACTTGTCATTGCACGAGAGTGTGGCCGGTAATACGGATGCCCAGTCCTGAATTGAAAAAGAAATTTACTTTATGTTGTCAATAATAAATTCCTTGAAAAGTGTTGGTATGGAAGGCACCCATGGATACGGCTAGCCGTAGATTGTGAAAGAATGGTGGAAAACGGAACAAAACTTTATTTTATGTTTGGGAACCGCCTATGATGTATCTAGCATGGAAAGTATTGAGAATTCTCGGTCGTTTTTGTTGGCGGGAAAAGCATGCCTCTCAAAACAATTTTATCTCTCAATTTAAGCTTTCAGCTCTAGCACCTCTACAAATCTCTGCTTCCCTCTGCGAAGGGCCTATATATTTACTTTTATGCAATTTTTTATTTTTATTGAGTCTCCATCTTCTCTTATAAAGCGCCAACTAGGGAGCACTATTATCATGCTTGAGCATTGGATGTGGCTAATATTTTAGTGTGTTTCAAGAATGGATCAATGATTGAGCATAATGGGCTAGGGATAGCTTTCTTTAGTGTTGATATTTTGAAAGACATGGCTGCTTGTTGATACGCTTGAGTATTGAGGTCTTCATGTCAAATTATAGACTATTGCTTTGAATCATCTAAAGTCCAAATGTCCATGCTACAAAAGAAAAGAATATGTGATAAATATGATGCGTAGCATTCCACACCAATTTTTTTTTTATCATTTATCTAGTCGAGGACGAGCAAGAATTAAGCTTGGGGATGCTGATATGTCTCCAACGTATCTATTATTTATTATTGTTCCATTCTATTAAAGTATCATTCTTGGATGTTTTATACTCATTTACTAGCAACTTTATATCATTTTTTGGGACTAACCTATTAACATAGTGCCCAGAGCCAGTTGCTATTTTTTTCTTGTTTTTTACTTCGCATGAAATCAATACCAAACGAAGTCCAAATGCCACAAAACTTTTTGGAGATTTTTTTTCTGAACAGAAGACACCCCGGGAGCCAAAGAAGTGCACAGGAGGAGACATGTGGGGCCCACTAGGCACCAGGGCACGCCAGAGGCCCCTGGCACGCCCTGGTGGGTAGTGGAGCCCACGGGAGGCTTCTCCGCCGACTATCAGCTCTATAAATACTCTAAAATCCCGAAAACCCTAGGGGAGTCGAGAGAAAATAGTTTCCGCCGCCGCAAGTTCCAGAACCACAAGATCCAATCTAGAGGCCTTCTCCGGCACTCTGTCGGAGGGGTCAATGATCACGGAGGGGTTCTCCATCAACACCATTGCCCCGCCAATGATGCGTGAGTAGTTTACTACAGGCCTACGGGTCCGTAGGCAGTAGCTAGATGGCTTCTTCTCTCTTTTTGATCTTCAATACAATGTTCTCCTCGATGTTCTTGGGGATCTATTTGATGTAATGACTTTTTGTGGTGTGTTTGTTGGAATCCGATGAATTCTGAGTTGATGATCAGTTCTATCTATGAATATTATTTGAGTCTTCTCTGAATTCTTTTATGCATGATCTTTATAGCCTCGTATTTCTTCTCTGAAACTTTGGTTTGGTTTGGCCAACTAGATTGATTTTTCTTGCCATGGGAAGAGGTGCTTTGTGATGGGTTCGATCTTGTGGTGCTCAATCTCAGTGAGAGAAGGAGACATGATACGCATGTATCGTTGCCATTAAGGATAAAAAGATGGGGTCTATTCCTACATAAATAGATCTTGTCTACATCATGTCATCATTCTTATTGTATTACTCCATTTGTGCATGAACTTAATACACTAGATGCATGCTGGATAGCGGTCGATTTGTGGAGTAATAGTAGTAGATGCAGAATCATTTCGGTCTACTAATCTTGGACGTGATGCCTATATACATGATCATTGCCTTGGATATCGTCATGATTATTCACTTTTCTATCAACTGCCCAACAGTAATTTGTTTACCCACCGTATGCTATTTTCTTGAGAGAAGCCTCTTGTGAAATCTACAGCCCCCGGGTCTATTTCCTAGCATATTATTTTCAAATCAATTAATCCAAAAATACCTTGCTGCACTTTTTCTTTATTTATTTTATTTTGTGTTTTTGCTAGATCTATATATCCAATCTCATACAATTTAATCTATCTCAATACTGAGGAGAGGTTGACAACCCCTCTTACGCGTTGGGTTGCAAGTTTTTGTGGTTTGTGTGCAGGTACTGAGGGAAATACTTACCGTTGTTGTGCTGCATCATCCTCTCCTCTTCGGGGAATTACCAACGTGAATACAAGCAATCACACGCTCTATTAGACATAAGCCTCATTATATCCTTCCTTAAAAGAGCCACCATACCTACCTATCATGGCATTTCCATAGCCATTCCGAGATATATTGCCATGCAACTTCCATGGTTACTTCCATATGACATGTGTGTTCATCATCATATTGCTTTGCATGATCATATAGAGCTGACATGATATTTGTGGCAAAGCCACCATTCATCATTGTAATACATGTTATGCTAGATCATTTCACATCCTGGTACACTGCTAGAGGCATTCATAGAGAGTCATATTGTTTCAGTTTATCGAGTTGTAAGTAAAAAAGAAGTGTGATGATCATCATTATTAGAGCATTGTGCTAGTGAGGTAAAGAATGATGGAGACTGATGAGTCCTCCAAAAAGTGGGGATGAGGTTCATGGCATTATTCTAAAAAATGAAAAGAAAAAATGACAGAAAAAGAGAGAAGGGATAATGCTACTATCCTTTTAGCACACTTGTGCTTCAAAGTAGCACCATGTTCTTCATATAGAGAGTCTCCATATTTTTCTCTTTCATATACTTGTGGGAATTTTTCATTATAGAACGTAGCTTGTATATTACGCTGATGGGCTTCCTCAAATTCCCAAGGTTTTCATGAGAAAGCAAGTTGGATCCACACCCACTTAGTTTCAGTATTAAGATTTCATACACTTATAGCTCTAGTGCATCTGTTGCATGGCAATCCCTACTCCTCGCATCGATATCAATTGAAAGGCCTCTCCATTTCTTAACAATCTGTCGAGTTGATGAGAGACTTTCTCCACTTTTGTCTTGCCTTATATTTTGACCAACATATTCTAGTTCCACCCATAGTACCAAGTCCATGACTCACGCTCATGTATTGAGTGAAGTTGAAATTACTTAAGCGTGTGAAAAAGTATGATACAATTGCTTTGTTTGACACTGGGGTGCTCGTGATTAGTACTTATGTTAGGAAGACGGAGTCATGCCATGCTTACATATTTCAATGAGTAGGGATAACATTCGTTAAGCATTGTATATTTTGAAGAAGTAACGATTATATTATTATATTCATGGATATCATTATGTTGATATCTATTGCTTCATTGTTAAACATCAAAAATTATATTTTTATCATTTACCTACTCGAGGACGAGGAGGAACTAAGCTTGGGGATGCTGATATGTCTCCAACGTATCTATAATTTTTTATTGTTTCATGCTATTATATTATCAATCTTAGGTACTTTATATGAAATTCTATATCTTTTTTGGGAACTAACCTATTAACCTAGTGCCCAATGCCAGTTGTTGTTTTCTGCTTGTTTTAAATTTTACAGAAAATCTATACCAAACGGAGTTCAAACACGACAAAAAAAATTGGCGAATTTTTTCTGGAGATAAGACACCTTAGGAGCTTTGGGGAAGGACCAGAAGACCTACAAGGTGACGACAAGGCAACAAGGTGCGCCCTGGAGGTAGGGCGCGCCCTGATCTCTTGTGGGCCCCATGTGGCTCCTTCTGACCTAATTCTAGCGTTATAAAGTCCTAAATATTGGAAAACCCCCAGAGCAACCACCGAAACAATTTTTCCGCCGCTACATGTCTCTGTTCTTCCACAATCACACCTGAAGGCCTTCGCCGGTACTCTGCCGGTGGGGGAATCGATCACGGGGGGCTTCTACATCAACCTTGCTGCACCTCCGATGATGTGTGAGTAGTTCCCAAAGGACAAATGTGTTGGTGCAATGTTTTGCCCCTTGTGTTTTGGAGATTTTCGACAGAAACAGGCATGGACTGATTTGTTAGCTAGTGCAGATAGAGATAAATAGTCCATCCAGAGTGAAGACAATGTGGTGTTTCAGTGTCAATGTCACAGCCCTAGCTTAGTCATTGCATGTCATTGCATAATCATCCATGCATCATGTTTACATTTCATTGAAATTTGATTGATCAAACCCTAGCACCAAATCAAATCAACTAGTTCAAACCCAAAATATTTTCAATGAACCCAAAATGCCCTTTCAAAATGTTCATGATTTATGGCACAAGGTGAAAACCTAAACCAAAAATGGTGCACATTTTTCCAGGACATAAATGGGATTTGAATATATCCAATAAGTATTTGAGTTGCAGCAAATAAAATCTATAAATAATTTTATAGCTCCAAATATTCTGAAATTAATTGAGGGTCACTAGAATATTCCAGAGAGTGCCATAAAAAGTTTCAGAATTTATGAAAATGGGTTAGTGCCTAAACTAAATCAAAATAGAAAACAAAAATAGAGAACAAAAATAGGAAAAGGGACTTACCTGGGCCGCTTACCTGTGTCGGCCCTGCCCATTGGCACTGCCAGTCGCCTCTCTCCTCACGCCAGTAGTACAAACATGCACTCGTCGCACACGCACACGCGCGCCATGCAACTACCTCGCATGCCTGCTTCACTAATGCCATGGATAGGCTCCAAAGACCCGTCCCGATCAAGCTCTCCCCCTTGCCACCCTCCCCCTCATCTCCCTCCTCCAATTCCGAGCTCCACCGAGAGGAGCTGCAGCATGCTATCGCTGTAGCCGTAGGCACCGCCGTCGCCTCTCCTCCCTGATGTGTGCTAGGGATCCGCCTCGTCACCCTCTTCCTCCTCGTCCAGCCACGCATCGCCGAATGCTGTCAGCCTCGTCGTCTTCCACCTCGGGCACCCGAGCTCACCACCGACGATTAGCCCTCTCCAGGCCACCCCGACCAAGTTGACCACCGCATCGTCACCGCAGTGAGCTACCGTGTGGAACCCCTCTGTCTCCCTCCTTGATTTCTTCCTCTAGCCGCCAATTCCATGTTGGCCGAATCGCGCAACGCACAAGCTCATCCCCGATGTAGCTCTGGTGACCAATTGGTCCCGTGCGTGTGTCCACTGGGTTCATGAGCACCTGTAGAGTCCGTACGTGCAAACCACGAGGCCTCCCATGCACCATGTCATTGTTTTGTCGACACTTGAGCTCCGGCTGGCGCCGAAGTCGACGCCGCACTCAACTTAGGCTACCTCATGCCCTCCCACTGCCACCGCCAGATGAGCACGAGCGCCAGCAAGTCGTAGCCGCAAACCACTCGTCGAGCCATGCCCTGTGCTGCAATTCTGAGCCCCTCCGCCGTCTCGAGCCTCGCCGGTGGCGAACCCCCGGCCGGTTTGACCCGCTTTAACCAATCAAAGCACACCCAGTGTCCAAGACATGTGGGTCTGGTGCCTGCTTAATTTTGGATTACTACCAAAATTAACACTAATTATTGTGTTTAACAGAATTAGCCACTGACCAGTGGGCCCCGCTAGTAAGGTTTGACCCTAGTCAGTGATGTTGACTTGCTGACACAAGCATGACGAAGTTCTGTTGCATTAAACCTATTCTGGATTATTTCTATTTCAGTATTGATTTGGAAATTCCAGAAAAAAATTAAACTTTAAAAATTCATAGAAATTCAACCGTCGCTCATAATGAAATAATTTATATATGAAAAAGGATTAGAAAAATCCAATCTATCCACTAGTGCTATTTTCATCCATCACAAAACAAGTTATACCTGCCAATATGGTCAAATCAATTAAATGGTATTTGAATTACCATATATGGAGTTTGAATTTGGATCTTTGATTCAAACCAACTTCATCTAACACTAGTAGGGAAAACCCTAGTAGTAGCACAGGATGAAAGCCTAGTAGTAGCGCTGGGGCCGCGCTACTGCTACAGTGCTACGGCTAATGTTTAGCAGTAGCGTGGGTTTAACCAGCGCTACTTCTACCCCTACCTAGCAGTAGCGTGGGTTCAAGCAGCGCTACTGCTAAAATTTCCTGTATTTTTGTTTTCTTCTGCGTATTTGTGTTGTATTTGTACAGGTTTTGTACGGTAGTCTCATCATATCATTTTATGATCATGATGAGTTATTATATCATTGGGTGAAAGAAACGCGGATAGATTCAAGTGGATGGATCCAAAGTGACCAAGTTGGATTAATGACCAACTTCGATCATCCTACTAATCCAACTTTGTCACTTTGGATCCATCTACTTGAATCTAATCCGGATTTCTTTCACCCAATGATATAATAACTCATCATCATAATAATAACAACTCATCATCATCATAGTCATATAACAACTCCTCATCATCATGACAACTCCTCATCATCATCATCATCATCATCATCTATGAGTCATATAACAACTCATCATTCTAACACATTGTAGCACATAATTCATCATCATCATAGTCATAATCAACACTAGCTAATTTTTCTTACTACCTAGGACCTACTCCTCTCTTTTAGGTAAAATAGCATAAAACAGGTAAACCGGTCCATCTTGATAATGGAGAATGGAGATCCACCTGTCGCCAACTTGTGGCTTGTGCACATGCATGTTGTCTCCAATCGGTTGTGTGCGCGCATTCATTAGTTTGCTCCATTCTTTGATATTGAGCCTTGCCTCTTTCATAGAAATAGAGTATGCACTTTGGTAAGCCGTTGGTGGAAACGGTCGTAAGCTAACCATATACATATGACCTTCGGTAAGCATCATGATAGGTACAACCTCCTTTGGGAGCTTCTGTTGAACAACATAATAGTAACATATACAGTTAGCATTATAGTTTATTTAAGAAGAATGTATGCAATCAAGTTCCCATCATTAACAAAATCATACCAAGTTTTTGGCAATGAAGTTACCATCTTGCAACTCATGGACTAGTGGCATGTATCCACTAAAATTTGGGCTGATAAAGTGATTGGTCTTAAATGTCTCAACATCATCTTTAAATGAGACAAGATATCCTTTCTCCTCACAATTAAGCTCGGAGCCATAGTTGTAGTATGTCCTGTCTACAGCCTTTCAAGTATTTCTTGAACATAAGAAATAAGCTGAAAATTATAAATGCACAACTTTATTAGGGATGAACACCGAATATTTTTAAATAAACAATATAAATTACTTAACAAATTTGTTTGACAAACTCACATTTAGGAAAAACTGGAGGCATATCCACATCCACCCAAATGTCGATATTATCTTCAATATCATCATCTTCATGACGAATATCGAAGGTTATTTGCATATTCTCCTCAAATCCATAGGCCTTGTAGAAAGCTCCCCAATTAGAGCAATCAAAATGTTAGTGATTAAGCGCATTGTAGAGCCTAACCCGAAAAGTATAACCATGTTTAGTCCTGAGGTGAGCTCTCCTTGTCTCCATATTCTCAAACTCTTGGAAAACAAGCTTCTCCAAGACGTGTGGTCTGGCATGGCAGGGGATTACTAGTCAAATTGAAAAAACCCTAGAAATTACACGTTGAAGCAAAGAAGCACAAGTCATGATAAATTACAAAGAAATACTTGTCGTCGTTGCGTACCGTACAAACATCCAAGGTCTCTTCCATCATGACAGTGAAGAACCTACCATTTTGTAGGTGAAGCTCCCAATCGCACATACCCCGGTCGTTGCAGCAATATTCACACTCAGGGATCCTATCATCGTTAGACATTTCCTGTGTTCAAAATTCAAAGATTATAAATCGACGGCAATTACCAGGAACTCAACACATAGATCAATATTCACCACGGGTTGCCTTTCGATGTGTCAAGTCTTTCTTGAACTCTCATCTCACGTGGTGTATATGGTGGGCAGAGGAAGTAGACGAAGCTCCGACGACAAAGCCTGCACATTCCACTGAGTGAAAATTTGAGATCATCAAATCTCATATAGCACTCTTTGATGGCAAAGAGATAATGAGATAAAAATAGTTAAAGTGTCCAATAAATTTCTATATTGAAAAAGAAAATTACTAAAAAAATTCTATACCTAAATTTCCTTACTAAAAATTTATATTATTAAATTTGATACCTAAAAATTTCTCATATAGCATTCCAATACATTTCTATAATTGAAAATTTTCTATACCTAACAATTTCTATTACTAAAACTTTTTTATGTACAAAAAACCTATTCGATTACTAGTTTTCTATTCTATTCAAAAGACCATTCTACGTAACTATCTACATTCTACAACAAAATTCTACCTATCTACTCTATTTAAAAAACCTCCATTCTACATATATTTTCTATTTTATTCTATTCAAAATGCCTATATTCTATTAATATAACCTATATGTTCTATTTTATTCAAAAAAACTACATTCTACAAGCAAATTCTACCATTCTACCTATCTAACACACTACTACCTACTACCATTCTACCTATTTAGTGGAAGAATAGAGGGAGGGAGGGAGGATGGAGGAAGGGATGGAGAGAGCAGGGAGGAGGGAGAGCTACCGCGGGACGAGGGAGCGCTGGCGGCAGCGGCTGGCGACGACGACGACAGCGAGGAGAGGAGAGCACGAGAGAGAGTGAGGAGAGTGACTGATGAGTCGAGGAAACAGACGGCCGGGTGGGGATAAGGTCAGCTTAGTAGTAGCGCTGGGTAGAAGGCCTATGCTACTGCTAAGCCCAATACCTGTAGCCTTAGCGCAATACCCTGTGCTGCTGATAAGCGAGGCCCACCAGCTGGCAGATAGTAACCATAGTTGCACCGCAGGGCTACTAGGGGCCCGCGCTACTACTATAAGATTAGCAATAGTAGGGGTTTTTGGGACATGTTGCTACTACGTATCCCGGTGGGTAAGGTGGGGACCACTTAGCAGCAGCGCTGGGTGGACATCCCGCGCTACTGCTATAGACTTACCTGTAGCCCTTGTTTAGGACCAGCTCTACTGCTAAGTAGCAGAAGCGGTGGGCTATTACCCGATGCTACTGTTAAGGTTCTACCTATAAGGTATTTCCTAGTAGTGTAATCTGGTTACTAGATGCATTAGCTCATCCAACCTCATTTTGCCATGTCATGATCATGCATCATATTGTTGCATATTGTCGTGTATTGATTGTCTCTGGAACTGTTCTTCTCGATAGGTTTTGCTCCTGCGAGTGGCACTGAGCACCTGCTTGAGGAGCGGTGTTCCACTTTTTGATATTCCAGTCAAGAAAACCCCCTTGATCTCTTCGATACAATCGCACTCTCTTGCTCTTACTCTCTTTTATTGCATTAGGACAACAACGATTCAATTGTTACTTGTTGCGGTAGTTTAAGCCATTCATCTGCATGAACTGTCATTGTCATAGTAAATAGCTAAACCTTCCTAGCATGATTAGGAGTTACTTGAGCCATGTTGTGACTTCATCCATGCCATGCTTGCTATTGCTTAGAGTTATGTCAGGTCTGATTCATCTGGGAATGAATTGGCATGATCATGTCCGAATAATGAGACTTAAGTGTGTGGACCTATTTTGGTTAAGATAGTGAAGAGAGGTCATGTTGGAGAACATGATGGACTTTCTTGTGATACGGCTCATATGAATTGAGTTTTGTGTTTATAAGAGCCTACCTTGCGGTTACATGGACATGTGCGGGTTAGGTGTGCGGGCAGGTGGTGCATGGTGCGCGTATCCGGGTGACACAAGACATGGCACCGTGTCTGGGCTGGACGCAGATACATGTTCCAAGAGGTAACGTTGCTGATGGGACGAGGACGAGTTCCTTTGAGTCAAGGTAAATGATCTATTCGGATAGCCGCATTCTCGGATATGGACTACTTGGAGACTTATATGGTTCCTAGATAACTTAAAGTGGATACTCTAAAATGCGCCAGATAAGCATGAGTACTATGGTTGGCCTTCCCGTAAGGACACGGGAGAGAACCCATAGTAGTGTATTGTTGTGGTGACTAGTGGACTCGTGTCGCTCTCTCACCTCAAAGAAATTACCGGTAGTCATAGTACAGGATCGCCACTGAGTCAAAGCTAGTTTGCAACAGTTAAACCCCACAAGACCCTTCTTGATATTGATGCATATGTATATAGTTCTGATATAAGTCTTGTTGAGTACCTTTCACTGGTGCAAAGACGTCCTATACAAATGGTTTTTACCCCCTTTCCGCGATGGAGTTTGAAACCGTCGCCTTGCCTGTGTGTGCGATAGGGGGTCCTTCCCACACGACCCAGAAACCGTCGATGATAGGTTCTCCAGTCACACACACGGGGCAAAAAGACCCTGTGTGCGATCAGGTGAGCCATCACAGACAATTATACAGGCCTAATCGTTTCCGTTCATATGTACGTCCCACACAGTGAATCCCAGATAAATGTTTTCGTTCGTATGTACATCACACATAATTTTGGTGTGGAAGCTTTTGTGCAAGGTGGCCTAAGGCAAACAATTGTTGGGCGTAAGTCATGTGTGATTGTTCACTGATCCAACATGCCTACTTTAGAGAAAATATGTGGGTTGTTTTAGTTCATCGCCCACGGTGTTGTCTGAGAAATCATCTAGAATAGGAAAACCCAATAAGCAGGCTAATTGGCCAATTATTGATAATCCATTTAGTAATTGTCGTTCGTAGGACAATCTATGCGACCGGCAAAGGCACGTTTGCAGCTCAACTGGGGAGATCAACGTGCACAAAGAGTAGATCTGGCAATCAACACAAAGATACCCAGGTTCGGGCCGCTGTGAAGCACAAAACCTTACTCCTGCTTTGTTGTATTGGATGTGTTTGAGATTAGTTACACGGAGCGCAACTTGCCGGCAAGGATGCGTGGGGAGTGCAGCTACGCTTGCAAATAAGAAAAATTCTAACCTTTTAAAGGTAGCCATGGGCCTCCTTTTATGGGAAAGGGGTCACCACAGTGGCAAAATGGTCTTTACATAAGGTAAATAGTGGCTACAGTGCCAAATACCTAACTCTGACGGGTTAGGACAAATGCATTAAATGCGTCGTGAGGTGTCACACTGGTGAAGCTTGCCGGCAATGGTTGTCTCTCCTTCTGTGTCGTTCGCCCAGCTACCTCTTATTATCTTGACACACTCCTGGGACTGGTGTCATTAAAGTTATATGTTCGGCGGCGAGCTGACACATGCCCAGACATAATTCACCTAACTAACTGCCTTCTCGACACCTATTTGACAAGCGACAAGCTAGTCGCTGAGGTGGAGTGGTGGCGAGGTAGTGGGATCTTGCCGGCACGGAGCTTGCCGAGTCTTCATTTGCTTGCTGGGAACTCCAACCCTGATCTTCCATACTTTCCTTAGTACTTTTCGATCACCTGCTTGGATGTCTTTTTTATGGCTTTATCAACCAATCTTGAGCTTATTTGTAGCTGCCCCCCGACAAGCCCTGCCGTCGGGTAGGCTACCACTGCCTGTGCACAAGTCTTGGGGTGCTGAAGGACCCACACTTCAGTACACCGACAGGAGCCCCCATGCCTGGGCCACACACACATGCGAGGCATTGTTGGGCTGGGCTTAAACAGTGCACATGCACGCGTGGCAGAGGATAACTGTCATAATCTTCTCTTTAACCATGACTCCCATGACGCGCATTAAATGTGGAATGTGGAAGAGGTGGGATGAAACGGTTGCAGCAGTAGTGCGTCTGAAAAGCGCGTCCACATCGGACAGTAAAGAGCCAGCCCCCCGCGCCTTCCCCATAAAAAGGAATCCGTGAGGGCGCTACTCATTTACCTCCCCTGCTTTCCAATCTAGCAAGCCGCCATTGTCTTCTTCCTTACCCCAGGACAGAGCATATCCCCTCCATCCACCACTTCTATGCCCTTACTCATCCTCAGCCCCCTCTTCCACAATTTCCATGGCACCTAAAAGGATCCAAGACAAGCCAAAGAAAGTCATCAACCCAGAGGTGGAGGCGAGGAAAGAAGACCTGGAGGAAGTGTGGAAGAATCACGTCGTCTTCACGCCAGTGCTCGACAAGAGAACCCTGATAGAGCGGTACACATACATGTGGGGGAAGGAGACGACGACCCACACTACCCCCCATGTACTTCCCGGCTCCACCAAACGGCGGCAAAGATAAATATCCTTTCTTCACCGCATATTTCTACTGTGGGCTTTGCCCTCCATTCTCTGGCATCTTCAACGAGATCATGTATTCGTATGGCTTCTATCTCTTAGATTTCACGGCGAACACCATGACTCACATGTCCGTTTTCACCCATATGTGCGAAAATTTTGTCGGGGTGGTCCCCAATGTAGCCCTCTTCCGCCACTATTTCATTCCACGCATTGAAGGAGATGCCCTTTCCGGTAGTGTCACCTGGATCCCCAGAGCATGGAACAAGGATATCTATCCAGAGGGCAATCTGCATCGAAAGTGGGATGAGTGACGGGCGGATTGGTGCTGGATAAAGGAGAATGACTTCCCGCCATTTTGTTTGCCCCGGAAGACGAAGGTGGTCCACGGCAATGATTGGAGCAGTCTCGGTACTTATGACAAGAAGCTCACAATTGTAGTCACCAGGATTCACCGTCTCAGGGCTGCCAGTCTCACCATTGAAATGGCGGGCACTGACTATCTTCATCGCTGGATTGCCCCTTTGCAGAACAAAGGGAGACTAGCCTGGGACTGCAAGAAAGCTATGGACATCATGAGGTTTCATACTGGTACAAATCATACAGAGTACAAAAGTGGATGGAGGATTACATAATTTTAAGCTAAAGTTTGGCAGGTGCCTAAATCCTTTAAATTGAAAAAGGATAAGTGCCCTGTAATGCCTTTCTTGTCCCTCTCCTCCTAGGAGCTATAGAGGGTGGTAATGAGGGCAAAAGGGGTTCCTAGGCACAAGCCCAGCCTGACCCCGTCAGGGCCCGCGGGACGCAGCCTGACAAGATCGGGAGGGCAAAGGAGAAGCCAGAAGGACGGAAGGAGCGGCTAGGTGATGCCCTGGTCACCACCGCCAAGACAAAAGGAACGCAATAGGAGGTACACCGACAGGGAAGACGAAGCTAGAGTCCACGAGGAAGCATGCAGGGGTCCAGCTGGAGGAGGCGGAGACATCCACAGCCAACACCCCGGCAAATCGCTTTGCTGGGGAGAAGGCGAGGTGCAGATGATGGTGCCGCCGGCGCCTAGCTGACGGTGACAGTGCGTCCAGCGCTTAGCTAGACTCTGAGCCGCCGTCCTCCCGCTCGGCGCTGTCGCCTTCGCTGTAAGTGTCCTCTTCGTCGCTGTTTCTCGAGGAGGAGCTTTTGTCATCGGTCGAGCTCTCCGTGTAGCACCCTAAGCGAGCACCCGAGCACCCAAAGACCTTGATGGAGAGCAGGTCAGCCTCCATTAGTTTAAAATGGAGAACGTGCCCCTTCGCCAAGCTATGAGCACGAGCAAAGGTTTTCCACGTCCACCCGCATGTTGCCATTACAGCATGACATGAGGTGCAGGGAACTCCACGTCCACCCGCATGTTGCCATTACAACAACCCCTCATGTGTAGCTTCAATCCGTGCGGCTGTTCAACCTCCATCACCCTTGCAAAAGGGGTAGGAAGCCGAAGGCGGATGCGCGGGGGCTCGCGCAGCCTAACAAGGAATTCCAGCGCCGTATCTCCAATATGGCCCTCCAGTAGGGACGAAACGGCTGGAGGAGGAGTGGCCGGGCCACCGCCGCGTCCCCCTTGGCCCCGAGCGCCGCATCGGCCCCGACCACGTCCTGCGGCTCCGTCTTGTGCGCTGGATCCTGCCCCTGCGTCCCCAGCGGGGGCAGGGAGATGATGCTGAGAGGAAGCCCTCTTCCCCTCACCATGATGGAGAAAGGGCACGAGAAGAAAAGGAGAAAGGATGCGTGGGTGAGCTCCCCCCCCCATCTCCTCCGCGCCTCCTTTTATAGTAGAGCGTGGCTAGGGGCTGGCTCCTCACCACCCGGGAGGCAGCCGCCCGCTTTGCCTATCTGGTTCGCCTGCGTCACTGACAACGTCCAGATTCGCTAACCACCCTCCTGCGCCAATCTGGGGCGCGCTGCTTTCTGCCATGGCACTCATTCACTCACCCTACGCGTCCGTTGCCTACCCTTGGCAATGCATGCAGCGTACGTGGCGGAAACGGCAGGCGTGCTGAGAGAGTAAAATGGCAGTTATCTCCCCCTCCCCCGGGGTCGTGCGCGAACACCTCAATTAAACTTCCCATGAACATGGGTGTTCCCTGGCCCTTACGTGGGAAGCCCCATGACGTTCGGTGTCACATGACTCATGGGGAACCGGGAACTGATTCAATTCCAGGTTAATGAAGAAGCAAAGAAGATATCAAAGGAGACATGATCCGATTGCGGCATGGTCGACGTGTCCGCCTGTGTATTTGTTGGGGCCTACCCCAACGATGCCCAGTGCACATGTGGGCCAGGCCCAGGGGCTCCTGTCGGTGCAACCAACATCTGGGTTCATTGACCAGACTCATACACAGGCGTACTAACGATCGCATGCCCAACACCAACATATAATGCAAGGCCAAACCAGAGAAGCCGCTCTTCGTGAGATCAAGCAGAGCATTAAGAAGAACAAGGCAGCAGGATATCACCTTGGGAGGGCCTCCCTTGCCGGGCAGGAGAGCCCAGCCGGGTCGAGAACACCCCGAAGGCAAATTCAAAATTACGCCGGCAAGCCTGCCGGGGCCACCAAGACGCCACCGCACCTCAACGCTAGTCACTTATCGATGCTGTGTCGAGCACTCCAGGTGATTAAGTGGCACTCATTAAGCACGTGGCAGCTTGTTGGAAGACATATCACACCTATTTGACACCCGTCCAGAGGCGTGTCAAGATGATAAGCAGAAGATGGTTAAGCGGCGATATAAGCTTGCCGGGGATGCACCCCCGCATGCCACCTAAGGTAGCATTTATGGCATTTTGTCCCAAGTGACAAAGTTAGGTATGATAGCACTGTTAGCTATCTAATCACAAGATAATGTCTGTTTTGCCACTGTGGTTACCCCTTGGGCTATAAAAGGATGTCCAAGGCAACCTAGAAAGGGATTCGGACCCTTGCACACTTGTACTCGCGTAGCAGCTCTCCCCGAGGCCACCTTGCCGGGCTTGAGCGTTGTGTGTTCTTCGTGTTCCTCCATCCAATCCACCAAAGCAGGAGTAGGGTTTTACGCTTCTCAGCGGCCCGAACCTGGGTAAAAACCCACCAGAGTCACATCGTCATGCTGCATCATGGCTTCCGCTCTTTGTGCAACGTGATCTCCCCTTGCCGAACCTCAAAGGGGCCCGTGGCCCCATAGGTGATCATGTTCACCCACGACAATAGGCATCACTTCTGATACAAGTAGATCAACTCCTACCTACATCTACATCTACTACTATTACTCCACTCATTGACAGCTATCCAACATGCATCTAGAGTATTTAGTTCATAAAGAACGGAGCCGGAGTAATGCCTTAAGCAAGATGACATGATGTAGACAAAGTAAACCCAATTAATATGAATAAACCCCACATTTTTGTCCTTAATGGCAATGATACAAGTATGTGTCATGTCCCTTTCTGTCACAGGGATTGAGCAACGCAAGATTGAACCCATCACCTAGCACCTCTTCCATTGCAAGATAAATCAATCTAGTTGGCCAAACCAAACTGATAGATCAGAGAGAAATACAAAGCCATAACATTCATGCATAAAAGAGTTCAGAGAAGACTCAAATAATATTCATGGGTAATCTTATCATAAACCCACAATTCATCGGATCCCAACAAACACATCGCAAAAAAGGATTACATCGAATAGATCTCCAAGAACATCAAGGAGAACATTGTATTGAAGATAAAAGAGAGAGAAGAAGCTATCTAGCTACTTGCTATGGACCCGTAGGTCTATAGTAAACTACTCACACATCATCGAAAGGGCAGCAAGGTTGATGTAGAGGCCCTCCATGATCGATTCCCCCTCCGGTAGAGTACCGGAAAAGGTCTCCAGATTGGTTCTCCGAAGAACAAAAACTTGCGGCAGTGGAAAAAGTATATTGGGTAGCTCTTTGATGTACGGGGAATATTTGGGAGTTTATAGAGCTGGAATTAGGTCAGGAGGTGCCAAGAGGGGCCCACAAGCCTAGGGGCGCCCCTCCCCCCTCCCGGGCACGCCTGGCAGGCTTGTCACTACCTCGTGTCACTTCATGTCTTCTCCCGAAGCTTCTAGGGTCCCTTCTAGTCCAGAAAAAATCATCAAAAAGTTTCGTAGCGTTTGGACTCCGTTTGGTACTGATTTTCTGAAAAGCCAAAAACAAGCAAAAAAATAGCAACTCGCACTGGGCACTAGGTTAATAGGTTAGTCCCAAAAAATGATATATAATTGCATAATAAACATCCAAGATTGATACTATAATTGCATGGAACAATCAAAATTATAGATATGTTGGAGACATATTAGGGTGGACATTTCCTCATCTCCTCCAACCAAATTTCATCCATGGGTTGATAGCGCGCTAACCATTACAAGCAAGCTCCATAAGGAGATCCTGGACCTTAAGCATCAGGTCAATGAGCTCAAGGAGGAAAATCGTACCATTAAGGGGATCATCGCCAAGAACATCGCAGTATCATCATCGAAGAAAGAAACTTGAGTACATGGGTATGGGCACCACCCTTAGCTTGTTCTGAGCTTGGGGAATGTGCCCCGGTATCGTATCACCATCACTTTTATGATCATTATCTACCTTAGTTCGATCCTTAGTTGTTTCGTGACTTAGAAGAGTAAAGTTTTAGGATGAATTAGTTTTGAGTGCTTGTTTCATGGTCTATCTATCTATGTGATCGTGTGTGGGAGTTGTATAATAAAGAGTAGTTTGAGTTTGTTGTTTTACTTTCTTGATCCAATCTTAGCAATAAAAAGTATAAGAATAAAAGATCATATGCTAATCCCATGGGGAGTAATGACTTCACATATAAGGAGTGTAATGAATAAAATTTGTTGGGATCTAGCAAACATAGTATTGATGCAATTCATGAAAGAATAGTAAATGAAGATACATCTCACATATAAATATACCATCTTGGACATCTTTTATGATTGTGAGTCCCCATTAATTCTTCCAAACATGATGAAATAGTTGATGTTGGACAAGGAAGACAATGTAATGAGTTATATTTTCTTATATTCACAGAGAAGTTATATTGTCATGGATCCTCTAACATGTGGTGCTAGCTCATAATCTTTTCCTAGCCAAAATTTTGTACTAAGTAGAAATACTACTTATGCATCTGAAACCCCTTCAACCTACTTTCTTGCCATGAGAGTTTACCATATCTACCTATGGATTGAATAAGATCGTTCAAGTAAGTTGTCATCAGTGCAAAAAGCAATAAAAATTGCTCCTAAATATGTATGATCTTTTATTGTAAGGGAAAATAAGCTTTGTAGAAACTTGTGATGGTAAAGAAATAAAAGTGACAGACTACATAATAAAGGTTGCTATCACAATGGGAAATATAAAGTGATGTTCACATTAAGAGCTTGCACACCCAAATAAAAAAGCGCATGACAACCTCTGCTTCCCTCTGCGAAGGGCCTATCTTTTACTTTTTAGTACTTATTTTCTATGCAAGAGTCAATAATGTTCATCCTTATTCCGACCTCATTATTCTCCACTTGGCAAGCATCATGTGGTAGGGAAAGCTCCAGGCACATATATCCAGTTGGATGTAGGTAATCATGAGTTATTATTATTGACATTATCCCTGAGATAAACAAGTTGGGAGGTGAAATATGAAACCCCCATATTCCTTTGTGTCTAATGGAAATGTTTGCTCTAAAGATATGCTTTGAGTGTCAGCAATCATAGAAGACTATATGATGGTTGAGTATGTGAAATTTGCCAAACCAAAAGCTCTTACATACACTACTGCAAGATGCTGCTAACATGACACATGAATTAGAGACCCTTCGACCAAACTATGTGCGATGCATGAATCATAAACAATATCAAAACAAAACCGTCACCAATAAGACGAACTGTGTACGATGGCAGAGGCATCAAGCACTATTTAGATTCAAGTCACGTGTGCGATATGAGGCATACAGTTGATCCATAGAGACTATTTGCGATGAGAGAAACAATAGAAACAGTTAGCCAAATCAAGGTGTGTGTGATAGACGACATACAGTTCAGTCGGTTGAACTTTTTTCTATGAGAAAAAATAATACAAACGGTCAGCCAGATCAAGGTGTGTGTGATAGACGGCATATAGTTCACTCAGATGAACTGTTTGCGATGAGCCAAAACAAAAGGAACAGTCAACCAGATCATGGTGTGTGCAATAGAAGGCATACAGTTCACTCGGATGAACTATTTGCGATGGGCCAAAACAACAGAAACAATTTGGCTTAACAAGATTTGTGTGATACCGGTAAACAGGTTAGTAATCAGAATTGTGTGGGAAGACCGATAATAACACATATGATTGCTCCAAATAAGTTGTGAGTGTTGTGGGCAAACGGTTGGTGGTATATAATTGTCAGTGATTGATGAAATCATCACCGATGGGTTCTGTAGTTTGATCCATATGTGACGTGATTTGTTTAGTCTACACAACATCTATGCTCTTTCTACAGAACAACAACATACATACTTATAAGGACATGATTGCATAACCAAGTTAAACATCCCATTACATAAGTGACTACACACATGACATTTGCACACACCAAAGGAAACAATTACATGTATAATTAACTAGGATAAACGATCATCCAATCGTCATTGACTTCTTCTTGTGACGCTTGCCGCCACTTCTTTGCTGGTGGCCCAATCCCTCATCGATTATAGGGAGGAGGCACTCCCTCATGTCAACGATCTGGTTGAGCATCTCGTAGAATGTGTACACATTCTTGGCCGTGAACTTGAGGTGAGCTTCATCCAGTCTCCGCATCCAGGCCCCATGCCAGGCTGCGGGATTTTTGTTGGCATCCACCTTCATGTTTTCGTAGTAGGGGTTGATGATGGCCGAGGTGAGGTCAACAAGGGAGTCCTTGCCCTTCTTGCTTCCTCAGACCCTATAGTGGCCACAGATATCGACAAGCTTCTAGCAGGCCAAGCCTGAAACCTTGAGCGCTTTTACATCGTTGATGGTGTCCACCATAGAGAACTTGTAGTCGGGGCTGTTGACAAACTTGGCAAAATGGTCGCAAGGCCTTGTGGCCATGCAGTATTAGTAGATGAGGACATGATGGCGCACGCATAACTGGGCAACGACAACCTTCTGATATTTCCTGGGATGACCATCGGTGTACTCGAAGTCGATGCCGACCACTTTGTACTTGTCATCCTTATCAAGTAACTGCTCCATGGTGTTGATGCAGTCCTCCATCGCAGCCGGATCGTTGGTGTACACCACTGAGAGGTCCTTCTCCCTCACGTGGGTGTCCACATGATGCACGCTGAACTCCATTGGAGCGCCACTAGATATCCTTGGCCCAGCAGCCCCAAGAGCCTCCCAGTGCTTGCAGCTCTGCAGGCCCAGACGGGTACCATGGCCGCGGGTCTGGACACTAGGAATGAACGGCCACAAGGGAGCTATGCTGATCATGGAGTCCGAGAAGACCATCATTGGAAGGCCACCAACGCAGCCTTTTAGCCTATATTTTATTATTATTGTATAGAAATGTCCCATATCGACATTTTAAGTCACTAATCACATGTAGATCATGTGTGTTTTAGGGCGTTGCCGCATGTGGCATTTTAAATTATCCTGAATATATCAGACAATTATTAACTGTTGCCATTGTAAATTTGCCTCAACGATGAGCAGAGCGTGCGGATGGACGCCAAAGCATACAGCGCGGAGGGACGCAGGAGAGCGCATCGCGGCCACCACAACCACGAGAAGAGCGCGCGGAGGGACGCGAGCAGAGCGCGCCGCAGCCGCCTCAACGGCGAGCAACCACCTGCATATAGCAGTTCTAGTCAACCGTCTTGCACCCGTGGGAGGCGCGATGGCCCTTCCGTCGGACACGATGATGATATTCGGACCATGTGTGATAGTGGGCAGACACGTACACATCCGAGAATGCGGGCCCACATACGCCATCCGGGAGCCGTTTCGGGCTTCAAATCCAAAACCATCAATAAATTTTGAGTTTGTTTCCCATCACATTGCAAATTACCACGCAAAAACCTAAACGTGTTCCCACATAGTACTAGGCTATAAAAACTACCCACTTGAAAATTACTACACATTCCTCTCCTCAATTCCTTCATCACCAAAAAACAGGTCTTTCTTGTTAGGTCATTCCTTGCATCTGCCATGGCCGGTAGGAGGTGTTCTCGGTCAGGATATAACCAGGGAGCAATGACCAAGGCCACGGAAGCAACAGAGAGGTCCCGCCGCGCCGCGGCAGCTGCAGCAGAGAAGTCCTGCTACGCCGCGGAGGCCCCGAATGAGCTCTTGCGGGCACGCGAGGGCTCTCACAAGTGCACTCGCCGCGTGGGCGAACTCGATGAGCCAGCGGTGTTGAAGTCCTTAGCCAGCGACAATGACATTATCGCTGAGCTAATTAAGCAGCAGGAGCTAATCCCCGGCTTGCTGAAGGTGCTAGAGGTTAGCGATGCCTCAGTTCAAAAGCCGACCGGCCTCATTGTACAACTCATGGGTGACAAGGCGAAGCTCGACAACAAGCTCGAGGAGGCCGCTAGCTATAAGAAGCTTCATGAGAGGAGCAGTGCCTCGGGAATGAAGCTAAAAGCCGTTGTCGTGGAACTTATGGATGACTTGAAGAAGCTTGATACATCCATTTTGCATCATGTTTTCCTACTGTTATTTATAATGTTTTTATGCATAATAATGCTTTTCGAAGTAATTCTAATGCCTTTTCTCTCATTATATGCAAGGTTTACACAAAGAGGGAGAATACCGGCAGCTGGAATTCTGGACCTGAAAAAGCTACGTCAGAGTTACCTATTCTGCACATCTCCAAATGAGCTGAAAATTACGGAGAATTATTTTGTAATATATAAAAAAATACTGGAGCAAATAACTACCGGAGGAGGCCCGCCAGGTGGGCACAACCCACCTGGGCGTGTCGAGCCCCCCAGGCGCGCCCTGGTGGGTTGTGCCCTCCTCGGCCCACCTCCAGTGCCCATCTTCTGGTATATAGGTCATTTTCACCTAGAAAAAATGAGGGGGGGGGACTTTCGGGACGAAGCGCCGCCATCTTGAGGTGGAACTTGGGCAGGAGCACTTTTGCCCTCCGGCGGAGCGATTCCGCCGGGCGAACTTCCCTCCCGGAGGGGGAAATCATCGCCATCGTCATCACCAACAACTCTCCCATCTTTGGAAGGGCCATCTCCATCAACATCTTCAACATCACCATCTCCTCTCAAACTTTAGTTCATCTCTTGTGTTCAATCTTTGTACCGGAACCTTAGATTGGTACTTGTGGGTGACTAGTAGTGTTGATTACATCTTGTCGTTGATTACTATATGGTTTATTTGGTGGAAGATTATATGTTCAGATCCATTATGCTATTTAATACCCCTCTGATCTTGAGCATGATTATTATTTGTGAGTAGTTACTTTTGTTCTTAAGGTCATGGGAGAAATCATGTTGCAAGTAATCATGTGAACTTGATATGTGTTTAATATTTTGATGATATGTATGTTGTGATTCCCTTAGTGGTGTCATGTGAACGTCGACTACATGGCACTTCACCATATTTGGGCCTAAGGGAATGCATTGTGGAGTAGTTATTAGATGATGGGTAGCTAGAGTGACAGAAGCTTAAACCCTAGTTTATGCGCTACTTCGTAAGGGACTGATTTGGATCCAAAAGTTTAATGTTATGGTTAGATTTTATCTTAAAACTTTTCTCGTAGTTGCGGATGCTTGCGAGGGGGATAATGATAAGTAGGAGGTTTGTTCAAGTAAGAACAGCACCTAAGCACCGGTCCACCCACATATCAAATTATCAAAGTAGCGAACACGAATCAAACCAACATGATGAAAGTGATATGGTGAACGTGTACCCTCAAGAACACTTTGCTTATCATAAGAGACCGTTTTGGCCTGTCCTTTGCCAGAAAAGGATTGGGCTACCTTACTGCACTATGGAGAATCATCCTTTGAGGGGTTTGTTCGGGGTATCTTCACCCCGACCGGAACCACAATTAGCTACCCCTCCACCTACTACACCTACTGAAAATATTGGTTATGAAATTCCTTCGGGTATGATAGAACAACTGCTAACTAATCCTTATGCAGGAGATGGAACTGAACATCCTGATATGCACTTGATATATGTGGATGAAATTTGTGGATTATTTAAGCTTGCAGGTTTATCCGGAGATGAAGCTAAGAAGAATGTTTTCCCTTTATCTTTGAAGGGAAAAGCATTGACGTGGTATAGGCTATGCGATGATATTGGATCTTGGAACTGGAATCGATTGAAATTGGAATTTCACCAAAAAAATTATCCTATGCATCTAGTTCATCGTGATCGGAATTATATATATAATTTTTGGCCTCGTGAAGGAGAAAGTATCGCTCTAGCTTTGGGGACGCTCAAGTCAATGTTATATTCATGCCCCAATCATGAGCTCTTTAGAGAAATTATCATTCGGAATTTTTATGCTCGGCTTTCTCGTGATGATCAATCCATGCTCGATACTTCTTGTACTGGTTCTTTTATGAAGAAACTATTGAATTCAGGTGGGATCTTTTAGAAAGAATTAAACACAACTCTAAAGATTGGGAACTTGATGAAGGTAAAGAGTCAGGTATTAAGCTTGAATTTGATTGTGTTAAATCCTTTATGAATACCGATGCTTTTCACAAGTTTAGCACTAAATATGGACTTGACTCTGAGATAGTAGCCTTTTTTTGTGAATCATTTGCTACTCATGTTAATCTCCCTAAGGAGAAGTGGTTTAAATATCATCCCCCTATTGATGACCCACAAGTATAGGGGATCTATCATAGTCCTTTCGATAAGTAAGAGTGTCGAACCCAACAAGGAGCAGAAGGAAATGACAAGCGGTTTTCATCAAGGTATTCTCTGCAAGCACTGGAATTATCTGTAACAGATAGTTGTATGATAAGATAATTCGTAATGAGTAACAAGTAACAAAAGTAACTAAGGTGCAGCAAGGTGGCCCAATCCTTTTTGTAGCAAAGGACAAGCCTGGACGAACTCCTATATAAAGCAAAGCGCTCCCGAGGACACATGGGAATTGTTGTCAAGTTAGTTTTCATCATGCTCATATAATTCGCGTTCGTTACTTTGATAATTTGATATGTGGGTGGACCGGTGCTTGGGTGATGCCCTTCCTTGGACAAGCCTCCCACTTATGATTAACCCCTCTTGCAAGTATCCGCAAGGACCCATCATGTACTTATTACTTCTCAATGCCTTCCCCTAGGCCCAAATCATGGTGAAGTGTCATGTAGTCAACGTTCACATAACACCACTAGAGGAAAGACAACATACATCTCATCAAAATATCGAACGAATACCAAATTCACATGATTACTTATAACAAGACTTCTCCCATGTCCTCAGGAACAAACGTAACTACTCACAAAGCATATTCATGTTCATAATCAGAGGAGTATTAATTATCATTAAGTATCTGAACATATGATCTTCCACTGAATAAACCAACTAGCATCAACTACAAGGAGTAATCAACACTACTAGCAACCCACATGTACCAATCTGAGGTTTTGAGACAAAGATCAGATACGAGAGATGAACTAGGGTTTGAGAGGAGATGGTGCTGGTGAAGATGTTGATGGAGATTGACCCCCTCTCGATGAGAGGATCGTTGGTGATGACGATGGCTTCGATTTCCCCCTACCAGAGGGAAGTTTCCCCGGCAGAGCAGCTCCGCCGGAGCCCTAGATTGGTTCTGCCCAGGTTTCGCCTCGAGATGGCGGCGCTTTGACCCGAAAGCTTCCTTCTGAATTTTTCAGGTCAAAACACACCATATAGCAGAAGATGGGCATCGGGGGCCTGCCAGGTGGCCCACAAGGCAGGGGGGCGCGCCCCCCACCCTTTTGGATGGCTGGTGGCCCCCCTCTGGTGCTTTCTTCGCCCAATATTTTTTATATATTTCAAAATAATTATCCGTGAAGTTTTAGGACTTTTGGAGTTGTGCAGAATAGGTCTCTAATATTTGCTCCTTTTCTAGTCCAGAATTCCAGCTACCGGCATTCTTCCTCTTCATGTAAACCTTATAAAATAAGAGAGAAAAGGCATAAGTATTGTGATATAATGTGTAATAACAGCCCATAATGCGATAAATATCAATATAAAAGGATGATGCAGAATGGACGTATCAACTCCCCCAAGCTTAGACCTCGCTTGGCCTCAAGCCAAAGCTGAAATCGAAAAATATGTCCACATGTTTAGAGATAGAGGTGTCGATAAAATAAAATACGGACATGAGGGCATCATGATCATCTTTAGGACAGCAACATATATTGTCATATAATTTCTTATGCTAGAGTAACAATTCATTCACAAGGTAGAGTATAAATCAGAAACTTCATTGAAAACTAACAAACTATGATCTCAGTCATTGAAGCAATTGCAATTTATCATAAGATCGGAAAGAGTCAATTCAAGAGCTTTTCAGCAAGTCCACATACTCAACTATCATTTAGTCTTTCACAATTGCTAACACTCACGCAATACTTATGAGTTCAAAGCTTCAATCGGACACAGAGAAAGATAGGGGCTTATAGTTTCGCCTCCCAACCTTTTACCTCAAGGGTAATGTCAACAATAATACTTTATGATAACCTATATCTGGGTGGATATATATATCTGGATCTCTCCAACACATAGTGCTTGCCAAAAGAAAAAGTGTAAAAAGGAAAGGTGAAGATCACCACGACTCTTGTATAAGGGTCGAAGATAAAAGTAAAAGAAAGGCCCTTCGCAGAGGGAAGCAGAGGTTGTCATGCGCTTTTATGGTTGGATGCACAAAATCTTAATGCAAAAGAACGTCACTTTATATTGCCACTTGTGATAAAGAACTTTATTATGCAGTCTGTCACTTTTATTTCTTCCATATCACAAGTTCGTATAAAGCTTATTTTCTTCACACTAATAGATCATACATATTTAGAGAGCAATTTTTATTGCTTGCACCGATGACAACTTACTTGAAGGATCTTACTCAGTCCATAGGTAGGTATGGTGGACTCTCATGGCAAAACTAGGTTAAGGGATGTTTGGATGCACAAGTAGTATCTCTACTTGGTGCAAAGGATTTGGCTAGCATAAGAGGGAAAAGAAAGCTCAACATGTTGGAGGATCCATGACAATATAACTTCTATTCAGATATAAGAAAACATAACCCATTATGTTGTCTTCCTTGTCCAACATCAACTTTTTAGCATGTCATATTTTAATGAGTGCTCACAATCACAAAAGATGTCCAAGATAGTATATTTATATGTGAAGCCTCTCTTTCTTTATTACTTCCTATTAATTGCAACAATGACCAAAACTATGTTTGTCAACTCTCAACAAATTTTATTCATAATACTCTTTATATGTGAAGTCATTACTCTCCATAAGATCAATATATGATCTTTTTATTCCTTTCTTTTATTTAATTCCCTCAAGATCATAGCAAGGAAGCAAAGCCCTCAACTCAAAACTACTCTTTATTATATATAACTCACGAACTCGATTACATAGATAGATCTCGAAACAAAACTCAAAGCTAGATCATACTAAAACTTTATTCTGCTAGATCAAGATATAACCAAAAGGATCGAACTAAGAAAAAGCGATAAAGATAAAGATGTGATGGTGATACGATACCGGGGCACCTCCCCCAAGCTTGGCAGTTGCAAAGGGGAGTGCCCATACCCATGTATTTAGGTCTCTTTCTTCGGAGGTGGTGATGATGGAGTTGTTGATGATGAAAGAATTTTATCCTCCGTCTTCCAAGGCATAGGTTCACCATCGTAAAAAGATGAACGAGTCTCCAGGATCCTCAAATCTACAGCCAAAATCATCCTTTTAAATCTGTATTCATACTCACAGTTTTGGTTTTGCAGGTCATAGATCTGGGCTTGGAGATGCTCGATTTTCTCATGAAGCTTGAAGATGGCCTCCCCAATGTTCTCGGCATCTAGCTTGTGACCACTAGTAAATTCAGCGATCATCATGTGGTTGGCATTGAGTCCGTGTTCCACCATCCTTTGGCACTTGAAGACTTGCCGCTCCAATTCTTCGAGCCTTATCTCCACGCTTCCGGTCTTCTTTGGCCCTTCAGTACCGCGGATGTGCAGCACCCCCTCACGCATCTCAACGGTTTGAGGGTGTTGCAGCACCTCCGCGAGATAAGGGTTGATGACCTTCGCAAAAAACTTGTCCTTGGGGGCGCTTGGAGACGTCATGGCGATCTGGATCTGTCAGAAAAACAGCTCGGAACAAAGACAGGAGATATTGCCGTGGTACGGTGGTCAAAAGCTTCGGGAGATTATATAATGAATTTTTACCGACCAAAAGAAGTATTGTGCAAGAAAACGGAGTCCGGAGGGCACACGAGGTGGTCATAAGGCAGGGGGCGCCTAGGGGGGGTAGGGCGCGCCCTCCACCCTTGTGGTCTCCTCGTGCATCTTTCGGACTACTTTTAATTTTTCTATTTTTCTAAATATTCCAAAACGGAGAAAAATTGCTATTATAACAGTTTTGGAGTCGGTTTACTTACCATACCACATACCTATTCCTTTTTGGAGTCTGAAACGTTCTGGAAAGTATCCCTTATGTACTCCTCCGGTGTTATGGTATTAATTATATTGGTCTCAACATTTATGGGGGTACCTGAGATATAATGTTTGATTCTTTGACCGTTTACCACCTTCGGCGTTGTTGATCTTAATGGCACCGGAACGATAGACCTCCTCAATAATGTAAGGACCTTCCCATTTAGAGAGAAGCTTTCCTGCAAAAAATCTTAAACGAGAGTTTTATAGCAAAACATGATCACCTACATTAAACTCACACTTTTGTATCCTCTTGTCATGCCATCTTTTAACTTTTTCTTTAAACAACTTGGCATTCTCATAGGCTTGGGTTCTCCATTCATCAAGCAAGCTAATGTCAAATAACCTCTTCTTACCGGAAAGTTTGAAATCATAGTTGAGCTCTTTAATAGCCCAATAAGCTTTATGTTCTAGTTCAAGAGGTAAGTGACATGCTTTTCCATAAACCATTTTATACGGAGACATACCCATAGGGTTTTTATAAGCAGTTCTATAAGCCCATAATTCATCATCAAGTTTCTTAGACAAATTCTTTCTAGATCTATTAATAGTCTTTTGCAAAATCAATTTAATCTCTCTATTGCTCAATTCTACTTGACCACTAGACTGAGGGTGATATGGAGAAGCAATTCTATGGTTGACATCATATTTAGCAAGCATTTTACGGAAAGCACCATGAATAAAATGTGAACCACCATTAGTCATTAAATATCTAGGGACTCCAAACCTCGAAAAAATAACTTCTTTAAGCATCTTAATAGAAGTGTTATGATCAGCACTACTAGTTGGAATAGCTTTTACCCACTTAAAATGTCCCATATAATCAAAGCCCCAAACATCAAATGGTTCAATAACAAGTGAATAATTCATAGGCATTTCTTGACGTCTACTAATATTACCAATTCTCTGGCATTCATCACAAGACAAGACAAACTTACGGGCATCCTTGAAGAGAGTAGGCCAATAAAAACCGGACTGCAATACCTTGTGTGCAGTTCTATCTCCAGCATGGTGTCCTCCGTAAGCTTCGGAGTGGAACTTGCGTAGGATCTATTCCTATTCATGCTCAGGTACACAACGTCTAATAACACCATCTACTCCTTCTTTATAAAGGTGTGGGTCATCCCAAAAGTAATGTCTTAAATCATAGAAAAACTTTTTTCTTTTGCTGGTATGTGAAACTAGGTGGTATAAATTTAGCAACAATGTAATTAGCATAATCAGCATACCATGGAGTATTATGAGAAGCATTTATGACAACTAATTGCTCATTAGGAACACTATCATCAATAGGTAGTGGGTCATCAAGAACATTTTCTAACCTAGACAAGTTGTCTGCTACGGGGTTCTCAGCTCCCTTTCTATCAATAATATGCAAATCAAATTCTTGTAACAAGAGAACCCATCTACTAAGTCTAGGTTTAGCATCTTTCTTTTCCACAAGATATTTAATAGCAGCATGATCAGTGTGAATAGTTACTTTGGAATCAACAATATAAGATCTGAACTTATCACAGGCAAATACAACTGCTAGAAATTCTTTTTCAGTAGTAGCATAATTTCTCTGGGCACTGTCTAGAGTTTTACTAGCATAATGAATAACATTCAATTTCTTATTAACTCTTTGTCCTAGAACAGCACCAACAGCATAATCACTAGCATCACACATAATTTCAATGGGTAAATTCCAATCAGGTGGTTGAACAATAGGTGCAGAAATCAAGGCTTTCTTACGTATTTCAAATGATTCTACACAATCATCATCAAAAACAAAAGGAACATCTTTTTGCAAGAGATTAGTGAGAGGCCTAGAAATTTTAGAGAAGTCTTTAATAAACCTCCTATAGAATCCAGCATGACCAAGGAAACTTATTATACCTTTGATATCTTTAGGACACGGCATCTTTCCAATATCATCTACTTTAGCTTTATCAACTTCAATACCTCTTTCAGAAATTTTATGCCCCAAGACAATACCTTCATTAACCATAAAGTGGAACTTCTCCCAATTCAAAACAAGATTAGTCTCTTCACATCTCTACAGAACTCGATCAAGGTTGCTTAAGCAATCATCAAAAGAAGTTTCGTAAACGAAGAAATCATCCATGAAAAGCTCAACAATCTTTTCACAAAAGTCAGAGAATATAGCAGTCATACATCTTTGAAAGGTAGCAGGTGCATTGCATAAACCAAAAGGCATACGTCTATAAGCAAAAGTACCGAAAGGGCAAGTAAAAGTGGTCTTTTCTTGGTCCTCTTTTGACACAGATATTTGAGAAAAACCAGAGTAACCATCTAGAAAGCAAAAATGTGTATGTTTGGATACTCTTTCTAGCATTTGATCAATAAAAGGTAGAGGGTAATGATCTTTTCTAGTAGCTTTGTTTAATTTATGAAAATCAAATTACCATTCTATAACCTGTAACAATTCTTTGTGGAATCAATTCATTGTTATCATTAGGAACAACAGTAATACCTCCCATCTTAGGGACACAATGAACAGGACTTACCCATCTACTATCAGCAATAGGATAAATTATACCTGTCTCCAGAACCTTTAGTATTTCATTTCTTACCACTTCCTTCATCTTAAGATTCAGCCTTCGTTGGTGATCAACAACTGGTTTAGCATCAGGCTCCATATTAATTTTGTGCTGACATAGAGTGGGACTAATGCCCTTAAGATCATCAAGAGTATATCCAATAGTTGCACGATGCTTCCTCAGAGTTTTCAATAATTTCTTTTCTTCATGCTCTGAAAGGTTAGCTCTAATAATAACAGGATATATCTTCTTTTCATCGAGATAAGCATATTTCAGAGTATCAGGTAATTGTTTAACCTCAAACATGGGATCACCCTTGGGTGGAGGAGGATCCCCAAGGATTTCAACAGGCAAATTATATTTCAAAATAGGCCCTTGAATAAAGAATATTTCATCTATTTCCCTTCTTTCATTCATAAACCTATCATTTTCATGGTCTAGCAAATATTGTTCTAAAGGATCAGTAGGAGGCACGGCAATAGAAGCAAGACCAATAATTTCATCCTTACTAGGCAATTCTTTATCATGGGGTTGTCTACGAAACTTAGAGAAATTAAAATCATGAGACACATCCCCAAAGCCGACAGTAACAATATCCTTTTTGCAATCTATCTTAGCATTAACAGTGTTCAAGAAAGGTCTACCAAATATAATGGGACAAAAATCATCTTGTGGGGAACCAAGAACAAGAAAATTAGTAGGGTATTTTATTTTCCCACACAAGACTTCGACATCTCTAACAATCCCAATTGGTGATATAGTATCTCTATTGGCAAGCTTAATAGTAACATCAATATCTTCTATCTCAGCAGGTGCAATATCATTCATAATTTCTTGGTATAAAGTATAAGGAATTGCACTCACACTAGCACCCACATCACATAAACCATGATAACAGTGATCTCCTATATTAATAGAAACAATAGGCATGCCAACAATGGGTCTATGTTTATCTTTAATATCGGATTTAGCAATCCTAGTAGCTTCATCACAGAAATAAATAACATGCCCATCAATATTATCAACCAAGAGATCTTTAACCAAAGCAATACTAGGTTCAACTTTAATTTATTCAGGGGGTGTAGGTGTTCTAGTATAACTCTTACGAACCATAGTTGAAGCTTTAGCATGATCCTTTATTCTAACAGGAAAAGGTGGTTTCTCAATATAAGCAGTAGGGACAATAGGATCAACATTATAAGTAATAGTTTCTTCTTCAACTTTAATAGGTTCTACTACTTTCACTTCAGTGGGAGGATGATATTTAAACTACTTCCCCTTAGGGAGATCAACATGAGTAGCAAAAGATTCACAGAAAGAAGCTACTATCTCAGAGTCAAGTCAATATTTAGTGCTAAAATCACGAAAAGTATCGGTATCCATGAAAGATTTAACACAATCAAACTTAAGGTTTATACCTGACTCCTTACCTTCGTCGAGTTCCCAATCTTCAGAGTTGCATTTAATTCTTTCCAATAAATCCCATTTCAATTCAATATCCATCTTCATAAAAGAACCAGTACAAGAAGTATCGAGCATGGATTGATCATTACGAGAAAGCCGAGCATAAAAATTCTGAATAATAGTTTCTCTTGAGAGCTCATGATTGGGGCATGAATATAACATTGACTTAAGCCTCCCCCAAGCTTGAGTGATACTTTCTCCTTCACGAGGCCAAAAATTATATATATAGTTCCAATCACGATGAACCAGATGCATAGGATAAAACTTCTGATGAAATTCCAATTTCAACCGGTTGTAGTTCCAGGATCCAATATCATCACATAGCCTATACCATGTCAATGCCTTTCCCTTCAAATATAAAGGGAAGACCTTCTTCTTGGCATCATCCTCGGGCAAACCTGCAAGGTTAAATAATCCACTAACTTCATCCACATAGATTAGGTGCATATCAGGATGTAATGTTTTGTCTCCTGCATAAGGATTAGCTAGCAGTTTCTCTATCATACCCGACGGAATTTCATAATAAATATTTTCAGTAAGTGCAGTAGGTTGAGGAGCAACTATTTGCTATTCCGGTTGAGGTGAAGATACCCCGAACAGGCCCATCAAAGGATTATTTTCCATAGTGACAAGTGACAGTAAATTTCAGCACACTATATAAATGTTTCCTTACCAAAGGCGCTTCACTCCCCGGCAACGGTGCCAGAAAATAGTCTTGATGACCCACAAGTATAGGGGATCTATAGTAGTCCTTTCGATAAGTAAGAGTGTCGAACCCAACGAGGAGCAGAAGGAAATGACAAGCGGTTTTCAGCAAGGTATTCTCTGGAAGCACTAAAATTATCGGTAATAGATAGTTGTATGATAAGATAATTCATAACGAGTAACAAGTAACAAAAGTAACTAAGGTATAGCAAGGTGGCCCAATCCTTTTTGTAGCAAAGGAAAAGCCTGGACGAACTCCTATATAAAGCAAAGCGCTCCCGAGGACACATGGGAATTGTTGTCAAGTTAGTTTTCATCATGCTCATATGATTCGCGTTCGTTACTTTGATAATTTGATATGTGGGTGGACCGGTGCTTGGGTGCTGACCTTCCTTGGACAAGCCTCCCACTTATGATTAACCCCTCTCGCAAGCATCCGCAACTATGAAAGAAGATTTAAGATAAATCTAACCATAGCATGAAACATATGGATCCAAATCAGCCCCTTACGAAGCAACGCATAAACTAGGGTTTAAGCTTCTGTCACTCTAGCAACCCATCATCTACTTATTACTTCCCAATGCCTTCCCCTAGGCCCAAATCATGGTGAAGTGTCATGTAGTCGACGTTCACATAACACCACTAGAGGAAAGACAACATACATCTCATCAAAATATCGAACGAATACCAAATTCACATGATTACTTATAACAAGACTTCTCCCATGTCCTCAGGAACAAACGTAACTACTCACAAAGCATATTCATGTTCATAATCAAAGGAGTATTAATTATCATTAAGGATCTGAACATATGATCTTCCACTGAATAAACCAACTAGCATCAACTACAAGGAGTAATCAACACTACTAGCAACCCACAGGTACCAATCTGAGGTTTTGAGACAAAGATCAGATACGAGAGATGAACTAGGGTTTGACAGGAGATGGTGCTGGTGAAGATGTTGATGGAGATTGACCCCCTCTCGATGAGAGGATCGTTGGTGATGACGATGGCTTCAATTTCCCCATACCGGAGGGAAGTTTCCCCGGCAGAGCAGCTCCGCCAGTGCCCTAGATTGGTTCTGCCCAGGTTTCACCTCGAGATGGCGGCGCTTTGTCCCGAAAGCTTCCTTCTGATTTTTCAGGTCAAAACACACCATATAGCAGAAGATGGGCATCGGGGGCCTGCCAGGTGGCCCACAAGGCAGGGGGCGCGCCCAGGGGGGTAGGGCGCACCCGCCACCCTTGTGGATGGCTGGTGGCCCCCCTCTGGTGCTTTCTTTGCCAATATTTTTTGTATATTCCAAAATAATTCTCCGTGAAGTTTTAGGACTTTTGGAGTTGTGTAGAATAGGTCTCTAATATTTGCTCCTTTTCTAGTCCAGAATTCCAGCTGCCGGCATTCTCCCTCTTCATGTAAACCTTATAAAATAAGAGAGAAAAGGCATAAGTATTGTGATATAATGTGTAATAACAGCCCATAATGCGATAAATATCAATATAAAAGCATGATGCAAAATGGACGTATCACCTATCAAAGAAGAAAGTAAAGAACCCGACATAGCTAAAGATGAAACTATTATTTACAATGTTAATCCAGTTGTGCCTACTGCTTATATTCAAAAACCACCTTTCCCTGTTAGTATAAAGGAAGATGCTAAGGTTTCAATTGTGGTTCGCAAAAGTAATATTAGAGCACCTAAACCTGCTGAACAAATTAAAGTAGAACCTAGTGTTGCTATGGTTAAAGATCTCCTGGTATAAAATATTGATGGGCATGTTATTTACTTCTGTGATGAAGCTGCTAGAATTGCCAAACCCGATGAAAAAGATAAACATAGACCTGTTGTTGGCATGCATGTTGTCTCAGTTAAAATAGGAGATCATTGTTATCATGGTTTACGTGATTCAGGTGCTAGCGTGAGTGCTATTCCTTCTACCTTATACCAAGAAATTATGAATGACATAGCACCCACTGAAATAGAGGACATAGATGTCACTATTAAACTTGCTATTAGAGACACCATCACACCACTTCCAATTGTTAGAGATGTTGAAGTCTTGTATGGGAAAATAAAATACCCTATTGGTTTTCTAGTTCTTGGCTCCCCACAAGATAACTTCTGTCCCATTATCTTTGGTAGACCTTTCTTGAACACTGTCAATGCCACTATAGATTGTCATAAACAAACTATCAATGTTAGCTTTGGTGATGAGTCTCATGAGTTTAATTTTTCTAAGTTTAATAGACAACCTCATAAGAAAGAATTACCTAGTAAGGATGAAATAATTGGTCTTTATTGCCGCGCCTCCTACTGATCCACTAGAACAATATTTGCTAGAGCATGAAAATGATATGCATATGCATGAAAGAAATGAGATAGATAAAATTTTCTTTGAACAACGACCTCTGCTCAAACACAATTTGCCTATTGAAACTCTAGGAGGTCCTCCTCCACCTAAAGGTGATCCTGTGTTTGGATTAAAACAATTGCCAGACACTTTGAAATATGCTTATCTCGATGAGAAAAGATATATCCTGTTATTATTAGTGCTAACCTTTCAGAACATGAAGAAGAAAGACTATAAAAATTCTGAAGAAGCACAATGCTGCTATTGGATACACTCTTGATGATCTTAAGGGCATTAGTCCCACTCTTTGTCAGCACAAGATTAATATGGAACCTGATGCTAAACCCGTTGTGGATCATCAACGACGTTTGAATCCTAAGATAAAAGAAGTGGAAAGAACTAAAATATTAAAGCTTCTAGAAGCAGGTATAATCTATCCCATAGCTGATAGTAGATGGGTAAGCCCCGTTCATTGTGTCCCTAAGAAGGGAGGTATTACTGTTGTTCCTAATGATAAAAATGAACTCATTCCACAAAGAATTGTTACTGGCTATATAATGGTCATTGATTTTAGAAAATTAAATAAAGCAACAAGAAAAGATCATTACCCTTTGCCTTTTATTGATCAAATTTTGGAAAGATTATCTAAGCACACACACTTTTGTTTTCTTGATGGATATTCTGGGTTTTCTCAAATACCTGTTTCACAACCTGATCAAGAGAAGACCACTTTTACTTGCCCTTTTGGAACTTATGCTTATAGACGTATGCCTTTTGGCTTATGCAATGCATCTACTACCTTTCAAAGATGTATGACTGCTATATTCTCTGATTTTTGTGAAAAGATTGTTGAGGTTTTCATGGATGATTTTTTTGTTTATGAAACTTCTTTTGATGATTGCTTGAGCAACCTTGATTGAGTTTTGCAGAGATGTGAGCAAACTAATCTTTTCTTGAATTGGGAGAAGTGCCACTTTATGGTTAATGAAGGTATTGTCTTGGGGCGTAAAATTTCTGAACGACGTATTGAGGTGGACCAAGCTAAAGTTGATGCAATTGAGAAAATGCAATGTCATAAAGATATTAAAGGTATTCGTAGTTTCCTCGGTCATGCTGGTTTCTATAGGAGGTTTATTAAAGACTTCTCCAAAATTTCTAGGCCTCTTACAAATCTTTTACAAAAGGATGTTCCATTTGTTTTTTATGATGATTGTGTAGAAGCCTTTGAAACACTTAAGGAAGCCTTAACTTCTGCACCTATTGTTCAACCACCTGATTGGAACTTGCCTTTTGAAATTATGTGTGATGCTAGTGATTATGATGTTGGTGTTGTTCTAGGACAAAGAGTTGATAAGAAATTAAAGGTTATCCATTATGCTAGCAAAACTCTAGACAGTGCCCAAAGAAATTATGCTACTACTGAAAAAGAATTTTTAGCAGTTGTGTTTGCTTGTGATAAATTCAGATCTTACATTGTTGATTCTAAAGTTATTGTTCACACCGATCATGCTGCTATTAAATACCTCATGGAAAAGAAAGATGCTAAACCTACACTCATTAGGTGGGTTCTCTTGCTACAATAATTTGATTTACATATTACTGATAGAAAAGGAGCTGAGAACCCCGTAGCTGATAACTTAGCTAGGTTAGAGAATATGCTTGATGACCCACTACCTATTGATGATAGCTTTCCTGATGAACAACTAGCTGCAATAAATGTTTCTCATAATACTCCTTGGTATGCTGACTATGCTAATTATATTGTTGCTAAATACATACCACCTAGTTTCACTTACCAGCAAAAGAAAAAAATTCTTCTATGATTTAAGACATTACTTTTGGGATGATCCACATCTTTATAAAGAAGGAGTAGATGGTATTATTAGATGTTGTGTACCTGAGCATGAACAGGAACAAATCCTACGGAAATGTCACTCCGAAGCTTATGGAGGGCATCATGCGGGAGATAGAATTGCTCATAAGGTATTGCAGTCTGGTTTTTATTGGCCTACTCTCTTCAAGGATGCCCGTAAGTTTGTTTTATCTTGTGATGAATGTCAAAGAATTGGTAATATAGGTAAGCGTCAAGAAATGCCTATGAATTATTCACTTGCTGTTGAACCATTTGATGTTTGGGGTTTTGATTATATGGGACCTTTTCCTTCCTCTAATGGGTATACACATATTTTGGTTGTTGTTGATTACGTTACCTCCTCAGAAGACGCACCAACGAGCCGACCCCGCCCGCCGTCATCACCTGAGCATCGGAGTCCTTTTTGCTTTGGTTCGCATTCCTGTTTTTAGGAACTCAATCCAGCGATGTAACTGCACTGTAGCACGGAGAATTTTGTTAAGCACGCATCTAAATGTTCGTAAGAAGTTTAGGAATCATTTGTAGGAATCATGTCTACTTATTTCTAAGGATGTGTATGCTCTACCCTCCGCGGGTCCCTTAGTATAACTAGTAAAATCCCACGTAGCCGGGGCGACTGCCTCTCTATCACAAGAACAATGCGACCCGAGTATGTTGGAACGGGTCCAGAATGCAGCGTGTTTGTTTTGCTTTTTGGGGCGATAGAAAGTTCCAAGGAATAGAACACGGGAAGCCCCGTTTCATGGCCGGGACTAGTACAGAAGAGAGGAACTTCAGGAAAGGAAACAACTTAAACGCGCGCACGCTGTGACCCGGTGAATATACATAAAGAGCATGAGTACGAGGAAAAGGGAACGGGAACGGGACTATGAAGATACATAGTATGGGCATGCCATAACGCTCTTTTTAATGGGGGAGATCCCGAGTACATGGCTGATAGAGTACTTAGCTTTTTAGACATTAAACAGTAGGATCTGATCTGGCCTGTTGTGAGCCGTCAGTCGCTCGATGATCAGCAATCCCCGGGAGGCACCTTGTCCAGTGAAGTAGTGCGTCGCCACGTTCCGAGGGATTGAACTCAGCCCCCGGGCCTATGTGGTGGAAAGGTTCGCCTTGACGGAGATGTCGCGGGACGCGCCTCCATGATCTCCATGGTAAATGAAGTCTTCTCCACCTCCTGGTGAGCTTCCTGGACAGCTGGCCCCGTCTGGGTGACCGGTGAAACCACTGACTCGGCACGGGCGGGACTACCGGGAATGACGGGCTCGGCCCATAAAGCCAACTGAACATGCTCAAGCCCTTTCGGAGGGACGGTTGTCCCGTGGAGGACCGGCTCCGTGCGATGGAAGTGGTGAGACCCCAGGACGATGCCGGCCTCCAAGGACCTGATGCATTGGCATGGCACGCTATAGAGAACCGCGACGATAAGCACCCTTTGTGTGAAGAGCTCCGCACGGACCCCGATGCTGTAGACGTTCTCAAAGAATGCCGCAACAATGGTGGTCTTGGGAATGCCCTGGGTTTGCCCATGCATCTGGCGAAAATGGCAGATGAAACTTCTCAGGTCCTCCAATGGGGTCTGCCAGAGGCACCAGAGGGAAATATACGTGGGCCTTGCCTGCCCATGGTTCCTTGGGAGCAAAGTGCCTCCGGCAGCGCCCCTTTGACCGCGTGCCGCTGATACGTCTCCAATGTATCTATAATTTATGAAGTATTCATGCAATGTTTACAACAATTTTATATGGTTTTGGTATGATTTTAGTGGAACTAACCCGGAATGACGATGTTTTCAGCAGAACTATCATGGTGTCATTTTTTGTGCAGAAATAAAAGTTCTCACAATGGGCTAAAAATTTACGGTGATTTTTTATGGACCAGAAGAGACCCACAGAGCACCGGAGATGGACCAGGAGGTGGCTGAGGGAGCCACAAGCCTGGGGGCGCCCCCCAGGGCGCGCCCCAAGCTTGTGGGCCCCTCGGGCACCCCCCTGGCGTGAGATTGACGCTGAAAAATCCTATAAATACCCAAACCCCGAAAAGAATCGGAGATGAGAAGTTTCGCCATCGTAAGCCTCTGTATCCATGAAAAATCAATCGGTACCCTATTCCGGCACCCTGCCGGATGGGGAAATTATCAAAGGAGGCCATCTTCATCAGCTCGACGGCCACCATGATGAGGAGGGAGTCGTTCACCCTCGGGGCTGACCGTATGTACCAGTAGCTATGTGTTTGATCTCTCTCTCTCTCTCTCTCGTCTTCTTGATTTGGCACGATCTTGATGTACCGCGATTTTTATTAATATAGTGGGATCATATGGTGTTTCTCCCTCTCTATCTTGTGATGAATTGAGTTTTAGCTTTGAGGTTTCACTATTATCGGATCAAATACTTTGTTGGATTTGAGAACACTTGATGTATGTCTTGCATATGAATACCCGTGGTGACAATGGGGTATTATATTGATTCACTTGATGTATGTTTTGGCACTCAACTCACGAATTCCCGAGATGACATTGGCGTAATCTATGCATGTGATTTGATGCACGTTTTCGTCCTACTTTCTCCTGTAGAAATCTTGGGGCACTCTTTGAAGTTCTCTGTGTTGGATTGAATAGTATGAATCTGAAGTTGTTTGATGCATATCGAATAATAAACTCACTTATACTTGTGGTGACATTGGAGTATCTAGGTGACATTAGAGTTAGTTTATGTGTATCATATGGTGTTATTTTAGTACGAACTCTAGGGTTGTTTGTGACACTTATAGGGATAGCTCAATGGATTGATCGGAAAGAATAACTTTGAGGTGGTTTCATACCCTACAACCAATTTCATCTTATGTTCTCTGCTAGATAAGAACTTTGGAGTGACTCTTTGTCGCACCACGAGGGATTGTTATATGATTCAATTATGTTATCACTGTTGAGAGATTGCACTAGTGAAAGTATGAACCCTTGGCCTTGTTTCTAAGCATTGCAATACCGTGTGTGCTCTGTTTTATCACTTGGCACCTTGCTGTTTTAATATTTTCATATTACAAAAATCTATATCTACTATCCATACTACACTTGTATCACCATCTCTTCACCAAACTAGTGCACCTATACAATTTTTCATTGTATTGGGTGTGTTGGGGACACAAGAGATTTCTTGTATTTGATTGTAGTGTTGTTTGAGAGAGACCATCTTCATCCTATGCCTCGCATGGATTGATAAAACTTAGGTCATCCACTTGAGGGAAATTTGCTACTGTCGTACAAAACTCAGCCCAACTAGAGTCTGAAAGAACAAGTTGTGTAGTAGACATTAGCCGCCCAGGTCGGCATCACGCCGCCGTGGCGCCACGGAGGAAGGCCTCATCTGGGCCGAGGCACGTGAGGGCGCACCGTGGATCGGGTGAGCCCGCCCAGCACCATCTTCGTTGAGCGTTGGACCAGTTGATGGAACGTACTCGAGGAAGTAGGAGACGTAAACCGAGGCTACTAGAAATGCCTCAGCCCCCTACCTGGCGCGCCAAATGTTAGAATCTAAGATAGGTACATTGTGTCGCTAGGTACAACACTTTGTGAGTTCGGCCAGGGACTGATGATGTCTAGTTTCCTAGGTCATGATCGACCAGAGGAAGGAAGAACAGGCAATAGAACACATGGGAATTAAGTACCCAGGTTCAGGCCACCTTGTTGGTGTAATACCATACTCCTGCATTTTCTCTTTCTTTCAAATGGTGTCTGGTTACAATGTGTCACTCGAGTCCCCCCGAGTCCATGGCCCTCCACTATTTATAGGGCCTGTCGGGACTTTTCATGGAAACTCTCATTGGTCGAATATTGCATCGAGTAGGCTGGCACTAGCTTGTACCGGCGGGGTATGGCCATCTGCACCACGCGCGTACGTGCTTGTGATGATGACTCAGAGCATTATATTACATGTGGATGTTTGAACGCCCCTTCTTCATACAAAAGAGGTCTGCAATAAAGTACCATCACTGTAGCAGTGTGCGGGGCAGGTGAATCATCCTGTAGCCACTGTAGTTGATCTCATCCATACGGAGACCTTACCGGAGCTCATATGCATGGACTAGTCATTCCGCCCCCATCCTCAACTAATATGGGCAGCAACGATAAGGGTATGGGGCGTCATGAACCAGCCAGAGATTGGGATTCTCTCTCTCCAAGCGGATCAATAGCATGCGTGCACCTCATCCCGGGAGGCCTTCGCAAAGCACTTTCTGGGAAAGGTCAGACGCCGAACTCGGATCCATTTCATGATGACTTGTGTCATAGTTCACCAGACTGATTGAACACTTTTGGAGCCATGCCCTTGTCGAGGAATACCCCTGGGCCCACCGTCAATACTTAGTGCCCCAGGCTAGCAATACCCTGGTTTTTCTTAAGATGACACCGGGCAACCCAGCTATTGACCAAAGACACAAGTTGAAATAGATGCATACAAGTGTGAGATACTGAAGATGTTTGGTCGAGGACTTACTAGAGTAACATGGATTTTTGGTGGGTTCGGCTCGAATCGCAACCCCCCATGAATGTTGTCAATGTTTTAGAGGCATCTATCGTTGTATCATGAGAGTTATGCTCAGTGTACATATGAAAAGAGAAAAAGGATACACCATGAGTGTATACGTGGCCTGAAACATCGGGCATCTCTTTACTCATATTGGTCAAACCTAGCAATCCAAGCTATCTATAACTTTGAAAGATACATAATTTTAGGAGAAAAGATACCCGAAGAGTAGACGCGTCGAGCTCCGTTCGTCTGGTTTTATGTCCATCGTTGCCTTGTTGTTGCGTGTCCTCCATGTTGTCCATCAACGCTTCCTCATTGAGTCCAAGGATATTCGCATCCGCTTGCGATGGCGCCCTTTTTTGCTCGAAGGCACTTTAACGGAGATCACTTTTAAGAGTGAATATCGGCGAAGATTGTTGTAGTCAGCTTGAGGCTGCTAGTCAGCCCCTGGTCGGGCCGCTTATGCTTGAGAACAGGACACGGCTTGATTTCCAGGGATCTCAAGACACGCATCAGTTTATCCGACTAGTGTTCTACTATGTGTTGGTGCTCCACTATCCCCCATGGAATTTTCAACGGGAAGTTGTTTATCCAAGGAACATAGGCCTTGATCATGTAACAGGAGCAGTGGAGCGTGTATCCCTATTTAGGGCCACCAACTATTTGCCTCGAGGATAAGTTCATACTCTTCGAACGCTTTATATGGCCTCGTCTTCTTAATGCAGCTAGGACATTTGATGCTTCCTCGGCGGCTTGTACCTCGGCCACGAAGGCCGTGGTCTCACTGGTGCAGAGACGTGCTATACAAATAGTTTTAACCCCCTTTCCACGACGGAGTTTTAAACCGTCGCCTTGCCTATGTGTGTGATAGGGAGGGTCCTTCCCACATGACCCAGAAACCGTCGGGAATAGGTCCTCGGTCAAACACAAGGGGCAAAATGAGCTCGTGTGCGATCGGGCGAGGCATTGGAGACAATTATATAGGCCCAATCATTTTCGTTCGTATGTACATCCCACATAGTGAATCCCAGAAAAACATTTCTGTTCGTATGTATATGACACACGATTTTTATGTGGAAACATTTGTGCTAGGTGGCCTAACACAAATAGTTCTCTGGCAGAAGTCGTGTGTGATTCTTCATTGATCCGACACGCCTACTTTCTAGAAACCGTGTGGGTTGTTTGAGTTCATCGCTAGCGGTGTTGTCTAAGAAACCGTCTGCAATAGAAAACCCCAATAAGCAGGCTAATTGGTCTATTATGATAATCCTTTAGTAATCAAATTGACATTTCTTATAAAACACACCATATATTTCATATATGTATTACGGCAACCAAGATTTCATAATTGAATTACATCAGGTAGCTTCGGCACTCAGATACACCATATAGGCATATAGCTAGCTACACCATTACACAACAGCACCAAATTTCACATGCAACATCGAAAACCTTTGGAAAGTAGCATCATACACGGCAGATAGACAGATGAATCTCATCTGGGAAACTGCAGAAGCGGAAGGCAAATATTGAGCTTTCAGTGATGTTGAATGTCCTTGCAACTTTAGGCCAGTGGCTATGGATAATTGCCCGCCCAGACTTCGTCCTCTTGAGGAAGAATTCAATATTGTACCGTGGGTGTTGAATTAAAACCTTCCTCGCCTCTTGACCATGCAGGTGGTTTGAGAGGTAATCATCAGTGAACTGCTTTGGAAAGGACTGAAAACAAAGATATGCATAAATAGCTGTTCTAAATTTTGAAATGGCACAAGGGAAAAAAACAAGGTAAAAGAGTTAGTACCACCCTATAGTTGACTGATGTCTTCTTCATAGTGAAAAAAATATCTTGCTGTTATTCGTCGCAAGTTTCTTTATCCTAACAATCTTTCTGAGTTTCTTGACTTGACTGATATTCATGGACGTCTCATTTCCCCATATCCAAGATGGTCGAACAGTGGGTCTAAACCTCAGACAACAGGACCTATGATTGCTTGTATCTGCGTTGGTATTTCCCCCAAGAGGAGAGGATGATGCAGCACATCAATGGTAAGTATTTCCCTCAGTTATGAAACCAAGGTTATCAATCCAGTAGGAGAACCAAGAAACACTATGTAAGCGGTACCTGCACACAAATAACAAATACTTGCAACCCAACGCGTAAGAGGGGTTGTCAATCCCTCCTCAGTATTGAGATAGATTAAATTGTATGAGATTGGATAAATAGATCTAGCGAAAACACAAAATAAAATAAATAAAGAAAAAGTGCAGCAAGGTATTATTGGTTTTTTGGAATAATAGATCTGAAGAAAATATGATAGAAAATTGACCCGGGGGCCGTAGATTTCACTAGTGGCTTCTCTCGAGAAAATAGCATACGGTGGGTAAACAAATTACTGTTGGGCAATTGATAGAAGAGCAAACAATTATGACGATATCCAAGGCAATGATCATGTATATAGGCATCACGTCCAAGATTAGTAGACCGACTCCTCCCTACATCTACTAATATCACTCCACACATCGACCACTATCCAGCATGCAACCAGTGTGTTAAGTTCATGGAGAAACAGAGTAATGCAATAAGAACGGTAACATGATGTAGACAAGATCCATTCATGTAGGAATAGACCCCATCTTTTTATCCTTAATAGCAATGATACATGCGTGTCACTTCTCCTTTTGTCACTGAGATTGAGCATCGCAAGATCGAATCCATCACAAAGCACCTCTTCCCATTGCAAGAAAAATCAATCTAGTTGGCCAAACCAAACCAATGTTTCGGAGAAGAACTACGAGGCTATAACAATCATGCATATAAGAGATCAACGGAGACTCAAATAGTATTCATAGATAGAACTGATCATAAACTCGCAATTCATCGAATCCCAACACACACACCGCAAAAAGTCATTACATCAAATAGATCTCCAAGAACATCGAGGAGAACATTGTATTGAGAATCAAAAAGAGAGAATAATCCATCTAGCTACTGCCTACGGACCCGTAGGTCTGTGGTAAACTACTCACGCGTCATCGGAGGAGCAACAATGAGGATGATGAACCCCTCCGTGATCGTGTTCCCCTTCGGCAAGGTGCTGGAATAGGGCTCTAGATTGGATCTCGTGGTTCTAGAACTTGCGGCGGCTGGAATTGCGTTTTGTCGACTCCCCTAGGGTTTCTAGAATATTTGGGTGTTTATAGAGCTGAGAGGCAGTGGAAAGCATTCCCGTGGGCCCCACTACCACTTGGGCGCGCCAGGGGCCTCTGGCGCGCCCCGGTGTCTTCTGGGCCCGACGGGACTCCCCTCGTGCACTTCCTTGGCTCCCAAGTTGTCTTCTGGGCAGAAAAAAATCTCCAAAAGTTTTGCTGCGTTTGGACTCCGTTTGATATGGATATTCTGCGAAGTAAAAAACAAGCAAAAAATAGCAACTGGCACTAGGCACTATTTCAATAGGTTAGTCCCAAAAAATGATATAAAGTTGCTATAAAATGAATATAAAACATCCAAGAATGATAATATAACAACATGGAACAATTAAAAATTATAGATACATTGGAGATGTATCAGCATCCCCAAGCTTAATTCCTGCTCGTCCTCGAGTAGGTAAATGATAAAAACAGAATTTTTTATGTGGAATGCTGCCTAACATGTTCATCACATATTCTTTTCTTTTGTAGCATGGACATTTGGACTTTTATATGATTCAAAGCAATAGTCTATATTTGACATGAAGATTTCAATACTCAAGCATATGAACAAGCAGCCATGTCTTCCAAAATATCAACACTAAAGAAAGTTATCCCTAGCCCATCATGCTCAATCATTGATCCATTCATGAAACACACTCCAATATTAGCTACATCCAATGCACAAGTATGATCATAGTACTCCCTATTTGGTGCTTTATAAGAGAAGATGGAGACTCAAATAAAAATAAAAATTGCATAAAGTAAATAGATAGGTCCTTCGCAGAGGGAAGTAGAGATTTATATAGGGGCCAGAGCTCAAAGCTTAAATTGAGAATTTTGAGAGGCATGCTTTTCCTGTTAACGAAAACGACAGAGAATTCCCAATACTTTCCATGCTAGATACATCATAGGCAGTTCCCAAACATAAAATAATGTTTATTCCTTTTTCCACCATTCTTTCATAATCCATGGCTAGCCGTATCCACGGGTGCCTTCCATACTAACACTTTCCAAAGAATTTATTATTTGACAACATAAAGTAAACTTTTTTTTCATTTCGGGACTGGGCATCCCTATTACCGCCACACTCTTGTGCAATGATAAGTTAATAAACACTCATCTTGAGAATAACACATCTAGCATGGAAAAATATTGGCCACCCCCTGCGGCTTCATGAGCGGTACAGGCATACAAAAACGAAATTTATTTTGAAAATTAGAGTTGGCACATACAAATTTACTTGGAACGGCAAGGAAATACCGCATATAGGTAGGTATGATGGACTCATTTGGCACAACATGGTTTAAGGATTTTGGATGCAGAAGTAGTATTCCCACTTAGTACAAGGAAAGGCTAGCAAATAGATTGAGAAGCAACCAACCAAAAAGCAAAAATTCTCATAAACGAGCATTAAGCATAAGTAACATCGAATAATGCACCACAAGTAGGATGTAATTTCATTGTATAACTATTGACTTTCGTGCTTGCATTGGGAATCACAAACCATAACACCAATATTCTTACTAAAGCATAATTACTCACCAACATGACTCACATATTACTATCAACATATCTCCAAACTATTACAAAGAATCAAGTTTATTTTGTCCAATGATCTTTCATGAAAGTTTTGATTATATCCCTCTTGGATATATATCACTTTGGGACTAGAATAATATATTATCATTGCTTTTAACAAGATCTCAAATAAATCTAAGTGAAGAACATGAGCATAAATAATTTTTTTCCTTCTCTCAAAATAATATAAGTGAAGCATGAGAGAATTTCTTCAAAAATTTACTAACTCCCAAATTAATCTAAGTGAAGCATGAGAGTGTTTCTTCAAAAATTAAAGCGCCACCGTGCTCAAAAAGATATAAGTGAAGCACTAGAGAAATTTCATAGCTCAAAAATTTAAGAGAAGCACATAGAGCAATTCTAACAAATCATAGCATCATTATGGCTTTCTCAAAAAGGTGTGTCCAGCAAGGATAATTGTGACAATCTAACAAGCAAATCAAGCAAAGACTGATATAATACGAGACGCTTCAAGCAAAACTCATGATATGTGACGGATAAAAATATAGCTCCAAGTAAAATTACCGATGGTTATTGTCAGAAGAAAGAGGGGATGCCTTCCGGGGCATCCCCAAGCTTAGTTGCTTGGTTCTCCTTGAATATTACCTTGGGGTGCCATGGGTATCCCCAATCTTAGGTTCTTTTCACTCCTTATTCCTTCATCCATCGTGATCCCACCTAAAACTTGAAAACTTCAATCACACAAAACTTAACAAAACCTTCATGAGATACGTTAGTATAAGAAAACTAATCTTAGCTTTAAGTACTGTTGAATACCCGTTCATATTTTATTATTGAATTATACCTACTATATTCCTACTTTACCCAAGGCTTATAACCCCCCCCCCTATACCCCCCCCCTCTATAACCGCCCCCCCCCTTATACCCCCCCCCCCCATATATAAATACCCCCCCCCCCCCCGATACAATCCATAGATTCATCAAAATAAGCACATAATGCAATGAAAACAGAATCTATCAAAAACAGAACAGTCTGTAAAGACTCAAATTTTACTCATACTTCTGTAACTCCACAAATTCTGAAAAATTAAGAAAACATAAGCAATTTTTATATCAATATTGTGTAAAAACTTCATAATTTGTCCACGCTTCTATGATTTTTAACAATTCAGCTACTGGACGCAAAAGTTTTTGTATTTCAACAGGATCAAATCAACTATCACCCAAAGCTATCCTAAAGGCTTAACTTGGAAAAAACACTAATTAAAACATAAAAACACAATCATAACAGAGGCATAATTGTGTGAACACATGAAAACAGAAACAAAAAGGGAAAACTATTTTATTCATTGGGTTGCCTCCCAACAAGCGCTATCGTTTTCCGTCCCTAGCTAGGCATTGAGATTTCGATGATGCTCCTATAAAAGATAATAATTGAAACACAAAGAGAGCATCATAAAACATGTGACAAACAAATTTAAGTCTAACATGCTTCCTATGCATAGGCATTTTATAAGCAAACAAATTATCAAGGCAACCAAAAACTAGCATATGCAAGGAGGAAGAAAGAAACAATAGCAATCTCAACATAATGAGAGGTAGTATTCTAACATGAAAATTTCTACAACCATATTTTACTTTCTCATAATAATTACATGTAAGATCATAATCAAATTCAACAATATAGCTATCATATAAAATTTTCTCTTCATGATCCACAAGCATGCAAATTTGACACTCTTCCAAAATGGTGGGATTATCATCAAATAAAGTCATGACCTCTCCAAGCCCACTTTTATCAAAAAAATCATAAGATTGATCATTCTCCAAAGTAGTGGGATCATTATTACCTAGAGTTGACACTCTTGCAAAGCCACTTTCAATATTATTGCAAACACTATTATCAATATCATATTCATCATGAGGCTTAAATAAATTTTCAAGATCATAAGAAGAATCACCCCCAATCATGACCATTGCAATAAGTAGTGGACATAACAAAATAAGCATCCCCAAGCTTAGGGTTTTGCATATTATTAACGCAATTGACATTGATAGAATTTATAATAACACCATTGCAATCATGCCTTTCATTCAAGGAACTATCATGAATCACTTCATAAATTTCTTCTTTTAGCACTTCATCAGAATTTTCAGATTCACGAATGTCAAGCAAAACTTCATAAAGATAATCTAGTGCACTCAACTCACTAGATATTGGTTCATCATAATTGGATCTTTTAAAAATATTAGCAAGTGGATGAGGATCCATGTCAATAAATTTTTAGCAAGTGAAGATGCAAGCAAATAGAAGGCACATGGCAACACAAGCAAAGATAACAAACAAACAAAAGGCAAATATTTTTATGTTTTTCTAAAAACGTTTTAGAAGTGGGGGAGATGAAAATGGGAGGCAAATGTCAAATAAAGTAAATTGCAAGGAGATGAGATTGGTCATTGGGTACCTGATAGATCTGGACTTGATCCTCCCCGGCAACGGCGCCAGAAATTCTTCCTGGTTGCTTGTATCTGCGTTGGTATTTCCCCGAAGAGGGGAGGATGATGCAGCACAGCAATGGTAAGTATTTCCCTCATTTATCAAACCAAGGTTATCAATCCAGTAGGAGAACCAAGCAACACTATGTAAGCGGTACCTGCACATAAATAACAAATACTTGCAACCCAAGGCGTAAGAGGGGTTGTCAATCCCTCCTCGGTATTGAGACAAATTAAATTGTATGAGATTGGATAAATAGCTCTAGCGGAAACACAAAATAAAATAAAGAAAGAAAAAGTGCAACAAGGTATTTTTGGTTTTTTTGGAATAATTGATCTGAAAACAATATGATAGAAAATTGACCCGGGGGCCGTAGATTTCACTAGTGGCTTCTCTCAAGAAAATAGCATACGATGGGTAAACAAATTACTGTTGGGCAATTGATAGAAGAGCAAATAATTATGACGATATCCAAGGCAATGATCATGTATATAGGCATCACGTCCAAGATTAGTAGACCGACTTCTGCCTGCATCTACTACTATTATTCCACACATTGAAAGCTAACCAGCATGCATCTAGTGTATTAAGTTCATGGAGAAATGGAGTAATGCAATAAGAACGATGACATGATGTAGACAAGATCTATTCATGTAGGAATAGACCCCATATTTTTATCCTTAATAGCAATGATACATGCGTGTCACTTCTCCTTCTATCACTGAGATTGAGCACCGCAAGATCGAACCCATCACAAAGCACCTCTTCCCGTTGCAAAAAAAATCAATCTAGTTGGCCAAACCAAACCAAAGTTTCAGAGAATAACTACGAGGCTATAACAATCATGCATATAAGAGATCAAAGAAGACTCAAATAATATTCATAGATAGAACTTATCATAAACTCGCAATTCATCGGATCCCAACAAACACACCGCAAAAAGACATTACATCAAATAGAACTCCAACAACATCGAGGAGAACATTGTATTGAGAATCAAAAAGAGAGAAGAAGCCATCAAGCTACTGCCTACGGACCCCTAGGTCTGTGGTAAACCACTCACGCATCATCGGATGAGCACCAATGAGGATGATGAACCCCCCCGTGATCGTGTTCCCCTCCGGCAAGGTGCCAGAATAGGGCTCTAGATTGGGTCTCGTGGTTCTGGAACTTGCGGCGGCTGGAATTGCGTTTTGTCGACTCCCCTAGGGTTTCTGGAATATTTGGGTATTTTATAGAGCTGAGAGGCGGTGGAAAGCATTCCCGTGGGCCCCACTACCCACTTGGGCACGCCAGGGGCTTCTAGCGCGCCCTGGTGTCTTGTGGGACCCACGGGCATCCCCTCGTGCACTCCCTTGGCTCCCAAGTTGTCTTCTAGGCAGAAAAAATCTGCAAAAAGTTTCGCTGTGTTTGGACTCCATTTGATATGCATATTCTACGAAGTAAAAAACAAGCAAAAAACGGCAACTGGCACTGGGCACTATGTCAATAGGTTAGTCCCAAAAAATGATATAAAGTTGCTATAAAATGAATATAAAACATACAAGAATGATAATATAGCAGCATGGAACAACTAAAAATTATAGATACATTGGAGATGTATCAGCATCCCCAATTTTAATTCCTGCTCGTCCTCGAGTAGGTAAATGATAAAAATAGAATTTTTGATGTGGAATGTTGCCTATCATGTTCATCACATATTCTTTTCTTTTGTAGCATGGACATTTGGACTTTTAGATGACTCAAAGCAATAGTCTATATTTGACATGAAGATTTCAATACTCAAGCATACCAACAAGCAACCATGTCTTTCAAAATATCTACACTAAAGAAAGTTATCCCTAGCCCATCATGCTCAATCATTCATCCATTCATGAAACACACTCGAATATTAGCTACATCCAATGCACAAGTATGATCATAGTACTCCCTAGTTGGTGCTTTATAAGAGAAGATGGAGACTTAAATAAAAATAAAAATTGCATAAAGTAAATAGATAGGCCCTTCGCAGAGGGAAGCAGAGATTTGTAGAGGTGCCAAAGCTCAAAGCTTAAATTGAGAATTTTGAGAGGCAGGCTTTTCCTATCAACGAAAATGACCTAGAATTCCCAATACTTTAGATGCTAGATACATTATAGGTGGTTCCCAAACATAAAATAAAGTTTATTCCTTTTTTCACCATTCTTTCACAATCCATGGCTAGCCGTATCCACGGGTGCCTTCCATACCAACACTTTCCAAGGAATTTATTATTTCACAACATAAAGTAAACTTCTTTTTCATTTCGGGACTGGGCATCCCTATTACCGCCACACTCTCGTGCAATGACAAGTGAATAAACACTCATCTTGAGAATAACACATCTAGCATGGAAAAAATTGGCCACCCCCTGTCGATTCAAGAGCGGTACTGGCACACGAAAAGAAGTTTATTTTGAAAATTAGACTTGGCACATACAAATTTACTTGGAATGGCAAAGAAATACCGCATATAGGTAGGTATGGTGGACTCATTTGGCACAACTTGGTTTAAGGATTTTGGATGCACAAGTAGTATTCCCACTCAGTACAAGGAAAGGCTAGCAAATAGATTGAGAAGCAACCAACCAAAAAGCAAAAATTCTCATAAACGAGCATTAAGCATAACTAACACCGAATAATGCACCACAAGTAGGATGTTATTTCATTGCATAACTATTGACTTTCGTGCTTGCATAGGGAATCACAAACCTTAACACCAATATTCTTAGTAAAGCATAATTACTCATCAACATGACTCACATATTACTATCATCATATCTCGAAACTATTACAAAGAATCAAGTTTATTTTATCCAATGATCTTTCATGAATTTTTTTTATTATATCCCTCTTGGATATCTATCACTTTGGGACTAGATTAATATATTACCATTGCTTTTAACAAGCTCTCAAATAAATCTAAGTGAAGAACATGAGCATAAATATATTTTTTTCCTTCTCTCAAAATAATACAAGTGAAGCATGAGAGAATTTTTTTCAAAAATTTACTAAATCTCAAATTAATCTAAGTGAAGCATGATAGAATTTCTTCAAAAATTAAAGCACCACCGTGCTCAAAAAGATATAAGTGAATCACCAGAGCAATTCCATAGCTCAAAAAATTTAAGTGAAGTACATAGAGCAATTCTAACAAATCATAGCATCATTATGGCTTTCTCAAAAAGGTGTGTCCATCAAGGATAATTGTGACAAACTAAAAAGGAAATCAAGAAAAGACTCACCTAATACAAGACGCTCCAAGCAAAACTCATGATATGTGATGAATAAAAATATAGCTCCAAGTAAAATTACCGATGGTTGTCAGAAGAAAGAGGGGATGCCTTCCGGGGCATCCCCAAGCTTAGTTGCTTGGTTCTCCTTGAATATTACCTTGGGGTGCCATGGGCATCCCCAAGCTTAGGCTCTTTTCACTCCTTATTCCTTCAGCCATCGTGATCTCACCCAATACTTGAAAACTTCAATCACACAAAACTTAACAAAACCTTTGTGAGATCCGTTAGTATAAGAAAACTAATCTTTGCTTTAAATACTATTGCAAACCCATTCATATTTTATTATTGCATCATACCTATTGTGTTCTAACTTTACCATGGCTTATACCCCCCGACACAATCCATAGGTTCATCAAAATAAGCACGCAATGCAAAGAAAATAGAATTTGTCAAAAACAGAATAGTCTGTAAAGACACGAATTTTACTTATACTTTTGTAACTCCCAAAATTCTGAAAAATTAGGACAACAGAGGAAATTTGGATATCAATCTTGTGTAACAAATTCAGAATTTTTCGTCACATCTGTTATTTTTAACAATTCAGCTACTAGACACAAAAGTTTCTATTTTTCAACAGGATCAAATCAACTATCACCCAAAGCTATCCTAAAGGCTTAACTTGGCACAAACACTAATTAAGACATAAAAACACAATCGTAACAGAGGCATAATTGTGTGAACACACAAAAACAGAAACAAAAAGGGAAAAATATTTTATTCATTGGCTTGCATCCCAACAAGCGCTACTGTTTTACGCCCCTAGCTAGGCATTGAGATTTCGATGATGCTCATATGAAAGATAATAATTGAAACACTACGAGAGCATCATAAAACATGTGACAAACAAACTTAAGTCTGACATGCTTCCTATGCATAGGCATTTTATAAGCAAACAAATTATCAAGGCAAGCAAAAACTAGCGTATGCAAGGAAGAAGAAAGAAACAATAACAATCTACACATAATGAGAGGTAGTATTGTAACATGAAAATTTCTAAAACCATATTTTACTTTCTCATAATAATTACATGTAAGATCATAATCAAATTCAACAATATAGCTATCATATAAAATTTTCTCTTCATGATCCACATGCATGCAAAGTTGACACTCTTCCAAAATAGTGGGATTATCATCAAATAAAGTCATGACCTCTCCAAGCCAACTTTTATCAAAAATTTCATAAGATTGATAATTCTCCAAAGTAGTGGGACCATTATTACCTAGAGTTGACACTCTTCCAAACCCACTTTCAATATTATTGTAAACACTATTATCAATATCATATTCATCATGAGGCTTACATAAACTTTCAATATCATAAGAAGAATCACCCCAATCATGATCATTGCAATAAGTAGTGGACATAACAAAATTAGCATCCCCAAGCTTAGGGTCTTGCATATTATTAAAACAATTGACATTGATAGAATTTATAATAACACCATTGCAATCATGCTTTTCATTCAAGGAACTATCATGAATCACTTCATAAATTTCTTCTTTTAGCACTTCATCACAATTTTCAGATTCACGAATTTCAAGAAAAACTTCATAAAGATAATCTAGTGCACTCAACTCACTAGAGATTGGTTCATCATAATTGGATCTTTTAAAAATATTAGTAACTGGATGAGGATCCATATCAATAGATTTTTAGCAAGCGAAGATGCAAGCAAATAGAAGGCACATGGAAACACAAGCAAAGATAACAAACAAACAAACAAACAAACAAAAGGCAAACGAAAAAGAAGGCAAATATTTTTATGTTTTTCTAAAAACATTTTAGAAGTGGGGGAGATGAAAATGGGAGGAAAATGGCAAATAAAGTAAATCACAATGAGATGAGATTTGTGATTGGGTACCTGATAGATCTCGACTTGATCCTCCCCGGCAACGGCACCAGAAATTGTTCCTGATTGCTTGTAACTGCGCTGATATTTCCCCGAAGAGGAGAGGATGATGCAGCACAGCAACGGTAATTATTTCCCTCAGTGATGAAACCAAGGTTATCAATCCAGTAGGAGAACCAAGCAACACTATGTAAGCGGTACCTGCACATAAATAACAAATACTTGCAACCCAACGCGTAAGAGGGGTTGTCAATCCCTCCTCGGTATTGAGATAGATTAAATTATATGAGATTGGATAAATAGATCTAGCGAAAACACAAAATAAAATAAAGAAAGAAAAAGTGCAGCAAGGTATTTCTGGTTTTTTGGAATAATAGATATGAAAACAATATGATAAAAAATAGACCCGGGGGCCGTAGATTTCACTAGTGGCTTCTCTCGAGAAAATAGCATACGATGGGTAAACAAATTACTGTTGGGAAATCGATAGAAGAGCAAATAATTATGACGATATCCAAGGCAATGATCATGTATATAGGCATCACGTACAAGATTAGTATACCGACTTCTTCCTGCATCTACTACTATTACTCCATACATCGCCCGCTATCCAGCATGCATCTAGTGTATTAAGTTCATGGAGAAACGGAGTAATGCAATAAGAACAATGACATGATGTAGACAAGATCTATTCATGTAGGAATAGATCCCATATTTTTATCCTTAATAGCAATGATACATGCGTGTCACTTCGCCTTATGTCACTGAGATTGAGCACCGCAAGATCGAACCCATCACAAAGCACCTCTTCCCATTGCAAGAAAAATCAATCTAGTTGGCCAAACCAAACCAAAGTTTCAGAGAAGAAATACAAGGCTATAACAATCATGCATATAAGAGATCAAAGAAGACTCAAATAATATTCATAGATAGAACTGATCATAAACTCGCAATTCATCGGATACCAACAAACACATCGCAAAAAGTCATTACATCAAATAGATCTCCAAGATCATCGAGGAGAACATTGTATTGAGAATGAAAAAGAGAGAAGAAGCCATCTTGCTACTGCCTACGGACACGTAGGTCTTTGGTAAAATACTCACGCATTATCGGAGGAGCACCAATGAGGATGATGAACCCCTCCGTGATCGTGTTCCCCTCCGGCAAGGTGCCGGAATAGGGCTCTAGATTGGATCTCGTGGTTCTGGAACTTGCGTCGGTTGGAATTGCGTTCTGTCAACTCCCCTAGGGTTTCTAGAATATTTGGGTATTTATAAAGTTGAGACATGGTGGAAAGGACTTCCGTGGGCCCCACTACCCACCTGGGCGCGCCAGGGGCCTCTGGCGTGCCCTGGTGTCTTGTGGGCCCCACGGGCCTCCCCTTGTGCACTTCCTTGGCTCCCAAGTTGTCTTTTGTGCAGAAAAAAATCTCCAAAAAATTTTGCTGTGTTTGGACTCTGTTTGATATGGATATTCTGCGAAGTAAAAAACAAGCAAAAAACAGCAACTAGCATTGGGCACTATGTCAATAGGTTAGTCCCAAAAAATGAAATAAAGCTGCTATAAAACGAATATAAAACATCCAAGAATAATAATATAACAACATGGAACAATCAAAAATTATAGATACATTGGAGACGTATCAACCTACACGTGCAAGACCAAATTGTTAAAAACCTAAATATTAGAATGATTCCTGCAACTGCACAATAATGTGTTATTAGCGAAAGGACCATGCATGTGCAAACGTCGATGGTAAACCTCATTGCCTCCCATTGTTTGCCTGCAACACATATAAGGCAGATCTTGATTAGGTTATCTGAGAGTTGGCATACTATTAGTAGAATATGTTAATGAAAAATAGACAAATTGCAGATCCAAGAGATTAACTCGACCTAGACCAACCTCATGCCAATGGCGATGAGGCAAATCACACAGCAACCAGGCCGCTACACACCAACGCCGAAGACCTCTACAACACTACGAAGACCCAAGGATAACACAGACCTTGCTAAACAACTTGGAAATAGAGCAATTGCATATGTTTCTCGTGTATTTAGTACGGCCAAACTCGATTTATTTCTCACAGGCATAACAATACAAAACTGTACCCACAACAAATTAACATCAGATTGTAGAATTGAACCGAACAGTTAACTGGACAGCGGAACAAATGAACTGAACAGTTAACTAAGCACCACATTTCAAAATAGAACATATACTAGCAGATAAGATAGTTAACCAAACCAATAATGCTTGATAACTACTAGGAAATGTAGCAATTGTTGGACCAAACTATTAACTGAACATTACATTTTAGAAGATTCGATTGCATATTAACATTACAGAGGACAATTCACTAGAAGGCACCAGCGGTGGCCTCGAGAAAATACCATGAACTGTATTTTAAAGTAACCAACCGTGTGGCGGCGTCGATGGTGGCCTCGAAGGCGAGTTGCTCCAAGATCTAGTGGTCAGCACGCATGGCATCCATCACGACCTCATCCGCGCATGCGGCCGCCATTTGCTTCTCCATTTCCAGATGCTCCTGAGCTCCTCGCCGTACTGCGTGCAAAATGGCTATGGGCGGTGCTTATTTGGAGGACCGGGCAGAGATTTGGTTGGAAGGTGTCACGCCGTCGGTCGGGGCATGTGGGATGGAGAAGGAGGAGGAGGATAGGGATGGGTGTGGATTACCTGACTATATCAACGAGGCTACGCAGCAAGAAGAGGGATCGCCGGCGAGGAGGTGGCTCTGCAAGTAAGTAGTGAAGGTTTGAACTTGGAAAAGAAGGAGGAACAGTGGAAATATGGCTTTTGGTCGGGGGAGGGGCGGGGAGCTAGATATTTCCGCGGTTGCCAATTTTTTTTCTCCGTGCCACGAGAAACTAGCGCAAAGTGTGGTTGAAGCACAGGCGGTGGACTGTAGACTATGAAGCTTCCAGCATAAGCCATACAAGAGGGTGCGCCAAAATATTTTATATCACATCGCACATGATTCTTGCTAGTAAACTGTTTGTGGTGTACCTGGTTTTTCATTTTGATTTGAAAGACAAAATGGTGTTACAGAGGGAAAGGATGGTGTTTAAATTGCTAGAACATTTGTCCGCAGTGAACATGCAACTATATGAGTGTCGTGTTAAAATTTGGAATTATCCAGGGTTCGTTTGGCCTTTTTATACATTAATTGAGTTTCTAGGCATTTAATGTGCATAATTAAAATTTGAACTACAAGCACATGCTCCAGTGCACCGAAATGAGTTGAAAAATCATATATGTGTCCTTGGGTGAATGTTTAGGTCCCATGCAAGAAATGGGAATGAATTTCAAACACCTCGGCATAGTGGCTCGGCCAGAAACATTGAGACACTTGGTTTTTAAATTCATGTAAATCCAAAAATCACCTGAAAATCACGAAACTTGGCATGGTATCATGAAATGGCACCAACATGTTGTGGTAAAAAAATTGTTTGATTTAGGACAAGTTTTGGTGTAAGCTTGTTACAAAACGGAGCTTCTCTCAAGAAGCATCATGGTTCTGAGAGGGGACGTATCACCTCTGTGTGCGAAACGACATAGACCGGCTCTTCCCGCCTTGATTTTTTTACAGAGGCAACATAGACCAATAGGAGTATCATGCTAATTTTTGAAATTCATCCGAGTTCGTCTGGCCTTTTATACATTACTTGAGTTTTATAGGCATTTAATTTGCATAATTCAAATTTGAACTACATGCACATGCTCTAGTGCACCAAAGCTGGTTGAAAAATCATATGTGTGTCCTTGAGTGAATGTTTAGGTCCCATGCAAGAAATGGGAATGAATTTCAATCATCTGAGCGTCGTGGCTCAGCCGGAAACATTGAGAAACTTGGTTTTTAAATTCCTGTAAATCCAAAACTCGCTTGAAAATCATGAAACTTGGCATGGTCTCATGACATGGAACCAACATGCTGTGGTAAAAAATTCATCCGATTTGGGACAAATTTTGGTATAAGCTTCTTGCAAGCCGGAGCTTCTCTCAAGAAGGCTCGTGGTTCCGAGAGGGGACATGTCACCTCTGTGTGCGAAATGACATACGCTGCCTCCTCCCACCTTGATTTTTTTTACAGAGGCAACATAGACCAATAAGAGTTCCATGCTAAATTTTGGAATTATTCTGAAGGAAATATGCCCTAGAGGCAATAATAAAGTTGTTATTTTATATTTCCTTATTCATGATAAAGGTTTATTATTCATGCTAGAATTGTATTGATCGAAAACATAAATACATGTGTGAATACATAAACAAACACCGTGTCCCTAGTGAGCCTGTACTTGACTAGCTCGTTGATCAAAGATGGTCATGGTTTCCTAACCATGGACATGAGTTATCATTTGATAACAGGATCACATCATTAGGAGAATGATGTGATGGACAAAACCCATCCGTTAGCTTAGCATAATGATCGTTCAGTTTTATTGCTATTGCTTTCTTCATGTCAAATATATATTCCTTCGACTATGAGATTATGCAACTCCCGGTTACCGGAGGAATGCCTTGTTTGCTATCAAATGTCACAACGTAACTGGATCAAGAAGTCGTGCTAACGGAACTCATCTACTACTTCGACGTCTTGCTGGATCAAGAAGGCGAGGGACGTCACCGAGCTGAACATGTGCAGAACGCGGAGGTGCCGTGCGTTCGGTACTTGATCGGTTGAAGCGCGAAGAAGTTCGACTACATCAACCGCGTTGTGAAACGCTTCCGCTTACAGTCTATGAGGGTACGTAGACACACTCTCCCCCTCGTTGCTATGCATCTCCATGGATAGATCACTGCGTTTGCATAGAAATTTTTTTGTTTTCCATGCAACGATCCCCAATAGTGGTATCAGAGCCAGGTCTATGCGTAGATGATATGCACGAGTAGAACACAAAGAAGTTGTGGGCGGTGATGTTCATACTGCTTACCAACAACGTCTTATTTTGATTCGGCGACATTGTGGGATGAAGCGGCCCGGACCAACCTTACATGTCCACGTACATGAGACCGGTTCCATCGACTAACATGCAACTTGTTTTGCATAAAGGTGGCTGGCGGGTGTCTGTTTCTCCTACTTTAGTTAAATCAAATTTGACTGCACCGGTCCTTGAAGAAGGTTAAAATAGCAAACTTGATGAATCACCATTGTGGTTTTTGCCGTAGGTAAGAACGGTTCTTGCTAGAAACCCGTAGCAGCCACGTAAAACTTGCAACAACAAAGTAGAGGACATCTAACTTGTTTTTGCAGGGTATGTTGTGATGTGATATGGTCAAAACATGATGTGATATATGTTATTGTATGAGATGATCATGTTTTGTAAGATATCAGGCAACCGGCAGGAGCCTTATGGTTGTCTATTTATTGTATGAAATGCAAACACCATGTAATTGCTTTACTTTGTCACTATGAGTTAGCAATAGTTGTAGAAGCAATAGTTGGTGAGATGACCACGACACAACGATGGAGATCAAGGTGTCGAGCCGGTGACGATGGAGATCATGACGATGCTTTGGATATGGAGATCAAAAGCACAAGATGATGATTGCCATGTCATGTCACATATTTTGATTGCATGTGATGTTTATCTTTTATGCATCTTATTTTTCTTAGAATGACGGTAGCATTATAAGATGATCCCTTCACTAAATCTCAAGGTAAAAGTGTTCTCCCTGAGTATGCACCGTTGCTACAGTTCGTCGTGTTGAGACACCAGGTGATGATCGGGTGTGATAAACTCTACGTTCACATACAACGGGTGTAAGATAGTTTTACACATACAGAATACTTGGGTTAAACTTGACGAGCCTGGCATGTACAGACATGGCCTTGGAACACTGGAGATCGAAAGATCGAACGTGAATCATATAGTAGATATGATCAACATAGAGATGTTCACCATTGATGACTACTCCATCTCACGTGATGATCGGACATGGGTTAGTTGATTTGGATCATGTATCACTTACATGACTTGAGGGATGTCTATTTAAGTGGGAGTTCTTAAGTAATTTGATTAATTGAACTTAATTTATCATGAACTTAGTCCTGATAGTATTTGCATATCTATGTTGTAGATCAATGGCCCGTGCTACCGTTCCCTTGAATTTTAATGCGTTCCTAGAGAAAGCTAAGTTGAAAGATGATGGTAGCAACTACACGGACTGGGTTCGTAACTTGAGGATTATCCTCATTGCTGCACAGAAGAATTATGTCCTTGATGCACCGCTAGGTGAAAGGCCTGCTGCAGGAGCAGAAGCTGATGTTTTGAATGTCTGGCAAGCTCGATCTGATGACTACTCGATAGTTCAGTGTGCCATGCTTTACGGCTTAGAACCGGGACTTCAAAGACGTTTTGAACGTCATGGAGCATATGAGATGTTCCAAGAGTTGAAGTTAATATTTCAAGAAAATGCCCGGGTTGACAGATATGAAGTCTCCAACAAGTTCTATAGCTGCAAGATGGTGGAGAACAGTTCTGTCAGTGAACACATACTCAAAATGTCTGGGTATTATAATCACTTGACTCAGCTGGGAGTTGATCTTCTAGTTGATTGTGTTATTGACAGAGTTCTTCAATCACTGCCACCAAGCTACAAAGGCTTTGTGATGAACTATAGTATGCAAGGGATGAACAAAACAATTCCCGAGCTATTCGCAATGCTTAAGGCCGCGGAGGTAGAAATCAAGAAGGAGCATCAAGTGTTGATTATTAACAAAACCACTAGTTTCAAGAAAAAGGGCAAGGGAAATAAAGGGAACTTCAAGAAGAATGGCAAGCAAGTTGCCACTCCCGGGGAGAAGCCCAAAGCTGGACCCAAGCCTGAAACTGAGTGCTTCTACTGCAAAGGAACTGGTCACTGGAAGCGGAATTGCCCCAAGTATTTGGCGGATAAGAAGGATGGCAAAGTGAACAAAGGTATATTTGATATACATGTTATTGATGTGTACCTTACTAATGCTCGTAGTAGCACCTGGGTATTTGATACTGGTTCAGTTTCTCATATTTGTCACTCAAAACAGGAGCTACAGATTAAATTAAGATTGGCTAAGGACGAGGTGACGATGCACGTCGGGAATGGTTCCAAGGTCGATGTGATCGCCGTCGGCACGCTACCTCTACATCTACCTTCGGGATTAGTTTCAGACATGAATAATTGTTATTTGGTGCCAGTGTTGAGCATGAACATTATATCTGGATCTTGTTTAGTGTGAAATTGTTATTCATTTAAATCAGAGAATAATGGTTGTTCTATTTATATGAGTAATATCTTTTATGGTCATACACCCTTGAAGAGTGGTCTATTTTTGTTGAATCTCGATTGTAGTGATACACATATTCATAATATTGATGCCAAAAGATGCAAAGTTGATAATGATAGTGCAACATATTTGTGGCACTGCCGTTTAAGTCATATTGGTGTAAAGCGCATGAAGAAACTCCATGCAGATGGGCTTTTGGAATCACTTGATTATGAATCATTTGATACTTGCAAACCATGCCTCATGAGCAAGATGACTAAAACTCCGTTCTCCGGAACAATAGAGCGAGCTAATGACTTATTGGAAATAATACATATCGATGTATGCGGTCCAATGAGTGTTGAGGCACGCGGCGGGTATCGTTATTTTCTGACCTTCACAGATGATTTGAGCAGATATGGGTATATCTACTTAATGAAACACAAATCTGAAACATTTGAAAGTTCAAAGAATTTCAGAGTGAAGTGGAGAATCATCGTGACAAGAAAATAAAGTTTCTACGATCTGATCGCGGAGGCGAATATTTGAGTTACGAGTTTGGCCTTCATTTAAAACAATGTGGAATAGTTTCACAACTCACGCCACCTAGAACACCACAACGTAATGGTGTGTCCGAACGTCGTAATCGTACTTTATTAGATATGGTGCGATCTATGATGTCTCTTACCGATTTACCACTATTGTTTTTGGGTTGTGCATTAGAGACAGCAGCATTCACGTTAAATAGGGCACCGTCTAAATCCGTTGAGACGACACCGTATGAACTATGGTTTGGCAACAAACCTAAGCTGTCGTTTCGTAAAGTTTGGGGTTGCGACACTTATGTCAAAAGGCTTCAGCCTGATAAGCTCGAACCCAAATCGGAGAAGTGCGTCTTCATAGGATACCCTAAGGAAACAATTGGGTACACCTTCTACCACAAATCCGAAGGCAAGATCTTTGTTGCCAAGAATGGAACCTTTCTAGAGAAGGAGTTTCTCTCGAAAGAAGTGAGTGGGAGGAAAGTAGAACTTGATGAGGTAATTGTACCTTCTCTCGAATTGGAAAGTAGCACATCAGAGAAAACCGTTCCCGTGATGCCTACACCAACTAGAGAGGAAGCTAATGATGATGATTATGAAACTTCGGATCAAGTTACTACAGAACCTCGTAGGTCAACCAGAACATGATCCGCACCAGAGTGGTACGGGAATCCTGTACTAGAAGTCATGTTACTAGACCAAGGCGAACCTACAAACTATGAAGAAGCTATGATGAGCCCAGATTCTGACAGATGGCTTGAGGCCATGAAATCTGAGATAGGATCCATGTATGAGAACAAAGTGTGGACTTTGGTGGATTTGCCCAATGATTGGCAAGCCATAGAGAATAAATGGATCCTAAAGAAGAAGACTGACGCTGATGGTAATGTTACTATCTACAAAGCTCGACTTGTCGCAAAAGGTTTTCGACAAGTTCAAGGGGTTGACTACGATGAGACTTTCTCACCCGTAGCGATGCTTAACTTCGTCCGAATCATGTTAGCAATTGCCGCATTTTATGATTATGAAATCTGGCAAATGGACGTCAAAACTGCATTCCTTAATGGATATCTTAAAGAAGAGTTGTATATGATGCAACCAGAAGGTTTTGTCGATCCTAAAGGTGCTAACAAAGTGTGCAAGCTCCAGCGATCCATCTATGGACTGGTGCAAGCATCTCGGAGTTGGAATATACGCTTTGATGAGGTGATCAAAGCATATGGTTTTATACAGACTTCCGGTGAAGCCTGTATTTACAAGAAAGTGAGTGGGAGCTCTGTAGCATTTCTGATATTATATGTGGATGACATATTGTTGATTGGAAATGATATAGAATTTCTGGATAGCATAAAAGGATACTTAAATAATATTTTTTCAATGGAAGACCTCGGTGAAGCTGCTTATATATTGGGCATCAAGATCTATAGGGATAGATCGAGACGCTTAATAGGACTTTCACAAAGCACATACCTTGATAAAGTTTTGAAGAAGTTCAAAATGGATCAGTCAAAGAAAGGGTTCTTGCCTGTGTTGCAAGGTGTGAAGTTGAGTAAGACTCAATGCCCGACCACTGCAGAAGATAGAGAGAAAATGAAAGTCATTCCCTATGCCTCAGCCATAGGTTCTATCATGTATGCTATGCTGTGTACCAGACCTGATGTATGCCTTGCCATAAGTCTGGCAGGGAGGTACCAAAGTAATCCAGGAGTGGATCACTAGAGAGCGGTCAAGAACATCCTGAAGTACCTGAAAGGGCCAAGGATATGTTTCTCATTTATGGAGCTGACAAAGAGCTCGTCGTAAATGGTTACGTCGATGCTAGCTTTGACACTGATCCGGATGACTCTAAGTCACAAACCGGATACGTATTTATATCGAATGGTGGAGCTGTCAGTTGGTGCAGTTCCAAGCAGAGCGTCGTGGAAGGATCTTTGTGTGAAGCGGAGTACATAGCTTCTTCGGAAGCAGCAAATGAAGGAGTCTGGATGAAGGAGTTCATATCCGATCTGGGTGTAATACCTAGTGCATCGGATCCAATGAAAATCTTTTGTGACAACACTGGAGCAATTGCCATGGCGAAGGAATCCAGGTTTCACAAGAGAACCAAACACATCAAGAGACGCTTCAACTCCATTCGTGAACAAGTCAAGGATGGAGACATAGAAATTTGCAAGATACATATGGATCTGAATGTAGCAGACCCGTTGACTAAGCCTCTTCCACGAGCAAAACATGATCAGCACCAAGACTCCATGGGTGTTAGATTCATTACAATGTAATCTAGATTATTGACTCTAGTGCAAGTGGGAGACTAAAGGAAATATGCCCTAGAGGCAATAATAAAGTTGTTATTTTATATTTCCTTATTCATGATAAAGGTTTATTACTCATGCTAGAATTGTATTGATCGGAAACCTAAATACATGTGTGAATACATAAACAAACACTGTGTCCCTAGTGAGCCTCTACTTGACTAGCTCATTGATCAAAGATGGTTATGGTTTCCAAACCATGGACATGAGTTGTCATTTGATAACAGGATCACATCATTAGGAGAATGATTTGATCGACAAGACCCATCCATTAGCTTAGCATAATGATCGTTCAGTTTTATTGCTATTGCTTTCTTCATGTCAAATACATATTCCTTCGACTATGAGATTATGCAACTCCCGGATACTAGAGGAATGCCTTGTTTGCTATCAAACGTCACAACGTAACTGGGTGATTATAAAGATGCTCTACAGGTATCTTCGAAGGTATTTGTTGAGTTGGCATAGATCGAGATTAGGATTTGTCACTCCGAGTATCGGAGAGGTATCTCTGGGCCCTCTCGGTAATACACATCATAAGCTTGCAAGCAAACGACTAAGGAGTTAGTCATGAGGTGATGTATTATGGAACGAGTAAAGAGACTTGCCGGTAACAAGATTGAATTAGGTATGAAGATACCGATGATCGAATCTCGGGCAAGTAACATACCGATGGACAAAGGGAATTACGTATGTTGTCATAACGGTTCGACCGATAAAGATCTTCGTAGAATATGTAGGAGCCAATATGGGCATCCAGGTTCCGCTATTGGTTATTGACCGGAGAGGTGTCTCGGTCATGTCTACATAGTTCTCGAACCCATAGGGTCCGCACGCTTAACGTTCGTTGACGATATAGTATTATATGAGTTATATGATTTGGTGATGGAATGTTGTTCGGAATCTCGGATGAGATCACAGACATGAAGAGGAGTCCCAAAATGGTTGAGAGGTAAAGATTGATATATAGGACGACGGTATTCAGACACCGGAAGTGTTTCGGGGGGTACCGGGTACTTATCGGGTCACCGGAAGGGGTTCCGGGCAGCCCCGGCAAAAGATATGGGCCTTATGGGCCAAGAGGGGAAACGCTCCAGCCACAAGGGGCTGGTGCGCCCCCCATATGGGCCGGCCTAAGGAGGAGAAGGAAAGGGTAGAAGGGAAAGGAAAGTGTGGATTAGGATTCCCACTTCCTTCTCTCCCCCCCCCCCCCTATTTACTTCCCCCTTGAGAAAACATGGCAGGGGGCGCAGCGCGGAGCATGGGGCTTCCACTTGGGCGTAGGCGGGAGCTCTTGTGTGCCCGTTAGGAGAACGCATTGAGAGTCTCTGGGGCGTGTACAACCCCCATTTCGTTCATACGCGTGAGGGTCATGAGTAGAACTTGCGGAGGTGTTGGATGTTTCAGGCGTTAGGCACAGGAACTCCGTCCTCTGTCTCCAGTCGGGCGGCGCCTGGCCTGGAGACATGAGCAACCCTGAAAGGGCCTTCCCACATGGGTGAGAGTTTGTGGAGTCCCTCTCTAGAGAGGATCCTACGTAAGATGAGGTATCCAACATCGAGAGTACGAGGGCGGATGTTGTGGCTATGGTAATGACACAAAGCCTGCTGGTACCTCGCGGCAAGAAGAGCGGCCTGACTGCATGCCTCCTCAAGGAGCAGCATATCGGCCTCCTGCGAGCCGTCCTGATGCACCTCATCCAAGGCAAGGACTCGCGGGGAGCCGTGCTTAAGCTCCAAGGGAAGGACCGCCTCAGCTCCATAGACAAGGAAGAAGGGTGTCTCGCCGGTGGGCTTGGTTGCATTGTGCGGATGGACCACAACACAGAAGGGAGCTCGTCAAGCCAGCCCTTGCCGCATGCTTCGAGATTCTTCTTGAAGCTCCTCGTCTTGAGGCCCTTGAGGACCTCAGCGTTGGCATGCTCAGCCTGGCCATTGCTTCGCGGGTGCGCCACAGAGGCGTAGCAGATCTTCGTGCCGAGGCTGGAGTAGTAGGACTTGAAAAGGCCGCTCGTGAACTAGAAACCATTATCAGTGATGATGCAGTTTGGGACGCCAAACTAACTCACGAGGCCCTTGATGAACTTGACAGCAGAGCCCGCCGGGATGGTGCGCATGGGCTCGACTTCTGCCCACTTGGTGAACTTGTCAATGGCGCGTAGAGGTAGCGGTAGCTGCCAACCGCGCGAGGGAAGGGCCCCAGTATATCCAGCCCCCGGACCGAGAAGGGCCACGGGAGGGGAATCGTCTGGAGCCCATGCGCTGACTGGTGGATCTGCTTGGCGTGGAACTGACAGGCTTCGCAGGATTGGACCAGCTCGGTGGCGTCGTGGAGCATGGTGGGCCAATAGAAGCCGCTTCAAAATACCTTGCGAGCGAGGGTGCACGACGAGGAGTGGTTTTCACAATCTCCTCCATGGATGTTGGCGAGCAACTCACGCCCTTATTCTTCTGAGATGCACCGCAATGAGACACCATTGGGACGCCTTCGGTATAGCTCGCCGTCTTGCAAGCAGTAAGCGGTGGCTTGCCTGGCCATGCGCTCTGCTTCCAAATCTTTCTCTGGGAGGGTATCATGGAGTAGGTAAGCCTTCAACTCTGCAGCCCAGCTGTCTGCTTGAGGCTCCAGCGCCAACAGCAGGCGGGCTCCTGAGGCCGGGCCGCAGTATGGCGCGCCCGTGGGTGGTGCGGGTGGGAGTTCTTCATGAAGCAACATTGTGCCAAAGGTAGGTGGTGCAGCTGATGGCCTGAGGAGCCTTTCCTCAAAGATACCAGGGCTCTGGGCCTTGTGGTGCGACGCTCGATTGGCGATGTCATCAGATCCTTGTTGCCACCGTGTGGGATTTGCTATAGCTCCAAGCCAAGGAAACGTTTATCAAGTTTCCGTACCTCTTCTAAGTAGGCTGCCATGTGCTCGTCCTTAGGCTTGTATATTTTGTTGGAGAAGTTGATGAGGAGCTGAGAGTCTCCCTTGATAGTGAGGCGCTTGATGCCCACGGCAGAGGCGGCCTTGAGGCCAGTGATGAGACCCTCATATTCCGCGATGTTGTTGGAGACCTTATCGTCGCACTTGAAACACAGCCGGACGGTGTAGTAGAGCTTGTCTCCTGTTCGCGAGGTGAGCACGACCCCAACCCCCGCACCATGCCAGGAAAAGGCGCCATCGAAGTGCATGGCCCAGCCGCCAGGCGTTTCATCCCCGGGCAGGAGGGATAGGTCCTCGCGAGGATCTTCCTCGTATGGGTCTGTCCACTCTGCCACGAAGTCAGACAGGGTTGCGCCCTTGATAACTCTGGTGGTGCAAAACTCCAACTGGATGGCCTGCAGCTCGATGTTCCATTCAGCGACGCGGCCAGCAGCATTGGGGCTGTGCAGGACTTGCTCCAAGGGGTAAGAATAGATGACCTTGATGGGATGGCCTTGAAAGTTGTGGCACAGCTTCCTAGAGGTGACGAGGAGCTTCTGCTGCATGGTGTAGCGTTCGCGCGCATGCTCAACACCGTGCTGATGAAATAAATGGGGTGCTCGATGAGGCGCGTAGTTGTAGTGGCAGCTTGCTCTTCAGGCGCCTCGCGAGGCTCGGTGGGCTCCTGAGGCTTGCTGGAGTCGGAGGGCTCAGGAAGCTCACGAGGCCCGCGGGGCTCAGGAGACCCGGGAAGCTCACAAAGCTCGTGGAGCTTGGGAGGCTTTTCCTTGGTGCTGACATGCTCCTCTTGCACCGCCACGAGTGTCGCACTAGCCATTTGGGGGGTAGCTGCCAAGTATAAGAGCAAGGGATCTCGGGGGCATGGCACGACCATGATAGGCGGGCTCATGAGGTGCCTCTTGAGGTCTTCAAAGGCGGCGTCTGCCTCAGGAGTCCACTTTAAGGGGTCGGACCTCTTCATGAGCTTGAAGAACGGCAAGGCTCGCTCGCCGAACTTGGAGATGAAGCGCCCCAGGGAGGCTAGGCACCCCGCCAAGCGCTACATTTCCTTGAGGGTCCAGGGGGACGCATTCGCTTGATGGCCTTGACCTCCTCAGGATTGGCTTCGATTCTAGGATGGGAGATAAGGAAGCCCAGGAGCTTGCCTGAGGGGACTCCAAAGACGCATTTTTCGGGGTTGAGCTTGAGGTTGACCTTGCGCAGGTTGGCGAACATTTCCTCGAGATCCTCGATGAGGGACCCAGCCTCAGGAGTCTTGTCCACGATGTCGTTGATGTAGTCCTCCGCGTTTCTCCCCATCTAAGGCCCCAGCGTGATGCGCATTAGCCGCTCAAAGGTGGCACCGGCACTCCTCAGGCCGAAGGGCATGCAGGTGTAGCAGTATATGCCGCAGGGGGAGATGAAGGCCGTCCTCTCCATGTCTTCTGCCACCATCTTGATCTAGTGGTAACCCGAAAAGGCATCCATGAAGCATAGCAGATCGCACCCGGTGGTGGAATACATGATCTGGTCGATGCGCGGCAGTGGAAATGGGTCCTGAGGGCAAGCCTTGTTGAGGCTCGTGAATTCGATGCACATACGCTCCTTGCCGCCCTTCTTGGGGACGACGACTGGGCTGGCGAGCCACACGAGGAGACGCACTTCACGAATGACTCTAGCTTCTTGCATCTTGCATACTTCTTGGACGATGAAATCTTGCTTACCGGTGCCTGGCGCCTTGCTTTTTGCTTGATGGGGCATGCATTGGGGCACACCGCTAAGTGGTGCTCGATCACCTCCCTTGGCACACCGGAGAAATCAGATGCTTTCTGGGCGAAAACATCTGAGTTTTGCCAAAGGAAGGCGACGAGCGTGCCTTCCTATGCGGTAGGAAGGCCGGTGCCGATGGTGAAGGAAGGGCCTGAGCTGATGCCGTCAACTGTCACCTTCTTCGTCTCAGCGCGGTCCTGAGAGAACAGCTGCTTCTTCTTCACGGGCGCGGTCTCAGGGGGCTCAACCGCATCCTTGTCAGCCGGGTGCCCGACCGCGGTGGCCTTGTAGGCGCGCTCGAGGGAGCAGACTGCATCCTTTTCATTGCAAGCGATGTTGATGATGCCGCTGCAGCCAGGCATCTTGAGGATTTTGTAGGCATGGTGGGTCGCCTCCATGAACTTGGCGAGAGCTGGGTACCCCAAGATGGCGTTATATGGCAGGCCAATGTGCGCCACGTCGAAGTCGATGAGCTCAGTGTATTAGTTGTAGCGGGTGCTGAAGGTGATGGGGAGGCGCACTTGCCCTAGAGGGATGGTAGAGCCATCAGTCACTCCCGAGAAGGGCCGAGTTGAATCAATTGGTCATAGGGCACTTGGAGCATCTCGAAGGTTTCGATGGAGATCACGTTGAGGTCAGCACCTCCGTCGATGAGGGTTTTGGTTACCTCTACGTTGATGATAGTAGGAGTGCACAGCATAGGGAGCGCGCCCACTAGGGCCGCGGACTTGGGGTGGTCCTTGGAGTACTGCGACCACCTGAGGAGCCGCGCATCCTCAGGCTTCGGGAGGGCGGCGTTCACCTCGCGAGAAAACTGCTTGAAGTGGCGGTTGGACGCGGGCGCCTGAGCTCCGCCGAGGATGAAGGCAACCACGCGAGGCTACTGGTAGCCTCCGGCACCCTCGTTGAGCTGGTTGGTGTCATTCCTCCGTGGTGGTGGCGGCAGCGATGGGAGAGCGGCATTGCCCTGTGGATTCGCCTCGTGAGGCTGGTCACGCTAGGCGCCCTCACGAGGCTGGTCACGCCAGCCCTCGCGGGAGTTGCCGTTGTGGCCGTCCTAGCGGTTGTCGTCGTGGCCACTTCCGTGACCAGCGCCGCGGTCATTCCGGTCGCTTCGGCAGCCCAGGCGCTCGTTGCGGAGTAGCTTGAGCTCCTGGCAGTCTTCTGTGTTGTGGGAGTGCATGTTGTGGTAGACGCAAAGTGGGCGACTGTCCTTCCCGGGCTCATCACGGTCACGGCCGCGCTTCTGCTCAGGCTCCGCCGCAAGCACAGTAGGGCCCTTGCGCTTGACGTCCTTGCTCTTGGCCTTGGCGGTGTCGTGCGCCACACCGGGATCATTGTGGACGAAGAGGCGGCCTTCTTCAGCCTTGGCGCTCTTGTCGGCGAGGTCGAACAGCTCGAGCACCGAGTCGAACTTGTCGTTGATGGCGAGCTTCTCGCACATCTGATGTCTGCGACGCCGGTGGAGAACGCAGAGATGATGGCCGCGTCGAAGGCACGCTGAATCTTGTTGCGCACCAGGCTGAAGTGCTGGATGAACTTGCGAAGGGTCTCGTCGGGGCGTTGCCGCACATGCCGTAGGTATTTGATGGTGAGGGAGTGCTACTTCTTGAGCTTGCGTTGGTTTTTCCCTTGAAGAGGAAAGGGTGATGCAGCAAAGTAGAGATAAGTATTTCCCTCAGTTAGAGAACCAAGGTATCAATCCAGTAGGAGACAACGCACAAATCACCAATACCTGCACAAACAATCAAACACTTGCACCCAACGCGATAAAGGGGTTGTCAATCCCTTCACGGTCACTAGCAAAAGTGAGATCTGATAGAGATAGATAAAACTAAACAAAAGATAAAGTAAATATTTTTAGGGTTTTTGGTTTATAGATCTGAAAATAAAAGATTGCAAAATAGTAGATCGGAAAGTAATATGATGGAAAATAGACTCGGGGCCATAGGTTTCACTAGAGGCTTCTCTCAAGATAGCAAATAATACGGTGGGTGAACAAATTATTGTCGAGCAATTGATAGAAAAGCGCAAAGTTATGACGATATCCAAGGCAATGATTATGAAATATAGGCATCACGTCCGTGTCAAGTAGATCGACTCCTGCCTGCATCTACTACTATTACTCCACACATCGACCGACTCCTGCCTGCATCTAGTGTATTAAGTTCATGAAGAATAGAGTAACGCTTTAAGTAAGATGACATGATGTAGAGGAATAAACTCAAGCAATATGATGTAAACCCCATCTTTTTATCCTCGATGGCAACAATACAATACGTGCCTCGCTGCCCCTACTATCACTGGGAGAGGACACCGCAAGATTGAACCCAAAGCCAAGCACTTCTCCCATTGCAAGAAAAACCAATCTAGTTGGCCAAACCAAACTGATAGTTCGAAGAGAATTACAAGGATATCAAATCATGCATAAAAGAATTCAGAGAAGATTCAAATAATATTCATAGAGAAGCTGATCATAAATTCACAATTCATCAGATCTCGACAAACACACTGCAAAAGAAGATTACATCGGATAGATCTCCAAGAACATCAAGGAGAACGTTGTATTGATAATCAAAGAGAGAGAAGAAGCCATCTAGCTACTAGCTATGGACCCGCAGGTCTGAGGTAAACTACTCACGCTTCATCGGAAGGGCAATAGAGTTGATGTAGAAGCCCTCCGTGATCGAATCCCCCTCCGGCAGGATGCCGGAAAAGGCCCCAAGATGGGATCTCACGGGAACAAAAGGTTGCGGCGGTGGAAAAGTATTTTCGTGGATGCTTCTGGTGGTTTGGGAATATATGTGAATATATAGGAGGAAGATCTAGGTCAGGGGGTCACCAAGGGGCCCACAAGCCAGGGGGGCGCGCCCTCCCCCCTTGTGGCCGCCTCGTGGCTCTTCTGACTTGCACTCCAAGTCTCCGGGGTGTCTTCTGGTCCAAGAAAAATCATGGCGAAGGTTTTATTCCGTTTGGACTCCGTTTGGTATTCCTTTTCTGCGAAGCTCAAAAACAAGGAAAAAACAAAAACTGGCACTGGGCTCTAGGTTAATAAGTTAGTCCCAAAAATAATATAAAATAGCATATTAATGCATATAAAACATCGAAAACAGATAATATAATAGCATGGAACAATCAAAAATTATAGATACGTTGGAGACGTATCAGGGAGCGGTCGTGCGTGCCCTTGAAGTTGGCAATGAACTGGGTGCAGCTCGCTCCACGAAGAGATTGACGCCTGGGGGAGGTTCATGAGCCAAGAGCGTGGGCCATCCTTGAGGGCCATGGGGAACCAGTTCGCCATGACCTTGTCGTCGCCGTTCGCCGCCTCGATGCTCAGCGCATAGAGCTAAAGGAACTCTGTGGGGTTGGGGTGCCATCATAGCACAGGGGCAGCTCCAGCTTGAACTTCGTGGGACACACCACCTGACGTAGCTCACGGGTGAAGGCTCGGCAGCCCACGCCGCTCGAGGGAACACCATCAGCGAGAGCGGCGCGGTTTTGGCGCCCAGCCTCCGCGACCTCTTGGACCGCCCGGTCTTGGTGCTGGCGCTACTGCTCGAGGAGCACACGCGCATCTGGCGGCACGCGGTAGATAATTAGGCAACTGCCTCATCTTGGGCCGGCGGGGACGCTCCATGGGACGAGTCACACGACCACGCGTCGCGCCGGGCCACGGCAAGTTTGCCGCACAGAGGAGGCGGCGGTGGAGCACCATGCGCCATGTCTCCATCACGAGAGGCGGAGGGCCGAGCGAGTTGGAGGGCGCTGGAGCATCTCCGGCAGTGTTGACGAGCTCGCTGATGCGACCAAGCCAGGCGTCATAGCCGCCGTCTGTTGGGCGGTAGCGGAATAGCTCACGCGCCATGAGTAGCGCGAATCGCATGTTCAGCGGTCCTTGGCGGGCGCGAGAGGAAGATGTCGTGGCGGTGCGGTTGTTTGCCTACACGGAGGGGGGCAGGGAGGAGTCCTGCTACTCTTGAGCAGCAGGGTCGGTGCGGCAGCAGTGGCGGCCTCGATAGGCCGGCGGCAGCTGCTGTGGCCCATCGGTTCCATCTGGACCACATGACCCACCCTACGTTCGGCACGCTCACGGCGGGCATCGGCCATGAATCTGGTGGAGCAAAGGGTGGAGTGGGGAAACAGTAGCGCACCCCTACCTAGCGCGCCAAATGTCGGAAGTCGGGCTCCAGGGACCCAAAGGTTCAAACACTGGGGTGAGGTCATCCTCACCACCCCACCTTCTGCCCCAGCTAAACCACGGCGGAGCTACGGGGAGAGCGCGCTAGCGGGAGCGGATCGGTGACACGGCGGATTACCCAGGTTCGGGCCACCTTGCAGTGTAAAACCCTACGTCCTACTTGGTTGTGATTGCTCTCGTGGAAGAGGGAATACATGGTTTTGTGGTCTGAGAGTTTGATCCTGGGAGCAAGAGTCGATCTCCTCTACAGCAGCACCCTGCCCTCCTTTTATATCTGGCTTGGTCCTCTTCCCCCGAAAACATTAGCGGGAAGGGTTGCCACACAACGGCAAGTTTGAAGGGGGACAGGGGCGCAGTCTATCCTGACAAAAGTCGGTCTTCGCCTGCAAAGCTACCGTCCATGACACGCTGGTGGGCTCGGGGATGACGTCCGCTATGCGCACCCGCCATCTTGGTCTTCTTTCACCGATCGGGCAACCTTTGGGGGTTGCTCTGGGAACTGGATTGCTGACCTTGCTCCCTTAGCACTAAACAGGAAATCATCTTCATCCGCGCCTGCTGGCACGGCCTCTGCCACCGTTCATCACTGTGCGCGTCACCCATGTGATGGGCCTGAGACCGCGCGACCGAGCCGAACAGCCTTTTACCATCATGCCTCGGGGAGGGTGCCTCGGGAGGCCACCTCATGAGAGGGCCTCGCGAGGCTCTCAGTGAAGCCGCTTAGTCTTTCTTGAGATTCCCTCTCCCTGAGGAGGGGTCCTCAGGTGACCAGGGCCTCGCAAGGGGTCTTGCGCATGGTACCTGCCGGTGGACCTCCTACCGGGCCCTCACAAGGCGACGTGTCCTGGGCCGAAGGCCAATAGGCCTGGATACCCTGGGTTCCACAGGCCCGACAATTTTTTTGTTTGATTTGCGAAGGCACACACATTAACAACCAATAAAGTCATTCTGGAACAAGAGCTGTCATGTTACAATCGGACACACAAGTATTATCGAAATGTGGGCGTTCTACTAACCATTAATGTGCCGCCACACGTCCTCTTTTTTTATTGGCTAGGAGGCGCCGTGTGTGGTAGCTATTTGAGTATATGAGGCATGCGAGTAGACCCCTACGCGTGCTTATCGGGAGGCGAGCCCTTTGACCTCCATTCGCCACCCACCTCTCTCCCAACTTCTCCATTAATAGCTCCCGAGCCCCTATTGTATGGTGTGGCTATGTCTCACTCGACTGAGATTTAAGAGAGAAAAAAAGAAAAAAATTCAGGGACCTTGATGTAAGGTCTGAGGGACATATATAGCATCGACTGAGACTTATAGCAGGACTGATATAAATATAATGATGATGGTAGTGGATAATAATTGTCTTACATATTTAGGAAGATAATTTAAAATGCCACATGCGGCAACGCCCAAAATACACAAGGGCAAAAGAAGAAGGAAGACGCATGCAACAATCTGGGTCGCTGCTCTCTACTTTCTTGATGTGTTGCTGTAGGGCGCGGAGACTAGTTCTCGCGGCGAGCGGCGATGATCTCTTTCATGTCCTCAATACACTGTTTGGCAGCATCCACAGATTCCTCCACCAGCCTTTCGCGCTCGATGCGGAGCATGGCATTCTCGTCCATAAGTTTCTTGACGATGACGCCCGTCCAGTGGTCTCCTCGTGCTGCTTCGAGCTTCCAGCGATCTTCGCCCTCAGCAGGTTGAGCTCGATGTGGAGCTTCACCTTGTCCTCCCTTAGTCCCCGGATGACGCCGGTAGTACTATCAAACGAGGCATTAATCTCGTCCTGCAACTTCGCCCTGCCGGAGATCCGATCCATCAGGTTATTGAGCATAGCACACATGCGCCTGTGAGGGTCCTCACCTGCCTGCGAGACATTTTCCCAGGCCGCCGCAGCACGGGAGGACCTCTCTGCTGCATCTGCGGCGCGGGGGGGCATCTCTGCTGCTTCCGCAGTGCAGCCAGACCAGTCTGCTGCTTTGAGGGTGCGACGGGACCTCTGTGCTGCTTCAGCAGAGCGGCGAGACTTCTGTGCTGCTACGGCGGCGCCGTGGGACATGTCGGCTACTTTTGCGGCGGGGCGGGACATCTCTCGTGCTTCCGCTTCCATGCTCGCCTCTCCCTGGTAGTAATTTCTCGACCCAGAACTCATGCGGGCCATGGCAGGCGCAAGGGAACGACAATAAAAGACTTGTTTGTTTTTGTTGAGGAGGAATGTGTAGTCATCTTGGAGTAGGTAGTATTTATAACCAAGTAATACACTGCTAAGTGGGAAACGATTTAGGTTTGGATCGGTGTGAACAGGTTTGCAATTAAATATAGCGTGGTAATTTGGAATGTGACGGGAAGCAAGCTCAAAATTTATTGACGGTTCTAGTTTTAAAGAGTGGCATGATTCCCAGACGGCGTAACGTGGGCACGCATTCTTGGATGCATACGTGATGTTTGCACCATAGGATGCACCGCAATCGGTGAAGTCAGCACACGACTTGTTCCATCAACCGTGTGCGCTCGTTATTACCATCACACACACTTCTTTTAATTAGAAAGTGTGCCCATCTAGCACACACACCTTGATCTATCTAACCATTTCTGTTTGTTGTGGCTAATCACAAACAGTTCATCCGTGTGAAGTGTATGTTGTCAATCGCACAAACCTTGATCTGGCTGACCATTTATGTTGTGCTGCCTAATCGAAAACAGTTCATCCGAGTGAACTGTATGCCATATATCGCACACGCCTTGATCTGGCTGACCGTTTCTGTTGTCTTGCCTAATCACAAACAGTTCATCTGAGTGAACTGTATACTGTATATTGCACACACCTTCATCTACCTGACCGTTTCTGTTGTTATACTCATTGCAAACAGTTCCTTCGAGTGAACTGTACGCCACGCATCGCACACGCAACTATAATCTGAATCGTGTTTGATGTCTCTGCCATCCCAAACGTTTTGTATCTTTTTTGATGTTTTTATTACATCATCATTTGCGACTAGTGCATCGCACACAGTTTCGTCATTGGGTCTCTGATTGTAGTGTCGCGTTAGCAGCATCCTGCGGTAGTGTCTGCTCCTTTATTCAGAGGGAGCATTTTGTGTTGCCATTGACTGTAATCACATCGTGCGGCCCTGTCATCTTAAGCTATAAATAAGCGTAATGCAGGACGGCGTGAAAGCAAGCGAAGGCAATTTGCTCAAGGAGTGCATGATAACCACTTCAAAAGGGAACTATGTCAAAGATTAACTCCTCGTTTCACAAATTCTTAGGTGTGCCGAAGACTACATCTAAGATCATGCTTCCTGAACATTGCGCTTCAACTCCCGGTATGATACCCTTGAAGGTTGTACTACCGGGCTTGATCCTTGCCAGATCGATATGCATTTTCTTGAATGTATTGGCGTATATCAAGTTGAGGTTGCTTCCTCCATCCATGAGGACTTGGGTGAGATGGAAACCGTCCACTATGGGATCAAGTACCAGCGCTGCTGTCCCACCGTGACGAATCCTCGTCGGGTGGTCTCTTCGGTCAAACATGATCGGGATTTCCAACCATGGATTATACTTTGGCACTTCTTGCTCCACGGCATAAACTTCTCAGAGCGCGTGCTTCCTCCCCTTGTTGGTGACGTGAGTAGCATATATCATGTTTACGTCCTTGACTTCGAGACGGAACTATTTCTGGCCACCATTATTCGGCCCACGCTGGTCATTGTCCTTGCTATGAGGTTGTCCCCTGCCCTAGTTCTCGGCCGCTATATTGCGAACTTGCTTGATCACCTAGCAATTTCGGTTGCTATGGTAGCAGGCTTGTTGGGGGTGTCGTAAATGGTGCATGGTTTATCCAGAATTTTCTCCAAGGTTAATGGTCCATCCTTGTTCCCTTGGAAGAGTTTCCTTTTACTGTCGCCACGCCGGTTACTGAAGCTGGCATTTCCTCGGCGTCACTACTGCTCCCTTGCGGCACTTATTATTCTTATTCCGTCAACGCTTCTTGTTTTTGTTGCATAGTTCAGAGGTGCCTGGGTCACCATGACGGGTGCTCTTTTGACCTAGCCAGGTGTCTTCTCCTGCGCAGAATTGGGTCATTAAATGTGTAAGGGCAGCCATTGTCCGAGGCTTTTCATGTCCGAGCTCTCTAGCGAGCCATTTAGCACGGATATTGTGCTTAAAGGCTACGATGCCTCGGCATCTAGGGAGTCCACTATTTGGTTTCTTCTTGGTCAAGAACTGATTCTAGAATTTGCTGGTTGATTCCTTTGGTTGTTGTATGATATGGCCAAGGTCATTGTCATCCGGGGGTCTTGCATAGGTGTCCTAGATGTTTGCTCGGAAAGCATCTTCGAGGTCCTCCCAATTTCCAATAGAGTTCTCAGGAAGGTTGTTGAGCCAATGCCAAGCCGACCCTTTGAGCTTTAAGGGTAGGTATTTTATGGCATGGAGATCGTCCCTCGGGCCATGTTAATATGCATGAGGAAGTCCTTGATCCATACAGCAGGGTCCGTAGTTCCATCATATTGCTCGATGTTGATGGGTTTAAACCCTTCTGGGAACTAGTGCTACATGATTATGTCTGTAAATCACATGGGGTGGGGAGCTCCTCGGACCTGAGTTGTATCATGCCGGACGTCAGATGGCATCATGGTCTGATCACGTGTATAATCACGTTGGTCGCCATTCTTAGCTAGCCAAGCTAGGTATCACACCTTTCCAGCAAGTGGGCGCTCCCTGGATCCGTAGATTGATCACGATGTGGTGGTTGGTCTTGATGCCAATTTCCTTCGTAGATCGTAAGTTTTATGAGGAGAAAGTGGATCTTTGCCATAACATCGGGGTATTTCATGGGGATTTCTATACCCACCTGCCGGCCTATCTCGGCCCCAAGGAGGGCGGTCGGGCTTCTTGGCCCATTCGTGCTTTGACAGCACGTTGCCATCTACATCTTCGTCAAACATTGGGAGCAGGCTTTTTCACGAGTAGAACTGGTTGTTTCGTATGAGTCTATCCTTGATTTCTTTTTCGGCCCATAGGACATCGACCCATCTATCATTGAGCTCGTCCTGTTCGAACTAAAGCTTCTGGGTCTTCTGCTTGATGCACTTAGCCGAGCTAATTAATCGTCAGCGGAAGAGTTGAAGTCGAGGAGCCTCGAGGGGTTCCTCGGGGATGTCAAATTCATCAGGTCTGAGGCTTCTATCGTCCTTGGACTCCGAATAGTAATAACCATCTTCGGGGTTGTCATCGTCCATGTTGAGTATGGTGTCATTGATATTTCCAGTGCAGTGTTATCGCCGGCGTTCTGGTCGTCGGCACCGTTCGGAGTAGTGCCATTGTCAGTGGTGTCGCCACTCTTAGTGGCACCGTTACTAGCTTCACCATTGCATGTGTTTTGTTGCGGCACCGTCTATGCCGGCATTTGGGGGGTTCTTTGCCCCCTTCATCATCCTCAGGGGTATCTACCATGTAGACATCATACATGGAGGTGGCCAGCAACTTTCCGGTATTAGAGATGGCTAAGGGTGATGAAGTGTATTACAGGTAGTCGGCATCTTCATCCATGTCGACTGCCTACTCGGAGGCGTAGTCCAATATGTCGGTTAAGTCCTCGACTATAGCGACTAGGTGGGTGGAGGGTTGGATGAAAATGTCTTTCCTCTAGGTTTGTCCTTGATCCGATCATAGACCGAGGTTTGATTGTCAGACATTCCAAGGCTCTGAATCCAATCTAACATCTCCTCTAGGAGCGTGATGTCGGCCTCGTCCATCTCTTCACAATAGGTGGGTATCAACTATAGTTTACCCGAGGCACCACCTGTCGTAGCCTCGGAACTTTTACTGGTCGGGCCTGACGCCTGATCCGGCAGCGCAGTGTTCAGATCCGACCTCAAAGACAGATCCGAGATTCAAATCATTCTGTAGTCCTGCTCCAAGATCGAATATGGTGCTACGACAGCGGCATGGTAAGGTCTCCGTGTTGGTCCGACACCCAATCCAAAAAGGCAAGTTTGCCACGGAAGTCTGTGGCATACTCCAGATTCCCAAACCTGATGGTTTGGCTTGGGGAGAGGTCATTGATCCAAAGATGAGCCATGGAGCCTTTGCGACCACACAGTGGGACCTATATGGGCAACCAATGTCGGTGCTAAAACCGGCGGATCTCGGGTAGGGGCCCCCGAGCTGGTGGCTCGGCAAGATGGTAATAGGAAGTAGGGAAAGACATGGTATTACCCAGGTTCGGGCCCTATCGAAGAGGTAAAACCCTACGTCCTGCTCTTGTTCTATTGATTGTGAGGTACACAGTACAAGATGATCTACCTCGAGATCATATGAATGCATTCTAAATTGCCTCTACAAACTAAACCCTTGGCTTATATAGGGACCAAGGGATACCTAGGGTTACACATGGTTGGTTACACCTAGAGATAAACATGTCAAACATTTGAATATGCCTTGAAGTACATAGCAAGTCTTCGGAGGATTCCACATCACTACAAAAAAACACTTCCGTGATAATATGTGTTTGTCACAGTAGGTCACGTTTTCTGTCATGCATGTACATTCGTGACGATTTTATGATAGAATCAAGATAGTCATACATGTGTTGTCGTAGAAGTGTTCCATGACAATACTCAAATTATCATCATGGAAGTGTCCACTAAAGTGACAATAAATGCCACGTCATGGAAGTGTTTTCGTCAAGGGTAACCGACACATGGCATCCACCGTAATGGGTCGCCGTTAAGCAATCGGGTCCGGTTTTGGATCCGATAACCCGTTAACATCCACGACCAATGGCGATTTCCACGTGTAAAATTCTGATTGGCCGAAGGAACCACATGTCAGCTCCCCGTTGGGACAGATGTCATCCATCCAATGAATGAGACGCGCCTATGATACATCAACATGTGGCATGGCCCAACAAAGGCCCATATAGTTTAAAAAGGCCGGCATGTTTGACTTGGTCAAAAGCTAGCGGGTTGGCCCATGGAAAGCCTGTTAACTGACTGTTCGCATATAGCCCATTAACAGACCGGTGACTCATGACCCGTTATGGCCTTCTCGAATTCGGCCCAGCACCCTCATGTGGGTCGTCCAATATAATTCTAGCATGTTGTAACATCCGGCCCATGACGTCTTTCGGCCCATATGAGGCCCTTTGTAACTCTAGGCCCTTTAGTGGCCCGGGGTGAATCTGGCCCATAATGAACAGTAAATAACATTATACCCATTAAGGGCCCATTATTCAGTTGGGCCGTTTCCAGACCGTGTTATCCTTTGGCCTTCTAAGGGCCCATTTATTCTTGGGCTCATTTCCAGCCCTCGATTACTTACGGTCCATTACTGGCATGTTCTGCTAATGGGCCAAATTCAGCCCGTGGTTATAGTCGGCCCGTTTGTGGCCCGTTAAGCCATTGGGCCGTTTTCATACCGTCATGTATTCCGACCCATTAACAACTCATTATGCATGTCGCTAGAATTAAGCCTGTGATACAACCGGCGTGTTAATGGCCTGTTATGGTCGGGCCCATGAATGAACGGTTTCGATTTTAGCCCGTTTAGGGCCCATATTGCGGTCCATTATTGGTCCATGAATAGTAGGTCCATGTTTGGCCAATCGCTCATACGGCTCGTGGAAGGCCCATGGATCATACGGCCCATACAAGGCCCATGGATACTACGGTCTGTAGGAAGCCAATGGTTACTACATCAGGTAGCAGGACCATGGTTACAACGGTCTGTATGTGGCCCATGGTTATTGTGGCCTAGTTCTAAAAAAAGGTTATTGTGGCCACTAGCAAACAATGGAAAAAGAACTTCAGTGACTACAAGCAAGCAAATAAACAAGACAATAAGGAAATAAGCAAGCAACTTACGCTAGGCTATTACACATATTACGTCCACTGGGCATCAAAGTTCGCCACCAGTGCAAATATAGGGAACAAAGCAGCATATTACATACACTGAGCATCTAAATTGGCCACCAGTGCAAATAAATGCGGCAGCAAAACAAATCCATAACTGAAACAACTTAAGAACAGCTCAAGAAATGTTATCCTGGGTATCCACCATGCTGGCAATAAGCTTAGCAAGCTTATTAGTTTTCTCTTGTTTAGCGCTAAACTCCTCCAACGCTTGTTGTTGCACCAGAAAGTATGCATATGAATTTTGCATTGAATTCCTCGGTCCTTCGGCTTCTTGTCGCAGCACAGCTAATCAATGTCTTCTAGCTTGTAGTTGAGATGCAAGAAACCAAACTCATTTAGATAGCGAGTTCGAAGAGCTTGTGCCAGCGGTAGTGGCCAGTAACTCGAACACTACATCAAGACAGGACTTTGGGGTTGTCTCACTGTATTCAAGATAGTTTTCCTTATTTGTTTTATCAGCTTTGTTGGAGACCAACAAGGTTGTCTCACTATCCTGAACCTTATCTCCATTACTTCCTTTACCATTGCTTAATGGGGTACCCTTCTCCAATATTCTGTCAACATTCACATAATAGGTTTAGCATTCACATAATAGGTAAAGAAGAAACAAGCAGACACATAATAGGTTTAGCATGTAGTATATGAGACTCATTTTGGTGAACCATTTCAGTATTAAGTTGGATAGGATTAAACTAACTAGTCTTCTATTGCGAAGTAGTGCATAATAAAAGCATCAAACAAACATATATCTATGTGCTATGGCCACTGCATTGTCTTGCCACATCAAACTAGAGACACGGTTCAAGTCATATCAGTTCAAGACAGAGCAGCATTGAAAGAATATAAGTGTGGAAAACTACACGGCACCACAAGATTTCACATAGCTACCACGGTATACATCTAAAACTAACAACACTATTGGGTCTGTTTTGATGCTAGTAATGTGCATGAAATGAGAAGACAATTGTCTACATATTTGAAATTGAAATCAACATAGAGCAACTTAGAAGAGCAAACCAGTTAAAGAAACATGTTTAAACATACCTGTTGTGCAATTCGAGTTTTGATTGGATACTTAAATTTAAAATTAGTTTGTATGAGTAAATACAGTGATACAAGAGCAAAGCAGTATGCACCATAGCTATGGAATCTTACCTGAGAACAGTTGTTCTTCAGGTTTAAGCACTTGTTCTACAAGAACAGAGTAAAGTAAGACGCAGGCATATAGTACATCAAAATGAAATATGATCTCATAGACCCTGCCAGATTCTTGGGCCTGGACCAATACAGAACAAGGCGTTCCCAGTCATCATCTCATAAATGTGTCTTCAGAGAAAGTAAGGGAATTTGATGAGTTTCTGTGCCAATGAAGTACGTTTTCTTCAGGTAATTCCTATACTGCCGCAAAGCATTCTTGAAGATAGCACAAGTATTAGCACAAGTTACCTCATCCTAAGTTTCCAAATCAGTCCTTCTCTATAGAGAAAAATGGGAACATTTGTTTTGTTATAACCAACAGGGAGGTAGAAACTATGGGACAAAGCAAAGTAATTTCCATGAATAACATTACTTACACATAACTCCCGGGGGAACACCTGAAACTGGCTTTTTCCTTCATCTTCAGTATAACATTTCCATGATGGGAAGATACGCACATAGGATTTAACAACATCAAATGTGATAGACGCTAAACTATGGATGACTGGTTGTGCTTCGTCCACAGGAATAGGTGTACTAACTGATGGAGTTGGGGTTCGCCGTGGTAGTACTGGCGCTTTGGGCACTGGAGCTGCCTTACTAACTGCTTTTGTTTGGGAGCTCTATGGTGGATATGGTGTTGTGTCAACTGGAACTGGGTTACTATCTGTTGGGGTTGGGGTTAGATTGGATGAAGCCGGTTCTCTGTCCATCGGAATTGGGGTAAAATCTGTGAGAGTCTGGGTTATGTGTGGTACGGCTGGTTCTTGTGCAAGTACAACCGGGGTGCTATCTCCATCAATAGGTAGCACTGTTTTATTTGAAGACTGTATTTTTACTCCGCTAGATACTGTCATCACCCCCTCCAATTGAAATGGCTGATAAACAAGAAAAGTAGTTGAATGTACAGACCTTGTATGAGACATATGCAATATATAGTTAGGAGCAAAGACGGCATGAAATAGTTCACATATATGTTGTTTAACTAAACAGGATAGCATGACATAATTTCACATAGATGATGTCTATCTAAACAGGATAGCATGACATGATTCAAAGATATTATCACTAACTAAACAGGATGGCATGAGATATTAAATGATGTCTTTAGTAAATAGGTCTGCATGACATAATTCACATACATGTTATCTAAGTAAATAGGATGGCATGATATAATTTACATATGTGTTTTATATACTAAGCAGATGGCATTCACATATATGATGTCTGAACTAAGCACATGGTGTTGAATATTGTGTATATGATGTCTAAACTATGCAATGCAAGACACCATATCCATGATACGAGCAGTATAACCCTGCCAAGTTAGAGCATACACCTCGGGGGGGATTGGACTGGGCATCTGTCTCTGAATCCTCCTCTGAGGAGCTGTCTGGACTCTGCAAAAGATCTGCTTCGTCAGGTAGCACTGTCTGCTCTGAAGAGCTTGTTTTCACTCCAGATTTTTCCATCACCGCTCAAATGGATGATTCACACGAAGAGTAGTTAAATGTACAAACATTGTCAACAAATGGAAATGTAATGAGAAAAGGAATGGCAAGATATAATTCAAATATATGGTGCCTGGCTAAACAGGATGACATTACATATTTCATATATATTATGGCTGGCTAAAAAAGAAGACATTGCGTAATTCACATATATGATATAGAAACTAAACATGTGGCATTACAGAACATGTCTAAACTAAGCAGATGATATATATGATGTCGAACATAAGCAATGAAAGGCACCATATGCATGATATGACCAACATCATCATGCCAAGTTAGAGCAAACACCTCGAGGGGTAAATAGGAGTGGTTAGCTCCCTCTGAATCCACCTCAGAATAGCTATCTTCCTCTAGATTAAAATCTGGAGGAGGGGGTGTGATGTCTAGTACACAACTTATTCTTGTAGACTCGTGTTGGGCCTCCAAGCACATAGTTTTTGTAGGACAGTAGCAATTTTCCCTCAAGTGGATGACCTAAGGTTTATTAGTCCGTGGGAGGCATAGGATGAAGATAGTCTCTCTCAAACAACCCTGCAATCAAATACAAGAAATCTCTTGTGTCCTCAACACACCCAATGCAATGGCAAATTGTATAGGTGCACTAGTTTAGCGAAGAGATGGTGATACAAGTGTAGTATGGATAGTAGATATAAGTTTTTGCAATCTGAAAATAAAAAAACAGCAAGGTAGCAAGTAAGAAAATTGAGCACAAACAGTATTGCAATGCTTAGAAACAAGGCCTAGGGTTCATACTTTCACTAGTGCAATCTCTCAACAGTGCTAACATAATTGAATCATATAACAATACCTCAATGTGCAACAAAGAGTCACTCCAAAGTTCTTATCTAACGGAGAACATAAGATGAAATTGTTGTAGGGTATGAAACCACCTCAAAGTTATCTTTTCCAATCATCTATTAAGCCATCCCTATAAGTATCACAAATAGCCCTAGAGTTCGTACTAAAATAACACCATATGATACACATCAACCAACTCTAATGTCACCTAGATACTCCAATGTCACCACAAGTATCCGTGAGTTGATTATTCGATATGCATCAAACAACTTCAGATTCATAATATTCAATCCAACACAAAGAACTTCAAAGAGTGCCCCCAGGTTTTTACCGGAGAAACAAGGACGAAAACATGTATCAACCCCTATGCATAGATTACCACAATGTCACGATAATCCGTGAAGTCTACTACGCAACCTTCTTCTTGTAGACTCTTGTTGGGCCTCCAAGCGTAGAGTTTTGTAGGACAGTAGCAATTTTCCCTCAAGTGGATGACCTAAGGTTTATCAATCCGTGGGAGGCGTTGGATGAAGATGGTCTCTCTCAAACAACCCTGCAACCAAATAACAAAGAGTCTCTTGTGTCCCCAACACATCCAATACAATGGTAAATTGTATAGGTGCACTAGTTTGGCGAAGAGATGGTGATACAAGTGTAATACGGATAGTAGATGTAGGTTTTTGTAATCTGAAAATATAAAAATAGCAAGGTAACTAGTAAAAAAAGTGAACAAAAACGGTATTGCAATGCTTGAAAATAAGGCCTAGGGTTCATACATTCACTAGCGCAAAATCTCTCAACAATGATAACATAATTGGATCATATAACAATCCCTCAATGTGCAACAAAGAATCACTCCAAAGTTTCTATCGGAGAACATAGGACGAAAACGTGCATCAACCCCTATGCATAGATTACCCCAATGTCACCTCGGGAATCCGCGAGTTGAGTGCCAAAACATACATCAAGTGAATCAATAAAACATCCCATCGTCACCACAGATATCCTATCGCAAGACATACATCAAGTGTTCTCAAATCCAATACTCAATCCAACATAACGAAACCTCAAAGAGAAAGACTCAATTCATCACAAGAAGGTAGAGGGGGAAGAACACCATAAGATCCAAATATATTAACAAAGCTCGCGGTATATCAAGATCGTGCCAAATCAAGAACACGAGAGAGAGGGATCGAACACATAGCTACTGGTACATACCCTCAGCCTCGAGGGTGAACTACTCCCTCCTCGTCATGGAGACCGCCGGGATGATGAAGATTGCCTCCGGTGATGATTTCCCCCTCCGGCAGGGTGCCGGAACGGGGTCCCGATTGGTTTTTCGTGGCTACAGAGGCTTGCGGCGGCCGAATTTCTCATCTAGGGTTCTTTTCGAGTGTTTTGGTATTTATAGGAATTTTTTGCATCGGTCTCAAATCAAGTGGGTGCCCGAGGGGCCCACAAGCCAGGGTGCACGCCCCCTAGGCTTGTAGCCTCCTCGGTCACTTCCTGGCCCAGCTCCAGTACTTCGGGGGTCTCTTTTGGTCCATAAAAAATCACCGTAAATTTTCATCCCATTTCGAGAACTTTTATTTCTGCACAAAAAACGACACCATGGTAGTTCTGCTGAAAACAACGTCAGTCCAGGTTAGTTCTAATCAAATCATACTAAAATCATATAAAATTTTTGTAAACATGGCATGAACACTTCATAAATTATAGATACATTGGAGACGTATCAACATCCCCAAGCTTAATTCCTGCTCGTCCTTGAGTAGGTAAATGATAAAACAAATAATTTATGAAGTGTGAATGCTAGCATATTGCATAAATTTAATCGATGATAGTTCCAAACACTTTTTCTAACACCATTATATATCATAAACAGTAGCTCATCTCATAAAACTTCTCATGATCAAGTAACAAGCTATTCACATGTTAAAGCATAGACCATAAACTTTCTTGAAAACTAACAAACTATGTTCTCAGTCATCAAACAATTGCAATTCATCTTATTTTCAGGAAGGGTCTATGTAAGAGCTTTGATTTAGCAAATTCCACATACTCAACTATCATATAGTCTTCCATGATTTCTGACACTCAAAGCATATTTTTAGAACAAATAGCATCCATCGAACACAGAGAAAGATAGGGGCTTAATGTTTCGCCTCCCAACTTATTTGTCATATAGATAATTGTCAACAATAATAATGCATGATCAAATATATTTGAATGGCCATATATGCTTGGATCTTTCTCCACCACATGATACTTGCCAACTAGAGAATAATTGAGGTTGAAATGAGAAGGAATACTACTAACTCTTGCATAAAAGTAAAAGATAGCCCTTCGTAGAGGGAAGCAGGGATTTGAAGAGGTGCCAGAGCTCGAAGCTTTTAAAACGGAGATGAATATAATTTTGAGAGGTATGCTTTCATTGTCAATTTAACGACCGAGAGTTCCCAATATCTTCCATGCTAGACACATTGTAGGTGGTTCCCAAACAGAAAGGTAAAGTTTTACTCCCCTTCCACCAACAAACACAAGCCATGGCTAGCCCAATCCTCGGGTGCCCTCCATACCAACAACAATCCGGGGGAGTTTTGTTTTATTATTATATTTTGTTTTTAATTTTGATCATAGGACTGGGCATCCCAATTACCAGCCACTTTCTCGTGAATGATAAGTGAATAAACACTCATCGTGAGAATAACCCACCTAGCATGGAAGATGCTGACCGCCCCATGTCGCTTCATGAGCGATTTGGGCATACAAAACAGATTATTTTTTGAAGATTTAGAGTTTGGCACATGCAAATTTACTTGGAACGGCAGGTAAATACCGCATATAGGTAGGTATGGTGGACTCATATGGAATAACTTTGGGTTTAAGGAAGTGGATGCACAAGCAGTATTCCCGCTTAGTACAAGCGAAGGCTAGCAAAAGGTCCTAAGCAAGCACCACATGTTGGAGGATCCATAACAATA